>CM068372.1:189635650-191073737 GCA_034769895.1 Magicicada septendecula
TTACAAGAAGCTACACATTTGTATTTATTAAGTACTTTGTTCACTGTATTGGCCGTCATTTTTGCTCTTTTGTCCCCTTTTAATTATGAAGGAGAGGCGGCCGACGTTCTCCTTGCCCCGGGCGCCATAAAGCCTAGCTACGCCACTGATGATACATTCAGGTAGGCCTATTATAAAAGTTTATTTTTGAGTGTAGCCTATCTCTTTTTGTGATGTATGCAAATAATGTACAGCATAGTGTTTTCTCATTTCTTTGGGCCTTCCTTATTTTTGTAATTCTCATATCAGCATCTTATATCATCCACATTGGCCCCAATTGACCCGGATAAGGGAGTTTTTGCAACGTATTTTAAGTGAGTTAGCTTCAATTCAATTAACATCTGTAGATTATACACAGCACAAAATTAGTATGTATAAAGCTAACCACTTATACTAAAACCTAATACTCATTTAATACACATTTAATAACTATTTAGGCGGTTACTATGCAAGAATGTCCACATTTTTTGGAAAATAAATAATTTTCTTTGTATCGATATCTCTATATGTTATATAACAGAGGTATGAATAAAGCTGAGTTTGGTTAGTTTTTTCGCATTCACGCCTGTTGCGACGTTTAACGGCGGTCCATAATGACTTGATCGATTGCGTATGTACCCCAATTACAGGATCTAAAAAATCCGGACCGCGAATGACCGTCCCGTACTACTACGGGATTATGGAGCACAGATTTAACGCGTAATAACGCTTTCAGTCTTGTAGCAGTACGGGGAGACATCGACCTTGTCAGCGCAAAACTTTGTGGTTGTATACTCACCACCATAAGTGTAGGTAAAAACTACAGTCCTAACTGTATCAAACAGTAATTTCGATTTTTGTGACCAAGTACCCTTGCGCAATGCAATGCGACAATCTTATTTCGTACACTGCTATCCACCTGTCAGAATTATTCTCGTGTGTATATAACATGGTTGAATGACTGCGATCGCACTGCTAATTGTGATAACAAATGTGCTTATTTTGCAAAAATTCAATGGAACTGGGATCTGTTGGGAATATGGCGAATTAATGTTAACTACGACACTGTTACACTGGAATAGTTAAACATAACTGAGGTTGTATAAGATTCTGCATGTAATGTGTCGTATAACGTGTTACTTATGAAGCTGTTGAGAATTTCTGGTTTACGTTTAGGCAGAGAGAGTGAGTGAGAGAGAAAGACAGACATCGTGTGATAAGAAATACCGTTTATAGTACGATAGCCAAAACACAGGATGTTTACTGCAGGTGGCTTCTGAGAAAGTCCTTGAAAATAGGAACGAATAAGTCAGTGGTGGGGGGACCAAAGTGTATAAAATAATTATACAGCCCAATTCTACATCATTGGCTCATCAATTCTTACACCTGAATACAGAGTAACAATTGGAGCGACCTGTTAAAGGTTTAGAATCTTCTGTTGCGCAATTGATGTGTATAACTGAAGAAAACTGTTGTGTTAGAATTGGAGGTTATTGTTATGAATGTATAAACAAAAAATGTGGTACTTTTCTTATGCGGTTTTTATCACTGAATCTGATGGTGGTAAAATAAAATGCCTCTGATAATTAGTACTTTTTATATAGTGGGGTCGAAAAAATTCAAGAATTGATGCCTCCTGTAACATGATGGTGAACTGATGGGAAGGTACGTTTATATATATATATTGTATTGAGACGAGTACGTGCGTCTCGTTGTGTCACGCAATGTAAGCCAATTTGTTAATAAGAACGGGTATGCTTCTCTGTCACTCCTCTCTTTGGTCGTGTTAATCTAATTCAATTTCTGAGATATCTGGAGTTGGGGAATATAGGAATCTCGTTAACTAATATTAACTTATCTCTCTAATTAAAATACCAATGTTAGTGTGACTGTAACTTAAATAATTAGTGTTTTATTTTATAATCTTGCTCAGCCCTAGTATACCTTGCAGAGAATTATGTAAATTTTGTATTTAATGCTCTTCTCTTTGGTGTCGGAGAATTCCGCAACAAGCGCTGTAGTTCCGGGACAACGAAACTTATAGGTTAATTCACTGTTTACGGTAACCAATTATTATACACTTAGTCAGTTACTTTTTTATTCCCAACTCATTAAATAATACCCCAAATAATAAGATTTTGAAATTATACAAGGTTTCTTTATTTATTCACTCCGTTAACATTAAATAGGATTGGTTCTAATTGACATACAAAAGGCTATATGTTGCGTGAATCGATTATTGTTCGGCCCAATACTTTATTTTATATCCAGTTATATAATTTGTTTTTTATAATTAATTTAGTTCAGGGTATGAAGGTTCTTGTAACTGTGGGGAAGATTAAAAATACATAGATAAGAATGCAAGATATTACAAATTTGACGTGTTGTGTTGTTAATATGATTTATACAATTATAATTTACCAGACTAGAACGAAGCAACTCGGGTAGGCAGTTGGTTGTTAACCTCGTCGATCAGAATGGATATAATGTTCGGTATTCCTTTCTTCGGTTCAATAAAGTGGAATCCTTGTCCTGGTTACCTCGGAAATACAGCTCCCTTGGTTTACTTACGGCCAGACTGGTTGTTGTTCTTCTGCAAATTCTGGATCCAAATACGTTCTTCTATCGTATGAAGTAACTAGTGATGTTCCATGTATTTAAAAGGTTAGGAGTTCCAATGTGGTGTGTATTATTAGTTGTTACACAGTTGACTCTTTATATTGGATTAATATTTCATTAATTTACCTGAATGAAGTTTAGGTCAAGTAAACTTGTATTTTTCACATGCCTTTTCTTCATATCAACATTAATGGTTAACGATGGGATTCCCAATGTAACTTTGTTAGACTAGTATTCATAATTCTTTACTTAATAACATTTCATTATTCCTATTAACATTCTTGATCATACCTAATTTTCTGTAAACAGTATTTGTTGATAGTTGGCTACAATATTCAGTGATACTTTAGGCTCACATCTCTTCTACTTCTAATTACTGCAATCACTGTATTTCTCAATTATTCTTCTGTCAGCTATTTTCCTTCTGTTTTCTTCGTCATACTTTTCTGGAATCTGAGGTCATTCTTGCAACGATTCTAATATTCCTTAAATATTTATTTTCCCTGACAATCCCAAATAAGTGCGTTGGTACAGTTCAGAGAGGCACTGTTTGGCTTCATACTCTGCTGTCCACACTACACCTTAATATAGTACTGCTGGAATTCATCTACAGTCAGCTATAAAAATATAATAATCTCCTAATAATCTTCTTAATTAATTAATAATAAACATTTGGGAATTTTTTACATTGTTGCTTTTATATTTATTTATTCCCATCTTTTATACTTTGTGATTCCATTTTATTTTCCTTAAATATTTTCTGATAATAATTCTGACAGTTATCATTTGTAATTAGTTTTGTTCTTCTTTCTTTTTGTGATAATAACGCTAAGCATCCTCTTTATTTGTTCTTTGATCCCTATATTTTCTAACTTGTAATTGTTTTTATTATTACTATTACTGAATTTCAGTGTAATTACCGTCATTAGCTCAACTATTATTTTTCTTATCTTATTTCATTACTTTGGCTGGTTATATTTCAATGAATTATGTTGATCATTATTTTTTCTCGTTCTCTTTAATATTACATTGGTCACAATTAATCGTTTATTGAGGTTGTTCTTTTCACTTGGCAATGCGGTAGGTATTTTTGGTCATATTATTCTTCTTTTATTATTCTGCATAGGTATGTTTGATATAAAAAAATGTATCTTGGGGTTTCGTTATTCCTTATTCATAATATTTCTTCGTAGACATGTAGTAATAATTCTGGTTTTCTTCTGTAATCTTGGGTTTTGTTATTAACTCTTCTTAATACCTTCTTCATAACTATATTTTAATTCAGACTTACTTCCTTTTGAATGACATGTTTTCTATTTATAAAATATTGTTTAAAAAATTCCTTTATCTTTACAAATGTTTTCTCTTCAAAATTGGTAATAAGTTGTTCTTATTTTAATTTAGGATTTAGTGGATTTATTCATAATATTTCTTTATGGACTCCTGATTGTATGTTCCCTTAATCTTTTTCGCGACAGGGTTCATTATTTCATAGGTATTATTATTCGTAGTTTGATTTTCAAGTCGTTGTTCCCCAAGATTACGGTTCAGTGAAGGGTATTCGTCATTTTTCACTGCCTCTATTAGTTTAAATGAGGGCTTCCCCCATCTTCTCCATTTTCATTTGAATTAATAGGTTGATTTTGTACAGGTTCGGTGCGGTCCTCTGCATTAGGTTCCGCTATCCTATAATTTCTTTCAGGTTGATAGTTGTCTTCACGCCGGGACTGATTATACTGGCTGTCATATCGGTGATTCCTTGGGTAATACCGTCGCTGATTGTTTTGAGGCCTGGAATAAATATAATTAACCTTGTGCCTATAATTATTGGGTCGTCTGTCCCCATATCCTCTATTATTGCGACTGTCGCGGTAATTATAAGGATTATTGCCACGATAATTATAATTCCTGGTATTATTATTCGAATGATCGTTCTGTGTCCTATTTGCGTTAACGTTCTGAGCGGGTCGATTGTGATCATTATTATGAGAATTGGTTTGTGGCTCGTTATTATTAGACTTCTGGTATTTGTAATTTAACATTCTGTTTCTTTGATATTGATTCTCGTGCTCATAATTCTCAAGGAATTTGGCCATGGCTGAAATCGTTTTGATTTGACTACACATACGTGCATTCTTTATCCCTTCCTCATAATGGTAGGATAGCTGTATCACCAAACATTCTTCGGGAATTCTGGGCTCTAAATTCCGTGCCATGCATACTTTTCCGAGGAAGTATGAAGTAGGAGACTGTCCTATGTTCGTTTCGTATCGGCCGTTGCTCAAATTATTTCTAATCATGTTCTGGGTCGACTTCGACCAATATTTCTCTTTAAATTGTTTTTTGAATTCGGTCATGTCCGGTATATCCGTTGGACCGCTGTCCACCAATTATCATAGGTATCCTTAAATGTCTCATCAATCATACCGCGTATAATACTCCAGCGATTTTCTCTATTTCTTGCGATCATCTCTTCCAATCTCTTTAAAAATTCCATCGGATTACGCTTGTAATTACGAAAATTAATCGACTCCCGGTTATCGTGGTTATTTGTATGACTATGCTGGCATGTCCTATCCCGCCATGAATCTACTTCTTCTTGTAACTGTAGTTCGCGTCTACTAATTTCCTCTATTTTATTTTTACTTGTGTTAATTTGACCTTCCATATTGTTTAAATTGCCATATACTCTTTCGAGTCGTTCACCCATGTCTGTCTGTATCTGCGTAATTCCTTCTTTATTCTCCTCCCGTACCTGATGTACTTCTTTTTTAATTTGCTCATATTTTCCGACGGTTTCCTGTTGGATTTCTTCGACCATTGCTTTACTCTCGATTTGTATGTCATTAATTTTATTTTGTAATTCCTCCCGAACCTGTATGATTGTTTCGTTAGTTTTTTCTAACCTTTCATTTGTTTCGGCTAATTCTAATTTCCTTTCCTCATTATTTCGGCCCACCTTTTGGTTAATTGTCACGTGAATATTCTCCATTCTTTCATTAATCTGCCTTATATTTTCTTCATGTATTTGTTGAATGTCTTCCCTCATTTGTTTTAAATCCTCCTCATTCCTGTCAAATCTTTCGTTAATTTGTTTTGAGGTTTCTTTAATTTCCTCATTTATTTTATCGAATTTCTCATTCTGTTTCCTAAATTGTTCTTTTGAGTTTTCCTCCTGTCTCTTTGAATTTTCCAATAGTAGTTTAAACATCTCCTGTATACTCAACTCTTCTTTTTGGTTGGGCTTATCTGGTGGAACCCTTGGACATCTTCTTCAATTACTTCCCTTTCCTTGCCCGTAATTATTTCAGTTTCCGTTATTTCGTCTGTCTGTTGTTCCATTTCACTGTCTGTGATTACTTCTATTTCTTGTCCTTGTTCACCTTCTTCCTTTTACGTATCTTTTGCCCTCATCTTTGATCTACCTCTGGTATTATGCATGTTTATACTCCCACAGTTGCCTGCTCTGGTTAAGTAATATTAATATAATTATAGTTACTTAACTTAAGCCCTACACTGGTTGAGCGCCAATTTGTATTGAGACGAGTACGTGCGTCTCGTTGTGTCACGCAATGTAAGCCAATTTGTTAATAAGAACGGGTATGCTTCTCTGTCTCTCCTCTCTTTTGTCGTGTTAATCTAATTCAATTTCTGAGATATCTGGAGTTGGGGAATGTAGGAATCTCGTTAACTAATATTAACTTATCTCTCTAATTAAAATACCAATGTTAGTGTGACTGTAACTTAAATAATTAGGGTTTTATTTTATAATCTTGCTCAACCCTAGTATACCTTGCAGAGAATTATGTAAATTTTGTATTTAATGCTCTTCTCTTTGGTGTCGGAGAATTCCGCAACAAGCGCTGTAGTTCCGGGACAACGAAACTTATAGGTTAATTCACTGTTTACGGTAACCGATTATTATACACTTAGTCAGTTACTTTTTTATTCCCAACTCATTAAATAATACCCCAAATAATAAGATTTTGAAATTATACAAGGTTTCTTTATTTATTCACTCCGTTAACATTAAATAGGATTGGTTCTAATTGACATACAAAAGGCTATATGTTGCGTGAATCGATTATTGTTCGGTCCAATACTTTATTTTATATTCAGTTATATAATTTGTTTTTTATAATTAATTTAGTTCAGGGTGTGAAGGTTCTTGTAACTGTGGGGAAGATTAAAAATACATAGATAAGAATGCAAGATATTACAAATTTGAAGTGTTGTGTTGTTAATATGATTTATACAATTATAATTTACCAGACTAGAACGAAGCAACTCGGGTAGGCAGTTGGTTGTTAACCTCGTCGCTCAGAATGGATATAATGTTCGGTATTCCTTTCTTCGGTTCAATAAAGTGGAATCCTTGTCCCGGTTACCTCGGAAATACAGCTCCCTTGGTTTATTTACGGCCAGACTGGTTGTTGTTCTTCTGCAAATTCTGGATCCAAATACGTTCTTCTATCGTATGAAGTAACTAGTGATGTTCCATGTATTTAAAAGGTTAGGAGTTCCAATGTGGTGTGTATTATTAGTTGTTACACAGTTGACTCTTTATGTTGGATTAATATTTCATTAATTCTTTTCCTGATATTTGACAATTCAAGTCCTTCCTTGTGTAAGTCAATTACTGATTATTATTATTATTAGATGACACCAATATACAATCTGGTTATGGGTTGTTGGCCTGATTAATCCAAATAATTATTTATATATCGTGATAGGTAACGGTATTGAAATAAATTATAATATTTTAGTTATATTAACCAATTTTTCTGGTTTTTTAATCTCGTCACGTTCAGATCATAAAAAGCAATAATTGAAATCAACAACTTCTATTCATTCCTGTTGTCCTTAGCAACACATTTATTTTTCTTCCTTTTCAATGTTTTGTATATAGTGATTATTTCATATATTTTTCTTCCATTCCTTATTAAACTTACATCATATCGGAATATAACTTTATCTATAGTTTGTTTACTAATTTCTACATATATTCTGCTGGTTTTTTGATCTTAGTCTGTTTCTTTTATATTTATTATTTTTTCGATATCAAACGTTATCAATCGATATCATGGCATTATGGCATTATCATAATTTGTTTAAATTGAGTTGGTTTATTATATATTATTACTTATCAAATGTTTTTCCTAGCTCCTCGAACTGTATTCATTAATTATTATTAACTTCCGTACCTAACCTTTATGTTATGAGTGGTTATATAGTGTTATTGGCTGTTAGGCCTTTTATTGTATATGGACCTACCTTTGATTATAACTGGTGAACAACTATAGCCTTTTTACATAAGTTCATACATATAATCAAACCTTAACTATTAACATTTACACAAATAATTATTCTTTTCATAACTAATAACAATTTTATCTTGATCTATGGATCACATATAATAAAATTGAGATCCATTAACACTAATTAAATGCTTTCCTACACCCTTCTATAACAGTAATCGAATAATACATTTTGCTTCATTACTTTCCATTAATTCAACAAGTAATTTGCATAATATAACATAAACTTTAACATAACATTCATGGTAACAAAATAACATCATTTAATTCAGAATCCTTACTTACTATTACTATAATGTAATTTATTGTCTCGCTTTCATCTAATTTCATTGTCATTTACTTTGACATTTTCTGTAGTAGTTTCATTCTTACAATTCTTATCAGTATAGTATATTTATTTACGTTTCACTGAACATGGATTTCTTACTATTGCCTATTTTACAGGTTTGTTTTTTATTGTTATCTCTACCTTGCATCCTTATTCATTTTTATATATAATTATAAATGTAGTTATTAGACCTTTGTATTATCATGGGACTTAAATATTGATTTAGTTATTATTTTGCTAATATTCTATTTATGTAACATTGGGGACTGCATTTCTGTTGCGTTACATACGCTCCCCCTCCTAAAAAAGTTTAATTTACCTGAACGAAGTTTAGGTCAAGTTAACTTGTATTTTTCACATGCCTTTTCTTCATATCAACATTAATGGTTAACGATGGGATTCTCAATGTAACTTTGTTAGACTAGTATTCATAATTCTTTACTTAATAACATTTCATTATTCCTATTAACATTCTTGATCATACCTAATTTTCTGTAAACAGTATTTGTTGATAGTTGGCTACAATATTCAATGATACTTTCGGCTCAAATCTCTTCTACTTCTAATTACTGCAATCACTGTATTTCTCAATTATTCTTCTGTCAGCTATTTTCCTTCTGTTTCTTCGTCATACTTTTCTGGAATCGGAGGTCATTCTTGCAACGATTCTAATATTCCATAAATATTTTATTTCCCTGACAATCCCTAATATGTGCGTTGGTACAGTTCATTGAGGCACTGTTTGGCTTCATACTCTGCTGCCACACTACACCTTAATATAGTACTGCTGGAATTCATCTACAGTCAGCTATAAAAATATAATAATCTCCTAATAATCTTCTTAATTAATTAATAATAAACATTTGGGAATTTTTTACATTGTTGCTTTTATATTTATTTATTCCTATCTCTTATACTTTCTGATTCCATTTTATTTTCCTTAAACATTTTCTGATAATAATTCTGACAGTTATCATTTGTAATTAGTTTTGTTCTTCTTTCTTGTTGTGATAATAACGCTAAGCATCCTCTTTATTTGTTCTTTGATCCCTATATTTTCTAACTTGTAATTGTTTTTATTATTACTATTACTGAATTTCAGTGTAGTTACCGTCATTAGCTCAACTATTATTTTTCTTATCTTATGTCATTACTTTGGCTGGTTATATTTCAATGAATTATGTTGATCATTATTTTTTCTCGTTCTCTTTAATATTACATTGGTCACAATTAATCGTTTATTGAGGTTGTTTTTTCACTTGGCAATGCGGTAGGTATTTTAGGTCATATTATTCTTCTTTTATTATTCTGCATAGGTATGTTTGATATAAAAAAATGTATCTTGGGGTTTCATTATTCCTTATTCATAATATTTCTTCGTAGACATGTAGTAATAATTCTGGTTTTCTTCTGTAATCTTGGGTTTTGTTATTAACTCTTCTTAATACCTTCTTCATAACTATATTTTAATTCAGACTTACTTCCTTTTGAATGACATGTTTTCTATTTATATAATATTGTTTAAAAAATTCCTTTTTCTTTACAAGTGTTTTCTCTTCAAAATTGGTAATAAGTTGTTCTTATTTTAATTTAGGATATAGTGGATTTATTCATAATATTTCTTTATGGACTCCTGATATTATGTTCCCTTAATCTTTTTCGTGACAGGGTTCATTTTTTCATAGGTATTATTATTCGTAGTTTTATTTTCAAGTCGTTGTTCCCCAAGATTACGGTTCAGTGAAGGGTATTCGTCATTTTTCACTGCCTCTATTCGTTTAAATGAGGGCTTCCCCCATCTTCTCTATTTTCATTTGAATTATTAGTTTGATTTTGTACAGGTTCGGTGCGGTCCTCTGCATTAGGTTCCGCTATCCTATAATTTCTTTCAGGTTGATAGTTGTCTTCACGCCGGGACTGATTATACTGGCTGTCATATCGGTGATTCCTTGGGTAATACCGTCGCTGATTGTTTTGAGGCCTGGAATAAATATAATTAACCTTGTGCCTATAATTATTGGGTCGTCTGTCCCCATATCCTCTATTATTGCGACTGTCGCGGTAATTATAAGGATTATTGCCACGATAATTATAATTCCTGGTATTATTATTCGAATGATCGTTCTGTGTCCTATTTGCGTTAACGTTCTGAGCGGGTCGATTGTGATCATTATTATGAGAATTGGTTTGTGGCTCGTTATTATTATACTTCTGGTATTTGTAATTTAACATTCTGTTTCTTTGATATTGATTCTCGTGCTCATAATTCTCAAGGAATTTGGCCATGGCTGAAATCGTTTTGATTTGACTACACATACGTGCATTCTTTATCCCTTCCTCATAATGGTAGGATAGCTGTATCACCAAACATTCTTCGGGAATTCTGGGCTCTAAATTCCGTGCCATGCATACTTTTCCGAGGAAGTATGAAGTAGGAGACTGTCCTATGTTCGTTTCGTATCGGCCGTTGCTCAAATTATTTCTAATCATGTTCTGGGTCGACTTCGACCAATATTTCTCTTTAAATTGTTTTTTGAATTCGGTCATGTCCGGTATATCCGTTGGACCGCTGTCCACCAATTATCATAGGTATCCTTAAATGTCTCATCAATCATACCGCGTATAATACTCCAGCGATTTTCTCTATTTCTTGCGATCATCTCTTCCAATCTCTTTAAAAATTCCTTCGGATTACGCTTGTAATTACGAAAATTAATCGACTCCCGGTTATCGTGGTTATTTGTATGACTATGCTGGCATGTCCTATCCCGCCATGAATCTACTTCTTCTTGTAACTGTAGTTCGCGTCTACTAATTTCCTCTATTTTATTTTTACTTGTGTTAATTTGACCTTCCATATTGTTTAAATTGCAATATACTCTTTCGAGTCGTTCACCCATGTCTGTCTGTATCTGCGTAATTCCTTCCTTATTCTCCTCCCGTACCTGATGTACTTCTTTTTAATCTGCTCATATTTTCCGACGGTTTCCTGTTGGATTTCTTCGACCATTGCTTTACTCTCGATTTGTATGTCATTAATTTTATTTTGTAATTCCTCCCGAACCTGTATGATTGTTTCGTTAGTTTTTTCTAACCTTTCATTTGTTTCGGCTAATTCTAATTTCCTTTCCTCATTATTTCGGTCCACCTTTTGGTTAATTTGTCACGTGAATATTCTCCATTCTTTCATTAATCTGCCTTATATTTTCTTCATGTATTTGTTGAATGTCTTCCCTCATTTGTTTTAAATCCTCCTCATTCCTGTCAAATCTTTCGTTAATTTGTTTTGAGGTTTCTTAAATTTCCTCATTTATTTTATCGAATTTCTCATCCTGTTTCCTAAATTGTTCTTTTGAGTTTTCCTCCTGTCTCTTTGAATTTTCCAATAGTAGTTTAAACATCTTCTGTACACTCAACTCTTCTTTTTGGTTGGGCTTATCTGGTTGATCCCCTTGGGCATCTTCTTCAATTACTTCCCTTTCCTTGCCCGTAATTATTTCAGTTTCCGTTATTTCGTCTGTCTGTTGTTCCATTTCACTGTCTGTGATTACTTCTATTTCTTGTCCTTGTTCACCTTCTTCCTTTTCCGTATCTTTTGCCCTAATCTTTGATCTACCTCTGGTATTATGCATGTTTATACTCTCACAGTTGCCTGCTCTGGTTAAGTAATATTAATATAATTATAGTTACTTAACTTAAGCCCTACACTGGTTGAGCGCCAATTTGTATTGAGACAAGTACGTGCGGCTCGTTGTGTCACGCAATGTAAGCCAATTTGTTAATAAGAACGGGTATGCTTCTCTGTCTCTCCTCTCTTTTGTCGTGTTAATCTAATTCAATTTCTGAGATATCTGGTGTTGGGGAATATAGGAATCTCGTTAACTAATTTTAACTTATCTCTCTAATTAAAATACCAATGTTAGTGTGACTGTACCTTAAATAATTAGTGTTTTATTTTATAATCTTGCTCAACCCTAGTATACCTTGCAGAGAATTATGTAAATTTTGTATTTAATGCTCTTCTCTTTGGTGTCGGAGAATTCCGCAACAAGCGCTGTAGTTCCGGGACAACGAAACTTATAGGTTAATTCACTGTTTACGGTAACCAATTATTATACACTTAGTCAGTTACTTTTTTATTCCGAACTCATTAAATAATACCCAAAAAATAAGATTTTGAAATTATACAAGGTTTCTTTATTTATTCACTCCGTTAACATTAAATAGGTTTGGTTCTAATTGACAAACAAAAGGCTATATGTTGCGTGAATCGATTATTGTTCGGTCCAATAATTTATTTTATATTCAGTTATATAATTTGTTTTTTATAATTAATTTAGTTCATGGTGTGAAGATTCTTGTAACTGTGGGGAAGATTAAAAATACATAGATAAGAATGCAAGATATTACAAATTTGAAGTGTTGTGTTGTTAATATGATTTATACAATTATAATTTACAGGACTAGAACGAAGCAACTCGGGTAGGCAGTTGGTTGTTAACCTCGTCGCTCAGAATGGATATGATGTTCGGTATTCCTTTCTTCGGTTCAATAAAGTGGAATCCTTGTCCTGGTTACCTCGGAAATACAGCTCCCTTGGTTTATTTACGGCCAGACTGGTTGTTGTTCTTCTGCAAATTCTGGATCCAAATACGTTCTTCTATCGTATGAAGTAACTAGTGATGTTCCATGTATTTAAAAGGTTAGGAGTTCCAATGTGGTGTGTATTATTAGTTGTTACACAGTTGACTCTTTATGTTGGATTAATATTTCATTAATTCTTTTCCTGATATTGGACAATTCAAGTCCTTCCTTGTGTAAGTCAATTACTGATTATTATTATTATTAGATGATACCAATATACAATCTGGTTATGGGTTGTTGGCCTGATTAATCCAAATAATTATTTATATATCGTGATAGGTAACGGTATTGAAATAAATTATAATATTTTAGTTATATTAACCAATTTTTCTGGTTTTTTAATCTCGTCACGTTCAGATCATAAAAAGCAATAATTGAAATCAACAACTTCTATTCATTCCTGTTGTCCTTAGCAACACATTTATTTTTCTTCCTTTTCAATGTTTTGTATATAGTGATTATTTCATATATTTTTCTTCCATTCCTTATTAAACTTCCATCATATCGGAATATAACTTTATCTATAGTTTGTTTACTAATTTCTACATATATTCTGCTGGTTTCTTGATCTTAGTCTGTTTCTTTTATATTTATTATTTTTTCGATATCAAACGTTATCAATCGATATCATGGCATTATGGCATTATCATAATTTGTTTAAATTGAGTTGGTTTATTATATATTATTACTTATCAAATGTTTTTCCTAGCTCCTCGAACTGTATTCATTAATTATTATTAACTTCCGTACCTAACCTTTATGTTATGAGTGGTTATATAGTGTTATTGGCTGTTAGGCCTTTTATTGTATATGGACCTACCTTTGATTATAACTGGTGAACAACTATAGCCTTTCTACATAAGTTCATACATATAATCAAACCTTAACTATTAACATTTACACAAATAATTATTCTTTTCATAACTAATAACAATTTTATCTTGATCTATGGATCACATATAATAAAATTGAGATCCATTAACACTAATTAACTGCTTTCCTACACCCTTCTATAACAGTAATCGAATAATACATTTTGCTTCATTACTTTCCATTAATTCAACAAGTAATTTGCATAATATAACATAAACTTTAACATAACATTCATGGTAACAAAATAACATCATTTAATTCAGAATCCTTACTTACTATTACTATAATGTAATTTATTGTCTCGCTTTCATCTAATTTCGTTGTCATTTACTTTGACATTTTCTGTACTAGTTTCTTTCTTACAATTCTTATCAGTATAATACATTTATTTACGTTTCACTGAACATGGATTTCTTACTATTGTCTATTTTACAGGTTTGTTTTTTATTGTTATCTCTACCTTGCATCCTTATTCATTTTTATATATAATTATAAATGTAGTTATTAGACCTTTGTATTATCATGGGAGTTAAATATTGATTTACTTATTATTTTGCTAATATTCTATTTATGTTAACATTGAGGACTGCATTTCTGTTGCGTTACAATATATATATATATATATATATATATATATATTGTTACGACATCACAGAATATTCTACGTGTTTATCGAATGTTCCAGAGGAATCCGGAATGTAACGCGTATTGGGTACGTGCTTCTCGACGCATTTGCTAGACTTTGTCCGAATTTGCGCGGTCGCTCGGACTGTATCAAGGCCGCAATTAATTATGTCGTACACAATGGCGCTAACACGCATTTTGGAATATTATGGACTGTGATCGTTGTATAAACACAAGGCGTCAGTAGCCTTAGTTTTCAGCGAGGTAAATAGCGATATATTTACAGTGCGGTCCAAGTGATTATGGGGGGATATTACTGTGTGCGTTGAAGTGGTTATTAGTGAAGTGTTTAATAATCGGGCGGGATAATTGTAATACACTTGTGTTTAATATTAGTGGACATATCATTGCGTGTGAACAATATTATTCTATTTGTTGTAAGATACTGTGTTGTTAATTACGAACTGTTTAACTGTGAAAATTAAAGCTGGTGATTAGTGACTTAATTGATGTCTTGTATTTTGTTTCCACTGTACCTACGACAATCTAGTAGACCGTCGTAACAGTGGTGTCACAACTGGGATAGAACGGGTAACAGTGGAAACAGTGGACACTTTGTGAAAGACGAGGTAATGCGTAACTAATCGGTAAGCAATGGATGCCAGTCAGATGATAGAAATAAGTCAGTAGAGAAGGTCACCTCGCCTGCTGTTGGGACAGTTCATGTCAAGGCCCCAACCTTTGATGGAAGCACGCATTGGGCGACGTATTTACGCCAATTCGAAGCTGTTGCATGCGCAAATTGGACTGAGAAAGACAAGGCTGTTTCACTCGTTCTTGCATTAAAAGGACCTGCGGCAGAATTACTACAGAAAGTGGCACCTGACAGCCAAAACACCTATGCCGAATTGATAAAAGCTCTGGAATTACGGTATGGTGATAATATTTTCGAGATGAGTACTGCACCCAGTTGAGAGCAAGGCGACAGCATGCTGGGAGGAGCCTTCAAGAGTTTGAAGCAAGTATTGACAGACTAATTAGACTGGCCTATCCTGAAGTGCGGACAGAACAGTGGGGACGCCCTGGTACATGCTTTGCAATTTGAGGCCGCCAAATCAGCGTCTGGTTGGAGAAGTTATAAAGTGCGCGCGCTAAAATATCGCGACGGCACAGACGATGAGGAAGAAGAACAAGGAACAGAGATTCGACGGTCGGTGCCACAGAATAAAATAAGAAAGGATAGAAGACCGAAATGTTATAGATGTGGGAAACCTGGACATCTACAACGAGATTGTCGGGTTAGAGTACATCAGCAGGGAAACGAGCAGTAGTCGGTGCAACGGGGCGTGTGCTGACTAACTGGAAGACCGAAGCCCCTAGACAATACGCAATTTCTACACTTCAGAAAAACAGCGGGAGCTTGGTGGTTTCCGCATTCGTTCAAGAAAGGCCAACCTCGATTACAGTTGACACAGGTGCAATAGTTTCCATTGTGCGGCCCGACGTGGTGAAAGATCTTAAGCCAATCTGGTGCTCTTGCAGCTTGCGAACAGCTACTGGACAGTCTGTAAAATCGTTTGGAAAAGTGGAGATACACCTACGCCTCAGTCGACTTGAGTTTAATCATCAAGTACTGGTTGCAGACATTGTGGATGAAGCAATTCTTGGTGTGGACGTTATGAACGCATACGGGTTCATAGTCGACTTCAAAAACAATGTCTTGAAAATCGGAGGCGAAGAGATAATGCTATCAATAATGACTACATCAGGAAAATCGATGGACGTCATAAACCGTCTGGCCGTAACTGTTCCGCCAAACTCCGAAAAGACCATCATGGTTAGAAACCAGGTAGATATTAAGGGCAACCAGTGCTCTATATTCGAGCCCCAGGTAGTCAGCACACCGAGCATACTAATTGGCAGAAGTTTAGTAAAACCTGACGAAACCGGATATTTACCTATTAGAGTGGCGAATATTTTGGATGAAGCTGTCACTTCACAAAGCAATACGCTCCTAGGCAAATTGACTCCTGTGTCCTGGGTAGACGGAATGACGCAAGGAAGATCCAGTGCTTCGGATAATTCCATATTACCAGAGGAACTGCAGGAATTATTGAACAGATCTTCTAATGACCTCTCAAGTGGTGAGGTAAAAGAACTCTGACGGTTTTTACATGAATTCAAAGATTCTTTTGCAGTTCGAGGACAGTCATTGGGAAGAACCTCTCTTGTACAACATCGCATCAATACCGGGAACACAACACCCATATGCCAAACTTCTCGATGGCCTTCATTATCTAAGCAAGAGGAAATGTCTCGGTTAGTACAGGACATGTTGACAGAGGGAGTAATCGAGACTTCGTCAAGTGCTTGGTCTTCTCCTGTAGTGCTGGTAGCGAAGAGGGATGGTGGATTGCGTTTCTGCGTAGACTACCGGAGGTTAAATGACGTTACAAAGAAAGACTGCTATCCATTACATCGCGTTGAAGATACACTCGACACGTTGCATTGGACCTAAAGAGTGGATATTGGCAAGTGGGTCATCATCAAGAAGACAAGGAAAAGACCATTTTCTCGACCCCAAGTGGCTTATTCCAATTTTACGTCATCCCATTTGGACTCTGTAATGCACCGGCAACATTTGAAAGATTGATGGACCTGGTACTCCGAGGCCTGACGTAGAAAAGTTGCCTTGTTTACTTAGACGATGGCATAGTGATCGGGAAGACTTTCGAAGACCATTTGGAAAACCTTAAGGAGGTTCTAACTAGAATTCACGGTGCACAACTGAAGCTGAGCCCAAAGAAGTTTTCTCTATTCCAGAAGGAAGTACAGTATCTGGGCCATCTGGTTTTGGCATCGGGTGTTAGCATGGATCCTAATAAAGTTGACACCGTAAGAGACTGTCTAGTTCCGAAGTGTAAACACGAAGTTCGTAGTTTCTTGGGGTTATGCTCATATTACCGACTTTTTTTTTTTTAAAGGCTTCGCTACTATTACTAAACCAATACATGAGCTAACGGAAAATAAACGAAACTTCCAGTGGTCGAGAGAGTGTGATCAAGCATTTAGGACTTTCAAAATTGCATTATGCTCGCAGCCAATTCTCGCGTTCCCAGCTTCCAAAGGAAAGTACATCGTAGACACAGACGCAAGCAATACTGCTCTAGGACCAGTTTTGTCTCAAGTGCAAAACGGATAAGAGCGAGTAAGAGCGTATTACAGCAGGACGCTTTCTAAACCATAGAGAAATTATTGCGTTACAAGGAGAGAGTTGCTGGCAATCGTCCGAGCTTTGGGGCACTTCCATAAATACCTCTACGGAAAGGAGATTTTACTACGCACCGATCATGCCGCGCTTGCATGGCTCTTGAGATTTAAAAATCCGGAAGGGTAGTTGGCAAGGTGGATCGAACGTCTGCAAGAGTACAACTTCAAGGTGCAACATTGGCGAGGGCGTCTGCATGGTAGTGCGCATGGCTTATCACGAAGACCGTGCCCGGAAATCTGCCGACATTGCCACAGAAAGGAAGAACAAAACGCCAGCGACCATCTTCAAGCCATCAATATAGATTTTCTGGCAGACGGCTGGATGACACAAGATTTTCGACAAGAACAGAGACAGATGACATTGGACCGATCTTGACAGCAAAAGAGGAAGGTCGCCGCCCAGATTGGCAAGATGTCTGCCAAGGTTCCGAAGTGCTGAAGGTTCTTTCCTTAGAGAACGGATTGCTGAAAGGTCTTGGGATATTGCAGATGGACGAGACGTCGTCATGCAGTTGATAGTTCCCCAAAGTAAAGTGCAGTCTGTTTTCAAGGAGATGCATGATGGAACATCTGAAGCCCATCTTGGCGTTAACAAAACCCTTGACAAAATACGGAAGCGATTCTATTGGCTTTATCTTCGCCACGACGTAGAGGAATGTGTTAGGACGTGTGAAAAATGTGCTGCCAGCAAGGACCTACAAACCAGAAGCAGGGGTAAAATGAGACAGTATAACGTTGGATTGTCTTTCGAGAGAATTGCCATAGACATTGCTGGACCATTCCCAGTTACTGAGGATGGAAACCGGTACATCATGGTTGTAGGTGACTACTTTACTAAGTGGGTGGAAGCCTACTCAATTCCAAGTCAGGAGGTTACCACTGTAGCAAAGAAGTTAGTTCATAACTTCTGTTGCCGTTATGGAGCCCCTATGGAAATCCATACGGATCAAAGGAGAAATTTCTAATTAGGTGTGTCTAAAGAATTATGCCGTCTACTCAGAATTCGAAAGACTAAGACAACGCCTCTGCATCCTCAGTCGGACGGGATGGTTGAGAGATTCAATAGTACACTTGAGCAACATCTTTCGAAGGTTGTTGACGACAATCAAACAGACTGGGGCCAACGTATCCTACTATTCCTCATGGCGTATAGGTCATCAGTACACTACACAACAGGCATGACACCAGCAAAATTGGTTTTTGGACGGGAGATTCTTCTTCCTGGACTTAATGTTCGGATCACCTGAGACTCAGTCCCAAGAGGCACAGAACTATTCCTCGCAATTAGAAAGCCAACTGCGAGAAATGAATCGCTTGATAAGAGGACGGCTGAAGATTGCCAGTGATAAAATAAAAACTCGGAATGGCATTCGCAGCAGTAGTGCGGGTTTCGAAGAAGGAGATCAGGTCTGGGTTGTTCAACCCAAAGCGCCTTCGTGGTCACTCACCTAAGCTTCAGTCTAACTGGGAAGGACCCTACACTGTGAAAAAAGAATCAACGATGATGTTTATCGGATTCAACAGGAAGGACAGCAAAATTTTAAGGTCGTCCACCTAGATCGCCTGGTTTGCCATTTCGGGACAAGGAGGCTCAAGGAGGTGGCAGTGTTACGACATCACAGAATAATCTACGTGTTTATCGAATGTTCCAGAGGGATCTTGAATGTAATGCGTGTGGCGTACGTGCTTCTCAACGCATTTGCTAGACTGTACCAGAATTTGCGCAGTCGCTCGGACTGTGTCAATTAATTACGTCGTACATACTGGCGCTAACACGAATTTTGGAATATTCTGGTCTGTGATCGTTGTACAAATACAAGGCGTCACCGGCCTTAGTTTTCACTATATTAACGATATATTTACAGTGCGGTCCAAGTGATTATCGGGCGATATTACTGTGTGCGTTGAAGTGGTTATTAGTGAAGTGTTTAATAATCGGACAGGATAATTGTAATACAGTTGTGTTTAATATTAGTGGACTTTTTATTGCGTGTGAACAATTTTTATTCTATTTTTTGTAAGAGACTCTGTTGTTAATTACGAACTGTTTAACTGTGAAAATTAAAGCTGGTGATTAGTGACTTAAATTGTGTCATGTATTTTGTTTCCACTGTACCTACGACGATCCAATAGACCGTAGTAAAAATATATACACGTGTCCGCCCGCTCGCAGACGAGCGTGGGCGTAGGTGAGAGTAAGAGGCAGGTAGACACACAGAAAAGTAAAGAAGGAGAAGCAGTGAAAGAATACCGAAGGATAAGGGAGTCTGACTACGAATCTGTAGAGTCTCGTTCTCTTCTATGATCGTTCTAATACATACAGGCTTTTAATTTGAAACAAATTTCGTAATAAAACTTTATTATTTTACGAAATAAATCATTTCATATACAGTATATATATATACTAAAGTATGCAATGCAGTACTTTTTAGTATTATTATTTAATTTATAATAATGGCTCCCATGTTTACCACCGAAGTAGCTTAGGAGAAGGCAGGGTAGGCTGCCTTATGTGAGCCTCACGGCATATAAGGAAGGTAGTGTGGCCAGCACTATGCTTCAGCCGCCCATTATTATCCCCAGGATGTTATCCCGGGTACTCATTTCCAACAGGCTAAGTCGACCTGGGGGCTGAAAAACGCACCTCGATTTTTAGGTGCTGGCCCGGGAATCGAACCCGAGACCTCTAGATTGGTAGCCAGGTGCCATACCCACTGGTCTACTGAGCCACCTATTATTATTTAATTTAACTTGGCGTTTTTTTTATTACCTTGTAAATGTCAATGTTCAGTGCTCTTGTCAAAACTGCGTTTTTTAGTGCCCGTCTAAATTTTGCTGCTGTTATTTTTATGTGGAAATAGACCTACAAAGCCAAGGAAGAAAAGTGAAACGAACAAACTCGGTTATTGATTAGCTGAAACGTAAATTCTTCTTACAAATTTGTTAACTATTTTAAATTGTTAATAAATTTGTTAATAAAATAACTACGAATATAGTTTTTTAATAAAAATATAGTAACTGGTATACATTTACTACAATACTCAATTTATATTAAATTGTTTACTTGAAACATTATTAAAGTGAACGTCAATACAACTAGTTTATTGTATTGTACCTAATTACTGTATTTTATTTGTACCTAGTACCTGTATAGTACTTAATTATCTGTGTGTGTGTGTGTGTGTGTGTGTGTGTGTGTGTGTGTGTGTGTGTGTGTGTGTGTGTGTGTGTGTGTGTTATAGAGACAGAAAGCGAGATAAATGTGATACTATAAAAAAATGTTGAGTGCGTCACATACATGAATAGTAATTGCAAACGATTTTCACAGTATACGAATATTTGACCTTCCCTTTCGATAAGACATTTCTTCGATTGAAGAACACGAACTGTCCAGCAATCATCAACATTCCGCGATTTAAACCAAGATAAGTTTCGTTGAGTTTGCTTCAGGCAGTCTTATTAAATTTACAAAACATTTTAATTCAAAAACTTTGCCCGTATTGAAGACGAAACGGTCTTCGAAACTTTACATTCACACGCACTAAGAATTTAGGTGTATCAAACAAATATTTCTACTTATTTCTTTCCTATTGACGTACTCTTCAATTGCAAAAAGATGAAGGTAGTATAAATGTTGTCGAGTAGGAATTGTATAAAATAGAATGAAATAATATAGTAGCTAAAATTGTCTACTTTAGAGCGTGGGAAGTGAACAGATTGAGCTTAAAAATGTCACAATCCAAACACACGTTTTTCTGTGTTAATCAGAAAATTAGGTAGTAGGGCTACTGCCACTGAAGTTACTATTAGCTGTTGTTGGCACACAGCTTAATAAGGACAGAAGATAAGACACGTTCGTTCAGGGAAACCTGCCAACCCTAATCACAGGCAGCAGCAATTTCTTGACGATATAATCAGTTAAATAAAGAATTGTACTCTACTGTAGTACATAAGAATATAAGTATCTTGTAAAATTTAAGTCAGTATTTAGTTACTGATAAAATTCAGAATAAATTTTGTTCAACGATGCCGTCGTTTTTAATTAAAATAAGTTCTTATTATGTGAACATTACACTAACAAAGGAAAGCAAAACGCATTGAACCATTATACATTTCCTCAGTAAGATAATTATAAGGGATTTATTTCTTTTAAAATTATTTTATACATTTTTGATGTTTCTTTTATGCGTAAAATTGTTTCAAATATTTAGCCATAAAAATGCGAATTTATCATTCCTAATTTATTTTTTAATTAGACTTTAGTCACAAAAACTACAATATAGAACCAATTAATTTTCTTAGCTGGTATACTCGATTTTTTCTTCAGTTTATCCTTTCCCCCTACATTAATACTCATACAAATTTAAGCTTTGGCTTACAGACGGCGGCTTTGAAAAGTGCTAAAGAGGATTAATTGAGATTCAAAGTAGAATATATGCATGTAATATTTGTTAAAATTTTGATAACTTGAGACTAATTGATTGAGCAGGAAACTAACAATTTAAAAACAACTTTTTTTTTACTTTTTTACAAAAATCAACTTTTGCAAAGAATGCTTTTTATTTAATCAAGGCTACTTCATATGCAGCATCATGTCATCATCATCACTATCATTATCATCATTGTTACCATACAGATTTATAGCTACTCTTTCAAGCTCATCACAATCGCGGAGGTAAACTGGGGTGATGAGTAACTTCAACCCAACTTGATTATATTTCCTTGGAAATTTGGATGCACTTTCCAACATCAACATTGTTCTTATTTATTTCTTCATGTCACTCATGCCCTCACTCCACTCTGTTAGTCTCATAATCTTCTAAGCTATGTGTTTCTCGTTATCTTATACTGTATTTTATGATTTTCTACTCGGGCTTCTTTTGGGTTTCTTTTCAGCTACACCTTTCACTTCATTTTTTCATGATGTTCTACTTCTCGTTTCGTCTGTGTATATGCAGAGGCGTAGCTGGGGTGGGGGGGAGCAGCCGCCCCGGGCGGCATAGCCAGGAGGGCGGCAAAGTGAGCATAGACTTGAAAAAATTGTTTTCAGTTTATAAAACTACAAACAAAGTGTTTCTTTTATATGACTATTCTTTTCATAAAAGAAGCACAACCAGCCAGCTTGCCCGTTGTCACAAACCTCGCGTGAAAAAACAGTATTAGACTATTTATGCTCAAGCATCGTAATTACGGTTCATTATGATAAGCTAAATCGCACTTGGATGTCTTTTTCTCCAAATAAAATATCTCTATTTTGATTTTGTTGCACTTTATTTCCACAAAAAAAAACCATCAAAGAAGCTATTTTAATAGTGAAAATGGGTTTCCGTCGTGGCAAAAGTTAAATCCCCGTATTCAGCATCATTAAAATAGTCCTCCTCATCGCTCTGCGTTTTTGGAGTAGAAGGCATTCGAACGTTCTTTAACGAAAGGGGAACTTATTGATTATCTACTTTAGGAACAAATGAGTAAAGCAGCTAAGTCATGAAAAGAAATCCTTGAACGGGTCACTGCCATAGTACGAACTTTTGCATAACAAAATCTGGTACTGAAAGGACATCGAGAGTCAATTACTAACGATCCAAATCCCCGAAACTATCTGGCTTTCTGTCATGAGATCTCATTTGTGTTTTAGTCTCTCGTTAATCTGGGTGTATACCGTATCTTTCGCTAACCATTCAAAATGAAATAATAAGCCTGTTAGGAGAAAGAGTGCGCAAATATATTATTACTGCATGTATTTGACACTAAATATATTTAACACAACACCAGATGCTCCGCATGTAGAACAAATGTCTCTGATTACAAGATTTGTTGAAATTATACGCAATTCTGTTAATATCAAGGAAGCCTTTATAGATTTTATTTCTTTATAAGTGAAAACAGCGGAGGGGATCATAGAAGCTATTACAAGTAAGCCTGAGAGAGATGGATTGAATCTTAGCTATTGCAGAGGTCAGTCGTATGACAATCAAGCAGCAATGGCTGCTATCCATTCAGGAGTTCAGAAGAGAATATTAGATTTCAATCCACTATCTGTGTTTGTTCCCCGTGATAACCGTTCACTTAACGTTGTTGGAGTTCATGCAGCTCATGCAAATGTTCAGGCAGTGACATTTTTTGGGACAGTAGAACGTCTATTCTCCTTTTTTCCTTTTCCACTCATAGATAGAGTGTTCTTAGAGACTTTGTAAATATTACTCGACAAGGACATTGTTGTACCAGGTGGAGTTCAAATGCAGTTTCGGTGAAAGCAATATCCACTCAGCTGGATGAAGTGATCGCTGCACTGGAGAAACTGAAGGACACACCGACTGAAACAACTGATACGAGGGAAGATGCAGCATTCATAATTAATGCGATAGAAAACTTTAATTTTGTGACCTTGACCTTTTCTGGACAGATATTTTTTCTTCTATGGACAACATCCAGAAAATCTTGTAGACCAAAGGAATAAGATTTATTCAAGCATTGACACTTCTGGAGACGCTAACGGACAAATTAAATGTTTGGAGGAATGACCCGTGTGACAATGTCATCAATAAGGCAGAGCAGGTATATAATGAATTGGGTGTCAGTATCACAGAAAGGATAAGAAGGAAGTGCACGATGCCAGGGGAGTATGCAGACCATCTACATTAACAGTTTGGCAAGAAATGCGACATTCTCTAATTGAAATTTTGGACAAATTTTCAGTTGAATTTAAAGCTGTATCTTTAACATAAAAACACGCTTTGTGTTCCTCTGTAAATTTGAGGAGTACGTAAATGATGGGGATATACATTTTAAGGAACAGCTTTCCCAAATCATTAAGTGCACTGTGCTGGCAAAACTGTATTCACATGACCTAAAGAGTGTAGAATTGTTCAGTGGCTTTTACTTTTGTTCAAAGACGTCATACTTTTACTAAAAAGGGCAAAAGTTAACGGAGAACAAATGGACTTTACACCTCAGGGCCTGTTACAACACATTTCTTTAATGGGATTAGAAGCCTACAAACCACTAGCATCAGGTTTAAAAAATGTTCTTACATTACCAGTGTCTGTGGCTTGTGAAAGATCGTTTAGTAATCTCAAATTGATCAAATCGTGTCTACGATCAACAGTATCTTAAGACAGGGTATCAAATTCAGCGATACTTTCAATTGAAAACGACATTGATTCGTCTTTAGATTATAGTGATTTAATAACCGACTTTGCACCAATTAAGATCAGAAAAGTTATATTTTAAAATGTCTCGTTTCAAATATTTATTAAATATTAAAACAAATATTAAGTTTTTTTTAATAGAAGACGGAACCATTAACCTGTAATGGTAAGTTATTAAATTTATTATTTTTAATGTAGTTCTTTGTTTAACTTTATGTTTCTTTAGGATATTGTTTTGACGATGCGCTTTAGACCTACAAGGAATTTGCATGTTTATTAGAACATTTTTATGCTAACAATTTTTTATTTTACTACATTTGTATAGTCTACATTTGTTACTAATACATGTATACAAACTAAATATCGGTAATACTATAATATGTAATTTCTTAATTTTGACTTAAATATTCTTAAGACGTTTGTTGGACATGCTTTCATACGAAAATTTACACATTTATATTTATTAAGTACTTTTTTCGCTGGATGAGACTTTACTTTTGCTCTTTTGTCACCTTATAATTGTAAAGGCGAGGCGGCCGACGATCTTCTTGTCCCGGGCGCCAAAAACCCTAGCTACGCCACTGTGTATATGTACAAACAATGTTAGCATTTCAGATTTGGTAAGTCCTATAGTGCTCTTTTATTTATTTTTCTTTTATTTAGCTACTTTGTCTAACTTGTGCATGTCATATATCCTCCCATGTCCACACACCTCAGAGTTTCACAGATTACCTTTATCAGCATGTAGTATAGGCCTACATAGTTTCTTAATACATATTTATACATAGTTACGATTATCAATAAATTATTGTTTCATAAAGTCTTATATTACTGTACATATTCAAATTTTTGCACCTCATCGAACATTTACTAATGGGCATTAGTTATGTATGTTGTTTCTAAATGCCCCTTGTTTATAACTGTTAAACATTACATTGTATAGAGTTAATACAGAATTATTTTTAGTGCATATTCAGTCTCTTTTATTACAAGACATAATATATGTTATTCAAATTACGTCTAAAATAAAGGAATGTCGGTATGCAGAAACATACATGACTTCGATGTACTAAATTTAATTTAAAAACATTTACTTGAATCCGGGTTCGATAATTTCTAAAAAATATCCCCCACCCTCAAACTATTTTCGCTCTTTATAGATATTTCTGTTATTATGGGGTAGTCGTTTAATAAAATGTTATTTTCGAGTCACTTTATCCATAAAAATTTGGTACTTTATTCTTATAAAGAAACTGAACTACGCAGATAATCACACATTAATTACATATTTATATAATTATGTAATTATGTGGCCACAGATTATTTTGTGGTGGGCCGTGGTTGCGGATCTTCACTTCACGCATAGATGATTTAAATTTAAATTAAAAAATTATTATTTTTTTGTCTGGCAACAAAATTATTTTATTTTTAACAATGGCCATTGTTTGAAAAAGTTAAAATGCATTTTTATTTAATTTCCTCAAACTCGTTAAATCAATACCATATATGAAAAATTTACCCAATCCCTTTCAACTACCCTTTCCATTTATAGGCATTTTGTCTACCTTTTTATAGTGGATTATTATGAATTTTTTCAGGATACATTATTTATGAAAATTAAGTAAATTGAAATGAAATATTTCCATAAAAACTATTTCTTTGTTGCCGATAACGTTGTGCACATATTAAAAATCGGTATTGAGAACCATACATGACTTCCATGTTCTCAGAATATATATAAAATCATTTGGTACTGCCTTTATGCGTACCCGCAGTTATTTCGATAATGCGATTTTTGGGCTTAGATATGTAGTGAATATCGCACATAATTTTATGTAGTAAAAGAATTATACAAATTTTAATTTTGTATGTTGTAAAATAGTTGGCTGGTGATTGCAATTGATTTCGTTTGTAATTTTTTAATGGTAAATGACTGTAATAGTAATTTATCACCTGGTCGTGGCTGTGACACCAAAAATTGATTATGTTAGGTTAATATGAAAACTGAAATTATACATGGAAACCAATACGTGTGTAATGTAAAACTATTTTTTTTCTAAAACCACGAAAAACCCAACTCGAAGTAAGGCGGGAGTGGGCCAAGGGTCAAACCCTTGCCTATTATTATAGGCCTACATGTCACTTTTTTGTGGTATAACTCGTTTTTTTGGTAAAATTCGTTTTCCGACAAGTACTTGTTTTGTGACTAACAAAAAACAAACATCCATTATGTATAATTTGTAGAACATATGTTGTCATTCCTTAATACAGAGTTTTTTGTTTTTTCCATTAACCATAAATATTTGTATTTTCCATTTTGTATTTGCTGTTGTTTTTTCGAATTTGTAACTTAAAAACGTTAGGTTCTTTATTTTAATTGTTACTCTGTTATACGCATTGTATTACACGTTTAATGTTATGTTTTCTCAACCACAGCTTTTATTAATTTTAGCAGTAAACTAAAAACCCAAAACCGTTATTACCTAACTACCAAATGAAAACAACACGTACTATTGCTTTACATTAAGAAATAGGGCAATTTACAATTAGTACACTTCTTCTTTTCCACACCGTAATATATCGATACAATCGCATATTAAAAACATCAAAATGTATTGCGGGTACTCATACAGTTCCAATCATTTACTTGAATTCGGTTCGATAATTCTTAAAAAAATATAGAATTTTGTCAAAGTGAAATAAAATGTTTCCATAGAAACACTTCTTTGTTGTCAATAACGTAGTACACATATAAAAACTTATAAAAAATTATCTCCTCCCTCATCAACTACCATTTTAATTTATAGAAAATTACCCACTTCCCCTTCAGCTAACCTTTTCAATTATACATATTTCACCTACCTTTCTACAGTGGATTATTATGACCTTCTTTTAAGCATGCTTTATTTATCAAAAATAAGCACTTTACTCTTGTTAAAACGTAAAACGTTGCAGATAAACTACCCCTTCCCCTTAACCAATCTTCCCCAAAATCAATAGGCCTCAAGTCCTCTACAATTCAGAAATGTATGCAAAAAATTATTTGATTCTGTTTGAATTTTGCGGCAGTTATCGTTTGCCACAGAAAAATTTCTGTAGACACACAGACAGACACACAGACACTTTTCGAAAAATGATTTTTTTCATGTTTTGAGGGTAGTACAATCAAAATCTGCCATTATCTCGAACACGATTTTTTCGCCATGACCATACTTCCATTTGCTTATGGAACATGGAAGTAAAATAACTTCCTGCCTCTTCAACCACCATTTTCATTTATAAAAAATTGCCCCTTCCCCCTTCAACTACCCTTTTTATTTATAGATATTTCATCTACCTTTCTGCAGTGGATTACCATGACCTTCTTTTCAGGATATTTTGTTTATGAAAATTAAGTACTTTACGCTTGTTAAAACGTAAAACGTTGATGGTAAACTACCCCTTCCCCTTAACCGATCTTCACCAAAATCAACAGCCCTTGAGTCCTCTACAACTCAGATACACATGCAAAAATTATTTGATTCTGTTTGAATTTGCGGCAGTTATCGTTCGCCATATAAAACAATTCTACATATAGACACACAGACACACAGACACTTTTCGGAAAGTGAATTTTCTTCACGTTTTGAGGGTAGTACAATCAGAATCAGCCCTTAACTCAAACACTATTTGTTTTTCTATCGCCATACTTCCACTTCTTTACGAAACGTGGAAGTAAAATTGCCCCTCTGAAAATTAATATTCTGAAATATATTGCATAAAATTAAAAAAATAGGATAGTGTAGACGTTTTTCCACAATAGGGATATGTCTTTCTATAACAAAATCTTAATTATATGTTTACACTAATTACAAATTCTTTGTTATTATTTTGTTAATAAAATAAATGTATAATATACATAAATATTAACACTCCTTATATTTGCATTATTTTTTAATAGAAAATAACAACACGTTTTGTCAAAGCATCGGCAAAATATTTTTAAATTAATCTAGTTAATGGTCAACCCTCTACATGCCTTCCCACTATCATCCCTTATCAATTCATTGACATTACTAAACTAAGAATAACTTAGTGTGAAGCGATTTATAGCCCGCACTGTGTATTTCACTACGCAGCAGTCTCAAGCATAATTGCAAACGTTACTAATTATTACTATCATTGGTAGGCAGCGGTTGTAAATTTTCATATAAACACAAGAGCACAATAAACATTGACTCGACAAAATGTTTATCGTCACAGTCGATTACGCCTATTGTGAACGTGAAGCGAAGCGAAAATTAAGGATAACGTGATAATACTGATGACAGCATCACAGTGAGTTACTGCATCTGTACTATGTGCTCAATTAGTACTGTAGGTGTGATAGAAAAACTAATACTGTATCTTGTGTTAGTCCTCTGAGTTCAGTTAAGGTAATGTCAAGATGCGTTCTACAGGAACGTACTGGAGACATGAAAAACGAGTGTAACTGTGAGGTTTTCCAAATAGCTTCATATAAAAGTTTCTTCTGTTTATTCAGTAAGTTGGACAATTAGTATATTAAATGTAACATAAAGTGCCCTGTAGAGGGTAACATTCTGAGTACCTCTTTTATTTTGCCGCATGTGATACACATACACATTGTCTCTCATTACTGTCCTCGGTCAGTAATGTCAGTTAATAACATAAAGCATTCACAGCAGTCCTTATTGATAAATTAGAGGGTCTAGTCAATTTGAGTCGTCTGTCTTCATGTTGTGTGTCCACCAGTTAACTGACCAGCTTATTTGGGTTTACTGTAATCGTTCACTACATTTGGCAATTATACGTTATATTACTTCTTTGCAGTGTGTGCATGAAAATCGCGTTTTTTCTATTAAATATTTACATACTAAGATACTTTCAATATGGTCTACAATGGTCCACAATGGCAACTATCCAGCTGCTTTCCAAACCTGCACTCCGTATTGGTGTTGTTAAAGTGCACACCGAAATAATGAAACGTAAATATATACAGAAGACAGGAAATTAAACTAAAGTAATAAAATGATGTCCATTTATTATCCAAGAAAGCAGAGAGACAGGCCAACATCTAGAAAGGGGAACGCAAAATTTTCCAAAATTCAGTTTAGGAGGTCTGGTTCTTATAAAACAGAAATACAAGTTTTTTATTTTTTATATATTCTTTTCTATATAGCCTAAAGGTACGATATAATGTTATCATTTATATTCTTAAAGCGAATGATTTCGGTCACAGACCATCGTCAGGTTATATAGCATATTTGTGTTCACAATATTATAAAACACTATTATTTATAAAAACGAATTTGTAGACATTGTTAAATTTGATACATATGTTGTTGTCTAAAGATTCCTAAGAACTGATTCTGTTATAGAGTGTTCATGTTTACATATTATATCAGCTGATTACTGAGTGTTGATTTTGTCGTAATATTTCAAAAGTGATGATTTTTGAAGTCTGTCATATAAATAACATTATATGGTACCTTTAGGCTATATAAAAAAGAATATATAAAAAATTGAATTACAGGTACCATTAATAAAAAACAATAAGTGTAAGTATAAAATACATCACATTATCATTAGAAATACAAGATGATGATGGTAGCAATAATACCTAGTTTAGTAGTGACTGTCGATGAAAGATTTAAAAATGAAAATTTAGCGAGTATCGGTCAATAAGTAAAACACAAATTTTACATTATTCGTTTTGACGTTTCGACAATATTATTGTCGACGTTTAATGGCATCATCAGGACCAGTTTACAGGCACAAGGGAAAATATTTTTTTACCATGCCACCACAGCAATTTTTTGTCCGCATCGTTTATGAATTTTCTGTTAAGCTAAAAATATATTCAAGAGCATAAAAAGATAAAATTCACTGGGTGCCACGTCTGAGTCTGAATGAAGGGGGGGGATAAAAATATTCCATTCCAATTTCTGAAACCATGAGCGTGTGGCTCCGGCGCTATGTGATCGTGCGTTGTTGAGAATCAGTACAACAACGCCTTCTCAGTTTATCTCTAGTGTTTAAGAATTCAACGTAGAATATATTGTCGTAGACGTCTAGGATTTCCACAAGTAAGGCACCTTGGTACTTACTTACCTCACACCTTTCCCAAAAATTATAGCGATAATCTGGGAGCAAATAATAATTCTTGGGAGCAAATATTTGCTTGAAGTTTTTAGTTTAGTTGGTAAGCTGTACTTACGTTTCAGAGATTTTTGTTTATTTAAGTGTTTATGTACGTAAGTTTCATCTCCAGTGCCAATAGGTTTGAGGTAATGGTCTCTTTCAGCACCATAGTGGTCCAAAAAATTTTCTAGCCTCTGCAATTCTTAAAATTTTATGATGCTCGGTGAATAGTTTTGGCATGCACCTGGCACAGATTTTTTTGCAATGAAGCGTTTCTCTGACAGTTTTGTACAAAACATTTTGTAATATTTCAGGAAAGTTATCACTTAATAGTGAAACGCCTGTTTAAAGTCGACCACTACGGCTTTCGTCATCAATGTCAAAGAACTTCCGACACCACTTCTGCAACCTACCGTCACTCATTACATTTTCGCCATATACCTCAGTAATTTGGCGATGATTACTGATCTTCAGTAATTCCGCCGCACCTAATATTTACACGTGAAAAATCGTATTACAGCAGGGACTTTACACTTCGCGGGATTTTCGGCGAGCTTACTGAAGTTTAGTAAGTGTACCGTTTGTGTACACGATGCAACAAGAAAACCTAGTGTTTGCTGGACTCGCGATGAGCTGAACTAACATATTGCGCATGACCAAACTCAATCAACGTCAACTGCGCAGAAGGTAAGCGCAATCGGAATTTACATTTCAAATGACACTCGTATTTTAACAATGCCTGAAAGAAACAATCGTAAAAGAATACCGGTACAATCAAGAGTACCGTTAAGTACGTGGTCATTTTACACTAAATTAATGGAGTCATTTCTGCGATCAGAAAAATCAGTTTTAGGTAGAAGTATAATTTTTATTTACAGTAATGCAAAAGTTTTATTTCTCCGCAATAACAATATCCATACTGTGTTTGGCTACACATCCGATTAGAAATCAAAGACGAACACTTAAACTAATGCAGTCTTGTGAGAAGCAATTTTTGTTCGGTTACACGAAAATTTGCGAGACAGGGGGAAACATCCCAGGGTACAGATCCTCGACATTATATCTAGTCTTTAGTAAATTAAATCGTAAGACTATAGGCAAATAATAAAATAGTGTAGCTTTTATTGCAGGCGATAATTTGGGATGCGATGAATGTGTATCGATAGGTATTGAGAGAATGGAGATTGAGAATGTAAACAGTAATAAACGTTGTAAAAGCAAATCAGAAATTCTCAAATGTTCTGTGATTTATGCTTACATAGAATTATAATATTGTGATGTTAATCAATATAGTTTCTTCTGCAAGTAGTGTATTGCGTTTTAGGGATTGAAACGACAAAAACGCAATACACTACTTGCAGAAGAAACTATATTGATTAATATCACAATATTATATAATTGCTGCAAGAAACGTTGAATTACGTATATCGAAAATGATTACATAACATTGTGTGCGTACGTTTATATATTCTAATACAGGAAAGCGCAAAGTACTAGAAAAATACGTAAGTAAGTGATTTACTATTAACTTGAAATATAATTTAGGTAGCAAAGTGTGAGGCTCTATATAAGTAAGCTAATTGGATGTGCAAGTCATTCATAAATACACAGTGTACTGAAAAAAATTAATCCACAAGACTGATTTAAATACAGTAAGGAAAAGTAAAACTGGATAATATTTTCACATACTAGTAGGGGTAAACTGACAGTTCTACCCCGGATGTGACGTCATATGGCGGGAAATTCAAAAATCTAGGTGGTGGGGGTAAAAATCTGGTAGTCGGCTTTCGGTCATGTTGTGGGCGGTGAGTATAAAGTGGGGTTATGTGTGCGTTGATTGGTGTATACGTCGTCGACGTTGCCGCTTCGTGCATGTGTTATAGTGTACGGGTTTGTATATGCAAGGAGTTTTTCCGGTCGGCCATGTTGTAAAATCGTCGTGGTCGGCGTTGCCGACTCGTGCTGGTTAATCGCCGTAGTCGACTCTTGCGTGTGTTATAGTGTACGGGTTTTGTATATGAACGTCGCTGCGGGCGATGGTCGATGCGGTGTATTGTTGGCAAGGCGGCGTGTCTGTGTGTCGTGGCGAACTGTATCGCGAGCGCGTGTAGTGATCCGGTTCGCCGTTCGCCGGCCGCCGTCCGGTTGATCTGCTGTCGGACGCCGTCCGCCGCCGACGGCGAATGGCGAACGGCGAACGGCGAACGGGTTCGTGAGGCTGCGTCGTGATCCGGTCGGTGCCGTTCGCCGTTCGCCGGCCGCCGTCGGCGGCCGGCGAGCGTCGAACGGGTCACGCGGTGATCCGGTTCGTCGTCGAGGATTGGTGTGTGTGTCACATAACGGGTTACGCGGTGATTCGGTTCGTCGTCGAGGATTGGTCTGTGTGTCAGTGGTAAGCAAAAACCGTGCATGTGTTATAGTGTATGGGGTTATATATGTAAGGGGTTTTTCCGGAAGTGCGACCATGTTGGAAAAGCGTCGTCGGCGTTGCCAACTTGTGCTGGTTTATCGACGTTGTCAACTCGTGCGTGTGTTATAGTGTACGGGTTTGTATATGTACACCGCCACCGCCGCCGTTCGGATATCGTTGCAGTTAAAAATCAATTCACTTGTAAAAATTGAATATCACACATTTGTGCATAGAAGATAAAAGCGCGACGTTGCCAACTTGTGCATGTGTGCTGTTTTAGCGTCGTCCATGTTGTCAACTCGTGCAAGTGTTATAGTGTACGGGTTTAGATATGTACGCCGCCACCGTCCAGATATCGTTGATGCGAAGAGACTGAGTGACGTGTATTGGATTGTTGTCAACATGTGAACTGTGTAAATTCGAATGCGTGTGTTTGTGGTAAGTATATATTGTAAAAATAAAAAAATGTGCACATTATCACTGCGAAACTCTCGATGACTCGGTCCTTCGGTGCATAATTGAAATCAATTCACTTGTAAAAATTGAATATCACACATTTGTGCATAGTAGATAAGTATTACTATATACATAATATTCTGATTGACACTTCACTTGTAAAGATTATGCAGGACGCATCATGCATGGAAAAAGGATAGTTGAAAATAAACAGTAAAAGAAAAATTTATATATATAATTTAAACAAACAAAAAATATATGTTAAAGTACAGACAAAATATATTAGAAGGACTTTTGAAATTAAATACAATAAAAATGTTAAAGCAATACCGTTTAATTAAAAACAATTAAAATACATGTAATAAAAATATATTACAATTTAAAATACATAATATATAAACCACACAGAAGTGACAATTACAAAATACATAATATGTACACGAAATACATCTAAGTAAACTAAATACAAGTTAAAATAAACAAGTGCACTATGACAAATGTGTACAATTAAATCAAAATGAAATATGTATAAGGAAAATAAATATTATGTAAACGCACACAGTAGTGACAATTACTGTGACAATTACACAATACAATAAACATAAGCACAATGACAATTGTGTACAACTAAATCAAATGAAATACACATGTAATCGTACTTACAGGCAATGATAATTGTGTGTGTGTGTGTCCAATGACAATTATACATGATAAATGAAGGTGCCCATTCGGTATTACTCTAAAATGTCTACCACGTAAGCCCTATCTTTTTCTCCACGATAAACCAGTTGAAGTGAATATGGTGCTAAATTTTTTAATTCTTCATCATCGAAAACGCTTGCGTATCTCTTAAGTAGATTTACGTGATATTTCAATTTTGGGTCCTTGTAGTCCTGGATAGTGGCGAGTACGACCTTCCCGCACTTCACGTCTATATTTTGTAATTCTGCTATTGGATATTTAATACCAATAATTAATTCCTTAATTTTTTTATATTCAATCGCTCTAATGGTAGCAAACTTCGCAACGAATTATGCCATTTTACAATGAAGAATTTCGCTTGCGCGTCTGTCAAGGTCTGAATGAATAACACTAGTTTGTAGCGGTATAAAATAGGTAGGTAGTTGAGGAGGGGGAAACCGGAGAGTGGGATCTACTCAACGTACAGTAAGCGGGTATTTTTAACCGTGTAAACAGGATGCAAGCTGCTTTCTCCCGCTATGTTCAGCTGGTAGGTGGGGGGGAGGGGGGAGACGACTCGCTTATTTTTTTTTATTTTTTTTTTAGACAAGGTGATATCATCGACTACACTCGAACGTGTGGGAATAAGTCGATGGTGCTAATTGTTTTATGCATGTAGACAGGATGATGTAATTGACAGAAAGGCAACAAGTGATATTTTTATGATGCTAAATAAAAACAACAATGTATGCAATTAGTAATTTACCAGAAACCTATTGATTAGTCTAAAATCCGATACAACCCACTCGCGTAAAGCGTGTACTCTTTGATTTGTATATATTTCCGGAAATAAGCGGTGCTCGAGACAGGCTGTTCAGTGTATTGAACGTAATTGTTCGAGTTTAGGACAACTGAAATCTTCTAAATTTATAATATTGAAATGTACAATACACTTCTCCAGAAATCTTTTTTTCTGTAATCCTTTTACGAACACATAGTTAAAAGGAAACGTGTACTTTATTAATATCGACACAAGATGTTCGTACGATGTGTCCCCGTCCGTCCGCTCTAATCTATGATAATGCTCCGTTAACCAACGGTTTGTCCTCATGTGTTTGTGATTCGAAACGATCGTGTTTACTGGAGGTGCAAATATCCAATGCCTGCTGGTAAATGCGGTGATATCCATAATGGCTAGTTCCTTGATGAGTTCGTTTCCATCGTCGTCAACGAAACAGTGAAAGTCAAGTATGACTGCTATCTCGTCGTTGATCATCCTCGTGGCTTGATCATCGCCAGGAGTGGTGGGGTCGTCGTCCATGTTGGAAAAGTGGCGAGGTTGTCGGGTTGTGTAAGAGTGTCCTGGTTAAGGGTCAGCCAGGTTGCCAACTCGTGCATGTGTTATAGTGTACGGGTTTTGATATATACAGCTTTTTCCGGAACGGTGACCATGTTGGAAAAGCATCGACGTTGCCAACTTGTGCATGTGTGCTGGTTTAGCGTCGGTCACGTTGTCAACTCGTGCATGTGTTTTAGTGTATGGGTTTAGATATGTACGCCGCCGCCGTCCGGATATTGTCGATGTGAGGAGACATGTATTGCATTGTTACCAACTTGTGAACTGTAAATTCGAATGTGTGTGCCTTTGTGGTAAGTATATATAGTGTACGTGTTTGGATATACACAGCTTTTTCCGGAACGGTGACCATGTTGGAAAAGCGTCGACGTTGCCAACTTGTGCATGTGTGCTGGTTTAGCGCCGTCCATGTTGTCAACTCGTGCATGCGTTATAGTGTACGGGTTTAGATATGTACACCGCCGCCGCCGTCGTCCGGATATCGTCGATGTGAAGAGACTGAGTGAGGTGTATTGCATTGTTGCCAACTTGTGAACTGTAAATTCGAATGTGTGTACCCTTGTGGTAAGTATATATTATAAAAATAAAAAATGTGCAAATCATCAGTGCGAAACTCACGATGACTCGGTCCTTCGGTGCAAAATTGAAAATCAATTCACTTGTAAAAATTGAATATCACGCATTTGTGCATAGAAGATAAGTATTATATGTACAAATATATTTGTTAATTTTGAAGATGTCTATCCGGGCTTACTCTAAAATGTACACCACGTAAGCCTTGTTTTATTATCTAGACATAAGCACATTGACAATTGAATACAATTAAATCAAATGAAATATGTTTAAGCACATTATATTATAAGTTAAAATATATTATGTATAATTAAAAGAAATTAAATGAAATACAACTAAGTACAAGTTGATATAAATATGTAATCGTACGCGCAGATAACGACAATTATGTGCATGTGCAATGAAAATTATACATGATAAATGAAGATGTCCATTCGGTCCTACTCTACAATATCTACTATGTAAGCTCTATCCTTTTCTCCACGATAAACCAGTTGTCTAAGGAAAACTAATTACAAGTTAAAATAAACAAGTGCACTATGACAAATATGTAAACGCACACAGTAATGACAATTACAAAATACAATTTTATACAATTTTTGATAAATATGTTTTAGGGTGCCAATGAGTAAGCGATTCAAAAGAGCGTTCATAAGAAAATGGAATAATTTCATTAGAATGTTTCTACTAAAAGAAAAATACAAAGAATGCGAAACTCTAAACATGGGTAACGGACAAAGATGTTCAAAATTAACGACCTACGAATTGTGCACATCACACTATAAAATACAAAAAGAATTCTGTAATTTTTACCACTTAGTAAAAAATATAAAATTGCCGATGTCAATGTGAGCACTTTAGCAAAAGTTGAGTATACACTACGAAAAAATTATGCAACACAATTTAGAATTCCAACTGATGAAGGACACCAAAATTGGATGGATTATTCAAAAAACACTAATAAAAGAGGAAGCAATAAATTTTCCCAATTTTCTATACGGTAAACCGTCAGAATATTTACACGTGTTTACCAACTCGAATAACTATGACAATTGGAGAAGTATGTGCTCAACAAATCTTTATAAAAGTATAAAATGTTTTACAAAGGAAAGTATTTACACAACATCCGTCGTCGAGGTGGTGGCAGTATTTCGATCTGAAACATTCTCGCTACGGACGTTTGGACAATGAAACATTGAAAATAATTCCACACAACGGACGTTGCAGTTTTGCTATGTCCTTCTCGACGAACGGTGTCGGCTGTTCCGTACTGATGAACAGGTATCATACAACGATTCCCACAAAATCCAAATGCATGACAAACTAACATTCTTGCTTCAGATATGGACGTGTACACATATTCTTTTGAAAACCGACGAAAGAGCTTTTGCAACATCCGTCGTCGCGGTGATATTAAATTTTTCCCTCGACGCATAATTGAAAACCAATTCACTTGTATAAATTGTATATCACACATCCGTGCATGGAAAATATATACATAATGCACGGAAGATAAGAATTACCATATATAATATTCTGATTGATGTGTAATTTCTATCGCAGGATGTATTAAAAGAAAGGTGTAGTGTCATCTGCATCTGTTGTAAGAAATTCACATGACATGCACACCGTGTGTATGCACTGCATAAGTGAAAACCACTTCACTTGTAAAAAGTGTCTGACACACATCATGCATAGGAAATAATTACCATTTATATTATTTTGATGGTATGTAATACCTGTCGGGCAGACGTAGTAAAAAAATCTGATGGGTATGTAATATCTGTCGGGCAGACGTAGTAAAAAAATAGTGGAACGTCTTCTGCATATCTCGTAAGAAACTCTATTCTCTCTTTGATTTGGTCCATTGTGTATAAATGAAAATCACTTGACTTGTAAAAATTTAGTAACACGCATTATGCTTGGAAAAAATATGTGTAACACATATCATGCAGGGAAAAGAATAGATGAAAATAAACACTAAAGCAATAAAAAACTTATATGTGTATTGTAAGAAAATAAATACAATAATTTATATATACATACAACAAATATATACATTGCAAAAAAATGGAAACAAATATATACAATTAAAAGATACTTATCAAATAATATATATACATAGAACAAATATATACATTGCAAGAAAAAATGGAAACAAATATATACAATAAAACGATACATATCAAATATATACAATGTAAACAATTCTAGTAGATTGTTGTTGTTGTTGTTGTTGTTGTTGTTGTTGTTGTTGTTGTTGTTGTTGTTGTTGTTGTTGTTGTTGTTGTTGTTGTTGTTGTTGTTGTTGTTGTTGTTGTTGTTGTTGTTGTTGTGCACAGCCATCTGTAACAGAAAAAATAGAAACAATATTAGTGCTGTATGGTTAGTACGAGTAGGATGGATTAGAATAACGTTTATGAGCACTATAACATACTTCAAATATGCATACGCTCATATAACGTCAGTGTCGTCTTGCCGAATGCGGACATCTAGGCAGTGCCCCCTCCAACACCACCGTCTGGAGCCAACTCAGGATGCAACGATAGTGATAGGCGTGTCCACACGCCAAACCGAGGAGCCTCTGTCCGTCGGTGTAATCCTCCATACATATACTACACGAGGTATGGGGCACTATACCCTGGACGGGACAGAGTTCTCCTCGGTGCCAACACCACGTCGGTAGGTTCCTTCGCAGAAGGAGCCTCATCGTGGTTGGCTCACCGTCCATCCGAGGTTCTATGGTTTCCAAAATGTCAAAGAAGACCGGTGCGGGTTCTGGAGGGGGTCTCAAACGGGGATCTCGTTGTTGCTGCTGCGGCAGAAGGTGCTACTGTTGTGGATGAGGCTGCGGTTGAGGCTGAGGCTGCGGCTGTTGCGGCTGAGGTTGCGGTTGACGATGAGGATGCTGCGGCAGATGGCGTATCAACTGCGGTTGTGGCTGCGGCAGCAGAGGACGTGCGCACGGGTGAATGTCACTGTGGACAAAAAAAAGACATGAAAAACGTATACAGACGTGGAAAAAGAAAAATATGTACGCATAAGAAGAAGATTTACATACTGTCCTCGAAGATGGAAATCGTCGATGACGATGAGGGTGTATATTTCCTCCTCATCATCATCATCATCTTCTGCTTCGAGGAAATCGATATTGTATCCCAATTCATCCTCATCTCCCACGAACCCGCTGAGGGTTTCGACGTCGTCGTCGTCATCGTCGTCAGTATGATCGACATCGCTGGAAAAAAGTACAAATTTAAAAACAGACGTAAACGGATTACTACAAGAGATTGTTAATGAAAACGGACTTACCGACTCGATCCGGGTTGAGGAGATGTGCTCCCCAGCAGAGCACGACGTAACCGTTGCTAACTATAAAAAAAAAACAGTAAGTCAGTCGAATGGAATATTCTGTTTGTACACATTAAATAAAGAAAAAATATTGTATTTACCGTCGTACTCGTCGTTGCTCCTCTGACAGACGTTTATTCACTTTGTTGTTCATTCTGTAAAACGTAATTAAAGTTGTAAAATAATTAGGTAAATAGCATACATGAAATACGAGTTTATTCTTGCCGTTAGTTTTTGGTCCGTGTACCTCTGTCTCTTCGCGTTAGGACCAGCAGCGTCGTCCGATAGCGCACGTTTACGTGTTCCGAAGTGTCCGTACGCGAGTGTAGTTACGCCGTCGTCCAGTTACTTACCTCTTATCGTCATAAGGTGACAGGGAAAGTTTTGTTACACGTTGCGTGTACAGCTTATGACGATCGGTTCGTATACACTCGGCAGAGGTGAAAACCGTACGACTGACGAAAAGACACTCGCTGTACAATCGATGACGTAATCTTTTTTTTATTGCTGTCCTTGGTACACCTTTTGCCACCTTTATGTCGGTGCAGTCGGACAATAGGAGCGAGTAACATTTTGCTCTGAGTCCGACAAATTCCCTGATGGGTTTCCCATTGGTCTCATCCTTGAACTTCACCACGACGTTTTTGTTGTCGTCGCAATGAGAAAGATGATCCACAGGATAGTACGACGTGTCAAAAAGGTGGAGATTCTCTTTCATATACTCGTACACGTCGTCAGTCTGTATGCTGTAAAACAAACTGTTCGTGTCAGTCATTAGTAATGTCAATCGTCGACCGTACTTGGCGACAGCGTACCGATAATGAAAATCGTACATTATCAGTTTACTGACATCGAGTACTGTGAAGCCGACGTACACCGGGCGGGAAATGAGTAGTCGCGCCTAACGGTTAGAAAAAAAAAGTTGTGGGCTGTTCGCACGTAACAACTGTTCACCGTTAACTAAAACAGTAGACAAGCGTTCAGGTAAATATAAGTGTCTCAGAAAAATAAAGAAACTCTCGTAGACTGTCCGCATAATTGCACGTAACAGCTGTTCACTGTTAACTAACCCAGTCTTTGAGCGTTTGGGTAAAATAAAAAACAGTTGTAGACTGTTCGCATAAATGCACGTAACAGCTGTTCACTGTTAACTGAAACAGTCGTCGAACGTTCGGGTAAATACACATGTCCTGGAAAAACAGCTGTAGACTGTTCGCATAAATGCACGTAACAGCTGTTCACTGTTAACTAAAACAGTCGTCGACCGTTCGGGTAAATACACATGTCCTGGAAAAACAGCTGTAGACTGTTTGCATGAATGCACGTAACAGCTGTTCACTGTTAGCTAAAACAGGCGTCGACCGTTAGGGTAAATACACATGTCCTGGAAAAATAGCTGTATACTGTTCGCATAAATGCACGTAAAAGCTGTTCACTGTTAACTAAAACAGTCGTCGACCGTTCTGGTAAATACGCATGTCCTGCAAAAACAGTTGTAGACTGTTCGCATAAATGCACTTAACAGCTGTTTACAGTTAACTAAAACAGTCGTCGATCGTTCAGGTAAATACAGATGTCTCGAGTCACCGACGTTATTCAGTGTACTGCCGTTTATCAAGATGGACGAAAAGAAGAAACAACTAGCCCGTGATATCGACACTATCAGCAATGACATACGTAAGAAATACCGTGCGTTAAAACATGTGATCCGTGAAGAGGAAGAAACGTTAACCAAAAGTTACAAACCGATTCTCGAACCGTTACAAATTATTTCGCAAGCGTTGGTTGAAAAAAAACGTAAAACAACAAATGAAAAGCCTACGAGTGCGAAAAAGATGAAACGTGGCGAGGAGGAGGAGGAAGAAGAGGAGGAGGATCTGATGGGTTCAAGTAGTAGCAATATCGATGTAGGAACACCGCTCCGTCCGTCACCGCAATAGCAGTTGACACCACGTTTCCTGAAAACTTCTGTGATAGGTGAAACTTCGGACGAGGACGACGAGGACGATCCTAGTCTCAACATCGAACAAATGTTAGACACACCGGAAGGGAGGCGAGAAGCGCGTAGATATTTTCAGGAAAAATACGACAGTGAATCGTTAGCGAATAAGTACATGCGTATGATCGTGTCGGCTGAACGCGATCGTTTGATGGATTATACGTACGGTGTAAGACACGAAAGCGGAAAATGGATGATCGGTGATTCACCGTTGGAAATCGAAACAGACGATTCAATCTTTATCAACGGTAAACGTTACAAAGGTACACCGGGTCTATACGAACTCATGTTCATAAAGCACCCTAAAGAGAACGTTTACAACGAGATGGATCTGAATGCGTACAAAGATATACTACGTGATACCAACGTGCACAAGCATCATTATTTAGTGAACGCGCAGGTAAACACAAACAGAGGTGTAAAGTATAAACAGATAATATCAAGGTTGTTCCCACCGAAACGTACAGGACACGGACATACTAATACCGACAGAACGTATATGATGCTCTCGAGAAAAAAAGACAAAATCGATTACGTGCACTGGGACGATCCGAACGAACTGGTGGACAGATTGCGACTGTTGATAGCGTCACAACGCGCCCGAAACGGTGGACACACGAACAAAATCGTTTCCATAGTGGAAGAACTACGTGAAGCCAACATCATCGTATAAAATATCGTGCATAGCGGTCCACGCGCTTCATTCACGAGATGAGCGTTGACAACTTCGGCAGACACCAGAGCGCTGTTAGAGCGCGAAGAGAGATGCGACACAGTCTGCGGTAGGATATCGGTATCGCGATGACCGAGGACGCACACTTCGATGTAGCGGGAAAAAGAAATACACAACTTGGACGAACCGCACGACGGTAACGATGCCGTTCCACTGCGGTTTGTGCGTGACCACTGTCTGGTCAACGATTCGAGGCAAGGAATAGACATGAAAGGTTGTAAGCTCGTCACCGTCGCCGCTCCCGTCGATCTTGGGACGCTGTCAACAAGCAATACGTAGACTACACGTGCTTGCGTTTCACGACAGTACCGAACAAGAAGAACAGCCCTGTCGTCGACGCGCGGGACCATCGCATACAGTCTCTGAGAGATCCAATTCGTGCGAGAGACGCTGCGACTAAAGTATACGTGGACGCGAAGATCATACCGAAGGATACGAACTCTAACCTAATGGTCGGGAACGTACGAATAACACAGTTAGCGCCACCCGTCAACATATACTATATTCTTATTGATATGTAATTTCTATCGCACGAACGTAAAAAAGTGTAGAGTCGTGTACAATTGTTGTAAGAAACACACATGATATGCACTGCATAATTAAACGTCAATTCACTTATATAAAACACATATCACTCATGGAAAATAACACAGTTCACAAGTTCGCAATACACGACGGCGTACATATCCAAACCCGTACACTATAACATATGCAAGAGTTGACAACGTGGCCGACGCTTAACCAGCACACACGCACGAGTCGACAACGTCGACGCTTTTCCAATATGGCCGACCACACCAATCATCTTCCACTCGACAACGTGGACGCAGACCCCACCACTCCGGGCGGCGACCAGGACACCGTCAGGCCACCGCCGGACGGTGAACCGCGAACGGCAAACATACCGCCGCCACGCCTCCGCCTATCAACGCACAATTATGTATGCATTGCATGTATGTGATTTTTTTTTATTAAAAAAATATCTAATCAATTTTCATGTATTTTATTTTCTTAATACCCGTAACCTTGGAGGGGGAAACGTCTTATTATTATCCCCTCCCCCCCGTACGTTCGCACCAACCTGTTGGGCAGAATGACTTTGTAGGGCTCGACATAGCGCGCGCTAGACCAACAGTTTGGTGCGAACGTCATGGTAGCACACAATAACAGGGAACTCGTACTCCGTGTACAAAGTCTAGCGCCAGAAGAACTGATTTCACGTAATGTAGGTAAATTGTCGGTGTATCAGGTCTGTTTGCAATTCGGTATCGACATTGAAAACGATACGGAAAATAGATTTTTCTGGAACTGCATCATACAGGATAAAATAAAAATTACAGACGATGTATTGAATTGGCTCAGATATACAGGTAAATATAAAAATAAAAAACCCAGAATTACCAAATGGTTAAAGAAAAACGATTACATCGAATATTACGAAGTCCAAGATGAAGATAATGCACAGAAAAAATATTATGTGTTAAATGGAATAGATTTCGCTTCTTTGTTGATGCAAATGAGAACCCCTAAAGCTGTTGAATTGCGTGAATTGTATGCCATTATAAAAGAAATTGTAATGAAATATAGACAATATGAAAAATTGTACGAGGAACGTTTGAAGGAGTTAATTAGTATGCAAAATAATTTGTTAACAACACAAATGTGTAATTTACAATTCATGATAAAATCTATTCAAGAAACTAACGAAGAAGAGGGACGTCGCGCAGAGGAAGGAAGACAACGAACGGAAGAAGAACGACAGCGTTCAGAGGAAGAGAGACGTCGCGCGGAAGAAGAACGCCAACGTGCGGAAGAACGAAGTAGACTGTTACAGTCCAAAATCGAATACAGTGTCGACAAACTGAGGAACGTACTGGCTAAGAAGATCGCGCCAAACCCCATAAACAGGAACAAAATTCGTTGTCTGTCTCTGTACAAAATATCCGAAAACGTTTGGTACATTATGCGCAGACAACTGGAAAGTTTCAACGAAGGAGAGAGAAAAATATATAGCAAACATCCTACAGCGAAGAAACTATGCGCATGGAAAGACGTCGCTTCCGCTGTGGATATTGGAAATACAGTTAAAAAACCGTATCGTAATTGCCTGAGATGGGACGCTCGCGGTAATGTCATCAAACCGACCGACTCGAACGACACTAGAGTCGTCACCGACGAAGACATGCTCACAACGTTCGAGCGAGCCATAAACGAAGAAAACGACGCCCACGTGTTAGCCAACAATATCTCTGTATGAAAAGAAACTTCCACCTGACACTAAAATAACAGTCATCCACTTGTCCATCCACTTGAACTAGGTATATACTGAGTCGATTGAATTAATGTTAGTTATTCTTAGGATTTACAGTACTTTGACTTTAATTTCATATTAAAAAAAAATGTAATCAATTTTTATGTATTTTATTTTCTTAATACCCATAACCTTGGAGGAGGAAACGTCTTATTATTATCCCCTCCCCCCCGTACGTTCGCACCAACCTGTTGGGCAGAATGACCTTGTAGGGCTCGACATAGCGCGCGCTAGACCAACAGGTTGGTGCGAACGTATTAGTAAGTATTAGGCATCCGTCATGGTAGCACACAATAACAGGGAACTCGTACTCCGTGTACAAAGTCGAGCGCCGGAAGAACTGATTTCACGTAATGTAGGTAAATTGTCGGTGTATCAGGTCTGTTTGCAATTCGGTATCGACATTGAAAACGATACGAAAAATAGATTTTTCTGGAACTGCACCATACAGGATAAAATAAAAATTACAGACGATGTATTGATTTGGCTCGGCTATACAGGTAAATATAATAATCAAAAATCCAGAATTACCAGATGGTTAAAGAAAAACGATTACATCGAATATTACGAAGTCCAAGATGAAGATAATGCACAGAAAAAATATTATGTGTTAAATGGAATAGATTTCGCTTCTTTGTTGATGCAAATGAGAACCCCTAAAGCTGTTGAATTGCGTGAATTATATGCCATTATGAAAGAAATTGTAATGAAATATAGACAATATGAAAAATTGTACGAGAAACGTTTGAAGGAGTTAATCAGTATGCAAAATAATTTGTTAACAACACAAATGGGTAATTTACAATCTATGATAAAAACTATTCAAGAAACTAACGAAGAAGAGAGACGTCGCGCAGAGGAAGAAAGACAACGAACGGAAGAAGAACGACAGCGTGCAGAAGAAGAGAGACGTCGCGCGGAAGAAGAACGCCAACGTGCGGAAGAACGAAGTAGACTGTTACAGTCCAAAATCGAATACAGTGTCGACAAACTGAGGAACGTACTGGCTAAGAAGATCGCGCCAAACCCCATAAACAGGAACAAAATTCGTTGTCTGTCTCTGTACAAAATATCCGAAAACGTTTGGTACATTATGCGCAGACAACTGGAAAGTTTCAACGAAGGAGAGAGAAAAATATATAGCAAACATCCTACAGCGAAGAAACTATGCGCATGGAAAGACGTCGCTTACGCTGTGGATATTGGAAATACAGTTAAAAAACCGTATCGTAATTGCCTGAGATGGGACGCTCGCGGTAATGTCATCAAACCGACCGACTCGAACGACACTAGAGTCGTCACCGACGAAGACATGCTCACAACGTTCGAGCGAGCCATAAACGAAGAAAACGACGCCCACGTGTTAGCCAACAATATCTCTGTATGAAAAGAAACTTCCACCTGACACTAAAATAACAGTCATCCATTTGTCCATCCACTTGAACTAGGTATATACTGAGTCGATTGAATTAATGTTAGTTATTCTTAGGATTTACAGTACTTTGACTTTAATTTCATATTAAAAAAAAATGTAATCAATTTTTATGTATTTTATTTTCTTAATACCCATAACCTTGGAGGAGGAAACGTCTTATTATTATCCCCTCCCCCCCGTACGTTCGCACCAACCTGTTGGGCAGAATGACCTTGTAGGGCTCGACATAGCGCGCGCTAGACCAACAGGTTGGTGCGAACGTATTAGTAAGTATTAGGCATCCGTCATGGTAGCACACAATAACAGGGAACTCGTACTCCGTGTACAAAGTCGAGCGCCGGAAGAACTGATTTCACGTAATGTAGGTAAATTGTCGGTGTATCAGGTCTGTTTGCAATTCGGTATCTACATTGAAAACGATACGAAAAATAGATTTTTCTGGAACTGCACCATACAGGATAAAATAAAAATTACAGACGATGTATTGATTTGGCTCGGCTATACAGGTAAATATAATAATCAAAAATCCAGAATTACCAGATGGTTAAAGAAAAACGATTACATCGAATATTACGAAGTCCAAGATGAAGATAATGCACAGAAAAAATATTATGTGTTAAATGGAATAGATTTCGCTTCTTTGTTGATGCAAATGAGAACCCCTAAAGCTGTTGAATTGCGTGAATTATATGCCATTATGAAAGAAATTGTAATGAAATATAGACAATATGAAAAATTGTACGAGGAACGTTTGAAGGAGTTAATCAGTATGCAAAATAATTTGTTAACAACACAAATGGGTAATTTACAATCTATGATAAAAACTATTCAAGAAACTAACGAAGAAGAGAGACGTCGCGCAGAGGAAGAAAGACAACGAACGGAAGAAGAACGACAGCGTGCAGAAGAAGAGAGACGTCGCGCGGAAGAAGAACGCCAACGTGCGGAAGAACGAAGTAGACTGTTACAGTCCAAAATCGAATACAGTGTCGACAAACTGAGGAACGTACTGGCTAAGAAGATCGCGCCAAACCCCATAAACAGGAACAAAATTCGTTGTCTGTCTCTGTACAAAATATCCGAAAACGTTTGGTATATTATGCGCAGACAACTGGAAAGTTTCAACGAAGGAGAGAGAAAAATATATCGCAAACATCCTACAGCGAAGAAACTACGGGCATGGGAAGACGTCGCTCACGCTGTGGATATTGGAAATATAGTTAAAAAACAGTATCGTAATTGCCTGAGATGGGACGCTCGCGGTAATGTCATCAAACCGGCCGACACGAACGACACTACAGTCGTCACCGACGAAGAAATGATCACAGCGTTCGAGCAAGCCATAAACGAAGAAAACGACGCCCACGTGTTAGCCAACAATATCTCTGTATGAAAAGAAAATTTAACCTGACAGTAGAAATAACAGTCTAGCGAACCGCACTCTGTATATTATTGTTTTTTTTTTTGCTGTAAATATTATGTTGCTTTTTACAATATTATGTGTGTGTATTTCATGTATGTGTTTTTTTATATTAAAAGATGTAATCGATTTTCATGTATTATATTTTCTTAATACCTGTAAACTCCCTCTGTCCGAACGGTGGGAGAGGGAAACGTCTCCCCTCCTATTCTTCGCTCAGTGTTTCATCAGCGCGAGTCGTGAGAGGACGTGCACGATGCTTTCGTACGATCACAAGGATGACGATAACGATCGCAATGAAAACCGCTATTTCAGACAGTGCGGTGAAGCGATGACGATCAAGTCCGTATCTCCGGACGACAAAGAAGTTCAGTTCGCACTGATTAAAAAAATCATATCCCCTTATCCGCGTTACAGAAGCATTGAAGACCGTTTAAAGAGTTTTAAAGATTGGCCGATATCGTTGACGATAACGCCTAAAGAACTATCCGAAGCGGGTTTCTTTTACAACGGATGCAACGATAGAGTGATTTTTTTTTGCTGTGGAGGTGGTTTAAACAAATGGGAGCGAGGAGAAAACGCTTGGACGGAACACGCACGTCATTTCCCCGTGTGCTCTTACGTAATGTTAGTGAAAGATAAAAAATTCATCCTAAAGGCATTGGGTATCATTACCGAACCGGAAGCAGCAGCTGGAGCAGCTGGAGCAGCAGAGAACGGACAAAGCATCGACTCGATCAAAGAGAATAAAAAAAAAGAACCGGGAGCAGCAGCAGCAACAGCAGTGGCAGCAGAGAACGGGCAAAGCACCGACTCGATCAAAGAGAATAAAAAAAAAGAAGAAGGGGGTCCAGATCGGGATACGATGTGCAAAGTTTGTTACGCACACATCGTTGAAGCCGTACTTATTCCCTGTCGCCATTTTGTGATATGTGTGAATTGCGCCATCACTCTAAATCAGTGTCCCTTATGTAGAGCCACATACACCGCTTACATGAGAGCGTATTTCTAGTTCGTTTTCATGCACTGAGAACGTCTAAACAACGTGCAGTCAGAAAACGAACAGAAAATTCATACTCGCGCTTACCGACTGTTAATACATGAGCAAGAACATTTCGTCTAATGCATGAAATAAACCAGTAAAAATTGTTTGAAAAACAATGCTGCTGCTGTGACGGAAGTATTTATAAATAAACAATATCTCACTACCTCCTCAGTGTTTCGAAAGGGCGTGTCGAGAACGAACGCATAGAGCTGTTGACCTCGTACGAGTACAGTCGATGCAGTCACTTAACGCACGCAGTACTGTACCCTGTAGATCTTTTTGTATACAACGTTTTGACGCAAGAATTTGTTGCACTGATTCGTGACGTGGAGACAAGGTACAAAGTAAACGTTCTGAAAAAATTCTTTACGGACGTTACACAACATACAACGTGTCTGTTTCGCGAGACGGACGGATCGGCAGCGTTCCTAGTAGCACCGAACACATTGTTTGTAACGAAAAAAGATGGCAGTCGACGAGCTAGCAGTCATACTTGACTTTCACTGTTTCGTGGACGATAACGGAAACGAACTCGTCAAGGAACTGGCCGTTATGGATGTCACCGCATTTGCCAGCAGACATTGGATATTTGCTCCACCAGTGGACACGAACGTTTCGAATCACAAACACATGAGGACGAACCGATGGTTAACGGAGCATTTTCACGGACTAGAGTGGAGGGACGGGGAGACATCGTACGAACATCTTGTGCCGATATTAGTAAAGTACACGTTTCCTTTTAACTATGTGTTCGTAAAAGGATTACAGAAAAAAAGATTTCTGGAAAAGCGTATCGTGCATTACAATATTATAAATTTAGAAGATTTCGGTTGTCCTAAACTCGAACAATTACATCCGATGCACGGAACAGCATGTTTCGCGCACCGTTTATTTCCAGAAATATGTACAAATAATAGAGTCCACGCTTTACGCGAGTGGGTTGTATCGGATTTTAGACTCATCAATAGGTTTCTTGTAAATTATTAACCTTTTTGTTTATATTTAGCATCATTTCGCTTGCATCAAAATTACTGCCTTCACGTCAGAATTCGATTACATCACCCTGTCTAGACGCATAAAATATTAGTGCCGTCGTCTGGTCGCCTACCCCCTTCCGCGCTCAGCAGGAATCGATTACAACACCTTGTCTAGACAGATAAAAAAATAACTGTTGCCGACTGGTTGCCTCCTCCCACCCACCGCACATGACGTGTGAAAGCGGCTTTCATCCTGTTTCACAGGGTTAATAATAACCGTTTACTGCTCGTTGTCTGGTTCCCCCTCCCTCGCGCTGTCTGGTTTCCCCTCCTCAACAGCCTTCTTACTTATAACGACGCGAACGAGCGTTATTTAATTCAGACCTTGACAGAGACGTAAGCGAATAGTGATTCTTCATTAGAAATGGCTTCATTCGTTGCTAAGTTCGCGGACATTAGTGCTATACAATATAAGAAAATTAAAGAACTAGTAATGGGTGTAAAATATCCCATAGTGCAACTTCAAAACGTAGACAGTAAATACGGAAATGCTGTACTCGACACTATACAGGACTATACGGACGATAAATTGAAATATCGTGTTTATCTTCCGAGGAGATGCGCAGGCGTTTGGGAAGACGATGAGTTAAAACATTTAGCACCGAACTCACTATATCTCGTTTACCGCGGAGAAAAAAACAGGGCCTACGTGGTGGACATTTTAATGTAATACTGGATGGACATCTTATGAAGTAACAAGTATATTTGTATTTCATAATGTACACATTATTAAATTTGTAATATATATATATAGCGCTTACATGTAATTCATTTGTTTTAATTACAATTCAGTGTGTATATGTGTGTGTGTGTGTGTGTGTGCATAATATGTATTTTAACTTGAATGCAATCATAAACTTGTAATATAGTGTGATTACATATATTTCTTAATTGTACACAATTGACAATGTACAGGTGTTTACATATTATGTATTTTAACTTGTAATTAGTATGCATACATGTATTTCTTAATTGTACACAATTGAAAATGTACACGTGTTCACATATTATGTATTTTAACTTGTAATTAGTGTGCATACACGTATTTCTTTTGTTTTAATTATATGCAATTGTCAATTCAATTCATTGTGTGTGTGTGTGTGTGTTTACATATTTTAACTTGTAATATATTGTGCTTATATGTATTTAATTTGATAAAATTAAACGATATTATCTTAACATTTCATTGTATTTAATTTCAAAAAATCCTTTGAACTAACAGTACATTTAATCATATTTTAAATAACAGTACAACACTCAATCTACAAGCTTGAACGGTCGTTGCGCACCGACCGTTATTACATACATTCAATTTAAAAAAAAATCAAAATTATATTAAAATAATTGCATAATGTTAATATATTACAGAAACTAAAGAATAATTTTATGTATATATATTTAAAAATGTAATTATTTTTTAATTTCTGTTTTTGTAAATATTTAAAAATTTATTTATTTTTTAATTTATGTTTTTGTAAATATTTTGTAAATAATATATGTCTATAATATATGAGCGTGCACAATAGTTTTTTTGTATATATGTACTTTTTAATTTATGTTTTTGTAAATAAGATGTGTCCATGTAAATAAATACATGACTGTATCTGTAATTGCTTAAGTGTTTATTTTCAACTTTCCTTTTCCATGCATGATGCGTGTGTGTGTGTGTGTGTGTGTGTGTGTGTGTGTGTGTGTGTGTGTGTGTGTGTGCGTTCCACAATAAATCTCAGCGGAAGCCAACTGCCACTTGTCCCTATTATTCATGTGTGTTTCTTACAACAACAAACGTAGGGCCCGCTATAGCGAGCGCTAGACCAACAGGTTGGTGCGAACGTATTTTTACAATCTGTATACATTTACTTACCTATAGAAAATTACATATCAATCAGAATATCCGACACACAGACCAATCCTCGACGACGAACCGGATCACCGCGTGACCCGTTCGACGCTCGCCGGCCGCCGACGGCGGCCGGCGAACGGCGAACGGCACCGACCGGATCACGACGCAGCCTCACGAACCCGTTCGCCGTTCGCCGTCGGCGGCGGACGGCGTCCGACAGCAGATCAACCGGACGGCGGCCGGCGAACGGGGAACGGCGAACGGCGAACCGGATCACTACACGCGCTCGCGATACAGTTCGCCACGGCACACAGACACGCCGCCTTGCCAACAATACACCGCATCGACCATCGCCCGCAGCGACGTTCATATACAAAACCCGTACACTATAACACACGCAAGAGTCGACTACGGCGATTAACCAGCACGAGTCGGCAACGCCGACCACGACGATTTTACAACATGGCCGACCGGAAAAACTCCTTGCATATACAAACCCGTACACTGTAACACATGCACGAAGCGGCAACGTCGACGACGTATACACCAATCAACGCACACATAACCCCACTTTATACTCACCGCCCACAACATGACCGAAAGCCGACTACCAGATTTTTACCCCCACCACCTAGATTTTTGAATTTCCCGCCATATGACGTCACATCCGGGGTAGAACTGTCAGTTTACCCCTACTCATACTGATTTGATACTTTATCCACAGGAACGTGGGAGTCCCACGTACGAAAGCGCCAAAACGCTCCCACCCAACACACACATAAACTGGAGTAAGTCAAAATAGTTACTTGTTTATTAGGATATGTTACGAAGCGCTGCCTGTACACAGTTCATAACTTAGAATCATCACTAGCTACATATTGGATGGATCCTACTCAGTACGGTACGTCTTCGGAATGTGGTAAAACATTTTATGTTTCCATCGTCATCACGGCGTCATTAAACAAACCCGTATTTTTTCCAACTTTCTCTGTTTCTCGTCGTTATGTATATATTCTGCGCTTTACCAACTACCTACTATTACCTCCGTAGTGAAACAGGAGTAGCTAATAAGAAAATTAAGATACAGCTGAAGAAAATTACAGAGTTACATGAAATTATTTGTCATTTAACATAGCTGAACGAGAAACATAGACACCATTTCAATTAATAAAACTGGTGCTAAAAAAATAATGCAGGTTTGTAATTTATCTTGCAAAATGTAAATAAAAATGCATACAATGAACTTTTAATGTCTGGCGTAAGCGATTTTTATCTTTAGAATTTACTGTGGTTGTAAGCCCAGTACGCATTCTGTATAACTATACAAATCCGCATAATTAAAGCCTGTAAAATGATTAAACGGGATGTTAGGGAACTATTAATACGTGTTTCTGTACTATTAGAACAAGTAATCTGGTTTACATCAGAAACGGCTTTGATGTTGCAGCTTTAATTTAATTTAATGTGGAATACGAGCAGGATGCGTATCTACGTCTCCCTGCAAGTTAATTATTTGCTACTGTATCCATGGTTATGGATCGTATACGCTAAAGTAGGTGACATTGATTTGAAAGAACATAATAACTTATTGACATACAACTTTTCTATTAGACATTTAAAAATTAAACGTTTAAAATAATGAAGAAATCTAAAAATTCTTAAAATATTTTCATAGTTGTAATAAAATCAGAGTTGATATTTAGTAGGCTTCTGCGTTAGGGAAAGTTCTTCCGTTAACAAAACATTATCCTTAAATGTTACGGGACTACAAAAGAAAAATCACGAAACATGAAGAAGCAACAACATGAATTTGACTTTCAGCGGTAACAATGTTAAATAAATAAAAGTTAAATTCTCATTTTAAAATAAGGCTATAAGGCTATATGTTTAGGTTTAACGTTTCATTTTAGACGACTGACAACGTATTGATTAAATATACATACTGGATGTAGGCTAGTGATCTTAAGTTTCTTGGACATTTGAAAGGCGCCATTTATCCTAGCGTTGTCGATCCTAACAAAGCTTTTGTCTCGACATCAAGTCCATAAATGTTTTAGTAGCGATACACAGTGTGAGTGGTGCAGCTTCATTAGAAACGTAAAACAAAACAAAAATATAAGGTAAATTATTCTGAAAGTCTACGACAGAGCATCTGGATATTTAAATTTTAATAAATGAGATACTATTCAAAAAAGTCTACGACATTATGTTAAATATATTAATTTTACGTACGCCTTTGTCAAACAGTATATACGTGTGTGTGTGTGTGTGTGTGTGTGTGTGTGTGTGTGTGTGTGTGTGTGTGTGTGTGTGTGTGTGTGTGTGTGTGTGTGTGTGTGTGTGTGTGTGTGTGTGTGTGTGTGTGTGTGTGTGTGTGTGTGTGTGTGTGTGTGTGTGTGTGTGTGTAATTTTATTTCTTTTGGCTATCGGTAGCAAAACCGAAGTGGAATTCGTGAGTTAGATAGTGACGTTTAAATTCTATTCATACAAAAAATCAAAGCTCCAGGTCTAAAAATAATCAAATTCAGTGGCCAGACTTTGCGTATCGGGAAACCCCAAAGTACTACAATTATTTGCAAAACAAAAGGACACTTAAATATTTTTGTAAAAATAAATAATGAAATCAAACATTTACAAGGAGAATAAACCTGGAGTACACAATCTTTGTGATTAAACCATTGGATACTAAGACATTAAAACCCATTAGCCAGTGTATATTTCCAACGTAAATTTTAATGCATTCACCTTTCTTTACCCAGTTTTGAAAATGCTTACTTGTGTGGAAAATATTTGGTAAAGTCATCTGTAGTTAGATTTTACCTTACCAAATAAATTTCATTTGATAAAGTACACTTTAAAGTGGTAACTATATAAACAAATCTTTGCATGTAAAAAGATATTCATTTGGAGATCACTATTTTTAGTTTTATTTCAATAAGCTTCAATAAATTACGTTACAAATTGTACATTTATAGTGTCTCAAATTTCATTTAAAATGTGCTCCTAAATAATGTTATTACTGATCAGCATTTAAACAAGACAGAGCTTGAGTCAACACGTAAGGCACGGACACTGAGACACATTCACAAACACTCATGTTTACGCCGTATGTAAATAGGGCGGTTGGTCTGGGCACATTTACAGTTGTGTGTTGGCGTCAGCATCAATTGTAATTGCCTTACTGATCATATTATTTAGTATTAGCTATGTAAACATACAGCAATTCTTATAGACACATATTCGATTAGTTTACAGTGGTCATCTGCGTTTTGCATAATTTACACTTAGGTGACAAATGGAAGAGAATATAATTGTGTTATACTTAAGAATTGCTGCTAGAGTGCTTGTGTGTGTGTGTGTGTGTGTGTGTGTGTGTGTGTGTGTGCGTGTGTGGCGTGCGCGTCTGTTAGATTGAGGGTATACATCTGTATAAGATTGCGAGTGAGATAGCGAGAGAGCGCCTGAGTGTTAATGAGAATGTGAGAAGGTGTTGTGTGAGTCTAGAAAGAGACAGAGAGAGAGAGAGAGAGAGAGAGAGAGAGAGAGAGAGAGAGAGAGAGAGAGAGAGAGAGAGAGAGAGAGAGAGAGAGAGAGAGAGAGAGAGAGAGAGAGAGAGAGAGAGAGAGAGAGAGAGAGAGAGAAGCAGGGAGTGAGAAAGAGAGCAAGAGACGGAATGAGTGGGAGGGAGAGAGAGTGAGAGAGCGATTTCATGGGAGAGTGAGAGGTTGTGGGAATGAGAGGTAGAGGGAGAGGGTGTGATTGTAAATTTACAATATTCTATAGTACTCTGGACTATAATTTACAACAATATGATTACAAATATTATCCAAGTTTACTTGTTAGATAGATTTACCATAAACCTGTGTTTGTAACATTATGTCAACTATCTGATGTAAGGTATTAAAGTTCTACAGTTATTGTGTAATTTATATGTTCCTAAATTAATGATTGTTTGTAATATCAGTAGTGAGTAAACATGTTAAAAACAACTTTTAATAATTACATAGTTGAATAGTTACTTAATCTGTTTTAATTATAATATATTTTACTGTGCTATATGCATAAACTTTTTCTGTACCAATCAAATATCTAATTGTTCATTATTGCTTTTATAATTAATTAAAAATATCATTACATATACTAATTTAAATTCTAATAGTGTATAAATTAAGTTCTGTGATATTATAATTTTCTCGTTGTCTTAAAGAAAACATTGGAAGATGTAAACAAACTATCTCAACTCCTTCACATATACAATGATATCTACATACGCACGCACACGCGTGTACGCACACATACGCACACACACTCACATACACGAACACGTTCACCCAAATAATTGTTCCGTTGTGTTTGACATTTCTTTTGTATTCATACACAGATCCTGATGATGACAATAAACATTGTCGAAACGTCGACACAAATAAGTTAAAATTTGTGTTAATTTTTCCGATCCTCACAAACTCTTCACTAAAAATTCATTGATTGACGGTCACTACAAATTTAAGGATTTATATAAATAAGATTAAATACCTACTTGTAGATACTACGCACTTGTAGATGCATAAATAAATAAATTTCAAAACTTATGATGTGCACGTTCAGTTTACCATGCCTGTACTTTATGTATTTAAACGGGGTTTCAAGTCCAAATTTTTGTAAGAAAATTTAGAGTGTTGCCATGTTGTCAGTAGGCTTTAGAGAAAAATAATACTGGGCACGTTACACAATTCAGAATATTCTTTTTACCTTAAGGAAAATCACTGATATTTAAACTGCGTAAAGTAGTATTTATTTAGAGACATTGTTATTAATATAGATATTGCAAAGCTAATAAATCTGCCAACGTAATTTATAACTTCTAACAAAATTTTATACACCACATTTTTAATTTTTAAAACCTACTAGAAATATTGGGTATTCCTTTCACCTTACTTTCTTAAACGTACTGCTTTTACACAATTAATTGTTTGGTGGATTCACTTATATAGCCTAATATTCTAGTGTGACTGAGTGTGTACTTTTTGTATCTAGTGATCACTTTCAGCTTTCAGCTTCAGTTTGTTTGGTTCTTGAAGATGGGTGTTGTTAGCACTGCACACATGCTGTTATCCCAAAGCTCATGCTGTGTTTCCCACCTGTGACTTACTGAAGAGTAATAAAGTATTCATTATGTTACTGCAGATTTCTCTCAACAGGTTAAAAATTAAGTAAACCAGTTGTTCTAATAGCGTTGTAACAACTCAGTTAGAAAATTGTTTTACTAAATATGTTTATAAACCAAACTCTGTTACCAACTGCAATTATTAACAAAGTAACACTTAAGACATTTTTCAGTTGTCTTGATTGTTCATCTCTTCTTTCACAGCAAAGTGACATTTTTCAGTTTGTATGATTTGGGTAAAGCAATTAATTATTAGGTTTTTACAATTTTTCAACTGTACTGTGTCTTTATAAAAATTTAAAAACTGTATCTCTTGATAATCAAATAACGACATACAACAGAACCTGGTTGCATTTGAAAATATTGTAATTACTGCATTAACATGATTATGAGGCAGCAAGCATGTATCATGCTTTGAGATAGACTCTGGCATCAAAGTCTGTACACTCTTATAATATCTAAATAGTCATCACTAAAAGTTTTTAGCTTCGCAGAAGAAAACTAATACAATAATCCGAACTCTACCCTATTTAGGAGCTGAATAGATAGGCTTTTGTACAAAGAGAGTGAGGGCTTTCAAGGTCACTTGATTACGAAAATATTACTACAGTGAAGAAACAAAAAATAACGTACGTGGTTACTTCATGCTCTGCACGCGTTTCGTGAGTGGCATGATTACGCAATGCTTGCTCACCTTTTTGACCTTTCCAGACACATCTTCCAGATTATGTTAGATTATTTAGCTCCTATGGAGGTCAGTCTTGTTAGATTCTACGCCACACGGACTCTGAACAAAAGAGCTTTTTCTGAAGCCATGAAACAGTTTAAGATTGCGTAGTGAAACAATAAAAAGTGTTTGGTGTGACAGAGTAGTATGTCTTACCTCTAGTTAGTGTAAATTAATTGTTGTAAATTATTATGTGCGCAATATTCTTCAACTGCTGACTTGTATTATTTATTAGGACATTCTTTATTAGGAGATATTTATTATGTGTTACATTATCGTGTGTTGGAAAATTGCAGCAAATTTGGAGTTTTTTGTATATGAGTGTCTACTGTGGGGTTGTTTTTTTTTTAACTGTCTTTCAAGTTTTACATACCGAATACTCTGGTGTTCAGTTATTTTAAATCCACTGTTCCGTGCCATAGTTGTAACAAAATTTTATTTGTTTCCAAAAGCCTTTGATTTCTGTGACAAAAAGATAAATCATAAAATAAATTAATAAAATGAAAGTTTTATTATTTGCGTGAATTATATCTGTTCACACATAAAATGTGGAGTAGTTTTTTCCATATCTGGAGATTAAGTAGGAGGTATGGTGCCGGTAGAAAGAAATGGACCAATATAAAATACTATTACGACGGTCTAACTGATCGTCGTATGGTACAGTGGAAAAGAAAATACAAGACACCAACTAAGTCACTAATCAACAACTTTAACTATCACAATTAAACAGTTTGTAATCAACAAGATACTCTCTTACAACAAATCAAATAAAAATACTTCACACGCAATAAAAATATCTACGAATATAAAACACAATTTTATTACAATTGTCCCGAAGGGTTATAAAACACATAACACTTTGCCACAATACTACGAACCGCACTCGAATATATCGCAACTCAAACTGAAACTAAGCGTCGATGAATACTCGTATTTATACCCCGCCGAAAATCCAGAAACATACTGTATATTCTACGCATTAACTCTACACTAGGACGCAATTGATTGAGGCCTCGACACAGTGCTTGCGGCTGGCGAGTCTAGAAAAGTCTTGCGAGCGCACGTTTAAATCACGTACGCACACATTACAGCTAGATTCCTCTGGAACATTCGGGAAACACGTAGATTGTTCTGTAATGTCGTAGCAATACGTATAGTGACCGAGGCCCCACAGTGGTGTGTAAAGAAAGAGAAAGACCACCACAGAACTCTCGGTTGGACAGCAAATATGAGAAGATATATAGAGAGCGAAATGAACAGAAGTTAAAATGACTCAACAGACGTACACGACAACACGACATTGGAGTAATGATCATGGGCAGCAGATATCCTTCCTCTATACTGGAATGTATGTACATGTTTTTATCTATTTTAAAGGTTCAGGTAACTGTATAAGAATTGCATTTAGTAACCTGTTGATTATAAAAACGTAATTGCTGGAAACAAAAACCGCATTTAACTTTCTGCCAGGGGCTCATCTAACATTGGTGCCATTACGATCATTACCCTATATGCATTCGGTAGCGTTAATTCCTTGCCTTTTCTTCAAGTAAATTATTTAAGATTAGAAAGTAATGCGTTAGTCTCATGTGGTAATGAGGCCAGTCTGAAGACGATGTAAATATGATACCTTGAATGATAATCAGTTCGAAATCACAAATCACAAAATGAATCCCTTTCTCTCAGTGGCAAGACCCTCCATGTTTAAAGGAACGAATAAATTGTTAATTTACCACTCAACAATTTGTGTTGAAAAAACGATAAACAAAACGTACTGAAATATCAGACTGATATTGTTGGATAGCTGATTAGTCAAAATTTAATTAGTGTCTATATGTTATTAGAATAATTATTCACGACTAACTGTGAAACGTCCCAGAAGGACGGGGCGCAAAGCGTGCATGCGTGCATGTATACTATACTATAGGCTACTATACTATAGATATTTATTTTAAGTAATTTTACGGTTGTACATTCTAAACAATAAAATATATTTAGGCAAATTAAACAAATATATACTCCATAGTTAACCACTTGTACACGCTAATTCAGTAAATTTATACTACTTACAAAATATTAAATAACAAAAGAATCGTTTGAGAGTAAGTTTTGAGAATTTTGCATTGTTTCTATAAGTTATAAAAATACTATTGCAAACGTATTAAGTTACTATTAATTTAGTATCGACTTAGTGACAAGATGAGCACACTTTCGTTACTTAAACGTCTTTTATATGTTAACTAGATACCTTGTCCGTGACACCAATATATAGCAAAAACAAAATTTAGATGACTAGTTACCGACTACAGAAATTAGTACAGAACATTATGATAAATTTTGAAATTAGTATCATTCACTGTTACCATAAGTCGACTTTTTGTGTTGATGGAAACCAAGCTTATTATGTTTTCACGCTATATTTCACTTAAAACTAAAGTTTTTGTTTACATAATGTGTCAGCAGTGGCTCCTGGTAACGTTTTTGACTGGGGGGGGGGGCAAAATTGTTTTGGACCCATATGTAACAAAAGTCACCAGTAGAAACTAAATTATTGCTTTTTTCATGAAATAATTGTTAAATTGAACCTTTTGCTTTACTACTAAAAGTATTGTTAATATCAAAAACCTACCTTGCAAGCTACCAATATTTAAACAATGTTTGAAACTGAAATTATTTATAACCCTAAGCAGTTCACGTTCCTAAACTTAAATACTTAATAAATTATATTATTAAATGCATGCATTACTAAATAAAATATATTTGTTTCCAAACTTGGATTAGTTTATTTGGTTGAACATTAAATCCATTCTCCTCTCCTTTTGCTTGGCAAAATGGTCAATAACTAATTCATTGAAGTAAGGAGTTATTTCTACCATTTTGTTTTCTATTGAACACATTCCCAGAACACTTAGTCTGTCCTATTTCATTGTATTACGTGTAAATGTTTTAATGCATTTAAGAGTTGAGAAACATCGTTAACTTTCTGCTGTAGTCATAGGGATTGTACAAATAATTTTTAATAGTTTTACCAGTTCGGGAAAAACAGTAACTAGACTGTTTTCATATACAGAATTGAGTAGAACCAATGCGCCAGTTGCCTTTGTGAAGTCGGGCCTGCTGTATAGAACTACTAGTTCATGTCTTAATGCAGTTTCATTTTAATTGAATTGTTTAGCAGCAATTTGTAACTGTGTTTCTGGAAAGATAGGCTGATGTATAGAAACAGGTTTGGTTGCAACAAAACTGCTATTGCTAAATGGTCTGAAAATGAAAATCTGTCCTCTACGTTGGTAACCTTTATGTCACAAACTTCTTTAGCTGCAGTCTTGTTGCTTTCATCAAAACGTGATCTTTTTGGATTTTGAAATAATTCTCCAAAATCATTTGTTGGAGACAGACCGGCATCAAAATCAATATAATCTCTGACATTTTGAATGTGTGACTTGAATGAGCCAACATACTGGTGTGTTTTAATACTGTCAATTTCTACTTGCTGTAATTAATTAAACAAAATTTCAGAGACTGGCATAATTTTTTTGAAAAATGTTAACCAAAAATTAAAATCATCATTATTTAATGTGTTTTTCAGTCCTTTGCTTTCTGAACATTGGACTTGTCACTCTCGTCATCTATGATTTTTTCAAGAGCAGCGGAAATGTCATTTTTATGAATAAATACTGTGGTCACACAACGGGATTTGAAATTCCACTATTAGAACATTTTGGGAGACGTTTCTTTACTACTTCATCAAGTATGGCAGTTCGTTTGGAAGATCTTGAAAAAAATGTTGTAAAGCCATCTAAATTACAGAAAAATATTTTTACTTGCTTGTTTTGTGATGCAGCGCGCTCAATAATTAAGTTTAGTTGATGGGCATAGAAGTGTATATACTGGGCATTCTTGTACACGGCTTTAACTTTTGCTTGAACACCGTTATGTTTTTCAATCATTACTGCTGGCCCATCGTAACTTTGTGCAATAATTTTACTAGGCATATAATCAAGTTCTAATTTTGCTAATTCTTTAAAAATAGTATTACTAATACCTTCAGCCGAGTGATCTTGTGGACTGACAAAACTGATAAATCTCTCATGTAATTTTCCATTCAATTCATACCTCACAACTAACACCATTTGTGACAGAGTGGCACAATCCGTGGTTTCATCTGCTTCAATTGAAATGAACTCAGTTTCATTTATTTCTCTTTTTATTAGTCTGATGCACACTGCATAAATAGAATCCAAAATTTCATTTTGAATTGTTTTAGAAAGACCAACGAAAACCCTATTGTTTGTTTTTTCAATATGGTCTCTTAAGATGCTATCTAGGTCTGCCATTAAATTTACTAAGCCCCTAAAAATACCTGGATTCTCAGATGTGTTTGTTTCATCATGTCCCCTTAAAGCTAGTACAAATATTCCACAAAACTTTACACAGTCAATTACCTTACTTAGGATGTATCTGTTCTTAGAGACTTCTTAATTATTATGCTATTCAATTTTTAATCTACATGCACTATCTAACTGGCAACTAAATATTGACTTTTCCTAACAATGAAAATTCAATACAATTGTTCATATGAGTTTCACTAATTTTATGTTTTTTAATATTTTTATCCTAAGTGTTTCAAGTCCTTAATTCCATTTTCAGACCAGGCTTAATCACTGTTTAGGTTTATCAGCAAACATACATAACAAAAAAAGAAATTCATCACCTCACATCCACATATTTAATCAACATGTAAGTAACAGTTTCTATTAAATTTTCTTGTGTAGTTTTTTTTTACTTGATGCTGGCCTATCAGTTTTATAATTTTGTTGTGTGATATCTAAATTGGGTTTTGATGGCCCTAATTTTTTGAGTTCTATTGTTTTTTGTAACTAAGTTAATTTTGAAATAATCAAACGTTTAATATTACTTACTGAATTCATAGCCATTTTTTTCGTTTCTAACAAATGCGCACAGAACACAGAGGCTCAGGCCTACACAGAATAAGTTACACGTTTATGTACACAAGGTTCAACAAAAACACTATCTTACACAGAATACCCTGCCTAATAAAGAATAAATTATTAGAACATTATGTTTACACAAAAAATACAACAAGAACACAATCAAAGCTATATAAAACATAAGAGAAAATATATGCACTTAAACAGCAACAGAGAAGTTTTGAACAAATCTCCGGTTCTCTATGAAATGAGCCGCGAAATCAGACAGCGGGCAGAGCCCTCCCTATAATGGCTGCCACTAATTTAAAAGCATAGACATATGTATACGTCCTCTTTCCCCGCTCCCCGCAAAACCAGCCTATGCGGGGGGGACGACAGCGAAAGCGTCCGGCTGCGGACCATGCCGAAAACATCGGGTGATCGCTATTAATCGCCCCAAAAATATCTACCACATAAGGATACTACACATTATAGTTATATTATTGACAAGTTTAATTTGAAAATTTAGTGGGAGGGCTGCGCCGTTTTGCCCTCCCTGTACGAGCCGCCACTGTGTGTCAGCTATTACTATACATGTCTTTAACGTAATTTATGATGTTTTTTTTTTGGTAGTTTTATATAGTGTAAAAGATTTGGTGTTAGCACATGAAGGCCGAAGGTATGCGATTACTATTTTTTACCTTATTTCAACTGAGTGAGATGGACAGTATATGCGGTTGCCTCTGCGTAGTGTGAATGTAATATGTGACAATTTTAATCGGTTGGACTCGATGTTCAATTTTTGTAGCCATTATCCAATGAGGTGCTCTTGAATAGGAGACGACCCGACTGTAGAATCTTCATTCTTTTTAAAATATAACTGTCTTGTCAGCAATGTACCCACTGCTGTTAATTAAATATAAACAAACATTATAAAATATTTAAATAGTTATATAACTTTAACTTCACTATATAATTTATTTAAAATCAAAATATAAATTTGATAGTTATTAATATTTTATATATTGCCAAAATATGTAATGTTTAGTAATTTGAGTACAAATTATTTGAATAATAGTAGTTTTATAAGCAAAGAAACATTTATTTCTATATGTATGCTACATGCACTTTTAGAGGGGCATGGTGTGTAAATTACTTTACATACTTCTCAATTCAGACATTATATTTGTGCTCTTCATGGGGTATGTTTTACTAAATATCAATTTCAGTTGATATCAACTTATCTGCAGCCCTCCCAACAATTTTCAAGGAAACTAATTACCGTATTTAAATAACTTTTTATTTATGAAATTATGTATTCTTCAAAGATTCACCAGTATAAGAAATACATTTTTATATTCGTCTTCAGCCACAACTGATGGTCGTGTAGATAGATGCGTGTACGTGACACTCAGGCGGGCTGCGCCCTATTTAGACAAGTGCGCGTTGCGTCTGCGCTTGAAGCAGGTGGTGGGAGAACGCTTCGTTACCAAGCCAAGCCTTCGTTGTAGTAACCTTGGTTACCAAGCCAAGTTTGGGCTGCAGTCAGTCCAGCCCGAGGCTGCCGAGAAGTTGAACATGTGCGTACAAATCTTTTGCTGACGGCGTGTTCGGTGTTTGTAGACTGTGCTAATTTTCTACCGTTGCAGTTTTAAACAAATATGAATAAAAATAAAAATAGTTTTATATTTGCAAAACATCAATTTTTCATCGTTACCGTTAGCAGAGAAGAATGAAATTACGAATTTAGGTCGCGAGACTCCTGATTTATTAATTTCTCAGTCATCGTCAAACAGAAAACAGACTTATTGTAGGAAATTTAATGTGTCCATTTATTCTAAACATAAGTGGTCGTGTGGCTGTCCTGAAAAGAATGCTCTATTTTGCATTCCTTGTTTATTATTTGGAGGTGATGCGACTTGGACGAAGGTTTAGTGAATGATTTAAAACATTTAGGCGAGAAAATAAAAAAACATGAAGATTCAGCAAAACATATGAAGAATGTAATAGATTTAGCTATGTTAGGAAAAATAAACATTGCACATCAATTAAGTGACGCTTACGAACTACAAACAAACAAACACAATGAAAAAGTGAGACAAAATCGAGAAATTCTTTCGAAAATTATTAACTGCGTCAAGTTTTGCGGAAAATTTGAGCTTCCATTACGTGGTCACGATGCAATATTTCTGGTTAGAGAAGAAAAAGTCGTTTAAATCATATTGTCTAATAACATGAGAATGAAAGTACAAACTTAAATACTATTTTAAGATTTTTACTTTCATTTCAGTGTTTATACTTCAACCATTTTATTAGTACTACAACTTTTCACTGTGAGGCGTTAGAGTGCTCAGTTAATTACCATATTTAATACAATTGCCTGGAAAAATGTACCAATACCAGGAATAATTGGGCCACTTATTTATGAAGTAGAAATAATTGGTTTAAACATGCATTCAAGAAATGGAAACATTTGTTCACTTCGAACAATATCGGATACAACTGGATAATAATTCAGAAGTCAAGTTTAAAGCGCACAGAAATGGATTGTGGGCGAAAGGAGTTAAAGTCAGGAAAGTCTCCTAAATTTGAGACGCGGTGGGGTTCTAACTTTCTCTTACCTATAAAACAGAGGTTGCCAATCTGGGAGCGCCGGAAATTTTAAAGAATGGCGTCGTGAGACTGTCAAGAAACAAGATCAGTACAAAAAATTAACATACCAAGAAAACGCATTAATAAATTTTTTAACTTTATAAACAATAAAATATTAATTTTAATTAATTTAAAATACAATTTTCAACAATTATTTGTTTATAATACACTACGGAAAAGTATTTATTTTAATTATTTTAACTAAACTATATTTAATATTATAAAAATACAAGCTGTAAAACAATAGTAAAGATTAATACGTTTGTCCAGTACTTAATACTAGTTTTTGCTTAGATTTTAAACTCACACACACACACACACACACACACACATACACATTTACGTATACTTTCATGTGCAGCAGAGTAGGTTGATATAACGATTAAAAGGCGACGTAGATAACAAAAATTCGATTACTTAACTATAGGTAATTTATTAGTTTGAATATACGTGAAAAGCTTTCAAATGGTGAGATTTTCGAGGAGTTGAAGAGACTATAAATGCCTTATCACAAGGAAAAGAAGAAGGAAAAGATGCACATATGGGGACATATGTCCGTATAATTAAATTATGAAGTCCAGCAGAAGGGAAATTATTTATAAGGGGAAAATAGAAGTGAAAAATTGAGGACGAGGGACTCGTTTTGAATGCACTGCCCTATATTTAAAAGACAAGTTTTTTCACTTATAGGCCAATTTAGTTTTAAAGAAGCTCACTGCGTATGGTATAACACGACTGCAAACGATATAGTAACTGCCTACTTCCAGAGTTTATGTAGGCGACGTAATTGGTGTCCTACACAATCCGGGGGGATGCGTTGTATCCCTCAGTAATTTCTTGTATTCGGTACTGAATGTAAGAATATATATTTATCACCTTATCTCTGATTTATTTAACTTCGTATTCTTCTTTTATCGAATACTTCTAAATTGAACGTTTGCTTCATTTGCTTTACTTGGGTGCCTCTTCTGTCCCATACGCTCTCCGTTTTAGCTTCCCTACATTTTATTTACATCAGCTAATCGTTGAAAGTTCGTTCATTCTATATTTTCTAATACTAATTTCATATTTACTTGAAACGTAAACATCTCATTTATAATTTTATTATTTCATTAAATTGAATGTTATTTTGCTTATTTATCTTCTATTTCTTTTGAAAAATGATTTTAAGCTATATTTATTAGGTTGCTTGCAATGTCTAGAATTTCTTTAATTAATTCTTTAAATAATTATTCACATTTTTAAAGATTGGTTATGATATCTTTACAGTGTACAGTGAACACACTAACACCAGTAACCACTGTTAGAATTACTGTTAGTGTAACAGTACTAGTTATAGAATTTGTAGAACTGTAACAAACAATATAACTTTATATAACGTTTGCTTTGCAGCTATTATTCACAACATGAATTCGAAGGAAGATAAAAGTATCACTAAAATATGTGAGTGACTTTTTGTAGCTGTTTGGAATAGAAATGAATGCGACTAAACAAACGGTATCAAGCACGTAGCTGGAAGTTCGTAGTGCAACTGCTGCATTTGTGACTATGATATGTGGCAGATAAACGTGAGCTACATGTAATAGTGATTTTACATCTTCTGAATTTCTCCTCAGGCGATGCAACTATTGGCGTGATCTTTGATCCAGTTCACGTAAAACTAACTCACCTCGAGCAACTATATCTCTCCATTTGACATTGCACAGTACGTGGTAACTCCTTCATTTATGAAATATTTCTTTTTCTCATTTGCTCTATCTTTATTCCTTAGTGTTATTTTCAGACAATTACTTAATTGTGCGTTCGAACAATGTCTGTTTTATATATGTGTGCGTTGTGATACAACGATAACTGACAGTAGTTGTTTATGTAGTAACTTACACTTATTGTAAGAGGATGTTGCTATGAGGTTAAAATATATAACTTGGTTTGGCTGCCAGAGCACATTTTTGTTCTGGTTATTATTAAATTTACCTTAAGTTGTTTGATTTCTAATATACATTTCTGTGACACTGAGAAAGAGAAAAGAATCAGTACCGGTAAAGCTAATTATAGAAGAAGAAAAACTGTTGTAATTAATTTAACAATTACATGGCATAGTTTGGAACAATGTATTTTATACCATATTTTTCTTCTTTACAATTTTATTAAATTATATTTCTAAAACAGACATTTGTATTTCTATTATATGTGATATATGATACATGCTTTGTAAAATATTTGTATTACATAATATTTATTATTATTTTTACAACAAATAAATTTTTCTTGACAATTTTAATAATTTTAATCAGTCTTTCTTGCACGTTGCTATGGCGTCAACACTGTTGGCACACTGAAGTTTAATACACACCGTCTTCTTCCTTTACCTTGAGTTCTCTTCAGGAACTTTTGTCTTAATTCTTCTGCAACTTGTATTTGTTTCATTAACTTTTGTCTTTTTCCTAGGGTTAATGGGAACGTAAAAAGGGGTATACGTTTTCGGTCCAAGAGTTCCATATGTGAAAAACCAAAGTTGATGACGCATAAATATGAGAAGTTCTCTGACTACACTGATGAAAAATTCTAGTTTTTTAAAATATATTTTCTACTCGTCTTATTTTTCTTAGTTTAGCAGATCAAGTGTACTGGCACATGTATTTTGTTTTCAATTACGGACACTTCACAGTCTTACAGTATCGACAAAATATTTTAATTTCTTGCTGCTTGACTCAATAAATGTATATAGTTCCATACAAACAAAATTTATAAAGACATTGTCTATTTAGGCGCCGCCAAACAACCTACGCTATAACCTCTAAGAAAATTGAGTACATTTAACGCAAAGTAATTAAAAAAAATTTACTCTGGTTATAGTAAAAAGAAGTTCCATACGTTATATAAATAAATAATAATATTTATTTATTATCAAAATACCCTTATACCGTATTGGTGTCGGGTTACATCAATATATGATAAGTACATCAACTACACTCTATATACAAATTTTTTCCATCTTACTCTATCCATTGACAATGTCTTCGCTTCCCTCCAGCCCAAGCCTCTTTCTCTCAAAATGTTTCCCATATTCCATCCCAAGTCAGTCGCGGTCTTCCTCTATTCTTCCCCCCTCCTGATTTTGTCTCCCAAACTTGTTTTACCATTATATCACTATCCATTCTCTCCATGTGTCCCCACCAGCATATTTGTCTCTGTTCAATAAAATCCACAATCGATATCACTTCCAGATCCTCTCTTATTTGTGTATTCCTAACTCTGTTCTTCCTTGTTACTCCTACTACTCTCCTAAGATATTTCATTTCTGCCGCCTGGATTTTACATTCTTGGCTTTTGTATAGCACCCACGTCTCACAGCCGTATGTTAAAACCGGTCTATATACTGTTTTATACACACTCATTTTCGTTTTTCTTGTTATCTCCTTCTTATTTATAAATCTACTGTTTAATGCATAGTATACTTTTATTGTCTTTTCAATTCTTTCGTTTAATGCAGCTTCTTGTTTCCCATTACTGTCTATTATAACCCCTAGATATTTGAATTGTTTGACTTGTTCTATCTTCACTCCTCCAATCTCTATATTTATTATTTTCTCCCCTATTACCATTACCTTTGTTTTGGTCTTATTTATTTTCATCCCTTTTTCCTGGAGAACTTCATTCCATATATTCAAATTACCCTGTAACGCCCTTTCACTTGTAGCCATTATCACTACATCATCGGCAAAAGCCCCTTCTGCTACTTCTATACTTCGCAAGTTCCTGTATCCAACATGCATTTTCTTAACCTTCAGTGAACGCTTCTTAATAATGTCGTCCATATACAAGATGAATAATGTCGGACTCAGTCCACCTCCTTGTCTTAACGTTATGTAATAACAAAAGATATTAAATTTGCATTTATAAAACAACTTAGACAATTCACGTGTTTTATTTAAGTAAAATAAAAACAGCACGACAAATTGCATCAGATACGTGCGAGCTTGTGATGCATACTGCAGTCAGCATCGGTAATAGAAAATATCGGTATGGAGAACCATACATGACTTCCGTGTTCTACGATTTATATTTAAATTCATTTTCGAAATAACATATTTCCAGAGAAACTATTTCTTTCTTCAACCTTAACCTCAGTATTGTGGTCACTAACGTATACTACCTCAAGTTAGCGCACTCGAGTTTCACTGATGATAGCCGTCGATGACACTGCCGAAACGTTGGCTTTTCAAAAGCCATTGGACCACGGCCGAACAGCCCGAAAAGGAATTTTAACAACAAACTACTTCTTTGTTGCCGATAACGTAGTACGCATGACATATAAATAAAAATTGTCCCCTCCCACTTCTATCATTTTCATTTATAGAAAATTACCCCCACCCCTTTAACTAGCCTTTTCATTTATTGATATTTCATCTACGTTTCTGCAATGGATTATTATGACTTTCTTTTCAGGATACTTTATCTATCAAAATTAAGTACATTACTCGTGTAAAAACATAAAATGTTGCAGGTAAACTTCCCCTTTCCCTTAACCGATCTTTACCAAAATCAATAAACCTTGAGTAAAGTGATCACTACAACTCAAGCACATACGCAAAAAATTATTTGATTCTGTAAGAATTTACGGCATTTATCTTTCGTCATGAAAAAATTACTCTTGTTAAAAAATAAAACGTTGCAGGTAAACTACCCCTTTCCCTTAACCGATCTTCACAAAAATAAAAAAACCTTGAGACCTTTACAATTTAGGGATGTATGCAAACATTATTTGATTCTGTTTTAATTTGGGGCAGTTATCGTTCGCTATAAAACAAATTCTAGACAAACACTTTTCGAAGAGACAGTAGCCCCATCTGACCTTCTACGGCTTTGAAACCAAAAAAATTAAAGCCGTCTCATTCGGTCAATAGATATTGCAAAACATCGCCGTTGAGTGGCTTTTCCTCTCATGTCACTTTTTAATGATTGCTTTTACGTACGTGTAAGTACATTGTAAATGGCTTAAGAATTACAAAAGTATCAATTTAGTGCACGCATTGTTTGATTGTTTGTAATATTTCGCTTATTTCACGGGGATTTCTTTACATTATCCTAAACTAAATCAAATTCATAGAAGGTAATTAATGTAATGATTGTCGTAATTGATATATCTTAGATTACAAGTAATAAAATTTAGTTTTATATATGCATATTGCAACAGTACAAATGTATAGGGTACTGTGCATTGCACAATTAAATAAGATAATTAATATAATTAAATAAATAATCCATATTGTTAGTAACAATAATTCAGCTTTCAATCTGAACTGTAAAGGGACCATCCAAATTTCATGCTTTGACAGGTTGATCACGCCACTCAGCTGTGTCTGTGTGTACACGTGTATTTTACGCGCGCGCGCGCGCGCGTGTGTGTGTGACCAGTTGATTCCTGTAAACCCTCACCCCTAAATAAACGCTGTTAATTATATGAATTACTTAAATTCTAAAGAGTGACGCACATGTGACTTAATTAAATATAAAGACGCACATGTATACAAAAAATAGTGCGAAAATAATAAAAAGTGCGAATATAGTGAAAATAAATATAAATAAAACGTATATTAATTAAGATAGGGAAAACGGTTTATACACAGTGAACAATTACAAATTACCGACAAGATGAATATAGGGTAATTTGCAAAAGACTTCGTATGTTGCGAAGACAAGCGAAATAAATGTGAAAATAATCGTGTTTAGAAAGGGACGCCAACGACAGACTGATACCTGCAGAGGATTGTCGAAACATGATTTTTGCGCCCTATGGTATAAATACTCGAGACACACCAACTTATTCCTTTTTTTCGTTCAACTACCGTGGCAGCCGGAGGCTCTGCCCAACGACAACAACTCTTTCTTGATCAACCACAGCGGCAGCCGGGGGCTCTACCCAACTACTCATCACTTTCGTGAGATCACCGCTTCAGCCAGAGGCTATGATGGAAGACGAGGGAGCAGCCAAATACATGGAATAGAGTCCAGCGTACGGAACGAGGCAACGGACTACAGAGAGGATCTGAAGGACGAGGATCGAGGACTCCATGACTGCACGACTACAGAGGAGCATCCAGGAGCTAAAACCTAAGACCGAAGAGGATACGCTGATTATTACCGCTACAACTAAGGGAAACAAAACCATGTATTTGTAAAAACAAAATGACTCAAGTAAAGACAATTAACCATGTAAAAATAAAGACAATATAATTCAAAAGTGGAATTAATAATTTTTGGAAATGTAAATGTTTATTTGTATAGTAGTTAGAGTAATGTTTATACGTAGGTATAAAAGTATAATTTTGAATAAATAATTTAATCAATGATATTTAAATTAATCTGAAAGTAAATATAGCAATTAAAAAAAAAACAAAGAAATGCATATGCAATAACACAAAGAAAATAGATTATTATAAAGAGATCAGATAATCTAATAGTTATCAAAGAAATGAGCAAGTCGAGAGCAATATTATATAATGACAAATGTTTATTGTAGTATAAGTGTGTATATTATGTCTATGTGTAATACGAGGTACTACTTAGGCTATATGTCAATAACTGGATATGTACTACGGCTACACACATGCGAATAATAATAATAGTTTAAATCACAAAAGATTTAAAAATTTTTAATTAATAAATTTTTAATGGTTCTAAACAATTTCACGTTGTGTTATTATTATTACGATTACACCTGTCATAATTTTATAGCTTAAGTAATGTTGCTACTAAACGGCGTTTACGTTATAATATATAAGGTAAGTTAATTAAATTAATAGGGATATTGATACCTATAAGATGAACTAGGTTTTAATAAATACTAAAAATTTTAATATTTACGTAAATACGTATACACAATATGGCTATCCTTATTTGTCTTTATAACTTGTTTGATGTACACAACTTTGCAACCCGTAATATGTTAATTTAATTTGCAAACGAATGCCGCTGTAAGCTATATCAAATGACATTACTGAATACACACTCCAAACAAGACGTTAACTAATTCGAATGTCAGAAACAGTAATCTACTTTACGTCGCAAACCTGTTTGATGACAGGTAAATTCAGTGTAATTTAACGTAACGTGCAGTACGTATAAGAGAGAACGAGTCTGCGTCTGTGTTCATCCGTACAAAGCGTTCGCCTCAGTCACACGAATTTATGATTTTGCCCACCCAACACGCGTAACATTAAGTTAATTGAATTAATGACGTAAATGTGCAGAAAAAAAGCTCATCTAAAGGTCATAGTAAAACATTGTTTCAGTTTCACAAATAACAGTTTATAAAACAGTAAATGAGATTATAATATTATAAAAATAGAATATATATTTTTGTACTAACATTAAATATTGTGGTCAGACAACAAATTTTTTTTACAGCTGTTGATGTAATTGGAGCAACAGTAGATATAATTTATAATCTGCTGTAAAAACTTTTGCTGAAACATTTATTGAATGCTGTGTTTTATGAATTTGTACTGGATGTAAATTAATAATTAATAATGTAAAAGTTCTGTATTTTAAAACATGATGTTAACATTAAATATTGCTAAAGCAATACGTGTTTTTCTTTGAATATTACTCTTTAAGGAACAATAGACTATATCTTTGACAAAACACATATACTACCCTATATTACGTTCTTTGACGTTACCTGTTGTTAACACATATAATTTAACTAACATTTTAAGTATCGGCGTGTTTGAAAAATAAAACTCTGCGGTACTTCTTTTTCAATAGTGTGCTTAGAGTTGCAAAACACGTAGTACCCAGTTCAATCGGAAACAGTGAAAGGACTCGGTAAAAACTTCATAACAAAGAATAAAAAAAGAAACGAGAACGTGTATTAACTCTACTTTAATACATTTCGCTACTGCACAGAAGTTAGATCTTGTTCACATAGGTACATAAATTGAAACAAATTTAGACCTTATACAAATTGCTATTATTATTATTATAATGTTATTAATTTGTATGTACAGATATGATAATATATATAGTAATACACTTATGTGTAATATAAACCACTTTGGTCTTATCCAAGTAAACAAATATAGTCAACTACCAGGCACGCGCGCGAGTTCCACACACACACGCTACACCCCCAAGCAGGTGGGAAAATGGTCAGATCGCAAAGAATGAACGTAAGTAACTGTCACACCACAGCCTGGCGCTGAGAGGTAAATGACCTTGAGAACTTGTATTTGTTGACCATTAATAAAGTAAACCCTTCTCGTAGAGTTGTTTTATTTCCTTTCGCACTGTAGATTTTCTCATGTTTGATAAGTAACGTTGGACATTTGCTATATTCCGGTAAAAAGAATGTTGGTTCAGTAAAACTTTCATTCGAGATCATACCTTGGTCTTAATTTTTGCTACAGTTTTACATCACTGTCACAGTAATTGTGACGAAATTGATTTGTGAAAATATCGTATTTGTTGGTCGTAATTGTTTGTTTATAAGAGAAGCAATGCTAATTATAAATCCTAGTTTGTTGCAAAACTGTTTGTTACATATAGAATGATCTGGGTGATTAGAATTGACATTAATAAACTGACCCTTGTGGGTGGGTTTTCGGTAAACAGTGGTACTCACTGTCCCCCTATTTCTGATGACCAATATATCTTGGAACGGCATCCTATTGTTTTCTTGAATTTAAATAAAGAAATTAATTTTGGGTATTTAGGAATTCAACTCCCCACAAAACTTATTTAAACCTTGTCTGGTGGGAGTTGAAACCAATCCAGCGTTGTTCTGACAGCGACGTCACATGCCCTCGAATGTCTTGTACAGCGGTGAGTACAAGATCATATCCGTAACGTTGACATAATGGTTATTATGAGACTAGTGGAAAGCACAGCGGGCGCCGGGTTTCGAAAAGAGCATACGCGAAAGATTGTGCGAGCCTTCAATTTATTGCTAGCTTTCTGAAGAAGAGAACGTTCTGCGTGAGGATAAACGACTATGCCTCTTCCGGAGACGCATTTCAGCTAGCGTATTTCAAGGTAAGTCAACGACGTACCAAAGGAATCTGAAGTCCAGGTAACCTGGTTAGCCAACGACCGGTTCTGTATGCCTCTTATCGTAGCCCTAATACGGCGATCATACGACTGCAGCGTTTGTGAACACGACCGATAACTGGAAAGCCACCGCCAACGAAACCAAGAGCTCCGCTGTGCTATTCGCCAGGCGCCGGAAGGAACCGCGAGGCCAAGCCGTTCGGGAAGAACATAGGCCTACTTGCCCTAGTCCCCTGAAGTCAAGTAGCTTGGTGTTTACCGAGTTAGTCAGCTCACCTGACGCTCCCACGCCTAGACAGTTACTTAGCGAGCGTCGGCTCGTCTGAACTTTGTTTTCAACACTTGTCAACAATGCTATGACCCGTTGATTGACCACCCGTATTTCTTGCCGTTCATCATTTATGTCACACAGGTCTGGGGATCCATTGTTGCTATGCGTAAAATAAAACTGCAAGTTTTATCGACAGAGGGCTTAGATTAGCTGCTGAATTCCCCGTCGATTCGCTTCTACCTGTTTGAGAAGCAGACCCGTTGTGCCCTCCTACTTGTAGTAAATTGTACGTATGAGCGGCAAGTGCACAAGACAACCTCCTCATAGCCGGCCTTAGCAGTTACCGTAAACGTCCAGATGATACTTGGAGACGGCCTCTGCAAATAGTGTACTAGATGATTAGTACAAGCATGCAACCGTGCTAAATTTCTTTTCGGACTGGGTCACAAGGCAGGAGCTCCATCCGGGAGTCCGGAACTTGCAATACAATTGGACCCCCTCGCAATCCACAATTACACAGTCCTGTAACACCACCATCACGTCTTTCTTATTTATCTTGCTGTCGGCATGCTATGTATTTTAATAGCCTCCTTTGTGATTGAGGAAAGTATAGCCGAGTCTACGCGGGCGTCTGTGATTTGTGTTCCTGCACCACTGAAAATGTCCGTCCGTCATGGGTACGGTAGTAACGTCTGGGCATTCTATAGATTGACCAGAGACAAAAAATAGTTGGAGTGGGGACTTCTGCCACAACAGTGTCACAACGTAGGGGGAACGTTACCCCCTCCATTGTCGTCAGTCACACTTATTACTGCAGTATTTTACACGTGTTATTTATATACCGGCAACTAATTGTTCTTCGTGTGCGAAAACGTACGCATGGTATTAATTTGTAACACACTATTCAAAGTAACAGATCATAAAATAATCATGGACGTTTCTTTAAAATTCACAATAAACAAATTCTAAAATCCTTAAATTTGTATAGACTCTACTTAATTTGAGTAGAGCAGAACTCTACTTAATATGAAAATAATATCTGCAGAACCTAACCCCAACATTTGTGAAACGCATGCTTTAAAAGCATTTCTTATAATACATAAAGCAACCGCCTGAGTAAATCGTGATGCCAACCGCTGTAGTAAAAATTAATGTTATTAAACATTTTTAGCTATAAATAATGTTAAAGTTATTATAATTAATTATTCATAATAAAAATGGTAAATATTTATGGTGTTAATTTTCCTTTCCTATTCGTCTTCTGAATCTTCACTTGTACTTGAATCTGAATCTTCTCCCACAGAAATAATTAATTTGTCCACTTGTTCGTCCATAATAATGATCTGTGGTATAAAACGCAAAACACAAAACAAACTAATACCTGAAAAAATACAAATCAATACAAAACATGACACAATTTTCAAATCACTCACATAGAAAATACACAAAACATACACACCACAATCCCACACAATAATACCAACTTAAAGTACCAGAAGCCATCAGGAAACCACAACAACAACCAACCAACACACAAATACTTCACAAGACTCAAAATCAGGACGGCTGAAGATTGGAACTCAAGGCTTCCCGAAACATGTTCCAAATAAGGAGAAAATATCTTGAGGTAAAGTGGTTATAAATATTAAACATAATATATATATATATATTGTTATATATTATTATATATTGCAACAAATCAAATTTTATTATTCTAATAAGGATATAGTGAGAGTGTAAAAATCACGAACAAGTCTATTATGGAGGAGATGAAAAATTATTTATTATACATAAATATTGTTTTAAAGATGTATATTATATTATAAATTGTCATGTATTGATAATAGAAATCATTGTTTGTATTTTTCGATAATATAAATCGATTTTACTGGGTTTACTGCAACGTCCTCCTCTCCTCTCGTCACTCCCGTCCTGGTGTCCTCTTCGTCCTGGCGTCCTCTTCGTCTCGTCGTCCTCTTCTACAGCGTCACTCCTTCCTGGTGTCCTCTTCGTCCTGCTGTCCTCTTCGTCCTGGCGTCCTCTTCGTCTTGTCGTTATCTTCGTCCCCTTCTACGGCAGGCGGCTCCAGCGGCGATATTTCAATGAGTGTCGTTGTTATGTTTGACTGCTAGCATTTATTAGTTTCTTCATAAATTGTTCACTCACAATGCTTATAAATTCGTACAATTTATTATTAATTTATATCTTATATTTTCTTACTCTCAGGATTAATCTGGGTATTACTTAATGCGGTGCGTTTAATGGACACCTTCCACGATATCTTGAAATGTCTTTAAATTCCCTAAGCGGATATCTTAACTTACACGAAACAGCACTGTATTATATTTTAAATTTTATCTAAATATTTTACCCACTCGGTTCTTAACGCGAAACTTCGTTAAGAATTACCACGGTTTATTTTATATATGATATTTCGACGTTCGTAAGAGAACAACTCTCTTCACCGGGCACAACATCCCCTTGCAACTTCTACAGACAGACTGTGTCCATCCTAGCTCTACAACGTATGAATCTCACTGAATTTAGTGTATTCTGATAGGCTAAGTCCAAGTCACATGATTGATGGAACAAACAGATATACAAATTTCATGAAAAACTTTGTATAATTTAGCAAAGTCCTGCATGGAAATTATCTACAAATTTTATTACCCTATAATTAATAAGAGTTACAATTGAGTTTTTCTTTACTTAAAAACCCATATTTCTAGAATAGTTATGAACCTCAGAGTATACCCAAATTGAAGCTATTTACCTAAATAATTCCTTGTCAAAGTTTCACGTCAATCTGTTAACTACCACTGAAGCTATAGCGATCACAGATTATCACACCCGCACACGAGCATAAATTCACACAAAAAATACATGACAATATAGAACATCTTTTTATGATGAGTTTGGTATACCCTACATGCTTATCCATTTCTAAATACAAAACTTACGACTAAAACACAAAATATTATATAAAACAAATTTAAACAAGAAAATGCTCGTCATCCATGTGCTCTTATATAAACAACATATTTTATCATCCTGTGTTCTGTTGCAATATATATATATATATATATATATATATATATATATTGTTACGATGGTTTGCTGATCGTCGTATGGTACAGTGGAAAACAAAATACAAGACACCAATTAAGTCACTAATCACCAGCTTTAATTATCACAGTTAAACAGTCCATAATTAACAAGACAGTCACTTACAACAAATCAAACAAAACTTGTTCACACGAAATAAAATGTCAACTAATATAAAACACAATTGTATTATAATTGTCCTGCCCGATTATAAAACACAACACTTCACTAATAACCACTTGCACGCACAGAGAAATCGTCGACAATAACTCACAACTCAAACCGTAATATATCGCAACTATAACTGACTGAGCGTCGCTGGGTACTTGTATTTATACCCCGCAGAAAAACCAGATTATTCCATACTACGAGTTATCTCTACACTACGGCGTAATTAATTGCGGCTTTGACACAGTCCGCGAGGCTGGTAGCGTCTTGAAAAGTCTCGCGAATGCATGTTGAAATCACGTACGCCACAGCATTATAGCCGGATTCCACTGAATCGTTCGAGAAACACGTAGATTGTTCTGTGATGTGGTAACAATATATATGTTTGCGAGTGTGAGCGGGACTCTTAAACCAATATAGGGCCTATATTAATATCAAGTGCGTGCTTCTTTTTCAACTCTGCATTATTAAAGTGTTAACTCAACAGTCTAGGCACCAACTTCCATGCAGTCAGACGCTTTTATGACCAATGAGTGACATATAAAACAATACACGTTATCTGTGCATATACGTATTATGTATATTATACCTATTAGGTGTAAACTTTTCTGTCTTCATGATCACCACATTGCGTTTGGCCGTGTGGCAAGTTTTATAGCGACTGAACTTTTGTCTTTATTATTATTTACTCTAGGTGTATACCATAATTTTGTCATACTATATACCACATTCCAATGTCCTCCAAGAGCTTCAAACTTCTCCGCCCGTTCTTTTTTTACTGCCAGTTCTGTCCTCAAAAATGTTTGCTAGTAGTGCATTTACCCTGAATATGTGTCCAATCAAGTTTCCTTTATTTCCCTGTAACAACAGCAAACATTGTCTACACTTCTTGATTCTTCTGAGAGTCACTTTCTTCTTTATTTTATCCAACCATCTTCTTTTTTTCTTCTGCCTTCACGTACTGAGCTTCCCAGAGCTTTCACATTATTCCATCGCTTTTGCAATTACTTCATGCTTCTGATTCATAACAATACTATACCGTATTCTGGACCTAGATTATTCTCTTAGCTGATACTGATATGGATTAATTATCTATTTTTGTTACAATTATAGTGTCACTTCTAAATTTGTAGCGAGAAAGTCTTGTGGTGTGTTTATGCTCTAGTGTATGAGGTATTAGGAAGCAAATTTGTGTTACGAAAACAATTTTAGACATAATAAGTGCAAGACGCCATTTTGGGTATGATCACGTAAAGCGGATTCCTGATTCCTGATGATCGTTGGCCCAAACATGGCAAACACTTGGTGGAGCCAGGAGATGGTGAAAGGAGGACACACACCATGAGCTGGAGAAAAAGGGCTTGAAACATGGTGACTGAAACAAGAGAAGCCTGTGGTGTGTATTATGGAAATGACGACGATAGCTGAATAAGCACTCGGACATGGATGTAGTGACTTCTACAGTTGCGGAAACAATATGATTAGCCTGAAACACTTCCAATCCTTCCTCCATGGCAAATGTAGTGGCAGGAAAGGGGACACAGGACACACTACCAATTACCGGTGTTGTGTTCCTGCACAAAACAACTCTAGACTGTGAGTCTGTAAAGTTTACTAACAATTGTTAAATTTTACTTAAATCAGTTAAGTACACATATCCCATTTTACTTGTAAAAATGATTTTCTTTGGAATAAACATGAAATTATTTTTAAAAGTCTACAAAGTACACATTTTTTGATCGCATTGTCACAGATAATTATTTTTGCATATCGGATGATTAGCAAAAATATTAACGTTAACCTTCTATCCATCATGTTTAAGTTTTATCTACGTGTTTAATAATCAACCCTTTCACTGCATAGTAAATTAATTTAAAACTCTAAAGCTCAGAGATAATTTAATGATCAAAGTAAAAGTGATTGCTATCAGCTGAATTAGCAGTAGGCGACAGCGTATTGACATCGTGTTGTTTACTGTCCAAAGTCAAACATACGCTGACGTGCCGTAAGTAAATGTTTGTGAAAACAGATTATACTGCCAAACACTGTGTAGTAATTAACGTGGTAAACAGTGTGTGAACATCCAGTGAACCCTGGTATTATGATATCACGAGACATTTATTTGAATGTGCTGTTGTTTGCTGATGTCTTGCTTGTAATTCAAAATACATAATCTGCTTTTAAGCTTAATTATATTTGGAACCAGTACAGTATGCAAATCTCTACTACAAACAGAATGTTATTGGAATTTTAAGGCAAGGAAATTATAAGAACAAAAATAATAATTAATGATCAAATTTTAGTACAAGTTTCCCGTTTTAAATATTTGGGAAATGATATTACTTATGATAAGAATTAAGATATTGATGTTAAAGGCACTCGTAACCGGCAAATCGACCAAAAATCTATTTTTAGTTTTTTCTCTTTAAACAAATACCCTCCTGTCTCTCTTGTTCAGTAAATTTTCATCGATAGTTTTAAACTCAAATAAAGCGGACTTGTTGGTTTTGTCATTCCAGTATTCATGAAAAGAGACATTGGGTATGATGCAATTTCAAATTTAAAATATTCTGATATATTATCACTCGGTTCTCTCCACAGCAGCATTGTTTGACAGAGAATTAAAGGATCTATAGTAATACCCTTTTCACGTAACGTTATAGAGGAATTAACGGCACTCAGAGGCGTACTCTGTTTTCACGTTTTATGACAATGTCCTTATACAATTTCCCGGACAATTTTTTCATATCGTTTTCACCAATTTCCTTTGATTTATGACAATTAATAGCATCATTTCCAATAATTCCAATACCGAGTGACGTAATGATTTGCGTTTTTGAAAACGGATGGTGATTAATAAGCCAATCATACAATTTCTTGACATGTGAATCATTTCTTGCAATTCGACTTTCTCCTAATTCAACATGTTGTTCAGATGTGAAAAATATAGTACTGCCAAAATTTTCAAGTTCTTGACAAATATCCGAAAATGCTGGTTTGGTAGTGATATATGAATTTAATATTTCCTCTGTGAATCCTCGGCGAACAACGCCACCTTGGACATTAAATTCTCAATTTGCTGTCCGTTCTATGACCATATCGGTTGCTACGGAATGCGTGGAGGAGGAAACTCGTTTATGTAATGGGTCAGTCATAGTCGTAGGGGGCCTTCGTGACCTTCACTGCTAGGGAAGGGAATTAGTGGCATCTTCCTACTAAAAAAAAGTAAAATGTTTTTACTTTACTTTTACAATACTGAGGTCATTTGGTCTGCATTATATAGTTCCTTCCTGTACTTCATTGTATAGAAGTTACTAAAAATGTGAAACGCTATTTTATTTGACACTTTTTTTGACGAAATTCTTCATCTGCGTCAGCAAAAAAAATAAATAAATTTTTAAATATTTCAATATGGGTAAAAAACTTGCCCTGAGACAATATTTTAAGTTAAATATTGACCGACCGGTTTCGTCTAGTGGTTAGGGCGCTGGCTTGTAGACCAAGAGGTTCAGGGTTTGATTCCCGGTAAGGTCTGGCATTTGTTCATCATTCAAGTCATTCTCATCTCATTACCTACGGACAAGCTTCGGCTTATGTAGGCATCATCTACTCCAAAAAACAAAACGATCATTCACATGCAATACACACAAAATACAAAAAAATAGAGTATACTCTTAAGATTTAAACGTAGCCAATTCCAACAATCTTAGACGTACATGTATTTGACACCCACCAGATTATAGGGAATTTTATGAGCTACAACTTTTATTTTAAATATTGTTTGATAAAATACTTTGTTTTTAAGTTATATGCGAAAAATCGTTTTTTCACCCCTTTCAACCCCTGTAAAAGTGGTAGACTCATTTGTTTCGTATAACTTATGGTTCAACAACCACATGTACAAAAATCTAGCTTTTACCTAATTTTTTCTTTTAAAGTCAAATTTTTTGATTATTTTTCCTGGGCTACGAGTGCAAAGGGTAGTTTGCGCTCAATTGCTAAGACAAGCATTAGTGTCTCATTTGTAATTTGAATTTGATGCTTTATTGCAATCCGATGAGTTGGTGAAATAGGCAACTAAGTAGCCTAAGTGCTAACTGATCATTAGATATGAGGGACACAGTTCATTTTGTGCGGCTGTACCTTAGGATGAATACGGACGCGTTGCTGCTTCTCAGAAGTACTCTAGTACTACCGTACTGAGGGAGCTTGATGCTTGTGTAGATCCTTAGGGAAAAGGATGGTGATGATAACCAGGACAAAGTTTGAAATGGGACATGAAGCAACGAATAGCAAACAATCAGCATATTGTACCAACACTTTAAAAAACTGCTTATAAAAGCTGATGAATGTTTTTCGTCATTTCAGTACATCATGTATTTTGCTTTCCTGTAGATAGCAAACCTAATCGTCGTCAATGACGTTAGGATATTTATAATCGGACATGTACAAAATTGTAAAACTTTGATATAAAATCAATTAATAGTGATAATAATATTAATATTACAGGAATAGTTTTGATGCTAGCATTATTATCATCACAATTTTTAATTAAACTGCTTCTCAAAAACGTATGCCTAATTTGTTTATTTTTACAAAACGCTTTCGAGGTTTAACATTTTTGCTGACTAGAGGTAAGGTTGAATTCAATTCAACGCAGCGCTTGGAATAACAATGTGAAGCGATTCATTGTGTAGGAAACGTTGGCGCTTAGAATATCAATGATTTCGGAGAGAATAAAGTGTATTACTTATCACTATTCTGTTAGTTTCTTTCAATTTAAATCTGACTTTTATTTTATAGGTAAAAATTAAGGATCTTTTATTATAAAACGTTTGAACGGTTTTTATTTCTTTACCATAACTTTTCAGTTAGAATTGTAAGGCCATAATAATGAATTCCAGATAGTGAATCATGTTTCAATCTCTTTTATTAAAATACAATTTCCTTTATATTCTACGTGTAGTTTGTTTTGTTATTGTGTAAAATTTTATAAAGTAAGTGAATAATACTTTTTGTGAATTTTTAAATTTTTTGAACTATGAATTTCAAACAAAAGTCTCATTGACCTTAAACGTAATTAGGCCTACAGACAGGTTACAGACTACTTGCATGATAACACTACCACGCTACTTTTTAAAAAATTAAACAATTATCGCCATATATAGCCTAATATAAATTTACCCAAATTTTCAGTGTGATTTCAACTATGTTATAATATGTTATGTTTCTGTTATGTTATTGAATATCAGAAACGAGATGATACTGAACAACCCACGAACCAGTAAAGTGACAAAATTTAAATGTTGGAGATAAAGAATCCAGCAGTTGTGGTTGTACCTTATTTTAAAAGCATCAGACGATCCTGAGAGCTATTATTATACCATTCTTCTGCAATAAGTGCCATATGTGCCATAATCTCAATGTCAGTGAGTTAATTATGGAATACAATGATGCAGGAGAAGCATTTATTGCTCGAGAGGACGAGTGAAGCAGATGAATGAGCACAGGCAACTATTTAGAGAACGTAATCAACAACTGGAGAATGCATTGAATGAAGTACACGCATTCTAAATACGCCTACTTGATCGTGAGCCTGCTCCTGCAAATTGCTGTGTGAGACGTGTTTATATTCGTTACTCAGAACTCTCAAAATCAAATAACAATATGGAAGTAGATATCACTTTAAACTATTCATAACGTACACTGTAGGAACTGTAGGAACAGGAACAAGTTCCACGTTTCATTTTCTAAAGAATCAGGTAGTTAGATGTTACGAAAATAATATTGTGAGGGTGTGACAATTAGTTGGAGTAGCGGCTTGGCTTATTAAAAGTTTAACATCACATAGGACTCTTTTAGTTAACATGGGAAAATCGTGCAAATGTCGATGCTGACTGGAACTTACTTAAGTCATCAGTAGATATACATTAAGCGTCTACAGTAGAAATACATTGAATTCATCTTTATCGATGAAATATCAACAACGCTTTCTAAGATGCTCTATGTAACTGATTCAAGGTTAAAGGAATTGAAGAATTGAGGGTACAAATGTGATGTTATTCGGTGATGGAGATACCACCTCTCAGAGAACGTCAAGTGATTATCAGCCTCATCATTAGCACCAGAAACACATTTATGGCGATTGTTAACTCTTGCGGAACTAACAGTGAATATTAGGCAAGAAAGTACGGTCTTCATTGATATTCTCAATACTTTATGAAGAGACAAAAGCAGCGCTGATTCGTACTAACGCAGAAGTTAAAAAGATAATAATGATCAAGATAACATATCATGTTCAGTTGGTGAATTAAACTTGTAAAACTATTAATTTAAATTTAGATGACATCGTATCAACTAAATTTAATGAGACAAGACGGAGGTGTAGCCTCAGAGTTTGGGGATATTTGTAGTAACAGAAAGAATATTGCGATCAAACATAGATGGTACTAAGGAACTTGTCAACGTAGCGGTTGCATTTATTATAGAAAATATATACCACATTTCTTTTGCCCACAGTTGTACGAAACGGAATTGGCATCAGTTCGATCGTATCGTTCAAATTAAATATTTCAACACGAAGTTCATAATTAAACTATAATAGTAAATATGCATGTTACTTGTTAAATAATGATCTTGGTAATATAAAGATTTTAAAAATATAAAATTATAACTAAAATGTATAAAATAGTCATTAATTAAAAAATCTTTATAAAAACGCCTGTATTTAAATTAAATTAAATTATATATTCAGGGAAAACATTACTTTAATAAAAATATAATGAACATCAATAAATATTCTTAAACGTAAATATCATATCAGTTTCAAGATCGCTACTAACGAAAGCGTGGCCGCTCGTAACCATGAAATGTAGTAACCGAATATAATATAGATTTAAACAATTGTGTTAGCTTTCATATTAGCATTTAAGACGAGCATATTTGATTTCAAGCGACTACTCGCTGTATGCTGGTGACTGTACTACTCGTACAATGATTACAATTGACCACGAGGCGTTGAATTATTCCTGTATTCCATGTCTGCGTTGTAGTATTGCAAGATTTATTGCGAATCCACTGTACTTTACTTTGCAACTATTTTTCAGTTGTTTATGAAAATCTGACAAGCGCCATACGCTTTTATTTAATATTTATGGTAAAGCTTTATGAGTAGTCGGTTCAAGTCGGATATGCAGGCCTTAAATACAAATATGAAAAATAACACAATTATTTAAAATTTTCTAGCTTCTTGGAAACGATATTCGGCGATTATATTCTATGATTAGGAGCGCCCATGCTTTTTGATATTATGGTTTTTAACACTGAGATGATTGTTGCATTTAAGGATATTTACTTGGTGCTCATATTATTTAGATTAATGTTTTTACTGAAGCTTTCATATTATTTTATTTAAATAAAAGCATTTTTTAAATATTTTTCTGTTTTATTTATTTATGAGTTTAGTTTACATGGAAAGTTATTATAGTGCCAAACCTCGTTAGTCGGTATACAGTTAAATATTAAACCAATTATAAGTATAGCCATAATTATTTTCTTCTTCTTCTGTCTTCAAGCATTAGGCTTTTGGGTCTTTTTGGACCACATTCCATCATGGCTATTTGTCTAATCCAGGCACGCAAAACAAATCCGCTTATTTGTCTCCAGCGATAGAAAAGGGTAAGCAAACAAACTCGAACCTACAATGCAGCACAGTTGTTGGGGTTGTGAGTCGCAATCGCAGGTTGCTTACATTTATTCATAAAAGCGAGAAAAATATATTAAAAATTGATGATTACATAATGTATAACGTTACATACAGCCATGACGTATTTGAAGATGGAATGCAGTGATCCTACAGAAATGTATACACTAATAGCTGTTACGGTGTGTAATCTAGAGCTACTATAGTTATTAAAATCTCTGAAAAAAATTTGTATTAAGCAAAGCATAGATATTGGTACGATGGTCGCAAGGGTCGGCGTGTTGTACAGTGGAAAGAGAGTAGCTGACACCACATGAAGTCGCTATTTACAACTTTGATTACAGTTAAAAATAAACGTAGACAATCATATGTGAATCAAGTTAAATGTTGTCCAGTACACAGCACAGTAACAAACAATAAAGCCACCTTATTTACAGTGTCCCACTAAGTAATACTCAATAGTCACTTTACATTAAACCACAAGTCACAATAACAACAATTCTGCCAACGTACGTCAATATCGCACAGTCAAAACGAAACTCCCTTCTTCTGAAGCGGTGCTTTTACACTTTGTTTGTGCCGTGTAATGATCCCAATGCCGGTAGATTAAACGACGGACTCTGTAATCCGTGTCTCAAAAGTCGAGAGCGTTACGAAATCACAACGCGTGCGAAATATCAGGAGGCCACGCGTATTATTGTCAGCACAGCAATACTATTCATCCCATACGTCAAAACTGCAAATTAAATACAACTGTCAGAGTACATAAATGCGACCATTAAAATATAGATCGTTCTATTAATAATAAAGCTTCTTTGGTACTATCCCAATAACCGTACCCGCACTCATTTTCGATATTTCGATTATGCAATTATTGGCATCGATATGTAGTAAATATCGCATGTAATTTTAGTTGTATAATAGAAATCGTGAAAATTTATTTGTGTGTGTTACAAAATAGTTTGTCGATAAATGCAATTGTCTTTTATTGTTTTTTTTTACGAAAAATATTTCTAGCAATAATATAACTTCGATGTGTGCCTGTGACCGCAAAAGTTGGCGTTGTTAGGTTACATGCAAACTAAAATTACACATTGAAATCAATATACCTTTAACATCGTTCTCGCTTTTTGCGAATCCACGTAAGAAAAAACTAAATCGAAGTAAGGGGGTTGCCTGTTCCTATACATGTCTTTCTTTTTTGTGACATAACTCGTTTTCTACTTCGTGCAGATCACTGGAAAAGCAACCAACCGGATGCTAGATGTGTCTAGTTTTTTTTTTTTTGGTACAAAATTTTTCCCAGTGAAGTTTTTGAGACTTTACTGAATAACATAAAAGAATATTAAACAACGAATAACAAATCTTGTGTTCACTTGTTATTACGTTGTTTTTTGTTTATTACTTTCTGTCTCTTAACCACTGTGTGTTCACATTGAATATTATATTTTTACCATCCATGGCTTTCATTTCTTTAAACAGTAAAATAAAAACCAAATACATTATTACCTAACCTCACAAATAAAAACAACACGTATTTTCTCTTTTCATTAAGAAATAGAATAATTTACATTTAGCACATTTCTTCTTCTTCACATCGTAGTATATTTATAAAATCGCATAAACATCGAAAATGTATTGCGGAAAATGTTGGGACAGTTCCACTTTTTTTTATTAGTGGAAAAATACTTTTCCAGGTATACTGGTTTTAATGTAAAAACAAATTTATTTATTTCTGCTAATGTCAGAAGCTGTTGGTATAAATAATGTATCAAAACGATATTTGTTCTGAAATATTAAAAATCGTTACATTTGAACAAAAAGCGTGTGAAGGGTAACATGCTTAGGCTACAAGTGCTCTTGTAACAAGGTTCATGGGTTCATTCATGCGCACCTGTTTATATTGACGATGGGGTTCTGTTTAACAAACGGAAATTAATATACATGTCGCCTGGTACTGACGTTGATCAAATCTGACACAGTGGTCATACATATATCGAGTTCTTGTCCTATGTGTTTGCAATCATATTTATATTACACAAAGCTAGAGTGGAATACATTTGAAAATTACCATATGTCACAAACGCTGCATACGACATACAGGATGTCACAGAATTCAACATGAAAACTTTGAAAAGTTTTGTGAGTGAGGCATAACATTACAAATTACTATATTTTAAGAATGTATCTGTAATATGTATATTATAAATTATGTAACATAACATTAACATTGGTGGGATTTAGTAACTGTTGCAATATTGTAATAAGTTGCTATATTGTAAGACTTGCCATAATAAGTTAATTCGTATTCTAAGATAAATGTAAATAGTCATTTACATAAATGTATTAAAACTAGCCTTCCATTTCAAAAATATTACAAATTAATGAAAATAAAAGTAAGATGCTAAAATTAACTTCTTTTTATATATACATTTTTGTAGCTTGAGTGTTTCTAATATTTTCTATTGATGAAATTAAAATTTTAAAAAGACTCTACGGAAAAGTTCTCTTCACTTATAGAGACTCAATAAACATATAGCTTATGCTTGCCAACAAAATACAAAATATGGCATTACTTAGGAACTATATCCTGGAAAAACATTATTTCTCTGTACCAGAAAATATAGAAAATGATAAGATTTTATTTGCTGTTACTGTTTCAGATGGTATGGCGTTAACAGCATTTATACCGATATGTAAGGCATTAAAAAAATACTAAGCTTCACTTAACTTGAAAACACACAGAATAGACTTTTTTGAAAAACCACTATCCGATTAAATAGTAACTATGGCTCTAAGCAACCAAGCTTTGATGACGTCGGTTCTTCTGTGGCCTGTATATTGATAAATACTGTTTGGGCTGCATAACTTACTTCCAAGAAGTTTCATCATTTGTGGTTCCTAAAGGGGGAAATACAAACTACGTACAGCATTCCCCCGTTATAACGGACTAATAGGGGATCTGAGGTGTCCGTTATATATCCAAAGTCCGTTGTAACTGTATATAGCAATTAGGCCTCATATAATATGGATATGACTCACTTAAACTACGTGGGTGCTAATAGAAACTATTTATTTTACTGTATGTATGTATATAATAGGTAAGACTAGAGCACTACAGCAATTGGAAACAGTTACTTTTTTGCAAAATACTGTATACATTATTGTATTAACAATTAAGTCTGTTGTAAATAATAGTTTATATTTTACACAAATAGTCATAATTACAGTAATAATTTTGTCCGGTGTCCATAGTTTTCAAAAACAAGATAGTTACGTGTCAGAATCACTTTCCATACTTAATGACTTTAAAAAAATACTAATTTTTTATTCTGATTGATTAGAGTTAACGTCCTTAATCAATAACTCACGAAAGTGTTGCAAGTGATCGTAACAAGGCTATATGTTTTCATTTTTGATTGCTAAACATGCTCAGTGACCAACGTTCAAGCGGTCTTTTACTTCGATCACATTGTCCAGCGTTAATAAGCGCCATTTTTGAGCCTGACTGTTTTTCAACATTCCAAATTTCTTTATTTCTTACAAGTTGTACGTTATAAGCGGGGTCCGTTTTAACGGTGGATTACTGTAATTCCAAACAGTATTTTGTCTCATCTGCATTCTACTGATAATTCTTCAATGCCTGAATAACTAATTTCAATTTGACGCTGTGTTTTATAATAAACAACTCATTATTGGTATTTTTCTTTGTACAACAAGATATCCCTTTAATCGTCTGAAGATTTGGCTCTAAAATCTTAGAAGACTGTCTGACTTCTTCTAAACCTTTTCAGATGTTTGTTATGACGAAAGTGGTAACTTGGTGGTACCGGCTGATTATCGTTCACATTGCAGTTAAGGGGTCAGTAATGTTTATAGTAAGACATGGAAATATATTTCTTAGAATTACTTAACGTCTTAAGTTGAGAAACGTTTAATTTTATGACGGTGAGTCAGTCTCAACTGTATCAGCAATATGACTGTTTCTCCAACTCACCGACTTCCACAGTGACTGGAAACCAGAGATGGGGAGGGGGAGGTTCACGATAGGGTTGGCTTCATAAACAAAGATAAAACCAAGTAACATTAATCAACATTATTATCTTTAAAGTGGCTAAAATCACTGCTATTATAGTAAACGGTAATAAGAGATTCAAAACGCCCATTACTAAAACATTGTTGACCTGATACATACATGTTGACTGAATTGGTTTTCCTATATTTCAAACGCGTATACGCTAATTCTGTTTAATACATTTGTTTTTAGGGCCTGTATTTAAAAAGAGTTACTACTATCTTATCGTACACGTCTGAAAAAAATAATAAAACACTCTAAAAATTAAGAAATTAACATAATTTCTCGACCCTCTGGGGGGCGTCTAGTCCTGTTCGTTCCCTCCATGTAATTACACTCTTGCTGGCAACACTTTGAACCTTCAAAATGGCTGAACTATTGCTAGTTAGTCTTTTACGAACAGTCCTTTCTTATCCACACCTGATTTCGTAGTTCTATTTGTTTTAGTAGAAGATTATGTTCCTCAGCTACGTACACTGTAATATATCATGATGCATAGTTCTTTCTTGTTTCCTCTTAGCGTAATAATTATTTCAAATTCCATGTTAGTAAATTTCCAGGCCACATAATTTAACCCATAAACTATCCTATTATCTCTTTGGTGCAGATGCCGAAACTGTCTTCTATTTCAGAGTTTTATTGTCGTTGAAATTTAAATTATAAACGTCACATGCTCTTTCAAATTTGTAAATCTACGTACGAATCTTGGGACAGCAGCTTCATTATTTTGTAGTAAAAAATTTCCTATTTGTAGGTACTTTTTCGAATGCTACGAAGCACAGACGTACTCGAAAAATTGTAATAGAATAAACAATGCATTAACTTATATTAAATTTTAAGACATTTGTGAATGCCTACATTACAGCTTAGCTAAAACCTTGTTAAATAGATACATATTTTAAACAAAAATTTTTGTTATTCAGTAATATCATAGTGAACAATAAATTTAACCATATAATTACTGATTTTATTATAGAACTGTGAATGCATAAAACTGTGGAAGTAGGTAAAATTAAAGTTTACGCAAAGTTTGACGGGCACTTAATTGACGGTATGCTTAAAACTACAAACACTTGATGTGAATAACAAATATTAAATTTTTCAGCAAATAACACAGTAGGAAGAGATATAATATAAGCATCAAAATATAATGTATGGAAAGAAAAAACGAGATATTTCATATATATTAAAAAAGAAACAACTGGCTTTTAAAGCTATTCGTTTATAATATTGAAGTCTTCCATTTCAAGCGGGTTTCCGTCGTGTATAATCAGATTCACTGTTGATATCCATTGTCGTAAATTTGGAATAAACGTCTACGGTATTCAAAAACTCTTTCTCACAAAATTGTGAGTGTGGCTTTCACCTTACCTCGCTGTTCTTCACACTGAAACTAATAAACCTGCAGCGCTATTAAAAAAAAAGGTGAAACATTAAAAAAAATATTAAAGTAATTTTTGTAATTTGTTTGTAAAAACAACACTGTACGGTTATATTCTCAACTTAGTTTATCGTGTTTTACCTCATCAACTAAATTAACGTTAACTAACCGAACCCTTCCAACCCCACCGTTTTTTCGTATCATTCCCTGATCAACTTTCCCTTTTTAGGGTTACTTCAAAAATGTTGTCAATTTTATTTTTCAACAACATAATACTTATAATAATTTTTACTTCCTTCTTTGCAAATCTGACGTATTTGCTTAGTATTCTGCTCATATGTACGTACGTTTTAACAAATTAGTCGTAAACATACTCTTCCATCAACAAATATAATCTTTTTTATACTTATAGCAACTTTATTTACAATATAATAGACCATTTTTTTAATCTACATCAATAACAATTAACACTGTGAAATTCTAAACAACGTTTGTCTATTGACACTATTATGGCATATTCTAATTCGAACGTAGGGAGAGCTGGCTGAATGTCATTTCTAGTCCAAACGGTATCAATCTCACTGTCACCATATCCTCTACTTTTTGCAGCATTGGTTCTTTTGTAAGGAAAACCAATATAACTACTACAGGACGAAATAATAAATATAAAATATATGTGACCCATTTAGATTGTGTGTACGAAATTATATTTCAGTTTCATCACCGGAAGACTCATCAGGTTCGTAGGTGCTTTCATATCCATATCATAAATTTTGGAATCCGATTAGTAGGGACTTTCATCATATAGTGATTTGGCAAGAACAAAATAACGTGTATATTTGACATTTTGTTTGCATTGGAAACATGACGCGGCTAGAACATGCAACAGTTAAACCTGAAAACTGATTACTTCCTTGGTTTATAGGAGACGTCTACAAATAAAATATCGGACTAAATTGTAACAGCAGACTATGCAGTAAATGAATAAGCCTCATGGCTACAGACTTTGATCGTAGAGCGTACGGGTAAATGCGTTTAAACAAACGAAAACCGAGCGCCCCTATGTAATACGGTCATGGTGTGCTGTGTCATTTACCGTTGCCCCATATCGCTTACGGACATGGTCCGCTGCAGCATTTAGCGATAGCCGTATTATGTACGGGCATGGTGTTGAAAGTTTTAACTGAAACTAAGCTTTAAGTGAAAAAATGTTTTAGAAAATATGTGCAAAACGTGTTAACAAATTTTAAAGTTTTTAACATTCTGTTTTTATCTCACTTATATTCATAACTAAATCTAAAAAATAACTTAATATATTTTAAAAATTTGTAGTTCACTAAATATCGACAAAAAATGAGCTACCAAAATAAACAAATTTCAGTTCCCGCGGGTGTGCAGTTGATATTAAGGGTATGCACGCTAAATTCAAAATTCCATTGTCGATACTAGCGCACTCATAGCAGCGGAAGCAGAAGGAAATACTTGATAACCGTATGTATGAAAGTTTGTAAATGCTCATTGACGTACTAATTACTACGACACAACAAATAGTCCCCCCGCCGCCTGCATGCCGCTTCGTGCCAGACCAGCCCACTCACGCACGCACCTATACACTCACCATTCTATCAACAGCAGTTGTTACATAATGTAAACGCACACACTCCCTACGCACAGCAGGTCATCTGCAAATTATGACTACTAACAGTACAGTCTAACATAATCGTGTCAGTACTGTATAGCCAAAATAACAAGTAATTTGTGTGACTTTATTTTAAAATGTATAAACAAAATAAGGTATGTCTTCTATAACATACTATCATCGTAACATTAGTTTCGTTTTGTTTAACTTTTTAGTTTAAAATAAAATCAACATTCTAAAAATTTACACAAAATCATAGGTATGTTCATACGAATATGAATTGTTCAAAATTCATAGGAAGTAAGGTTTTTTAAGTAATTGTTCAAACGTTGAACTTGTAAAATCTGTACTTTAAATACTGCGATGCGCCACGTGCAGATGACGTCACGTTTTTCTTATCTACCGTCTACAGCCGGCTCACAGATGGGCTGCCTGTAGCGAAATTTACGTTAGTTATTCGCAATACTCCGAACTGATCACTCGTAACATTTCCAGCCGCGGCTACTGGCTTTCATTATTTAATTATTTATTATGTGCAACATGCACTGATTATACTTGGGCGATTCCTGCCTTATTTATTATGTCTTTCGACTTTTATTTCTAATTTATTTAAGGGCATCATGCCGAGTCAACTTCTGCACGTGTCAGCAATAGCACAAATTTACAATAATTGTCAATAAATCATCTTTACATGAAAAACATACAGTCCACTTCATATTTCTTTCGAACCAGCCCTCTTCACTTAGCGTTCTAGGAATAACTCAAGATCATCAAGAGCTTCCAGACGCAACATTTTCTGGTCCTCCGGGCCGGATTTTGCATTTTATGGTCCACAAGCGACCGCGTTTGGTCCACAGCGACAGCATTTTTGGTCCACTGCGACCGCATTTCTTTGTCCGCAGCGACAGCATTTTCTGGTCCACCAATCCGGATTTTATTTTCGCCTTACGGGCAACATTTTGGTCCACTATTTTAAAATATTTCATTTAATGGGCACAAAAAGCCTGTGTCCCAAACAATCTTCAAATTTAAATATTTTTAAATTGAGATTGCTGACCGTGGCATGCCTTTGTTGCCTCAAAGACAACCTCCAGGAGTGACACACAAGATCCAACAGAGTGTCAGATCTGACACGACAAGAAACGGCAAGAAAGTTATTTAACAGCAGCAAATTCCACAACGGTAAAATCACGCTGAGATACGACATCAAGCTTCATCCAACCAGCACAAACAGGCGGTGCACCAACATCAAGGAAAGGCCGGACGGGATCAGCACGGAACCAACAGGACCGAAGCAGTTCTGAACACGCCAGGATTCCACGTGATTATAAACTTTCATTTTTCATTATAATTGTTCATATAATACATGAATATAACAATCTGAGTAACATTTTACATTCAATATGGCATTATTAATCCTTTTACGTAAACATATATCATTATAATATGATCATATTTGCATAATTGCGTAATAACTCATTAGAAGTTAAAGTGTCGAAATAAGGCTATATGTATTATTATTTAAATTCATAATTTCAATAACGCTTATGGTTGTTCTTTAAAAGAGATAATAAGTATATGTCATAGTAAGTAATGTGTTAAGCTATATGACGATCACTAGCTCCCGCATTATATCAAATTTTATCAAAATTCCATCAATTATTCACCTGCTCTACGCTTAAATTCTTTTAAATTACATTTTTAATTGCAATCATGGCTGATGTGAAAGCGTTGATAAAGAAACGGGGCACTATTAAAGCATCTATATCCCGTGTGAACACGTTCGCGGATAATATCGATCCGGACACAAGCGATCATCACGCACTAAAAATAAAGCTTCGTCATTTAATGGAATTATCCACTAAATATGATGATATTCAGTCTCAAATTGAATCTGATGACGCTGATTTCGCATTAGCAAGTGATAGAGTCCAAACTGAGGATGATCTTTGCAGCATCGAATGCAAGTTGCAACACTTGTTGGAGCAAGTGGAGCAGGTGAATCAAAACCCACTGATTAATAACGAAATTACGCCTCTTAAAACCTCCCCTATACAGTTGGAACCGATCAAATTACCTCGGTTTTCAGGTAACATTATTGAGTGGCAACACTATTATAACATATTTCTTGAATTAATATACGTCAGAACCGATCTGACGGATATTCAAAAGCTACACTACTTCCACTCTTCATTAAGTGACGAGGCGATAAATGTGATAAAATCGCTGCCAATTACTCATGAAAATTATGCGGTAGCTATTGATCTGCTAAAAAATAGGTATGACAGCAAGTTAATTGTCTCAGCCCAAAATGTGGGGAATGTCTTGGGTGTGCAATCGGTTCAACAAGAGTCCAAAATTAGTATTTCCAGATTTATTGACGAGATAACCGCTAATATCAATGCTTTAAACACCTTAAATCTACCCGTAAATACATTCGAAATTATTCTTATTCATTACTTGGCTCAAAAACTCGATAGTTACACGCTTCGTCTTTGGAAAGAAAGTTTGTCAGAAGAACGATTTCCTAACTTTAATAATTTCATAAAATTTTTAAATACACGTAGACAGTTATTGCAAAATCTGGACAGAGCAACCACTTCAACAAGCAACATAAACTTTTGCGATAAGGCTCCTTATCGCAAGGCAATTAAAACGGTGAATGCGGCCAAAGCAGCATTCCATTCCCATGTCGGAAATAATATATGTCAGCTGTGCAAAGGTAAACACCGAATTACTGATTGCTCACAATTCATAACGCTTACTATACATGAGAGAAAAAACATTATAATCAAAAATAAACTTTTTCTAAATTGCTTTCGCCCAGGCCACGAAAGTGCCCACTGTCCCTCTAAATTTTCTTGCAGAACGTGTGCGAAACGCCATCACACAATGATTCATATGCCTAACAAAAACGGATCGTCCAATAACAACCAGTGTTCGCTAAAATTACAAACAAATAAGTCTATATTATTATCTACCGCAGTCTGCATGACGACTGACTATGCAAGTAGGAAGCACCCGGTTAGGATATTATTAGACTCTTGTTCGCATGCTAACTTCTGTACTATGGATTTCGTACGTCGTATGGGTCTGAAACTAATTAAATCTCAATTCCCAAGCTGATTTCAGTACCAGAGTAAGGTTACAGTCTCGCTATAAACATTTTAGCTTAAACATACATTGCGCTGTGCTTCCCAGCATCACTAATAATCTCCCGGCGGAATCATTTGATGTAGCATCTTTAAATTTACCAAATCTTTAAATTTTTAGCCGACCCACAACTCAGCTTCTCGTCGCAGGTCGATTTATTGGTCGGTGCTCAATATTACTTGCAATTAATTGAACCTATCAAGTATATCCGTAGCCCGCACTTCCCTATAATTCAGGAGACAAAACTAGGATTCATTCTCGCAGGTAATTTGCCTTTTGATGTCGACATGACGAAACCGGTTTCATCCTTTATGGTATGTGAGAATGATAGTGCAATTTCCTCGCAACTAAAGGAATTTTGGAAGGTGGAGGAAGTTTCTATTCGTGATCCCTCCGCTGAGGACTCGGATTGCGAGAATCATTTTGTGTCCAATACTGTCCGTAATGAGGATGGCAGATTTGTGGTATCCCTGCCTCGCAGGTCAGACAAGTCTTATTTGGGCGATTCTTCGCGAAGCTATCCTCAGGTTTCAGTCGTTAGAACTTAAGTTTAAGCAGAACCCTGCCCTTCACAAAGGTTATAAGCGAGTTCTACATGAATATTGTAACCAGACGCAGTTCCACGCTGTTACAAATAAATATTTCTTCGTATTGTACAAAGAGAAAAAAAAAATTTTTATTTAAAAAAAATTGTTTCAAAAAAAATTTTATGTTTGTTGGTTAATGTCTAATAATTTGTAAATAATCTTTGTTTTGCTGGTTCGTTAAAATTATAACGAAAGGTGAGTTGATTTGGCTAATATCTGTACTTCTGGTTGACCTTAAATGAATCTGGAGTTAATCAGATTGTCTTCTTACAGTAATCGATTTGTGATTTTCAGTTCTACTCCAGTATATCACTTTCAGTTAATCTTTGTCGTCTCCCAGTAAGGCCTGTAGTTAATTCCAACTCTTAATCTAATATGTGAAATAATTTTAAATGCTAATAGTTGAATGAATTGAATTTATTGATAATATCTATAAGAGATCGATTTAAAATCGGTGTTGAGCAAATGTTCGACTCTTTCACAGGGCTTGGTCGATATTACAATTACAGGTTATTTTTATATAAATATCAGAAAGGTTCTTGTAACGATTATAATTATATAGTCAGAGAAGGGTAAGCATAGAAAGTATAACATGTACAAAAATAAGTCTTAATAAGTAATAAATGACAATTTGTTAATAATATATAAAGTTTATAATACACAATTTATACCCATTAGTTACTGGACGAATTCGTTGCTGGCGGATACTTTGCATCATGGGAAGTTCAAAATGGCGGCACGTCTCGTTGTAGCATATTACTGTGAACTGATGGTTGTAAATTCTGATAATAAAATTACCTTCACAACTGTTTTATTGGTCTCCGTAATAGTGTATATTGTCTATTGTGTTGTTCTGGTATCCTGGATAAGTGTTCAGTGTTCACTAGTGTTAATTGTCTTATGTTAGATGTGTTCAATGTTTTCTGGTTATGGCCAAGAATCGAGAAGTTGTTACGATGTGAATTATTAATGTTAGGTTGCTTGACTGGTTTAATTTACTGGTACTGTGTTGCGTATCGTTTGTTTTCACTGTTGTGGTAGTGCATTTCACTGATTTTAAGTTAAAAATTGTCAATTTAGGTAACTCTCGTTTTCACTGATTTTCGACTTTGTACGCCATTACAATTCGTTATACGGTTTTTTAACGCGATCGAGCATCAACCGTTCACGTTGAATGTTAATACTGAACTGTTTTACTTCCTTCGTCTTAGGAAATATCTTGCCAAGTTAATATTGGAAAAGTATTGTTTAACTAATTTTCACTTCCTATTCATGTAATTATAACATACATTATATATAGAATATTTTTAGTTTATTGATTGCTTTCATGAACCAGATAATTGGTTTATTTATCTCATTCTGTTTAATTTGATATGTCATAGTCCATATTTATATAGATTTTTGTTAAAATAGCCATATATCTGTCTTTTTGGAAATCTAGGCCCAAAATCCGGTTTCCTGTTCTTGTACACAATTACTGCCATTTTAGGTGTTATTAATATAATTATAATAAATTTCAGATGGTCACAAATCTTTTTCATTCCTTAATCCTTTATAAATTTAACATTTGAACTGTCTTTTAGTGATAATTCATTAATTTACTATTTCTCCTTTAAAATATTTTGTTATTACAATTCGAAAATTTTTAATAATCTAAGGCATCCTTCTATATTACTCTTTTAAAGCATAGGATCAGTTATAGTAGTTGGTTATCGATCCATCTTACATAAATCTTATTAGTTTACATGGTTCATTATTAACTAGTTTATATTATTTTTGGGAATTCATTATTTGGCATAGAAGTTAGTATTTTACATATATGGTTTTTACAAATAAAGTTATTTTTACACCTCCTCTGACTTATAAAAGTTAACATAACATTAAATAAAATTGCTTAGATAACTATTGATACCTGTAGCATATAATTCATGCTACTAATACAAAAAATAATATTTAATATTAACTAGCAGTCTTCAAAGTTAGACATGTTAGTTAGAACTACTTTTAACATATATTTTAAACATTTTATAAACTGATGCAGCATCCATACATAAACATTTTAATCTGTATGCATACTGTTATGTAACTAAAACATCTCACACTAAACATTAATCTTATTCTATTAGAACTCTTTAAAAAGTGGAGTCCATAGGCTCTAAACATAATTAGCTCTTTAACCTTTATTAGTTTTTACTAAACTTAATTCTATCACAGTCTTTTCTGTTTATATAGTGTTTTAAATTAATCCACAGTTACTGTAATTATTCCCCCACATACTTTCTTTATTATTGGCATTACTATGAATGTTTTGAGATAAAAAGTGACCTCTTTTATGAAACATTAGAAATATTTTTCATTTCAATATTTCATCACTTGTTAATTATAAAATATAAAAGTTATTTAATAGCACCTTGTTTAAATAATAGTTACATATTAACTTGAAGTTTATTATATTTAAAACCACTTCCACTGGTACACATTCACTGTTGGTTCTGATTTATATTTGAGTTTTATTATATTCTCAGACCAAACCTTTAGTCATAATGGACTGTGAAGATTTGTTTATTTTACTATATAATAACTTTAGTTGGTGCACTTCTTATCACACTACTAAATACTTTTGTCTATAATTAAGTTACAATTTTATGAGGTTTTGGGGTGTTATACTTTCTTTGGTGGTATTAATATTTGGTTTGGGGTTCATTATCGTTAATAATAGGTTTATTAATAGGTATTTATTGTGGTTCTTTCATCCTACATCTTCTTTTCTTCTCTTCTTCCTTCTTCCTTTACCAAGGTACTTAGTTTTATTTTGTCCGTTGGTTGGTTCGGGGTATCTTCTTTATCACCTGCTCCTAAACTACCTGGGTAATCTCCTGATTTTTTATATGAGTTTCTTTTAATTTATTTACGTGAGTTTTAATGTTGCATTTTTATTATATAATTACTTTTTTCCTTTCATAGTGGTGTTTTTCTTTGAAGTTTAATTCATTTTCATTTGCAATTCTTCGAGTTATATTGTAATTTAATTGTTTTTATGATCTTAATGGAATTAATTTTTAGTGGATTATCTGTCATGCTACAGATTGCCCTCCTCCAGAAGTGATTTTTTCAGACTATACTTGGTTTGTCTGAAATAAATACTTATGATAATTATTATAGTTAAAATAATTATTAAATAATTATAATTTTCTCCAGTCTTGACTTCCTTCCATTTCTAAATCTTTCTTATATATATTTGAGCTTACATCTTTTTCATTCTTACTTGATCTTCCTTGATAGTAATAGTCATCGGAGTTTCATATTTATTATTTTATTTTCATTTTTCTTCTTAGTATTTTATCGTTGGGGTATTTATTCCCTATCATTCCCTTAACACGTGAGCTGGTGCAGTTCAGAGAGGCACTGTACGCTACTTCCTCTGCTGTCCAATACTTCACTTCTATTTGAGTACAGAGGCAAATCATCTCTGCTCAAGAAACATATTAATACTGCTGGACTTATCTACAGACAGTTATTAAAAAAATTATTTCAGAATAGTACACTTTTGTTACTATTTAAAAAATATCTTTGGATACTTCACTTCGTATATTTCTCAGAGATTTTAATATTCCTATCTCAGTTGTTCTTCTGACTTGTTAACTTGATGGTTATTTCAATTGGTATTATGGTGGGAAGCTCTTTTATTAATATAATTATCAATGTTTATTATTATATAAAGTTTTTGTTATTAGTTCTTTATTCTTCTCTGGTTTTTATTACAATCTGCTTTTGTTTATGGTAGCATTTATTTCTGATATATTTGTTTGTTTCTCAGTTTCTATTTGTTCCAATTGTTCCATGTTCTAGAACTTTCTTATAATTGTTTTTATTACACTTGACACTTATTTCATGATCATTTCATTATTGATTTATTTAATTACATTTATAACTTTGATTCTTCTCTCAAATTACTTCTCTCTGGGTTTTTATTCAAATGAATGTCTTAATTAATTTTTTGAATGAGGTCATTGTTTCTCTTTATGCCACTTCAAAGTTTTATTATTTTTATTTCCACATAAGTTTATTTACTTAATCGTATCACTGGTTTTTATTTCTTTTTATATAATTTCATAGAAGGTTTTTACAATTTATTGGTTGTAAATTGACATTCCTATATCCTTTTAGAATTGATTTGTTTTACATCTCCAAATTCTTTTCCTTTTATTCTATAAAGTTTTTGTCAGTACGTTGATATTATTTTATTTTTGGAATTCGGATGGTTTGTTATTCACAATTCTTTCTTTTTATTTCATAAGGTTTTTATTCACAAATTATTTCTGTAAAGTGATCTTACAATTCTTTTGAATTTAGGGGGTTTTTATTCTAAATTCATTTTATATTATATTTCCGAAATGTTTCTTTCAATATAGTTGTAGTAAGTTGTTCCTACTTATATTTTTGAATTTCGTGGTGTTTACTTCAAAATTCATTTTATATTATATTTACAAAATATTTCTTTCACAAATAATCTTGTAGTAAGATGTACTTACTTTGTTTTTGAATTTTTATGATAAATTCAAAATTCTTTTTATATCACTCTTCATGATACTTCTTCATGGATGCCTGGTTATATACCAGAACCCATCTCCAGAACTTGATTTTACCAGAACCCATCTCCTTGATCTCATATGTGTTATTGTTTTTACCTTTGGAGACTATATAGGGTCCAGTATATAATAGTAATAATTTCTTAGTTATCCCTTCCAGTGAACTTGGTAATTCCCTATTTTTTAATAATAACTTTTTCACCAATGGTATAGGTAATTATTTTACCCATACCTTTTTGATATTTATTACGCCGTTTCTCCTGGTCTTCGGCCACCTTGTTATAAAACTTTATTCGGTCAAAAGTATAGTTATTTTCCCTTGGGAACTCCAATATTTTTTCGATCTCCCTTGCGGGTTGTCTTTCGCACATGGCGGAGTATGGGGTAATTCCTATGGCTGGGTGGTATGCCAGGTTGAGGAATTCTTCTGTGGCCTCTAGATATTCTTGCCACCTCCTCTGTTGATTGTGGCAATAAGTTCGTAATATTCGCCCCACCTCTCGTAATACTCTCTCTGCCGGGTTACTGCTCTGGTGGTAGACCGAGGTTTTATAAGTATGAACACCCATAGACAGTAGGGTATCCCGCCATTTTTCCCCTTGAATTGGGTTCCGTGGTCGGTAATGATCGAAACTGGTTTTCCGACGTTTGAAAAGTACTGGTTGGTTAATATGTCGAGAATTTTCTTTGTAGTCGCCCGATTTGCTGGGTATAGCTTGATGAACTTCGTGAAATGGTCCATCACGATGACTAGATACCTGTATCCGTGACGACCCCCACTGCGGGGAAATGGCCCGCATATGTCCAAAAATACTTTTTCCAACTTGGCCTGAGATGTTATTGGAATCATTTGCCCTTCTTTTTTCTCTTTATTCGATTTCACGAGTTGGCAAATGCGGCAACCCTTTATATATTTCCGGACCTTCCGGTTAATATCTTTAAGGTGGCAGCTCTCTTCCAGGGCCTTTATCACCTTTAAGGCGCCCATATGCCCATATCGAACATGATAGTTACTTACTATCTACTTTTCGATATTGGTTGGTATGATAACCTTCCATTTATCCTTCCTCAAAGATGGTTGTATGAAGAGTACATTGTTGTGAATTTTATGATATCGGGCGATAGTCTCGTCCCCTGCTTCCAATCTTGTCTTAATGGATTGTAATTTCGGTTCTGCTTGTTGGTGGGTGCTCAGGCTTTCCTATAATGAGGCTAGATCGGCTCTGGTACTAAGAATGTGGTATATTTTGAGTACACTTTCCTTCTCCCCCTCGAATGTTTGCTTATCAATGTCGATTCGTGACAACACGTCCGCAACGACATTCTTCTTTCCGGCGATGTACTCCCGCTTAAGATTTTACTCTTGTAGTAACAGTATCCACCGGGTCAACCTTCCGTGACTGAGTTTGCATCTCCTTAAGAACGATATGGACTTATGGTCTGTCCGGACGGTAACGGGGTAACCAAGGATGTAGGTGCGGAATTTGCCACACGCGAACACTACACTTAACAACTCTTTTTCAGTGACGTGGTAGTTCTTTTCGCACTGGTTTAACGCTCCACTGGCAAAGCAAATCACGAGATGTTCGCCCTCCTCATCCTCTTGGTACAGTGTTGTGCCAAGGCTAATGTCGCTGGCATCACAATTCAGGAAGAACGGTTTACTGAAATCCGGATGGCGGAGTATTATTGGTTCTAGGAACTTTTCTTTAATCAGCGTTAAGGTCCCATTCTGTTCTATACCCCATATCCATTTATTCTTGGATGACAGTTGCGGCTGAAATCTGGCGGTCAATTCAGAATACTTTTCCTGGAACTTGCGATAGTAATTACAGAGTCCCAGGAATGACTGTAATTGCCTTCGATTCTTTGGCGTTGGAAATTTCTGAATCGCTTCTACTTTTTCAGCCGACGGTGAGATTCCCTGGTCGTTCAATATAAAGCCCAATAATTGAATTTCCTTGGCTATAAAATGAGATTTTTCTAGCTTAAGCGTGATGTTATTCGCAGCTAATTTTTTTAGCACATGTTCCACACGGTAGCAATGTTCCTCCCAAGTTTCTGAGGACACTAGCAAATCATCTACGTAAACGGTGGTGAATTGTAGTGCTTCCTGGCCGAGTATCTGGTCCATGCAGTGTACAAAGACTGCGACCGAATTCACTAGTCCGAAGGGCAATCTCTTTAACTGGTAGTTCCGCCCTTCTAATATAAAGGCCAGATACTGGCGACTCTGTGGATGCAATTCCACCTGCCAGTAGCCGCACACCGTGTCCCAGGTACTAAAGTACTTGGTACCGTGGAACCGTTTTAAAATCTCTTCAATCTCACCGGGCGAAGTCCTGTCGTTAATAACCATTTTATTAATTTCCCGCGCATCTAGGCATAAACGGACTTGTCCGTTTTTCTTAGGAATAGGCACAATAGGACTGGTGTATGGGGATTGGCTACTCTATAATGTCACGATTAATCATCTTAATTATTTCAGCTCTTACTGCTTCCTTTCGTGATTTCGCGATGGGGTATGACTTCCGGTTAAACTCCACTGTGTCTCGAAACTGTAGAGTACACTGGACGTTTTTTACTTTACCGGGCTCGTCAAAAAATACTGATTTATATTGTTCGTAAATATTTATTAATTTGTTTGCTTGGTGTTGTTGCAACCTTTCTCCTGTTATACCGCTCCGGAAATCCCTTATTTCCTGGATCTTTTGGGACCATAAGTCCTCATTAGCGTTATCGTCCATCATTCGTTCAATCATAGGAGTTTGATTTATATAATTGATTTTACGAATCTCTTGGTGGATATTGTTGGGAATTACTTGGTCGCTACCAACCAAGTCAGCCGTCCAAGTTTGTCCGTTGGTAAACAGTGACAATTTCTCTATTCGTAAATCAATTATGGCGGAGTTCCGTCTGAGCACATAGCACCCTACCAATATGTTAAATGGCAGCCCGCTCGCCACTAAGAATTCCATTTCGATAGCTATACCGCAGCTCATCACATTGGCGGAGACTTGACTTCGTATTGTCTTATTTTGGCGGCTGGTTGCACCTAACAAAATAATATTATTTAACGGCAATGTCGGTAATGTTCGTCCGCATTCTCTTTGTATTCTCTCCAACTCAGTAGTACTAATTATGGATACGTCAGAACCAGTATCGATCATTAAATTGGCGGGGATTCCTTCTACCTCCGCATTTATATGTATTATCTCGTGATTTATGTTATTAGTGGGACTAGTATCGTCCTCCTCCAATAATTCTTGTCGGAGGTTCTTTAGGTAATTACAACCAATTATCGTGATACGATTTGTTTCATTTGCATTTGTTAACTCATTTATATACCCAGGATTTAGGAGCAGCAACGGGTTTCGGTGATTTATTACTGCCTCCTCCCGTTTAAATGCTCGACATCATTGTTATGGTGTGTCGCACTGGTTGATGCATCATTCGGGAGACCTTGAGTGGGTCCCTGTCGCTCTGTTCGATGATCTAACGGTTGCTCGCTGTTGGTCAGCCGTTCGGTGTTATCTAGACTGGTACTCCGTCTAGCAGGATTGTACCTTGGTTGGTCACGTTCTCGGCTCCTCCGCCTATCTTCATATTCGTGATAGCTGTTGCGTCTCTGGTGGTAGTACCTACGTTGGCGACCGTCTTCCGCTCGTATGAAATTCACTCTCGGTCGGGAAAACCTATTATTGTTAGTATTACTATTTTGTGGATTACCATGATTATTATTATAAGAACGTTCGTTATTATAATTGGGGCTTCTCTGACTATTAGGGTTTGGGTAGTATGGGTTTCGGTTACCCTGTTAACCATTATTTGGTCGATTATTATCATTCGTATTATTTTGAACCTGGTTATTATTATTATTATTATTATTATTACTGTTATTCTGTGGATAGGCTCGGTTTCCTTGGTATCCAGTGTTGTTGTTATTTGTACCGTTGTTGGTATTTGGATAAGTTCTAGGTTCTGGCCGATCATTCCTTCTCCGGCTTTGTCGGTAGTACTCCTCATTTTCATAGTTCTCGAGGAGTTCTGTCATGGCCTGTATGGTCTTAATTTGGCTGCCTCTCCTCTCTCGAATCACCTCCTCATCATAATGATACGACAGCTTGTTGACGAGGCATTCTTCAGGTATGGCTGGCCATACATACTTTGCCGAGGAAGTACGCCGTAATTGAGATACCCACTTGTGGTTTATAATGGCCGTGACAGATGTTGTCACGGATTAAATTTTGGGTAGTCTCAGACCAATATTTCGCCTTGAAGAGGCTTTTAAACTGCTGGTAATTCTCTATGTCACTGCGGTTGGCCATCTACCAATGATCGCTCATTTCTCGGAAGGATTCGTCTAATAATTCTCGGTTATTGACCCATCGGTTGCCCCTATGTTTGTCCATGTATTCCTCGATTCGGGCCAAGAACTCCATAGGCTTTAGTTTATATTGTCGGAAGTTCAACCATTCTCTATGCTCGTTTATTGGGAAATTAGTGAAGCTAGTCGGCCGGTTTTGGATTACCTCCATTTCTTCCTGGCTCTGCCGCACTTGACCGGTGATATTTGTCATCGCCGCTTCCATACCGTCGCACCTTTCTGTGACATGGGTTCGCACCTTATTTATTTCCTCCTGTGTTTCCTTTCGGCATTCTTCCCATTTAATTTTCTGGTGTTCTTTGATCTGGGTAATTTCCGTATTTATTACCTCTCTGACTTCCTGTACTTCACCTTCAGTTTGACGGCATCTTTCGTCCACTTCCCTGATCTGTTGGTTTACTATTACTTCTTATTGTTCCAATTTCTTAACTCTGGATCTTTTACTGTCGTTTATTTTCCTGTTCAACTCTTCCTTCGCTAACTCGATTCTCTCGTCTACCTTGTTCATATTATCCTGGTTGACTTCTCTTAGTTCTTCTCTTAACCGTTGGTTATTCTCGTCCAGTTTCTCCTCTATCTTCTGATTATTTTCCTCCAACTTTTCCTTCAGTTGTTGATTATCGTTTTCCATCTTCCTACTATTCTCCCTTAACTTCCCTTAATTGTTGGTTGTCATCTTCCATTTTCTTACTGGTTTCCTCCATCTTCTCTTCCATCTTCTTACTCAAGGATTGGTTGTTCTCCTTCAGATCTTCCATCTTCTTATTCAAGGACTGGTTGTCCTTTTTCCTTTCCTTGTTGTTTTCCTCCATCTTCTCTTCCATCTTCTTGCTGGTTTCCTCAATCCTCTTGTTGGTATTTTCTATTTTACTACCCAATTCTTCCTTCGTAGATTGGTTGTCCTTCTTCAAATCTTGACTCAATTTCTTACTATTTTCTTCCATTCTCTCTTCCATCTTCTTACTGGTTGATTTGTTCTCTTCCTGTGTGGAATACATTTTTTTATTTACTCCTTCCATTTTGGCCTCTAGGTTCTTATTCATTTCCATTAGTTGCCTCAACATCTCTTGTATTGCCACGTTCTCTATTTGTGAGGGTTTCTCGGTTTGTTCCTCTGGTGGTACGGTTTGTTTCGGTTCCATTGGGGTTAATAATGTTTCCACATCTTCTACGGGTGTTGCCTCCTTATCTCCCATATCGACTTCCTTTTCGGCCTCTGCCGCCCTTTTCTTCGAAGTGCTCGTCGTTGCATTTTGCCTCCTTCTCGACGGTATAATCGCTGCCAAGCTTAATTAATTAAGCCCTATAGTTGGACGCCAATTTGTAACCAGACGCAGTTCTACGCTGTTACAAATAATTATTTCTTCGTATTGTACAAAGAGAAAAAAAAATTTTTATTTAAAAAAAATTTTTTCAAAAAAATTTTATGTTTGTTTATCTCTAATAATTTGTAAATAATCTTTGTTTTGCGGGTTCGTTAAAATTATAACGAAAGGTGAGTTGATTTGGCTAATATCTGTACTTCTGGTTGACCTTAAATGAATCTGGAGTTAATCAGATTGTCTTCTTACAGTAATCGATTTGTGAATTTCAGTTCTACTCCAGTATATCACTTTCAGTTAATCTTTGTCGTCTCCCAGTAAGTCCTGTAGTTAATTCCAACTCTTATTCTAATATGTGAAATAATTTTAAATGCTAATAGTTGAATGAATTGAATTTATTGATAATATTTATAAAAGATCGATTTAAAATCGATGTTGAGCAAATGTTCGACTCTTTCACAGGGCTTGGTCGATATTACAATTACAGGTTATTTTTATATAAATATCAGAAAGGTTCTTGTAACGATTATAATTATATAGTCAGAGAAGGGTAAGCATAGAAAGTATAACATGTACAAAAATAAGTCTTAATAAGTAATAAATGACAATTTGTTAATAATATATAAAGTTTATAATACACAATTTATACCCATTGGTTACTGGACGAATTCGTTGCTGGCGGATACTTTGCATCATGGGAAGTTCAAAATGGCGGCACGTCTCGTTGTAGCATATTACTGTGAACTGATGGTTGTAAATTCTGATAATAAAATTACCTTCACAACTGTTTTATTGGTCTCCGTAATAGTGTATATTGTCTATTGTGTTGTTCTGGTATCATGGATAAGTGTTCAGTGTTCACTAGTGTTAATTGTCTTATGTTAGATGTGTTCAATGTTTTCTGGTTATGGCCAAGAATCGAGAAGTTGTTACGATGTGAGTTATTAATGTTAGGTTGCTTGACTGGTTTAATTTACTGGTACTGTGTTGCGTATCGTTTGTTTTCACTGTTGTGGTAGTGTATTTCACTGATTTTAAGTTAAAAATTGTCAATTTAGGTAACTCTCGTTTTCACTGATTTTCGACTTTGTACGCCATTACAATTCGTTATACGGTTTTTTAACGCGATCGAGCATCAACCGTTCACGTTGAATGTTAATACTGAACTGTTTTACTTCCTTCGTCTTAGGAAATATCTTGCCAAGTTAATATTGGAAAAGTATTGTTTAACTAATTTTCACTTCCTATTCATGTAATTATAACATACATTATATATAGAATATTTTTAGTTTATTGATTGCTTTCATGAACTATTAACCAGATAATTGGTTTATTTATCTCATTCTGTTTAATTTGATATGTCATAGTCCATATTTATATAGATTTTTGTTAAAATAGCCATATATCTGTCTTTTTGGAAATCTAGGCCCAAAATCCGGTTTCCTGTTCTTGTACACAATTACTGCCATTTTAGGTGTTATTAATATAATTATAATAAATTTCAGATGGTCACAAATCTTTTTCATTCCTTAATCCTTTATAAATTTAACATTTGAACTGTCTTTTAGTGATAATTCATTAATTTACTATTTCTCCTTTAAAATATTTTGTTATTACAATTCGAAAATTTTTAATAATCTAAGGCATACTTCTATATTACTCTTTTAAAGCATAGGATCAGTTATAGTAGTTGGTTATCGATTCACCTTACATAAATCTTATTAGTTTACATGGTTCATTATTAACTAGTTTATATTATTTTTGGGAATTCATTATTTGGCATAGAAGTTAGTATTTTACATATATGGTTTTTACAAATAAAGTTATTTTTACACCTCCTCTGACTTTTAAAAGTTAACATAACATTAAATAAAATTGCTTACATAAAATATTGATACCTGTAGCATATAATTCATGCTACTAATACAAAAAATAATATTTAATATTAACTAGCAGGCTTCAAAGTTAGACATGTTTGTTGGAACTATTTATAACATATATTTTAAACATTTTATAAACTGATGCAGCATCCATACATAAACATTTTAATCTGTATGCATACTGTTATGTAACTAAAACATTAATCTTATTCTATTAGAACTCTTTAAAAAGTGGAGTTCATAGACTCTGAACATAATTAGCCCTTTCACCTTTATTAGTTTTTACTAAACTTAATTCTATCACAGTCGTTTCTGTTTATATAGTATTTTAAATTAATCCACAGTTACTGTAATTATTCCCCCACATACTTTCTTTATTATTGGCATTACTATGAATGTTTTGAGATAAAAAAGTGACCTCTTTTATGAAACATTAGAAATCTTTTTCATTTCAATATTTCATCACTTGTTAATTATAAAATATAAAAGTTATTTAATAGCACCTTGTTTAAATAGTAGTTACATATTAACTTGAAGTTTATTATATTTAAAACCACTTCCACTGGTACACATTCACTGTTGGTTCTGATTTATATTTGAGTTTTATTATATTCTCAGACCAAACCTTTAGTCATAATGGACTGTGAAGATTTGTTTATTTTACTATATAATAACTTTAGTTGGTGCACTTCTTATCACACTACTAAATACTTTTGTCTATAATTATGTTACAATTTTATGAGGTTTTGGGGTGTTATACTTTCTTTGGTGGTATTAATATTTGGTTTGGGGTTCATTATCGTTAATAATAGATTTATTAATAGGTATTTATTATGGTTCTTTCATCCTATATCTTCTTTTCTTCTCTTCTTCCTCCTTTTGTTTACCAAGGTACTTAGTTTTATTTTGTCCGTTGGTTGGTTCGGGGTATCTTCTTTATCACCTGCTCCTAAACTTCCTGGGTAATCTCCTGATTTTTTATATGAGTTTCTTTTAATTTATTTACTTGAGTTTTAATGTTGCATTTTTATTATGTAATTACTTTTTCCTTTCATAGTGGTGTTTTTCTTTGAAGTTTAATTCATTTTAATTTGCAATTCTTTGAGTTATATTGTAATTTAATTGTTTTTATGATCTTAATGGAATTAATTTTTAGTGGATTATCTGTCATGCTACAATATTTAAATCTTGGTCACATGTCTTCACTTAATGAGTACGATTTGTCGCTTGACAAATCAGACACCTTTTATTTGCCGCACCACTCAGTCTTTAAAGGTTCCAGCATAACTACCAAGTTGCGAGTTGTGTTCGACGGCTCCGCTAAGACGACAAATAATTTGTCTTTGAACGATACTCTGATGGTCGGTCCCACGGTCCAGCAGGATCTGTTCTCTATTATGGCTCGATCCCGAACTCACCGATACGTCCTCATTGCAGACATTGAAAAGATGTATCGGCAAATTTTAGTTTTCCTAAGGATTCCAATTTGCAGCGTATTGTTTGGCGCGACGCCCTGCATAAGGAACTCCAACACTACGCCTTGAGGACAGTCACGTATTGGGACAAGTGCCTCCTTTCTTGCTACAAGATGTCTGGCTCAAATAGCCCAAGAAAATAAAACCGAATACCCTATAGCTTGCTTAGCCATAGCCAATGATTTTTATGTGGACGATTTCATGACGGGCTCAGATAACCCGAACGTTCTATCTAAAATGAAATCTGACATCGCAAAAATTTACTAAGCCGATATGGTTTTAATTACATAAATGGTTTTCTAATGACCAGACAATTATAGCCTCTCGCGCTCACGTCTCCCATGACTTTAGCATAAACCAAAATGTGCGTACATTGGGCATTCAATGGAACGTCAGCAAAGACAGTTTTTATATAACGTTCAGAGGAATGTCAACGAGGCCATGACAAGAACGAGGTCGTGGTCAACAAGAAAAGCGTGCTATTAGTCATCGCAGGAATTTACGACCCTTTGGTCATCATTGCAGCTATTACATTTTGGTGCAAGCATTTTGTACAACGATTGTGGTTAGCGGGTACGAGTTGGGACGAACCCTTATCGGGTTCATTGTCTGACCAATGGTTAGAGCTCTATTCTCAATTGGTCTCAGACACTCATTTTAAAATCTCGAGGTCCGTCAAGAGTCTAAACAATTACCGAATCATTTCATTACAGCTTCATGGATTCGCCGACGCGTCAGCTAAAGGTTACGCGTGCTGTATCTATGTGCGGGCGGTCTATTCAAACTGCGCCATATCGTCAAACCTGTTACGTGCCAAATCTAGGGTCACTCCATTGAAACAGATAACGCTACCCAGGCTTGAACTTTGCGCTTGCCTATTGCTAGCTCAGTTAGCTTCCAAGGTAATAGACGCTGTCAACTACAAATTCGACGAATTATATTTCTACTCGGACTCGATGATAGCCTTACATTGGATCCATCAGCAATCCTCCCGATGGAAGGTGTTTGTCGCCAACCGTGTCGCTGAAATACAGCGTCTCACTACCCGGGGAACTTGGCACCATGTATCACCACTGGACAACCCTGCCGACATTTTATCGCGCGGTTGCCTCCCTCGCATTTTACACAGCCACCCTCAATGGTGGCATGGTCCGTCCTGGTTGTCCCATGAGTCATCATCATGGCCCATCAGTGCCTTCGATACTCATTCTCCCTGCACTTATCCCGATCTGGAACAAGAACGACGCAAGCAGGCCCAAACCTCACTAATTGTCGCTTCATCCACATCCAGTTATGTTGAAAATTACTCATCGCTATCAAGACTCATTCGCGTTTTCTCATATTGCTGCAGGTTCATTCGGAACTCTAGGCTCCCCTTTGCTGACAGGGACACTTCCTTTTTGTCAGCCCAGGAGTTGCGTTATACACTTTTGGTTTTTATTCGCCAGTCTCAGCAATTACACTTCGGCATTGAGGTTAAGGAGCTTGAGGCACATCGCTGCATCCCCAACAGCTGTAAAATTCTCTCACTCCACCCCTTTCTTGATGAGACAGGTATATTGAGAGTAGGTGGACGTCTACAGCACCCCCAGCTCAGCTACGCGAGCAAACATCAAATAATACTGCACCCGCATTATCGTCTCAGCAAGTTAATCATAGAAAACGAACATCTTCGTTTATTGCACTCTGGTGTACAATTAACACAGTTTTCTCTGAGACAGAAATATTGGATCATTAATGATAAATCCTATATACTCTCGGTAATACATAAATGCATCACTTGTTTCCGTTACCATGCTAAGGGCGCAAACCAATTATTAGGACAATTACCCCCTTCTAGGGTCACGCCTGCTAAGCCTTTTTCCCAATCTGCTGTTTACTATGCCGGGCCCGTATTTGTGCGTCATGGCGGGCAGCGCTCAAAATCGACGTCAAAAGCGTATATTGCTTTATTTATATGCATGAGCACTAAGGCCATTCATTTGAAACTTGTATCAGATCTTACCTCAGACGCCTTCATAGCGGCCTTAAAGCGGTTCATCGCGCGTAGAGGTATCCCCACTCAGATATTCTCCGACAACGGTACGAATTTTCGTCGTGCTAGCAGCACATTACACGAATTGTACAGACTTTTGAAATCTAAGGGATTTGAGCAAACAACTCAGGAGTTTAGCAGCTCCCAGGGCATCAAGTGGTCCTTTATTCCACCCTCAGCCCCTCATTTCGGTGGTCTGTGGGAAAGCGGGGTAAAAAGTGTCAAATTTCATTTGCATCGCGTCATTGGCTGTACCGTTCAGAATTTCGAGGAGTATTCTACCATTCTAACTCAAATAGAGTCTTGCCTGAACTCACGCCCTTTATTCGCTGTATCCAATGATTTTAGGGACCCAGAACCGTTAACTCCCGCTCATTTCCTAGTCGGTTCTCCACTTACGGCACTCCCGGTGCCCGACTATACCCAAGTCAATATTAGTCGTTTGGGCAGATGGCAGCTGCTCCAAAGATTCACACAATCCATCTGGAAACGATGGTCCAAAGATTATTTGCACCAGTTGCAACAGCGCAACAAATGGCGCACCATTTCAAAGAATTTGACTGTTGGACAGCTCGTCCTCATTCTAGATGAGAATTCCCCCCCCTTCAATGGAAGCGCGGGGTAATCACAAATGTCTATGCGGGTCAGGACTCAATAGTGCGCGTTGCCGAAGTTCGCACCGCACAGGGTATCCTATGTCGACCTATCCATAAATTATGCCCCCTTCCGGTGGCATCAGACTAGTCGCATGAGCATCATACGACACGTATCAGGAATGTGAACTTTGTCGCATTGCCTTGTATCACTCCCGGGACATTCCCGGGGCGATCATACAATGCAATTTTATTATTATTGTAATTATTATTATTATCGTGTAGCTATTATTGCAATAGTTACTACGCCATTATTGTATCAATTATTATGTCTTTGTCATTGTATTACTCTATGATTATGTATTTTTAAACTTTTTTGGGAACTACTATTGTAATCTTATTGTATCAATCATTATGTATTTGTCATTGTATTTTTCAATGGTTATGTATTGTTGAATCTAAAAGGGGATTGTTGTTTCGATATCATGCATGAAAATTATTACATCTTTTTATTGTATTATTGCTTGTTACGTATTATTGAATTCTTTGTGATCATTATTGGGTATTATGTGGGACAAATTAATGTGTCTACCTGATTATTGTATTATTGTGCATCATGCCATGTTATTATGTGTTGTGTAATTTCATTGCTAGGTTTTTATGACTATATAATTCGAATGATTATGTATTTTGTAACTATCACATGAATTTGTTTTGTTAGCCACATTGTTACTATCAATTGTCCAGCTGTCATTGCTCTGTGTTGGACATGTCAATTGTTATGTTGTTGTTTTATTAGCATGTAAATTCAATTACTATGTATTATTAACCTTAAGGCATAAATTACAAAATCGCCCCGATTTTGTGCGGGCAGTATGTTCAAACTTTGAACTTGTTTGATCATCAAGAGCTTCCAGACGCAACAGTAAGTATCAGTGTAAAAGTGCCTTTCAGAACACCTAACACAAACATTATATAGGCTACCAATATGCAAGGTACACAGAGAAACTTCGTTAAGTTATGGCTTTAGGTTCTTTAAGAAATGCAAATTAAGGTATTAGGTTCTTTTAAAATCGCCTAGCCATCCAGTGGTGGTCTTATAATTAGGTTTAGTCAATTTGGTAGCAGATTACTCGGTGTTCCAATTAAAGGTTCACTCAGTGGAACGTTTCTGCCAGGCGCGTAAGTAAACCATTTCAACACGTATCTGTTTTTAAGAAAAGTGGTTAGCGTATACACAGGAATATGAAATGCTTCCGCGATGTCAGCTTTCTTTTGTACCCTTTTCTACCACACTGAGTACCCCGGACTTTTACACCAAACATTTTTTTGTTTAGGTAGAGGCGTATCATAAAAATTTAAAAACCTATTGACATTACTTGTGGATAAAACAAAGTTTTATATAACACCAACCCAAAACACTAGTTTGTATTTATATTTCGGAAAACCATAAATATTTATAGGACAAACGTAGACATTTTGCGTATTAGGTAAATGAAATCGAAAGAATAAATATAGGCCTACAGTGACCAACTGCGGAGAGAGTTGAGTAGGTAGGCTCCGTGCTCAGAGCGCCCGTGCTCTGAGCGTCAACGATGAAATCGTGCTCTGAGCACAGATACTGATAAGCCCGTGTTCTGTGCGCCGAGTTTATCTGTGCAACATTAGACGCAGTAACACGTGGCTGCATATCTGTCTGTCCGTTGTTCTTCAACTCTGTTGCCAACATTAGCGGTCCTAAGAAAATTTGTACAATTCATTGCTAAAAGACATTACCATTCCACCAGTAAGCTCCCGGAGCTGAAGACCTCTCTAACTGTTTTGAACGAAATACATTTATTATTAAGTTAGTTAAATTTAAATATTAGACAATTTGTTATATTATCAGAAAAATTATGAAAACCCCAACTACGCTACTATTTTATTAGTAACATAATAATTTAGAGCAGACAATCATAAAATAAATACTAAAATTTCCCAACTTCTGCATTAGATTTTTAGTTAAATTTGTAACCATAATACCTAAATGATAACTAATTTAGTCATATGTTTTCAGTTTACGTATGTTTCCATAGATATATGTAGGTCTATATCTAACGTTATTCACAGATAGGCCTACTTATAACTGATAACAAAATCTGAGTTTTTTTTTAGACATAGTTCACAAACTTTTTGAAAGCGATCCAAAATGAGTGTTGAGACATGCTAATTATGAGATACACAAGCTCGCGTGCACACTCATATACACATGCACACCCACAAAATTTTCTAATTTCCACATCTCTCTCTCTCTCTCTCTCTCTCTCTCTCTCCCTATCAAAAATACATAAATATTCCCAACACACTCAAATTACAATTACGCATATTCCACATATCGTAGGTACAGATAATATTCATGTAGTGTTCTTTACGTTTTAGCTTCCAGGTAGGCCTATACGTTTTAGCTTCCAGGTAGGCCTATACGAATACCTCTGCTTCACGCATTTACACATACTAGAAGCGACTTTATATACACGTGCATACACATGCGTGCGCGCGCGCGTGTGTGTGTGCCAGTCAAAGAGAAATAAAATAACTTATTTCCGCGGAAGTCTTAAAAGTAGTTGAATACTTCATGTCTACTGGTGTTTAAAGGGAACGGATGGATACTATCTTATTCCTTTACCTTTTTCAAAAGTCTGCAAATTTACTTTACAATTTTTTATTATTCCTGTAAAAGTGCCTTTGCACATGCACCTTTAGTGAATAATCCTCTTTAATATCTCAGAATTTTTCATTTGGTTGGGACGAACGCATTTGAGAAGAAATAAAAGAATTTGGTTCAATACAACTGTAAATAATAAAGGAGAATATGATTATGAGACGGAGACCTGAGCTGTATATATGTTTAAACACAAGATGTACAATGTAAGCGGGTTGATAAAAAAGCAAAACTTGCTAGTATGGTCGTAGATAGCCGCGTACCTTTTTGCTGACCATATGACTCGTAAATGAGCTTGTTACTCGCACCTTTCCTTAGTTGTGGTTTGACAATCGTTGTGACACAGTAGTATTAAAATCGTAAATTTTGATCTAAAGGAGTCATTACTTCTAAGAAAATAAGTAAGAATGATACTCTATTTCTTCACGAGTGGTATCAGTACGGGATGAAACGTTCAAATAAATGTATTACGTTCTGGGTGTGTACGAAGGAAAAACATCAGTCAAAGGAACATCAAAACAAAGAGCTAAATCTGGAAGCACCAAAGGCCTAAAATAAAACTCAAAATTTGTATAAAATTGTTATAGTTTATTTGGAGGCGAAGTTGTGAGGAATTTTAATGAAAGTAGAAAATCTGTATCTGAATTTTGTATATGTAGTAATTTGACAGACTTAGTATTACTCAACGCTCAAAAAGTTTGTAAACTGTATCACAAAAAAAAATTTACCGGTATATTTTGTTATCAGTTATGTGTATTTGAGAATAACGTTAGATATAGACATATAGATATTTATGGAAACATGCATACACTGAAAAGCTATGGCTAAATTATTTGTCATTTAGGTATTATGGTTACAAATTTAACTAAAAAAACTAACGCAGTAGTCCAAAACTTGCAATATTTATTTTATGATTGTCTGCTCCACAGTTATGTTACTAATAACATGGTAGAGTAGTTGGGTTTTCGTAATTTTTCTGATAATATGAGAAATTGTGCAATTTTGGAATTTAACTAACTTAATAATAAATGTATTTTGTTCTGGGACCTTACTAGTGCTGTGATAATGGCTTCAGTAAAAACTTGTACAAATTTTCAATGGACCGGTACTGTTGGCTACGAAGTTGGCAAACAGCGGATTTATAGATATGCAGCCAGGTGTCTAATGATGCATAGATAAGGTCGGCGAACAGAACACGGGTTTTTATCGGCGCTCAGAGCACGATTTCAGCATTGGCACTCAGAGCACGGGCGCTCTGAGCACGCTACCAGTAGGTAGGACTTTTGTATTCCAGGAACCTGTCAAATAGGTGTAGAGAGAGCTATTTTTGCCTAGAATGGCAGAAGAAACAGCCATAAGAAATTAATTACGAACGTACTACTTTAAATATATATGAAGAAGTATAATTAAATGGTAGTTTTATTTACCAAGCAAAACGAAGAATTGGCTATATACAATTTTATTGCCACGACAATTATTCGAATTAACCAAAAACATTAAATAAGCACAAACGTCTCTAATACACTTCGAACTCAAAGAATTCTAGGAAGCCAAAAAGGTTCAAATTATTCAAAAATCTGAATTATGCAACATTGAATTAACCACGTTTCACTGTATAATTTTTACCAATTGAATACCCTACTGTATTCGGATAAGAAAAATATTGTTTTAATGTAGAAACTGTAAAGTGTAGTGTCGAGTTGCGCCGATATGCAGGTAAAAAGTAGGTATAATCTTGTGTGTGTCAGCCAATGGTCAACTAATTTGTAGAAGGGCCCACGAAACTTGTGATTGAAATATCCTCAGCTGCTGCAAGCGTTCAAGGATCACGCTTCATTACATTCGACCATTTCGAAGGGATTTTGATACAGAAAAAATAAACATTCTCCTCCTCTTTTGCAAAAAAGTGACTTTTACGATCTGCGTTAAATAATTTGAAAATCACAGAACCCCCCCCCCCACACACACACATTGGGACTAGATAACTAATCGGTGGAATTCGGTTGCAAATCTGAAGACGGAATACAAGTGCATTAAAAAGTAAAACGAAACATAAAAAGCGGAGACTGACAAGGCTACAACCTACATGAGACTTGACTTAGCTGGTTTTCAATGGTTATTCTTGTATTCTGCCATTTTTATCAACACAGGTCAAAAGTATGAAAACATTATTGTAAAAGTAAATGGTTTTCAATCAATGTAACTTTATAATTACTGACGTTCGATGTAAATATACCAGTCGGGAGAATTCGACGAGTATATTGCTTTCTGACCATCGGCGCAACTCGACCATTCCCACTATAAGTGATGCAATAATACTTCTCAACTTACCACCCCAGACGCAGATCTGTAGTCTGAATGGTAAGATCTATTGGCCCAGCTGCCATCAGCGACAACAGTTAGAAGAGGGCAGTTGTACTTATCGACGTGACCACGTTGTCTCGCTAAGGCGATCTCTTCCTCTGCAGCTTTCTTCATTTCTTCAAGAGCAGAAATTTCCCATCCCTCGGAAACAATTGTGTGGTGTTTGTCGTATGTTCTGTTGCTCATACAACGTACATCCATAGCACCCATTATTTGTTGTAAAGTGGCGTAGCCCCCTCCTGCACTAAATGTTCCCGCCACAGCTGAAGTGTTTATATTGACGTACCCACTAATTTCAGGCTCAGTCCAAGCCGTATTTTTTTTCTGCACATCTCACACTCGAATACAAAACCTGATCGAAGTCCTTTTTTTATTTCTGATTTTAATGACATATTTTTAAAGGAACAATCAAATACGGTACCGTGATCACTTATTCTTTTTACTTCGTTTATAAAATACACAATGTCGATGATACGGCGGCCCGAAATTATCTCTGAGCAAGAAATGGTTGGAATATTTTCCGTCGGAGTTGTCACTAGGGGCTGATTACAATTCTGTAAATTATTAAATTCCGTAATATTTTGGTCCACATCACAGTTAATAACAACGGCATCTGTTATACTACAATTTTCGGTTTCAATTTTTTTTTCTTATTGTCCTTCACACGTTCAGGAACTAAATTATATTGTTTTAATATTCTCCACTCCGCTAGTCTTTCACCACCACAATTTATCCGTTTACGAGTATTCTTTTTATTGCACATAGTAATAATTAAATAATAAAAAAGATAAAGAAAAACAGTGAGTCGTAACGTCCGTCACACAGTCAAATCAGAACACAGTTGTACAATACAGTCATCAGCGGAAGCGATAACACGAACGTGCGCAATGTAATTTACCGCCACTGCATTCCTACTCTTAACAGTAACCTTGAGATACCCCTCCAGACCGGCGCCGTCACGGATAATCGTCCGTCGCCACGTACAAGTCTATATCCATCCGGCACGTACAAGTTGCTTTCTTGACCGTCAGGCGGCAGAGTTATCACTTGTTAAAATTTGACAGACCGTTGTGAACAGTTTCATTTAAAACCAAATAATATGTACTTTCAACGGGGACATAAACATTATTGTATTATATATCTTTCCAAAGGCAATGCAATTATAAAGCGAGTCCGGTACTCCAGAATCACGGATTTTGTTTATTACTTTCACTAATGGAGGTCAAATATTGTAAAATGTAATTTATTTTTGTTAAACACTAATTATAATTTTAGAACTTGTTACAGCGGATCCAGTCCACATTTTTGAGATCTTTAAAATTACACCTCGTTTGTAATTTTCCGTTTACGGTTAAGGGATAAAAGTTGTTGTAAATATAGGATTGTTCTTATGCACTTTGAAATTCAATATGGCGGTTCGCATGCAGACCCTTAACATAGCGTTGTATTCTGTATGGTGCACGTGCTGCAATAAATCTGGTAGTACGAATTTTTTCCAGCTGATAGTGGGAGAGCGCTCGTGTACTCTAACAGAGTGCGGAAATGCCTAAAAACCAGCAGATAACCAATGGTGATCATTCTTCTGTCGCATGGGAAGTTTGACACCTCCGATTTCCGCATTTACACGAATTTTGCCAAAAATATGAGATAAAGTAATGGATTACTCATACCCGAGAAACTAAATGGACAAAGTCTTATCTAATTTTTTCCAGCGATATTTGAAGACAAATTTACGTGCATAAAATTTTTACCCGTATAATAGTATAGGGTATCTAATAATTTAAGTTACTTTTTGTAGCTTTTTTTCAAATATATTTATTTACATAGAACGAACAGACTAAAGTAGATGGCGTCTGTCCGATGACATAAGAAGTGGACAAATTTTTTGACGTAATTGAAACAGAAATGTTTACTTATATGCTTCCTGGACTGTAGAATTCCCTCTTATTTTGAACGAAGTATATTTATTTTTACATAAATTTCAACATCAAAAGTTTTAAATTTTGGGAAAAATTTTTAAAACAATTATTATTTAACTATTTCTTCAGTAACACAACAATTTTTACACACACAATCAGACTACAAACGGTACATATTTGAATCATTCTGATTTGGGTTACAGTTCCCATTAGTCTAATGCCCGCTAGATTTTCAAAAATGTTTTTTAAATTTGCAATCTTTTTTAGGCCCTAGGGTTCCAAGGTTTTAAAGTATTCAAAATTTACATTACATTTAAATGGTAGTTACACTTCTCATTAATTTATTCTCCACAATGGCTTTTGCGGTATTTCTCAATTCCTCAACAATAAACTTATGTAGGGTGCAAATATGGACACACATGCCAAGTTCAACAAACATCTGTTCGAAAGTTACCGTAAGGCATACCACAAACAAACAGACAGACAAAATGTTAAGTTATAAATAATTCGAAAGCAATGTGATGTATTATTCAAACACGCAGAAAGTGTCACTCTCAATTAAAGGATAATTGTTCAGTCTGACGTTTCCGTAGAAGACTGCACTATAGGGTATACACGGTATGCATGGTAGCGTACCCGTGGTTTCCATGTTATCCTTACGGCAAAGAATAAACTACACACGTCATTCGACTACAGAACAAGCAGGATGATGGAAAATGACACTAGGTGACGCGTCTAGAGATTTTCTGTGACACTAGTGCCGGCAGCCATCGGAATGGCATGCCTGGAGAAACAAGAATTATAAATGAGAACGGAAGATGCATGATGGAGACATATCGACGGCACCGTACAATGATACAGTGTTTAAGACGTGACAGATGTGTTTTAATAATCTGTTCTTTCTTGAAGCCTCTGAAGTTATTTTTGGTCTGTACATTATGAATGCGTACGTGTTTTTGGTCTACTTAACAATAAGAACTTTCTAAGTCTAAGCAGAGGAAGTAATATTATATTCAACGACCCTTTAAACCTATTCTGCGATTTAAAGAAAAAAGTTTATTTACTATAGAGCACTACGTTTTATATTTTATAAGAAATCCTGTTTTAAGTTTCAGTGTGGATTGATTATCAGACCTTTTACTGAAAATTCACACTTACTGTTTGCCAATCTAATCACACTTACTGTTTGCCAATCCATTCACACTTACTGTTTGCCAATCCATTCACACTTACTGTTTGCCAATCCATTCACACTTACTGTTTGCTAATCCATTCTAAGTTCTTTAATTCTTTTCTTCTGCTTTAAGGCTCACTTACGTACTCTTAATGTAGTTTTTAAGTGATTTTGGAAAACAAAGTAGAGATGTTAGAGCATTTGATTATTTAAGAAGATCAAAGATGATTGGGGGCTTGTCTAGAATTTACTGGATATGAAACATACCATACCTGTAAAAAAACACGCACTGATTGTTTCAGTTCACTAATAATCAGCTGGTTAACTGCCACGTTGGTTGCTCTATTTAGACCCATGCTGCTATAATGACTTAACAAAGATATAGTTCTAAGACGTTACAGATGCCGGAGAAAAGTTAGGCGTTCTCTAGGAAGGCGTAAAAGATTCCGGAATCAGCTGTTACGTAATGATGGTTCCATGTAAGGTACGCACGTTGGCTATCGCCTAGTTACAAGAGAACGTGTTAAAAATTGTAAGGAATAATAAAAATAAATTCCACGTAACAATTATAAAACTTTGCTTTATAATGTTTATTAGGCCAAATGTTTTATTAGTTCTGCCAATTATTTCCCACTGAAGGCAAATTCAGAGGTTACGTTTGAACTGACGGAACTGCAGGTATGGAACGACAGCGCTGTAACGGGAGGGTGGGACGATCCATTTGTGGCTAAGGGTGTGATTGAAAATACAGGGAAACACCTGTTAACCAATTCCACAAACCTTGGTTGAACGAAGCTTGGAACTGTCCTTGTAAATTACACAATGGACGGGATCAGCTTCATATTTCCTCTAATTTTTGTTTAACTGTAAACATTTCCTTTTATCTTTTTTGTAACTTTTAACAATTCTCAGGTCTAATAAAACATTTGCAGAACTAAACCAAATGTTCATTCAATGGACTTTATATAACTAACATATTCTACCAGGCGTTGAGTGACAATTGTATTATTGTAAGATACACAACTGCTAGAGCTACGTCAGTGTTATAACTAAAACAATACCTGTCGTTCATTATTGTTGTACAGAGCCCGAAACCTGAAATTATGACTTACTTACTAATAGTCATCAATGAGGTAAACCTTGACAGTACTTGAAAATGAAATGTGATGTATTGACAGAATTCAATTCATTAGTAATCATACAGTGCACTAGTGACCGTAGCATTTCATTACTGCTGTCATTTGAAATTAAACAGTTAAACTACTGGACATGTTTTCAGACGTCTCGTAATTCAGGTTGCAACATGTCTCCGAAAACATTAAGAAGTGATTAGAAAATTTATTATATTCACAATCATTTATATCTACATTGCCACCAACCCCGCCACCATCATCGTCACAGCTTTTTCTGACTATTTCTCTTGACAGTAAAGATCTGAAATCATCTAGATCTTGAGCTCATCTTTCCTGTAAGAAAGCCTGATATCGTCAATGTCAATTGTGTCGGTACATCAGCCGTTCGTGTATTAGACTAAATCCAAAACTGCTCATTCTAGTGCCGATCACTCTGATTTTAGGAGGGGTAACATTAAGCTATCAAAAAAACTCTTGCTTATTCTCTGTATAAAAAAAGGTTTGTAAGGTGACAACCGATTCATAAACTTAAACAATTTGTGTTTTGGTATTCATACGTTTAAGTTTACTGGATTAATACCTTTTAGGAAATAACGCTGTTTATACCAGAGTTCTTGTTCGGCAACAGTGCTCTTTTTCAGGACGTTTCTTGCCTTTATCGTAGGTTTTTAGAAGTGCCGGTTGTACCACTAGGCTGACTAGGCCGCGGGCTCAGAGGTGGCCGCACGCTACAGATTTTTTTTTAACATAAGTATTTTCATAAAAGTAGGAGGCACTTTGACTTATTTAAGTATGATTTTTTGAAATTAAATGATCAATTTTTGTTAAATAATACAAATGGAAGACCGTTCTTATTTAAACATTGCGCGCTTATTTTTAAGACGTTCGCATCCTTGAAAACTAATCTGCGCATGCGAATTTTGAACGCTATATTGCCCCCGAATTTACACGACCGTGGTACCACCCTTGTTTGTTATCATTGCGTATCTGCGTGGTATCTGAACGGTTTGCGATTTGAGGTTACGTTTTTATTTTGTTTTGAATGTATAGAAGGTTTTTAGCTTTGTGTGGTGGGCAGCGTGTTGTTTCGTTGATATTTATTAGTGTGAAAACTTTATGAACAATTGAATTCGCACACTAAAAGTATTTATCATGAACATGAACATAAACATTCACACGTCTAGTAGAACCTACAAACGTAAGCTAAAAAAAATTAAGGGGGAAGCTCATTTGGAAACTATAAAAAACTCTAAAACTAGATCTTTTTTTTTAAACTACGGTAGTTTCAAATGATAGCCCTGCAGCTAAATCAAATTACATCAAACTACTTGTGCAGTACATACATTACTTCAAAGTCACAGCCGGGGGGGGGGGGGCTCAATAAATTTGGCCTAGGGCCTCAAAAATCTTAAATCCGGCACTGGTCTTAGGATTCCTCTCCTTGACGTCCTACAACAATCACATGCCGAAACAAACCGGTGAGCAACTCTTCATGTTTAATAATGATACTGTGCATTATGTAGTTGATGTGAGCAATTACATGAGAGTGGTTCGGCTTGAACTACATTCAGGACCATATATCCACTGAGTCGATAAATTGAATGGAAGTAGTCTTTTCCTGCAAACATTGTAAACCTTCCATTTATTGGAAACGAATTTTTTAGAATAGTGGTACGACCATTAGATGCTGTAAGGGGATAGACTCGCGAAAAATGTATGTTTTAGTGATGAGTTGTAGAGAAATTACTTACATTTATGGAAGATATGAAAACTGTATGGACTCTTTATATTAGTAAAGTTGTGTACAATCTAGGAAACAATTTTAAAACAATGACTCAATCGCATTCTGATATTCTATTTATATACTGTGTAAATACAAAACACAAAACAAACTAATACCGGAACAAATGCAAATCAATACAAAACATGACACAATTTTCAAGGCACTCAACATCAAAAATACACAAAATACTAATAAATACACCACACTCACACATAATAATACCAATTTAAAGTGCCAAAGGCCAAGAGGAAACCATAACACAACCAACCAACACACAAGTACTTCACAAGATCCAAAATTAGGAAGCTGAGGATGGGAACACTAAGTCTCCCGAGACATGTTCCAAATAAATAAAAAACATCTTGAGGTAAAGTTATTATAAATATTAAAAATATTATATGCCGGTAGGCCTACGTCAAGAAATGGATTGTAGGAAAAATTGTTTGTATTATATACTTAAATATGCATATTTTGTTTATAATAGTAAATTGTGTAATAAGCTTTTTGGACCTCTGCCTTATTTCAATTATAATGTTTTTTATTAGTCATTTAATGCAACGTAGTGTTATAGATTTGTGGCACTCAACAAAACAGAAAAATAAAGTCATGCATTCTTTTCTTAGCCAGTAAGAAAATGTTTCGTTTTATTTATGCAAAGGTATAACAACAGAAAATAGTTTAACATTAATGAAAGCATGTATTCCCAGCAGGATAAGTAACGCACAGTTGTCAAGTTTTACATCACAATATAAAAGATCACAATTGTAATATTGTATTCCAAGAAATCAAGAAATGTAAAAAGGAAGAAGACAGGTTTTTCCACTTGAATGAACAACGACGTTTGTGAATGCAATATAAAGTTCACACTCAAATTGCGTGCCTTAAAATGTACTTGATTTCTTTTTTTGTATAAACGGCCTTCTGTTTTCCTTTGTGCAGACTGAAGTTTTCCAAGTTTACATAAACACACACAAAACTTTAACTACCACTTATCTTTAAAAGAGTATTGTGTAAATAATAATAACTCTAACATTTTATACATAATGCATCCATCCAGTGTCTGAGATGTGAAATTGCCAAATATTTTCTTCATAAAAAATTACGCGTTTTATTACAGCAAAAACAACGTACGGTACATTTGAATACATGTTTCCAACATTAGAAGATACACGTGATGAGTGTTGAACGTCTAATATAACGTTGAATTTATTAAGATTGATGAAGGATCAAGTCACTCATCCCTAACTTGGCTAGTGTTAGTGATAACAGTACGCGTTTTCCTAAGAGGCCCATCATTCTTCCACAGCATCTGATATTCCTCAGATCGGTTTTGTTCTGCGTAACGGCATTTGTTGTCAGACTCTTAACGCATTTTTCTGTGCAAGCCTATGCGCTAGGTATTGAGAGAAATTTAGAAATATAAGTAAAGGTCGCTGTCAATTAATTAGTTTGCTTTAAAAAACAAACAATTACTTACATTAATGCTAAATATAAATCAAAAGTCAACAAAATACTGCCAGACAGCAGAAAATTGCATTGTATTTTAATAAACCAATAACCAAAGTTACAGTAATTTTCCCCAAAATAATCGTGTGATGCTTTATTCCATTTTGTGATCCTTTTTCATTTTAACTAAATAAAAATTATTATTAGTAAACATAATTAAGAAACATAATTGTTACATCTACATATACAAAAATCTTAATGGACCTGGAGAAGTAATAAAAAAATTATAGTATTTCTTTAGTATTAGAAATACTAATAATAAAAACATGGAGAATGGTGAAATATGCACATTACAATGATAAACCGTGCTAAGTAATAATTTATAAACTCCAAGCTACAAGGTCTAGACAAAACACACGTGTGAACACACTCTCACTTGCTTTTTCTCTCTCTCGTTGTGTGTGTATGTGTGTGTGTTGTCTTACAAATTTATACTACACTTTTTTCACCGTTCATGAAACATTATTTTATATTAATATTAAAATTACTATTTCAAGAACGCTTATATTTTTATTTTTGCAGAACGCTTTCTGGGACTGATAGTACACCGTGCTTTTTGCAGATACTCCTTTTCTGGTTTAATTATGTTTTGTGTGTGCGGTAGGAAATTGGTATTGATAATTTATTACAAGTAAATAATGAATTAACTAGTGCATTATATGTACTTTAATGTTGTGTGTGGTATTTATTTTTGTCTGTATGACTATTAATACATTGCTTTATGATTTTTGTGTGCATCAAGGTTTCTTAGTATCTCAAATTATTCACCTTTTGTTATTGATTTAATAGATATAACATAAATTAGGCCTCAAAATGGGCGTTTCGTGTTATTGGCATGTAAAGCAACGTTGTCTATATTTTTGTAATGCAACAAACCAAGGGGACCCACAAAATAGGAACTTTTAGTACATAAAAGCCAAAATAAATATAATTAAATTACAATCTAAAACCCCTGAACTGGAATACAGAAACCAAACTAAAGTCCATTGTACAATAGTTTTAAGTAAACATTGTTAATAATATTAAGTTGTAAAAGTGATGTGATGACGGAAGGGTAATTGTCAATAGTCAGACAAGAACAACTAGATAAATTCTTCTCATGACAACAAACATAGTGTAAAAATCAGTGAAAGTGACATGTGAAGATGCACTACAAAGTGTAGTGTATTCAAACGAATGTAATTGGTAATAAGCAATTACATTAAAATGGAATAATAGTGAGATTAATTATAAAAGTGAAATGGTGAGTAAACAAACCAAAATATAATCAATCATAATCAGGTTAACAATACCAGTGTAAGTGTGAACATGCATAAACATGGACAAAACACATGATAACAAAAATGTATTCAAAACCTACTATCACAAATTAAGTGGTAATGAAAATATAATAGAGAACAACTTTAACATTGATAATTAATTTTTCCCCACACCCCTGAACACATTAGAATATTATTATGAAAGTGAAGAACAATTGTCATTTCATGGTAATCACAAAAGTGAATAAAAACATTCATAAAGGAATGATAAATGAACCTAGTTAGAAATAACTAAATATTAGAATGGTGGAAGGAGTTGAAAGGAGTTTGTTTTGTTATTATGTTAATTGATTGTATATAGTTACCAATGTTGTGGGTTAACTAATGCAAAGTTAGTTTAAAAGTTGAATTTTATGTTAGGTAATAAGTACCATATAAGTCATGGAAACATGATTCCAAGTTAAAATGTTTATAATTTGTCTTAGGGTAATAAGAGGATAAGAAAAGATATAATTCAAATGTAATAAAACAGTTAAGCATTGGTAGTATGTAACAAGGGTCCTAACAAAAAAAGAGATTAATGAACTAAAATGTAACATAGTAATTAATGTGAAACCATGACATAGGCCACTGCTAAATTCAACCAACTATTGTCAAAATTAATAATAGAAAAACCAAATAATGTAAATTAGTATCAAACAAAGATTTAACAAACAAGCTATCTTTCAGGACTGTAAACATATTTTTTGGAATATCAGAAGGTCCTAAACAATGTTTCAGAAAATGTTAAACTGAACAAAAAGCATGACCTAGGCAGAAAGGTTGAATATTAAAAATAGTAGTAAAGTCAATTGACAAAAGACAAATCAATGTTAATTAACAAAAACCAGTAATGATTATTAAGTGGATGTTCTTTTTTAGTAATGATACAATGTAATAAGAAACTTAAAGAAGTTTGACATGATTTTGTGAAAATCAGATACCTAAAGGGTCTATAAACCGAGTTTTTGTAAATGTAATAGCTTACCTATTAGGTAACATAAATATAAATAAACAAAAGGGATATCAAGTTGTTTGTAATTAAGTAAGGAATACAACTATGTAAATTAAATTAAGCGAAATTAGTTAATAATTAGGGCGTAACTTGTACTGGAAGGTAAAAAATCAGTTATTTGAAATAATACAAAATCCCATAATCCCAAGTTTAGCAGAATCAACCAATCAGAAATTATAAATTGGGTCAAAAATTCGTTGAAGGGAGAAGAGGAACGACTCACTTAATTGTTAAGTCTGAAAGTGAAAACATTAACTCCGTATAACCGAGAGAAAAAGTATATTTGGAATCAATTCTGAGTTGACCAAAAAGTGAACCAAATATTTTTTAACAAGAATAATTTTAAAACCAACAGGAAATAAATACAAGTTAACGGAAAATATCATATCAAGAACAGAAAATACACGTAAGAGAGACGCCATACACTAATAAACGCAAGTATAGCGAAAAATCTCTAATTGAAGTTGGTAAATTTTATCCAAACTACACACATAATTTACGAATTCACAAACACAAAGGAAACTGCACGAACACTTGAACACAACAGCACGGTGAAGGAAAACACAGAATCCGGCATAATTTCAGTGAACACTATAAATAAACTTAGAATATTTTAAAAGAAAACTGGGACGATTAATTTCATATATTTGAGGTGGCGAATAAGCGACCATTTTTGTTTGTTGTCACTAGCTCAATCTGAAAGCGACGCCATTTTGGTGAAGCCTTCGGCCTTCAAATAAAATAATTACAGTTTACATTCAAACAGTTTGACATTATTTGTAATAGTAAGGTTTTTAATATTTGTGAGGTATTGTACTTCTTAAACATTTCTGACTTTTTAATAGCAGTATAAAAGGACCCTTGAAAAATTAACATAAATTATCAAACCGAAATCTGTAACTGACGAACTGAGAAAAAGAGCCGAATGCGGCAACCGAATCAATCGACCTGTGGGTTGTAATACGATTTTTAAAGAATACTAAAAAATAATTAATTGAATTAAACCAGAGCTTTATTTATAAAAAATTACTTAGTTAAGGAATTTCAGGTGGAGAAAGGGGAGTCAATTGCTGAATATCGTCGGAAGGAACCAAAAGAGGTTATAGCCTATATGAGCCGAGTCAACAACCACTTCGAACTGGATCTTCACAAAACATTATTTTGAATTAATTTGTACCAAACCGACGAAGGCTGAATAAGAACAAATAATGATAAATACTAAGTAATTAATAATAAATAACCACAAATATAAAGAATTAAATAACGAATGAATACAATTTAATAAATCTGAATATTAAAAAATAAAATAAAAAGAATTTAATTGAAAAAAAAATGTTTGTTTTATTACATAAAATTAAAATAATAAATAGTAACATAAACGGTAAAAGATCAATTGTAATTTGAAATTTATATTACACTATTAATACATTGCTTTATAATTTTTGTGTGCATCAAGGTTTCTTAGTATGTCAAATTATTCACCTTTTGTTATTGATTTAATGGATATAACATTAATTAGGCCTCAAAATGGGCGTTTTGTGTTATTGGCATGTAAAGCAACGTTGTTTATATTTTGTTGGCTTGGATAAAGCGGTCTTGTGCTTATGCTATTGACAAAAAAATCAATTTTTCCTGTTCAATCTATGCAAATTTTACATTTATTTCATAAGTCATATATCCTAAATACCTTTTTCCATTTAGGTATTTACATCTACTTTGTTGCACTGTACATATTAGTTTGTTTTGTACTTTTATTCCTACATTGCATTTGTTTAGGATTATTGCCACTTAATTTTATTATGTTTGGTATATGCTATTCAGTGACCGAATTCATTTATGTTGTATTTTGTTACGTTTTAATTATGTTTATTGTCTTCATTATTTGTTTTATTTTAAATATTTTGTTTACGTTATAACCATATTCTTTTTTTACTTCCATATTCCTTAAGGAATGAAAGTATGGTGATGGCAAAAAAAATCGTGTTCGAGATTATTGCAGATTCTGATTCTACTACACTCAAAACATGAAAAAAAGTCGTTTTCCGAAAAGTGTCTGTGTGTCTGTCTGTGTGTCTGTGTGTCTGTGTGTCTGTGTGTCTATAGATTTTTTTTTATGGCAAACGATAACTGCCGCAAATTCAAACAGAATCAAATAATTTTTTGCATGCAGCCCTGAGTTGTAGAGTTCTCAAGATCTGTTGATTTTGGTGAAGATCGGTTAAGGGAAAGGGGTAGTTTACCTGTAACGTTTTATGTTTTAACAAGGGTATTTCCTATGGCAAACGATAACAGCCGCAAATTCAAACAGAATCAAAAGATTATTTGCATACAGCCCTAAATTGTAGAGTTCTCAAGATCTGTTGATTTTGGTGAAGATCGGTTAAGGGAAAGGGGTAGTTTACCAGTAACGTTTTATGTTTTAACAAGGGTATTTCCTATGGCAAACGATAACAGCCGCAAATTCAAACAGAATCAAAAGATTATTTGCATACAGCCCTAAATTGTAGAGTTCTCAAGATCTATTGTTTTTGGTGAAGATCGGTTGAGGGGAAGGGGTAGTTTACCGGCAACGTTTTTTTAACAAGGGTATTTTCTATGGCAAACGATAACAGCCGCAAATTCAAACAGAATCAAATAATGTTTTGCATACAGCCCTGATTTGTAGAGTACTCAAGACCTATTGTTTTTGGTAAAGATCGGTTAAGGGAAAGGGGTAGTTTACCTGTAACGTTTTATGTTTTAACAAGGGTATTTCCTATGGCAAACGATAACAGCTGCAAATTCAAACAGAATCAAAAGATTATTTGCATGCAGCTCTAAATTGTAGAGTTCTCAAGACCTATTTTTTTTTGGTGAAGATCGGTTGAGGGAAAGGGGTAGTTTACCTGCAACGTTTTTTTAACAAGGGTATTTTCTATGGCAAACGATAACAGCCGCAAATTCAAACAGAATCAAATAATGTTTTGCATACAGCCCTGATTTGTAGAGTACTCAAGACCTATTGTTTTTGGTGAAGATCGGTTAATGGAAAGGGGTAGTTTACCTGCAACGTTTTTTTATCAAGCGTATTTTCTATGGCAAACGATAAAAGCCGCAAATTCAAACAGAATCAAATAATTGTTTGCATACGTCCCTGAATTATAGAGGTCTCAATGACTTTCGATTTTGGTGAAGATCGGTTAAGGGGAAAGGGTAGTTTACCTGCAACCTTTTACGTTTTAACAAGAGTAAAGTACTTGAAAATTTATTTAAACTTTTTGAAACAATGGTAATTGTTAAAAATAAAATAATTTTGTTGCCAGGCAATAAAATTATAATTTTTTTCATTTTAATGTAATATAATATTTTTCATTTAATACAGCAATAAAAAGGCAGGTAAGACACAGCCTGGCTGTTTGGCTGAAAATGATTTTAAATATAAATCTTAGAATATGGAAGTCATGTATGGTTCTCCATACCGATATTTTAATAGTATATCATTTCTCGCTGTTTATTATTGTTTTACATGTGAAATTGTATTACACTATATTAACACAAACCACCCATTTCCATATATAAAGAATGTTAAATCGATAGCAAAGAATGAAAACATGTAGACATATTAGAAATGTACGCACAGAGATCACATAAGAAATAGATTGATACCTCAACACACATAAATATATAGCAATCACAACATTGTAATTAATGAAATTTTAATTAATCAGAAGAAACAGGAGTGAACCAGAAAAGTCAGAAGTGAGTTAAAGGGGACGCTTTCTTGATAGGCTCTGACTACCGCTTTCCGAAAACACTACGTAAAAATAAAATGCTGTGTTTTGAAATGTTCCTTTAATGTCAATGCAGTATATTTATGTGTGTATGTGTGTGAGTGAGTGTAATATTACAGTAATGTTTATCTATTTTACATTGGATCCGGCCTAGAAAATAAATCAAATTTTTTGTAACTTAGTTCACCTTTAACATTTTGTAAGTTCTGTCTGTCTGTCTCTCCCTCTCTCTCTCTTACACACGTCCGCGCGCGCGCGCGCACATACACACACACACACACATCTGTAATATTTACGCACATTTCCACATAGTCTACATTGTAGTCGATTAATAGCGATTAAAGGAACTGAAAACAGTTACTTAATACTTAATTAATAATATATAATACATCAGTATATAGTAATATATACTAAACATTATGCATTAATATACAATACAATTTTGTTGTTACTACATTTGTATAAATTAGTAACAGGAAAAAATATTTAAATGTAGCCCTAAAATAAATTATATACACCTACACTACAATGTATATGTGCATTAAAAAGTTCTTAAAATACGTTTTGTTTATTAGTATCGTGGACAGGGTCTCTCTGTTCTGAGGAAACAAAGAAAAGGAACTTTACGATTATCTGTGGCTTCCTCTGTGTTGTAATGGTAAGCACTGAAAGTTTCAAAGTTTTCTTGAACACAACTGTTAACTTGTTTAATTATCTGTGCGAGCTTCAATTCCTGTTTCCTTATTGCCAGTCCCATTTCCTTTGCGTCAAGGCACCGTAATATGGCCTACTGTTGTCTCACACACACACACTCTCTCTCTCTCTCTCTCTCTCTCTCTCTCTCTCTCTCTCTCTCTCTCTCTCTCTCTCTCTCTCTCTCTCTCTCTCTCTCTCTCTCTCTCTCTCTCTCTCTCTCTCTCTCTCTCACACACACACACACACACACACACACATTCATGGGCATTAATTCTTATTTAAACACCATCTTTTACCTCCTTCTGTTTGCTGTTTCTTATCCCAAACAATTTACTGAATTTAACTAGGTCAAATGATTGTTTTATAACGTGATTATAATAGTCCTGAAAGCATTCTTTACCATTAAACACTGTAATTGTTGATACTGTGAAATTCAAGTGACATTCTATGTTTACCCGCTTTATTTTGTAAGAAAGCAAAGCACAAAATTTAAGTTCTTTGTAAGTAAAGCACAAAATTCGTGTGCCATAAAGAGAAGCCACATTACGATTTAGACATTCCAAAAGATATTTTTCCATAATATACCATGCGGAAAGGTATCGATACTGGCATACAAGTTACATTGTAGATGCTCACACATATACTAACAATGTACATTTCACAATATATATATTTAATTTAAAAATAATCTTCTTCTTCTGCTCTTCAAGGATTAGGTTATACAAACCTCTTCCGGCCCCCATCTCATCCTCGGACGACCTACGTACCAATGGCTTTATAGTTCAGTGTCGCTTACTGCAATCGATCCTCATGTCATCCTTTGCCGATAATCCCACCATTGTCTTCTGTAAATAGAAATAATCTCATTTATGTCCTTTACTTAGATTTCTATTCTGATATCCTCATTCCTTATTCTATCTTGACATGTGTGTAATTTAAAGTATTTCAAAGAAACTGCATTTCAGCACTCTGAACCTTGCGGCATTCCTTTTCTCTCATGATCCACACCTCACTCGCATAAATCAATGTGGGTATTGCAATTATCTTATTTAATCCTGGTGCTGTGTCTTGTTTTATTACTAAGATTTCTATGAATCGTACCACAAATATCCCTAAATTTATTTATCTTGTCTCTTATATCATATTCAGATTCGTAGCTTACTGCACAGCCTAGATATTTGAAACGGCTTACTTGTTCTAAAGTGCTGTTGTTTATAACTATTTTAGTCCTCACTGGATATTTACCTCTAAAGGCCATGGTTTTGGTCTTTCTTAATAAAACTGTCAGTGAGTACTCTATTGCCACTTCTTGTAATTGACTTGTTAAGCTGTATTCACAAAATCACTCTGGATATCCATGCTCTCAACATGTCGTCAAGGTGTATTAAAAAAATTGGATTTAAAATAATTGTATTTAAAAATAATTGCAATATTAATTATATTGTGGAAATATTTATATAATAATTAACACAGATTCAGGTTATTTAGATATTTGTGGTATTAGATTTGTAGCTACTAAATTAATTTTGATGTCGAAGATATTACCCCTACATTTATAAACTTAAGTTAATTTGTGCTATCATCATAAACTTTGAAAGACAAATGAATTAAAAGAAATTAATTAAGAGAAAAATAATTCCTCTTTTCTTACAACTATGTTTTTACCCATGTAACAATGTTAGAAAATAGGGTTTTATAATACATGTAACAATTAAAACACTGAAAATGGTAAAGGACAAAAATTAATCTCAGAAATGATACGTATAATTTTACAATTTGAAGACATAAATCCAGAACTACTCGTGTCTACAAGTTTAAGACAAACGAAATAACCTTGTTGACGATTTTCATAAAACACTAGAGCAGTTTCTGTAAATGAGTGTAAACAAAACAATAATAATGAGGTGAAATCATTTTCGATTTCAATATTAAAAATGTATACTGGTAAGAAATACAACATACATGTAAATGCTATCTATTTTAATTACAGTTTTTTTTAAATAATGGGTACGATACCTCCTTAATATGGTTCAGTCAGCGCAATACGCGGCATGTATCATAAGAAGCGCATTATTGTTGAATCAACACACACGCGCGGGCGTGTGTGTCTGTTTGTTCATTCACGATAAGTAAAAATTTGGTGTAATACGTTAAGTTAAACTTTTTCGTATCAGCAAGATATCTTGTAGTGAACAGTAATGATTCAACGCGGACACAGTTTTTCGTTTTGTAAAAAAATAATACTGTAATGACGAAACGTTCTCGAACAATGGAGAGAGCGTCCGATTAGCCGAGCAGGTGCGTGTTTCTGCCAAGGCCTCACTCAAGTATTCTCTAGAGTTTTCGTGTGCTTGTTAAGGACGCATATTATGGAATATTAGTCTGGAACCCTGCAGGCTATATATCGGCGTCAGCTGCCGCTTAGAGTTTAGTTTACGTTGGGTGTTTACTCAGTGCGTCTCAAGTCGTTGTTAGTGATTATTGTGGTATAATTAAAACGGGACACTTAATACTTGACATTATTATTGCGTGTGGACAAATTTAACTTTAATTATTGTACGAGACTGTCTTGTTGATTACAAATTTTTATTTGTAATTAACTAAAGCTGGTAATTAGTGTTTGAACTAGTAGCTACAAATTAAAAGCCTAACGAAATTATTAAGATTAAAATTCGTGTGGTTTACGTAGAATTTTGAGTCAATGGTAAACTAGTTATCATAAATAAAAAATAATTTTTTTACAAAGTGTGTATAATATTCATAACACGCGCGCGCGCACACACACACAGTTGAAAACGCTAAAGAAATATATTCCACAAAATCAATCATAAAATGCAGCCAAGAGAAACAATCAACTTTCCTTTCAATTTTCTGATCCCGAGGGAACAGAAATTGCCTACACAGACACCGAGACAAAATTGTCTGTATAGATTCAATGAGATCTCAAACTGCCTGGGACAATCCAGGCATAGTGGATCTCTTATTTCAACAGACAATGGGGCTACGCCTTGCGCTGGTTTATCTTATACTCTTTTTTGGTGGCCCAGCGAAGAAGCTGACGCTGCAGACAGCCCCAGAAGTCGACACTGAGTAAAAGGTAACCTGAAAGAAAACCACGAAAAAGAACAGTTAGCGATAGACAGATCTCTGTCCTTCCTAATAGCACAAGATTATTGACAAGTTTTTTTTTGTTGTGTCAATATGTGTACGAATTTCCATTGTCACTGGTGAGGTACAATGTAGCTGAGAACCAAAAATATTTGTGTTCAGATACAAGCCTTAGCTGCCAAAGTTTTTAAAAACATTTTTAAAGAAATCATGGTATATATTCAAGATATATATTACGAAATAAACAATATTAGAACTAAAAGAATATTCTATGGAGTCAAAAAGCAGTGTCTGTGTGTGTGTGCGCGTGAGCGTGTGTGGGTGCAAAATTTATCTAGGACCGATAACGTTTGAGAAGTGTATTCAAAGAGCTTGGATTTGAGTAATTACTGAGAACATTAATTTTCTCGACCGTCTGCACTCTTCGTTTACTTATTTATTATTTTTGTACCTACTATTTTGTGTATAACCTACATTAAGGCACTAAATGTCTTGTTATTCAGTATTACCACTTGAGGGAATAATCTGGTTAGCCAGATGCCAGTATGTCACCATACTTTAGTCTATAGTTGTCACAGCATCAGGCTTTAAGGAAGTCACATCGTTTTAAGGAAAATATTGCAGTCTCATACAGGTGTGTTTGTCACACTGCTGGTTAACAGTGCGTAAATTTTAATAATCTCAGATTGACACTTACACTCCTGTGATAAACCAAACGTGAGCAAGCATTTTTTGAAAAGTTTTAACAAACTGTAGGACGTACTTGAGAGCAGCAAAGCAATAAAGAGTATTGACGTGCAGTCAAACCAGACTTATCTCAGGTTCAGAAAAGAACTGGTTTAAATTTGATAGTTTTCTTATATAATCAGTTCTTTAGTAGACAAATTTATGTGAATACTGAAAAGGTTTATTACAATTTTATTTAAAGATTACGAGTTACGGAAAGTTAATTGTAGATATACTATTTTCATTAGTAAATTAATAACGCTTCTAATCTTCAGAAAACTATTGTTAGACCATAAGTAAACTCAATGTCGCGCTGTTTGTATATTTCATAATAATAATTATTATTAGCTTAATACTTTTATTTCAATTGTGAACCATATAAATACACCATAGTTGGGGGGGGGGAATGGAAAAGTTAAATAGGAAATATACTTTTGGATGCTTTATTGATTCTTACGAAAGAAGTATTCATTATTTTAAGTTTTGTTACGTCTACTGCACTAGTAGCGCATTAAAGTCACTGCTTCACCAAGTCACTATGTAATTATTTAACAGATTGAAGAAATCCATTATTCCATCATAATGGTAATACGTAATCTTTAACTTATGGCTATTAACCTAAAATAACTTATCCTATTGTTTTAACTAGGTGGCATAATCTGATTTCATATTTGTTGTTGCCTACTGCCTAATGAGAACAAGACATAAGGCTACTCGTAGCAGCCTGCCAACACTCACTACTGACAGCCATATTTTCTTGGATATCAAAGCACTTAAGTTAGTTTTACGAAGAGCAAGCCATGTTTCTGTCCAACATAATGGATTAAATAATGTTCAAATTTGATAGAAACAAACACGCGAAAACACGCACACACAAGTATAGTTATATTTGTACATGAGCCTACACTTTTGTTACTACAAGCAACTATACATACGAACTGCTGTGTATTTACTTCAGTGGTTATCTTTCCAATGAATTGGCCATGGTGGTAATGAATCTGTAAACCACAACTCTCCCCGCGTCAAACACAGACACATACACACTATGCGTATGCGTAATTTCCCCAAACCAATATATTAACGTTCAAGTATTTTAATAATTTTTTTTCATTTCAGCACAGATTATTTATAACCTCTACTGCAAAACGTGTATTTATCCTTTCTTTCAGTTAAATTTCAGTTTCTCTTGTACACATGGAACCTAAAGGAGTGTTTAGTTATTATAATATATTTGTATGTGTAAACATGGAAATAGTTTTAGGCCTATATAAGCTTAAAAATGGCGTGCGTACTATATAATATCTGTATAGGCCTACATACTTAATCAACACATTATATAAATGAAAAAGAATTGCCACCTTTGAGAGGTACTTTTACGCTCTTAACAAACATTTCGCGCTTTTGTCTTTTTTTAAAATATAAGCCCTGACTTATAGGCCTAAGTGACATAAATATCTAGAAAGGCAAGCATATGTAATACATTTAAATACTTCAAGTGTTTTCAATGCGGTTAGTTGAGTGTAAATTTAAGTAGAGTTGTAACTAACAATTAAATGTTTAAAGTAAACAAAGGTTAAGAGGCGTAGTTAAGACTTTTCGCAGAACAGTATGTTCTATTTCGTAAAATGTAATCGAGTTCTGCTTATATGAGTAAAATAAAATCAGTATGAGCTTTTGTACACGCTGTGTTTATTATAACGCTGAAAGTTTTGAACTCGATTTGTACTTTCAGTTTGTATTCATTTCACAGTGTTTTGTGCAATTAATATACGACAAAACATAACGCAGCAAGGATTTTGTTTCAAGTCGCCGTTCCATCAGTAACAGGTTACCACTAAATTCACACACCAGCTCGTGGTGACAATAGCATCCCTCTACAGTAACAATAATGACACACTGCTGTACACAAATAAACATTATTATAAATGATTAATTGCTTTCTAAATTTTGTTGTAACCTATCCATTAAGTTTAACTAGAATTTCCTTGAATAAACTTTGGAATCATTTTGGGCAAGGTATTACAAATATAGGTAAGTCATTACTCACGTGTCAAAATATACATACTAATGTAGGCCTACGAATTGTATTAATAACAAAGTAAATAACTGTATTAAACAATCTTGTGTTTATATTATCAAGGAACATTAAGTATTTGTAAAAATCTACACACACACACACACACACGCTTAAACAATCTTGTATTTATATTTAAATGTCAAGGAGCATTAAGCATTTATAAAAATCTACACACACGCGCGTGCGTACACACACACATACATACATGCATGCATATACATACATATTTTATATTTGCATAAATGCACTCTTACCTTTGGGAAAACTGACGTCCTGGGAAAATTCGTGGGTATTCATATGCTTTCAACAAAAGAAACAATAACAATTTATGAATACTCTATGTATTCCATACGGCGTAAATAGGCCCAATAACACTGTTTGGAAATATACCACATGAATAATTGATATGTAATCTCGAAGTATGTTATGCAATATTTGCGCTTAATTTTTTGTTGGATTCACATCTATCTAATTGAAACCCTCGAGAGTATATCGCTGACGTGTGATAATTCCCACGAACAAATTAACAGATTATTTATAACATGCAAAGGCAATATGAAATAAATAGCCTACTAGCCTTTAGTTTATTCGTTGTTTTAAACTGTTTAATATCGGAGTGAACGGTAGCCGTGAGTGTTGTAGCAGTAGCTTCTGTATGCATCTTAGTGTGGCCAACAAATCAGAAAGTGGCAGTTTGTGCTTTGTTACGTTACTGAAACACTGTGACTTTTATGACATCTTGCAGTTCGTACAGTCCAGGATACCTGCATTAAATTGTAGAAAAAAGAAACTTTTGTAATTAGGACTGTTTTTGTTAAGATACTTCGGTGTTTCTGGTAGTTTTACTGAGGTTTTCGGTAGTACCAAATCCCTTATTATTTACGTACTTTTTGTTCTATACACAGTTCTAGTGTTGTTTATTATTTCTAAACTTCTTTAAAACCCTAGGTGTCTACGTAGGACCAGTTAAGTAAAGGAAAACAATCCTTGTTTGATTTTCAACCGAACACGTGCCTTTACAACATTTCGGAATGGATATGTGACTAAAAAATTAAAAACTAAAAAATTGTGTAGAGAATTTTTAAAATGTCTGCTAACGTAAAATGTACTGCACGGATTTGTATCAGTTTTACATGGTATGGTATTCCCTTATAATCATACAAGCACCTGCGTGTGCCTGACCCTCATGAGTCTACATGTACTCTCAAGCAGCTATTAATTTAAAAAAAATAATAAAAATTGTTCCTCGTAATAAAGACCGCAATCGTAATTCAAATAAACGAGAAATATTTAGTTTTTGGTATAGTTTCAGTAATTTTTATTGCGCTTAAAACATATGGAAACATAAGTGTACCAACAATCTTCATTGTAGGTACAGTAAACAGGAACACGCGTAATTGATTATTTGACCAGTTTTCTCAACAGGTCGTGATTGTTACAAATTTATTTAATAACTTAATCTGACATTTACTTATTCAACTTGTTATCTCAAATACATCGTGAAAATTACCTTCTCGAGCATTATTTTCTTTAGGAGAATCGGATTAGCCAGATTACGCTGTACGCATATATCCTTCGTTAAATTATACTCACAATATACTCACAAGTTTTACAAATTTTTAGTTACGAAGTTTGTGAACATACTTTTACTAACTGTACACAATAATCACTCAGGTAGAAAAACTTACCTGGAAAATTTGTATAAATTTAGCCAACTATTAAAACAGTGATTGTGGTGGTAGACTTTTCGAATCGTCAATGTTGATAAGAGTAACACACTTTGACGCAAAACGGGAAGAAGAACAGGGAAAAGATATAATTTGAGTAACAAGGGAAGAGCGACGTGATCAAATATTACATTTAAGTAAACGTTTAGTATTTAACACTTTAGCATGACATTTGTCAATCAAGCTTTATACTACTAAAAGTATATTTTATATAAATTCCATCAACGTGTATGAACTACATTTTAAATTGTTATATTTTCTATGTTCTTCTAAATTTGGTAGTCTTTGTTTGCCTAGCCTACAAAGTGTGCTCATATTAAGGTATTAAATAAATTTATAACAAACACGACTTGTTGAGAAAATTGATTAAATAATCAATTACGAGTGTTTCTATTTACTGTAGGCCTACCTACAATGAAGATCGTACTTGATCTGCTATCGTGCAAACATCATAAATCATGGAAAATTAAGTACAAAGGCGATATTATATCTCTAATGTATGTAAAAATGCAAATAAGGAACATTCACGCGCGTGCGCGCGCACAAACACAGTTTATACTTACGCTCCCATATTGCCACGGTGGTATTGAACCGAAATGAAAATAATATTGTTACGACGGTCTCACAAATGCGTTTACAGTCACGTATGCCACACACATTAGAGCGAGATTCTTCTGGCACATTCGACAAACACGTAGATTGTTCTGTGATGTCGTAACAATATAAAGGAAGAAGAAAAAATAAGATTTTAGAATGGTCCAGTGCAACTTTTCACGCTTCTGTATGCAATAAAGTAATCTATTTTAAAATCGCAATATTCGGCTCACGTATAGTGTTCTATACGAAGCAGTTTTGTGTATTACTATGACGACAAGTAGATAGACCAGTTCGTAGTGAGCGTCGCAGCTACGTTTACAGGTTTGCGGCATAGACCGGAGCAGCGTGACTACGTAGGCCTATTAAGTAATTTAATTATTTAGTTAAAAGATTTAGTTTTTTCCACTAAGATGGTAAATGACTGGACATCTTTGTTAGTTACTGTTAAAACGTGCCATTAATTTTTAGTACTTAAAGAAGCAAACAAGGAAAGAGGCGCTTGAGGGCCTGAAGGAAAGAAATGAGGTTCTTGAGGGCTGTAAAGGTTGTACCAGGAGAGATCGTATCAGAATTTATCATGTTAGAATGGAGCTAGGCATAGCTGTAAGCTTAAATGAGAATATCTCTCGGTACAATTCGGAGTAGCGATTACACGGAGAGAGAATGGATCCAACTAGATTTTCAAGAAGAGCCCTTGACTATCATCCAAGGGGTAAGAGAAGTGGGAGGACATCGTAAACGATGATTGAGAATTCCATTAAGAGTAGGACAGGCTACTAGCCTAAGCCGTAAAGGATGACGAAGACGACGAGTTTTTAGTTTGTTGTTAAATACTGCAAAATAATTTTTATATTCTAGCACGTAATGCCTTAGTAAATACTAAAAAAGTGGTTAACTGAAGATTAAGTTGTGTCAGGTGATAAAACTTCTAATTAATTTCACTGTCCCCATTTTAGATTTTCTGCCACCCTACAGGCTACCTGAACTAACATACTGTCAAAGTAAAAATAATATAAATACTTTTTTATCGTTGCTTACGATTAATATTAATCTGAAAAGACAAAGAACACATTGTAATAAACATACATTTTGTTTACAGCTTATAAACTTTAGCCAAATCAAATTTTAATCATTGTAGATAATCGATTTTATGTTTATGAGTTCACATAGAATTCCGATATTTGTCGATATTTTGTAGACATGTACCGAAAAACACTTTTTGATGAAACATAAACACAAGCGTTAAAGACAAACACTGGTTAATCAAAGGGCCTATCACTAGAAGTCGTGTGTAAATTACAGATACACATAAAGTACATATCTATGCAGGCTCGCGTTGGCGTATGTCTAGCCTTCTGTTTCCAGGATAGTGAATAAGGTAATTTTATGTAATAATGTATGATTTAAAAGACAAAAAGAGGAAATTATACAAGCATACTACTTTGAATACAAAATTCGTAAGTTATTTCTAAACTTCGCTGTTTTCCCATATGAAGAGTTATATTGAAGAGCGAAGTTTAACCTACCCATACAGTTTGTTTAAACTTTGTACTGTGTTGTCAGTTGTAAGCAGCCTACTAACATTGCACGGCACGCGCGGATGACGTCACGCTTTTATCAAACCTTGCAATCGGCCAGCCTAGCCGACTGCAAGCCAGTATTAGTTTAGTTCATAACACGACTCCGAGCGCAACTCTCGTTAAACACTTCTCTTACAGCCGCGGCTTTTGGCTATTATACAGCATGCATTTATAGCATTTCACTTTAATCGTCTACCTGCGTCCATCTGCTATGGACCACGATTTTATTCAAAATTAATCTCGGGCATTTTCGCCTCAAATGCTTCCGCACGTGCCGATCGTAACTAACAAACCAAATTATTCAATAAACGCATGTTCAATATCTCAAATACAGTCCACTTCTTTCTAACAAACAATCCAGCTTTCCTTATTAGCGTCTTTGGAATAACTCGCGATTCTTCAAGAGCTTCCAAACCGCAATATTTTTGGTCCCACCGGACCGGATTTCACATTTCAGGCCAAAAACGACATCATTTTTGGTCCAATCAGGCAGGATTTCACATTTTCAGGCCAAAACAAACTACATCATTTTTGGTCCCAACGGCACAGATTTCTCATACCTGAGTACACAGGCGACAACATTTATTTATATACATCATTTCTGTAAAAACCAATCTGAAGTTAATCACGACAGACGGGCATCATTTTCGTCCTGAGCGACACCATTATCGTGAAGCACGTCGCAGTCATCTCGACAAGATTCAGCCAAGCAGTAGACCAGAGACGACGGGACGAAACAGGACAACATTTTCGAGATTCCACAGCTTTAAATGATGGAGGGTACAACATGAGGCAACGGCTAACCGGCAGAGACAGGAGGTGTAGCAGCTCCAAACGGGATCGAAGCCAGCTTCATCACGAATGGATCGACGGCCACGTGACTATAAACTTTACCTATATTTGATTTATTTTTAATAATATTTCACCTAGTGTGTATTTTTGACATATTTATATAAACAATTAACTTATTACACAATATAAATTAATAGATGGTTGGCAGCTCATTAGCAGTCAGAACTTTAAAGATAAAGCTATACTTTGTAATCATTTAGATTTATAATTTCAATAATTTAACTGCCAACGAGTTTGATTAGTTAGAGAGAGTAAGTTTATGTTCAAACCAACGATTGCTAGCTACCAAACGTATTTAAACTCATTCAAAATTAAGTTTGTGGTTCACATGCTCGATGCTCAATTGTTTCTAAATATCTTTCCATTTTTTATCTCAAACTGTAATAATGGCCGATGTAAGGGCTCTGATAAAAAAACGAGGTACAATTAAGGCCTCAATATCCCGAATAAATACCTTCGCGGATAATTTTGATTTGTTAAACAGCGATCCTCATGCGCTCAAAATAAAACTGCGTCATTTGATGGAATTATCCACCAAATATGACGAGATACAGTCACAAATCGAGGCTGAGGAAGAAGACGTTGCGTCAACAAGTGATAGAGTGCAAACGGAGGACGATCTCTGTGCTATAGAATGTAAATTGCAACACTTGTTGGAGCAATCTGAGCACTTGAACCAAAAACCACTAATTAATACTGATGGTAAACAGCCTAAAACAACCCCCATTCAATTGGAACCAATAAAATTACCACGGTTCGAGGGTAGTATTGTGGAATGGCAACATTATTACCATATTTTTATGGAACTAATTCATGTCAGAACAGACCTGACAGATATACAGAAGCTTCATTATTTGCACTCGTCATTACATGGCGAGGCGCTTAACGTAATAAAATCATTACCCATAACACATGAAAATTACGCGGTGGCTATCGATCTGTTGAGGAATAGATATGATAGTAAGCTGATTGTCTCCGCTCACCACGTGTGGAATGTCCTAGACGTACCATTAGTTCAGCAGGAATCCCAAGGTAGCATATCGCAATTCATTGATCAAATCTCTGCAAATATAAACGCTTTAAATAATCTCAAACTGCCAGTCAACACGTTTGAAATTATTGTCGTAAATTATCTAGCCAAAAAACTTGACAGTTATACTTTACGTTTGTGGAAAGAGAGTTTATCGGAGCATAAACTCCCTGATTTTAATAGTTTTATAAATTTTTTAAATTCACGTAGGAAACTACTGCAAAATATCGATAACGCGACTAGCCCAACGAGCAGGTTGAACAAAAGCGATAAGTCTCCTTATCGCAAGGCAGTTAAACAGATAAGCAATCCAAAGGGCGCATTCCACTCACATATCAGAAATAATTTATGCAGGCTATGTAACGGTGAGCATAGACTTAGCGATTGCCCACAATTTATATCGCTGTCTATCCCTGATAGAAAAAATGCGTTACTTAAAAACAAACTTTGCTTAAACTGTCTCCGTTCGGGACACGAGGGTTCAAAATGTCCCTCCAAATTTTCGTGTAAAAAATGTTCTAGGCGTCACCACACCATGATTCATGTCCCCAACAGGGACGTAACTTCTGTTAACAACCAGTGCTCACTGAAATCACAGACCAATAAATCGGTATTGTTATCTACCGCCGTCTGTATGACATACAATAAGGTCGGCAAAAAATTTCCCGTTAGGATATTACTGGATTCCGGTTCTCAAGCGAACTTTTGCACAATGGATTTCGCCCGCAGGATGGGCCTCCAATTAGTTAAATCGCAATTGCCCATCACGGGTATAAACAACTCGCTTTCCCAGGCTGAATTCAGCACTAATGTAAAGCTACATTCACGCTATAAACCCTTCACGTTAAACGTACATTGTGCCGTACTACCCAGTATAACTAATAATTTACCGGCGGAGTCATTCAATCTTACCTCTTTAAATTTACCCAAGCGCATATTCCTGGCGGATCCTCACCTACATTGCTCATCGCAAGTCGATATATTAATCGGCGCTCAATATTTTCTACAATTAATTGAACCTGTGAAATATACGCGCGGACCACACTTTCCTATAATTCAGGAAACCAAGTTAGGATTTATTTTGGCCGGTGACTTACCATTCAACGTCGACATGACTAGAACGGTTTCTTCATTTATGGTCTGTAGGGATGATAATCAGGTTTCCTCGCAACTAAAGGAATTTTGGAAGTTGGAGGAAATCTCTAGTCGCGAAACCCGATCTGAGGACTCACCGTGCGAAAGGCATTTCGTGAAAAACACTAGCCGCAATCGCGACGGGAGATTCGTGGTAGCCCTGCCCCGCAGATCTGATAAATCTTATTTGGGAGATTTTCTCCGCGGAGCAATACGAAGATTCCAATCGTTAGAATTCAAATTCAAGCAGAACCCTACCCTTTATAAGGATTATAGTGAGTTCATGAATGACTACTTAAGACTTGGCCACATGTCGCCGCTTAATGAATACGATCTGTCGCTTGACAGGTCAGAGATCTTTTATCTGCCCCATCACGCAGTCTTCAAAGACTCTAGCTTAACCACTAAATTGCGCGTGGTATTTGACGCATCCGCTAAAACCACCAATAATTTGTCCCTTAACGACACTTTAATGGTCGGTCCTACGATCCAGCAGGATCTGTTTTCGATAATGGTTCGGTTCCGCACCCACCGATACGTACTTATTGCGGACATTGAAAAGATGTATCGCCAGATCATTGTTAATCCTAAGGATTCAAACTTGCAACGCATTGTTTGGCGTGATGCACCGCATAAGGAATTGCGATATTACGCGTTAAGGACGGTTACATATGGCACTGATAGTGCCTCCTTCCTTGCTACGCGTTGTCTGGCTCAAATAGCATATGAAAATAAAGCCGACGTTTTATCGCGCGGTTGCCTCCCTCGTAGTCTGCACTGTCATGCTCAATGGTGGCATGGTCCCTCCTGGTTGGCTCGTGATGCGGCCTCATGGCCGGTCAGCGCGTTCGACATTAATACTCCCTGTACCTTTCCCGACATTGAAGAGGAGCGTCACAAGCAGGCTCAAACCTCACTAATTGTCGCGTCCTCAACACATAGTTACATTGAAAACTATTCATCTCTTACGAGGCTTATTCGCGTCTTCGCATACTGCCGTCGATTTCTTCGCAATTCTAGGCTCGCGGTGGTTGAAAGAGACACGTCCTTTTTGTCGGCTCAAGAATTGTCTGACACGCTCTTGGTTTTTGTCCGGCAATCTCAGAAGTTGCATTTCGACGTAGAGGTTAGGGAACTTGAGGCACACCGGTGCCTTCCACGCAGTAGTAAAATTCTTGCTCTCAACCCATTCCTGGATAAATCAGGCATTTTAAGAGTGGGTGGACGCTTGCAATTCTCCCCACTTAGCTACGAGACTAAACACCAAATAATTTTACACCCGCACTCTCATCTCACGAGATTAATAATTGAATACGAACACATCCGTTTGTTGCACGCTGGAGTGCAATCAACTCAAGCTTCGCTTAGGCGTAAGTATTGGATCATACACGATAAGTCCTATATCCGCTCAGTGATACATAAGTGTGTCACTTGTTTTCGTTTCCGGGCTAAAGGCGCGAATCAATTACTCGGTCAATTACCCTCTTCTAGGGTCACGCCGTCAAGGCCATTCTCACAGTCGGCCGTGGATTACGCAGGTCCGGTGCTTTTGCGCCATGGCGGGCAGCGCTCTAAGTCCATGACCAAGGCATATATCGCTCTATTTATATGCATGTGTACTAGGGCCATCCATTTAGAATTGGTGTCGGATCTTACTTCCAACGCCTTTATAGCGGCTTTAAAAAGGTTCATATCGCGCCGAGGTATTCCCGCGCAAATATTTTCGGATAATGGCACGAATTTTCGTCGTGCCAACCACACGTTGCATGATTGGTACAAATTTTTAACCTCCAAGGAAGTTGAACAATCTTCTCTTGAGTTTTGCGGTCTCCACGGCATCAAATGGTCCTTTATCCCCCCTTCAGCCCCTCATTTCGGTGGTTTGTGGGAAAGTGGTGTAAGGAGTGTTAAATTCCATTTACGTCGCGTAATTGGCGGTACGATTTTGAATTTTGAGGAATATTCTACCCTTCTTTCTCAAATTGAGGCTTGCCTTAATTCACGCCCGTTATGCGCCGTGTCCGACGATCCTAGAGACCCTGAACCCTTAACACCCGCTCATTTTTTGGTCGGTGCTCCACTGACGGCACTTCCGGAACCCGACTATACACAAGGCAATAATACTCATTTGGGCAGATGGCTTCTGCTCCAAAAATTTACGCAGACCATCTGGAAACGGTGGTCTAGGGATTATCTGCACCAGCTGCAGCAGCGCAACAAATGGCGCACCCCATTTAAAAATTTGAAGGTCGGACAACTTGTCCTCATTTTGGATGACAATTCCCCCCCTCTAGAATGGAAGCGTGGGGTAATTACCAATGTTTTTCCGGGTCAAGATTCCTTAGTACGCGTCGCAGAAGTACGCACCGCGCTAGGTATCTTACGCCGACCCATCCACAAATTATGCCCCCTTCCGGTGGCAACAAGCTAGTCGTTTGCGTGCCTTACGGTGTGTGTGTGTGTGTGTGTGTGTGTGTGTGTGTATGGATGGGTGTGCGCGTGTCACATTACATGGAACACGCCCGGGACATTCCCCGGGGCGAGCATACAAGTCAATTGTATCATAAGCATTGTAACATTGTTAAGTGTCGCTAGCTATTACAGAAATAGTGACTGTGTCTCATATGTACTATCAATTATTATGAATGTTGTGTATCGTTAATGTGTTTGTGTGATTCAAATTCTGAGAACCACAAGTGTCAGTTATAGTGGCAATTATTCTATATATGTATTGTATTTTCTAAGGGTCAAAACATTATGAAATTCATTGGGGTTGTTATGTCAATATCATGGGGAAATTATTGTATTTTTATGGTGTTATCAATTTATTGTATGCTTGGTGATTGTTAATTGAATTTATATTATGTCCATTATGTCATTGCTCTCTGGCCAGTGCGCCAATTATTGTATCGCTTACGACATGTAAGTCTAATTATTATATTGTTCAATTTAACCGTTAATGTACAAAATCGTCCCGATTTTGGCGGGCAGTATGTTTAAACTTTGTACTGTGTTGTCAGTTGTAAGCAGCCTACTAACATTGCACGGCACGCGCGGATGACGTCACGCTTTTATCAAACCTTGCAATCGGCCAGCCTAGCCGACTGCAAGCCAGTATTAGTTTAGTTCATAACACGACTCCGAGCGCAACTCTCGTTAAACACTTCTCTTACAGCCGCGGCTTTTGGCTATTATACAGCATGCATTTATAACATTTCACTTTAATCGTCTACCTGCGTCCATCTGCAATGGACCACGATTTTATTCAAAATTAATCTCGGGCATTTTCGCCTCAAATGCTTCCGCACGTGCCGATCGTAACTAACAAACCAAATTATTCAATAAACGCATGTTCAATATCTCAAATACAGTCCACTTCTTTCTAACAAACAATCCAGCTTTCCTTATTAGCGTCTTTGGAATAACTCGCGATTCTTCAAGAGCTTCCAAACCGCAACACAGTTACTTACCGAAAACAGAAAATTAGTGTTTCATTAAATTATTTTATTAAGATTTTATTCAATTACTTTCAAATTTATGGTACAGATGAATAATGTTTCCATGTTTTGTTTTGTATATAATACTTTCCGTATAAAACACAGGTCTGCAATGCAAACATTTTCTAAAAAAACTAGTTATAACTATAATTATAATGTTAATAACGTTGACATAATTTGCAAAAAGGACACAAGGCAGGCTCCTCTCCATGTAAAAATTAAATGAAATCTGAAATGTTTTTATACAGAGGCTATTTAATTGTTGAGCCTATTTTCTTGTTTTGAAGTACTAAATTTTGGTGGAAAAATATATTGTAGACGAGACCACTCTTTACTTTTCAAGTAAACAAAGAGAAGACAAATTACCCTTTTCTATTCAGCTTTTTGACTTATTTTTTATACATAAGACGTGTTTGAAAGCATATGCTTTATGATCAGATCATAAAATATCCCTCGTAGGAAATCGTCATCGGTTAACAATTCAATATCACGTACACTGTATACGCATCAATAGGTGCTCATCTATTCACTTTTGGTCAACCACTTATTTTTTATTTACTTGTCGGCGTGCCAACGTATGTTTGACTTAGGAGAGTAAACAATGCCATGTCAGTCCTCTGTGATTAACAGCTTTTCTATCTGAAAACAAATACCATTACTGTAAAAATTTAATTATCTCTGACCTTTAGAACATTTATCTAATTTAACATGTAAAGGTAGGGACAATAATTAAGCAGGGAGAGTAAAATTAAAAACTGTGGAACATAGAGAGTTGATGTTAACTTCTGCGTAAAGATAACGAAAGCAGTAGTAAAGGAAAATAAATACACGAAATTTATGTATAGTTGTATTTATTAAGAACATGTTTTAGCCGTAACAGTAAACACAAAACCTATAGCTTTATTAATTGTTTTATGAAAAATAAACAGCAGTTATTAATACTAAAATTAAAAGTGATTTAGGTTATATCGTGGAAAGGATTATTTTCTGACACAATGTAACCAAATTAGATATTAAACATTTATTTAAATGGTAAAGTTCGATTTGGATTGTTGTTCTCAAGCACTAATCTGTATGACGATCGAGCTTGGTTTTATATTGAGAAATAAAGGAATATTTATATTATATAAAAATGAAGTTTCTAAAAATCTGTTTGTATTAGAATATTTACTTACTCTTGACAACTTTTACAGCTATTATATTACTCTAGAACAGACAAGGTAATGTTTACCATATTAATTAGTAAACAGTGTTTAGTATTGTAATCCGTTTTCACAAACATTTACTTGTCGGCCTGTCAGTGTATGTTTGACTTTGGAGAGTAAACACGGCCATGTACGTCCTCTGCCACCCACAGCTTATTCACCTGGAAACAAATACCTTTGCTGTAAAAATTTAATGATCTCTAACCTATAGAATGTTTATTTAGTGTACAGGTAAAAATGGAGATAATAATTAAACAGAAAGAAAAATATTAAAAACTGTGGGACAAAGAGAGATTGACTCATTTTTAAAAATAATTTTGTTGCTTTATCACATCAAAGTTTATTTTTTATACTGTTTGCAACAAATTTCTTATTTATTCAAACGCCATTCATTTATTCATGTAAAAGGGATGTTTATGTTTAGCTTACATAAAATAAAATGCAATAACTGTTATTGACCTTTTCATACACTTAATTGACATGCGAGATCAAGAGTGAGGTATTGCCCAGACAGAGGACAACAGACAACCTCTGGTTTGTCCTGTGTCTTTTGTTTCTCGTGTCCCTTTTAGATATGGAGCGACATGTAAAAATTTCAGGCTTTGTAAATATTACTCTCTAACATTCTAACAAACGGTTCCACAATAAATGTAGATCAGTAATCAGCCAAAAGGCCGACTTCGGAAATGGTATATCAATGTCGTGATTTAGAAATTAAGTGTGTTGGAAACAGGAATAGAAATAATGACAACGCTGAAGTCCTGGAAATTTGTAATTTGGTTCAGACGAAAATAAAAAGCATCAAATAAGCAATGAAGAGTTTCGCAAAAGAATTATGGAGGGCAGAAAATGGCTGACTGTTTTAGGAGACAAAGAAAGGAAACGTGATTTATGTACGAAACGTGATATTTAATTGGTATGTTGTTATAAATTCCCAGATATATGTTGAAACAGTGAGCCTCCCAAAACATATTAACCGTTGTTTGTATACGACTGCCTCGACAAAATGTTTCAAGGCACTAACGAACCTGTTCGTCGATATGCCATTTTGTCATATCGACAAATTAGAGTCTCCAACGGCCATAGTAAACAAGTAATATACACTTGCATGTCATTTAGTTATTTTCCTTTTTTCCTGGTTTATTTAAAAACACAAGTTGAAGGATCGTAACGTAACTAATATGATTGTAGACTATGTAAAACTACTTATTTCAAATAACAAATACTTTGGACGGTATTAAAAAAAAAACACTTATAGAGATTTAAAATATTCAATCGGTATCTGACAGACAAATTGATGTGTTTTTTATTTGGTTAGTCTGAGAATATAACTACCGTAATTGTCACTATACAAAAATAAAAGTACAGAGTGTTAAATTATGCGAAAATTTATACGTCGAATAAAAACTTTGTTGCATTGTAGCGTTTTCAAATTTTTTCACGCAACATCTGACAATTCCCATACGGCAGATCGAATACAAACAATACCTACAACTTTAAAAACGTAGTAATTGTTGAACAACGTATTAATGACTTGTTTCACGAATTTCCTAACTGTCTAATGCTAATTGAAGAGCGCTTAGAAATTCGCACATCTTCAAGAGACGATCTTCCATTTTTGAAAAGCTTAGACCATCGTGCGTTTGAGTAATTAAAATATCAGTTTCTGTGCTTCTCATGAATTGATTGGGATATATAATGTAACCAAATAATTAAATAATCAACATCAACACCAACTACTATTATTAGAAAGTTATTATTTGTGAGTACTAATTTTGGTAAAATATTACTTAAAACGTGTAACTGTCTAATTTTTCTAGTACTTAATTGTACGATTATATTAAATATCATTGTTCTTGTTATCCTCGTTACACTACTAAATAATGGCCACACCACGCAAGATATTTCTACGCTGTTTGTTTTATCGAATTTGAGAAATAACTTAAATTTAATAATTCCAGTATGCCACACATTAATGTTTATAAGGAAAGGGTGGTGCAAAAAGATTTCATTAATTTTGGATCTTTTAATATGTTAATTAAACTTTGTGTAGTAACTGTAAATAACATCACAGAAGCTTAATTAGTGCAGTGTTTCAGTTCTTTAAAATATAGGTTATTGTTCATTAAATAAATCGTAGTCAAGGTAAATGTGTTATGGTTAATATTCTTAAGTTCTCATTAACACAAATTTATTAAAAGGAAATTGACAGTATGGATTTAACGCTCCACACCAACGACTTGCCTTTCAATGCATAATATTTTAAAGTTAATGAATAACTAATTATTAATAGCCCTAATACATAAAACAAAATTGAGAGTTTAATAAAATCTTGTTAGATTCAAAATTAATACATCTTGTTTACTCTGGCTTTTTTGCTTCAATTACATAAAGTTACGTATAAAAAATTATTATCTCATCATAATACTTAATATACGTTAGAAAGTATTACTTAAATTAAATATTATTGCAGTCTCATTTACTGTTTCCATAAACCTTTATTTATTAAACAAAAACAAAGTGTTCATAATATCTGGAGTTTAATTTATTCTTTAATCACATTTCCGCTACTAATTTAGTAAACGTTACTCACATTAATGTGCAAAATCATAAATTCGCTAAAGACTGAAGAAAACGCTTTGTACAAACAACGAACACGGAGACACACACTCATCCTCTCTATTACTGCAGGTTACATTAAATTAAACTGAATTTACATCACCATACAAGTTTCTGACGTAAAGTAGATTACTGATTGTAACATACAAATTAGTTTACGTCTTGTTTGGAGTGTAGACCTACATTCAGCAAAGTCGTTTGATATTATTCGAAGCATTCGTTAGAAAATTTAGTAAACGTATTCCGCATTGCAAAGTTGTTTACATCTAAGCAAATTATGAAATCAATCTACGGATTGGCCGACAATAAATACATTGTTTATAAGTGAATTTTAAACTTGCTTATTTGTTAAGTTGCAACACAAATCATGATACAGACGTGAATGTGTGTTACTATGTTTAGTTATAATTAATACAATATGCTTGGTACCAAGCGTGCATTAAAATAGTATTTTTACTTTTACATGTCAATTTGGAATGTAATCACAGTTACTATAAATACTCCTGCACATGGAGCAATAACTAAATAAGTTAGTAAAGGAGAGAAAGCGTTGAAAACTGATGTTTTTTCAGAATCTATGAGTTAGTACGATGGCTTTAATTGTTGTGGCCGAGAGCAGTAGAACTTGAGATGGCCAGTTTTTCTTCAATAATCTTGTTGAAGATGACGGAGTGCTCATATCCACGACAAGTATGATTTTATGTCTTATGTGCCAGAATACGTTGACGGTATGGAAAGGCTGTTTATTTCCTCAAACAAATTATGTATAAATTGTATGCCTATATGCTATATCCCAAGGTCTTTGGTGTTTTAAGTTGGAAATTTTGGCTAACTTTTGTGTTTGAATAATGTAAACTCCACACAGCAGTATACTAAGGTTTAAATATGGACGTAGAAAAAAGTATTTTTCAAACAGAAAATTTTACCGTTTTAGCACAACATTATTAGACAAAGTAAAACGTCTGCTATTTAGTTACCGATACTTTGTTTTAGCGTGCTTTTGACAAATAAAGTTTTGCTCCAAGTATAAACCTGAGTATTTTGCCATTTCCGAACAAAAATTTACATTCCACTGTTAGTAACTTATAGGCTAATAAATTATTTTTTTTTTCAATTTATTGGAGATTTGTAATCTGTTCGACTAAGCAAACATTGAAAAAATCGCCTGACAACACACATACAGGATTTTGAAGAGCTGTCCATTGAGAGCTCTTCTTGTTTTTGTTAATAGATTAAAGAAGGCAAATAACTGACAGTGGTTTAGTATAAAGTGTTAGTACAAAGGTTTTGTAAAATATATAAAAACACTTGGTAAGTTTCACAAATTTTTTAATTAACTCTGACAGCTGTTTCGACTAACTTAAGCCATTGTCAAAGAGCGAGTGAATGAAATTACTGAACACAGGATGTTAGAGGAGTGTAGGTGGCAAACATCTGTTTAGGGCGTATCTGGAACATCTGTGTTGTGATGGCGAGGGGGGAGTGTGTGCATGAGACAAGGGAAGGTCTGGTGTCTTTAAAAACTAAATACAATCATGAATGCAAAATATAAAATTAACTGAACTAAATATAAACTGAATGCAAAATTTAAAATAATGATGAACATTCAAAATAATATAAAATAAACTAAACTAAATAACGGATTTTAATAAAGGGGATACACAAAATTCAGTCTGTTCATTGGTTAAATTTTTATTATTTTTTATTGCTTTTTTAATTTCTAAAATTTCTAACAAATCAATTTTTTTACCTTTTTGTATGTTGTGGAGTAGTGTTATGTTTTTTGTGTCTATGAAGTGATTGTGTTGTAAGCAATGATCTGCAAAACCTGTATTAGATGTATTGGTTAAAATCCCCTTCTTATGTTCAGAAATGCGATGTTTCAGAGCACGGCCACATTGTCCGATATAAATAGCATCGCATTCTGCACAGTGTATTTCATAAACTCCATTTTTCTCCAGTGTGTTAGATTTTTCTTTATTATTGACTAGTAGTGAAAAAAGATTACGTTTGTTTACTGATACCATGTTAAGACCATGGTTTTTTAACCTATAATTAATCTTATCTGTTATACACGGAATGTAATTTGTTAAGTGAACAAACACAGTTGTTCAGAACAAACACATCCTGTGTTCAGTAATTTCATTCACTCGCTCTTTGACAATGGCTTAAGTTAGTCGAAACAGCTGTCAGAGTTAATTAAAAAATTTGTGAAACTTACCAAGTGTTTTTATATATTTTACAAAACCTTTGTATTAATATGTTTCACCAAGTGCCCAACGAGTCATCAATTAATATCGTATAAAGTGTTAGGTTTTGTGTACAGACTTTGCATTGTTCACTTTTATTATATTTTGTAGATTATACAGTTTTAAACTAAAAAATTTGTGCTATCCAAGAATTTTGTATATCGGAATATTATAAAAGTTGTGATTAACGAATTTTCTGCTGTTTAATTATTTATTCCACCGTTTAAAGACGACGACCCGTGCCATTGTTGTACCAGTGTGCTATTCTTTGATTTTATGAAACCTGAATGATTCCGTATAGAGGTACACTACATAGTTGTAATTACAATTTAAAATAATACATGAGATTTAACAGATATTTCCATGAGATATAATTACCAATTTCACAACAATAAAGCAAACATAACTGTTTACTACCACTATTAACAACCTGAAGATTACTTTATTGCTGTTAATATCAGCCTTTATGACTTTGGGAGATCAATATTATTTTTCTCGAATAATAGCTGACAAATTTCTGAAGAATTATTAGATGTTGATTTACAAAGTCATCATCAATTTAATTTTTTATATGAGTAGCTTATAATAAGAATCGTTCGGTACAGACTTGTAACTGGTATTATGTGACAATATATACCTTATTGGAACATGATTTTTCATATATAATATATAATAAATGTGCCTCCATTTTCTTTAGTGCAGTGGCTTCCAATCTGTGATATGAGTAGCTGAACGGAAAACGGTTGACCGTTCACAGGACGAATAAAAAGCAAGTTATGTGATGTTTAAGTATTTCATTACAATCAGTGAATATCAATTTCTATTCTAGTGTATTCATTGTTCATAGTCTGAACATACCATACATATGATTTATAATAAAGTTTTAAATTATTCATATTCTTAATTTCTACTGATTTCGGTCATACACCATCGTCAACAGTAGCCAAGCACATAAAACTACAGTCTTGTGAATATGTCCAACGTGTGAACATTTAATGCTATTGAAAACATGCAAAGATGAAATAGGATCTAATATATATTGAGCAATACGGAATATACAAACCTGTAAAAGAAGACGGTCACGAAAATCTATTAAACATCGTGACGGACTTCAAAAATCGTACCACATTTGAGATATTGCTCCAAAATTAAAATCTAAATAATCGGCTGATATGATATATAGACCTGAATGAAAACATAAACTCTCCGAAACAAAATCCGTTCTCGAGAAACTTTGGACACAAACGTACGTTTCACGATCATTAATCAGTGTTTTCGAATTCGTTCTTTCTATAAATAGTAACTGTTTTGCAGTATCGTAACCGCGAGTGTATAGTGTAAATGTACTGACGGTGGTCTATGACCGAAATCGACATAAATTAAGAATGTGAGTAATTTAAACTTTATTATAAATCATAAGTATGGTATCTTTAGGCTATGAATAATGAATACACTACAATAGAAGATTGAGATTATAGGTACCATTAGTAAGCAATAAGTGTGTGTATATTATAGTACATCATCATTAATCAGTGAATAGATTGTTTAAATTAAATACAAACACAACCAAAGTATTTTGTTGACAGAGAGTGATGGAACGACACTTTTCTTTCGGAGTAACAGTCCCCAGGGAGGATTGCAACCATACGTTACCCGTACTATACACTACATAAGTCTATGGACTTTACCTGTAAAATGTCACTAGCTTCAAGTATATTTTGTGTGTGTGTGTGTGTGTGTGTGCGTGTGTGTGTGTGTGCGCGCGCGCGCGCGTGCGTGACGGATACTTAAATAACCACCCACATACTCACCAATAGGCCTATTATCTATGTGAGTGTGTGAGCGCCGGCGTGTACATGTGTAACAATTATTGGATAGAATGCATTGTCAGCGTGCTTGGTTAAAATATGTGGTTAAATAGTTTGTCTTTCTAATTATTGTTTTCAAACCTGCTTATATAAAAATTTTTTAAATTCTTACTCCAAACTAAAAGACTACTAAAAGACCAAAAGATGTGAATTGTTTTCATAGCGTGAAGAATAAACAATTAACAGTTACTTACCATTTTCACATAAAAGTCATAAAAAAGTCACATAACCTTTTTCAAAACTAATAACAATAATAAAATGTTAGGTGTCACACCGTTTTTAATATACATCACTACACTTTAAAATTTAATTAACGTAAAAATATTTAAAAAAATTAATTTTATTTAGCAAACGTTATAGACAGTAAAAGCATGGAGGTAGTTGCTATGCATGATACACAAAATTTTCAGTATCTCGAGAAACTGTTCGATCAAAGTGATTTAAAAATTGTTCCAGAATACCAAGTTTCATCTAAAATCGCTACGCTTAGACTCCAGACTTATAGAACCAAAGTATCTGTCATTAATGGTGATTATTTTGGTTATTTTTAAAGCTAGCAAAACACTCGGTTTTTGCCAATATTTTATAATAATGCAGATGTTATGGAAAAAGGAAATAAAGTACATTTTTAGTATATTTTTTGGATTTTTCAGTATAGCTTTTAAGCGATTTCCTTCTAAATGATCCGTTCCCAGAAACTTTCTAATTGTCTCAACTGACAGTCCAAGTAGCTGTTTATTACTCGGCTTACGTAACTATATTTAACGAATTAGTTACTAAAAATATCCATCAGCATAAATGCTTTAGCTTATGCAATCTTTAGCTGTCTATTATTACACCCAGCATTATGTAGATATTCTTTTGTCCCCACGATGTCTGGAACGAGAGGAGGACCGTTAGAGTAATGATAATGAAGGCTGTGATTTGTTACAAGATAAATAATATACTAAATATGCAAACTATGCAAAATTTTGCGCAACTTGGAATTTAGAGTATCACAATTTAACAAAGAAAAATTGGAAGTCTGTGTCTGTAAAATAAGTGCACGTGAGCGAGAGTTTAGACATTGTAACGTACCAAAATAGCAGTTACATAAAAAAAAGGTCTAATACGTCAAATAGAACAATAACATGAACATGTTTCATCAAGCATAGAAGAAGGAACAGCAGAATAAAAAATAAAATGTGTATCTACGAATAAATAATATTGAAACAACCCAACGAAGAAGAAGGAAGAGTAATAAGGATATCATCGAGTGTAAAAAAGAAAGAGAAAATACCATGAGTCAATATAATACGTTAGCATCCAGGCCCAATAGATCAAAATAGTGAGGGGATATACCGAAAATGATTATCATCGTAAGAAGGAGACGAATCAAATACAATCACCATAGTGAAAAAACAAACTAATTTGTTATAAGAATGAAATAAATATAGGACAATGACTATCATAATAATGAATGAAAATGTGGAAGAATATGACTATATTCAGTGAACATGAATTATTACAAATAATGTGTAACCAAGAAAAGCACCAAAAGTGACAAACAACTAACCAGAAGAAGAAGAAGAAGGAGAAGAGTAAGAAATGTACCATGAAGAATGAAGATTATGTATGACCAGTACAAGACATCAACATTCACAAAATATGGAACGCATCAAAATCAATGTAGTGACCAGAATAAGTGTAAAGATTATTGGACTATCAATAATAAAGAAACCAAGTGTTGAGCATCAATAAGTCATCACAAACAATGACAGTGAATACCTAGTATAAGTGTAACAACATATGATATAATAACATTTTACTCCAAGTAAACAGCACCAACAATATCAGCGAAAGTGTTTATAACGGAGTGAAGTGAATGACCATTTGTAAGTGAAAGAATCAACGATTAACAAGTGAAATGCACAAACAATTAGTGTACCAATTTTAATCCAAGATTGTAAAACCACAGATATAATCAATAAGACCACCAAATATATAATACAGAAAAGTGAATTAATTGTTCATGGAGATCAATAATAAAAGCTTTATAATCCTTGATATGAAATGTGCCTAAATGTCATGGCAACACAGGACAAAATGCAGATGAATGTCAAGACAAATAGTAGTAAATAAACTAATTTGTTGAGTATAAACAAGTCAATGTACCAAAGCCTAGATACAATCCACCAAAATATGTAACATAATTAGACTAAGAAACCCAGTATTATTGTTTCAACAGATAGTGTAAAAATCTGTACAAAATGTGTAAAACATAATAATAAACCATTGTAGTAACATGCCATAATGAGATGACAGTAGTTGAGATGAATACTGTAAAAAACTATGAAGCACATTGTTGTCAAACAAATGACACATAACCTCACATGAATTGGACCTACAACATAAAATCATATACATTAATTAAACAAAGTAATTATCCATCATTGTTTCAAATAGAGACTAAATAAGAATAAAAATACAAAACAATGAATACCATATGAACTGAAGGACACAACAAATGAATCAGATTAAGTACAATAACAATAAACCAAATAGACAGAACCCCAATGTGACAAGAGAGTTAGTCAGAAAACATTATCAAAACTTATAAAGAGAATGTAAGAAATGTTACCAGTAGTTAGAGAAATGTTCAATACTACTATGAGAACACCTCACAAATATTATACTAGTAATTTAATAATTGAAATTTAATAAAATAACTAACTGCAATCATAGAACTAGGTGTAAATAACCACCATACAATAACTTAGAGAGATTTCAGATAACAAAAAGTTAGTGAATACACTAAACTAAACATGTACAACAATTGTACACAATTTTAATTGTTAACAATATATCCAATGTGTAGTAAAATAACTAAATAAGAGTGACAAAATGGCGAGATGAGAGCATAATGGATTTTGAACCATACTATATATGTAAATAAAATAGCATTTAACCAAAATAAAGTATGAACAAATGTATATAGATATACCTGTTAATGTTATAATACAAAAAATATGTAGTAGAATAAGGGATAATAGCGATATAAGTAAATGTAAACAATCGGACATAGTTGGCTTATACGCCATTTGCAAATTTTGTTTAAACTGTAAATATAGCAATATTATGTATTAGCATGAATGAGAAATGGACTCAAAATGTTTAGTCAGAAGTATTAAGATGTAATTACAACAAAATATAGTGAAAAGGACTTATTTTTGTTAAGAACCGATGTATGAGTTTTGAAGAAGGTAAAGTGAATTATTAATGGACGGAATTATTACTTGTTTGGACTTAAAATAAAGACGCAAGTGTCCGCAATTTAATGCCACTATCCAAATGACGATCTGACAAAAAATAAGAAACTTATAGCCATTATAAGATTTTCGATCATTTTCGAATGTCCATGTACACGTCATAGATAGTCTCTAACCCGAAGTTAGTAATGCTAAAAATTAAAATATTTATTTAACCAAGGCGTTTGGGGTAGAGAGTATGGCTTTCTAAACCAATCGAATGACTCAATTTCACCAGACGAAAAGAGACGCTTTAGCGAGATGATTTAATTGTCTTCCAACACTCGAAGCGGGAGGAGCGTGTCACAGTCGTCAAGACATATTTTAAAATGTGCGCGTCACCCCCAGTAACGTGGTCAAATATTAATCTATACTGAACACCCTATTATCGAGTGACAGTGTAATAAGTGTATAGTGAACAAAAGAGATGACCACTGTATAATAAGGGTCATGTCATGTGAAAGGAAACAGGGAGTATAATACTTTAAGAATTTTAAAAAATATTAATGAAATAATTCTCGTTGGCTGAACGAAAATTATTGTTCGACTGCACTAGTCAAGTGAACACGCTTTAGTGCATTCACCGATAACGATGAATAATTATCAGAATGAGATGAACAAAGTTATCGTCCAATGTGATGGCGATAATTAATTAAAAGATGTTATATTTTTATATTTAAAGAATAATTAATAAAATCGGAATCAATATTAAATACCGCACCCAATTACTTGTAAATATAGTCGCTTAATTGACTATGAATTTAGTCTTGACAAATAATAACTTTCTTTACTGACAAATAATAACTAACTATCATTACTGATAATTCTACATCCTATTACTAATAAATAAAGTGTTTGTAAAAATAGTATTAAGAGTTTTATATGATATTACTTATTATACGTTATAACTTACTCTCATCTAGGTAAACTAACCTAGAACCAAAACGTATATTTTGTCACAGAGAAACACTTCTGTCATAAATGATTTTTATAAGTGGAATCGATAATAAGAGTTTTTTCAGTTTTTTTCTCTTTCCAGTTCATAATAGTAATAACTAATAAATCAATAACATTATTTTAATAGTGCAACGTTAAAAGCACGTGTGTACAATCTTAGCTTCACTAGGCACCAGAGTACCGTACGACAGTACGATAGTATTGACTATCGTATTGAGGTTAATAATTTTAAATTTTGTTCTTTTAAATCATAATAAATAAGTAAACATTTTTATTTATTAACACATCTTTATATCTAGTATCATGTATATTAAAAGAATTCACGAAAATTGGTAATACAAATGACCAAAGTGAACATAACCTAAAGTACCATATTATCGTACATTGTAACAGTGTTACCAGCCTTGAGCTGAAGAAGTCTCAATATTCATTTAATTTGTTGTTGTTTGTTTTAAAAAAATCAATATTAATTGTTTTAAAGGAGTTTTTGCTAAATTTCACTAATGTCAATAAAAAACCTCAGTTTATTACCAGTGGATATAGAGTCTTCATTTCAATAAAATAGAAGTAAAAAGCTTATTTTTTTAGAAACAATTATTTCACAAGGTGGCGGCAATATTCGAATCATTGATATTGGAATATTCAATTTACCGTTGAATATCAGTGTTGTTTCATGTAATGTGCATTTATCGATATTCAAACGAAATATCTGTGTATTGTAAATGTATTTACAGTGAGAGAGAGTCGCCCATCGAGAAGATTGAAGACCTCCACGGATGGTAAGTGGGGAGATGAATACAGCGAATTATTAGTGATTTTAATACTCTTTTAAACACAAACTTTAACTTCAATTTACCCATTACTAATTAGTTATATTAAATACTAAACAAACCATATGACAACGTAAGAGTCTACAACTACAACAACAACACGACTAGTTAATAAAACAAATTTTCTAACTTAAAATTAAACCAATTAACAACACATCATCTAAACAAAAGAGTCGTTCTATTACAACATGTACGGTAAGGTTACCGAATTTGGTGATAGTTCTTAGATTATATTCTGTATAAGATTTTATTCTGTATGCCACTCTTTAGAAAAAAACAAAAATTATATCAAGAAAAATAATATTTTGTCCTAAGTATGTAACTACCAAAGGTTTCCTGTAGCAAAGTTGAACGGATTTTTAATTAATTTCTAAACACATCCAAGAATTTTTAATAGGTGGTATGAACTCCTAATATGGTGATAGTAGATTTTTAATATGGTGATAACTACAAGTATTATCAATATGTTAATTATCCAGTTTAAAGTAGGCATTTTGTGCTATAAAATCAAACAGCGCATATAAATTAATTGGCTTAGTGTCATTAATTACATGAAGGAGAGATTTTTAAGACTGAAAAATAATCCAGAAATGGAGACAACGGAATACACCATCATTGTCTTTTCCATTACACTTATCACACATGTAGACTGTGATATCTTGATCAGGTTTCTGCGAATGGCACATTTCATGGCAAGTTTACCAACAAAATGAAAACTGGACTCATTTTTTTGCAGTTTTGTCTTACACATCACTACTATAAGCTGTGTTACAAATCCTGCAATCTTTATTACAACTATTTGTAGATTGATGCTCTGTATCATGGCATGTTTAGTCATCTTTAAGAAATGTTGCAACTAGGTTTACTGGTAATAACATGCAGGCACTTTCCAGATGAATCAACTTTACGTTTCCTTACTCTATCAATATAAGGTCTCCAGACGATAGTCGTAGCATTCTTTTCAGAGTAGTCCATGGAACATCAAAGTGGTGTGGCCCTCCTATGTAAAGTCACTTTCCCTACTTTTCACTTTGAATATATTGCACTTTTAATGTCAGAAGAACAATACTGTCTACAACATTTGTTTGTTTGCTCATTACTACGTATCAGGTTTTTCCTTGTTCGTTTGTAAAGATAATGCTTTAACCTTTGGAATTGTGTAACGAAATTGTTAATTTTTATTCGTATAACATAAAGTATTACACTCCATAACAAAATAATATAAAACTTTTCATTAAATCACGGACAACTACAATCAAAGTAGAATATTTTAAATGTGTGACATAAGTATAATTAAATTTTAATTATTTAGAGTAAAATAAAATATAAAGCGCTGCACAGCAAACACAACAACTCAAAACTTACAACTCGACAAAAATCGGTAGCCACTAAAATATTGACGGACCGTAAAAATGTCATTAATGCTAGACAGATTCGTACTCTATCTGTTGATACAAAAAGAAACTAATTCAAATATGAGCGGTGACAATACAACATGTTCAGACCACGTGATATAATATAATACTGTCGTGTATGAATCGCATTCGATTGTTAATTGTCTAGCTGTGACAGCGCGCTGACGTAATGTTGTTAATTGGCAAAGCACAAATGCATTCAGACGATACTGTTACAGGTACACATGTATCAGTTTATGCGGAACTGACGGAACCATGTTGTGTACTGATTGACAGTCAAATCGGTACTTCGGTTGTTACAGAATGTTTCGTTTACAATAGCAATATTTTGCGAATATTGTTCTTTTTTGTTACTTAAACACATCCTATGGTTTCCATAAAATTATTTTTCTGAAAAAGGAAGTCGCAACGAGAACTTAGTGATGAACACCTTGTTGCACTTCGCTTCTTCAATCTCAGGTTACTACGACCACCTTACACGCTTTGGAGTTTTGATTATTCAAGGCAATAGATTTAAATTAATTTGGATATTTTTAATACCCTGTTTATAATATTGCGTAAGTGTTGTAAGATGGAAAAGACAACATTTCGTATTTTTTTGTTTTGTATTATCCATAATTTTTATTATAACTGGCCAAAGATTGTACATAATTTGACAAAAGTTGAGGTATAGTTGATGTTATCGTAGCTATGAATTCTATCTTTATTGCGTGCGTGCATTAGCAGTAATATCGTGCCTTGTAACTTCTGTATCTATATGTTAAAAAACATTTACGTAAGACTGCGCACCTTTAATTATTTAACTTTATTCCCTATTAATTACCTTACTCATTACTCAATGTGCTCTTCATGGATCACATGCAGAATTTAAGTCATTCTTCTGTCCTTCATTTTCAGGACACTTTTTCTAAACTTTCGAAAAATGTATCCCACTTGATATTATCAAACGCACTTTTCAGTCCATAAACATACTTATTATTTGTTTTGTTGTATTTCTTGTTCAGTAATTAACGTAGTGTTAGAATAGAGTCCCGTTTATCCTTATTTCAAGAACGAAACTAATCCTCATTTAACTATTTCATTATTATCTTTCCTGTTCTCTGATATAACATTTTTGTAACATCTATAACATATTATGATGATTATTCTATATTATTCAGGAGTGTCTGTTTGCTGCTTCCTTAGTATTATGTAAATTAAACTCTACTAAAAGTCTCAAGGTAGGCCTATAATCCCCAGTTTTTACGTGTCAGTTTAGATATTCTATTTTCAACTATTTTCCCCATAGATTATAGTCTTTCATCGAATTGACATGTTGAAGGCTTCCTAGAGCATTCTACAATTCTAAGTTCAAGATTGGTTTAATTTTGTCATTCATATCCATATCATACTATTTTACATCCGTTTGCTCTCCCAAAACATAACCTGGTAGTTGTCACGTAAGTAGGGTTCTTCATTGTATTCCTGGTAACTCTCCGTTCTTCTTGCCTTTCACCGATACCATTTATCATCTGATAATAATTTATTATTGATTAAATTCATCGTCACTTGTCTCATGTTTTGTTTATTTTTCTTATATGCTTTGCTTATTTTGTCTGCTATGTTAACCACTCCTAATTCCTGACATTTTTGTTTCCCAACTGGGAACAAGTATTTTTACTTTTGATAATATTTTGTTGTTTTGCTGTTGTTCATTTAGACTATATTTTATGTAATTTTGTGTTAAGGTAATTTATCTCAATATATCTCACCTCAATAATTTATCTCATATTTTACATAACCGTCCATATCCTTTCGTCCCTCTCCTCCCCCCCCCCTAATTGCGACATTTATATAAAGACGTGTCATTTTTATGCACGTGCTCTGCTTAGTTCAACTCTCTATCTTCTTTGTTAATGCTCATAGCAAATACATTTTTAGTTGACAGCTTTCAACAAATTTAAAATTCAGTGAGCTGCTAAGGGATCAAATTTTAAATGGGAAAGTTCATCAGACGAAATTTAGGCATACTGCCTTTATGTCCACTCAAATACTCATTATTGTTTTTGTAATCAGAATAACCATATTTACTATATAGCCGCGAAGATAGTTTTACACGGAAGAGGTAAAGCTGGTGTCAGGTAAGCAACCTACTCTCTAAAGTGCAAACAGTATAATGCGTTTTACGTGCAGTAGTCTCGTGAGGCTACACTTCATTATTATGTAAAGTATACTGCACTATACCATTAATTAGGTAAGTCTGATTAATCCATTTATTTAAATGATAAAAAAATAAGTTCTGATAAGTAACACAGTTTCACGTTAGGTAGAGTATGTACTAAATTCTTCTGTTTCCGCTAGCGCAGAACGTATGAAAGCTGTCTTTTCGCGTAAGAACTACCTTCAGGAAAGGTCACGTATAGTATGATTTTGCCGCTTTTGCTATATAATCCACACAAGAGAGGCCTGATTCACTAAGTGAATTACTGTTTTCTTTGTTTAGGTAATTGTCATATGATTAGAGCATGTAAACAAGAAACGTCTGCAATGTCTATTCATGTAAACTCCAAACTTTTGTTAGATTTAGTAGATTTTATGTCACCTCTTAGGTAAACAGGATCAACTGACATCGCATTTACACTTAAGATAAAACTGAATGTTCATCCATATTTTATGAATGACCAATGCAAAAAAAATAGAGACTGTGTCAAATCTTTAGGCTGCAAGCACAATTCTCACTAGACTAACCACAGCCCTCTTATTGTACGGGGACCACTACATTCTGCTGCTCAGAAATGTTTCGTTGCAGAACATTGATTAGAGATGGTCTCTGACCTAGAAGTTGTTTCTTTGATAATGTGATAAAATATCTCATATTCGAACGAAAACGGAAAGTTTAACAAACTATGGCTAGTACGAATATCACTTCTCATCCCATCCTTATTTGATATAAAACATATTGCAACTTTCGGCATTAAGAAATGTCACGGAAGTCCAGGAACGTAAATCGTTCCTACTGGCACACCAGACCCATACGTATGCAAACTCAGCTCCAATCCATGTGTGTGTGGGTGAGAGAGAGGGAGAGAGAGAGAGAGAGAGAGAGAGAGAGTGTGTGTGTGTGTGTGTGTGTGTGCACTTTTCATACCTTCTCTCTTCCTTTAAACTGGCCAGTAGGGTAGAGTACTGTTCGTTGATGGAGAGTAATGGGAATTGCTCCGTTGGATCTAAAATGTTAACCACGTGGTTCTATGGTTTTATAGCCCTTAAAGTCGTTAGATCTTACGGAAGATATGTAGCGAATCTACCTTAACAGTCGAATTTCCTAGTTAGGCAATTTTTCGGATTTCGTTCTGAAGCTCTTTCACAGTTTCGAGAAAACTTCAATGTCAATCTCACTTAACCTGATTTTTAGCGATAAATAAATACAATTTTTATCTTTTAATTCTGATTTTAAAAGGAATTATTTTGATTCTGATCACATGGAATTCTCTGTTTGTTGTGTTTCGTTTACGTAATCTTTTGAGGTTTAGTCTGTACTACTCTATTGTTAATCTGCTTGAATGTACATCTACTCCGGGGTACTTTTAAATACCTAAAACCTCTGCAAAAGGAAGACATCTTTCCATGTATCAAGGTATTAAATAAGTACACAAACCCCCCTGTAAATGGCGTCTGAAGTAGTTGCTGGCCATAACGTTTTAGTTTAGATTGTCTTATTTACCTATTTTATTTAGACCCCTAACGTTCTGATTTCTTCGTAATTTAAGAGAATAAAAATTATAACATTATTTAGAGCCGTAGGTAAAACAATTTTTATTATCCACACTGATGAATTGCAAAGTTTCGTATAGTTATTTGCGAACGCCCCATATAGCGTCTTCCAAAAAAATTCAACTGGCTCCCTTTATGAATATGTGCTAAAATCCTGTAAATTATAGATTGGTTTCCATCCTTGCGGTCAGTAAACTAACTTGTGCTCTTGTGTTTATCGCTTCTTGTATAAATCATAAAAAAACATGGAAAGGAGACAAAGTTTCAGTAACCACTTAATCCACCGGACGAGTCGACTTTGCAACAATTTATTATTTTCATTCTTTAGAATTAACAATAATTCTATACGTGCCAACTCAAAGACTACAAATTAATATTGGTTATTAAACTTTCACTTGTGAACTTACTTTGTTTCCTCCCGTACGCGTTTCGGCGTGATGTGCGCCTTCGTCAGCGGTGTGAGACAGACTGTCAGTAACTTGTAACGGTTTTTTTTTATTTATTTTTTTGTAGTTGGTAGGTAGATTGGGGAGGGGGTGGAAGGGAATTGGCGCGGGGATCCGAATTATTGTTTGTTTTATGTATAATTGTGTCAAAGAGTGTGTGTGATTTATAGTGTAATTGGTCGTTAAGTATGTTGTTGGGTTGTGTTGTGTAGCACAAACGCTAACGGTGTATACAAAACGGTATAGTGTTAACGACCAATTACAGTATAAATCACACACACTCTTTGACACAATTATACATAAAACAAACAATAATTCGGATTCCCGTGCCAATTCCCTTCCACCCCCCACTCAACCGACCAACTAAAAAAAACCTTTGCAAGTCACTGACAGTCTGTCTCACACCGCTGACGAAGGCGCACATCACGCCGAATCGCGTACGGGAGGAAACAAAGTAAGTTCACAAGTGAAAGTTTAATAACCAATATTAATTAGTGCTGTGAAAAAAAAGATGAACTATCAAAACAACTACAAATTAATATTTGATTAATATGATGTCTCTTTGAATCGGCGTATTTAATTTGTTCCACAGGTACTAAACCAATAACCTTATATGGAATAATAAATATCTCACACAAGAAGCAAAAACTAGGATTTACAAAAGCACAATACGTCCAGTAATATCCTATGCATCAGAAACCAAGCCAGTAGGCCTACAATAACAACTCAAAGTAAACGACAAACTATAGAAATGACTGTATGACGGAGGTTACTAGGAAAGCAAGGGATACGATAGGTTTCCAAACGATAGTGTAGGAGAAACGTGTAATGTAACAGATATTAATTCTTGGATTGCAGAAAGAAGAAGAATATGAAATGAACACATATCAAGAATGGATGAGCAAGACTAGTGAAAAAAGCAAGAGATAGCCAACCAAACACGAAGAGGAGCATTGGTCGGCCAAGGAAGAGGTGAAATAACGGAATGTAGGACAGTTTTATAGAAGAAGAAGAAGAAGAAGAAGAAGAAGAAGAAGAAGAAGAAGAAGAAGAAGAAGAAGAAGAAGAAGAAGAAGAAGAAGAAACTACTAACTTACAGGGACTCATTTATTAATTAAACGCTTTATACACTTGCAGTACTCTATATTACTTTATAGTACTATATAGTAGTACACTTGTAGTACTTTATACACTTGCAGTATTCAGACACTTTACAAATTCTTCCGTCTTGTCTGTCTCTTTTATTAATTTTGTTTATAAATTTTTCCACTGTTCTTCGTCAGTCAATAGTGCCGGTAGAGTTTTTATAACACATATGTAACACGTTTTCGACAATAACATAAATGCATCGTAGAAAGTTGGAATTGCTGTAATGGCGATTTCAGATTTGGAATGAAAAAAAGTATGGTCAAAGTACAAAACAAATAATGACAGTTTGAGAGAGGTAAGTAATACAATGAAAGACGCACTAGCGCACAAAGAAAGTAATTAGACTTGTGTGTACGTACAATACATATAAGCATATAGAGCAAATTTTAATTTCTGCAGAATTTAGTTTTATAATGTTTTAGATAAAATCTGTTAAGGAAAAGTCTCAAAATTTTTAAACTATACAGAATGCTTATTTCTGAGTGTTTTAAAGAAAGCAATTATTACATATAGACCGTGGATTCAATTTATATATGTCTATGAACGCATGTTTCCTTGGTTACAGGAAAAACAAGGATATTTTAAGAAATTAAATATTTAATATTCCTGTACATATGTGTGTTTCCTTGGTAACGGCAGAACGAGAAAAAATTTTGTTCTTCACACAGGACAGTATTTTGAAGATAGGGCTTATTGTAGTTGAACGCGCAAAAAATATAAACGTTAAAGTAGAAATTTAATTAATTTAGCAATAAAATAAATTTTTATAATTTTAATTTGTTATTAGAATTCCTTTAAGTATACTACTACTACTACTACTACTACTACTACTACTACTACTACTACTACTACTACTACTACTACTACTACTACCACCATTCTCCTATTACAACTGCTAGTACTACTTCTAACATTAATAAACAATACCGAACAATAGGGAATCGAACGAATTGATAGATGGCGAGGTCATAGCGAGGTTCATCAAGTCTGTGAGGATCAGTTGGTTGGGACACGTGATGCGCTCGGAGGATGACAAAATGCCCAAAGCAATTCTTAGAAGGACAGTAGATGGGTAAAGAAGGAAAGAAAGACCTAGAAGAATATGGCTACTGGACGTAGAAGATGTCGTCAGGAAGATGAGTATCGGGGATTGGAGACGGAGTTTGGAGGACTAAAATGTTTGGAGGCGACTAGTCGGGAGGCTCATCGTGCTCTGTAGTGCCAGAGGAAGAAGAAAAAGAAAAAATAGAAGAAGAAGGAAAAGAAGAAGAAGAATATGAAGAAGAAGTTCCTACCGTCAAAAATATTTATCGATTTATGGTTGTTTCTTTATTTTATAGGACCAAATTTCACTTGGAGCTCTAAGTTTTGTTTATTAAACAAAAGGCTACGCACTTAGCGGGATCATACAGTTTACTCCACAAAGGACGAGTCTTAAGCCCCCTCACCAAACATTTTTCCTTTTAACACGCTCCTTTCTCATCTTCTTCGTAAACGTTTTACAAAAACATTTCTTGAGGAATGTCTGCTAACAGCTCATGTGTCAACTTATTGACATCAATAAAAATTGCTTTACAATATCCATATTTTCCTGTGAGTGCCTAACGGATACGGTATGTACGAAAACAACGAGTGCGATTACAGCTTGTTCTCAAACACAGCAAAAGCTTTCGTGACGGCCAAAGATTTATAGAGATTCCGTGGCACCGACAGAGATTCCATGCTACTACTACTCAATAGCAGCAAGATTCCGAAGGCAGCGGCAGAATCTTCGTACGAAATACACAGGCTGAATTTTAGAAAAATGTTACGTAAAATTCAGTTCAAAAAATTCCTTTGTAACCAGAGTAGAACCGTCACAGTGAAGATATGTAGAACATACTGTTGGTCACAGGCTACCGTACTCACAAAATCAATTGATAAAGTTAAATAACTCTAATTTTAAACACTCATAACTACTATATTCTAAAAATGGACACAGAACTTATCATTAGACAAAGTAAACATATAAATAATCCCGCACATTACATCAAAGTTCCATGTCAATATTTTATATACAAGTAGCAGGATATATTAGTGTAACGATTATAAAGTAGGTCATATATAATATATTTCATATCAGTAAAACATGCTTTTAGAGTAATAGCCTTTTTAATGTCCAATCAAATTTATATATTATGTTTAGTGTCAGAAATCGTTACTATAAATAAAATGTCAACAGGTCCGATTGTAAAAAGCATGAAGAGTTACAAACATGGTTAGGACTGTGTTCACTCATGCGCACCTACAGTATGTAGTGGCGTCTCGTTTAACGGACGGAAATTAATATAACCTGTTGTCTAGTACCGACGTTGATAAAATCTGTCACAGTGTGAATGCATATATCGAGTTCTTGTCCTATGTGTTCCATATCATATTTAAATTTGACGAAGCATGACTTTAAAACATTTGGAAAAGAACCATTTATCGAATAGACTGTGCACGATATAGTTACAGTTTTACAAAATTAAACATAAGGCCTTAAAAATGTTTTGCTATTTACATAATAATTATGTACTTAATATAAAATTGATACGTTGAAAGAATGCAACAATCTACAATGTATGTATGTTCCAATAAATGTAATATAACAATCTACTTGTTTTTTAGCGTTTATTTTAATAAGATTATTGTTACTTGTTTCATTTTATAAGATAAACCTTCCTCTTTTATATACGTTCAAAGATTTCCTTTGACCCCTTTGAAACTGCAGTTTTATAAAAGATTGAGTTGAAGAAAAATTATTAATTTCTACTTGTATTTAAGTTTTATCAATTCATTGTTTGTAATACAAAATATATTATGATGAAGAACTTAACATTTGCAGGAGACTACTAAATTACGGAAATGTACTCCTTACGTATACAGATTTCATGTATATGGAGTCTCTCCATACAATACAGACTCAACAAACGCTGTGTCTATTTTGGCAAACAGAATACAAAATCGTGATATAACTTAGGAAGCACATACACAAAAAACAGACACATGCTACATCTTACTATTAGAAATTGTTGAAGGTTATAAGATTTTATTGGGTGTTCCCAATTCAATTCAAGTGCCGTGTTTATTCCTTCTACCGATGGGAAGGGCACTAGAAAATCATTAAACGTCACCAAATCTGAACGTTTACAGAACATATTGTTACGACCGTCTACTAATATTCGTATGGTACAGTGGAAAGCAAAATACAAGGCTTTCCTGTCGGCGTTCTTATTTTGTCTCTTCCGCCCTTTGTCTGCGTTTCTCATTCTGTCGTTTTTCTGTCTGCAACAGCAGAGCCTGGAAATTTTTCCATTATCTGACTGGCATCCATGTTTACATATTAATTACAAATTACACTAGTCTTGTACAAGAATCTACTGTTTCCACTGTTTACGGTTCTATCCCACTTGTAACACCACTGTAACGACCGTACACTGATAATCGTATGGTACAGTGGGAAACAAAATACAATACACCAATTAAGTCACTAATCACCAGTTTTAATTACCACAATTTAACAGTTTGTAACACAAGGTAGTCTCTTAACTTGTGAACAAACAGAAATTGTTCACATCCAATAATAATGTCAATTGATAAATTCTCGCACAATTATAAAACACATAACACTTCGCCACAATACTTTGAACCGGACTGGAATAAATCGTCGCTCAAAACTGACTTGACGGTCGCTGAACGGCTGTATTTATACCCCGCTGATTTCCAGAATAGTCTGTCACTTTGGATGACTTGTTAAACAAGCAGGCGCTCTAGATAATCCACTAGAAACAGTGTCCTTAAACACATTGCGCTGACCGGTACGGTCTGGTATAGACTCGATTACGGTTCTCCTACAGTTACATATATTGGTAAACATTGGTTGGAGCGCATGACGTCGTCCCAGAACACTGTAACCTGTTATGTAGCTGAAGGCGGCAAAATGAGCAACAAGGTCGAGAACTGTGTTTTCTCTCGTGCGCAATCTCTTTCTAATTTATCTGTACCTACGAAAGTAATTTTTCTTTAACTTTATTTTTGCATACTAAACATTAAATAATTGATCTTTTTGTTTAAAGAAAGAGTTCAATTTATTTCTCTATAAAAAATAGTAAATGCTAATCAAGTCAAGAACCATTTATCCAGTTACCTGACATTACGTAATTTTTTTAGCGTTCCTGCATTTCATACTATTAAGATGACCAGGCGGATAGTAATTTACAATAATGAATAAAATTATTCAATAACAGAGGGATCAGTCATTGAAAAATTTGCTTTAACTTTTAAACAATACCACTAATTTCAACATTTTTTTAAATTTATACAACAAATACTATTACAAGAAATAATCCCACCAATCTACAGTAGCCCATTACGAATCAAATCACTGACACTTGTAACTTTCACGAAGTATCAATTTCTAAATAACAGTGACTGATTTCTCTGATTCGCAATACTCAGCTGACTATATTTAATCTGAGTTTCCCTATTTTCAGTCTGCTGTGGAGTTGTAGAGCGTTATGGAGTTCAATGATGTTGTGGATTAACGGAGAATAACCGTGTTGTCTCTAAGAAAGCATAACAGAATTTAGAATATCTTCTTTTTCTTAATTGACGTTACAGCTCTCGGAGAACCTTAGACTCATGGACAGTCGTCTCGATCCTTTGCTCTCAGTCTCCATTTTCTTACTTCGAGCCTGCATAGGTCGTCCTCAAGATCATCCACCCATCGTTTTCAGGGTCGACCCTTCCTTCTTCTTCCACCAGGTCTCCCAGTAAACATTTTCTTAAATGTAGATGTCTTTAACATTCTCTGGACATGCCCTGCCCACCAGATTTTACTTTTGTTTAAGCCAGTGACGGTATCTGTTTATCCATAGATTTGCTCGATTTCTGCATTCGGCGCATTTAGAATATGCTGCTACATAATACACACCTATGATGTTATGTGAGTTGTTATTAAAACAGTAAATTACAGAGATAGTTTCTACCTTTGTTCACCAACTGTTTATTTGTTTTTTTTTTTCTGTACTTGTTGCTTATGGGTAAGAGGCTCAAAGAACCTTCATGGTAGCAGCGCTCAAAGTGATCCGTCCGATGACTGCAAGTGTCATTCGATCGTATGGATGCTAGGCATACAAAATATTGTAAATGAAAACCATATTCCCAAAGAAGGGAATTACTACGTTATTGTTTGTAAGTTTAAAAATACTTGATTACTATCTTCTACAAAAAAGGTGACAGCGCTCTTTCTAAAAAAGAACTATTTTGTTGGGGTCTCCAGGGTAGCATCTTACGATTCCTCTACTTCTCGGTTTAAAACAATTGCATGTCAAATCTGACCTGACCCCATACTCTAACTGTTAGTGCTTAGTGAATAATACTGTGGCTCATGTCGTTGACCAGAGCAGTTATGTGACGGTAGGTGGGCTCTTGTTTCATCCAGAATCATGTATCGACGGATCCGACAAATTGAACTAAAGTAGAAATCTTCTCCAGGCACTAGAAGCTTTTCATTTAACGCAACAGTTTCCTTGGATTGATAATGCAACCGGTAGTTGATGTAGCGGGCATATTAGCGAGCCAACCCAGAAAATGTTTTAGATGGAAAATTAATGGAAATGGCTTAACTCTACCGAAAATACGAAACTTATGTTAGTTTAATAACAAAGGTGTGTAAGTTAAGAAAGAAGTTCTAAAGCCGCTAAGTTGCCTCATGCGAAATATTTACTTACTGTTATATTTTCTACACACACGCACACGCACACACACACGCACACACACACACACACACACACACACACTTGTATGCATGTAAATTACTCCATTACGTAATAGTCTTCTTAGACTCCGGTTTATTTCTGTTATAATACATTTTAAGAGTAATTTAAGTTACATAGTGTTGTGTACGTAGCACTTACCAATATAATAATGAAATATTGCATACGTTTCTTATCGAGGATAGAAATGATATATTTAGTAGGCAACGCCATAACAAAAACCTTTCAACTTTATGTTACCGGTAAATTCCCGGTCGGTATTCCCAGCCGTATAAGTAGCACTTAGTTGCCAAATCAAAGATTACAGTATGAAGGATTGTATTTTTAATATTTTATTTAATGAAATGAAGAGAGAAAGAAGGAAGGCGTTTCTACTCGAATAACGCCGGTAGTAGAAGCAAGATATAGTCCGCCACCACTCCAATAGTCTGCTTTAAAATGTACGCCTATATGCCTTTACTTCCTCCAAACTTTCTTTCGGTTTTCTTACAGCAAACAAAAATTTCTAAAGATTACCCAAACTTTAACTACCACACTATTTACTTTAAAAAACTACTGTGTAAATAATAATTACTCTAACTAATTCAACGTAATGAACCCATCCTGTGTCTGAGGTATGAAATTTATGTTTTTCAAGATAAATATTACTGCTTTGTTACAGTAAAACAACATACATTATATATATATATATATATATATATATATATATATATATGAAGGTTCATTTTATAAATGTCGTACTTTTGGTATAAAGTTGCCTTTATTAAAACTGATGAAGAATGATGATGTTACGACGAAAATCACTCACTTCTACTTTTGCTAGTACTAGTAATAAGAGAACGCGTTTTCCTATGAGACCAATCATTCTTCCACCATGTCTGCCACTTTCAGATCAGTTTTGTTGCGTGTAACATCAGTTAATGAGATTACTACAATTTTTAATGTAAAAGCTTGTGTACGACAGATATAAAGATCGTGTGTATAAAACTATATAATGGGATTCATACATATGTAAGGTATAAGGTGTATATGCTGTTCACGTTTTATTGTAATTTAAAGCTACTGACAGAAATATGAAAAAACGAATTAAGCGTTTTTACTTTTATGAGTAACTTTGTTGCTAATTATAAATTAAAAGTAACTATATTACTATCGGAAATCAGAAGCATGAATTCAATAAACAAATCGCCAAAACTACCAAATATTTCACAATATAAACCAGTAATCTTTCGTTCAAATTGTTTCTATTTTGACTGAATACAAAATGGTAATTAATAAGCATTTTAGGTAAATATGATTATTGATAGCAAATATTATTACTTTTTCAATATATTTCGGGCTCCGCAACTATGGCGTTTACCCCATCCTCGTCGGTCAGGAATGTTGCTCGATTACATGTTTCTTTCTCACCTACATTCTATCTCAACAGTGAAAACAAAATCTGGTACACACTTACACTCAAAACAATTCTTTTAGAGCTGATACAGTACACTTATTACTTTTAGATATGCAACAGAGTTTTGCATATTGCTAATTGTTCATTTCCTAGAATTGTTTACATTTTACACTGTGTCTTTGAGTTCAGTAACAGCACTGCAGTTTTAAATTATATGTTTCATTGCAAGAGCTCCGTGACAAGTTCAACAAGAATGGGTCGTTTTTGACCGTCTAGGTGATAACAAGTCGTCACGTTACTTTGCCAAACTCTCAGTCTGGTAATGGAAACATGTTCGCGACAACTGGGATCACCTGCCATTTGCCCATTTACGGACCCTTGGCTTCACGGCAGAAAGTTTGCTCACCCGTGCAGTCTACATCTGTTGCCACACATTTAAAAATAGAGACTGTGGCAGCTACTTTTGCGTCGTCAGATCGTATGGCAATTGAGACGAGTTGTGGGCTATCACCAGTGTCTCTCTTCATCATTACTTTCAATACCTACCTGACCCAAACATCAAGCAAAAGTAAAAGGCAAACAAAGGTCGTTTAACATCTGGTCTAGTGCCATTATCTGTTACAATAACGGAACACTGCCCGGATTGTACACGGCAGTTATATAACTCTATCAATCCGTAAAGATAACACATTTTCTCACAGCGATGCCGCAGAGCTATTTCGAGCGCACGGATGCTGGCTGGTCGAGTAAACGTACAATTGCGGTTGTATATTCTGGCAAGTCTGTTGCTTGCAATCAGCACATCGGTTATGTGGCTTGGTAGTGCTAAAAAGTCAGATGTCTCAGCAACAGTAATTGACTCTATGATGTATTGACATAATTTCTGCTTTATAGTATAAACGTTTGCTGGGTAAGTGCGGAATGTAGCGTAACTCAGCATTGTGTACAGGATCTAGCTTCTTCAAGTACGACTTCCTACTTAATGAGTACACCGCGCACTCATACTCCATTCTAGATAACAATAATGCGATGTACATGAGTAGTAAGACTTTTGTATCTCTCCATGTCATAAATAGGAAATGCACTTTGCACACAAATCTTCTGCATACACGTACTCTACGATAATTGTTTGTTAAAAGTCACTCCTAAATATTTGATTTCAGTTTTATGTTGCAGCCAAACACAGTTTATATTTAGCTTTGGGTGTGGCTGTCTTCCTTGCTTTTGACAGAAGTGGACATATGTGTCGTCTTTATTGTCGAATCAGTGCTGTTAGCATTTTCGACCAACATGTCTATACTATTTTGCAATTTACTTTTGATTATTGGCAAAAGCAATGTTCTACGTATTAGAACAGCGCAATATCGTCAACATACTAGCACTTCTCAACTGATGTTTCTGTACCTTCAACGATCCTGTTGATGGCTCTAGTGAAAGAGCGCAACTCAACGAAGATGTATGCGGTACTCCAATTTCAAGCTCGTGTGGACCATTAGTAATTGCCCGATCCGAACATGGAACATCTTGTAGGTGGAGATAGACTTTGGCTAGTTACCTCTGAACCGTAATACATGTAGTTGTGTCAGGGTGCTGTAACTCCATATCTTATCACATCCTTTCTCCAAGCAACCATGTGTTTCATTCAATGGAACCGTTTTAACTGGTTCGCCACGAATAGGCCAATAGATATCCGCAAATTGATAGATCAATAGTAGATTGACGCTTCCGCTACCCACACTGGTGTGCGGTCAGAAGGGTGTGTTTCTCACGCTTAAGAACTGTCTGTGCGTGGGTACGCCAGGTGAGCCGACGGTCAAGGTGTAAGCCGAGGTACTTGACCTCGTTGGACCAGCGCAAGTACGTTCTGCCGAGACGTAGCTGCCTAACGGGGTTCTTCCGTCGCTTAGAGAATTCGACGGCTACACTCTTGGTGGCGTTGAGTAGCACTCTCCAATTCTCAGTCCAGTCCACGAGCGTGTCGAGCTGGCGCTGCAGTCGTAGGACGGCCCTTTCCTCATGACGATCGGCCGTAAATACGGCCGTGTCGTCAGCGAAGAGGGCCATCTGGACTCCAGGCTGTCTCGGCACGTCGTTGACGTAGGTCGAGAACAGAAGGGGGCCTAGAACACTACCTTGAGGGACGCCGGCTGTGATTCGTCTCTCGGAAGAGACTGAATCGCCAACTCTCACGCAGAAGGTCCTCTCCGTCAGAAAGCTAGCAACCAGATAGAGGTAGCAGTCCGGGAGCTGGACTTCCCTAAGTTAGAATAACAGGCCATCATCCCATACGCTGTCGAAGGCTTTCTCAACATCTAAGAAACAGCCAACGGTTCGTTCTCTCCGACACCCGGCTTCCGTGATGCTTTCCACCAGTCTCATCAGTTGATGAGTGGTCGAATGCCCCACACAAAAGCCGAACTGTTCGGGGACCAGCACGTCAAAGTTGGTTAGATGTTCTCGTACACGACGCTGTACGAGGCGCTCAAAAACCTTGGACGTAGCGGAGAGTAGGCTGATAGGCCGGAGGTTTTCCGAGCGGGTGGTATCCTTTCCCTGCTTCGATAACCGTCGCCTTTCTCCATTTCTTGGGAAAGTAGGCCAGTCTAAGACACGCGTTGAACAAATCAGTCAAGAATTGAACTCCAGGCTCGGGAAGAAGTCGTAGAGCGGTGTTGGTAACACCGTCCGGGCCTGGAGCTTTTCTTGGCTGAAGTTCACCAAGCCGATCTGAGACCTCTTCCAAAGAGATGGGTTCGGGCTCCGCCGTGATCGGAAGAGACAGAAAGTCTTCCACAGCCATTTCGACTTGTTCGTCGAAGTCCCAGTCCATGGGCGGGTTGGGAGCGAACTGTCGCTCGAAACACAAGCCCAAGTACTCGGCCTTCTCGTCCGGGCGACCCAGGAGTCGACCGAACGGTCCAACAATGGCGGGAAGTGGAGGTCAGCGCCTCCGTCCCTTCAATGCGGTAGGTATTTTGTACGGGTGACTTTGCGGGTCCGCATCCCCCGTTCGGGCCACATCGAGTTCCCAACAGCTACGTCGGAACGCCTTCAGACTGCCACGCAGTCGTCCGGTGAGCCGATTGTATGCTGCCTCATCGGCCGGATCACGGGTCCTCTGCCAACGTTTCTGGAAGTAATTCCTCTCGCGAGCGAGAGAAGAGAGACTTCCTCAGGGATGCGTTGGTAGTCAGGCGTGAAACCAGCTCGCGTACGTGAACACATGCCTAGAGCCGAGATGATTGCCTCTTCGATTCCCGCAACTGCTTCGTCTAGGAGGCGAACGGAATCGAGTGGGGCCGCTGGCGGCAATCTACGGCACAAGGCCGGGCCGTAGCGATCCCAATCGATAACCTTCTTCTTGTCAGAACGTGCATAGGCGTGCTGGGTTGCGACGTGGACCAAGATAGGGTTGTGGTCGGATGTCAGCTCCGTAAGTGAGAATACCTCGACCGGACAGACAACTCCTTGGGTCACCGCGATATCCAGAACATCGGGAGCCGTGTTAGGCCTTGACGGAAAGAACGTGGGTTGCGCTGGACCAAACACCATCGCCCGGCGCGATTCAACAAAACTGAGCAAGCGCCTCCCGTTCGGAGTAGTCAGGCGACTATTCCAAACGCGATGCTTGCAATTCAGATCGCCGGCCAAAATTACCCTTCGATGGGAATCGAAGATGACGTCCAGGTCGCCGACAAGGAGTTCAGCTTGTGGGGGCTTGTATGCTGAAACCACGAGGACGCCGCCAAGAGCTCCGTGGACCTCAATGGTGGTGGCCTCTAGGTTGGTAAGCTGCGGCAAAGCGACACGATGATGATCTATGGAGGTCCTCACCGCGATCGCCGTGCCGCCTCCTCGTCGGCCAACTCGGTCATCCCGATAGACCACGTAATTTGGTAATCGAAACCGGTTCGCCGGGGTCAGGTGTGTTTCCGAGAGAAGAAGTACGTCGGGTTTGAACCCAGCCAGGAATTCAAGAAGGTCGGAATGCTTGGAACCGATGTTGTTAGCATTCCAGGCTACGAGCGAGAGATCTCGTCTAAGGGCTCGGTTCATAGAAGACCTATTACTTCGCAGGCTTCCACCAAGAGCATAAATCTCTCAGTTGGGTCAGCAGTTTCCAGGCGGTCTCGGATGGACCTGAAGGTGGATGCGACTTTCTTGAGGTCGTAGCCAGACAGAAAGTCGCGGACGAACTGTGCGTCATCGGAAATGACGGACTGGGCCGTTTGTCTGGAAACTGAGGCCGCGTAAGAGCGACCAGGTTTAACGGCAGATCGGGTCGTGGTGGAAGCCACAGGACCAGGGGCAGACGGTTTTGAATCAGCGGCAGGAAAAGTACGCTGTTGCGCTTCGTCGGACTTATACCGGGAAGCAGGACTTTTCTTGGGCTGTGGGCAGGCAGGAGCTCGGGGCCGAGCATCCGGTGTGGTTATCCCTTTGTTCCTGGGTTTTGTGATGCCTGCTCGCGGAAATCGCGGGGGTGGCAGTGGTGGCGAGGCTACCTCTGGTTCAGAGGCGGGAGTTGGAGGTTCCGCGGAGGTGGAGGGTTGATTCTCCGGCTCCATAACCGAGATGACGGCTACTGGGCTTGTCTCTGCTTCAGAAGGAGACGCGGTTCGTTTGTTTGCCTTTGCAGGGGCTGGAGGTGGAGCCGGAGAGGGCGCGCACCGTGCCGGTTGTGCCTTCGGTTGCGGCCTAGCCTGTGTTTTAGGCTGCCTCTGAGGTTGGGGCTGCATAGCTGGCTGCCTTGGCTTCGGGGCCCCTGCGGCTTTTGCTTCCGCAGGAGCTCCGCCTTGTAGACCGGGCAGTTTGCGTTACTTGCTGCATGGCCTTGGCCACAATTAATGCAGCGGAACTTGGACTTGTCTGCCACAGTGCAGGCCTGAGTTGAATGTCCCAATGAACAACGTAGACAGGCCGGGGCATTGCGGCAGACGTCGGTATAATGGCCGAACCTCTGGCACCGGTGGCACTGCGCGAGCTTGCCCTGGGGACGACTGGATTCCACCCTGACGCGAAAGCCAAACAGCCGCGTCAGTTGGAATATTTTGTCTGCAGCCTCGCCCGTCTCGAGCTGGAGACGGATGAGCGGGAGAGGTACTCTGAGTGTGTGAACAGGCGGAAAATTGCCTGCACCGGGTACCCGAGGTCTCGGAGTTCCATGAGGATCTCCTGTGGATCGGTGTGCGCGTCAAGCCCTCGCAAAATTACAGACAAGGGCTTGACTCGCTTGGGAGAGAAGGTGTGGTACTGAAGGCTGTGCGCCTGGAGGAAGGCGACCAAGCGATGGTACTCGAGCTGGCGGACGACAATCTTGACCGTATCACCGCCAAGCAGCTTCAGGTCAAGCTTGTCGGCCGACAGGCCGTGGGCCGCGATCAGCCGTCTGTATAAGGCGGCGACATTGGACACCCCGTGGACGTACAGGGGCGGCGCGCGACCAACAGCGGCAGCAGCTGGAGCTGCTGTCGAAGCAGTCGCAACCGCGGCCTGTTGGCCCTGGGAAGGTCCGATGTCCATGGCCGAGGTACTAGAGGAAGCGGATCCGGTTGGATGGGTCCTCTTAGGCTTCTTAGCCGGACGATTACGCCGACCAACGGTCGCGAACTCCCCCGACTCGTCTGCCGATGTGGTTGTCTTGGTCGGCGCCCTTTTTATCTGTTTACGACTCGTCGCTCTTCTTTAATTGGGTCTCTTACAACAGAGCTCCACCAACAGTAGCGTAGCGTCCATGTAACCGCTGTTGCGGGCGGCAACAGTCCTAGAAAATAAAGAAAATAATGTTAGTTATATCACAGAATCAATAGTTTAGTTATTGAATAATTTGAAATCCGAACAATATTAGTAGGGAAACTTGAAGAAAAGCATAGCATTGCTTTCGAACTGATGTGCACTTGCACCGTCTTGAGTTGCCGGCTCAGACATCCGCAGTGTTTTGCTGCGCGAGGTCACTGCTCACGTAGCAGTTGTCACTGTACAAACGGGAGGGGGGGACCAACCAATGTATTGCCGCTGTATAAACCGGCAAAACGCTCAATTAGCAGCTATGTTTGTTTCGGAAGGAACGTGCAGCAGGTACTACCTAACCCTTTGTGTTTTGTTCGTTTAGTTATGTGTTTCTCTGTTTGTCTTAATTTTTCGATTATTTGTGTCCTTATTTATTCTGTGTAAGTATTATGGAGTCAGATCCCGTTGAACAGGGACCCTCTTTTTCTGCCAACGAAAGACAGAAAATACTCTAAAAAGATATTTTAGCTCTAAAAATAATTTTTTGGCTCTAAAAAGAATACTTGGTACTAGGAAACATTCGAATTAATTTTTAGGCTAAGTTTTAGGCCTATCATAACCAGCAATAGCTGTTATGTACCCACGCCATGTCGCCGTCCACCACCATGGTACTAACGGAATAATATTATCGAATATTTCTGTATATTGTTAAACCATAATAAAGGGATACAATTTATAAATTTTCATCAAATTTATTACACTGAAACCTATTTAAAACAGCAATCATTAACGAAATGAAATTTTTTGTTCATTAGTCATATTTCTTTAATTATTTCTGAATTATTTCGATTATTCTTGTTGATACATTTACAAGCCTCTGATGATGCGGACGCCTTTCAGTGAAACGCACGTCAGGTGTTGTTACGACAAAAACGACGTAATACACCACTTGCAGAAGAAACTGTATTGAACAATATCATAATATTATTTACAAAATAAATATATTAAGATTAAACAATTGAAATTCGTGTTTGTTTGTGCTTATCAGAAAACCATTTATGATATTATTTTTTTCTAGCCGGGCATAAAACATGGTAGTAATTAGTAACTAAACCACTAAGAAACGTGTTTCTTAATTTCATACGTACAAACCCTCAAGACTCAATTTTACATTAGGCTCATAATGTCAGACTACGACTCCAGAATTTTTCCGACGTAGCGTGACTTGCATGCGTCACACAACAGCGAGACAATTATGAAGAGAAAGAGGGTGTCACGTGGTGATTTGTCTTGTCACATAACCGTTGACAGCAATCAGACTAAACATGTCTCTAACTGCAGGGATCGTAAATGAGAAAGAAAAAGCTTTGACTGATACAGATAGACAAAGAGAGGGGTTTGTGTAATCGATTAAAGCATGATACATTGCAGCCCACTTATTTACTTTGAATGTAAAATAAATTAAAAAGCATAATTTTTGACTCGCCTGTTGCTTTACGTAACTAATATTTAGTAAAGATGGAGATTGTCCTGATAACAATAAAAATTGTCTTAATAAAATTACAGAATTTATATTAATATTGTAGAATTTTTTATCACAAATGGAGAGTATAAATTCTCTCTAGTGTCCTGCGATAAAAATTATCGTTACACACATATAGGATATACGTTTCTATTGTTTCAACGGCTTTATAGATTTCATTTATGAAAAGTCTATTGCCTTATTATAGTTTTAATTACTGTACCCGACAAATTAACTATATTATGTATTTAAAAGTTTGATTTAGTTTGAATTAACTTTTTTTAAAGCGACTGTATGGTCTGATGTATTGCAAGTTGTTAAGACTCTGTTAAGTAAGATACAATATTGAAATTCTTCAAGCAGATTTTACCAAAATTTTTACATTATTTACATTTCATTAATGGCAACTCTTTATGGCCGTTTAATGTATAATCAAATTAAGTGAAGAGTACTTAAAACTATTTTAACACTAAAAGTGATGTTTACCCTTGTTACTTTATTTAGCAACAAACTGCTGTTCTTGAGTTTCATTTGTAAAGCAGGCCACTGTACAGTATGTTATTGTGTTCTTTGCATATCACTTGGTTTATTTACGTTTAATTCAACCGGTGAGACTTTCCAATTCTTACACAGACACAATACAGAATGAAAAAACATTACTTCACATTCAATATGTAAATGTGAACATTACTCCACAAAAATATGATTGCATTATTTTCAAATGGTCTATCTCCCTGACGGAGATTACCATTACTTGTTATGCTACAAATCCATGCATTTCAAACGTAATCATCACTGTTACACACCACTATAAAAGAATTATTTCGATGAGCTGTGAAGCTTGAGAGCGCTAATCGGAATAATTTTTCTATACCGGTGTGCAACAGTGATAATTCTGTTTGTGATTATAACCACTAACACAACTTACTTAAAAATCCATACATTTGCTGCTGTATAAAAACTAAACGTGATCAGATTTAGTTATCTTAACGATTAGTTAAGAAACTATGAGCTACCAGAGAAATTGTTTGTGTTGATATAAATTTTAAAAAAAAGTTGCAAAGTCTGGAAAGGAATATTTTGTTATACGGATTGTATGCGACCTTTGTGTTCACTTCACTAGTACATTTTATTTAGTAAGTTGGGAAATTGTCTAGACCTGACAAAAGACTGTGTACAGTAAGTGACAGACACATAGTGCATAAACATCTCGTTGGGAGGATAACAAAATTGTTCACTCATTTGCCACATGGACTCAGCAGTCTTGTACAGTATTTCATAGTGTGAACATCGGCTGCAACAAGGCTGACGAGGACGTCAGACGCATGTGCATGACAGAGATAACGCATAAGTGAGACGGTAAACTGTTTCCGCGTTGTCCCCCATCTGTCCTCTCTAGACACTTTACGCTTTACTTGTAAGGGGGGGTAATCCTTTGACGAGTTCGGCGCAGACCACCGCTCTAGAAAGGCTGTCAGGCGTCTACTCATTTACCATACACAAAATTATTTAAACACATTTTACACTGCCTTCAAGAGAAAAATTATATTCGTGAGACTTATTAACGGAAAATAAGGCATGTTCCTTAAACATGTTTGTTTAGAAATATATGTACAATGTATATATGTGTACATATATGTACTTGTATTTCATTGAAATTACTGGTTAGCGTCGGTATATACAAGATAACGATGTCTCCGAATGAGATGTGACTTTCGTATATGATGTTTTCGGATTAGGACTGTCCGTGTGCTTTATGGCAGTAATAAATACAATTCCGGACACACCTCAAACACATGCCTGCTACAAACGGGGCAAAGACACACGCAAATACACACAAGGTTATTTCTTGTGTAAGTCCAAGAACGCAATATTTACCTTAAAATGTGTCTATCAATAATTTTCCAGCATCTCCATGAACCTAGCCAAACTTAACTCAATACTACTGTTATCCTGAGTAGTGGTTCCAAAATGGCTAAGCTGAAAATAGATATTTTAAAGATTTATATATATTATTCCAATAGTAAATCGTAGGTGTATAATTTCCAATTAAAGTTAATGCAATAAACTTTATTTATTGTTTTATTTAAAGTTTGAACAAACTTTTATGTTTAATGAATCAGTACACATAAAAGTATTCTCAACTTACTAAATGAGATGTACATACTAGTTAAGTGACCATCGCTTTAAATTATAAACGGTAATTAGTTAGTCCATACTGTAGGTGAGGAGGTCTGTACGTGTACTAATAAATATTGTATTGTAATTATTGCTTACAATTTAAACAATAGAACAAACAATTACAACACGTAGTGTGAATGATTTAGAAATGACATTTTCTTGTAATTTACAAATACATACACAAAAAATATCATTACTTCAACATTCATGCGTTTTCCTATAAATCAATATAGTACTAATGTTACTTCTTCATACCCATTAGTTATTAATCTCATTTATCCTACAATGAAGGTATTGTAAGTGTGTGTGCGAGCGCGCGCGAGTTGATCTGACCGTATATGAGGAACCGTATATTCCTCACTTTAATTCGGTGGTATCATCTGATTTTCTATTAGCTGTTGTTGGCATATTGCCTAATTAAAACAAGAGATAAGACTCACTTTTTGGTGAGTCCTGCCAACACTTATTGGGGACAGCTGTAATCTCTTAAGTGTCAAAACACGTAACTTATATTAACAAAGACAGCGTAATATGTCTCTGTAGTGTATAATTAATCAGTTTTTAAACATCATCAAAACAAACACTCAGTCTCTCTCTCTCTCTCTCTCTCTCTCTCTCTCTCTCTCTCTCTCTCTCTCTCTCACACGCACACACACACACAGAGGAGACACGCGTGCGCGTTCCTAGAATTAGGCCTGTATTTCACTTGTATAAATGTTTATGTACATTCGATTTTATCTAAAAGGATTTGTAAAACATAGTTTTGTGTTTGTTATAGTCCTATAATAATTATTATTCTATTGTATTAACATGGTTTTATGGAAGGCAGAGTTTTATTAAACACCAGACAGAATATCCTTCCATCGCACCCTTGAATATCCAGTCACACTTCCTACTGAAGTAAAGGTTCCTCCTAACTGATTGGAGCCTTCCACAGGCGGCACTGAATCTAGATAGAGAGACTGGGAGCAACTCGAATTGTCAGCAGATAAGAATTTGTTCGAAAGGCGAATATTTATCAACGTTCATAAATCATGTAGTCTCGAAAGAATATTTAGTAGGAGAAACGATGTTTTAGATTGAGGGATTAGCAACTGTTCAGACGTATGCACAGGCTTAAATCTTTCTTTATTCACACACATGGAGACAAAAACATCGTTATACTGGCTTGTATAAACTACGTATTACTTAAAAAATTGACACCTTGCCTACTAAAGTAGCCCTGAAATATGAAGAACACTTTTGTCAAGTGCGAACGCAGAAACCAATTTGTTTGCGCAAATAGGCAATTCTGATGCAAAAACTATTATATTTTACTCAAATTAGAAATATCTCTGTTAGTTTGTCAGCCCATGGAAAGTTAATGTACCAAAAAAAGAGCAACAGATGTAGTCCGGAGCTTTTCCAAAATGTCCCACATACTGTTAAAGCTTCCTGTATCAAATACAAAAATAGAATCAGTTGTCATATTCTGGTGATGCAATGAATACACTGATTACTTTGGAAAAGAAGCCTGAGACCAACATATCAAAATTCAAATACCTGAAACCTGCCAGGGTATGGATTAGCGGTCCTACTGGAAGAAGCAAATTAGCTTCATTCACAAATCTTTTCTCTATTTGTTGCAAATCGTTATCGCAAAAAAAGAGAGAGCAAAAAAGACAGTAGCAGCTGCCCTTTCTACAATATCTTCTCCACGTAAGAAAATTAAATTTGATGTCACAGGAACGACATATCAGTCCATGTTTTTGTGAATAGCAATTCAGCTTACCGATCACACCTAAGGACATTAGTACTCTCGTAGCAACTGGTAATATTAAGACAGTTGATCAAACTCAATATTCTCAAGAGTTTCTTGTCCAAGTTCTAACAGGCGTAGAACACTATTGGAAAAGTCACAAATACGTGAGAATATTGTCTTCCATAACATTGATTCCAACACTGTTTGGATAGATTCTGACTGGAAATGGAATCGGCACTATAGTGCATGAGATTATAGTTTACGATACTTTACTTTATGTGAGCGCACCACTGGACAATATTGTGAGGCAATTATGGGAAGTAGATTCCATTCGTATACAACTGACACAAGAATAAACATTTGCATCCAAGGAAAAATTTTTTTTAATTTTCAAAGAGTTTCGTGATTTTCGTATCAACGAATCAAAGAAGCCACTCCATATAAAAGGATGGAATAAGAGTAATAACAGTCCAGAAACAAAAAGATGTTTGATTCGCAAGAAATCTCTCCAAAGGAGGAAAACGTTTCAAAGCATTAGAGGAAAAGCTAATTAAGATAACAGTTTTCGTTCAATGTGTCACCAATACATGTCAGACTAACATTAAATGCTACTGTCAATTTGCGATTTCCAATAGGAAAGTAAATTTTCCAATGAGCAAGTGTACTTCGTACATATCATGCAGTAAAGAAGCAGTCTGGTAAAGTAACTCAATGTAGAATTGTTGTCGATGCCAATTCACATTTAAAATGGTTTATAATCACTGAATGACGCACTGGAAATTAGAAGAAACTTATTACTCAAAAGATTTGCTACCATACTATGTTTTTTTAAAATACACAGTGGCAGTGACATCAGATGGAAGTCCTGCATTTCTTCCTTAGTAGAAATGAGACATCTTAACCAAGGTTTTTTATTAATGTAAAGATCTTAATAGACATAAGGACGATAAAGTCAACAGTAATTCCAACTTTGTCGTACTTACTTGCTGAACTGCTACCGGTCATGGTCTGGACGAGGCCTTTCACTCCACCATTGTCAAGTCCTAAACTACGTCCTAGGTCGTGGTGTAGGACTTGATAATGGTGGAAACACCGAAAGAAGGCCTCGTCATAAGTATGACAAGTAGCAGTTCACCAAGTAAGCACGACAAATTGGGCATTACAGAAACTGCTTGCAAATAACAAAATGAACATCAACAGAAATACCGTAGCGTACTCCATTACACGTCTTCCCTTTGAAACTGAAAGTCTAGTCCATTTTCTTAATAGGCTATGAGAACTAACAACGTTTCATAAATGTAACGTCTAACATTTATAGACATAAATGTAATGTAACCTTTATAGACGAATGTTCAGCGGTGAGCTACTTCTATTGACGTTACGGTCATTGTAAAGTGGTCCATGAAGCAGTAGCGAGCTGATTTGAATTGTCTACTCTTATAAGATATAGTAACTTTCACCCTCTAAATGGGTTAAAAACTCGATTCATGTAAATAATACCATGTATCAATTCAAATCACTCGGAATCAATTCAAGTACCATGGAAGATTTTCGTTTTTTAGTCTAAAGCAGATTTACTGTACTTTTTAAAAAATAGTATGGAACCAACTTATGTTTCGACAGAAAGAACCAGGCTGTACCATTGCTTGGGATTATTTGCGTCAGTCCTCAATGTGACTGCATTGATCATCGCCTTTCTAGATATTGGAGTTGAGGAATCGAATGGAGGAATACTATTTCCCAAATGGATAGGTGTATATTTAATGTAAGTTGAACTTTATTTACACGTATAAAGCAAAGGAGGCCTCTACTTGTACTATACTGTAATTGATGTCAGCCTCTTATATGTTCCGTATGTCTTGTTTGTAGCAAAAGTATACTGGCTATAAAAATTATAAGGCTTTCACGTTTAAAATTACTATCGAGTTATAATTTGTGGTCATAGTCAACATATTTTATTATAAAAATATATTTCTTCCTGGGTAAAGTATAATTGAGTAACGCTTAGAATAAGTCAAAGCAGGTACGAAACGGTCTTATTATTGTTTTCTTGAACCCTGTAGTTTGTTGAATTTTATTTAATACTGTCAGCTAAATTTAATACAAATAAAGTTTATTCACTACTACTCTACTAAATTTAATGTTTATTTCAAACAATATACCGGTCGAGATAACGCAGCGAGGGAGTTGTTTCATCAATAACACGTTATCATTAAATTCACCCGCCAGTTCGTGTTGACAATAGTGCCGCACATTCATAACAGTATCACCACACAACAGTATAGGAACAAATATTAACGTAGACAAGTTAGTGTCTTCCAGAATGCTGTAACCTGTTCATCAAATCTATCTAGAATTTTCTCAATCAACTAGTTAGCCCTTCTTTAGACAGCACAGCTTTCTAAATACGAATGTCATTATAAATATGTCAAGAATACAAAGATTTTTAATTATGCGACTAAAGAAATAAATCGCCGACCAAACGTATCTTTTTAGAATTTTAGAATAAAACAACCTGGTATTATCTTTTAATTATAAATTTCATTTCACATTTTTAAAAATTGTATCTACACACGTGCACACAAAGACTCACAAATTTTTACAGGAACTTAATTTTAATAACTCTCTATTTCATTACAGACATATCCCATATTCCCTGTTATATTTCGATACTCCTGGTGAAAAATTTGTAATTAACGTCGCTTTCATATAGAGACAAACAGTAAACAATATATTCAGCCTCCGGAAATTTTGTATGTGGTCAGACCAGTGTTTACACATATACACTTGAATTAAGATAAGTAACACGGGTATCAAGTTGCGCTATAAAATAGTACTTCCTGCCCAATTATTGATCAACTGACGAGTAGAAAATCTGCACACTGCAGAATAAATTGCTTCAGTGTAGTATTGTAAAGGACTAGAACTTATACAGCCTAATTAATAAAAAATATTAATAACAACAATAATACCAATACTACTACTACTACTACTACTACTACTACTACTACTACTACTAATAAGAATAATAATAATATTGGTAATAACTATCATCATAATGAAAATCGTAATCACAAACAGAAATAACACTGTTACCAACCACTGCAGAAAAAAATTCCGATTAGAGTTTTCAAGCTTCACAGCTCATCGTCAGATCGGAAATATACTTATTAATTAAATATTCTGAGAAAATCGAAATCATTGTCATTTCTTTCTCCAGGACGTAACACGTTTACATTCAATAAAAAGGAATAATGAAGTTTCTTTACAACCTTAATGCATTTTTAAGAAAGTCTTGTTTATATTTAATCCCATGAAATGATTTGCGGAACTAAAAGAGGCTGCTAAGATTTCAACCGGTTTAGAGTTTGCAAACGCACAGTAATGCTTTCTTTTAATACCGCCTGTTGTTGCCAGCTGTTGTTCTCCATGTATGTCACTTGCCTATTTGGTACACTTTTACAAGTAATCTCAAAAGTGACGGAGCGAAGTGAGTTTTGATCGACAAATGAAATCAGTTATACGCTTTTTATCTGTGCCTTCAATTACCGGTAACATCCGTGTCTTGTAAAACACTCTCATGAGCTTTGAAAAGCCAAGGACTTCAGTACACTTTTGTGTACTTCCGTGTGTGATTAATAAACTGCTATCGAGTATGTAACGGAGAGATAAAGGCCACATCATCGGCCAGGGAAAACGTAATAGGCCTACCTGATAGGCAAAGTCTATGTTTGACTCCACTGTATTACCGGACGGTAGCGACTAACAACACCATATACAGCGCCAAGTGTACATCGTTTACGTTTCAATAGAAGTTGAAACAATATATAAATAGAAAGACATTCCAACGAGAGTGACCCTGATACACGGATATATTAATCAATAAAGTTCTGTAATAATAAATTAACAAATTGTGGTAAATACATAAATAGCTTATGTGAATGTGTGGTCATTCTAATACGGTGACAGATTGGTTGACAGATTAGTATTCATTTATAAGTAATTAAAATTTACAACTATTCCTGAATGAATACTGATACTACATGAAAATAAAAATTTCTGCAAACGTGTTGTAGTAGAATGTTTACTTGGCCGTATTTAAAACTATTCTATTATTCCTGTAAAGGTAGGGTACTGTTTACTCTGTTAATAAGTACACATTGTTCAGTAGTGTAATCCGTTTACACAAGGGTTGACTTGTTAGCATGTCAGCGCATGTTCTACTTTGGACAGCAAACAACACATGTCGTCGGTTCGCTGTCACCCACAGCCAGCTAATTCAGCTGATGGCAATTGCCATTGCTGTCTCATAAAATGATATGTGTGACCTTCAAAATGTTGAATTAATTTGCTACGTCAACAGAGGGCTGGTGATAAAACATTCTTAGAAAAATAAAAACAAGATTCAATGGGAAATAAAAACAAGGTGGGAAGGTCATATGGTATAACTAAAATTATTTACAACAAAAAGTGCTTATCTAAAAATGCAGAAATAAGGCATTACAGTACAGTAGTGAAGCCAGAATGCCTATATGCAAGTGAATGTCTAGCACTGAATTATAATTTAGACAAACAAGAAATATTGGAAAGACGAATTTTTAGGAACACATTAGGCCCACGAAAAACTTCAGAAGGTTGGGTATTAAGAAGTAATGATGAAATATAACAAAGTATAGAAAATATAACAGAAAATATAAGAAAAAGAAGATTTTATTTTTTGGACATTTATATAGAGATTGACAAAGCAAATCTTCTAATATCTGTGGGGGAAGAAGTCAACATCAAGTCGGATTAAAGAATTCCAAAAGGATTTAGAAAAAAATAATATACACGCGGAAGAACCTAATGAAAGAGAAGTTTTTAGAGATAAAGTGTTAAAAATGGAAGGAGTCCAGGGTAGGAGAGAGAAAAGCGCAGGTTCACAGTGGACTGTAGACAGAAAGAAGAGACACAGTGAAAATATGAAAGAATGTTGGAGAAAAAGAAAAGAACAAGGAGTAAAGAATTGAAATTGGCATGTGGTCCTTAGATGACCGATACAATAAAAATGAACAAACTGTGGTACATACATAAATAACTTATGTGAATGTGTGGTCATTCTAATACGGTTACAGTTTGGTTGACAGTTTAGTATTCATTTATAAATATTTAAAACTTACAACTATTCCTGAATGATTACTAATACTATATGAAATTAAAATTTTGGAAACGTGTTTGTAGTAGAATGTTTACTTGCCCGTAGGTAACTATTTAAAACTATTCTATTATTCCAGTAAAGGTAGGGTACTGTTTACTCTGTTAATACTGTAAGTACACATTGTTTAGTAGTGTAATCCGTTTTCACAAGGGTTGACTTGTTGGCATGTCAGCGTATGTTCTACTTTGGATAGCAAACAACATCATGTCGGTCCGCTGTCACCCACAGCCAGCTAATTCAGCTTATGGTAATTGCCATTGCTGTCCCATAAAATGATATGTGTGACCTTCAAAATGTTGAATTAGTTTGCTACGTCAAGAGTAATAGCAAGAGTTCGGCTGGTAATAAAAGAGTCGGAGAAAAATTAAAAACAAGATTCAAAGTGTGCTAATGTTAATATCTTTGCACGACGACCGATCTGTAAATCTACTTTTTTTTCATATAATTTAGGAAATCCTGTGTACTTTGTACTACAATGCTTGTAGGGTAGTTTTTACTTCATTCCAACGCAGTCTATGATCACATGTTAAAGATAATATTTATATTTATCCTTAAATTCGCAGTGACCGTCAATCAATGGATTTTTCGATAAAGGGTTTCTGAGGATCGGTCAAAAATATAACACAAATTTTAACTTATTTGTGTTATATTTTTGACCGATCCTTACAAACCCTTCACCGGAAAAAATGTATATATATATATATATATATATAATATATAATAGACGAGCAGGTGTGAGTTTGGAAGCTGGTTTTCAAGCAGGAACCAACAGGCAAACATCACGAGATTCCCACTGCATGTGTGTATACAAGTAAATAATGTGTGTGCGTGAAGCCTGTCTGATCCTGAAAGTTGCAATCTCACCCCTCAAGTCAATGACAAATTATGAATATATATGTAAAAAAAATATATATATATATGTGTGTTATATAATTTGAAACAGTTGTCAGTAATCATTTCAAACACTGATTGAGATCTACAGTGAGGTTCAGTGCAGACGGAGGAGCACCGATACTCAATGTTGTATTCTTTGCCTTGACTATATTCACCATGGAAAGCTGTCGCCGGCTAAGCATAATGCTTCCACAATTGTAGACGTCCGTCCATCGATGTGCGACTCCGTCTCTTGCGTACTGCATACCAGAGAGTTCTGTTGTTTCTGTTATCATGTAAGGACAGACCTGGCACTGGCGTAATTAACAATAATGATGATAAAGTTAATTCGTCACTGAAAAGAACATTTGCTACTTATGCAGGGTATAGAAAAAAATGAACTCAAAAACAATCCGTAACGGACTCATCACTAGATATCGAAAGAAATAAACTAGAAATAATTACAGAATACGCAAAGAGAAAGCGAGAGGTCAAAAATAACAAAGATGCCATGCTTTCAGTAATATATAAATATTGTAGAAAAATTATTGTAATATTGTAATTTATATTGTAAAATTCTTGTTTGAATAAAATGCATACTTTACTGAATGAGAAATTTGTTTATTCATCTCCTTTGCACATTAAAAGAAATTATAATAAGAAATTTTTATACAGATTTTTACACCATAGAAAGTTATTTTTATGTATTTTGTATTACATATATAAAACGGAAAATAAAAATAATTTTATTATATTACTTTCCATTTAAATAAAATTTTCAGCTTTAAAAAAAGTAGCAATACATTATTGGTTTTAATGCAATTTTTTGAGCAAAGCCTACCATACGGTTAGATTTATAGACGGTTATTTTTAAAAAAAATCTACATTAATACATTGTGAATATCAGATATCAGAGTTTAAAATTATTAACATAATTACACAACAGGTGAAATTTACGTACCTTAGTGATATGACCAATCTTTCTTCAGGTAAAATAGGCTGTTGGTGTAAGTTACACCATTGCTTTTGAAGACGGTGATCTATTTTGCTTAAAATGTATTTAAACTTTTCCAGAATCATTCTTATGTACTTAAAAATGTTATCACTGTCATCCTTTAGTTTGAGAAAGAGATGGTGATACTTTCCATACGTTTTCCTACCTTCATTTCTTTTGAGAACACTCGCTTTTTTATAGCCAAAACGTTTGGAACAATGCTGTCCATAAAAAGTAATTCGTCGTCACTGGAGCTCATCTTGTATGCAACTGAATGTTTCATTCTTCCAGCGTCTACTGTGCACACCTTACCAGCGTGAAACAGCACCTGCGACCAGCACCGTTTGTGCAGGCAACCAGCGAGAAAGTAACCCGGTTTCACCGTACGCGTACCCTAAGCCTCGTATGCCCTCCTTCCACCAACTTCTTGGTCAAGCCCGTGTTCGTCATCCAGTTGAAACTCAGTTCAACAAATTTTTGAGAAGGATCGTTGAACAACGGTTACAAGTGGCCATACCATTCAAGGCGTTTTGTATTTATAGTCTTCAAAAAAATCCTTTTCATGACAGTTTCCTCTTGATACCTTTATTTATAATGCCTGGAACCTATCAGATCCTTTCCCTGCAAATGGAGACGTTACTGTGTAATTACAACAAACAAGTGAATAATAAACCTAGGTGAGTTTCAGTCAAGAGGATAAGTCGAATGTAGGATATAGTAAGGCCATGAATCAGAAACAATATGCGATTGAAAAAACGTGGTAGGAGTAATGCGGAGGTACTGAGTAGAATAAGTTGTTTTAATGAAATAAGGATTGAGGTGGTTTTCAAAAGAATGAAGAAGTGTAGACAATTCTACTGTTGAAGGATGGAAGGAAAGGAAACTTGATTAAGGCAAATAATGAAGTTAAACCTCAACGATTTTGAGAGAATAACGGACAGTCAGAAGAAGAAGGTGAGGTGAAGTTTGAATGGGTGAGATTATAACGTGGGGTGTTGTACGAATAGATGACGGTTGACGTCTGCAGTAGATATTAACATAGACGGCAAAACGGCCCAATACCTGTTAATTGCCATAGGGCAAAATTTTGTATGAAGATGATGACTGCAAATTTTATAAAAAGTGTAAGCTGAATATACATGATGTATATAATATATAAATGATAATATATAACAATGTAAATAATAAGGTAGTGAATATCATTGTTCACTGGTTATAAAAAGTCTTTGACAGTAGCGAAATTGATAAGAAGAATATTTAGTGGTAGCTTATAAAAATAAAGCATACCAATGATGTTGCTACGGACAGTGAACAGACCAGTACAGAAACACTTTAAATTACAATCACAAACGTGTTATTTTTTATCTCCTATGTTATCAGTATACTCAACACGCACTGCAAACGACAAAGTTGAAAAGCTATATGATTTTAATAATCCATATGACTGGTGTTTTGTGTGCTAGCTAGTTTGCTAGTTTTGTGAATATTTAAAAAACTTGTATGTGCCTTGATAAAAAATTGCCCTTATATGAAAACCCTTGATAAAATAAAAAATTCGCACAAAATTACTAGCTTATTGAATAAATTAAAGAACATTTCTGATTTTATAAATAGTCGGGAGAGGGGATGTTCAAATTTTGCCAACGCCTCTTTGTCCGAGGATAATTAAATATCATATCTACTTGTTTACTGAACAGTAGGCCTATGTGCAGACTACGTATTGCACCGGGAATGATGGCCCTCACGTTTTCGACATACACCTTTATATTACAGAACGATAAAATTCAACTTAATTGAAAAACGTTGTATGTCAGACTTAAAACACAAAAATTATTTATCCTGGTGTCAAGAGTCTACATTTAAACTAGTCATTTGCAATTAAAAATGAGTGAATGATACTGGAGAACGACTGAACCAGTTAAGATAACCAGATAATGTCATGGTAAAATAGAAAGCTTTGAAATTCAAACGACGTGATGATTATACACGTGTGGTATACAAAAAAAAAACAGCTGAAAAAACGTTATTTTGAACACCTAAATGCATACAAAAAACCAGAAATATATAAATCCAATTTAGCCACACATGCAATAAACACAGGACATGAATTCCCAGACATAACCAATGTAACACTAATAAAACATATACCACACAAAGGCACCATAATGAACATTTGGGAAAATTTACAAATATACAAACATAAAACAAAAAACAAATTAATACCTGAACAAATACAAATCAATACAAAACATGACACAATATTCAAAGCACTCAACATTGAAAATACACAAAAACTAACACATACACCACAATCACACACAATAAAACCAATTTCAAATACCAGAAGCCAACAGGAAGCCACAATAATAATAGTCAACCAACAACACATATGTACTTCACCAGACAAAAAAACCGGAAGGCTGAGGATGGGTACAAGATAGTACCCGAAACATGTTCCAATAAAGGATAAAAATAACATCTTGAGGTAAATTTAATTATAAATATTAAGAATATTAAAAATATGTGAAGAAGTTTTCTAGTGCAAACGTGGCGAAAATTATGGTAATTTTCTCCTTGTAATTTTCTAGTGTAAATTAGCCAAATAACGTGATTATTTAATAAATTCTATATTTTTGATAGTAATGAAAGCTATAGACACACTTAATGCTTAAGAATATACTAAAATTTTGTAGACCCTGGAACATATTTACTGCTAGTAAAAGTTTTTGAATAGAGACCGAATCCAGATAAGGGCAGATCCAAATACAAGAGCTTATGTTATACCTGGTATTAAGAGTGATGTGATATTGTTGTCAGGTGCTGATTCTTTGAAGAGGGACGCTTCAATTATAGCAACTTCTTTGTGCACCCTTAATGTACTTTTGCTACAGATTCAGACTCTAACTCCGTTTATCTATAAAGACTAAACAATAATGTGAATGGTATACACAACAAGTAACTAAAAGTAATCTAAATGCTTCATCGTCAGAATTAGAGACAAAGAATCTCAAATATGTTTTGAATATCTTATCGGCCTTATACTAAGACGTTTAGAAACCATAAAAACAATTTCAAACACACAGGTTAAAATATGAGTTTAAAACAATATTTTGTAAATTAAGTAAACCAAAGAAGACAAAAACCTTTATATGCGGCTACAAGCATACATATACCTGTGTAAAAACGTTTGTACTCTCATGAAGCACTCCGCTCTGTAGTACCACCATGCTTTGAAGAAAGAAAGGTTAAAGATAATACTGTATTTACCTTGACGAGAGTTGCAGTTGTTAATAGTATTTTCTTAAATCTCTAAAATACCTGCGCTTTAGAAAACACAGAAGAAAAAATTTGTACGATTGTATTTTATGCTGTTATTGTTATTGTTTTTCCGGATGTGACTGAGTTATTGCTTGTTTTGTCCTCGACGTTTTGACATCCTACTAAAGCAGTTGAAGCAAACTCATCAACTGTGAGATGCATTCGGCTTGTCACCCTTATGAACGTTTCCCTTCCTTTATTTTCCTTACTGAAGATGGCTTTCACAGGGGTGGCGAAACTTTTAGAGACAGAAATTTAATCAGTCAGCCACGAGCCACGAGCCAACAGCCCGGTATATACTATTTTTGGTGACGTTAGAGGTCTTTTAATGAAATTATTGTTTCTATTATAGATTTGCGGGGAACGTACAAACAAATAATACTCATCCACTCTGCTCTCCTCCAAGCGTGGATTGATAACAATTCGGAACATGTAGCCCATTAGATGATAAGAACTTCTGTGTTTTAAATGTCAACCCATTGACGCAATAAACTCACTATAGCCTACATGTGCAATATAAGCTAATTATATTAAAATTTACTTTACTCCTCCTTCTTCTTCTTCTCCTTCTTTATCTTCCGTGGCCGTACAAATCACATCGAGTCTCTACCATTACCAGAGCCTAAACACATTTTCCCAATCTATTCTAACGCTTTTCCAGTTTTTCATTACAAAATATCTTTTATCTTTATATATCCGAGGCTTTCCTCTGAATCGTGCTTTCCCGTCTCCCGTAACACACTTATCAGACTTAAAAGAGTATACAGACTTTTTCGATTGTACATAATAAGCGCGTAGTCTCTTTCCATGTCTCTAATCTTATGTGTTCTGTCGCTGGTAATGTATTATACTGCCGATAATTTAAATACTGGTTGTACTTTATATTTATATTATATTATATACCTTTCGTTTCTTGATTGGTTTCAATATGCGTATCTTTCCTTTAGACTCCAAAGCTGGATACAAAAAAGTTGGGGCCAGTTATACCTCCTATTTTAAGACGCTGTTCTAATGTCAGTTACTCATGTGAGCTTTGATGTTTTTAAGGATACCCGAATCATGAAGAAATAATCCTCCGAGATGTAAAATATTTGCTGCTATCTCTGTCTGTGTATTATATCATCGACGGAAATTAACAATTATCAGACATTTAAATTTACATTTTACAGATATAGACTATAGAGATCTATATGACTTGTTATTACAGTAATCTGTGACCCAGTGATCTATATTATATTCTTACAAAACAAAATACTGCAGATTTCTCTAATGCCATTAGCATGTATAATCCTAATTGAAAATTATATAATTCGAAGACAAAAATACTTCAATAAATGTAATTGAAAAATTCAGTTTTGTCTAACGTAAAATTCACATAAAAAACCATATTTTTTTAAATTCTTTACAAAATTCTTAAATAATACTTAAATATTGTAGGCCTATACTTATTTTAGTGATCCAAATTACTTTTACTTTCAAGTTTAGATGTAATTTACACACTAGTTGTTCAGTTGTAAACGTATTCCTACTCTGTATGCCATTATGATACCTAAGGTGAGACAAAAGACATTAAATATTCAGAACGTTACATCTCTGGTGCCCAATTCCAACTTCGGTAACTGTCTGAATAAGCGACTCTGGCAGTCCACAACCCTAATTGCATATTTATGTGTAACAATAAGAGACCCTGCAAACTGAAACAGACATAAAGTGATCGTATAACAAACCAATACCATAGCTTTATTTGTTTCAATCAGTTTATATTCAGCATTCAGGCATTCAGCGAATGTAGGCCTACTCACGCTCGCGAGTGTGCATTTCATTTCCCCTACAATCACCGATAAATCACTTATAGACCTAGAAACAAAGCAGCTGTATAAACCGATCGCCCTTTAAAACATGTATTTCTAAACTGAATAGTCTTTTTTTATACTTCCGACCCTAATACGCTTATATGATATAATTTAAGAATAGACGTTACACGTTCTAAATTTTAATTGTTTCTGGGCAAAATGTTTTCCTGCAGGAATAATTAAATTTATGCAATAATTTGCGTTTTAAGCAGCTTCAGCATATTTGTATAAAAATTCATTATAATATATTGAGTATAAAAGATTACATTTATGTTCCGTACAATATAATTAAAACTTTAGGTCACTGAAAAACATGACTCTATTACCTATAACGTACAAGACGTCGAAATTCTAAATAAACTAGCGTATTACTTTGTTTAGAATTCCAAATAAATATTACTGTTATTTTCATGCTTGTCATTGCTTCCATAAATATTATTGGTAACAAAGTGTCAAACAGTTACCAAAGGTTTGGTTAGAATTCTACACTATGATATATAAGGTGCTGAATATTTGATCTCTTTAGCGTGACATGCATATCGTAACTGCATATAGTCATGAAGTATATCGACGACTGAAGCAAGTAGTATTTAATTTAGATGTTAACGTGTTATTAAATGTGGAGTTAAATTATTAAAGTAACTAACAGAATTAAGTACTATTTAAGATTTGTTTACATTAATCTAAAATTAAACTATTCTTATTAGAATTACTATTCTATTAGGTCTATAAATGTATTTTTTGAAGAAACTGAATTCTTTAAATATTATTTATTAAAGTGAAGACCCTATGGAAATCCATACGGATCAAGGTAGAAATTTCGCATCTGGAGTGTTTAGAGAATTAAGCCGTTTACTCGGAACTCGAAAGACCAGGACAACGCCTCTCTACCCTCAGTCGGACGGGATGGCTGAGAGATTCAATAGAACACTTGAACAGCATCTTTCGAAGGTTGTTGACGAAAACCGAACAGACTGGGCAAACCTATGCCAGTATTCCTCATGGCGTATAGGTCGTCAGTACCCGACACAGCTGGCATGACTCCAGCAAAATTGGTGTTTGGGCGAGAGATTCGTCTTCATGGGGAATTGATGTTCGGATCACCTGAGACTTAGTCCCAAGAGAAACAGAATTATTTCTCGCAATTAGAAAACCAACTGCGAGAAATTGCCCGATAAGCGGACGGCTGATGATAGCCAGTGATAAAATGAAAACTCGGAATGACATTCGCAGTAATAGTGTGGGTTTCCAAGAAGAAGATCAGGTTTGGTTGTTCAACCCAAAGCGCCGTCGTGGTCGCACACCTAAACTTCAGGCTAACTGGGAAGGACCTTACACTGTGAAAAATGGGGAATCAACGATGTTGTCTATTGGATTCAACAGGAAGGACAGCGAAAGTTCAAGGTCGTCCATCTAGAGCGCCTGGCTAAGTATACTTCAGAGACGGTTTGCCAGTTCGGGAGGAACGGATTAATGAGGGGTCAGTGTTACGTAATGCGGTAAAAGTGTTACGTAATACGAAACGTTCTACAGGTGTCTCAACTATTCCAGCTGTAATGAGTGTGTGCGTACATAATGCTGCTACTTTGCGATGAAAGACAATTACGCGTCAACTATCGAGTCTATACCCGACCGTATTGGTCAGCCCAGTGTGTTCAAGGGCACTGTTTCTATAGGATTATCGAGATCAGCTGTTTGTTTAACAAGTCACCCAAAGTGACAGATTATTCTGGAAATCAGCGGGGTATAAATATAAGCATTCACCGACGGTCAAGTTTAGTTTAAGTGGCGATTTATTCCAGCCCCGTTCGAAGTTTTATGGTTATGTGTTTTATAAATGTGCGTGACTTTATTAGTTGACATTTTTATTTCATATGAACAATTTTTATTTGGTTTGTTGTGAGAGCCTATCTTCTTGATTACAAACTGTTTAATTGTGATAATTAAAGCTGGTGATTAGTTACTAAACTGGTGTTACTACACTGCTGTTAGTTACTACACATGAGTTTCTTTGTTTCTGCACATTTACGTCATTAATTCAATTAACTTAATGTTACACCCGTTGGGTGTGCAAAATCACAAATGCGTGTGACTGAGGCGAACGCTTTGTACGGATGAACACAGACGCAGACTCGTTCTCTCTTATACGTACTGCACGTTACGTTAAATTACACCGAATTTACATCATCAAACACGTTTGCAACGTAAAGTAGATTACTGTTTCTGACATTCGAATTAGTTAACGTCTTGTTTGGAGTGTGTATTCAGCAGAGTCGTTTGAAATAGCTCGAAGCATTCGTAGGAAAATTTAGTCAGCATATTTTGAATTACATAATTGTTTACATGAAAGAATCCAATGCACGGGTAAATAACGATCATTAACATCTACCTAATTAAGTTTTAAACTTGTGCATTAGACAACATAAGCCAAGTTATAGGTCTGCATATTCGCATTGTGTTTACTTTACTTAGGCCTATCCGATGTAGAACAGAAATTCCATTATTTGGAATTATCATTTACGACAATCCTCACATTACTTACTGATTCCAATTATGTTTAGTACAATACAAAGAATCGAATCACGGAATAAATTATTTAAAAACTAGAAGAAAAGTGTGAACTAAACTAGTATATCTTTCTATTACGCTATGTGCAGTTTATTTACAGTTTCAAATAAGTAAAAACAGCAAATCTACTGATACAAATGCTATAAAAAGATAAAATATCTGACTGTGATACTTTTGCAGAATCTATTGGAAACTGATATGGCTTTAATTTTGTTGGTCTGGAAGGTCAGATGTCCAGCGTCTCTACGGTTATCTTGTTATATGTGACGAGTGCTCATTTCTGCAGCCAGCAAGTATGGTTTATCATATCGCAGTATACAGACGTTCATATTTTCGAGTGATTAATATCTGTTGAACAGGATCTCCATCGTGAGATTTCCATTTTCAACGTTTAGTCAATTTTTGCGTTAAAAGGCTTAGGTCAACTCTACAAGTGTACAACATTGGTTCCTTAAAGTTCTAACATGTAAATTATTAAAAGAAATTTTCTCCTAGTTTTAGATTTAGTTACGACTTTTTGCTTTCTATCACAAGTATTTTTCTTCAATCTGAACAAGAAATTTTGTACCTCAGATTGTTTGTACAGATTAAGCAGTTTTGTAGTTAAAGATATTTGTAATGGTTTTATGTTATGTTTATTTATGTTGACTCTCTGTCTGTATACTAACTGTGGAGAATGTAGGGATAGTATAGCAATTTTGTCTTGCAGCTTCTGGACCGTGGTTTCCTGCTAGAAAAGCCGTGTTATCCGCAAACGGAGCGATTGTAAAATTGTGTCTTGTGTAAATAAAAGACAATATATGTCAAAGCATACTTTCATAAGGTACACTAGACTTCATATGGGAACACCTTTAATATTAGATATCTTTAACATTACTAAAGAAATAGATTACACTACAATAATTAGATTTTACTTGAAACTGTCTTTCAAATGGGAAAGTTGGCTTTAAGTTTGTATAACAGACCAATGTGCCACTTTATCAAACTTTTGAGCGACATGGACGAAAATTGCTATAGGCCTATCTAGTACTTCATTTGAGTCTTGTTGCGATTAATTTTACGATTCCGTTTGTTTATTAAAGAGTCGAGTATCTTTTATGGAAACCAAATAGTTAATGAGGATTAATATTGAATAAGACCAGATATTTTCTCAATCCGCTTAGGTGTAGCCAGCCAACTTTTTCAACGAGCTTTGACAGGTTAGAAAGCAGGCTAATGAAACGATAAGAGTTGATTTCATTTACGGGTTTTCCAAGTTTGGAAAGCATTACCATTAGGGTAAATTTCTACATTATTTGAATATTTAAGATTATTAGTATGATTTGTAAATTACAGTTAATATTATGACTTTCCTTGGCATTTGTTCGAATGTCTTTTATGTCAAAATACAGCCAGGCAGTTTGTATTACAGTGTACAGTAATTCTTGTATTACGTATCCGGATAAAACAATTTGATGAATTTTCCGACATTTGTAATGGCGTTTTAAGGAAGCTCCCTTAAATCATATTGTCATTATGTGATGAAATTGGCATGGGTACTGGGGCAAGGTATTCTGCAAATATTGTAGCTGCTGGAATGTAAATTTATTCTAAGTTCCATCTGTTTTCCTGGAAAAACGGATTCGATTTGTGATGACATATTGTTTGAAAGTTAGGAAAAGTCTTGCATTTAGTGATCCAGTTTAGTTTGTTGTATGTAAGTCGGTCATCATAGTTTCTTGGTCTTTGTAATTTTGTTCACATTCTATACTTTTCAATTAATGGCTCCATTTATAGAATAGAATATTATTTATTTCCATTACTTCTGCTATTAGAATACTGCTGACTGCCATAATATTTTGTACAATGTAGGCAAAATAGTGTTTTGCATAATTCAGTTGTCTAGATTCTTTTATCCTTTCATTAAATTTTTATTTTCTGCTACGTATGTTCCTATGTATTTACCCTTCATTAATTCCACTAGTCTACAAATTGAAAATTATTTTTCGGAAATGAAACACCAATAAATTTATTTTATTCTTTTCTGTACGCTGAATCTCAAAATGAAGTCAGTTTTTCTCCGCCACTCATCACATTTTTGTTATATATCCTTTAGAGATTGCTGAAAAATACAAATTTTTCAAAGTGACCAAGTTAATTGGTATATTAAATTTTATACAGTGTTAAACAAATTTTCAATACTTATATTTTATTTTGTTTATTACATTAAAATATCTTGTAGAATATAACTATAACACATTAAATATGCTTGGAACGTTATATAACTGAAATCGGTGAACTCAAAAATTAATTTTTCCTTCTGTGTAGGGTAGGGACCTAGTAGAAACTAGCAGTAGTCACTGATCATCGATTCGTCCCACCTGGGTAACGCTGCTCAATTTGCAATATGTCCTGGTGGAACCACTTACACTGCTCACTGCACCCAAATTTTGTGGGAAATTGTCCAGATGGGAATGCAAAAAATGAATTTTTAATGACATCCGGCAGGCTAAATTTTTATAGTTCAACAAAGGATTTTGTACTAAAAGATCACTATTTTGCGCTTTGTTATTTCCAAGAAAACATTGGACTACATCCTTAAATGACTTTCATGCCTTTAGCTCTACGTTATTCAACTTGCTGTTAAAATTTTCATCATTGAGTAATTTTCTAATCTGAGGTACAACGAATATTCCTTCCTTTAATTTGGATTCACTAAACTTAGGAAACACTTGGCTTAAATATTTAAATCCTTGCCCTTCTTTGTTCAGTGCTTTAACGGAATACTTTATCAAGCCCAATGTTATATGTAAAGTTAGCAAAATTACATGTTAAGGGTTGACTAATGGAACATGCTTAATACTTTTTTGTCCAGGAATGAAAGTGTCTCTTTTTAGCCAATCTTTAATTAATCACATAATGTTTACTTGCTTCACGACTGTCGCACAAACATAAGAAGCAGCAGTATTTTGCAGGCCGAGAAGAATACCAATAACTTTTAGGTCGCCACAGATATACCATAAGCGGGCATCGTAATTGACTGCTTTCAAAATGAATGAAATACTTTCATATATGTCTCTTTCATTCCAACAGTACTGCTTTTAAGCTTGTTTTTGACGAGTCTATGAATAACCGCCTTATTAGATTTATAATTAACACTCAGATCAGACATCAAACCTTATATAACACAACAAGAACACAGCTGTTCTGTCATAGTAAAATATTTATATGGCCTCAGAAAACATCTAAAGTCTGAGTTAATACAAAGAAAGCCCAAGGTATTGATATAAGGTCCTAGTGCGCCCAGTACTGACTTATGCATCAGAGACATGAACGCTGCCTAGATCAGATGAGAGGCAACTAAACATATTTGAGAGGAGGATCCTCAATCAAATTTTTGATCCAGTAAAAGAGGGGGGAGCCCCTCTTGAATTAGAAACTGGAGGAGTGTGGCTATTAATAGAGGAGAATGGCGAAATCTTCTGAAGAAGGTTAGGACCCACAAGGCGATTATGATGATGATGATGATGAGATATGTCTCCGGGTGAATTTATTTACTCTTGACGACGTTCTCAGATTTTTAAATGTTGAAACGTTGTGTTTAGAAGTTATTCTAAAACAAATGGATAATATCCAAAATGTTATAATATGTAATAATATTAATAAGTAGATATTTCTCCTCACAAGGTACTTAATACGAAATTTAATTTACTATTTGTCCATCCGACTAAATAAAAGTTTTACAATAAAAAAACAGAGAAAGTTAGTTTTGTAAACCTATTTGCAGAATATCATACGTTATTTATTAACAAAGACTCCTTTAGTTTTCACGTCTTCAGTACGTTTTTGTACAACGCATCCTAACCTTACCTTAGCTGAACTCAGAGGACTAACCCAGGATACTGTATTAGTTTTTCTGTCACAGCTCCAGCACGGACTGCAGTAATTCAGTGTTGTGTTTAACGTGACGCTGACATCAGTGTTATCACGTTATCATTAATTTACGCTCCGCTTCATGTTCACAACAGGCGCAATCGACTGCGACGATATCCATTTTGTCGAGTCAACGTTGATTGTTCTCTCGTGTTTATAGCCTATGAAGAATTGCAACGGTTGTCTGCCATCGGTAGTAATAATTACAGTACCGTAACTGTATCTGAGACTACTACGTAGTGGGGATGAATCCTGAGGTTTGATCATTGAATAGACGCAGTTTCGACACAGTTGTCGACGTCTCGACAGATTGTGTTGTCCACAAGAAACGGGTTATAGAAAATAATTAATTGAAATATAATAAGCGTTAATATTTAGAGAACAGCATAATATTTTTTATTAATACGAGGCTTGTTCAATACAAACACGTTTGATCTGCGCAGCCGTGACTTCATCGCCATGGCAACGGAATTCGTTTGTTTATATTGTCTGTTTAAGTACTAGTGCCACGTCTGTCAAAAATATATGTGGTTTGCTCTTTTCTAAGCGTTGTGAATAGGTTGAAAAATGGCATCTATGATAGAAACTTTGTCCAAAGATAATCCGCGTGCCGTTATTCAGTTTTTGGCCGCTGAGAGGTGTCAACCAACGGAAATTTATACAAGAATGAAATCTGTATATTAGGGTGTATCACAAAAAACCTTTTTTGAAATTCAAAATTTCCAAGTTGATAAAAAGTTGTCACTATGGTCACATATTTACCAAAAAAATTTTTAGTCGAATTGAAAAATATTTAGGTCTCCCGGAATGGGCCTAAATTTAAATTTTTTGTCAAAAACGTAGATATTCAATTTTTTTTAAAACATAATATAAAGCAAATTTTTGTTTTCAAGTACAAAAATGTAAAGTTTAGAATGTTAGTTAACAGTAAAAAAAAAAATTATATCTGTCATGTAACATTTAGGTCTACCGGATTAGCAGTAAAATTATCAATTTTTTGCAAAATTAAGGTCTATTATTGACGGTTTTATTTAATTCTAGTCTACTGATGTCATTAACAAATTTCTTGTAACCATACAAGTAAACAGTATTTCAAAACTAAAATGTGTTTACTAGACCCAACGTATTTTTTATTTTATGAAAGTAAGGCTATTTTTGGAGTAAGAGAAATAAAACTAAATAAAACTGAAAATTAAAAAAATTTTAATTTCTAAAGAAAAAAAGATTACAAATATTAAAACGTTAACTTTGAAAAAGTAATTCAAAATGAACCCTTGATTAATGATTTTATTACGTTATCTCTTTACCTTGATAACTGATGAAAATTTCAGAATGTTATAGTTGTCAGTTCGGGATAGGCTTATTTCATATGTATGTGGCATCACAATTGTAAGCAGCTCTCTCAACCTGCGTCCTGCATCCAAAGTTTTTGGTTAGGCTGGTTGTAAAGGACAATTTATAGCAACTAATTTAAAATATGCTTGTAATAAACAAAAATATTAGATGAAGTTCATTATTGTTTCTAAAATATTATATATTTATCGTTATAGAAAATAAAGTCTTACTTGATGTTTATTCCTGGACTGTTGTAGTTGCAGATGTGAAGTGACGTTTCGTTTCAAACTTTGGAAGGTATTTTCTGTCCAGCAATCTTGATCTAATGAACCCATCTCGCTCTTTGAAACCACAAACGTGCTTAGAAGCTTCTGTAACGTCCTTTACAATTCTTTCCACTGCTTGTGTGTGCTAAGGAATTGTAAGCCCCTTTCTATCGCTAGTTCCTGTTTCAGCGATCAACTCTAGCTCTTGTTTGCTTAGGTTAGTTATGAGTGGTGGTTCCGTTACTGTTGTAGACTGCCAATCAATAAGATCGATGTAGTCCTCTGCCTCAAAATTAACTTGTGGTGGTTTGAAAACCCTCTTTGCTTGTAACTCTGTTTGTCGAGCTTTTTGTATCCTTTTGCTTGCCAGACATCTAATATGTTTTCGTGAGTCAAACAACATTCCCAAAAGGATATGTCCTGGGTGTACCATAAAAGAATTTCTCTGTAGAGTTGATTGAACACCAGCCTTAAGATCATCTTCTAAGTACTTGATGCATTGTACTATCTAAAAAAGTTTTGTGATGCATAAATAATTCTTGGATGACATTTTATTGTAAACCATGAGGGAGCATAAACTTTCATGACAAACTCAGCTAGTTTTTTCAACTGCGGCGTTGGATCAAGTGATGCAATATATAAACGTAAAATTCGGTTTGCCATTGTCAGCCATCTTGCATGGGAGATGTTTCCAGGGTTTCTGCTTGCCAACTCTTGGGGGCATTCTCCTGTTAGTACAGCCTGACATATATCCCAGAGATATTTCTCGTCGGGGCTCAACTCATTACAATCAACCTCTGGAAAAAATACTATCTATTTTATTGTACTCAACAACTGGTGGTAAATCTTGACAACTTGTTAAACGTTTTCCTATTGGACCGCTAAAAGAAGTAGGTCCAGAAGTTGGACCATCGAGGGCAACCATGACTTTCCTAAGAGGGAATTCGTTTAAATGAAGCAAACAAACCACTGCTTGTACTGGGTGCTTTAAAGCATTTTCGAACAATGAAATTGATCCATTAGAGGCTCCAGTATTTGTTGTGGTACCATCACAACCAAGAGCTTTAATAGTTTTCTCATCAATGCAGTTTTCCTTCATAAATTTTAGTATTGATGATACTGTCTTTCCCAGAGCCACTGTCTGGAGTTACGTTTCCTAAATATGTTGAATCTGGTTCTTCAACCAAAGATGTGTTCTTCTTGTATAGTTTTCCGGACAGATTTACCACGTACAATTTCTTTACTTATTGTTTCATCTGTTCGACCATCAAAATAGAGTGCAATTATTTCTGAGGTGCGAGTTGAATTAATACCTTGACGGTATTTGACCCTTTCACGAAAAACCTTCGATTTATCTATTACCGCTGCCTGATTTTCTGGCGTTACAACATTTAAATCCTGCAAAACAGCACTTGCTAGTTGAGCTCCTGCTCTACTGGAAATGGCTCTACGGTCACATGGTCTAGGAAAAGAGAGTAGATTTTCTGGCAGCCCTTGTTTCACTGAAATACTTGAACTTTCTGGCTTTTCCCCTGGTGAAAGCATTTTAATATCAAATACACTTTCATCACTCGAACTCTCTGACATTGAATCACTTTCAACAACGTTGCCTTCATGTCTCAAAGTTGGGGTCTTTGTTGGTTGGAGACTTCTATTTAGCTCGGATTGCAAAGACTTTTCCATTCTTTTACTGCGTTTCTTGAGTATTTTACTCTCTAGTTCATCACGACCTCCGATAATCATAACCCTCAGGCTTCTTTGGTCGTTCAAGAACTCATGCTCCAATGGTGGCACTTTCCTTGGAGCTTGACACAAACAGTTCACTAAATCATTACATTTACAGGAACAAATATCAAAAAGACTATTTGCAATGTCTGATTTGAACTTTTCAACTGACGTTTTGAAGCTATTTGCATTTTTTGTGTTACACACTGACGATTTTTTTAACTTTTCACATCGCTCGTGTAGTTTTAAAATCATAAAAACAATGTTGTTTGTGCTTGAAACGGGAATGGAAGCCTTCTTCCAAATTTCTTCTAGCTTTCGAGCCACTCGCACTGCAATTACCTTTTTTTCTGGTTGATGACATCCCTCAGATTTCAGTTGATTTCTCATCCATTCAAAATACCGTAGCACATCAACTTTAGTAGGCAAAACATGGATAACACTTATAACAACAGGTTGACCGATTATCGATGCATCAGTAGTTTTTCTTGTAGAATAAGTTTTTTTACTTATGACGATGAAACAAGAACACCGCACTGAATTCACCACTCACAAACCACAAACTCGTTAACTATCAACGCACGACGCACATACACAAGGCGCTAAGAGCCGACTGACAAAGTACCGAGGATGTTTATGGTCGAGGGGAAGCGGAGAGGGAGTGGGAGAAGGATTACGTGCTCGCATGACGCCTTCGCGTGGCACCTGTCTCCAAGGTCGCGCGGAAGCGACATGGCTTGACCTTGACACCTGAGTGTAGTATTCGCCATTTCATAAAATGATATTCTCGCTATTTCCAAACGCTGTACTGCTGTACCTAGACTATAAATAATATAATTGAAATTAACCTAAAGGATGGGTTGAAAATATGCGTATTTGGTAAAAAAATTAAGGTTTTCATGTAGATTCCGGGAGACCTAAATGTTACACGACAGATATAATTTTTTTTTACTGTTAATTAACATTATAAACTTTACATTTTTGTACTTGAAAACAAAAATTTGCTTTATATTTGTTTCAAAAAAAAATTGAAAATCTGTTTTTGACAAAAAATTCAAACTTTAGGCCCATTCCGGGAGACCTAAATATTTTTCAATTCGACTAAAAATTTTTGGAAAATATGTGACCATAGTGACAACTTTTTATCAACTTGAAAGTTTGAATTTCAAAAAAAGGTTTTTCGTGATACACCCTAATCTATATGGCGACTATAGTTATTCTCATACGCAGTGGTTGATGGCGCACAAAATTTTGACAAGGAAGAGAATCCATATAGATTTGGCCCGTCCCGGACCTGCACATGTAAAGCTGGAAGCTGCTTTACGCGCAAATAGGCGCATCAAAGTTAGGGAATTTTCTCAAATGTTGAGCATCAGCGTGGGAAATGATCATTCCATCATTCATAGTCTTGGGTATCACAAAGTTGTTGCTCAGTGGAAAAATTTGCGTTCGGCCTTTTACAGCATTTGATGCGCTGTCAACAACAAGGTAATGCCTTTATACACCAAATTGTTGCCGGTGATGAGCCTTGGTGTTATCACTACGAACCAGAATTCAAACGTCAGAGTATGGAGTGGAAGGCGAAAACACGTTGATCCCAACTTTCGGCAGCAAAAGTAATGGTGACCGTACTTTTATATTATCAGGGTGTGCTGGTTTTAGATTTTAAAGAACCTAGTGTCAGCATCAACGCTATGCTATAGGCAAACAGCTTAAACGCTTACAGGTCAGCATCAAGAATAAACGTTCCGGGAAGCTCACAAATTGGGTCGTTCTTCGGCATGTTAATGCTCGACCTCATGTAGCCCAGACGATTCACGATCTGCTTAGTCGTATAAAGTGGTAAGTCTTACAACATCCAATTTACAGTCCCGACTTGTCCCCGTTCGATTACCATGTTTTTGGCCCATTAAAGAAATCACTAAAAGGACGGCGGTTCAAATCAGAAACTGAGGTAGAGTTCGCAGTTGGCGAATGGTTCCGCAAACAGCCGCAAGAATTTTACCAGTAGGGAATCTACAAATTAGAGCAAAAATGGAACTCATGCCTTAATCTTAATGGATACTTCTTTTAAAATCGTTGAATATAAAATGCTTTACAGCCTCTAAACGTGTTTCTATTGCACAATCCTCGTATAAGAAGAATTATATATAGCTAAATATTTGTTATTCTTAATTAGCATATCCACATAGGCCTATGTTCATACAAGCATTCGTTATAAGCATATCAATTATTTCTGTATTGCCCCTATACAAATCTTAATACTGGCCTATAATTTTATAGGAACTTCGATACAATTATTTAATATTGCTTACGTATATCACGAAATCACTAGACGTTAAATTAAAATAATGTTTGTCAACTAATATGTAACCTACACACCATTAATTATATTGGTTGTTCTAATTAATACACCTTGGCTTGGGGTATTATAAGTAAAATCACTGAAATTAATAATAATATTGTAATTATTATTATAAATATTATTATAATTAATAAAATTATTATTATTATTATAAATATTATTATAATAAATAAAATTAATATCATCATCATCATCATCATCATTATTATTATTATTATTTTATGGACCCCAGAAATCCAATCCTACAACGGAACCTACGACACCTTGGCCTCTCAGGGGGAGGCAACAGCTGTTACTCTTTAGTTGGATAAAGGCCACTGGTAAGTGACTTCTACAGGGTTGTGTGTATCCATTGAAAACACACCGTAACAAACGATGGAACCAATAGATGGATTGACTCTAGTTAGCAAATCGCGAACTATGGTCTCAGGGTACCAGGACACACCAAGTTGTAGCCTATTTAGTCCTGGCTGCTGTAATCGAGGGCTCTGCCATAGTGATCTAGTTATTCCCCTGATGCTCTTAGGAGTCACGATAGCTTCCCAAAATAATTCTGAGATTGAGGAATTTCTTAAACCCTCATCCGGAACAAAACCTTCCTCGGAGGGTGAAGAATAGGAGCCACTACATTACTGTAGGCACAGAGCCGTTTTTGGCGCGTCAACCAGTTTGCCTGCGATACCTAAATATTGTTACTACCGTCTACTTGTCGCACTGTACAGTGGAAAGCAAAATACAAGGCACTAATTAAGTCACTAATCACCAGCTTTAATTATCACAGTTGAACAGTTTGTAATTAACAAGAGAGTCCCTTACAACACTTGAAATAAAAATTATTCACACGCAATAAAATGTCAACTAATATAAAACACGATTGTATTACAATAGCCTGGCCCGATTATAAAACACAACACTTTACTAATAACCACTTGAACGCACAGAGTAATCACTTGTAATCGCCCGACAATAAACTCGAACCGCACTGTAATATATCGCAACTATAACTGAAACTGAACGTCGTTGAGTACTGGTATTTATACCCCCTCCCCCCGGAAATACTAGATTAATCCATACTGCGCGTTAACAATAAAGGAAAACATTAGAGCGTAATTCATTGCGGCCTTGAGACAGTTCGCGCGGCTTCAACACAGTCTCGCTAATGCGTCGAGAATCACGTACGCCACACATAGTCAGCTGGATTCATCTGGAACATTTGATAAACACGTAGAATTGTTCTGTGATGTCGTAACAATATTTAATATTAATACGAAATAAAAGTAACTTTACAAAAATGTGTCTGTTGGTCGAAATACTAACCGAACAGCAAGGGCCACGATTAATTATGTTAAAGAAGATAGGAGAGACAGAGTTCCCACGTCACCCTGAATACTACAAACCGAGTTCATGACTTGCTGAACGGCACTAAAAAGGAGATAACAACTGAATTGGTATCTCAGGGAGTTGTAGCATATCGGAGGGTGACTGTGCGCAGGAAGAGACAACTACTCCTTTCCGCCTCCCACTTTAGCAAAACAGCACTGCCACAGACATAGGCCTACTCACCAGGAATCCATAAGTTGAGCGTCAGACCTTTCATTCCTGAGCCCATGCAGGGTTTTCAGTGCGTTTTGGGCTTACGGTGTCCAGACATCCCCGAAACAAAACATGGATTTATGAAAAGTCGACTGCTGGTGATGACCCTTGTGCTGAATCGATGACGTGCATTACTTCCGATGGCCAACACTCTTCCAGTTCACGCAACTTTCCTGTGTATAAACAAGAGGTAGCAATTCAAGAAATGAAAACGTTACAGAAAACAAACCACCTTGAAGGTAAAAAAAGTGTTTTGGCTGGAGAATTAGAGCAAAGTTAATTATGCACGGTCATTAAGTCTAATCCAGCAGTGACTTCACTGCCTTCAGTGAAAGAGATGCCTGCAGTTAAGTGCTTTATTGAGCGATAGTTGGAAAAAGAAAGAATTTAGACGAAACCGAAACATCGAAGCATGATAATGTTTTTGGGCTTTAAAAATAAGATTTCTAGACTGTGGCGAATCGAAAGTGTGGAAAAAATATAGTGTTAACATCACCTGGAGCGTTACATTTTTCGATGACGTTACACATTTTGCATCGCGCATTTTGTGGAATGACCCCCAGCCTAAAAACATTATCATGTTAAAAACGTATACGAAGTCGCCTATAGGAAACACATTTGACACCACAAGATCTTAATATCAGGCAATATGAGTCTTTCCGCTGTGATGTTACACCAAACGTCAGAACTAGGGGAGGCGGTGCTGTTTTCCTTAACAACACATATACCCTGCCAGACGTATCCCCCTTGCCACGCCGATATAAGCAGTATCTATTATTTTACTACAGCTACGAGATTATATATCTGCTGCGCATATTTACCGAATTCTGCATGGGAAGTAGATCTGGAAGATCTGTGTGAGAAGCTACCTACCATTTCCATTACTCCAGGTTGGGGACCCCCATAGTCTCAATTTGGGTTGTCTCAGGACGAACGCGCTGGATTTAGAACTGAAGATCTATTTCTAAAAATGACGCTTCTCTTTATAAACACAGGCGGGAGCAAACATTTCAAAGTTAGAAGTAGCACTTTCTCAGCTGTCAATCTTTCGATCTGAATCCTGAATCTTGCCCCACGGCTGTAGCGGAGGGTGCTCGCAGACCTTCACGGGAGTGACCATTTCCCAGTGCTCATAAAAACGCGATGTCGAACAAAAACGCGTGGACCGTGTTAGAGACGACGTACACAGTTTTGCAGTTGCTGCAATTTCAGCAGCTAAGGATCCATATCCTTCGCACCCTAGGGAACTCTAGATGGTCGTTCGTCTAGAACATCGGTACCATGGTGGTAGGGGAAACCGGGGCACGTTGGCCCAGTTTTTTGTTTTATTTTTAGAAAAAAGTTTTTGTTTTTTTACCGTGGTAATAATTTTTAACAATTTCCAATATCTTTTATTACAAATAAAAATTCTATGTTTGTTAAATTTGCACAACTGAAGGCTCTATTAATATAATTTATGGGCTTTGTCATGTGGGCCAACCTACCCCGTGCACGGGGTAGGTTGGCCCAGCTAGTGGGGCACGATGGCCCACCTAGCACTTTACCTTTTTGTTGTTGTTTTAGGAGCTAAATAAAAGTCAATTTGCTGAACAAACTCTTATATATAATTTTTAAAACAAAAACTCTTTACATAGAAGAAAATAAGATTATGTTTGGCTTAATGCATAAAGTTTTAATCACTGTCTTCCATTACTAAAGGGTCACTGCAATGAATGCATTCAAAAAACACCACTTTTATTTCTCCTTTGACACACTGCACATGTGCCCAACGTTTGCAACTGGTGCATTGGATCCATTCCGCCCCAGGCGTACTTTTTTGAACGCCTTCAAGCAACTTAAGTATAAATTATCCTCATCTTCGTCATCCTCATCGTCGTCTTCCACTTTTGTTGCTTTTTTAGTAGTCCTTTTTCGGCGCTTCTGACCACTACCACCAGGCTGTTCCGGGTGGTCACAAAACAAATTCTTCGCAACAGATAGCTTTCTTTGTTATTTTTTTTCTCTTTCTTGATGATTTTTTTCTTCTCATTTTTCTTTTGTAGGCCTATTCCTTTTTCAGTTTTGAACTTATGTCTTTCTATTGCTGCTCTTTGTTCAAGCTGTAATGCTTCTTTTACAGGAGTGTCTGTCAGTATGGCAGATGTTCTTTTCCTTTTATTTGAATTCTTTCCTTTCCTGGGTTCTGCCTTCTGAAATGGTCTTACTTCCTCTGGTGATGGGAAGGTTTGCTGTAGGCCTATTTCTGAAGAAGTAGAAGGGGTTGCTGGGATGACAACTGATGAAATCTGGTTGGTATTTTCTTCTGAAAGAGCACTTGAATGGTTTGGCATATTTGAAGGATCTGGTCTATCAGTCAAATACGAAGGCATGAAATCAGCGTCAGTAAAAATATGTTTATTAAAAGGACATATTCCTGTAACCTGGAAACCTGCTGTTATGTTTTCTGGGTTTACTGCGTGTGGGAGGGCAGTTTCCACGATACCAGGTATATCGTAAATTGTCATTGGACGTCTGTTTGTTGTCGCCCAACTCTCACAGGCAGAATTCACGTACTTCTTAAAAGGGTCGTAAACACTTCGGTCCAAGGGTTGCAGCTTATGGCTGCAATGTGCCGGAAAAGATAACAGTGTGATTCAATTTTCTTTGCAATAGTCTATAACATCTGATGACAAATGGGAACTATGGTTATCTATTAACACAAGGCACGGGTTTTCTTTAGAGCTATGGACGTGTACAACAAAATGTTTTATATATTTCAAAAACCCATTTTCCGTCATCCATCCTGATGGGTGAGCATCGCCAGAACATCCAGCAGGGCCATCTCGAACGAAATGTTCTTTGTAGTTAACCCTAGGAAAAACAAAGAAAGGGCTAGGGTACACTGTTACCGATTGCACTCACTGCCAATGCCATTGTAACTAAGGAACCACGTTCTCCTGAGGTCACACGTCCTATCTGTCGGAAACCTCGACGTGCGACAATTCTGTCGGGTTTCTGAACCGTCGTAACACCTGTCTCATCAATATTCCAAATATCTTTTGCTGTGACCTTTAGTCTAGATAAGACATTGTTCAGGTTGTCAAAAAATATACCTGCATTGTGTTTATTAAAACTGGTGCAACGGGCTAAGCTTGTGGCTTGAGGGGTACGAATGGACAATTTTGGGTGCTTTTTAAAAACCCTGTAAACCAATCTGGGCCAGCCATTTCAAATTCAGTCCACGAGTTAGGAATGGTCCTGTTACTTGCAACAGCGTACGTGTAAGCAAATCGTCGTACTTCTTTGGGTGACAGACCAAAATAGATGTCGCTTGCCTTCAACAGGTAGTTTTCCAACAAGTTTTCTTGCTCCGCCTCAAACACCTGGACAGAATAAACGGTTCGAATTAGTTACACGCGTAAAACTAAATTTTATTAAGCCTACATTTTGTTTTTAATTTAGTTTTATATATCCAGCTACTTTACATTTTAAACCATATAAAAATTCTATTTATTGTTCTTTACTGTCAATTATTTGAAGGCTTAAAGCGTAATAAATAATAATATAAAGAACTGAAAGTATTTAATAACAGTGTTATTTTTTATTTAGGCCTACCTGAAACCGTTTTGCGTAGCCAAATGTGTGGAAGACTCCGGGAGATCTAGTAGGCCTAAGCGAAGGGCTTACAGTTGCCATCGAAGTTCCAACTGTTGGGAGGCCTACTTCCATGGGCTCTGCGGGGACTGTTGCTACTTCTTTGGACAGTTCGGTAACTGAAGACCCTTCGGTAACAACTGAAGACTCTTCGGTACCTGAAGACAGTTTGGTGACTAAAGGCACTTCGGTAACTGAAGGCACTTCGGTAACTGAAGACACTTCTATAACTGAAGATTCTTCGGTAACTGTAGGCCTATGCACTTCCACTGACACTTTGGAAACAAAAACACTTTGATTTTCTGTAGGCATTTCTATAGGAACTTTGGTAACTTCTGCCACTATTGTAGGCACTTCTTGGGGCACTTCGGTAACTACAGACTCTTCAGCAAGTGTAGGCGTACTTTCAAATTTATCACAGTATCTTCCTAATTTTTTTTTCTAGGAATTACGAATTCTTCACTTACAGTCCTCACGGACCTTTTATACTGCTTCACTTCAATAACAGCCAACATCATAGTTTCTTTTGAAACAAACCCTCTTTCAGTTTTTCTTTTATAGTTGCGAACCATGGTAACTGAAAAAAAATAAATACATGTAGACAAAGATATAAGTTAGTTGTCGTTTTCTATATTTATACATCAATCCTGATATTTGCAATTTTAATATAAATTAAATGTGTTTCAAAACGCACTAGCATTAAAGAGTGCTATTATCAAAATAACTAATTTTGTAACAAAAAGCACCGGGGCCGTTGGCCCGCCAGGCCAACGTACCCCGATGCTTGTGGACCGACCTGCCCCATCGCCATGTTTGAAATAGTTTTACAGTTTTAGAAAAACCTACACAACATTCAGTTCAGTTGTTACACTAAAAGTATCCTTACCTATTGAGCTTTCAATACACTACTTACCTATTTCCTTGATCAGTGTTTGCAGAGAAATATAACAATTTAATCCAACTCAAGAAAAATTACTAGAAATACAACAAAATCGAATAACTGGTAACACTCCTGACAGATCACAGTAAACGAACTGGCAGTCGCGGAGGAAGGGGGCGACAGGTCAGGCAACGTTCAGTATGATTCGCGGAGCATTCTGATGGCTGCTAGGGGAACTAAAGCCGTTGGGCCAACGTGCCCCTATGGCCAACGTGCCCCGGTCTCCCCTACAGCGTTGTGAAAAACGCAATAAGCAACAATGCTTGAACAGCTACAATCTAGAACCAACCAAATACAATCGCATCGATTTTAAACAATTTCCTAGCCGGCGCTCTTAAAATAATACTCGCTGCTAAAAGATAAGCTGTGAAAAATACGTCTCGACCGCAACACGGTCGATCCCAGTGACAGAAATATCATGGCAATTGCCGGCAAAACAGTATTTAAGACTGTCGCGTGTATACTGAACAATGATAAATTTATATGCAACCCCGATGAAATTGTAAAATTGCTGACACCTTGGCCAAGCGATTATCATCTCAAATTTATCATCTCAATTTCCTCTCAAGAAAAGCTGAAGTCGAAGAAACTCTTCAGTTCAAATCTGAAGAGTTTAGAGTTTGTAACTAATCTTTCACGATGAGGGAATTACAGTCCGCTATTCGCGTTCTGGCGACTATGCAGTGTGACCGGACGATATTGATAACTTCATTATACGTCTACAACCGGATGGATAAAGAAATATGGACGCAGAGAAAGAAACTGGCGATTGTCAAACCTCTTCTGGAGGACGGAGAGAATACCCTTAAAGCAGAAAACTATCGGACACTATCGTTGATATGTTGTTTAGTTGGACAGCATGTTTAACATACAGTTCACTTGGTATCTGGAAAAACACGGCCTTCTGGCACCAATCTACTACTGATAAACTGTTTTATCAGGAGAACGTATTTTAAGACAGGCTCATTGAAGGAGAATACATAGTTGCAGTATTCTATGTTTTGGAGAAAGTATTCGATTAACGTGGAAATACAACGTCATGAAACAGCTAAATGATTAGCATTTCTGAGGTAACATGGCCAAATTCATCTCCAGTTTTCTCACGGACAGGATTTTGCGTGTTCGGGTCGGATAATAATTATCGGTCAAACACAAGCTGAAAAATGGAGTTCCGCAGGGATCTTCGTTGGGCGGTACCTTTTTATTATAGCCATCAACGCGTTGAGGGTTTAGAAGCGTGAGTTGGGGAGCGCTTCTACGTTGACGAATTTGCGCTGTTCTACTCAGCTAAAACAATGACAATTGTCAAACGTAAAATCCAAGGCGCAATGCGCCCGTTGGCTGGAAATACGAACAGCATTTTATTGGCAAAAATGACCGGTTTTCATTTCTGTCAATAGCAAGGTAGCTGATGCTAACCATAAACGGTGATCGGATGCACTATAAGCACACAATCAAATTTCGGACTTAAGTTATGTGGTTTAAATTTTGACAGTTATGTGCATATCGAAGTCTTGGTAGTAAAACATAATACTCGCGTATTTATTGTTACTTCTTTGCGATACAGACCTACTTAAATCAATTTGTATTTTTATTTATAATTTAAAAAAAAGTTTTAATTCTCAATGTAAAGCTGCCACTACATGGCTTTTCCATAAAACAGTTACAATGTCGACTTATAGCGAAGGTTTTTAAAAGCCATTATAAGATAAATTAAAAAGTAAGTTTAATAAATATTGCAATAAAATTATTTTTATAAGTTTACAATCAATAGTTTACGTTTAAACTTGGATTTAGTTCACTATTAATATTTCATTACTATGAATAGTTCAACGTTTGCCTATTGGCTTAGACCTAGTTGCTATTGTACATAGTACTTATATAAAAAAATTGGTTCACCCGACACGTTTTAGTTATATCAAAAGTTTTGGCAACACTGGTCTATAAGTATTTTTGTGGGGAGAGAGGCTTATCAGTGCTTCCAACAGATGGTAGTGGGAAGCGGATAAGACCATTCAGGTTCAGTTTCATGAGATAGACCTACAATGATATTGAAACAAAACTCGATTCGTCTATCTATATAATCTTCAAGATTATAACCATACACAACAGACATTCTGTAAAACTAAATTTTATACTTTTAGTGATTCTCTAAACAGTAATTTAAGGCATAGAAATATTAAAAGCCACTTTTATTACGTACTTTAGTTACCTGGAGATTGCAATAAAGTCGAACACTGAATTTTACCTCTTTCGGCTTCAGATTTCCGCCAGTACTTTTATCTACACATCCTATTTCCAATATCAAATTTCTATACTTACAAATTGTTCCTTTTGCTGAGAGATCAACACCTGAAAATCTCGTTCAAAAACATTTGTAAAAAGGTGCCTAGGGCGGAATTCCAGCCACAGTATTTTACTACCTGTAAAAAGAATAGGCTAATATTAGAAGAAAATTATATTACACAGAATTAGTAAAATTACACGTTAAAACGTTTGTTTTTATTTTATACTCTTTAAAAAAGCTGTTTAACTATCTACTGAAAGGCTACGGCATGAGTAGTTAAGGGCATAAATTATTATAAAAACAAATAAATTAAAAAATAAACCATAAACAGCTGATTTTAAAAACGAATTAAACCTATTTTGAAAGTAAATGTTGTGACTAAAAATTAAGTATCATTTCACTAGTAATGGTTCAATTTTTTCAACAAATATGTCTGTTATTTGTGTTTATTCATTTTGTATCATTTGCTAAGCTTTTATAAATGTTTAACTGAATAAGCTTATAAATAAATACGTGCATATAATCAAGAGTGTAAACACTAGAACAACTTTGGCATGTACAATGAGACAAACTTATATTACTTTATTTAGTAAATAAGTACATTTTATTTATTTGATACAACATTATGTTACTTTTGCCTAAAGTATATTTATCATGACATCGACAAAGGAAAACAAACAGGCACCTAATCTGTATTTTTGTTTTGTATACAAAAATTAGAAACTAAATTAATAAACTTACAAATTATGAAACTATAATTTTGCCAGTTATAACGGAGAGTATGGAAACCAGAGTTTTAACAAGTTCTTAGTAAATCTGCTAGAAAAACTCAAAAAAGGGTGGCTCAGAGCTGAAAAGGTAAAAAAGGTAAATGAAATTTATACCGGTTATAAGTTACTTCATCGTTTACGTTAACTTTAAAGTCAGGTCTTGAGACGGGCCACAAATACTTCGCAATGAGGGCTCACTATTCAATGTGTTCCGGTGGAACTTCAAAAGGCCCCCAGAGACACTGCCAACAGGGAGTGCTAGGGATACATAACGAGATGAATAACTTAAGTCATCTTAGAGTAAGCATTATAGTATGGGAACTTATAACCATAGTAACGTAGTCCTTACCTCGCCAGGTAAAGAGGAAATATATAGAAGACATGTTAATATTATGTTATTATATAAAACACACTTTTTTGTACAAAATTATAAATTTTATGTAATCCGTGCTGAAAACTTAAATTTAAAATTCTTTTCACTTATTGTATTACAAACACTTATTGTATTGTATCACCTAATATTTTCCTAAAGCTGTTCCCATTACTCATTCCGATACGACTGTTTGAAAACGTGTTTTTAATTCTAGTCACGTTTTCAATTTCATTCCTTTCAGAGATATTAAAAAAATATAGTTTAGTTGAATGTGAACCGTTAAAGATTCTCGTATACAGCAATGCAAATAAAGTTTTTACATTAAAATTACGTACCAATTAATTTTAAAAAAATGTGTAAATATGATTGTGCTAAAATTACTAAAAATCTTAAATAGTAATAACAATATTATTGCCTTTACTAGAAACATAAAATAATAATTTATTGAATAAAAAAATTGAAGAGAAATTTAATTTATTTAATGGTTTGCATAATTTAAAAAATGTTGTAGGCCTACTTATTATTGTAAGCTATCTATTTAAGTTTATTATCCTTCAAAGCAAATCTAAACTTAACTATATTTCAATATTTATACAAACAGGATTACTAATTTCAAGTTTCAAAATTTCAACAATAACGATACAATCATTGAAAACGATGCAATGAACGGTGACAAAACACTCTACATTAAAATATTTAATTTCTTACGGTGTTCGTCAGAATGTACTGTTTTGTTCATAGACATGGTTATGTTTATCAACTAAAAAATTACACACACAATATACCTGTGTGTGTGTGTGTGTGTGTGTGTGCGCGCGCGCGCGCGCGTGTCATTGTGTGACAAAATGACTACCGGTAATTTTTTTAAGAATACCTTATGAATACAATAGCTTTATTTCATAGAAGGATTGACATAAACTGAGGATCTATTTCTATGACATTAAATAAGTTATTTCAGTGTTTTGAAATCACAATCATTCAATTGTTGTACGTGTATGTATTACAACATGAGGAATAGGAGCCTATGTACATAGATTTTGCGATATGTCGGCCAAAACGTTTGAAAAACAAAATTGTATTTCCAAAATTTACTTGTCGTTGGCAGGTGTGTTGAGTACAATGTACTTAACGTAAAGTTGAATTACATATTAATTTTGTCTTCTTATGACGTTAATATTCAACGTTATTGAGTTTATAAAACGAAAAAATTTAAAACCGACTTATTTAAAAATTAAAATAAATAAATTTAGTTTGTTCATTAATACAACTTTATGCAAATAAATTTAAAACAATTGTGATGTTATTTTCAAATTGTTATTATTCTATCGGTTAGAAATAACACATCGCAAAAGAATTACTCATACCAAACGTCATTACATTTGTCAATTTTAAATCTAACAATAAGATATACTGAATTTTATCAGACATTCTGGCTAAACCAAAAGTACATAATTCTCTACAAACCTATCCACTTATCCAAGGCCAACTGAAATACCTTCCAGTTTAGAAAAAAGAACAAATTAGATATCTTTAAAGTTAGAGAAAATTTTATTATTAAAACTAAATGATCAACGTTTACCATTTTCTCCGACTTACTTGTTAGTTCGTTTCAAAAACTTTGTCGTTAAAATGACCTCCTTCATTATCCATCCAAATTTGCATCCTCTTCCTGAATTTCCGCATTGTTCACCTAAACATTTGTTGTGGGATCGTAGTGATGTCGTGTCGAAGAACAGTTTTTACGTCACTCATATTGCCCTCAGCTAATGTTTAACGACCTCAGCTTTTAGACGCCCCCAGAAAAAAATCTGACATTGCGCGGTCGGGTCAAGTGCCGGCAACGGAATGTTACCTCGTTGTGAAAGTAACCCTGCAAACATTTGCCTCAGAACATGGATCGTCGAGCTGCGTGAGCTAATACACTATCTCGTTCAAACCACACAATTTCAACTTATAGTGCATTAAGCTTCGGTTACAGTAAATTGCGTATCCCGTCAACGAAAATATCAGAAGTTATGAAAACGGCTTGCGTTCCCTCCTCAAAGAAGTACGGGCCTGTCACGACAAACGGCTTGCGTTCCCTTCTCAAAGAAGTACGGGTCTGTCACGACAAACGGCTTGCGTTCCCTCCTCAAAGAAATACGGGCCTGTCGTAACAAACGGCTTGCGTTCCCTACTTAAAGAAGTACGGGCCTGTCGCAACAAACGGCTTGCGTTCCCTCCTCAAAAAGTACTGGCCTGTCGTAACAAACGGCTTGCGTTCTCTCCTTAAAGAAGTACGGGCCTGTCGCAACAAACGGCTTGCGTTCCCACCTCAAAGACGTACGGGCCTGTCGCAACAAACGGCTTGCGTTCCCTCCTCAAAGAAGTACGGGCCTGTCACAACAAACGGCTTGCGTTCCCTCCTCAAAGAAGGACGGGCCTGTCACAACAAACCGCTTGCGTTCCCTCCTCAAAGAATTACGGGCCTGTCACAACAAACGGCTTGCGTTCCCTCCTCAAAGAAGTACGGGTCTGTCACAACAAAATCCGCAACAGCGCACAGTCAATAGGAAGCTAGTGGAGCTGTTTGTGACTACTTTCTGCCCAAAATTCTGTTTGCTAATATAAACCGTTAAATGAAATCGAGCTTTGCCACTTGACAGTAGAACGGAGTTCGCTTGAACATTCTGAAAATAAATTGGCAAGATGAAATGCGGTGCACACAGTATCGTTTGCTTAGTTGTTGTACAAACTTCATCTTTTACGAATGAAACTTTAGGTCCGCGTGTAAAATTTTGTTCATAGGCTGATCTGACAATCCCAAAGCAGCAGAGTTTTACAAACTAAGCGTAGCGTCATAATGGCCTACTTCATTCTTTGAACGGTAAGAGGCCTATCAGTTCGTTTATTCTTTAAACCCAAACCGATAGCGCTAAAATTTGATACCTATTACTATATGATTTTCCTGTCAAGAACCGCGGAGTTTTGGCTTAGCTTAAAGTATATGCGTAATAATCGCCATGTGGTAGGCCTAATGGCAAATTCGATATTTTTAAAATAAGCCTAGGCCCTAACTGAAATGGTAGGCCTCTACATTTCATGGTTGCTAGGTCAATCAAACCCCCTTCCCACATAACTAGTCAAAATCTCCTCACTGCAGGATAAAAATCCACACCTCCGCAAAGTGTAATATGAGTGACTGCTGCAAAGTGTAATATGTTAATGAATATATCCTTAGTATATTCTTATACAAACTACTATTACAAAAATAACATATTATTAAAAGATCCAGCTGAATATGTTTTGAAATACTTTTCTTGTACTCAGTTCATTATTAGCGTACTATAGTTTCATAACTTTCTAGTTGTTTAATGTATAAAAACAATTTCCTATCGGCAATACTTGTGTTCACTTTGTGTACTTGCAGCTGACACGTTTGGCCAGCATTCCATCATTTATAGTGTTTAAACTTTGTACTTGTTTATCAGCTGTACGCAGTGTACTACTGCAATGCGGCACGAGCGGATGACGTCACGCGTTTATCAAACGCTGCCGCCGGTCATCTCGGCCGTCGGGAGACAAGTTTAGTTTAGTTTCTAACAAGGCTCCGAGCGCATCTCTCGTAAAACAGTTCTCTTCCAGCCGCGGCTTCTGGACAATTTTTAAATATGTATTTATAAGATTTAATTTAATTCAGACTACCTGCGTCCATCTTCAATGGACCACGACTTCTTTTAAAACTAATTTTTGGGCGTTATTGCCTCAAATGCATCCGCACGTGCCGATCATAATCAATACTTTAAAATTTCAATAAACGCATGTCAAATATCCGTAATACAGTCCACTTCTTTTCTTACATACAATCCAGCCTTTCCTGCATAGCGTCTTTGGAATAACTCGAGACTCATCAAGAGCTTCCAAACCGCAACATTTTTGGTCCTCTGGGCCGGATTTCTTATTTTTGGCCCCAAAACGAAAACATTTTTGGTCCCACCGGGCAGGATTTCTTATTTTTGGCCCAAAAACGAAAACGTTTTTGGTCACCACGGGACGGATTTCTCATGTTTGTGTCCACAAGCGACAGCATTTCTTTGTACGCATCATTTCTGGCCCAACCGATCTGAATTTAGTCACGCCCTACGGGCATCATTCTCGTCCTGAGCGACACCATTGTTGTGAATCACATCGCAGTCATCTCGACAAGATTCGGCCAAGCAGTAGACCAGAGACGACGGGACACGGCAGGACAGCATTTGCGAGGTCATCAAAAAATAGATTCTACAGCTTTAATTCATGGAGGGTTACAACTTGAGGCGTCATCTGACCAGCAGAGACAGGAGGTGCAACAGCTCCTAACAGGATCGAACAACGGGATCGAAGACAGCTTCATCACGAATGGATCAACGGCCACGTGACTATAAACTTTTTACTTATATTTGATGTTTAACAATATTTCACTTTTAGCAGTTATTTCTTAACATATTTGTATAAACAAACACCGTCATTACACAATACAGCTTAATAAATGGTTGGCAGTTCATTATCAGTTAAAACTTCAAAGATAAAGATATATGTTGCTATCATTTAAATTCATAATTTTAATAATTTTAATTGCCAACAAAGCTTGATTAGTTAGAGAGAGTAAGTCTATGTTCTAAACAGCGATCGCTAGCTACCGAAACGTATTCAAATTTATTGAAACTTAAGTTTATGGTTCACATGCTCTATGCTCAAATTCTGTCAAGATATTTTTCCTTTTTCTCTTAAACTGTAATAATGGCAGATGTCAGGGCTCTAATAAAAAAACGAGGCACAATTAAGGCCTCAATATCACGCGTAAATACTTTCGCGGATAACTTCGATTTGGTAACCAGCGATCCTGATGCGCTGAAAATAAAACTGCGTCATTTGATGGAATTATCCACCAAATATGATGAGATTCAGTCCCAATCGAAGCTGAGGAAGCGGACGTTGCTTTAACGAGTGATAGGGTACAAACGGAAGACGATCTTTGTAATATAGAGTGTAAATTGCAACACCTGCTGGAGCAAGCTGAGCATACGAACCAAAAACCAGTAATTAATGCTGAAAGTAAACAGCTTAAAACACCCCCCATTCAATTGGAACCAATCAAATTACCACGGTTTGCGGGTAGTATTGTTGAGTGGCAACATTATTACCATATTTTGCTTGAATTAATTCACGTCAGAGCAGATCTGACGGATATACAGAAACTTCACTATTTGCACTCGTCATTACATGGCGAGGCGCTTAACGTAATAAAATCGTTACCAATCACTCATGAGAATTACGCGGTGGCTATCGATCTGTTGAGGAATAGATATGACAGTAAGCTAATTGTTTCCGCCCATCATGTAGGGAATGTCCTGGACGTACCATTAGTTCAACAAGAATCCCAAGTCAGCATATCGAAATTCATTGATGAAATCTCTGCCAATATAAACGCTTTAAATAATCTCAAACTGCCAGTCAACACATTCGAGATTATTGTCGTAAATTATTAAGCTAAAAAACTTGATAATTACACTTTCCGTTTGTGAAAAGAGAGTTTGTCGGAACATCAATTCCCTGATTTTAATAATTTTATGAATTTTCTAAATTCACGAAGAAAATTACTACAAAATCTTGATAACGCGACTACCCCAACGAGCAGGTTGAATAAAAGCGATAAGTCTCCTTATCGCAAGGCAGTTAAACAGATAAGCGCTCCAAAGGGGGCATTCCATTCTCATATCAGAAACAATTTATGTAGACTGTGTAACGGTGAACATAGAATTATCGACGCTTACAATTTACATCGCTGTCTATCCCTGACAGAAAAAAAGTGTTAATAAAAAACAAACTTTGCTTAAACTGCCTCCGTTCGGGACACGAAAGCTCAAAATGTCCCTCAAAATTCTCATGCAAAAAATGTTCTAGGCGTCACCACACTACGATTCATGTCCCCAACAGGGACGTAGCTTCTATTTACAACCAATGCTCACTGAAATCACAGACCAATAAATCGGTATTGTTATCTACCGCCGTCTGTATGACCGCTAATAAGGTCGGTAGGAAATTTCCCGTTAGGATATTACTGGATTCCGGTTCTCAAGCGAACTTTTGCACAATGGATTTCGCCCGCAGAATGGGCCTCCAATTGGTTAAATCGCAACTATCCATCACGGGTATAAACAACTCGCTTTCCCAGGCTGACTTTAGTACGAATGTAAGGCTAAATTCTCGCTATAAACCCTTCACGTTAAACGTGCATTGTGCCGTATTGCCCAGTATAACTAATAATTTATCGGCGGAGTCGTTCGATCTTGCCTCTTTGAATTTACCCAAGCGCATATTCTTAGCGGATCCTCACTTACATTGCTCGGCGCAAGTCGATATATTACTCGGCGCTCAATATTTTCTCCAACTAATTGAACCTATGAAATTTACGCGCGGACCACACTTTCCTATAATTCAGGAAACCAAGTTAGGATTTATTTTGGCCGGTGACTTACCCTTCAACGTCGATATAACTAAAACAGTTTCGTCCTTTATGGTCTGCAAGGATGATAATCAGATTTCCTCGCAACTAAAAGAATTTTGGAAGTTGGAGGAGATCTCTAGTCGCGAAGCCCGCTCTGAGGACTCGCCGTGTGAAAAACATTTCGTGGAAAACACTAGCCGTAACCGCGATGGAAGATTCGTGGTATCCCTGCCCCGCAGATCCGATAAATTTCATTTGGGAGATTCTCTCCGCGGAGCCATCCGCAGATTCCAATCGTTAGAGTTCAAGTTCAAGCAGAACCCTATCCTTTATAAGGATTATAGCGAGTTCATGAGTGACTACTTGAAACTTGGCCACATGTCGCCACTTAATGACTACGATTTGTCGCTTGACAGCTCAGAGATTTTTTATCTGCCCCATCACGCAGTCTTCAAGGACTCTAGTTTAACCACTAAATTGCGCGTGGTATTTGACGCCTCCGCTAAAACCACAAATAATCTGTCCCTCAACGATACTCTAATGGTCGGTCCTACGATCCAGCAGGATCTGTTTTCGATAATGGTTCGGTTCCGTACCCACCGATACGTACTTATTGCAGACATAGAAAAGATGTATCGCCAGATCATTGTTAACCCTAAGGATTCAAACCTGCAACGCATCGTTTGGCGTGATGCGCCGCATAAGGAATTGCGACATTACGCTTTAAGGACGGTTACATATGGCACTGCTAGTGCCTCCTTCCTTGCTACACGTTGTCTGGCTCAGATAGCCTACGAAAATAAATCCGACTACCCTACAGCTTCTAGGGCCATAGCAAATGATTTTTAAGTAGACGATCTCATAACGGGTTCGGATGATCCGAACGTCTTAGCTGAAGTGAAATGCGAGATCGTGAAGTTGTTGAGTAGGTATGGTTTCACGTTACATAAGTGGTTCTCTAACCACCATAAGATTATGACCCTTCGCGCCCAAGTAACCCATGACTTCAGCAAAGGTCAAAACGTGCGTACATTGGGAATCCAATGGAACATTGAAAGGGATAACTTTTTATACACCGTTAGGGGTGATGATAATTTGACCGTGTTCAACAAGAGAAGCGTGTTGTCGGTCATCGCCGGGATTTATGATCCATTAGGTCTAATCGCACCCATCACATTTTACTGCAAGCATTTCGTGCAACAGTTATGGTTGGCGGGCACAGATTGGGACGAACCCCTATCTGGGTCATTAGCCAATCAGTGGTTGGAATTATACGCTCAATTAGTCTCCGACACTCATTTTAAGATTACGAGGTCGGTTAAGAGTTCGAACAATTACCCAATTAGTTCATTACAGCTGCACGGATTCGCCGACGCTTCGGCTAAATGTTACGCGTGTTGCATTTATGTGCCGGCAGTCTATTCGAACGGCGCCATATCGTCAAACTTGTTGTGTGCTAAATCTAGGGTCGCGCCGCTGAAACAGATAACGCTACCACGTCTTGAGCTTTGTGATTGTTTATTGCTGGCGCAATTAACGTCCAAGGTTTTAAACGCCATCAATTACAATTTTGACGGACTATATCTCTATTCGGACTCGATGATAGCGTTGCATTGGATACATCAACAATCTTCCCGCTGGAAGGTATTTGTGGCCAACCGTGTCGCGGAAATACAGCGTCTTGTTAGCAGCAGGGGAACTTGGCATCATGTAGTAACAAATGACAACCCTGCCGACATTTTATCGCGCAGTTGTCTCCCTCGTAGTTTGCACTGTCATACTCAATGGTGGCATGGTCCGTCCTGGTTAGCGCATGAGTCAGCATCATGGCCAGTCAGCGCTTTCGACATTAATACTCCCTGTACTTATCCCGACCTTGAGCAGGAACGTCGCAAGCAGGTTCAAACCGCACTAATTGTCGCGTCCTCAACACATAGTTGTGTTGAAAATTATTCATCACTTACTAGGCTTATTCGCGTCTTCGCATATTGCCGCAGATTTTTTCGCAATTCTAGGCTTGCGGTTGTTGACCGAGACACGTCCTTTTTGTCGGCTCAAGAATTGTCTGACACGCTCTTGATTTTTGTCCGGCAATCTCAGCAGTTGCATTTCGGCGTAGAAGTTATGGAACTTGAGGCACACCGGTGCCTTCCTCGCAGCAGTAAAATTCTTGCTCTCAACCCATTCCTGGATGAATCAGGCATTTTAAGAGTGGGTGGACGCTTGCAATTCTCCCTACTTAGCTACGCGAGTAAACACCAAATAATTTTGCTCCCGCACTCTCATCTCACGCGATTAATAATTGAGTACGAACATATCCGTTTGTTGCACGCTGGGGTGCAATCAACTCAAGCTTCGCTTAGGCGAAAATATTGGATCATACACGACAAATCCTATATCCGCTCAGTGATACATAAGTGTGTCACTTGTTTTCGTTTCCGGGCTAGAGGCGCGAATCAGCTACTAGGTCAGTTACCCCCTTCTAGGGTCACGCCTTCAAGGCCATTTTCACAGTCGGCCGTGGACTACGCCGGTCCTGTACTTTTGCGCCATAGCGGGCAGCGCTCTAAGTCCACGACCAAGGCATACATCGCGCTATTCATATGCATGTGTGTGTGTGTGTGTGTGTGTGTGTGTGTGTGTGTGTGTGTGTGTGTGTGTCTAGGGATTATCTGCACCAGCTGCAGCAGCGCAATAAATGGCGCACCCCGTTAAGGCATTTGAATGTCGGACAGCTTGTCCTCATTTTGGATGACAATTCCCCCCCTCTAGAATGGAAGCGTGGGGTAATTACCAATGTTTTTCCGGGTCAAGATTCCTTAGTACCCGTCGCAAAAGTTCGCACCGCGCTAGGTATCTTACGCCGACCCATCCACAAATTATGCCCCCTTCCGGTGGCTACAAACTAATCGTATGCGTGCCATACGAGACGTACTAGGATTGTGAATTTGTCACATTGCCTGGACCACGCCCGGGACATTCCCCGGGCGAGCATACAAGTCAATTGTATCATAAACATTGTAAGTATCATAAGCATTGTAATATTGTTTACCTGCCGCTAGCTATTACTGCAATAGTGACTGTGTTTCATATGTACTATCAATTATTTATGGATGTTGTGTATTGTCATATGTTTATATAATTCAAGTTCTGAGAACTACAAGTGTTACTTATAGTGTCAATTATTCTACGTATGTATTGTATTTTCTAATGGTCATATATTATGAAATTTATTGGGGTTGTTGTGTCAATATCATGGGGAAATTATTATATTTTTTATGGTGTTATCACTTGTTATTGTAAAGCTTGGCAAATATCAATGGGTATTATTTGGGAAAGATCAATATCTACTTTATCATTGCATTATTGTGTGTATTGTGTTACTATTATGTTTTGAGTAATTTTACTGCCAGTTTGCCCTTGCTATTTGCATAAGGGTCAATTTATTCTATACCTTGTAATTGTTAATTGAATTCATATTGTGGTTATTATGTCATTACACTGTGGCCAATACGCCAATTATTGTATCGTTTTCGCCATGTAAGTCTAATTATTGTATTATTAAATTTAACGTTTAATGTACAAAATCGTCCCGATTTTGGCGGGCAGTATGTTTAAACTTTGTACTTGTTTATCAGCTGTACGCAGTGTACTACTGCAATGCGGCACGAGCGGATGACGTCACGCGTTTATCAGACGCTGCCGCCGGTCATCTCGGCCGTCGGGAGACAAGTTTAGTTTAGTTTCTAACAAGGCTCCGAGCGCATCTCTCGTAAAACATTTCTCTTCCAGCCGCGGCTTCTGGACAATTTTTAAATATGTATTTATAAGATTCAATTTAATTCAGACTACCTGCGTCCATCTTCAATGGACCACGACTTCTTTTAAAACTAATTTTTGGGCGTTATTGCCTCAAATGCATCCGCACGTGCCGATCATAATCAATACTTTAAAATTTCAATAAACCCATGTCAAATATCCGTAATACAGGCCACTTCTTTTCTTACATACAATCCAGCCTTTCCTGCATAGCGTCTTTGGAATAACTCGAGACTCATCAAGAGCTTCCAAACCGCAACATATAGTGTAAACAAAGTGAGACTTCCTTTGTTTGGTTAGGACATTTTTTTGTGTGTAATAGAAAGAGTTTCATATCCTAATTTACTTATGATTTTGTTTTTATTAAAGTTAATGTCATACAAATTCTCTCCACACTCCTAACTGTACTAAGTGTTAGATCTATTCAAAGTACGAAAAGATTCAGTATAACTCCGTTAATTGTATCTTCCACGTTTTCCCAAACGATGAATAAACTGTTACCAAGACATGTATAAATATGCCTATTTCTAAGGAGTTGTCTAACAATTCTAACAATTCATTGGCAATGTCTACAATGTCTATTTCAGTACTTTAATGAAAGGCGCTGCTGCTGCTGAAACCAGTGACTGAATATAATTAATTTTTTCTGCAAAGAAATTCCAAACGTTTGAGGCTTTGAACATAGTCGCTGTGAAAAGAAAATCCAACAAGTTTTCCACAGAGGATTATTAAGGTCGAAATTTACCACTGTGGTATACCACATCTGGCATTCGTGTGGTAGGGCATTCTTAGCAACATTGCATAAATCCGTCACACCGTCGCTCTACCAGCGCTTTAACAATAGAGGTTGGGAATCTAGGAGTTACTTCTGCTGGATTCTATATTGTGATAACAGAGACTAACAAATTCAACAAATGGGGAACAGAAGTTACTGATTTTTTTACATCCATGTTCCGTAAAGAAATGGGAGTATGGTGATCGCCAAAAAAATCGTATTCGAGATAAGGGCTGATTCTGATTCTACTACCCTCGAAACATGAAGAAAAGTCATTTTCCAAAAAGTGTCTGTGTGTAGAAATTTTTCTGTGGCAAACGATAACTGCCGCAAATTCAAACAGCATTAAATAATATTTGCATATGTGCCCGAGTTGTAGAGGGCGCAAGGCGAATTGATTTTGATGAAGATCAGTTAAGGGGGAGTGGTAGATTACTTGCAACGTTTTACGTTTTAACAAGAGTAAAGTACTTAACTTTAATAAATAAAGTATCATGAAAAGAAAGTCATATAGCTCTACTGTAGAAAGGTAGATGAAATATCTATAAATGAAAATGGTAATTGAAGAGGTTAATCCCCCCGCCCAATTTCGTTTAGTATTAATTTAATGAGTTTGACGAAATTAAATTAAAATGCATTTAAAATTTTCAAACAATGGTCATTGTTAAAAATAAAATACTTTTGTTGCCAGGCAATAAAATTATAATTTTTTATTTTAATTTAAATCATCTATGCATGAAGATGTATCGTTCCTGGCAGGCCAGAATGTCTCTTTGTTTAAGTTTTCAAAGGTATATTATTGTGACTACCGCAGTCAAAAAGCAGGCAGGACACACACACACACACAATTCGCGTTATTTCTGGCCCCGCTCATGTTTATTTGCTTACTTTTGCACGCTTCTTAAATGGAAAATGCCGAAACCCACACCAACATAACACGTGCAAGCCGAAAAGGTGTCTAGCTTGGATAGAGATTTGCTTCCAATGGATTGCTCGCCAGTGTAACTGCACGTGTTTACAGAGAAACGTTTCACAGACTTTTCGTCTTTAGGGAATGAACCCTCTGTAAGATGCTAAGGGTTTATGAGCAACTCTGGAGCGCTCCTCCTTTTCCGCGTGTTTGTTCTGTGAAACGTACACTGTAGATTCACAGCTTTACTCCGATCAACGCTCTATAGGGAATGTTGAAAAATTTTCTCCACGGTGGACCCTCATATACCCTAAAACCTGCTCAGATGTTTTGATCACGGCGATCATAATATTAACCTTGGGGAACTAGAGGACCAGGTAATGGAGATCAGTCTCCAGGTAATGGAGACTTTTACAAGCCTTTCAATTATATTCATATTTTTAAAGGTAATAGCTTTAAACAATAAATGTTTTAATAAATTAATATAATCTTTGTACTCATTTCTATTATGATATAAGAATTACAAACTAATATGTGCATGTATGTGTGTACGAAAAATATATACTGGATGAGAATATATTTTCTCATCTGGAAAATTGTTTACTCTTCCTAGAAAACATTTTTACCTCCCTGATAACTAGTTATTTACCAACCTGTGTGGAATGTAGCGTTATGACATCGATCAAAATGGTGGGGGTTAAAAGAAACAGAAGACAGAAACGTATTAAGGAACAAATGTTTGAGAAATTTGATAATTATAAGAATGCATAGAATCGTCAGTCAGGAAATCAGAAGAAGAATGGAAAGAAAGAAAGACTCTTAAAATCTAGTAAAATACTTAATTTTGATAAATGAAGTATCCTGAAAAGAGGATCATAATAATCCACTGTCAAATAATATAAGAAATATCTATAAATGAACATAGGATTTTCGTTGGTGGAGGGGGCAATTTTTTGAAAATTACCTTTCTAATGTCAAATCAACTAGTCCATTTTGAAGGATAAAATACCTAAGTAATTATACATAATGAACCTGTTACTCAACAAAACTGTAAATATCAAAAATTTGGTTGTTTGTTTAAGGGAGAGGAGTAGTTTACCTGCAATGTTTTGTGTTTTAAAAAGAGTAAAATACTTAATTTTGATTAATAAGTGACCCGAAAATAAAGTCATATTAATCCACTGTAAAATGAAAAATGAGATAGTTATAAAATTGGTATTTGAATAGGGAGGGGGTGATTTTTTAAAATTGCTTTGCTGATATCAAGTAAAGTACGAGTATTTAATTTTGAAGGAAAAGATATCTTAGAAATTACATATGATACAACTATTACTCCATGAAAGGCTAAGTAGCATTTATGGTGGGGATCGGTTGAGGAGGAGGGATGATTATCTGCGTAGCTCAGAATCTTTATAAGAATAAAGTACCTAATTGTTATAAATAAAGTGACTCGAAAATAACATTATATTAAACAAATACTGCAATAAAACAAAAGTATCTATAAATAGTGAAAATAGTTTGCGTGTGGGGGATATTTTTTTTAAATTATCAAACCGAAGTCAAGTAAATGATTGTAGATATAAATCTTAGAACATGGAAGTCATGTATGGTTCTTCATACCGATATTTTATATTATGTGTAGTACGTTATCGGCAACAAAGAAGTAATTTCTATGACAGTATTTCATTTCAATTTATCAAACTTTTCAAATTTTTCAATTTATATTTAAATATTTTAAATATAAATCTTAGAGCGTGGAAGTCATGTATGGTCCTCCATACCAATTTTTTCCAGTATAGTAGTATAATATCGTTGTTATGAGAGCGAACGCTCTGTGAACAATAACTGGTGTGTTAAGTTCAATGATAAAAGCGTATTAATGATTTATCATCAATTTCAAACAAACACTGTATTGTTCCCAGTAACCACTGTTTGAAATGAACAAACTGTAAATCAATGTAACGCGATAACTGAAAGTACTATTTAGGACTAAAATTACTATTTTTTATCAACAGTAAAAACAGCATTATCCATTTTCGGGCAATTATGAGAAATGGAACCTCCTGTAAGCTTAATAAGGTTTTTTATTTCATACATAAATTCTCTAATTTATCTAATTTTTATTGTCTATTAAAATACAACAAACGTACACTTTCAACGATGAGTTTTCCTATATGTGCTTTGAGACTACATTCACAAGTTTAAATTCGTGAGAATAGCTACAAAGCTATTCTGATTAACGTAATGCGCAATTTTCTTCTTTTTACTTTCCAATTTCAGGTAAGTACATAAAAGTAGGGCAATTCTAGGACCCTACACAATTCTCAGTAAACTCCTGACTTTATAATTTTGCTTGATCAATATGTGTGTTCTACTAAGATAAGGCTACCAAACTTAACAGATATTAACTGAAGCTATTGCTCCCACAGTGGCCTTATCGTTTGGTACTTTATCCAAATATTGATGATACAGTTACCTAAAGTCTATCTAACGACTTTTAACAGACGTTTCCTTACAGCGACCAGGGTTACAGTGTGTCATAGCGACTCTATGTCTGTTTTCTTATCACATGCTTATAATCTCTCCTAATACATTTAAAATACAACCTAATTATATATTACATAACATTTAGTTAGATAATATTTAATTGGATTATTAATCATTCACTTCAGGTTACTACTCCAAGTAGGTTAAGTAAATTGAAAATGACAACTTTTTTATATTATCAGTTGATACACGTTCAATTGCCAAAACGTTTTATGCAAAACTCGAAAAACATTTCTTTAGTTAATTGATTTGTTAGAGAAATAACGGATTTGAAGGCTAGTCTGCAGACAGTATAATGAAAATATATAATCCAGGATCAATTTAATCAGCTGTTTTAAAGGATTACCAACAAATTATGAAAGGTTGCTAGTATAACTAACACGCTGAAACATGTTAACATACATTATTTACATAATACTTTACAGTATCGTATTTAATAAACTATTATTTAAGGAAAACTTCTACGCTATAAAGTAGAAGTATAAATATATCAGTTTATTACTAAATAATTATTAGTGTAATCTTGTTTTAAACATTTAATAATTAAATAGCCCTTTAATTTATTTTTATTTTTAAATATTGATTAACTTTCATTTAACATTAAATACTGAGAAGAATATTACTATCATTCTTATATTCCCGAGCACGGGAGAAGTCCGTTGGGATGCAGCCAACGAGGTGAGAGCGCAGCGTTGTCAAGTGTATAGTAGTTGTCTTCATAGAAAGCTCCAATTATTTAACTACCGGTAAATAAATAACTACGAGTTCCGAGAACTAATTTCTCAGCTATCCAGGCACTAACCTTAACATTTTTAAGACTACAAATTTTTTGTTTCATAGTAATGTTAATAAAAAATGTATCTCTTTCTCTTACTTTTATAATTTATTCATTTGCTTTAATAACATGAATAAATCAATCTACGTAAGAATGTGAGGATATCCACAGTCCTAAATAGGTCCAGTGTGCAAACAGGAGCTATTTTCGTATGGTGTCTACTAGAATGGTACGATGGGTGATATGTTAGGCTTAGTAGAACATTTTACTAATAATTGAGTTTAATAAATAAACATCTGATATAGTTCTAGAGATAGCTTTTATTTTCCTGACAGTTGTTTCAGCAGTTACGACTTAGCAGACTCAGCATTATATTCCCGAGCACGAGAGAAGTCCGTTGGGATGCAGCCAACGAGGTGAGAGCGCAGCGTTGTCAAATGTATAGTAGTTGTAATTATTTAACTACCGGTAAATAAATAACTATATATCTATTCTATTTTCCGCTCATCTATTATCACAGTGTTATTAAAGACAGTAATGACATTTTTAATTTAAAATAATTAATAAGTAATGTATAAAACTTTTATAAAATTATTGTTTCTTATTGTAATCTAATCTGATGTAAAGATGTTTATACTGAAAAACAATTTAATTTTTAAATTGGTTTTATTAAGTCACAATTAATAACAGAATAGTGATATTTTATTCTACATTAAAGAAATACTTATATTCTAATTTGTAAAAGAGCGGACATAGTATTTTATACTATTGTATTTTTAAGCTAAGATATCTTTGAGTTATTCTTATTGTAGTTGTTTATTAACGTGAAAATGTGCTTTGCAACAATTTATTTTGTTATTTTGATTTATTAAATTTAAATGACAAAATAATTGTTATGTTATTAATGAAATTAAGTTAGACACGTTATATTACACTTTAGCGACACGCCGACAATTTGGTTCTGTGCTTTGCTACAGATTGTAGCGCTGATATATAATGCAGTGTACCAAAATTCTCTTATCGACACATTTTATGTAATTAAATGAATAAAATATTATAAATTTAAGTTAAATATTATAAATATAAATCATAAGGTTTTGACAGTATGACATTGAAGTGAATCTACCTTAAATTGCTGTTAGTGTGTCGGCAATATCTGCATCGTCATCGAGGGTGGTGGCTAGCACTTCTGACGCACTGTCGTCGTTGTCACACTCAGTATCTGAATAATTGCTGTCCGTATCACTATCATCTACCAGATTGATCACTATTTTATCAAGGTTATCCGCCCTTGCACATTCTTTGTCAACATCATCTTCTTGTAGTTTTTCGGCATGTTTAATGCGCGATTGCCAGTCCTCTTTGGTCACTCGGCCAAGTGCTTCACGGACAAGCCTTTCGACATCAGACAACTTAAATGTCTTGTTATTTTCAGCAACGTCCCTCTTAACCTTTGCCCAAATCAGCTCGATCTGATATACTGGCAGTGATATGGTGGAAGTATAACCACTGAATGACCCATTAAACTGGCAATCAGATCCAGTTCGTAAGTTTTTTTCTTTGTTCTTAAATGGCTTCACCTTTTCTAAGAGTTCCACCTTAGTTTCATTATGACTAAAAGCAATACACTTTTCGGTAAGCCATTTCTGAATTTCTTCTTTTTTCCAGTTAGTGGCTGGTATTTTTTCTGCCAGCACCGAGTGATAAGGGGCATTGTCCATTACTATTACGGAACCTTCCTCTAGTAGGTTGAGGAATGAGATGAACCATTCTTTGAAAGACTGAGCATTCATCTCGTCATGATAGTCCTGGCTGTTAGTCTTCGATTCGAAAACCCATTCACAGTCTTTCATAAATCCCTCATTCGAGCCAACGTGGCATATTATAAGCCGTCTTCCCTTACCGAGGGGTACTTCAACGCCAAATGATTCGTTGTTATCTTGCCAACCGTATTTCAGACTATGGTGCTCGTTGACCCATGTTTCGTCCAAATAATAAACAGGGCGTTTATCATCCGACTGCCTTAACTGGTGCATTGTCCTTAAAAATCTTAAGCGTGATGCCACGATGTCACTTCTCTCTATTAAGAATTTCTTTCCGTCATTCATTTTACGATATTTGAAACCAATTTTTTTAACAGTCTACCAGTCGACCAAACTGAACCCTTATAGCCTAAACTATTTCTTAAATCTGTAGTTATTTTTTCTGCCGTTGAAAATTCTCCCTTATCATAATACGAACATATTGTTCTCCGTACAACGTCCTCATCAAATTTGTCCATTTCAGTCATTTCACATTTTCTTTTTCTTTTTTCCAGGGGTTGAAAATATTTTATCAGATGGATCTTCATTCACTGTTGTATTAGCCTCCTTGCAAAATCTGTTTACAGTCTTTTCACTGATATTGCAGACTAAACTACACAATTATGCAGATTGATTAAAGTTAACAGTTTCCCTAAACTGCGGATTCGAAAGTTTTTAAAAAAAATTGTATAAGTTCTAAACAATGTTCCACTCACCACTATGCAGGGTTTTCCCTTTTTTTCCTGTACTTCTAAAACTATTGGCGTTAACGCCTGTAACTTTCATGATTACACAAGGTAAAAACACTTTTAAACACTTAAAACTTCACTTCAAAATCGGATAACACTTGTCACAAACTGAACAGTTCGAACGCTCCCACTCAACTGAATCATAACAAGGAAAAAAACGTTGGTACAGGATGTGTTCAGTCAAGTCACCTTTTCCAGGAATAGTCTAAAAATAGTACGCGATCAGTGTGGCAACACCGCTCCGCGGTGATTTGTTTGTTCAAGGTTGCGCGCTCAGTAGGCTCCGCCCTCAACGGACTTTAGCCGTGCTCTTTAGAATAGGTACACCCTATGCTGAGTATTACGTCAATGCTGTGTATTCATATGTGGGGCTGAGTATAAATATTACAATGACTAGGTAACTGTAGTATTACTACTATTACCATTACGATAATACTATTTCCGTTTCTGAATTACTGTCAAAATACAAATATAACCCTCCATACATATTGCCTGCAATCTTTATTTAAATAGTTAGACGATTTACGCATACAATTAGAATTTATATATAAGGTTTATTGAAATTAAATCTAAAACATATTTTTAAAATGGTATTGTCATACAAACTACCAATATTACAGGTTGTATGTAGTCAGTAGCAAACGTATTCTAAGCACCATCTGAGACTTCGGTTTATGTGATTTCCGCTAACATATAACGTGCAACGGGAGGATTCAAAGAATTGGTCTATAAAGTGGACTGTCTTCATACATATTGCCGCTGTTCGTAAAAGAACGTTGCAAAGCGTTCTCGATATGGGTCTTCGGCTAGCAGCCAAATCCCCCTATCGGTTCCCTCTTCGTCTTTTAAGAAGTGGACTCCGTGTCCGCAAGTTGGATGACACTGTGCGGCGTCTTCCCAGACGAACCCCCTCATAGCCGGCATTGGCAAGTACCGCCCACGACCAGGTGATTCTTGGAAACGGCCTCGGCAAATACGGTACTAGAACAGCCTACTACGAGCATGCCGTTGTAATGGCCCCTAAATTTAAATAAATATTTCATACCGCACCGAACCTTAAGGCATGACTCCCTTTAGAAGCTCGGAGCTCGGAACTTGAAATCATAGGGACGTATCGACGCACATCCCTACAACTCTGACGGCACGCCAGCTCATTGCAATCGACGAATACTTCTGGATTTGAACGGAGATTCCCATATATAATTTTTCAATCGGCTAGGCGAGCCTTTGTGGTTGGCTTGCTTTGAACACTACATTGTTGCTGCTTTGTGATTGGCTCGCCTAGTTGATTAAAACGTCATACATGAAAACTCGCATTCACGGTAACTTATTGCTTATACCGCACTACGGTAGCTTAAGGTTCGTTTGGCCCGCCATCCTTTCTTAAACGAGTTTCTACTGAAGAAGGCCTCCGTTGGATGGCAGAATGGTTCAGAAAATGGACCAATTTGTAACCTGGTTTTTAAGCGCAACCACAGCTTAAAAACCTGGCAGTTCCTTGTTTTAATAACTTTGACTCGGGCCATTATGGTATTTGCAATAGATGTTATTATTTACATTAAATTCAATTTTTGTAAATATCGTAATGCCGATCAAAATACCAAACCTTCTGAATATTTGGATGCAACTTTCAATTTCAAATATGTTTTGGTATATCATAAGATAGTAATATAATAATAATTATTATTAATATGGCTACATTTTTACCAAAAAATAGGCCGTGGGAGTACCAGACAGAATTCAAAAAAATCCACCAGCCATTCTACAGTATCTCTCTCTGAGGTATTCGGTTTGTTCTCCACTGTCTGACGACGGCAGGGGAACATCATCCCGCCAGGCCAATGGTAAACGAGGCTGCCGTGGCCTACCTTTCTCTCTTGCGCCAGGTTAGGACTCCACCGACTCTATGGACGCCATTCCGCAGAAGAGCGGTGAACAAGCGGGCGAGACCGAAGCTACTTGGATTCAACTGTGAATTTAATGGCCATCACGGACTGACGTGAGAGGACTGACACAGCTATTCGCCAGGGAATGTGCGCCCTGGTTTCCCTTCGCAAGGCGCAACTACGAGTTACGGTTAAACCCCTTATAGCCTACTTCGCGTAGCGATACGCTCATATCCCGACCATCAGTGCCGATGCCACTAAATGAAGGAGTACCCCATGCGCTCGAAAGCAGTGGGTAGGTTCTGGGACCCACGGAAGGCCATCCGCAATCTGCGATGGTAACTAACCGTGAGTCCCCGGAGCCCCTCCCCAGCCGATGGCAGGGGTCGCTACTTAGTCGCACGAGTTTAGCCTTAGCGCACTCACAATTAATGTTTATTAATGTATTTAATAAACTGATAAACTAATAATTCGCATGATTTTATCTGCTTCAGTTTCCTTGGTAATTCTAAGTTATTATTTTGGGACATTCCGTGGTCGGCTAAACAAGAAGACTCTGAACATCGCGTAATAATTTAGAACCCCATTATTTTACCTTTCTAAGGATACTATTGACAAAAATAGTAATTATAACACTAAATCTGAAATATAGCCTACTTAATATGAAATAACCTGAAACTTATACAATCTAATACATGGTAACCAGTATTTAAAATATTATTTGTAGTTACTTATAAACCTACATTAGTACCAAGTAAATGCTGTTCGTGATTTCTAATTTTTGTGTAACCAATTACGATCACTGTTGTCACACACGCCATCGCTTATACCACACAGTCATTCTAACAGAGCATTTGCAATTTGAAAACGGACCAAACTTGGAAAATGTCCGTTTCTTTTCCCTAACCGATGAACTATATAAAACCTTAGGTTCAGTTACTAATTTTAAATCTAACCTTTGTAGTGAAATCCCGCGGCGCACTAACGTACAAGTTGGTAACAATTTTTCAATCCATCACTGTTGCCGAGTATGACTGGTGAGCTGTCTTTATGATACGTCTACGAGACAGACAGACCGGAAACTTCTACTGAAATATGATGAACTACCATCTTGTAACTTTTTAAGGTCACTGCATGACACATAAATTCCCGGTAAAGAGGAGGCACAAGACACACTACCAGTTTTCAGTTGTCCTCTGTCTAAATGATACCCGACTATGTATTTCCCAGGTCAATTAATAGTATGAAAAATCAATAACAAGTGTTAATTTTTAATAAATATAAACTAAAAATAATCACATTCCCTTCCACATATGACAATGAATTGCAAACATTGGAATAACTAACTGAATTGCGTTGGAATAAGAAGGTATTATTTTGTTTACAATATAAAATAAAGATAGTTTTAGAACTCATAATTACAAAAACAATTACTATTCCAAGCAGTTGGCGAGAATTGAAATTAAAATTAACACTATTCGTCTTTATTTTTCAATTTTTCTACGTCTCATGAATTATAATTGTCAGACCTTTCTTCACATAGAAAATTAATTCAAGGTGGTAAAGATAAGAGATCATTTAATTATCACAGCCTAGGGGTTTTTTAGCAACTGGATCAGTTGTGAATGTCAGGGAGATGACACGATGTAGTTTACTATTCACAGTCAAACAACGCTGAGATGTCAAATAGTAAATGTTGGTGTAATCGTATTACACTACTAAACACAGTGTACTAATAATTAATGTGGTAAAAATTACTTTATCTCTATTAGAATAATATATTTAATAATATCAACAACTGGATAAGTAATATAATTTGATAATATTTAATCAATATTACTGCAAGGAACTCGTGAGTGAATTACTTATAAAGAAGTAGTAAAATAATATAATAGTTGTAGACACATAATAAAGGATAAATAAAGTTTCTACTACAAATAACTTTTTGAAAATGTTATTTGTATTATATAAATACTACTTTACTTCGCAGTGTACAACTCAGATCTAATGTCATACAGATTGTTGTCCTACAACGACAATCTGAATGAAACACACGTGTTCTTTCAAATTTAAATTAATTCAAAAAATTAAACATATAAATGCGTTACCTTGTGTCGGATATAATCATTCTCACGTAAGATGATAAGGTTAGGTTTGGTATAAATAACACTTATCTCTTTTCGTGAAAACATTGCTGTACCTAGCGTCATTATCATCCCTGGTATTGCAACTCATTGCTGAATCTTCATCTCCTCAAGTAGACCTGTAGGTTTTTAATCTATTAGTATAGGTATAAAATATTCTTAACACGTCGAATTATAATGTTAGAACATTTATTTTATTTGTATTTACTATTGCTTTCGTAATTTGTTTGTTGACTCATCATAAAGTGACAAAACTTGTTGTCCATAAATATAAGTGCACTATTTCCTTTTAAATAACTCTTCGTCTCCCCAGTGATGCATTTTACTGTGTGAACTAAACCTAATAAACAAGATACCACTTTAAAATAAAGCCGTTAAAGTAAATCTACGTTTAGAGATGTAATTTGTAAGAAATCCAGTTTCCATAATCTTTACCAGGGAAAAAGTTTTAACATAAACATTTTACATTTATATACAATTTATAAAACCTCAACGTTTCTTACCTACACGCAAATGTCAGAAATGCAGTAGGTGCACTATGATTTATGACCTACGTACATCACACTGCCTGACGCTTTTGATTCATTATTTCTGTAACCAGCTTACAGGATTTGCATCTTTTAAATGTAATACCGTTATCTACGTTTTCATTCCATGCTAATATTAATTATTTTGTCGCAACGATAATGCTTTCTCAATTTAAAGTTTTTATACATTATTTCATTAAATAGTTCATACGGTAAGGTTACGTACCGATGACTAAATGTGAAGAGAAATTTTGTGTTTTCAAGTATGCTACAAAAATTATAACATTTTATATCATTAATAATCGTCTACAATTTTTATTCAGAATTGGTGAAGAATTATATAACATGACTAGCATTGGAACAACTGTTCTGTTCTAAAGATTGAGGCACAGCTTTTTTTGTACATGCACTGCTCTGCCCTATATTTGTTACTTCTGTCAGCTTTATCTACTGCACTTATAAACTAAAGATCGATAAAATAACACTGTACTTGTTGTATTCGGCTTATGTCTAAGCGACCATGCATTCGTTTTATGTGTTACGTTTTTTTTTTTTATTTAATTTGATGTCGTGAGCTCTCGTAAGTAGTACTCCACGACTGATATGGTACCGTTAATCCGTTTATTAGCTTCAGCCATCTAGCCATTTTATTTTGAAAACACATGTTTACATTTGTGGTTGGAGGTAGTTAGTTGCATTGATTCTGGCCTTTGTCTACGCGCCATTATCTCGTTTCATGTGTACCAGCAACAGTATATCGAGTAAGTAGACATACTACAGAACTTTTAAATCGTTTTTCTTCCTTATTAAACTAGTTGAACAGTATTTTCGTTTGATGTGCTCAAACGTTGGCATACCTCAAGTATATAAATCTCAATTTTCTATTCATACATGAACAACGTATGGTATCTTTGATAGTATCTTTAGGCTATGAACAATAAATACACTACAATAGAAAATTGAGATTATGGGTACCATTAGTAAACAATAAGTGTTTGCATATTATAAATACATCACATTACAATTATATAAATCTGTAGGCATATACGACAACAGTGTTTAAGGATATTGTTACGCCATTACTTGCTTGTTCCTAAGTTAATGGAAGCGCCTGGGGGAAAGGCTGCTGAATGTGAAGTTACGGAAAAGTTTATTGACGACAACCAATGAGAGTTGGACCAGCTAATGGCGTAAAGGGCATCAGTACATGACGCAACGGGAGTGATTCCACCAAAACTAGTGGTTGAGCAGAAGACTCATATGCCTGGAAACTTGATGTTTGGGTCACACGAGACTGAATTCGATGAGCCGGAGAATTATCTTTCGCAAGTAGACGAGCTATGCAGATCGCCTGACCAAGTACTACTTCAGAAATGGTTTGCCAGTTTGGGACGAACAAGCTTAAGGTGTGGGAAGTGTTACGCCATTGCAAAAGGGTCTAAATGTTCCTCGGCTATTCCAGGCAGAACCAGCTGTAATGTTGTGTGCGTACGTGATTTTAACATTCGTTAGCGAGACTGTTCCAGACTTCGCCAGCCGCGCGCACTGTGTCAAGGCCGCAAGCAATTACGCTCCAGTGTACAGTTGACGCGTATTATGGATTATTCTGGAATCTCAACAGGGTATAAATATAAGTATTTAGCGACGCTTAGTTCAGTTTTAGCTTTGATTTATTCAAGTGAGGTTCGAGTTTATTTCGGGCAATTACTCTGTGCGCTGAAGTTGTTAATTATTAAATTATTAAAAATTATTACTTTGTGATAATTAAAGCTGGTTTTTAGTGACCTTATTGATATCTTGTATTTTGTTTCCACTCTACCACACGACGATCAATGAGACCGTCGTAACAATATTGTTCCCAATACAATGGCCCAAATATGTTTTAGGAATACCTAACACATTAGTAGGCCTATTCCCTACACAAATGTTTAGTACACAAAACTCTTCTCACTTCTATGTTTACCCACATTAAGTTACTGTTAAGATACAGTCAGTAATTTGGAGCTTCTTTTGCCATTGTAAATTTTACTTTTTTTAAATTGTGTTTTGTAGTCATTTGAAGCATTTCAGAATGTATGTAGACTTTGCAACACTATTCTCTTTTTCTTTTGTCCGTCGTTCGTTTAGCGTGATTTGTAAACTTCTATAAATGTTTTGCCTTACACTGGATATCTGTGAAGAGTTTATACGTTAGGCATAAAATTGATTATTATACAATCTGCAAAAATCCCTAATTGAATGTCTGATGTCATTGGTCTGCGACTATCAAGTCTTATTCTCACACAATAATGTTATGCCTACGTGTGTTACAAAAATCACCTAATTGAAATTTAAAATAAGAGATCTTAATTTTTCACAATCGGGGACGCACATATAAGCACTTGACAAAAAAGTTCATTGTGCCTATTAACCGTTTATGGCCATTATTGTAATGTATTTTAACGTTAAAAAAGGTTTAAATTGATATTTTATCTTATAGTTTAAATACAATTTCCTATAAATTTGAAAAAATAATATATAATTCGTCTGAGGATTTCAATTTAGGTTCTCTGGTCATTTTGAACTTTTGGCACGTAATGTACAATTCATAGTTGGAATAGCAGTTATAATAATTATACGAGGTGTAACATAAATCGCCCTTAAAATTTGCACATTACATTTTCAAAATCTATATTTTTCAATATTTTTAACGTATTTTCTGAGTTAATGTGTTTTATATGTTATTCCATGTAAAAACAAACTCACATTGTTACCTCAAAAGTAAACAGTAACCTGTAAGCCAGAGGAACCACTACTCCAGACACATGCTGTATTTCTCACTCTCGTTTTTCAGAAAGGTTATAAAGTATTCATCATTTAAGTGAACATCTCTGTCAGCAAGAAAAAAGTAGATGTCCCAATTGCTTTATAATAAACATCTAATTCCAAAGTGATTGAAGATAAAGAAAAAAGAACATAGTTGCTCTTTCTAATTTTAAAGTAGGCCTATATACAACGTCAAACGTCTTCAAACACGTCGGAATTGGAATCGTTTGTTTCAATGTATTTTTGCTCACGGAGCACAGCTTTTAAAGTTACTTTCCTGTAACACTAACACTGAGTGGAGGCACAACAGAAATTCGAGTAAAATTCCAAACCTGATACAGCGGAATATGGTAAAGTTGTGGTGAAAAATAAATCAAAACGCACTTCGACACTAAATAAAAGTACTAGTATTTAATCAGCAACCTCATATTTCTAGCCTCGTCTATTATACTTACTAATTTTGACCAATGGCACCGCCAGAGATTTTTGGGGTTAAACAGACCCACCGAGAGGTTTAAATGAATCTGTCAAAAATTTTAAAAACACGCTGATTATTATGTAATCATATAAGACGATTATATATTAATTACAAAATAATTAATAGTATATAATTAATTCGTTGTATGAGTACGAACATAACTAATTGCGTTTTTAGGCTTTTACGGGCGGCGTCGATTATATATAAAATACAGTATAGTAGGTTATTATAGTTTGAATAGATCCTTCAAAATAAAAAAACGAAACTTTTCTGTACAGCGGTAGGTAAACATCGCTAATACCGGCATTTTCGCCATTAGTTTGGTTTATCCGGAATTTCGTTTATCCGGAAAAGGTCCGTTCCATAAATTCCGGATAAACGAAAGTGTAGTGTATTACTAATTGCGGTTTACAATAGTTGTATAGTCGTCTCGTAAGCTTGACATCGCTGTATAATAAACATTGCTGGTCTTGTGGCACGACATTTATTCTATTTCTGATATTGTGTTCCCTTAGCAAGCAATAAGGAAGTAGATATGTGCACATGTAGCCTTCAAGTGCTTATTTATCCCCCAGGTGTCCACTGGTTTACTGTATGTATTTAGTAATGTACAGTCTTACAATTAGTACACGTTCGTTTAATACTATTTCAAAACACAAAACATCACTAAAAACCTAAACCGTATCTGCTTCACCGTGAACATACCGCCTCCACCAGTTATTAATTTCTACAATAGCTTCCATAAAATGTGTGGCTAACCACATATATGTGCGCCAAAGCATACTGTTTTTGAGGGCAAAACATGTAGATGAGTTAACTTTGTTCGCTGCAACATATTTACAGACATGTACTAACATCAAGTTTTAACAATTAATACAAAACAGTAAATGTTAACAGTACCTGCAGAGGATATGGAAACGTTTGACTAAGTCTCGCAGTATTGTTTATTTTATTTATACTCTAAAGTAAGATGTCATCTTTTTCTTTTGTATCAGCCATCTAGGACCACATGCCAATTTCAATTCTTTATTCTTTGTTCTTTTCTTTTTCTCCAATATTCTTTCATCATTTCACTGTGTCTCTTTTTTCTGTCTTCAGTCCACTTTGAACCTGCGTTTTCTCTCTCTCACCCTGGACTGCATTAATAACACTTTTTCCCGAAAAACTTCTGCGTTTATATTATTTTTTCTAAATCAGTTTGGATTTCTTTAATGCAACTTGATATTGAGTTCTTCCCCCACAGATATTTGAAGATCTGGTTTGTTAACCTGTTGTCGTCAATTCTATATAAATGTCCAAAACATAATAGTCTTCATTTCCTCATTGTTTCTGTTATATTTTCTATACTTTTATATATTTCATAATTACTTCTTAATAAGATATCATCTTTATTTTTCATGAATTTGCTTATTTTTAGATAACCAGTAACTTAACATTTATGCTTCTATATTTACCTTCTTTCCTGCAGCAAACTGGTATATGAACAGTTATTTCCTTTTAAGAAGGCAATTGTAACTGTGCCACTGTTAAGACTCTTACTCCTAATAAATATCAGAAAAATTAATTTAGTTTTCAGTTTGGTGACTCATACAATTATATATATCATACTCGATAGTCTGTTGCATTATCACAACTAATGCAATGCATGCTAACACAACAACAACTTATATCTTATAAAACACAAATCTGTTTTACATAACAAATTGTCCAAAACCACTCTTACAAGTTGTAATTTAGGTAACGAAATCAATAATTCTTTCATTGTTAACAAGGTTCCATGTCACCTTTCCCAATCCTATAATTGTTTTGTTGTATTCCGGAAAAGAATAGTGATCCTATGCATACTGTATACAATTAATATTTAATATATTTAATACTATTTTGTTTAGGACAATCGGTAATTGGCAATTATAAATTCTGAATTACTACTACAAAACTGAAAATTCTGTAAAAGCTAAATTACTCAATACAAGAAAGTGTACTTATGTCCTTTTATTTTCAAAATTCTGTAAGACATAACTAGTAAATGAAACTCTAATAATATTAGTGGTAACAGAATATATATTAGTAACATATATATTTTTATACTTTAATCTAAATTTATTTTTCCTGTCACCTTTAAACCCGCTAGCTGTTAAGTAACTTTAAGTATGTTCTCGCGCGAATAGACCAACAGCTGCCAACAACAGGCAGTTCCTTGAAATATTAATTTAATAGTAATAAATTAAATATACCTACTTTAATATTTCTGAAAAACTAATTTACATAAAATTATGAAAATATTCTGTAACACAACAACAAATAACATTTACTTTAGGTTGTGTTTCAGGCTTTAACAGGAATTCTGTATTGTAGACATAAAAAGTTCTTAGGCAACTAAAATTTATCAAGTCTTTTCGTACTGCTGACGAAATTTCAGACATACTGCTAGGTAGATAGGTACACACACATAGGCCTATTTACTAGTCTATACGAATGGTGTATGGCTTCATAAATGTCACAGGCTTACAGTAACCTAATTGAACACAAATTGCTACTTTCTTCTTTGTTGGTCATACTAAGATATAGGCCTCTATACAGAAACTGCTGGCTATACATGACAACACGCTCACCGCTGCTGTTCACACCGATCCTAAACAGTTTAAAAAAACGTATAAACCAAGGCTAGTGTTTAACTTAATAGTGGCTTTGCAAACTATACATATTTTGTTCTTGGGAATTATCACTCTGAAGAGATATATTCGCGAAGGTTTCATTAGTTAGAAGTGAATCTATCACATAGGGCGCAAATGTTGTTAAAACTATGAAATCTTAATAATACATGATGTCTATTATTATTTCTTGTAAGTAACTCGTTGAGCTTCCTGCAGGTCTCTTATGTAATATTTTCAAATAAATACACTGCAAGTAGGTTTATTTTCACCTGACGCAGGTTTCACAGAAATTAGTCTGTATCTTCAGAGGTTTGTTTGAATTGTAATTGAATGTTCCGCTTACAATACTCGAATTGTCCCATACGTTTTGTAAATATTGTAGTAAAACAAATTATTTTGATGAATGTTTTTATTTGGGGTTCTGAGGTGCTAACTGCCCGTTTATTTTTGTTTAAAATTTGCAATAACTTTTGTTTAATATTTTATTATTATTGATTTATTTATTTCAATTCAACCTAGCGTTGAGTCCAACTTAAATAAATCCGGTTGATGCACTTGAGATTATTTATCGAAGTAATTTTCTACTTCGGTTAGTTTATTTATACGGTTGTTCTTCCGTCGACTCGTTGAAATGGTGATGTATGTTCCGCACTGAAAACACAAATATTTTGCATGAACAATCACTTACTTGTGGTGAGTCTTGTCGATCTTGCAGGGTCGATATCACAATCCAACTTGTATACGGACTTACCGTGTTTGTATTCGCCGCTGCTTGTCGAGCTGACCAATGAAATTCGTTCACCTGTTTTCAAACTTAGTCTTTTGAAATAAACTAACTGACCCCTTTTTCTTGTGTCAAATAATATTTTATTCAGTTAATGTGCTCTGTTTAAATGATCTGAAGTATCATTTATAATTTAAATTCAGAATAAGTAACATGAGACATTGGGTTTTATAAAATTTGCCTCAGGGTGGCAGAACTGTTTACAATGTTGGTTTATCTAAATGCTTTTTTGGTTAAAATAATTTAATACCTGCGTAGGTTCTTTGAGCTGACAGAATACCAAATCATTGAATAGAACTATTATTCTTCCGTTATTAGGCAGTTTGATGTTGACTACAATTCAGTCATCACTTATAATTAACATACAAAATAATAACCATGTGTCTGCTCTGGACATTTCAGGTTAGCAGAATTATTAAACTCAATTGACAATAAATGGTTGAAAGAAAGTTAGTTAATGTTAAAATAATTCTTGGTAAAATAATTAAAAAGTGAACAGTAATATTATATGTTGAAGCAGTGTTACTGAGTGAAACATCTGATTCATTGTTTGGTTCTACATAAAGGTAATTTCATGGCTGTAAGTAATTATGTAGCTTAACAACCTAGGTTATTATTCATAGTAAGTACAAACATTGAAATGGTTATAATAGTAGATTCTTTTCCTAAATTATAAAGCATAAATAACATTTAAATCTTTTATTAACTTTCGTTAATTGATCATCTAGTTGACAAATCCCAGTCATTGGTGAATACTGGTTATTTTGATTTATATGTAATAATTGACAACTGTCATTATGTGTGGTTAAGTCAAACGAAGTATTCGTACATAACAATTAATTGGATGTTTAATAAATTCATAAAATTAGAATATTCAAAATAATCTGATGATTGTCATTACTGTTGATTAGATAATATCGTGTATAAACCTTAACCTAGGATCATTGTTTGAATATGTTTAGATTATATCGTTTCTCATTTCTTAACTAATAATGTAAAAATCACTGTACTCCCTTTTATTTATAATTTAAATCCCGGAATTGCTCTGGATTATACACTGAGCAATCCTTGTTACGCACTGTTACACTTAACACCTTCGATACTAAAGTATTTACGTTATCACAATTTGAGGTTAGTTTGTACTGTTTACATCGGTGACGCGCACAAATCATATGAACAGCTGATTTTTTGCTCCGGGTTGTAGCCGTTTGTTCCCTTCTGAAGTTGATTAAAAAGTGACGAGAACGCACACCTCTCGCTGCCGTTCTGTTTTGCGATCGTCCAAAATATTGTTAATTTCTTGGATTTGATTGGTTGACGATCTTTAATTTGATGCACATACCCCCCCCCCGCGAATTATTTCAATTGTTGGGTTTGGCGTGGGGTATTTGGTGTCAAGAGTATAAATAAATGCTCGATTTGACACGAATTCCTTTTAATTGTAATAATTTTTTAATATGGCTTAGATATTAAATCTGAGCGTATCACTGGATTGGTAGCACTCGGCTCTTTATTTTGAGTCCACTCATGGTGTGCTTTGGTCCATTATCAAGGAAGTTAACGTTTGTGATTATCACGATTCACTATATGCTATTATTTGTATTTGATTTTTGATTAACACTATTTAATGGCACTCATACCCACTTGAGGGCATGCGTTCCAAGTTCTCTTACACTCCTTAGTTACTAGTTACTTAAATCTACTGACAAAATAGTACATTTCTTAAGCTATCATTGTCTTAGCCTATGTCCCTATATTTGTATTTACATATTTTACATAATAGAAAGTATTTATGTACTTTCTGTACGGCTCCAGCTGACAACAATAAATGGTTTCAACTACTGTCAACCTTTGCTAGCTGGAATATTAGGTATTCCTTGTCATTTCTTGTTAATAAAGTGACCTCTATTTTGCATTATGAGATGCATACTTATTGTCACTCTCATTTGGTATTTTTAACTCTTTTTCGTTATTATTTAGTTGCAATAGTTGAACAATAATAGTATCTTTATAATGGGCTTGGTGTTTTTAGTACACTAGTCTGTTCCATATTGTATATGATTAAATAACATTACTTACACCTGGTGTCACATGACAGGTGTTCTTTATTACTATTATAATACATTATGTCCCTTCTTATAATCTTCTTATACTATTACAGTAGTGGTATTACACTCTACTTGTGGTATAGACATTAACCTTTTGTTTCTATTTGGTTTTATAATATGCTTTTATTCAGGTTTTACTTAGTGAATTCCATTTTGGTTGGTTTTGGTTCATTTTATTTACTTAAATTCTTATTTAAAACTTATTTTGCGTATCTTATATTGGTACATGTAGAAAGGTTATTATTTCTACTTGGTTTAAGACATAAAACATTTTGGTTTGGGTAGGTTTTTCCTACTGATAGTTCTGAATTTAGGTGAACAGTACCTGCATCTTAGGTTACGTGATTTTATCATCTGTACCAACAATGTGTAAGTTAGGTTGATACAAATTTGTATTCTTTTAACCTTATTTTCTCAAGTTTGGTTTTATTAATGATAACTAATAACACTTTAGTTATTTCCTTTTCTTATCTTACATGATTGTTAGACTATTTGACTAATATTTGTTATTATTATGAGACAAATTTAATACTTCTTTATGTTACATTGGTGCTGTGAATAACATGTTACTATGCTTTTATTTACAGATTCTATTCAATTAACAGTATTGTTGCTTTCATTCTTTTTATAACATATCTTGTCCTATTCATTTATAACATTATTTGTTGTATATTGGTCATCTCAGTTAGTCAGTTCTTGTCCATCTCTTCAATCTGTAAGTTGTTTAGTTATTGCATATACGGGTAAGAAGTTGATCTATAGTTGACTGGCTCTTGGAATCCATATTTTATGCCATGGTTGTTAGGTGTCTTTCTCGTAGTATGTTTCTTCCTTGTCTTCATTGGTTCTTCACTGACCGAAAACTATTGGGTTGTTGGTTCCTGTGGCACAATCATTGTGTAGTGCATCTTCTTTTCCTTATAATGTCATTTCACATGCTAGTTACCATTAGTTCATTAACTCTTATTGTTGTGAGTTTATCCTTGGTGATAGGTAGCTCATGTAGTTTTATGCTTGGCATGTTAGATAAATTACTTTGTTTGTCTCTTTGACTCAATTATTGACATGTGTGAATATTTTAGGTTACTGAAATCTTTGGGCTCATATGTCATGTTACATATTGTCCCCCCTCGAAAATAGATCATTTGGATTAATTCCTTTACGGGATTTGAGAAATTATCTATCATATTGTTTCTTAATTATTCTGAGCTTCCGTCTTTCATATCTTGTTTCTTCTCATTTCATATTTTAATACATTGTTATCTTCGATCTGATCCACTGTCTTCTTTCTTGGTGGTTTTTTCCTGTAGTATTTAATTCCCTATCATTTCCCTAACATGGTAGTTGGCACAGATCAGAGGGGCACTCTTGGCTTCCATACTCTGCTGTCCACCCTACATTTTCTGAGACCAGAGGGGCGTACCGTCTGCTCAGTTAAATTGTTGTTGGAACTTATCTCTACAAATCAACATAAAAATTCAAAGTAGCCATTTTGTGCGACTAATAAAAAACATTCAGGGTTATTCACTCAATTATGTTCAGATTTGATAATATTCTTCATTCTTTTTTACTTTTCATTTTATTCTCTTTGCTCTATTGGAAACAATATTGTTGTTAGATTTTTTTTTGTTTCTTATTTATTTTCTCTTTGATTGATCTCCCTCTTTCTATTTTCTGCTCAGTAATTGTATTATTGGTATTAATACTTATTTGATTTCAGATTTCATGTCTGGTCACATTTATCATGCCTTCAAAGTTTTCGGTAACTACTTGTTTTTTACTACTTGAGTATTTTTTCTCATCACATTGGTGTTGGTTCTGAATGGTATCTCTTCAGTGGTTGATATGATTGTTAGATTATTTGTGTGGTATTAAGTTTACAATCATTTTGGTTTGATTGGTCTCCATTGACTTGTTAACATTAGAGTCTCATTGTTTTTTCTTTAATAATTTCATTCCTTTACATAGCCTTCTCTTTTATTCTTCTCTACTCCTTCAAATGTCGGATTTGTGACATTTATTCTGGATTGTAATTTCATTTGTTGAAATTAATATAGGAGTATTAGAATATTGGAGTATATTGTGTTTATTTAATAGTTGTGTACTCCACAGTTGTGGATTTATCATATCATCTTTATCAATTCCATTCCTTATTTTAGCATTCTCTCATATTATTCTCTTTGGTGTTTTGCTTCTCTACTCCTTCAAATGATAGCTGTTTAATCATTTATTCTGGAATATAATTTCATTTGTTGAAATTAATATAGGAGTATTAGAGTATTAGAGTATATTAGGTTTATTCATAGTTGTTTATTTCACAGTTGTGGTTTCATTATATCATCATCTTTATTTTTTCCATTCCGTATTATAGCCTTGTATTATTCAATTTGGTGTTTTGCTTCTCTACTCCTTCAAGTGTTTGATACTCACACTTATTCTGGAATGTAGGCTATAATTTCATGGAAGATTGGTTGTATGTTCCCTTTTCCTCTGGGTCTGGGTTTCCATGAGTTCATAAGTATTATTACCATTCTTCTTTGTGATAGTATAGGGTCCTGTGTATAGCAATAATAACTTCTTCGCTATTCCCTCTATTGTACTCGGCAGCTCTCTATTCTTGAGTAATACTTGGTCTCCTACGTTGTACTCTATGGGCTTGGGTTGATGTTCTTGATACTTCCTCCTCCTCTCCTCTGTTCGTTCTAGTACCTTATTGTAAAACTTTATTTCATCAAATTTATATTCTTCGCCTCCAGGAAAGTTAATGATTTCAGCTATCTCCCTTGGTGGAGGTCTTCCAAACATTGCTGTGTATGGGGTGTTATCAATTGCTTGGTGGTGTGATAAATTTATGTACTCTTCTGCACTTGACAGGTATTCTGACCACCTTCTCGGCTGGTTGTGACAGTAGGTCCGGAGTATTCTCCCTACTTCCCTTAACACTCTCTCAGCTGGGTTTCTGCTCGGATGGTACATAGACGTTTTGTATGATTTGATGCCTTGGTTCAGCAGCGTTTCCTTCCATCTTTTCCCTCGAAACTGTGTCCCGTGGTCGCTGATTATTGACTTTGGTCTTCCTATTTCGGGCAGGTAGTGTTGTAAAATAATTCCCAATATTTTTTGTGTTGTTGCACGGTTGATTGCATACAATTTGGTAAAGTTGGTGTAATGATCAAATTATTATGATCAGGAATTTATATTGGTGTCTACCTCCGCTTCTTGGAAAGGGACCACATATGTCTATGAAGACTTTTTCTAGTTTGGATGATGACGTGATTGGTATCATCATCCCTTCTTTTCTGTCATTGTTGTGTTTGACAAGTTGGCTAATGTGACAACTCTTTATACCATTTCTCACTCGTCTGTTCATATCTTTTATGTATGTGTGTTCTTCGAGTGCTTTGACGACTTTTACTGCTCCCATGTGTCCGTATCGTATGTGATAGTCAAGAATCAATTCTTTTTCTATGGATCTAGGTATCACAATTTTCCAGGTATTGTAGCCAAATTTGGTTTTTATGAAGAGTATGTCTTGGTGTAAGCAATAGAAAGATGTAATTTGTTTGTCTTGTTCTGCTAGTCGTTGCAGAATTTTAATCGTTTTGCCGTCTTGTTTTTGGTGTTGGCCGATCTTCTGTACTATGTTCTCTATGTCGGACCTGCTCGCAATGATATTGTATAACTTAACTACAATCTCTTTCTCTCCTTCGAATTTCTGATTTTCTACGTTTATTCGAGATAGTGTATCTGCTGCAATGTTCTTCTTTCCTGGGATGTATTCCCAACTTATATTATATTATTGCAGTAACAGACTCCATCTCGTTAGTCTGCCATGATTTAGCTTGCAGTTCTTCAAGAGAGAGATTGACTTGTGATCCGTTCGGACCGTTATAGGGTATCCCAAAATGTATGTTCGATACTTGTTGCAGGAAAAAACAACGCTTAGTAACTCCTTCTCTGTTACATTGTAATTGCGCTCCCAACTATTAAGTATTCGGCTAGCGAAGCTGATCACTAGATGATTCTTTTCATCGTCCTCCTGATATAATACGGACCCTAGGCTGACGTCGCTAGCGTCGCAATTCATGTAGAAAGGTTTTGTAAAATCAGGATGATACAACATGATTGTATTAAGAAACTTAGTTTTGATTAACTGTAGCGTTGTGTCTTGGTCAGGCCCCCATGTCCACTTGTTCTTTGATGATAATTGGTTTGCAAATCGTGATGTCAGTTCGGAGTAATTTTCCTTGAATTTCCGGTAATAATTGCAAATCCCTAAGAACGATTGCAGTTGTTTCTTGTTCTTCGGGGTTGGGAATTTCTGGATCGCTTCGATCTTGTCTTTAGCTGGCGTAATCCCATTTTCGGATACGTAGAAACCTAGGAACTGCACTTCGTCTGCTATGAATTTCGATTTTTCCAGTTTCAGGGTGATATTGTTTTCAGATATTTTCTGTAGCACATGTTTCACTCTCTGGCAATGCTCTTCCCAGTTCGCTGAAGTTATTAATAAATCATCCACGTAAATGGTTGTGAATTGAAGTGCTTCTTGTCCCAACACTTTGTCCATACACTTCACGAACACGGCTACGGAATTGACCAGTCCGAAGGGTAGCCTCTTGAAGTGGTAGTTGCGACCCTCGAATATGAATGCCATGTATTGGCGGCTGTTCGGGTGTAATTCCACCTGCCAATACCCGCAGACTGTATCCCAAGTGCTTATAAATCGGGTACCATGGAATTTTTAAGAATATCTTCTATTTCCCCCGGGGATGAACGGTCGTTGATAATGGTCTTATTTATCTCACGTGCGTCCAAACAAATTCGCACTTTCCCGTTCTTCTTTGGCACTGCTAGAATCGGGCTTGTATATGGAGACTGACTGGGTTCGATTATGTCTTCTCTTAATAAATGGTTTATTTCCTCACGTACTGCCTCTTTCAGGGAATAGGCGATGGGATAAGATTTTCGGTTAAATTTCACCGGTTCTTTAAATCTTATCGTGCATTGGTAATTTTTTACTTTACCAGGCGAGTCGGAGAATACATGTCGGTATTCGTTGTAAATGCCTATCAATGTTTCTACTTGTGTGTCGGTTATTTGGGCATTTGTCTTGTCATGTTTAAACGTCCGTATTTCTTGGAGTTTATCTCTCTCCACAATTGGTCATCATCACTTTCATAATATACATTGTCACTTGGCGTATGCCATCTATGGTTTCTTACTTCTCTTACATTGTAAACTGCCCGGTCTGAAAGGGCACTCTCGCTTTCAATTAGCTTCGCCGTCCAGTTTATACAATTCGAGTCTAGAGTTACTTTGGCTCTGCTCATGTCTATGATTGCCGAATATTTTCTTAGCTTATCGCAGCCAATTAACATAGTGAAGGGTAGTCCATGTGCTACCAAAAATTCCATAGATATGGTCTTGCCGTTACTGTTTAACTATAACATGACTTGTCTGCGGACGGTCTTGTTCTGACGCCCTGTCGCTGCGATCAACACTATATTATTTACAGGTAGTGTAGTTATTATTTTGTTACCTTTTTCCTATATTCTACTCAGTTCGATGTTGTCGATTAATGACACGTTTGCACCGGTGTCTATCATCACTTTAACGTGTACTCCATTAATTTCGGTGTTGACGTAGGCAATCTCGGTGTTATGGTGATCCGTTTCGTGGCCATTTTCCTCTAACAATTCTTCTCGTATGTTCTTCAGAAAGTTCGTTGTAATGATTGTAATGGTATTTGTTGTTGTCTTGTGATTTACCATATGATTGTACCCAATAGTTCGGTTCAGTGGAGGCCCATCCTGTGTTGTCACCGCCGCTTCTAGTTTAAAGGTGTTTCGGCTTCTACCTGCCGTTGGTCTTGCGAACTTCTTCGTTCGTCGCCTTCGGGTCTATCCCCGGGTTGAGGGTGGTCCTCTTTATAACTGGATCGTCGATAGTCCTCTTTACTGCGACTCCTCCTGGTGTCGTTTCTGGGGATACGCCTGTGAACGTAGCTGTGACTTCTTTGTGGGCTACTGTATCGGTTGGACTGTCTCACGTATGGACGTCTTCCCCCTCCGTAATTTCGGGCATGTACATAGTTGACTCTTCTGTATGGTCGATTCTGTTGGTTGTAATCATTATTTGGGTTACGATTATTGTTGTAACCTGAGTTATTCGCCCTGTTCGGCGGATAGGTTGGACCGTTCGCCCGGTTATTAAAGTTATTGTTACCGCTTGGTCGGTTGTTATTGTTACTTATGTTGTTGTTGTTGTTCTGGTTTGGGCTTGGCCGAAAGAACTGTCCTCTGTTGTCGTTATTGTTGTTACGATCAATAAAGTTAGGGCGGTAATTCCAACGACTATTGTTGCTATTAGTCTGGTTTGTACCGGTCGTTCTCTTGACGACTCCTGCGGTAGTACCCCTCATGCTCGTACCCTTCAAGTAAAGCCTCCATCGCTTGTATTGCCTTTACTTGTCCGGTAAGTCTGGCCCTTGCGATTCCTCCTTCATAATGGAAAGCTAATTTGGTGACCAGGCTTTCTTCGGGGATTCGTGGCTCCAAATTTCTCGCCAGACAGACCTTTCCGAGGAAGTAGGCCGTCAGTGTCGATCCTCTGCCTGTTTCGTATCTACCATAGCAAATATTGTCCCGTACGATATTCTGGGTACTTTCGGACCAATATTTGGCTTTGAACAGCTCCTTGAACTCGGCGTAACTCTGAATATCGTGCCGTGTCGCCGTCCACCAATTATCATTTACTTCTTTGAAATACTCATCAATTTGTCCTCTGATAATTGGCCATCTAGTCTCTCGGTTCCTGCTCAAGGTCTCATATATGCGGGCAAGGAATTCCATAGGGTTTCGTTTGTACGCCCTAAAATTCATGGCTTCCCGATTGTCAGCGTGTTGGTATTGTGGCACTACTGCTGGTCGGTTCCCGATATTTTCAATCTCTTCCCGCATTCTTGGGATTTCCCGTCTCTGTATATCTTCAATTCGCTCATAATTATTGTTGACCCGTGTTTGTATAGTGTTCACGGTTGTCTCGATACCTGTGCACCCCTCTTCAGTTTTCTGTTGCACGGTCGCGATCTAGACTTGGTGGGCTTCCTCCAGGCTGTTCACTCGAACATTAATATCCTCTTTAGTTCGTTGCAGTTCGTCACTGGTCTGCTTCCATTTCTCGTTTATTTCGGATATTTCTTTTCTGACTTCTCTCATCTCCTCCTCGATTTTTTCGTTCAGGGTGTCCATGTTTCTTTGGCTGTCTTGTTTCAGCCCATCTATTTTCTTGTTGGTGTTGTCTATTTTTCCGCTCAATTCCTCCTTCAGGTTTTTATTGTTGTCGTCCATTTTTCCGCTTAGCTCCTGCTTCAGTGATTCCATATTGTTTCTGTTATCTGTTTTACTATCGTTCATTTGCTGGCCTAGTTGCTCCATCATCCTCATCATGGTTTCTCGGAATCTTTCCTCCTCGGTTTGTACAGCTCTGCTCGGTTCCATGGGAGGTGGTATCTCTTCGACGACTTCCACCGTCGTCGCCTCCTTTTCGTCCATGTTTATTTTTGGATCCGCGTCCGCTGCGCGTTTCTTGGATGTCGATCTCTTCTGGAACATGTTCTATCCTTCTGGTAATGCAGCTGCTTGCTCGAAATTAGGTAAAACTGATTTGATTGTTTTTTATTTATTATTAGTTGTCCTAATTTAAGCCTCTTACGTTGTGCACCAATTTGCAGTAAAACAATTTATTTTGATGAATGTTTTTATTTGGGGTTCTGGGGTGCTAACTGCCCGTTTATTTTTGTTTAAAATTTGCAATAACTTTTGTTTAATATTTTATTATTATTGATTTATTTATTTCAATTCAACCTAGCGTTGAGTCCAACTTAAATAAATCCGGTTGATGCACTTGAGATTATTTATCGAAGTAATTTTCTACTTCGGTTAGTTTATTTATACGGTTGTTCTTCCGTCGACTCGTTGAAATGGTGATATATGTTCCGCACTGAAAACACAAATATTTTGCATGAACAATCACTTACTTGTGGTGAGTCTTGTCGATCTTGCAGGGTCGATATCACAATCCAACTTGTATACGGACTTACCGTGTTTGTATTCGCCGCTGCTTGTCGAGCTGACCAATGAAATTCGTTCACCTGTTTTCAAACTTAGTCTTTTGAAATAAACTAACTGACCCCTTTTTCTTGTGTCAAATAATATTTTATTCAGTTAATGTGCTCTGTTTAAATGATCTGAAGTATCATTTATAATTTAAATTCAGAATAAGTAACATGAGACATTGGGTTTTATAAAATTTGCCTCAGGGTGGCAGAACTGTTTACAATGTTGGTTTATCTAAATGCTTTTTTGGTTAAAATAATTTAATACCTGCGTAGGTTCTTTGAGCTGACAGAATACCAAATCATTGAATAGAACTATTATTCTTCCGTTATTAGGCAGTTTGATGTTGACTACAATTCAGTCATCACTTATAATTAACATACAAAATAATAACCATGTGTCTGCTCTGGACATTTCAGGTTAGCAGAATTATTAAACTCAATTGACAATAAATGGTTGAAAGAAAGTTAGTTAATGTTAAAATAATTTTTGATAAAATAATTAAAAAGTGAACAGTAATATTATATGTTGAAGCAGTGTTACTGAGTGAAACATCTGATTCATTGTTTGGTTCTACATAAAGGTAATTGCATGGCTGTAAGTAATTATGTAGCTTAACAACCTTGGTTATTATTCATAGTAAGTATAAACATTGAAATGGTTATAATAGTAGATTCTTTTCCTAAATTATAAAACATAAATAACATTGAAATCTTTTATTAACTTTCGTTAATTGATCATCCAGTTGCCAAATCTCAGTCATTGGTGAATACTGGTTATTTTGATTTATATGTAATAATTGACAACTGTCATTAGTGTGGTTAAGTCACACGAAGTATTCGTATATAACAATTAATTGGATGTTTAATAAATTCATAAAATTAGAATATTCAAAATAATCTGATGATTGTCATTACTGTTGATTAGATAATATATTGTATAAACCTTAACCTAGGATCATTGTTTGAATATGTTTAGATTATATCGTTTCTCATTTCTTAACTAATACTGTAAAAATCACTGTACTCCCTTTTATTTATAATTTAAATCCCGGAATTGCTCTGGATTATACACTGAGCAATCCTTGTTACGCACTGTTACACTTAACACCTTCGATACTAAAGTATTTACGTTATCACAATTTGAGGTTAGTTTGCACTGTTTACATCGGTGACGCGCACAAATCATATGAACAGCTGATTTTTTGCACCGGGTTGTAGCCGTTTGTTCCCTTCTGCAGTTGATTAAAAAGTGACGAGAACGCACACCTCTCGCTGCCGTTCCGTTTTGCGATCGTCCAAAATTTTGTTAATTTCTTGGATTTGATTGGTTGACGATCTTTAATTTGATGCACATACCCCCCCCGGCGATTTATTTCAATTGTTGGGTTTGGCGTGGGGTATTTGGTGTCAAGAGTATAAATAAATGCTCGATTTGACACGAATTCCTTTTAATTGTAATAACTTTTTTAATATGGCTTAGATTTTAAATCTGAGCGTATCACTGGATTGGTAACACTCGGCTCTTTATTTCGAGCCCACTCATGGTGTGCTTTGGTCCATTATCAAGGAAGTTAATGTTTGTGATTATCACGATTTACTATACACTATTATTTGTATTTGATTTTCGATTAACACTATTTAGTGTAAATTATAGATAAATAAATCACCTTATATCCGTCGTGTGACATCGTTACGTCGATTAAAATGACGCGTTTCGGAACATCTGCTCCATCATCAGATTAAATCGCTCTATTGAGGTCGTTAATAGTTAAAATCACATGTTACACATAATTGCCCACTATGTAATTCACTCGCTTTCTAAATGGTGCGCACCACGACGAAGCCGATCGGACACACATATGTATATACAAACACATACATGTGCGATCGGCTTCGTCGTAGTGCGCACCATTTAGAAAGCGAGTGAATTACATAGTGGACAAATATGTGTAACATGTGATTTTAACTATTAACGACCTCAATAGAGCGATTTAATCTGATGATGGAGCAGATGTTCCGAAACGCGTCATTTTAATCAACGTAACGAAGTCACACGACGGATATAAGGTGATTTATTTATCTGTAATTTACTATTCATACGTGACTTGGATACCAAGAACTAATATGCATTTTAAACTATTTAATGGCACTCATACCCACTTGAGGGCATGCCTTTCAAGTTCTCTTACACTCCTTAGTTACTAGTTACTTAAATCTACTGATAAAATAGTACATTTCTTAAGCTACCATTGTCTTAGCGTATGTCCCTATATTTGTATTTACATATTTTACATAATAGAAAGTATTTATGTACTTTCTGTACGGCTCCAGTTGACAATAATAAATGATTTCAACTACTGTCAACCTTTGCTAGCTGGAATATTATGGTATTCCTTGTCATTTCTTGTTATTAAAGTGGCCTCTATTTTGCATTATGAGATGCATACTTACTGTCACTCTTATTTGGTATTTTTAGCTCTTTTTCGTTATTATTTAGTTGCAATAGTTGAACAATAATAGTATCTTTATAATGGGCTTGGTGTTTTTAGTACACTAGTCTGTTCAATATTGTATATGATTAAATAACATTACTTACACCTGGTGTCACATGACAGGTGTTCTTTATTACTATTATAATACATTATGTCCCTTCTTATAATCTTCTTATACTATTACAGTAGTGGTATTACACTCTACTTGTGGTATAGACATTAACCTTTTGTTTCTATTTGGTTTTATAATATGCTTTTATTCAGGTTTTACTTAGTGAATTCCATTTTGGTTGGTTTTGGTTCATTTTATTTACTTAAATTCTTATTTAAAACTTATTTTGCGTATCTTATATTGGTACGTGTAGAAAGGTTATTATTTCTACTTGGTTTAAGACATAAAACATTTTGGTTTGGGTAGGTTTTTCCTACTGATAGTTCTGAATTTAGGTGAACAGTACCTGCATCTTAGGTTACGTGATTTTATCATCTGTACCAACAATGTGTATGTTAGGTTGATACAAATTTGTATTCTTTTAACCTTATTTTCTCAAGTTTGGTTTTATTAATGATAAATAATAACACTTTAGTTATTTCCTTTTCTTATCTTACATGATTGTTAGACTATTTGACTAATATTTGTTATTATTATGAAACAAATTTAATACTTCTTTATGTTACATTGGTGCTATGCATAATATGTTACTATGCTTTTATTTACAGCTTCTATTCAATTAACAGTATTGTTACTTTCATTCTTTTTATAACATATCTTGTCCTATTCATTTGTAACATTATTTGTTGTATATTGGTCATCTCAGTTAGTCAGTTCTTGTCCATCTCTTCAATCTGTAAGTTGTTTAGTTATTGCATATACGGGTAAGATGTTGATCTATAGTTGACTGGCTCTTGGAATCCATATTTTATGCCATGGTTGTTAGGTGTCTTTCTCGTAGTATGTTTCTCCCTTGTCTTCATTGGTTCTTCACTGACCGAAAACTATTGGGTTGTTGGTTCCTGTGGCACAATCATTGTGTAGTGCATCTTCTTTTCCTTATAATGTCATTTCACATGCTAGTTACCATTAGTTCATTAACTCTTATTGTTGTGAGTTTATCCTTGGTGATAGGTAGCTCATGTAGTTTTATGTTTGGCATGTTAGATAAGTTACTTTGTTTGTCTCTTTGACTCAATTATTGACATGTGTAAATATTTTAGGTTACTGAAATCTTTTGGCTCATATGTCATGTTACAATATTGTAAGCGAAACATTCAAATACAATTCAAACGAACCTCTGAAGATACAGAATGAGTGAGCTCTTACGAAGGTAAGAATACCTTTATGCAGATTTAAACCATAAAGTTTTCAGTTTTCCAGATTCAATAATACTTACTACTAGAAGTAAAGTACCTACTATATATGAGTTGCTGTTTGATGTTTCCTTAATGACTATATCATATTTAGTGTATGGTTAAATGAAATAATTTTTTTTGTAACGAGGGCAGGTGGAAAAATGTTCTGAAGGGTCCGCACTGCCAGGTTCTGTGGGTTTAAATATTATAGCTGACCCACCTAAGAACCATCTCCCTTTCCTCTCCTAGGACGCTAACCTGGAACTGTTTGACACACTACTTCACTTCGAGCAAGGCCTATTTTTCTGGACGCCTAGGGCTGACATCTGACTTGTCATTCTTCTATATTATAATGTCCAAATCTGTCTTCTTCGCCCGAAGAATCTCTTCTGCAAAGCGTGGCACAGAGTTCAAGGTGTCCTTCCCCTGAACCATCGCGACATAAAACAAGTAGTGCAATGGTAAGTAGTAATAATGGAACCATTTTATTTTAATACATATCTCAATTAATTAAATCATAAATGTTAACCTAGAGGGTAAGTCAAGTCCACGTCCCTGTCGTGACCCCTGGGACCTTCTGTAGCCACACATGTAACTACAGATGCTAACGGACCTCTGTGAAGACCTACGGACGGAATGGTGGAAGAGATCTCAATGATCCAACAGCAGGAAGTGCGAAGAGTCTTAGAGGAGCAGACTTCTTCTAAAACCTTGGTTCATCTGGCTCCGGATGATATAGTACCCAGTAAGGACCCCCCTGCCTAGCGTTACAGATGAAACCCGGTCAACGGTTTCAAAGGCGGATGAGGCATCTCAGTTCACTTCAGCTAAATAAAGGCACTACCCCAGGTGGGAACTTGAAAGAGAAATCCACAATGGCATCATGCCATGGATTGGGACCAAGGGTTCCCGGGGATCCCCAACAACTGCAATCAAAGGTTTGAGTCGGAGCAACATTGGGATCCCTCTAAACTTAAATTTAAGAAGAAATTCTTTTTAAGTACTGTTGCGTCTTAGAAACTCTTGAGTTGTTCTTAGGAACGCTATTGAAGTTGCTGGTTTGTGATGAAATAATCGAGTGGACTGTATAATGTTTCAGAAAATAATGGTTTATTGAGTCAAGGCGACATATTTGATTTCTTATTAAAATTTAGATGGAAATAATTGATTGATTGCTGAAGCGTGCAGATTTAAACACGGCATGAGTGCCGGAGAATTGAATAGAAGTAAAGCGGGGGCTTGCATTGCAACCCGAAAGCCTAGATGGCCTAACTAAATAGTCGTATGGTGTCCATTGTAATAGAATTAAAAATACCGAAACAAGAACGGTATGTAGCCTCTGCGGCGAGTGAGAACGAGTGATCAGCTCGGAGCCTATAGTAGAACTAATTTAATTTTGTCTGTAGTCAGCCGGTCTGAATCTCGGCTGGCGATAACAAGAACAAACGTGACGTCATCTGCACGCTTCGCAACCTAGTCTTTAGATTACAAAGTACACATGGGTACAAAGTATGATTATACTGCCCGCACAAAATCGGAGCGATTTTGCAACTTAATTAACTGTGAAGTTACATGGTAATTTACATTACATGATGATAAATTCAATAATAAATAATCATTTATAATATAATAATAACGACATAAAAAATTGACATATATGAGAATAGCGCATTAAAAAATCAGAAAATTGATAGTAGATAACAATATGATTAACATATTAATCCATGTGCGGATTAAAAAATACATAATGATTTACATTACACAGTTATTTACGTTACGTTACACGGTAACAGAACAACAATAATAACATTCCATGACATACAAACATGGCAATGCTACTTGAGAATACAACAATTAGGTATAATAATTAGTAGTACATAAGAATAAAATAATGATCACAAAAAACTCAAAAATACACAACCATAAAGTAAGTACAATTGTGAAAAACATAATAATTGATACAATTATAATATAACAATACCCAAAAAATTCAAAAATACACAACCATAGAGTAAGTACAATTGTGAAAAACATAATAACTGATACAATAATATAACAATACCCAAAAAATTCAAAAATACACAAAAACAGGATTGTGATACACAATATCACAATAAAAATAATAATAGTGTATTAACCATAACAATACAATTTATGTGATCGCCCCGGGAATGCCCCGGGCGTGAAGTAGGGTAATGTGATAAAGTTCACATTCTTGATACGTGTCACATGAGGCTCATGCGACTAATCCAGTGCCACCGGAAGTGGGCATAACTTATGAATGGGGCGACGTAGAACACCAAGTGATGTGCGAACGTCCGCGACGCGCACTATTGACCCGAGTAAACATTCATGACTACTCCGCGTTTCAACTGAAGGGGGGGGGAATTGTCATCTAGAATAAGGACTAGTTGTCCGGGAGTCAAATTCTTAGACGTACTGCGCCACTTGTTGCGCTGTTGCAACTGGTGCAGGTAGTCCTTTGACCACATGTTCCAAATGGATTGGGTGAATCTTTGGAGCAGTTGCCATTTGCCCAAACGAGTAATATTGATTTGTGAATAGTCAGGTTCAGGGAGAGCAGTGAGCGGAGACCCAACCAGGAAATGAGCTGGAGCTAAAGGTTCGGGGCCCCTAGAGTCACTGGATATTGCGAACAAGGGGCATGAGTTAAGGCAAGCCTCTATCTGGGTTAAAATGGTGTAATATTCCTCGAAGGTTAGAATGGTCGCGCCTACCACGCGTCGCAAGTGAAACTTTACACTTTTGACTCCGCTCTCCCACAGGCCGCCAAAATGCGGTGCTCAGGGAGGAATAAAGGACCAATTAATGCCTTGGGCACTGGCAAAACCCTGGACGGACTGCTCAAAACCCTTAGACTGTAAAAGTTTATATAATTCCTGAAGCGTGCTATTCGCACGGCAAAAATTTGTTCCGTTGTCGGAAAATATCTGATCAGGGATACCTCTACGCGCAATAAACCTTTTTAAGGCAGCTATGAAGGCGTTCGATGTCAGATCTGAGACAAGTTCCAAGTGAATGGCCTTAGTGGTCATGCATATAAATAAGGCCTTGGAATTTGATTTTGAACGCTGCCCGCCATGAAGTACAAATATCTGACCGGCATAGTCGACCGCCGATTGGGAAAACGGTTTAGCAGGCGTAACACGGGAGGGGGGTAATTGACCTAGTAGTTGGTTTGCGCCCCTAGCACGGAATCTAAAACATAAATGTATCACTGAACGTATATAAGATTTGTCATTAAGTATCCAATATTTACGTCGTAGGGAGAACTAAGTCAATTGTACACCAGCGTGTAATAAATGAAGGTGCTCGCTTTGTATAATCAATTTACTTAGATGAGAGTGTGGGTGCAGTATAATTTGGTGTTTGCTCTCGTAATTGAGCTGAGAGTGCTGAAGGCGTCCCCCTACGCGTAGTATTCCTGACTTGTCCAGAAAGGGGTGAAGGGAGAGAATTTTACTGTTATTAGGGATGCAGCGTTGTTCCCCAAATTTGTTAATTTCGACTTCAAAATGGGACTTCTGGGACTGGCGAATAAAAACCAAAAGTGTACCATGTAACTCATGTGAGGTTAAAAAGGAAAGGTTCCTATCCTCTTTGGGAATGCTAGAGTTACGGGTGAATCGACGACAATACGAAAACACGCGAATGAGCTTTGAGAGCGAAGAGTAGTTCTCAACATAATTAGATGTGGATAATGCGACAATCAATGCGGTTTGGACCTGTTTACGTTGTTCCTGCTCAAGATCACGATGAGTGCATGGAGAATGGGGATCGAAGGCACAGATAGGCCATGATGATGACTCGTGGGATAACCAGGATGGACCATGCCACCATTGTGGGTGACTGTGTAACATCCGAGGGAGACAACCACGCGGTAAAATGTCGGCGGGGTTGTCCAATGACGATACATGATGTCAGGTGCCCCTTGTAGTGAGACGCTGTATCTCGACAACATGGTTGGCGACGAATACCTTCCATCGGGAAGATTGCTGGTGGATCCAGTGTAAGTATATCATTGAGTCCGAATAAAAATATAATTCGTCGAATTTGTAACTCAAGGCCTCTATGACCTTTGAGGCTAACTGAGCCAACAATAGATATGCACAAAGTTCAAGTCTGGGTAGTGTTATCTGTTTCAATGGAGCAACTCTAGATTTAGAACATAACAGGTTTGATGAGATGGCGTGGTTTGAATAGACCATACGCACGTAAATACAACATGCGTAACACTTTGCTGACGCGTCTGCAAAACCGTGGAGCTGGAATGCAATGATTTGCGAAATGTTTAAACTCTTTACCGACCTCGCTATTTTAAAATAACTGTCTGAAACCAGATGAGAATAAAGTTCTAACCACTGATTAGATAATGAATCTGATAAGGGTTCGTCCCAACTTGTACCCGCTAACCACAATCGCTGCATAAAATGCTTACACCAAAATGTAACCGGGACAATGAGACCCAAAGGGTCGTAAATTCCTGCGATGACTGATAATACACCTCTCTTGTTGACCACCCCGGGATTGGTATGTCTCTGGACACTATATAAGAAACTATCTTCGTCCATGTTCCATTGAATGCCTAACGTACGCACAGTTTGATTTTTACTAAAGTCGTGAGAGGAATGAGCTTGCGAAGTTATAATTGTCTGATCGTTGGAGAACCATTTGTGCAATGTAAAACCGTATTGGCTTAGTAACTCTGTGACGTCAGATTTCAGTTTGGATAGGATATGAGTGTTGTCTGAACCGGTGATAAGGTCGTCTACATAAAATTCGTTCGCGATGGCTGAACAAGCTATAGGGTATTGAGTTTTATTTTCCTTGGCTATTTGAGCCAGACATCTTGTAGCAAGGAATGACGCACTTGCAGTCCCATAGGTGACTGTCCTTAAGGCGTAATGTTGGAGTTCTCTATGGGGGGCATCGCGCCAGACAATGCGCTTCAAATTGGAATCATTTGGATTAACTAAAATCTGCCGATACATCTTCTCAATGTCCGAAATGAGGACATATCGGTGAGTACGAAATCGAGCCATAATAGCGAACAGATCCTGTTGGACCGTGGGACCAACCAACAATGTCGTTCAAGGACAAATTGTTTGTTGTTTTGGCAGAGCCGTCGAAAACAACTCACAATTTAGTTGTTATGCTTGAGCCTTTAAAGACCGAATGGTGCGGCAAGTAAAATGTATCTGACTGTTCTACCGATAAATCATATGCATCAAGTAACGACATGTGACCAAGGTTTAAATATTCATGCATGAATGCGCTATAATCCTTGTGAAGAGCAGGGTTCTGTTTGAACTTGAGTTCTAACGATTGGAACCTGCGGATAGCGCCGGAGAGAGAATCGCCTAAATGACAATTATGTAACTTGCGTGATAAGGATACCACAAATCTGCCATCCTTATTACGGACAGTATTCGATACAAAATGAGTCTCACAATCTGAATCCTCAACGGAAGGAATACGAATAGCAAGATCCTCTAACTTCCAAAAGTCCTTCAGTTGCGAGGAAATGGCGTTATCATCTTCACATAACATGAATGATGAAACCGGATTTGTCATATTGACATTAAATGGTAAGTTACCTGCAAGAATGAATCCCAACTTAGTCTCCTGTATTATGGGGAAATGTGGGCTACGAATAAATTTGACAGGTTCAATTAATTGCAAGTAATACTGAGCACCGAGCAATATATCGATTTGCGACGAAAAGTTCAGCTGCGGGTCAGCTAAATATATGCCCTTTGGTAAGGTTAGAGAGGAGAGGTCAAATGATTCAGCAGGGAGATTATTAGTGATACTGGGAAGCACCGCGCAATGTATGTTCAAATTAAAATTTTTATAACGTGAATGGAATCTTACTCTGGTACTGAAATCAGTTTGAGATAAGGAATTGTTTATACCCGTGGTGGGTAATTGAGATTTAATCAGTTTTAAGCCCATGCGGCGAGCGAAACGCATGGTGCAAAAATTAGCTTGCGATCCTGAGTCCAATAAAATCCTAACTGGGTGCATCCTACCTGCTTGGTCAGTTGTCATGCAGACTGCGGTGGACAATAATATCGATCTGTTTGTTTGTAATTTTAACGAACACTGATTGTTACTTGACGAAGCGTTATTGCTAGGTATATGTATCATTGTTTGATGGCGTTTAGCGCACGTTCTGCAAGAGAATTTGGAGGGACAGTGAGCAAAGTCGTGGCCTGCGCGCATGCAGTTTAGGCAAAGTTTATTTTTAATTAGGATATTTTTTCTCTCGAGAGGAGTGATCGCAACAAATTGCGAACACTCAGTAAGACGATGTTTAGCTTTGCACAGCTGACATATGTTATTGACGATGCGAGCATTGAATTCGGTTCTATTGATACTAATCGGTTTAATTGCTCTGCGATATGGACTCTTATCACTAACGTTTACCTTGCTTACGGAACTGGGCACGCTATCTAAATTTTGCAATACTTGCCTACGGTTATTTAAAAATTGTATAAAATTGTAAAATCGGGAAGTCGTTTGTCCGACAAGCCTTCTTTCCAGATCCTACACGTTTGAGTATCGAGTTTCTGCGTTAAGTGTTGAACTAAAATCATTTCAAATGTATTTACGTGTAAGTTTAATAAATTTAAGGCATTTATATTTGCCGTAATCTCGTCAATGAACCTAGAAATGCTGACCATGGAATCTGGTTGTACGGACTTGACGCCCATGACATTCCCTATGTGATGGGCTGACACGATTAATTTACTGTCGTATCTATTTTTTAATACATCAATGGCTACTGCATAATTTTCATGAGTTACTGGAACAGATTTAATTACGTTTAATGCCTCGCCACTCAATGACGAGTGTAAGTAGTGTAATTTTTGAATATCTGTCAGATCAGTTCTGACGTATATTAACTCGACAAATATATTGTAATAGTGTCGCCAATCAATAATGTTTCCTGAAAAGGAAGGCAATTTAATCAGTTCTAATTGTATCGGGGGGGTTTAATTGGCGTAATTTCGGTTTGAGTTAACGGTTTTTGGTTCACCTCCTCTACTTGTTTCAATAGATGGTGTAATTTACATTCGATATTACAGAGATCATCCTCGGTTTGAACCCTGTCGCTGAGTGTAGCTAAATCTGAATCGTCAGCCTCGATTTGAGTCTGAATATCGTTATACTTAGCGGACAGTTCCATTAAATGACGGAGCTTTATTTTTAACGCATGATGATCACTTATGTCTGGATCAAAGTTATCCGCGAAAGTATTCACGCGAGATATGGAGACCTTAATTGTGCCGCGTTTCTTTATCAAGGCCTTCACATCAGCCATGACCAAAATTTTAAAATGCAAATTGAAACCAAAAAACTAGATGTAGGGAAGGTGAACAGTTGTTGCAATTTAGAATGATTTACTACAATTTGATATAATGCGGGAGCCAGTGATCTATGTACCTGAATATATAACTGATTATAATAGGTACTTAATTTGCTTAAAACTAGTTGTGAATGTTATCGACAATATAAATCATTCGACCTGATAATAAGTTTATGGCCACTTAAGTATGATATCTGTTTCTGTAAGGCTTATTAATAATGTTATATTAAATGTTGTTAACTGTATACCAAAAAAGTTACTTAGATTGTCCTAATTATATGAAAAGATTATAAAAAATAAAGTTCATAATCACGTGGACGTTGATCCAGGCGTGCTGAAGCTGGCTTCGATCACGCTGCTCGATCCTGTTAGGAGTTGTTGCACCTCTTGTCTCTACCGGTCAGATGATGCCTGATGTTGCGCAGCTCTCCATACTTTTAAAGCTGTGGAACTTTTTTATGTAGAATAACTAATGCTGTCCAGCCGTGTCCCGTCGTCTCTGGAATACTGCTTTGTAGAATCTTGTAGTGTTAATTATGACGTGATTTTCGAAAATAATAGAGGCACGCAACTGTCAGCAATTCAAGTTGAAAATGTTGGGGCTTTAACCAAACGCCGTTTGGGCCAATTAAATGAAATATAACGTTGTCCCGTGGGGACCAAAAATGTTGGACGAAAATCCGGCCCGGAGAACCAAATGTTGCGTCTTAGAAACTCTTTTGTTGTTCTTGAGTTGTTCTTTGGAACGCTATTGGAGTTGCTGGTTTGTGATGAAATAATTGAGTGGACTGTATAATGTTTCAGAAAATAATGGTTTATTGAGTCAAGGCGACATATTTGATTTCTTATTAAAATTTAGATTGAAATAATTGATTGATTGCTGAAGCGTGCAGATTTAAACACGGCATGAGTGCCGGAGAATTGAATAGAAGTAAAGCGGGGGCTTGCATTGCAACCCGAAAGCCTAGATGGCCTAACTAAATAGTCGTATGGTGTCCATTGTAATAGAATTAAAAATACCGAAACAAGAACGGTATGTAGCCTCTGCGGCGAGTGAGAACGAGTGATCAGCTCGGAGTCTATAGTAGAACTAATTTAATTTTGTCTGTAGTCAGCCGGTCTGAATCTCGGCTGGCGATAACAAGAACAAACGTGACGTCATCTGCACGCTTCGCAACCTAGTCTTTAGATTACAAAGTACACATGGGTACAAAGTATGATTATACTGCCCGCACAAAATCGGAGCGATTTTGCAACTTAATTAACTGTGAAGTTACATGGTAATTTACATTACATGATGATAAATTCAATAATAAATAATCATTTATAATATAATAATAACGACATAAAAAATTGACATATATGAGAATAGCGCATTAAAAAATCAGAAAATTGATAGTAGATAACAATATGATTAACATATTAATCCATGTGCGGATTAAAAAATACATAATGATTTACATTACACAGTTATTTACGTTACGTTACACGGTAACAGAACAACAATAATAACATTCCATGACATACAAACATGGCAATGCTACTTGAGAATACAACAATTAGGTATAATAATTAGTAGTACATAAGAATAAAATAATGATCACAAAAAACTCAAAAATACACAACCATAAAGTAAGTACAATTGTGAAAAACATAATAATTGATACAATTATAATATAACAATACCCAAAAAATTCAAAAATACACAACCATAGAGTAAGTACAATTGTGAAAAACATAATAACTGATACAATAATATAACAATACCCAAAAAATTCAAAAATACACAAAAACAGGATTGTGATACACAATATCACAATAAAAATAATAATAGTGTATTACCCATAACAATACAATTTATGTGACCGCCCCGGGAATGCCCCGGGCGTGAAGTAGGGTAATGTGATAAAGTTCACATTCTTGATACGTGTCACATGAGGCTCATGCGACTAATCCAGTGCCACCGGAAGTGGGCATAACTTATGAATGGGGCGACGTAGAACACCAAGTGATGTGCGAACGTCCGCGACGCGCACTATTGACCCGAGTAAACATTCATGACTACTCCGCGTTTCAACTGAAGGGGGGGGGAATTGTCATCTAGAATAAGGACTAGGATGTTTATTTGATTTTAGTTTGAGGGTATTATTATTATTTCAGGATTAGGAAGTTGTTTTGGTTATATTGAAAAAAAAATTTTTTTATTTTTTGTTAGTTAACTAAAGAAAAAAAAAAATTTTTTTTTATGCGGGAGGGAGTTAATCCTGCAACGAATCACAGGATCATGATAGGCGGGGCAAGTCATATATTACACAGACACTGGACATTCATATTATATTGGTAGATGGTTAAGTTTGGTTGTTATCAATTGTATTTAGTAAGGTTAAGGATTTAGTTTAAAAAAAACTGTGCATTATTATTTATGGTTATTCGTGTACTGTGTTAGTGGAAATGTGCGCGCGTGCGCGATTGGGAAACGTTTCCCGTGCGGTGCGTGAAGTATTATCGTTGTTTTGACATTAGCTGAACTGAGACGTGTGTATCACTACAATCCCTATACCTGTCGGACTATTGTTTACGTTCATGTATATTATTAATATTTAGGCAGCATGCATGAGATACGAGTAGTCCGGTTACCGCTATGCATGCTGTTACAAGGTAAATGCACTCTAATGCATGAAAAGTGCATGGTCACCTTTACTAACCATGTGACTTCCATCCACCAATAGAATGCTGACTGGTGGTTGGAAATTTTCTTATGCCTGTCGTTACACAGGCAGTTCTTCTACGCCATCTACCGCGAACGGGTCGTGCACTCCTTGTACAAGAATTCTACCGCTTGCAAGGTGTTGTAAAAACTATTCGTCGTTAGTGAAACGGGAAGGCTCAGAACTGTGTGTGTAGTACATTTGCACACATCAGTGTTTTAACGCATTGTGCGTAAAATTACAAGCAGTTCTTCACTGCTGCTACCGCGAACGGTACATACAATCCTTGTACAAGACTCTACCGCTTGCAAGGATCTGTTAAGACTTTTCGGGGATAGTAACGCGTGTGACGCATAACAATTGATTTTATATCTTTACACACGATATTATTAGTGTAGTATTACGTGTGTAAGAAGTGAGTGCAACTGTATCACTGTGCGAGATTTTCCGCAGTGACAGTAGCATTAATTGTTACGCAATAGTTCCATCAAGACGTTTCCGTGCTAGTGCAAGATTTCCTCATAGGGTGGTCTGCTGATCGCGGTAGACCTTGGTATTCGCGAGAACACTTGAAGAAGCCGGAGAGGTATAAGCTCAATATACCGTTATTGATTAAACTCACTGTCACCTGAGATATTACTTGGTCTTAAACTCTATATAAGTTTTGCGAGTAATAAAATCCGTTGTACCGTTGTGTGCGAAGTGTCGGATTCATCGTGGGAATTGCAGGACATCAGCCCAGCTGTTATAGGACATCAGCCCAGCTGTTACAGGACATCAGCCCAGCTGTTACAGGGCATCAGCCCAGCTGTTATAGGACATCAGCCCAGCTGTTACAGGACATCAGCCCAGCTGTTAAAGGACATCAGCCCAGCTGTTATAGGACACCAGCCCAGCTGTTATAGGACCAGCCCAGCTGTTACAGGACGCCAGCCCAGCTGTAAACGTTTCTGGTGAAACGTCTGTCATTTGTAAGCCACACCTGACGAACCATCTATACCGCAAAGACCGGCCCTTCTCTTCAACAACATCATCGTGGGAGTCTTCTTATGTAACGTATCACGTCTTGCGTATGAACATTATTTAACATTTTAAAAGAAAGACTCTATATCAAACATTACATTCTGTACATTTCAAATATACCATATAAACTATAACTTGTGTTTGTACAATAAATAATCTTAAACCCTCCAATATAGACTTGTAATTTGAAATACACATACTATCATATCCTATGCGCCAATAGTTTAGTAATTTGTGTTGTCGCATAGAGATATTTTGGCGCTTAGCAACGTAGGGCTCGTAAAATAGCGGAAATTTTACGCTATTATATATTTGTCTATGAATATAAAATTTGTTGGAAAAATCCGACGTATAAATATAATTAACAAAAAAATTGTATGTGTATTGTTCATATGAAAAGCTGAGGATATAATTTTTCAAGTGTGCATATTCTCTTGTATATCATATATGAACAGATTTTATCAGTATATTGGAGGTAGATTATTAGTTGTTGTATGTTAGATAAGGTATTTACATGTTGATATTTTGAACTGCTTTTTCTGCGTGCATATAAACTGGTTACCATATGTTCTAATCTTGTTGTGATAATAATAACTTGCTTTGCGTATAAATCAATAAATTTAAATTTACTAAATTTTAAATTAATTTGATCACTATGTCAAATAAAAAAGAGTTTATAGAATATTTGAGGGCTTTAAGGGCCAGGTCACTTGATGATAAAACCATATCTGAGCAGAGTAGAGCCGTTAGGCGGAAATTCTGGGATAATATTGAAAGTAATATTAACGAGGCAACTCGCTTAGGGCATAGTATTTCATTGTTCGATATGATCGGAGAATTAGATTATGCATGCAATTATAGTGAAGATGACGAAGATGAAATTAGTAATAGCAACACTATTAGTCCAGAACATACTTCAGATAATTGCTGCGAGGAGATGAAAGCCGTGGATGAGGAGATGATAGCCATTAGGCAGGAATTTTGGGAAGAAATGGACGCCGACGGAGAGGAGAGGATGGCGAAACTACAGGAAGTGTCAGCTGATATTGAAGCAGATTTATCTGTTGAGAATAATGTACCTTGTGATAATTTTGAAGTACCAAATGTCCTTGTGGAACATACTCTCAACGAAAGTAATATGGAAGTTAACCAAGATGTGACATCTGAAGGATTAACGGAGAACAGTAGCGTAGCAGGTGAACTTGAGAGTGATTATACAGAAACCACCTTATTAGGGCCTAGTAGTTCATATCTCGGTAAAGTCGAGTATTTCGATTCTGCATCGGATTGTAGTGAAGATAACAGAAATGAAATTAGTAGTAACAACACTATTAATCTGGAACATACTTCAGGTAAGTGCTGTGATGAGGTGATAATTTATAGTGTAACAGATATAGCATGCGAGAACCGTGAACGTATGATAGGATCTGAAGCTATCATGGATGCGGATAGTGTATGCATAACACATAAAAATTCCGAACCAGTAGTAGAGCCTGGAACTAGTATGGATACTAACGGTGCAGGTATTTATGACACATGGCCTGATGATGAGGTACTAGATGAATCTATATCAGGTACTGAGGTGTTTACGGAGAACGGAGAGGTGAATGATACTGGTGAAAGTAAGGTGACAACAATTATGGTAAATAATAATGAACCGCCGCGTAATCAATTTCATGTTCAAACACCACAAAATCAGCCGCAATCACAACAACATAAAAATACAACTCAGCAATTTAATACCAACTTATTAGCAACAGTTATTGAAAATGATTTAGTTGAAAAGCAGTTCAATCAATCAAATATGAAAAATGTTAGTTATAAGAATGAAACTGTTATGTATGGCCTATATCCTGCCGAAATTAGGGATAATTTAGTATGTAATAATGATAATAGTAATAAACATGAGGGAAATATTAGGATTGAAAATTGCACCGACCTTATTGTCGAAGCAAAAATCAATGGTTATGGCGACGAGAGGTTGTCCGACAGTGGTACAGAAATATTGCTGTTGGACAAGCGGTTACGAAAGAGGTGTAAAAACCACTTTGTACAAATGCCGATTCTGCGGGTAAGTCACACAAGGATAAAATCAGCAACGTGTGAGTCGCAGGTAATTGAAAAACAGGCAATTAAAACAACATACGAACAGGGTACGGAAATAGATGCGACCGTCCTTGGAGTTAGAAAACTCGGACATAATATTATATTGGAAATCGACGAATTGAATAAACTGCCAGTTGGAGTTCCAAACCATACATTACGAGATAAGGTTGATAGTGTAGAGCACCTTATCAGACTAGGACGCTCGAAAGATAAGATAACGAATAACTCACCGACCCCCAAGGTTCAGTTAATGGGCTGCGAGATAAGGCAATTACGGTGTATATTAAACAAATTCAAATCTGTATTTCCAAGTAAACGTGTGCGTTTCAAAACTGAGAAAAATTTATACAAAAAACTCAGAAATAAATGTCAGGATATAGGGGTAAGAATGTGTAGTGATTTAAATATGTCAATTCAGGTTTAAATGTTGTATGTAAGATGGCTCTGTGAATGAACAATAATCTAGTTTTGATAAGGAATGTTGTCTGTGTACGCTATGACCCTGCATTAGATGTCGTTATCTGTGTGTCAAGAACATGTGTGTTTGTTTTGGTTTGAAGTTTACCACGTGTCTTTTGATTTGATGCTTCTGTCAAAGTGACAGTTGGAAATGTTAGTATTAATTGAGGATGTTTATTTGATTTTAGTTTGAGGGTATTATTATTATTTCAGGATTAGGAACTTGTTTTGGTTATATTGAAAAAAAAAATTTTTTTATTTTTTGTTAGTTAACTAAAGAAAAAAAAAAATTTTTTTTTATGCGGGAGGGAGTTAATCCTGCAACGAATCACAGGATCATGATAGGCGGGGCAAGTCATATATTACACAGACAATGGACATTCATATTATATTGGTAGATGGTTAAGTTTGGTTGTTATCAATTGTATTTAGTAAGGTTAAGGGTTTAGTTTAAAAAAACTGTGCATTATTATTTATGGTTATTCGTGTACTGTGTTAGTGGAAATGTGCGCGCGTGCGCGATTGGGAAACGTTTCCCGTGCGGTGCGTGAAGTATTATCGTTGTTTTGACATTAGCTGAACTGAGACGTGTGTATCACTACAATCCCTATACCTGTCGGACTATTGTTTACGTTCATGTATATTATTAATATTTAGGCAGCATGCATGAGATACGAGTAGTCCGGTTACCGCTATGCATGCTGTTACAAGGTAAATGCACTCTAATGCATGAAAAGTGCATGGTCACCTTTACTAACCATGTGACTTCCATCCACCAATAGAATGCTGACTGGTGGTTGGAAATTTTCTTATGCCTGTCGTTACACAGGCAGTTCTTCTACGCCATCTACCGCGAACGGGTCGTGCACTCCTTGTACAAGAATTCTACCGCTTGCAAGGTGTTGTAAAAACTATTCGTCGTTAGTGAAACGGGAAGGCTCAGAACTGTGTGTGTAGTACATTTGCACACATCAGTGTTTTAACGCATTGTGCGTAAAATTACAAGCAGTTCTTCACTGCTGCTACCGCGAACGGTACATACAATCCTTGTACAAGACTCTACCGCTTGCAAGGATCTGTTAAGACTTTTCGGGGATAGTAACGCGTGTGACGCATAACAATTGATTTTATATCTTTACACACGATATTATTAGTGTAGTATTACGTGTGTAAGAAGTGAGTGCAACTGTATCACTGTGCGAGATTTTCCGCAGTGACAGTAGCATTAATTGTTACGCAATAGTTCCATCAAGACGTTTCCGTGCTAGTGCAAGATTTCCTCATAGGGTGGTCTGCTGATCGCGGTAGACCTTGGTATTCGCGAGAACACTTGAAGAAGCCGGAGAGGTATAAGCTCAATATACCGTTATTGATTAAACTCACTGTCACCTGAGATATTACTTGGTCTTAAACTCTATATAAGTTTTGCGAGTAATAAAATCCGTAGTACCGTTGTGTGCGAAGTGTCGGATTCATCGTGGGAATTGCAGGACATCAGCCCAGCTGTTATAGGACATCAGCCCAGCTGTTACAGGACATCAGCCCAGCTGTTACAGGACATCAGCCCAGCTGTTATAGGACATCAGCCCAGCTGTTACAGGACATCAGCCCAGCTGTTAAAGGACATCAGCCCAGCTGTTATAGGACATCAGCCCAGCTGTTATAGGACACCAGCCCAGCTGTTATAGGACCAGCCCAGCTGTTACAGGACGCCAGCCCAGCTGTAAACGTTTCTGGTGAAACGTCTGTCATTTGTAAGCCACACCTGACGAACCATCTATACCGCAAAGACCGGCCCTTCTCTTCAACAACATCATCGTGGGAGTCTTCTTATGTAACGTATCACGTCTTGCGTATGAACATTATTTAACATTTTAAAAGAAAGACTCTATATCAAACATTACATTCTGTACATTTCAAATATACCATATAAACTATAACTTGTGTTTGTACAATAAATAATCTTAAACCCTCCAATATAGACTTGTAATTTGAAATACACATACTATCATATCCTATGCGCCAATAGTTTAGTAATTTGTGTTGTCGCATAGAGATATTTTGGCGCTTAGCAACGTAGGGCTCGTAAAATAGCGGAAATTTTACGCTATTATATATTTGTCTATGAATATAAAATTTGTTGGAAAAATCCGACGTATAAATATAATTAACAAAAAAATTGTATGTGTATTGTTCATATGAAAAGCTGAGGATATAATTTTTCAAGTGTGCATATTCTCTTGTATATCATATATGAACAGATTTTATCAGTATATTGGAGGTAGATTATTAGTTGTTATATGTTAGATAAGGTATTTACATGTTGATATTTTGAACTGCTTTTTCTGCGTGCATATAAACTGGTTACCATATGTTCTAATCTTGTTGTGATAATAATAACTTGCTTTGCGTATAAATCAATAAATTTAAATTTACTAAATTTTAAATTAATTTGATCACTATGTCAAATAAAAAAGAGTTTATAGAATATTTGAGGGCTTTAAGGGCCAGGTCACTTGATGATAAAACCATATCTGAGCAGAGTAGAGCCGTTAGGCGGAAATTCTGGGATAATATTGAAAGTAATATTAACGAGGCAACTCGCTTAGGGCATAGTATTTCATTGTTCGATATGATCGGAGAATTAGATTATGCATGCAATTATAGTGAAGATGACGAAGATGAAATTAGTAATAGCAACACTATTAGTCCAGAACATACTTCAGATAATTGCTGCGAGGAGATGAAAGCCGTGGATGAGGAGATGATAGCCATTAGGCAGGAATTTTGGGAAGAAATGGACGCCGACGGAGAGGAGAGGATGGCGAAACTACAGGAAGTGTCAGCTGATATTGAAGCAGATTTATCTGTTGAGAATAATGTACCTTGTGATAATTTTGAAGTACCAAATGTCCTTGTGGAACATACTCTCAACGAAAGTAATATGGAAGTTAACCAAGATGTGACATCTGAAGGATTAACGGAGAACAGTAGCGTAGCAGGTGAACTTGAGAGTGATTATACAGAAACCACCTTATTAGGGCCTAGTAGTTCATATCTCGGTAAAGTCGAGTATTTCGATTCTGCATCGGATTGTAGTGAAGATAACAGAAATGAAATTAGTAGTAACAACACTATTAATCTGGAACATACTTCAGGTAAGTGCTGTGATGAGGTGATAATTTATAGTGTAACAGATATAGCATGCGAGAACCGTGAACGTATGATAGGATCTGAAGCTATCATGGATGCGGATAGTGTATGCATAACACATAAAAATTCCGAACCAGTAGTAGAGCCTGGAACTAGTATGGATACTAACGGTGCAGGTATTTATGACACATGGCCTGATGATGAGGTACTAGATGAATCTATATCAGGTACTGAGGTGTTTACGGAGAACGGAGAGGTGAATGATACTGGTGAAAGTAAGGTGACAACAATTATGGTAAATAATAATGAACCGCCGCGTAATCAATTTCATGTTCAAACACCACAAAATCAGCCGCAATCACAACAACATAAAAATACAACTCAGCAATTTAATACCAACTTATTAGCAACAGTTATTGAAAATGATTTAGTTGAAAAGCAGTTCAATCAATCAAATATGAAAAATGTTAGTTATAAGAATGAAACTGTTATGTATGGCCTATATCCTGCCGAAATTAGGGATAATTTAGTATGTAATAATGATAATAGTAATAAACATGAGGGAAATATTAGGATTGAAAATTGCACCGACCTTATTGTCGAAGCAAAAATCAATGGTTATGGCGACGAGAGGTTGTCCGACAGTGGTACAGAAATATTGCTGTTGGACAAGCGGTTACGAAAGAGGTGTAAAAACCACTTTGTACAAATGCCGATTCTGCGGGTAAGTCACACAAGGATAAAATCAGCAACGTGTGAGTCGCAGGTAATTGAAAAACAGGCAATTAAAACAACATACGAACAGGGTACGGAAATAGATGCGACCGTCCTTGGAGTTAGAAAACTCGGACATAATATTATATTGGAAATCGACGAATTGAATAAACTGCCAGTTGGAGTTCCAAACCATACATTACGAGATAAGGTTGATAGTGTAGAGCACCTTATCAGACTAGGACGCTCGAAAGATAAGATAACGAATAACTCACCGACCCCCAAGGTTCAGTTAATGGGCTGCGAGATAAGGCAATTACGGTGTATATTAAACAAATTCAAATCTGTATTTCCAAGTAAACGTGTGCGTTTCAAAACTGAGAAAAATTTATACAAAAAACTCAGAAATAAATGTCAGGATATAGGGGTAAGAATGTGTAGTGATTTAAATATGTCAATTCAGGTTTAAATGTTGTATGTAAGATGGCTCTGTGAATGAACAATAATCTAGTTTTGATAAGGAATGTTGTCTGTGTACGCTATGACCCTGCATTAGATGTCGTTATCTGTGTGTCAAGAACATGTGTGTTTGTTTTGGTTTGAAGTTTACCACGTGTCTTTTGATTTGATGCTTCTGTCAAAGTGACAGTTGGAAATGTTAGTATTAATTGAGGATGTTTATTTGATTTTAGTTTGAGGGTATTATTATTATTTCAGGATTAGGAACTTGTTTTGGTTATATTGAAAAAAAAAAAATTTTTTATTTTTTGTTAGTTAACTAAAGAAAAAAAAAAATTTTTTTTTATGCGGGAGGGAGTTAATCCTGCAACGAATCACAGGATCATGATAGGCGGGGCAAGTCATATATTACACAGACAATGGACATTCATATTATATTGGTAGATGGTTAAGTTTGGTTGTTATCAATTGTATTTAGTAAGGTTAAGGGTTTAGTTTAAAAAAACTGTGCATTATTATTTATGGTTATTCGTGTACTGTGTTAGTGGAAATGTGCGCGCGTGCGCGATTGGGAAACGTTTCCCGTGCGGTGCGTGAAGTATTATCGTTGTTTTGACATTAGCTGAACTGAGACGTGTGTATCACTACAATCCCTATACCTGTCGGACTATTGTTTACGTTCATGTATATTATTAATATTTAGGCAGCATGCATGAGATACGAGTAGTCCGGTTACCGCTATGCATGCTGTTACAAGGTAAATGCACTCTAATGCATGAAAAGTGCATGGTCACCTTTACTAACCATGTGACTTCCATCCACCAATAGAATGCTGACTGGTGGTTGGAAATTTTCTTATGCCTGTCGTTACACAGGCAGTTCTTCTACGCCATCTACCGCGAACGGGTCGTGCACTCCTTGTACAAGAATTCTACCGCTTGCAAGGTGTTGTAAAAACTATTCGTCGTTAGTGAAACGGGAAGGCTCAGAACTGTGTGTGTAGTACATTTGCACACATCAGTGTGTTAACGCATTGTGCGTAAAATTACAAGCAGTTCTTCACTGCTGCTACCGCGAACGGTACATACAATCCTTGTACAAGACTCTACCGCTTGCAAGGATCTGTTAAGACTTTTCGGGGATAGTAACGCGTGTGACGCATAACAATTGATTTTATATCTTTACACACGATATTATTAGTGTAGTATTACGTGTGTAAGAAGTGAGTGCAACTGTATCACTGTGCGAGATTTTCCGCAGTGACAGTAGCATTAATTGTTACGCAATAGTTCCATCAAGACGTTTCCGTGCTAGTGCAAGATTTCCTCATAGGGTGGTCTGCTGATCGCGGTAGACCTTGGTATTCGCGAGAACACTTGAAGAAGCCGGAGAGGTATAAGCTCAATATACCGTTATTGATTAAACTCACTGTCACCTGAGATATTACTTGGTCTTAAACTCTATATAAGTTTTGCGAGTAATAAAATCCGTAGTACCGTTGTGTGCGAAGTGTCGGATTCATCGTGGGAATTGCAGGACATCAGCCCAGCTGTTATAGGACATCAGCCCAGCTGTTATAGGACATCAGCCCAGCTGTTACAGGACATCAGCCCAGCTGTTACAGGACATCAGCCCAGCTGTTATAGGACATCAGCCCAGCTGTTAAAGGACATCAGCCCAGCTGTTAAAGGACATCAGCCCAGCTGTTATAGGACACCAGCCCAGCTGTTATAGGACCAGCCCAGCTGTTACAGGACGCCAGCCCAGCTGTAAACGTTTCTGGTGAAACGTCTGTCATTTGTAAGCCACACCTGACGAACCATCTATACCGCAAAGACCGGCCCTTCTCTTCAACAACATCATCGTGGGAGTCTTCTTATGTAACGTATCACGTCTTGCGTATGAACATTATTTAACATTTTAAAAGAAAGACTCTATATCAAACATTACATTCTGTACATTTCAAATATACCATATAAACTATAACTTGTGTTTGTACAATAAATAATCTTAAACCCTCCAATATAGACTTGTAATTTGAAATACACATACTATCATATCCTATGCGCCAATAGTTTAGTAATTTGTGTTGTCGCATAGAGATATTTTGGCGCTTAGCAACGTAGGGCTCGTAAAATAGCGGAAATTTTACGCTATTATATATTTGTCTATGAATATAAAATTTGTTGGAAAAATCCGACGTATAAATATAATTAACAAAAAAATTGTATGTGTATTGTTCATATGAAAAGCTGAGGATATAATTTTTCAAGTGTGCATATTCTCTTGTATATCATATATGAACAGATTTTATCAGTATATTGGAGGTAGATTATTAGTTGTTGTATGTTAGATAAGGTATTTACATGTTGATATTTTGAACTGCTTTTTCTGCGTGCATATAAACTGGTTACCATATGTTCTAATCTTGTTGTGATAATAATAACTTGCTTTGCGTATAAATCAATAAATTTAAATTTACTAAATTTTAAATTAATTTGATCACTATGTCAAATAAAAAAGAGTTTATAGAATATTTGAGGGCTTTAAGGGCCAGGTCACTTGATGATAAAACCATATCTGAGCAGAGTAGAGCCGTTAGGCGGAAATTCTGGGATAATATTGAAAGTAATATTAACGAGGCAACTCGCTTAGGGCATAGTATTTCATTGTTCGATATGATCGGAGAATTAGATTATGCATGCAATTATAGTGAAGATGACGAAGATGAAATTAGTAATAGCAACACTATTAGTCCAGAACATACTTCAGATAATTGCTGCGAGGAGATGAAAGCCGTGGATGAGGAGATGATAGCCATTAGGCAGGAATTTTGGGAAGAAATGGACGCCGACGGAGAGGAGAGGATGGCGAAACTACAGGAAGTGTCAGCTGATATTGAAGCAGATTTATCTGTTGAGAATAATGTACCTTGTGATAATTTTGAAGTACCAAATGTCCTTGTGGAACATACTCTCAACGAAAGTAATATGGAAGTTAACCAAGATGTGACATCTGAAGGATTAACGGAGAACAGTAGCGTAGCAGGTGAACTTGAGAGTGATTATACAGAAACCACCTTATTAGGGCCTAGTAGTTCATATCTCGGTAAAGTCGAGTATTTCGATTCTGCATCGGATTGTAGTGAAGATAACAGAAATGAAATTAGTAGTAACAACACTATTAATCTGGAACATACTTCAGGTAAGTGCTGTGATGAGGTGATAATTTATAGTGTAACAGATATAGCATGCGAGAACCGTGAACGTATGATAGGATCTGAAGCTATCATGGATGCGGATAGTGTATGCATAACACATAAAAATTCCGAACCAGTAGTAGAGCCTGGAACTAGTATGGATACTAACGGTGCAGGTATTTATGACACATGGCCTGATGATGAGGTACTAGATGAATCTATATCAGGTACTGAGGTGTTTACGGAGAACGGAGAGGTGAATGATACTGGTGAAAGTAAGGTGACAACAATTATGGTAAATAATAATGAACCGCCGCGTAATCAATTTCATGTTCAAACACCACAAAATCAGCCGCAATCACAACAACATAAAAATACAACTCAGCAATTTAATACCAACTTATTAGCAACAGTTATTAAAAATGATTTAGTTGAAAAGCAGTTCAATCAATCAAATATGAAAAATGTTAGTTATAAGAATGAAACTGTTATGTATGGCCTATATCCTGCCGAAATTAGGGATAATTTAGTATGTAATAATGATAATAGTAATAAACATGAGGGAAATATTAGGATTGAAAATTGCACCGACCTTATTGTCGAAGCAAAAATCAATGGTTATGGCGACGAGAGGTTGTCCGACAGTGGTACAGAAATATTGCTGTTGGACAAGCGGTTACGAAAGAGGTGTAAAAACCACTTTGTACAAATGCCGATTCTGCGGGTAAGTCACACAAGGATAAAATCAGCAACGTGTGAGTCGCAGGTAATTGAAAAACAGGCAATTAAAACAACATACGAACAGGGTACGGAAATAGATGCGACCGTCCTTGGAGTTAGAAAACTCGGACATAATATTATATTGGAAATCGACGAATTGAATAAACTGCCAGTTGGAGTTCCAAACCATACATTACGAGATAAGGTTGATAGTGTAGAGCACCTTATCAGACTAGGACGCTCGAAAGATAAGATAACGAATAACTCACCGACCCCCAAGGTTCAGTTAATGGGTTGCGAGATAAGGCAATTACGGTGTATATTAAACAAATTCAAATCTGTATTTCCAAGTAAACGTGTGCGTTTCAAAACTGAGAAAAATTTATACAAAAAACTCAGAAATAAATGTCAGGATATAGGGGTAAGAATGTGTAGTGATTTAAATATGTCAATTCAGGTTTAAATGTTGTATGTAAGATGGCTCTGTGAATGAACAGTAATCTAGTTTTGATAAGGAATGTTGTCTGTGTACGCTATGACCCTGCATTAGATGTCGTTATCTGTGTGTCAAGAACATGTGTGTTTGTTTTGGTTTGAAGTTTACCACGTGTCTTTTGATTTGATGCTTCTGTCAAAGTGACAGTTGGAAATGTTAGTATTAATTGAGGATGTTTATTTGATTTTAGTTTGAGGGTATTATTATTATTTCAGGATTAGGAAGTTGTTTTGGTTATATTGAAAAAAAAAAAAATTTTATTTTTTGTTAGTTAACTAAAGAAAAAAAAAAATTTTTTTTTATGCGGGAGGGAGTTAATCCTGCAACGAATCACAGGATCATGATAGGCGGGGCAAGTCATATATTACACAGACAATGGACATGCATATTATATTGGTAGATGGTTAAGTTTGGTTGTTATCAATTGTATTTAGTAAGGTTAAGGGTTTAGTTTAAAAAAACTGTGCATTATTATTTATGGTTATTCGTGTACTGTGTTAGTGGAAATGTGCGCGCGTGCGCGATTGGGAAACGTTTCCCGTGCGGTGCGTGAAGTATTATCGTTGTTTTGACATTAGCTGAACTGAGACGTGTGTATCACTACAATCCCTATACCTGTCGGACTATTGTTTACGTTCATGTATATTATTAATATTTAGGCAGCATGCATGAGATACGAGTAGTCCGGTTACCGCTATGCATGCTGTTACAAGGTAAATGCACTCTAATGCATGAAAAGTGCATGGTCACCTTTACTAACCATGTGACTTCCATCCACCAATAGAATGCTGACTGGTGGTTGGAAATTTTCTTATGCCTGTCGTTACACAGGCAGTTCTTCTACGCCATCTACCGCGAACGGGTCGTGCACTCCTTGTACAAGAATTCTACCGCTTGCAAGGTGTTGTAAAAACTATTCGTCGTTAGTGAAACGGGAAGGCTCAGAACTGTGTGTGTAGTACATTTGCACACATCAGTGTTTTAACGCATTGTGCGTAAAATTACAAGCAGTTCTTCACTGCTGCTACCGCGAACGGTACATACAATCCTTGTACAAGACTCTACCGCTTGCAAGGATCTGTTAAGACTTTTCGGGGATAGTAACGCGTGTGACGCATAACAATTGATTTTATATCTTTACACACGATATTATTAGTGTAGTATTACGTGTGTAAGCCCAGCTGTTACAGGACATCAGCCCAGCTGTTACAGGACATCAGCCCAGCTGTTATAGGACATCAGCCCAGCTGTTACAGGACATCAGCCCAGCTGTTAAAGGACATCAGCCCAGCTGTTATAGGACACCAGCCCAGCTGTTATAGGACCAGCCCAGCTGTTACAGGACGCCAGCCCAGCTGTAAACGTTTCTGGTGAAACGTCTGTCATTTGTAAGCCACACCTGACGAACCATCTATACCGCAAAGACCGGCCCTTCTCTTCAACAACATCATCGTGGGAGTCTTCTTATGTAACGTATCACGTCTTGCGTATGAACATTATTTAACATTTTAAAAGAAAGACTCTATATCAAACATTACATTCTGTACATTTCAAATATACCATATAAACTATAACTTGTGTTTGTACAATAAATAATCTTAAACCCTCCAATATAGACTTGTAATTTGAAATACACATACTATCATATCCTATGCGCCAATAGTTTAGTAATTTGTGTTGTCGCATAGAGATATTTTGGCGCTTAGCAACGTAGGGCTCGTAAAATAGCGGAAATTTTACGCTATTATATATTTGTCTATGAATATAAAATTTGTTGGAAAAATCCGACGTATAAATATAATTAACAAAAAAATTGTATGTGTATTGTTCATATGAAAAGCTGAGGATATAATTTTTCAAGTGTGCATATTCTCTTGTATATCATATATGAACAGATTTTATCAGTATATTGGAGGTAGATTATTAGTTGTTGTATGTTAGATAAGGTATTTACATGTTGATATTTTGAACTGCTTTTTCTGCGTGCATATAAACTGGTTACCATATGTTCTAATCTTGTTGTGATAATAATAACTTGCTTTGCGTATAAATCAATAAATTTAAATTTACTAAATTTTAAATTAATTTGATCACTATGTCAAATAAAAAAGAGTTTATAGAATATTTGAGGGCTTTAAGGGCCAGGTCACTTGATGATAAAACCATATCTGAGCAGAGTAGAGCCGTTAGGCGGAAATTCTGGGATAATATTGAAAGTAATATTAACGAGGCAACTCGCTTAGGGCATAGTATTTCATTGTTCGATATGATCGGAGAATTAGATTATGCATGCAATTATAGTGAAGATGACGAAGATGAAATTAGTAATAGCAACACTATTAGTCCAGAACATACTTCAGATAATTGCTGCGAGGAGATGAAAGCCGTGGATGAGGAGATGATAGCCATTAGGCAGGAATTTTGGGAAGAAATGGACGCCGACGGAGAGGAGAGGATGGCGAAACTACAGGAAGTGTCAGCTGATATTGAAGCAGATTTATCTGTTGAGAATAATGTACCTTGTGATAATTTTGAAGTACCAAATGTCCTTGTGGAACATACTCTCAACGAAAGTAATATGGAAGTTAACCAAGATGTGACATCTGAAGGATTAACGGAGAACAGTAGCGTAGCAGGTGAACTTGAGAGTGATTATACAGAAACCACCTTATTAGGGCCTAGTAGTTCATATCTCGGTAAAGTCGAGTATTTCGATTCTGCATCGGATTGTAGTGAAGATAACAGAAATGAAATTAGTAGTAACAACACTATTAATCTGGAACATACTTCAGGTAAGTGCTGTGATGAGGTGATAATTTATAGTGTAACAGATATAGCATGCGAGAACCGTGAACGTATGATAGGATCTGAAGCTATCATGGATGCGGATAGTGTATGCATAACACATAAAAATTCCGAACCAGTAGTAGAGCCTGGAACTAGTATGGATACTAACGGTGCAGGTATTTATGACACATGGCCTGATGATGAGGTACTAGATGAATCTATATCAGGTACTGAGGTGTTTACGGAGAACGGAGAGGTGAATGATACTGGTGAAAGTAAGGTGACAACAATTATGGTAAATAATAATGAACCGCCGCGTAATCAATTTCATGTTCAAACACCACAAAATCAGCCGCAATCACAACAACATAAAAATACAACTCAGCAATTTAATACCAACTTATTAGCAACAGTTATTGAAAATGATTTAGTTGAAAAGCAGTTCAATCAATCAAATATGAAAAATGTTAGTTATAAGAATGAAACTGTTATGTATGGCCTATATCCTGCCGAAATTAGGGATAATTTAGTATGTAATAATGATAATAGTAATAAACATGAGGGAAATATTAGGATTGAAAATTGCACCGACCTTATTGTCGAAGCAAAAATCAATGGTTATGGCGACGAGAGGTTGTCCGACAGTGGTACAGAAATATTGCTGTTGGACAAGCGGTTACGAAAGAGGTGTAAAAACCACTTTGTACAAATGCCGATTCTGCGGGTAAGTCACACAAGGATAAAATCAGCAACGTGTGAGTCGCAGGTAATTGAAAAACAGGCAATTAAAACAACATACGAACAGGGTACGGAAATAGATGCGACCGTCCTTGGAGTTAGAAAACTCGGACATAATATTATATTGGAAATCGACGAATTGAATAAACTGCCAGTTGGAGTTCCAAACCATACATTACGAGATAAGGTTGATAGTGTAGAGCACCTTATCAGACTAGGACGCTCGAAAGATAAGATAACGAATAACTCACCGACCCCCAAGGTTCAGTTAATGGGTTGCGAGATAAGGCAATTACGGTGTATATTAAACAAATTCAAATCTGTATTTCCAAGTAAACGTGTGCGTTTCAAAACTGAGAAAAATTTATACAAAAAACTCAGAAATAAATGTCAGGATATAGGGGTAAGAATGTGTAGTGATTTAAATATGTCAATTCAGGTTTAAATGTTGTATGTAAGATGGCTCTGTGAATGAACAGTAATCTAGTTTTGATAAGGAATGTTGTCTGTGTACGCTATGACCCTGCATTAGATGTCGTTATCTGTGTGTCAAGAACATGTGTGTTTGTTTTGGTTTGAAGTTTACCACGTGTCTTTTGATTTGATGCTTCTGTCAAAGTGACAGTTGGAAATGTTAGTATTAATTGAGGATGTTTATTTGATTTTAGTTTGAGGGTATTATTATTATTTCAGGATTAGGAAGTTGTTTTGGTTATATTGAAAAAAAAAAAAAATTTTATTTTTTGTTAGTTAACTAAAGAAAAAAAAAAATTTTTTTTTATGCGGGAGGGAGTTAATCCTGCAACGAATCACAGGATCATGATAGGCGGGGCAAGTCATATATTACACAGACAATGGACATTCATATTATATTGGTAGATGGTTAAGTTTGGTTGTTATCAATTGTATTTAGTAAGGTTAAGGGTTTAGTTTAAAAAAACTGTGCATTATTATTTATGGTTATTCGTGTACTGTGTTAGTGGAAATGTGCGCGCGTGCGCGATTGGGAAACGTTTCCCGTGCGGTGCGTGAAGTATTATCGTTGTTTTGACATTAGCTGAACTGAGACGTGTGTATCACTACAATCCCTATACCTGTCGGACTATTGTTTACGTTCATGTATATTATTAATATTTAGGCAGCATGCATGAGATACGAGTAGTCCGGTTACCGCTATGCATGCTGTTACAAGGTAAATGCACTCTAATGCATGAAAAGTGCATGGTCACCTTTACTAACCATGTGACTTCCATCCACCAATAGAATGCTGACTGGTGGTTGGAAATTTTCTTATGCCTGTCGTTACACAGGCAGTTCTTCTACGCCATCTACCGCGAACGGGTCGTGCACTCCTTGTACAAGAATTCTACCGCTTGCAAGGTGTTGTAAAAACTATTCGTCGTTAGTGAAACGGGAAGGCTCAGAACTGTGTGTGTAGTACATTTGCACACATCAGTGTTTTAACGCATTGTGCGTAAAATTACAAGCAGTTCTTCACTGCTGCTACCGCGAACGGTACATACAATCCTTGTACAAGACTCTACCGCTTGCAAGGATCTGTTAAGACTTTTCGGGGATAGTAACGCGTGTGACGCATAACAATTGATTTTATATCTTTACACACGATATTATTAGTGTAGTATTACGTGTGTAAGCCCAGCTGTTACAGGACATCAGCCCAGCTGTTACAGGACATCAGCCCAGCTGTTATAGGACATCAGCCCAGCTGTTACAGGACATCAGCCCAGCTGTTAAAGGACATCAGCCCAGCTGTTATAGGACACCAGCCCAGCTGTTATAGGACCAGCCCAGCTGTTACAGGACGCCAGCCCAGCTGTAAACGTTTCTGGTGAAACGTCTGTCATTTGTAAGCCACACCTGACGAACCATCTATACCGCAAAGACCGGCCCTTCTCTTCAACTACATCATCGTGGGAGTCTTCTTATGTAACGTATCACGTCTTGCGTATGAACATTATTTAACATTTTAAAAGAAAGACTCTATATCAAACATTACATTCTGTACATTTCAAATATACCATATAAACTATAACTTGTGTTTGTACAATAAATAATCTTAAACCCTCCAATATAGACTTGTAATTTGAAATACACATACTATCATATCCTATGCGCCAATAGTTTAGTAATTTGTGTTGTCGCAGTATACATATATTGCAATATACATTACAATAATATGGTGTCGCATAGTAGAAGTAGTTGATAAACTGTGTATTGGAATGCTGTCAGATTTATTAATGATTTTACTACAAATTGGACTCTTTTGATGTTAATACAGTTTGTGAGAAAATAATGACTAATTACTCTGTATGTGTTGACCTGAATATAAACTAAAATTAATCTTAACTCTTATATAAACTAAATACATCAAATCGTTTTTTATTTCCTTTGTCTCTTTGTTTAATAAGTTTTGTTAGAGTTTATAAAGAAAGTTAAGCCCGTTTTCAAAGAATTTAAGTCTCCCAGATATTGATAATTAATCTAGTAGTACTCATGTGGGTCGTTCAATCTGGATACAGGTGTGTTGACTCAATCTGGATACTGATGTGAATTCTTCCTGGTGTCTGGCGTTCAGGGTCGTCCTCGGGGTAAAGCAATTCTATAAATGACAGTTAATTTCACAGCTGTTGTATTTTTACTGTAAATTTTGCGTATTTGGCTTACATATAAATTCAACTAACTTGAAGTGTCTCGATTTCCTATATGGAAATCTACTTTCCCAAATTAGCAATTTTTTTTTTTAATTTACGATGTAGCAGTATCTAGCGAACTTTTTTACATGTGTTCTAGTACACTAAACGCCTAAACTAGTATAAATGTCCCCACGCTTCCGAGTTAACAGGGAGACTGACTGTTCAACAAGCAACTAGAATTCAAATGAAATTTCCCCTAATTCTCGTACGCTGAACGGTTAATTCCTAATTCTTATTTGCTTCAGTGGCCAAGATAACATTATAGTTGTATTAGATTGTTGGAAAGCAACTTGCGGCCTGTCCAAATCCCCAGTATAATTTTGCGACCTATTTATTTAGCCTTAAAATTTTCTTACTTAATATCTCATATATTTGGTTCTTTAATTTACTGACAATTACTGAAATTTGATAGGTCTTTTCGTTAGGCGTACTCTGGGTACAAGTCTCATTTCATAATTCCACACATAACAAATGTTATTAACTTTAATATGTTCTTTTATTAACAACTCATAAAATAATTAAAATTCTCGCACACGCGCACTCGCCACACGCCTACACATCTTTCGGCACTATTTCAAAACACTAACAGTTTTTTTTTTTACTGTCTAAAAATACTTAAAATTATCAATTTGTACATGTCTCTTATCAACAAACATACAATGTCCAAACCTGCAGGCTTTACTTATACAAATTTTCATTTTAAGAAATCTATCATATGCTTTGAATACCAGTAGTATTTGTTACCGGTAATAGCATAATCCACACATTGAAACACACACACACACACACACACACACACACACACACATACGTGGATTTTGTCTGAACTGAAAAGCTTACAAACATATATGACAAGACAGTTCAGTTTATGGTATCTCTTTCCATACGCTGTGTCCCTCCATTGATATTACAACGTGTTACTGATTATTACACAAATACTCAGTATGTCTTGATATCACAGACTAAGGGTTTGAGGTTGTATTATCAAGTCTGTTTTAATTATGTCATATGTAATTACCTAAACTGTCTGTGTGCAGCAGTTTTGAACGGGCGCTCGAATTAAGTTCAAGATCATTTTTACGTGCCATAGAGCGTTCCTATGTTTACTTGAACATGGTATTATCAGTAAATGTTACCGCGGTATTATGTACCCTGTTTTGCTACGTATCGTGATAAGTGGCGGACATTTAACGTAATTATTGCTGAAATGTTACATCAGGGAATTAACCCTGTAAATTTTGTACCTCCTGTGTATCACCAGACGTGTCGTAAAAGCTTTGTTCATACTATTATATTTACTCTATAATTAGTATGTAGATCAGGAGTTGACTGGTTCAATAATTTACGTATACTAGAACATAATATATATATATATATATATATATATATATATATATTTAGTGATCCCATCATCTAATTTTCTAATTTTGAATCTTGTCGAGTACCCGTGTGCTAGTTGGCTGGTTGGTTGGCTGTTGTTATGGCTTCCCATTGGTTTTTGGTTTTTTAAATTGTTATTACCGTGTGTGATTGTGGTATATATATTAGTATTTTGTGTATTTTCTATGTTGAGTGCTTTGAAAATTCTGTCGTGTTTTGTATTGATTTGTATTTGTTCGGGTATTAGTTTGTTTTGTGTTTTATGTTTGTATATTTGTAAATTTTTCCAAATGTTCATTATGGTTCCTTTGTGTGGTATGTGTTTAATTAGTGTCATATTGGTTATGTCTGGGAATTCATGTCCAGTGTTTATTGCATGTGTGGCCAAATTGGTTTTATATATTTCTGGTTTTTTGTATGCATTTAGGTGTTCAAAATAACGTTTTTCAGCTGTTTTTTTGTTTGTCCTATGTAACATTTATTGCAATCTTGGCATTCAATTTTGTATATACCGTTAGCTGTTGTATTATCTTTGTTGTGTGGGTTATTTAGTTTTTGTAAATTATTTTTATTAGTTTTGTATGCTATTTTGTTATCTGTGTTTTTAAATAGTTTTGTTAGCTTTGTCATTTTATTATTTATGTATGTGAATGTGGCCCATTTTTTATTGTTGTTATTATTTATGTGTTGTTCATTTTGATTAATTCTTAGTTGTTCAGTTTTTATTTTATATTTGATTTTATTTTCTATTTTGCTTACAGTATTTTTATTGTAATCATTTTTATAAGCAATTTGGTATATTATATTTCTTTCTTTGTCTGTTTCTTGTTTGTTTGGGGAATTTTGTACATTCTGTTAAATAGTGAATAGAATGCTGCCATTTATGTTGTGGTGGGTGGTCAGAATGGTTAGGTATAATGATGTTAGTAGAAGTTGGTTTATGGTATATTGCATATTGTATGTGGTTGTTGTTTCTTGTGGTGGTTATGTCTAAATAGTTGATTTTATTATGTTTTTCTTTTTCTTCTGTGAATTGTATTTTTGGATGTATGTTATTGATTTGTTTTAGTATGTTCTCCGCATTTGTGTTTTTGTTATTTGATACATATAGCCCATGATCTACATATCTTATCCATATGGCATTTGGATCAAATGATTTTATAATATTTTGTATTTTGGTGTCTATTTGTTGTAAGAATATTTCTGCTATTATGCTAGATAATGAAGATCCCATTGCTAAACCTTCTTCCTGTTGATAAATTTTGCTATTAAATTCAAAATAATTTTGTTTTAGTATTAGTTGGAGGCTATTTTTTATTTCAGTTATATATTGTGTGTCTTCTGGCTTCATTTTGTTCTTTAAGTTTGTTTATTATTATGTCTATTGTTTCATTTACTGGGAAGTTGGTGTACATGTTTGTGAAATCATATGATGCGAAAAATGTATTTTCATTTATATTTATTATTTTTAGTTTGTCCATTAATTCGTATGTATTTTTTATATTATGATGATTATTTGTTAGGTCTAATAATAGGGAGAAATATGGATAAAACATCTTGAAATAAAGTCATTATAAAATATATATTATATACATTAAGAAACGAACTGTAGCATAAAGTGTTTGAATATATATATATATATATATATATATATATATATATATATATATATAGACTTAGCGCCGCATAATTTCTTCATCACACGCCAATTTTTACCCAGGGTATCTAAAACAAATTTGAGGAACTTGTATAAGTACATCTTTAGGTGAAGAAGTTATTTTGCCCAAGTTATGGTGTGTCAGCGTACGAAAAACTTATACAAATTTTTATACATCGTATTTTTGCTGTACGCTGAAGCCAGACAACCTGTTCGATATATACAAATGTATATAATGAAATATGGGTAGTTAGTCGGCCATATTGGCATTCGTAATAATTATTCTATAAAATTTGTAACATGTGTAAAAAAGACAGACACTACAGAGGAAAGTGTGTTTTTATTCTGTTTAGTTGGTATAACGAAATATTGCGACCTGCCATAATTTATTCTGTTTAGTCGTCTCGTTGTGCGGTAATTCGTTGAGTTTGCTAACGTGTGTGGGACAGAATTTTGTAATTCGTATGAAGTGTTTGTGATTGCAAGTCGAAGTAAAAATATGTTGGAGGCGCTAGGAATAATAATGAAAGGTAAGATGATCATTTATTTAGTGTATGTTGTCCGTTGTTTGTAGGAAATTAGCTGTTAGGTTATGTATGAATGTCTCGATTACTTTGGGTTGTACACTAGGCCTACCGGTTGTTATAGACCCAACTATACATAATATCACTGTGTTCTGTCCAAAATTTAATAATGGAGCAAATTAGCATTCTAATTTAATTAATACAATATACCTAGGCTAACGCCATGCGTTCTTATGGGAGTAAAAATTTAATTTTTTGTCTCCGTAAATAGGTTCGACCGCCGTTTAAAATTATTTTTCTCGTGTTTATATAACATAGAAGAATATAATAAAAATATATCAGCGCAATATCAGCGTTGATGAGAATCTTCATAATTACCCAAGGGGTAATTAACTAATTTTTAAAAAAAGTCCCTGTAAGGCACTGAAGCAATTTAATTAAATAAAGTTTCTTTATTATAGATACTCCTGTAAGTCTGACAATTATTTTGTCTACTCTAGCCTACCTATATATGTGTAATGTATCCAATTTGTAAATCATTTTATTCGTAAAATGTGGTCCTACCTAACACAAGATGGTACGCCTTACTATAATATATTTAATTTGAACTCTGCTCGTATTTAACTAGTTACAAATTTTATTTAATTCTTCAGTCCAGCTATATTACTCTAAATATACTTTCAAATTCAGCATTTTTCATAAAATTCATAAAAGAAATGCGTTAGGTTATGTTTCATGTCTAGATTACTTTGTCGAACACGTATCTGTTATAGAACCAACTATGCCTAATAGCACTGTGTTCTGCCCAAAATTTAATAATTGAGCAAGTTAGCATTCTAATTTAATTAATACAATTTTATTTTTTCATTATTGGCGGGCCAATTTATACAAAAACAAAAATTCTGGAGTTGTGTATTGTAGTGTTTTAGGGTAAATAGAATTGCCATAATAAATTTAATACAGTAGGCGTATTGTTTTGATTGTGAAACAAAAATCATTTGTTTGATGTTTTAATTCAGTTCACTTATCCCCAATAAGTAAAAACCTTTACAAAGGTGCATAAGGTATTATCATTTGCTTTAAAAAATTGAATTCCAAAATAATACAAAGACTATTTAAATTAGATTTGTTCCTTTACTGCATTAATAAAACCTGTCATATACGCGTCACCTTATGCTACATAAATATCAAACACACTTAGTGTTCCGAGTTGTTAATACAATAGGGATATAAATATCAGGTTACTAAACCTTTACACAGAATAATTTTATTAGATGCATTGTTGTAAAACTTTAATATTGTAATTCCTGCTTTGAAAAGTGCAGGGTAAAACAGAAAAATGAAAATATCAGAATAATAATATTTGAATAGAAATCATAGATACTTTGTGGTATACAAGAACATGACTATTTATTGTATTGTATGCAAGTTGGATGTCATAACATGAAATTATCAGTTAAGGATAGTTCAGTGTTTAGATAAGACTTTGATTCTATAACCTTAGGACTAGAATAAACTTCCAGTTAGTTTTGTGCTGATGTATTATTAACAACAGCAAAGTTCCTGTGATAATAGAACTGATTTCGCTGAAAGATTAATTATGTTAACAAAACTAGCAAACTAGCAGGGCATTAGCCGATTAACTTACAGCGGAATAGCCTGTAAGCCTAACCTAACTCTGAAATAAAATGAATTACTTTTAGGAAAAAATCAAAATTTGTTTGTGTTATGTAGGCTTGGGTGTTAAGTATAATAGGCTAAGTTCTTTATCACAGTAAATTGTCTCTAGCTCCAGATACTTGCATGTCTACATCAATTGTCCTATTTTACTTTTCAGATGACTGTGAAAGTAGGCCTAGGAGACGTACAGCAAAAAAAGGTACATATAGTTTTAATTGTTATTTATATTCAGTGTATAAAAGCACCCCTTAACTCTAATCAACTAAAAATATAAAATTAATTAACCCATTTTTGAAAAAGACCCTGTGAGGGAACTGACTCCAGTTAAATGAAATATGTATTCTGTATTAAATGCTTATTCTGTATAAATATCAAGTTACTGATACCTTTACACAGAATAATTTTATTTAGATTAAGTCTGGCCTATGATAATATAACTGATTTAGCTAAACTTACTGCGGATTAGCCTGTAAGCCTAACCTAACTCTGAAATAAAATTAATTACTTTTAGAAAAAGATCAAAAGTTTATAGGCCTGGGTGTTAAGTATAATAGACTAAGTTCTGTATCACAGTTGAATTATCTTTAGCTCCAGAACTTACACCAATAGTGCATGTCTACATATATTTTCATACTTTACTTTCATATTTGACTGGGAACGTAGTAAGTTCAGTGTTAATTTATTCATGTTACCTTATATTTGGTGTATAAAATCACCCCTTAAACTCTAGTTAACTTAAAACTAAGATTAATTAACTGATTTTTAAAAAAAGTCCATGTGAGGGCACTGACTGCAATATAATTAAATATTTTTTTTTATTATAGATACTCCTGTAAGTCTGACAATTATTTTGTCTACTCTAAAAAAATTCCATTTATTACTTTTATGGTGATTCATGTATGAACATTACATAATTTTAATTTTCTTACAGATGTAAGACTGTTTCCGGAAAATGTATGCGATCGAATTTCACAAGATTTAGGACACACACAAGTGTCTGATCAAGTAAGTTTGAGTGGTAGATTAGGCCTGAAATTTATGCTAAATTTTGTTCGTAAATTCTGCCTAAATTTTTTTCCAGTAATTTAATCTATGGCTTTGATATGAAGTATAAAATGTCTGAAGACAAGTACTAAGCCTTGAGTTCCTACTGAGTACACCCATTAGCCTATAGAAATATTAGCTAGACTGCGTACGTTTTCAATTGTAAAAATGAAATAGGCCTACCTATATTTGTGTAATGTATCCAATTTGTAAGTCATTTTATTCGTAAAATGAGGTCCTACCTAACACAAGATGGTAGGCCTTACCATAATATATTTAATTTGTACTCTGCTCGTATTTAACTAGTTAACATATTTTATTTTATTCTTCAGTCCCACTATATTACTCTAAATATACTTTCAAATTCAGGATTTTTCAGAGAAACGTAATTAATTAAATAAGATATGACTTAATAAGTTAAGGTTAATTTTAACACCTAATATAACAAAATTTATAATATAGGCCTATGGCTACTGTAATACGGAAGCAAACTGTTGTAATATTTTGTACACATAGTTACTTTCATAACATCGAGTCCATTAAATTGTAATTTATTTGACATAAAAATTTTATTTTAACACAGCTCTGCTTTAAAAATTAAGGACTAACATTTGTCAGGTAAAAGAAAAAGTGAAAAGAGAATTTGAACTGTGACTTCTTTAATTTTTGAGTTAAAAAGCTTTTTAATCTCGATTAAATTTTTTAATAAAATTGTGCTGTTTTTAAATTTTATAATATTAACTTGCAGACAGAAAAGGTTTTGCTGGTGACTAAAGAAAGCATCGTTCTTTTATCTTATGTAAAATTTATTATTGCATGCAAGTCTGATTAAAGCTCACTAAACTAAAATTATCACTGCTTACAGCAGGTTCTTAAACCCGACAATTGATGTAGGCCTATAGTGTTATTTTTATTTAATTTCTTATTATCTGTATTTATAATCTGTAACTTAATGTGTAGAATTGTATTTATATTGTTTAACCTCCTAAATGATACTCAACTAATATCACATGAAATTTTAAAAAATTAGTATCTTAATATTCTAAATTTTATGGGGTGTGTTATACTTAATAGTAGATTTAAATGATACGGAGTATGGATGAATTATCCGTAATGTATTTGCTAGTTATAATACCGTTATAATCAGGATTATATTATTCAATGTTAATCATTTGAACAGTTTTTGTTTTTCGAGTTTGTGTGATTATATTAGAAATCTTTTTCAGGAATCTTCAGTGCAGGGATGTAACCAAGCAATAGTGACTTGAGTTCATTTAAATTAAAATAGATTACTATAAAATAACTACTAGATTATGCTGTAAATTTAATTTTTTTTAGAAATTTACACAAAATCCATTAACCTTTTGTAAATTCATAGTGCTAACCTACAAATATTGTGCTAGGTTAAGAAAATAAATTATTCTCTTAATTATTAGCTTAATATTATTATAATTATTAACTTAGTGAAAAATTATGTATGAGTTTTGTAATGATCTTTCAGGTTCCTCCTGAACTTTCCAGAATTGACTGGGAAAAAATGACTATTATTGCACCATCAGTAGTATCGACATCAGATGATATTGATGTGGAAAACATATGAAGTGGAGAAGGTAATATAATCAAAGCAATTTAGCCTATAGATAATTTAAAATTTTTTTTTCTGTTTGTGAATTTTGTAACATTAGCATATTTGATTTAATGTTTGTTTCATATGTAGTGTTAGGTTTACCTAAATTATCTTTAATTGACAAACTAGACTTGTATAGGTACTTTAAATCAATTAAGAAAATCAGCTTTGAATGTAGCACAATTAATTCATACCATATTTCATTAATGTTTTGTTTTCAAAGCATTTTTTTGTTTGGGTGTTAGCCTATTTAATTTGTGTTATGGCAAAGTTAATTTTCTGCATCAGGAATGTCCTATTTCATTGAGCAAGCTTTATAGGAGATTTTGAAGTTTGTGATAAAATAGCCATTAATGATTGTTTTGTCTTGTTAATGACAACAATATAAAGTTATTAACAGTCCCATTTACATTTTAAATGAGAAAATTTAGTAACATAGTAGTTGGAATCATTTTTAATTAGTAGTATTATGTGTCAATGCTTTCAAATCAGGGGCTTCCTTTGGAAAGTATAATCATATGATAATTTTAAGATAAGTATTGTTAGAAGCTCTAAATAAGTTTGTTTATATTATTTTTTATATAAAGAGTTTTGGAAGCTGCTGGAAAACAAAAGTTCTTAATAAAGTACATAATTAGTTTAATAACATTATTTCCCATAAAATTGCAATTATTTCATTTAGTAATTTGCACTTTTGTTGATACTGGCAATGATAATTATTTTTCTCTGTTAGCTAAAATTCTTTCTTTGTTACAGAGTCCATTGTTGTAGAAGCTTTTATATCGCCAGATGATTGTGCAAAATTTATAAGTTTGGAGGTAAATTTCTCCTTATAGAACTGCTGTATTCTTATATAGTTATCTCTCTCTGACCTCTATTTTGCACTATGAGGTGTACACTTATTTCCATTCTTATTTGGTATTCTTTTATCTCTTTCTACTATTATTTAGTTACAATAGTTTAATCATAGTAGTCTCTTTATAATTGGTTTAGTGTTTTTTGTACACTGGTCTGTCCCTTAGTGTATATCATTGACTAACATTACTTAAATGTGGTGTCACATGACAGGTGTTCTTAATTACGATTATAATACATTATGTCCTTTCTTATAATATTCTTATACTATTACAATAGTGGCATTACACCTTACTTGTGGTATAGACATTAACCTTTTACTTCTATTTGGTATTATAAAGTGGTTTTGTTCACGTTTTACTTAGTGAATCCCCTTTTGGTCGGTTTTGGTTCACTTTATTTACTTAAATTCTTATTTAAAATCCATTTTGGGTATCTTATATTGGTACCTGTAGAAAGCTTATCAGTTCTTCTTGGTTTAAGGCACAAAACATTTTGGTTTAGGTAGGCTTTTCCTACTGATAGATGTGAATTTAGGTGAAATTTGTACCAACAATGTGTATGTTAGGTTGATACAAATTTACATTCTTTTAACCTTATTTTCTCAAGTTTGGTTTTATTAATGATAACTAATAACTCTTTAGTTATTGCCTTTTCTTATCTTACATGATTGTTTGACTATTTGAGTAATATTTGTTATTATTATGAGACAATTTTAATACTTCTTTATGTTACATGGGTGCTATGCATAACATGTTACTATGCTTTTATTCACAGCTTCTATTCAGTTAACAGTATAGTTACTTTCATTCTTTTATAACATATCTTGTCCTATACATTTATAATATTATCTGTTGTATATTGTACAGGAATGGGTTTCCTCTCCTTAAAACCCCACTGTTGTGTTTGTCAATTTGTACATACACCTATGCCAATGTGTTTTGAATTACTTTAATTATGTAAATCTCGGAGATATTTGGAGTTGTGGGATGTATTGATGTAAGTAATTAATTATTAACTTAGCTCTCTAAAAACTATCAGTGTTTGTGTACCTGTAACTTAAATAATTAATGAGTTATTTTATAATTCCGTTCAACCCTATTATACCTTGAAGAGAATTCTGTCTAATTTTGTATTTTTACTCTCTCTCTTTGGTGTCAGATAATTCCGCTATAAGCGCTGCAGTATCGGCTCAACGAAACTTATAGGTTATTTCAATGTTTATGTTAACCAATTATTCTATACTTATTCAGTTACTTTTTTATTCCTAGCTCATTAAACCATACTCCAAATAACAAGATTTTGCCAATATATAAAGGTTCTTTATTTGTTTACTTCTTTAACATTGAATAATATATGTTCTAATTAACATATGCTTGAGCTATAGATTGTATGAATCGATTGTTGATTATTCTGATACTTTATTTAAATTTAGTTATATAGTGTGTTTTAATTTGTAATTAATTGAATTCAGGGTGTGAAGGTTCTTGTAACTGTGGGGAAGATTAAAAATACATAGATAAAAATGCAAGATTTACAAATTTAAAGTGTTGTGTAGTTAGTATGATTAATATAAGAATAATTTACCAGACTAGAACGAAGCCAATCGTGTAGGCGGTTGATTGATAAATTTACTGTTCTGGACAATTATGCCGTACGATTTTCTTTCTTCGATTTAATAGAATGGAATTCTTCTCCTGTCCACTTCGGAATTACAGCTTGCTGGATTGGTTTACAGCCCGATTGATGCTTCTTCTGCAACGCCAGGATCCAAATACGTTCTTCTCTTGGTTGAAGCAATTAGTGTTGTTCCGTGTTTTTGAAAGGTTATAACTTCTGGTGTAGTGAATATTATTAATTGTGATACTGTTAATTCTTTCTATTTGGTTTAATATATCATCAATTCCCTTCGGATATGGGACAGTTTAAGTTCTTCCTTGTATAATCCAGTTATTTATTCTCTATTGTGATTTCATACTGTAGTGTTATTTGGATTAAACTGTACTGGTGATAGTCATAAACATTGTCATTAGGATTTTGTGTTTTATAATCGTGTCTGATGATTTAAAATATTCCGATTAAATAGATAATTCTTGGGTTTTTTAATCTCATCACATTCAGATCATCAAAGCAATTATTGTCAAATTAACAACTACCTCTTCTTCTGTCGTCCCTAGCAACACACGACTTCTTCCTTCCACATGTTTTGAATATAGTGTTTATTTCATATATTTTTTGTCTATTCCTTATCAATTTGCTATCCTATCGGAATGTAACTTTACCGATAGTTGGTTTATTATTTTCTACACATATTCTGCTGGTTTTTTGATATAAGCCGGTTTTTTTCCTTTTTTTATATTTAATCCACTTTCGATATTAAATGTTATTAATCGATATCATGGCATTATGGTATTATCATAATTTGTATACATTTTATTATATATCATTATTAATTTAATGTTTTTTCTAGCTCTTCAAATCGTATTCATTAATTATTATTAATTGATGTACCTAACCTTTATGTTATGAGTGGTTATATAGTGGTTTTGGCTGTTAGGCCTTTTATTGTAAACAGATCTACCTGTGTTTATAACTGGTACACATCTATAGCCCCTTTTACATAAATTCATACATATAATTAAATCTTAACTATTAACATTTACATAAACAATTATTTTTTCCATATCTAATAACAATTTTATCTTGACCTATGGATCACATATAAGAAAATTCAAATCTATTAACGTTAATTAGCTGCTTCACACTTCATTCTACAACAGTCATTGAATAATACATCTTGTTTCATTATCTTTCATTAACTCAACACATATTTGGTATAACATAACATAAACTTTATCATAACATTTGTTGTCACAAAATAATACCTCTTAACTCAAAATTCTTATTTGCTATTAGTAAATTATTGTTTCATTTTTTGTTTGTTTTTCATTAAACATATATCATCAACTATTGTCTAACTTACAGGTTCGGTTATTCTTGTTAATATTACCTTGCATCCTTATTTACCTTTATCTATGATTATAAATATAATTATTAGATCTTTGTTCTATCATGGGGTTAAATATTGACTTGTTTATTATTCTGTGAACCTTGTTTTTATGTAACTTGAGTGCTAGCATTTCTGTTGCGTTACAATATTGGTCATCTCAGTTAGTCAGTTCTTGTCCATCTCTTCAATCTGTAAGTTGTTCAGTCATTGCATATACGGGTAAGATGTTCTATAGTTGACTGGCTCTTGGAATCTATATTTTATGCCATGGTTGTTAGGTGTCTTTCTCGTAGTATGTTTCTTCCTTGTCTTCATTGGTTCCTTACTGACCGAAAACTATTGGGTTGTTGGTTCCTGTGGTACAACCATTGTTCGGTGCATCTTCTTTTTCTTATAATGTTATTTCACTTGTTAGTTACCATTAGTTTTATTAACTCTTATTGTTGTGAGTTTATCCTTGGTGATGAGTAGCTCATGTAGTTTCATGCTTGGCCTTTTAGAAGAAACACTTGGTTTGTCTCTTTCACTCAATTATTGACATGTGTTAATATTTTGGGTTACTGAAATATTTGGGCTCATATGTCTCGTTACAATATTAACTGGTTGTAGGCATATAAACTTATACACTGTTGTGAGAATTGTACAAAAGTACCTTTAAGCTAGTTTCAAAACACAACATTTCAGAATTAATCACATTTTTTCACTTTATAGGCTATGTCACACCAAAAGAAAATGTACAGGTCACTTTCAACAACAGTTGACAACAGCTGACTGAATATTATCCGATGACAAAATACTAAACAGATGGGAGATAGTCACACCAACCAACCATTTTGTATATAGTCTTTAAAATGAGATTTTTTTGCTTGTACACGGAAAACCTGGATCACTGTATTAAGATATATATTTTAGATATGTAGGTCAATTTATTAATTTTGAGCTATTAATTTAGCTAGTGCTAAGCTTTAAAACACAGTTATTTGTATGAAAGAAAAGTACAATTTTGTAGGCCAAGTAATAAATCCAACTATGATTCTGAAAAATTGTCACGGGTAGGAAAATAAAAATAATAATAATTCACCGATCTGAATGACGTTTTACAGAATCGTGATAAACATAAAATTACTTTTGATAGTGATCCCATGCTCATCTCAAGTTGAAACTTTCAGAATATGTAGAGGAAAACAATATCTTTCACATATTTTTTTTTGAGAATTTTAAAAATACAGTTTTTCAAAATTCAGTAAATGCAATAATGATGTGTTTATAAAAAATATATATATTTTCAACTAATTATGTTTTATATCATATGAAAGCCCTTTAAAAGAGCTTTCACATGAACTCGATGTCATTGTTCTAGCTTAATTAGAACACAAGTTGTGAACAAATCAATATTGTTGGGCAAGTCAAAAATTTTATTTATTTTTTTCATTTTTGAGCACCCATTCCTCAGTAACCTTTCGTCAGAAAAATGTGAAAAAATTGATTTGTGTTACTATTTATGAATACTACATGCATACTTAATTTCAAATAAATCTAAGAGGGTCAGGTTGTAGCACTTGTTGATTTGACACGGAATATCTCTTAAATGTAACTTGAAGTTTTCATTTTGTTGTAAACATACCAGTCTAGTTTTTCTATTTATAGTTTATGCTTTTTTTTTTTTAATAATTTCAACTAATTGAACCCCTAATCAATCCTACACTCCCTCGCAGAAAAACCTATATTTTGTTCATTTATATTGTCATCTGAGTTTAGTTAGGTTTGATGTAATAAATAAAATGTTTATTTCATCAAAGGTGTTTTCACTTTTTGTAATTATGTTCTTGTAAATAAATATTCTATGTACTTCATTAATGTAATCTTATAGTTACTGATAAAGTAACAAAGCCCAAATGTCTGTGTGGTATTTTTGTTGCAATAATATTTGTCTGATATGTATTATTTTTGCAATGTTTTTATGTATCTTCTATGAAGAAATAATTTGTTCATTATCCTTAATAATTATTAATTATTGATACCTTAGAATTGAAACTGTTTTGTATAAATTTTGTAATAAAAATCAATGTACTTGTAAGTCTTTTTTTATCAATAACCTATTGAAAATAACACATTCCTTGTGCAATGCAAGTAGGCCTACCAAATACCTACCAAAAATGTATATCCCCAATTTTTGATAGAATATTTGATTTTTGTTGCCATCAGAATTTTACTTTGATTTTACTTTCATGTTCCATAAGGAAATGGAAGTATGGTGATGGCAAAAAAAATCGTGTTAGAGATTTTTGCAGATTCTGATTATACTACCCTCAAAACATGAAAACAAGTAATTTATCGAAAAGTGTCTGTGTGTCTGTCTAGATTTTTTATGGCAAACGATAAGAGCCGCAAATTCAAACAGAATCAAATAATTTTTTGCATACAGCCCTGAATTGTAGAGTATTCAAGACCTATTGTTTTTTGTGAAGATCGGTTAAGATAAAGGGGTAGTTTACCTGCAATATTTTATGTTGTAACAAGAGAAATTTTTTCATGACGAACGATAACTGCCGTAAATTCAAACAGAATCAGATATTTTTTTACATATGTGCCCGAGTTATAGAGGACTCAAGGCCTATTGATTTTGGTGAAGATCGGTTACGGGGAAAGGGTAGTTTACCTGAAACATTTTTTTGTTGTAACGTAATAGTTTACCTGATAATTTTTTGTATATATGTACTACGTTATTGACAACAAAGAAGCAGTTTGTTTTTAAAATTCCTTCCCGGCCTGTTTGGCCGTAGACCAATGTTTTCTGCAAAACCAGACGTTTCGCCAGTGCCATCGACTTCCATCATCAGTGAAAATCAAGTGCGATAACGTGAGGTGTTATACGTTAGTGCCCACAGTAAGTGGCTGAAGCAGTAAGTAGAAAGAAGTAGTTTCAATGGAAATATTTCTTTTCGAAAATGATTTTAAATATAAATCTTAGAAGTAATTTTCTCTTAAACGTGTGTATGAACATTTTAGCACGACGAGATTGTCTGTTTTATTATTATTCTTAACGTTTTGGTTTTTATTATTAATTTTTGGTTTATTGATTTATTCTACCCAATTCAATCTATTATTGAATCCGATATGAATAAATCGGTTTACTTACTCTTTGACATCGTTTATTAATTTTGTTTAAATAGTTTAGAATGTTTTTTGTTCCATTTCATGAGTTCGATTCTGAAGAAGTTGCGTTGACTCTTCTATTATTAGCTGCGGTGAGTTGCTCTGTACTTTCCTGTATAGACACTAACATAAACACAACATGTACATGATACTTAATATTATTATAACATTAATAGTTAATAACATTTTATTATGGCCTATGCATACTGCATTGGTCATTGTCACTTCTGATAGTGTCCTTTTTCTTCATCTTGTGGTTTTATTACCTTAACTATAGTTTGTTAAGTGAGTTTACTATACTTTAGGAAGTTACCTTTTTATATGGGTTGTAATCCTATCAAATTATTCTCGTTATTGCTTGAATATCTCTTATCATTGTTTTGATAGCACTGTTATTATTGTGCAGTAGTTCATTCTGCATTTATACTGAAAATTGCTTTGGTTTAAAGTAACCAAGATTACTTGCATCTAGCTGTCAACATGGTTTATTTATTTTTATTGTTATTATTAGTATTTGGGTGGCTATAATCCTTGAATTTACTTATTCGAATAGTATTCTGCCTCATTCAATGTTGTTGGTTTAGTTCCTACTCTTTTATGATAAGTTTACAAGATAATTTTGTTCATCATGCATCCATTCTATGGCAAGCATATAGCCTAGTTATAATATACAACAATGGATTATTGTCGGTTTTGTGTTTCTGTATTACATTTGATTTATTTGACTTTATGTAGTACTGGTATATCTATTGGTTATTATTAGATTAAATTTTGTTTATCTTTTACAGTCTTTACTATTGGTAATTAGTGGTTATTTCTAATATCAATTCCACTTTACAATTGGTCATTGGTGTTTTGGACATAGCCCTCTTTTCATGTCTACACATAATTTAGCTAAGAACTTATTATTATTCATTCTCTTAGTTACTTTTTATGTTCAATAATTCATTCTTATTGATTATTGTTTGTATTACATTGTCAAGGAAGGTATTCACTTAAGTTTTGGTCAGTGTCAATTTGTTTTGCAGCTTAGGGGTTTAAATCATGTTGTTTATTCCATTTACTCTTTCTTCTTTTATAATAATTCTTTTATTGCCATATGTTAGTTCATTATAATTCATGTTAGCTCCCTTTTTTATGTTTGATCTGGATATTTTCTTCTTCTCTTCACCGATTCCTTCCTCCCTCTTTAATAAGTTTCTTCATGGCGTTGTTTTCACTGGTTTCCTTCTCACGGTTAATAGGTTTCTTCTTGATTTTGTCTTTAATGGGTTTCCTTCTGACTGTTTGATCTATTGGGTAATTATGTATGTCGTCTCGTCGTTAGTCTTGCTTTATCTTCTTTAGTTGCACATTTACTGGTAATTCCTTCTTCATTTTAATTCACTTGGTTTTGGCTTATGATACTTCCTTTTTTATCCATGATCGTATGCTTGACCTTGTAGGTATTCTTAATTGTAGTGGCTTTCAACTTATTTGTGGTACGCTGGTGTTGGTAGTGTTATATGTACCATTACAACATACAAAAATTTGACAGATATTTTTGTCACAAAAAACGTTTATGATATATTGTGTATAAATACACATATAAAGGTATTTTTGCCACAAAAAACGTTTATGATATATTGTGTATAAATACACATATAAAGGTATACAATACATTTGATTTGTTTAACAGTCGTTATAAGACAGTATTACCATATAGGGGAGAGCAGAGAGACATAAGTTGATACTTTGTACTTCTTCAAGTGTCCCTTAGTCGCAGCACCTCTGCAACTGTATAACGTTTTTGTTATAGCTTGTAGTACATGCTCCTCCAGTCTGATTATAGCAGTGTACAGTAAAATGAGTCTTTGTTCCCTTTTGTATTTTAGAACGTGTAAAGCAACCTTTTTGTCACTAATTTGCTATGGGTGTTTACAGCTACGTACTTTGTTGGATCCATGGTAATTGTACAATTGATTCATACTAATACAAAAGCAATGTGGCAACATGAGGGCAAGTTATGTTTCTCTATAACTTTTAAAAGAAAATTAATTCATAACCTAACAGATCTCAGAATTAATTATGTGTCAGTTACTTGTGATCCTATAATGAAGATTACGTGTTTATTAAATCCTAAAAAACTAAAATTTTTAAAATGATAATAGTAATAATGGCTCCTTTTTATGCCGCCTAGGAAATTTAGGAGGTAGAATAGGTTGCCTAAAGTGAGTGTTCGACACACGCACTAAAGGTAGAGTGGCCAGCAGCACTACACTTCAGCCACTAATTTTAAAATTAAAGGTGTACCTTCAATTTCACCAGAAGGAAAGTGGTATGTTGGTACATTGTAAGTAAAACATTTTGTTCCGTTTTCTTTTTTCATATTTGGTTCAAACGTACAAGTGAAAAACTTTCTGGGGCGATGTAGCTCACAAACCCTACAAAGACTCGGCGTTTTCCACAACTTGTATTTAGGAAAGAACAAAAAGAAAAATCAGATTTCTGTGTTATGATCTGCACTATTCTGTTAGTTATTATGGTTTGTACCCTAAGAATATTCGTATGTTAGCCTCCGAATACGTGTTTGCAAATAATGTCGATTTTCTGGTGAACTGGGCCGGTAAAAGATTGTTTTACTGGCTTCATGCAGCGACATTCAAGGTTGTCTTTTAGAGAGGCTGAAGCAACAAGTTTTGCAATAGCATTTAGTTTTAATAAACATAACATAAACTTTCTTCAATATTGGAATTCTGTGATAAGTCGCCTTCATTTTTACTGTCACAATATTTGGAATATGAAGGAAACCAGGCAGCATAACGACAGTGCACTGTCCTAACAAAGTTGTCAGTTTGAAGGGAAGTAAACAAGTCAGCAGGGTTACCCCTTTGGAAAAGGGTGAAACCAGTGGTATTTTCATAGATGGCAGCTGGAAACCACCACTTATCGTTATATCCACAGAGTGTTATGTAGATATCACTTTGATTATTTATGGACCAGCAGGTTGTATTGGAGTAGCACATCCATCAAGATAAATTACAGCCTCTCTTTTTTACTATTTATGAAACAGTTTATACCTCATACCCGTTACAATCTGACTTCAGCCATTAGACAAGTGTTTATATGGCCTGTTTCGGTGCAGCCGCTGAGAGCTGGATGACAATAAACCCAGGTAAAACCATGACATACCTGGGCTAGCAAAAGATACTCTTTCAAAGGCAGCTACACCATCTAACTGACAGCAGGTTTTAGTTCAACTGGAATTTGGCCATTAAATGAAAATATATTCAGTATCGAAGAGTTTCTGTGTTCACCTGTAATTGACAGAGAGATAGGAGACAAAAGTAATTATGAAGGAAGATTAACACCAACAAAAGATTGTCAAGAGACCACAGTAGCCGGACCTCCCACGTCGGAAATAAACGAGACATCTGCTAATACCTTATCACAATTGACACCAGAATAAATTCGCCCTTATCCGAAAGCGACTGCAAAAATAAAATAGAAATGCGCCAAGAAGAAAAAGTCAAGTATTCTCACTGACTCCTATTAAAAAAGCAATTCGTATTGAAGAGGAGGCATGACAAAAGAAAGAGCGATCAAAACGGAAACTAATCATGAACGGTAAAACGAAGGCGATTTGTGGACTGTATAGAAACGGTCAATCAAACTCTCCAAGACTTAAGAAATTGTAACAAATTAGTGGGTAGCGTAACATTTGTTATTTCAGAGGATTCTCGCTAGAGATTACCGGTAACTGCAAGAGGAACCCTTGCTGATATTGTCTCAGTGTGTTTAAAGTCCTCGGCGATGTGGAATGCTATTCAGACTAAATTTGCAAAGCAATATGAGAGCCCATTTAGGAGGAGGAGGAGATGGTGATTTTTCTACAAACTTACTGCACCTCGGTGACGGTAGTGTTCCTAATGACGATAGCTTCACAGAAATTGACGAAAAACTGGGACATAGTAAATAGTACAACACTGTATTAATTGCTAAATTCTGTGCAAAACGTCAAGTGTTTACTTGATAAAAATTACAAGTCGTTATTCCCAAAGAATCGAATCTGTGAAGGAAAATAATGATACAAGTTTGGAAAAATTTTCTGGGGATAATAAAAAGTCCGAAGAATCTATTAACACCGTATTTAATATTGAAAATATAGTGTACTATCTCCAAGAATTTTTGAATTCTTTAAATCAATCTTGCATTCCGCCACAACGGTTCATTCTAAAGGTTGGCACTCCAACAATGTTGTTGAAAAATTTACATCCTCCGAACGTTTGCATAATACAAAATGCAGGTGACACGGGAATTTCTGTGTCAAGTAGGTAATAGCGTTATTATCGACTCAAAAGCCCTCTTCACACACACATTCGAATCAGTAGGCTACTGGTTGTTAGCATTACCTGGTGTAATTACCAACTTATAAATTGTAACATTCTTTACTTTAGTACACACTTGAAGGAAATTAACAGTTTCGAAATTACATCCGTTCCATTTACATAATTTTCATTAAACCTACTTAATATGTAGTAGTGGACGATAAGCTTTTCCAGGTTTTACTAGTACTTGACCTACAACGGTCTGATCTCCTACACTCAGTGCCTCTGTCTTTAATGATCACTGCTTTTTTTTACATAATAATTTTCCCATTCCTGCATAGAATTTACCCGCTCGTACAGAAGGCAACAGAATTTAGTGAATCCAAGCTACAATCGAAGTGCAACTACGTTACTTTCACATCTCCGTAGGTATGCCACGAATATCCGTCATACTGAATTCTGCTCAATAAAAGTTTCATACTATCACATGACTCCGACATGTAAGCAGTAAGTTATAAACTGAAGGGATTGGTGAATTATTAAAAATGGAGTAAAATCAATAGGTTAAAAAAAGTTCGTAGAAGTCTTGAGTGGCGGGAACGTTAGAAAACTGTTTATGTTATGAATGCTTAAGCCTACAAATCGTGATAGTTGTTATTATTATTATTATATTATTACTATAAAACAACATTTGTATTATTTTAATACAGACAGGAGTGAATACAGCCTTCGAATGAATTAGTAGTACGAACGCGTCAGCCTGCCAACACACATTAGATCTGTATATTTGTGTCGTGACAACAGTAGTAATTTTTGTAAACAAAGACTGTTGTGTCATTACGACATTAAGAATGTTGTTGGCGTGAATTTAATGCGACAGATTTACCTCTGCCCATGTTTCTCTCTTTCAGTCCTCTCACTCACTCACTCACTCACTCTCTCTCTCGCGCGCGCACACGCACGCGCGCCAACTCGTACAGTTTCTTCTTTTTCTTGTCAACAATTTCAGTGTTACACACAATCCTTCACTGTTTGTTTAATCATTCATTGTGTTCGTACAGACTACACATTCAAACTTGAGTAATCTGTTTGTAGCAGTGTAACATTTCAACAAACACTTAAAGAGGCGCGCTTTGGGTGCAGTCGCAGAAGGACCTGCCGTGCTAACTTAATGAAAATAAAAGGAAATTAATAGTGACGTAGTCATGTTTAATTAAAGGTAGTAGTGAGGTTTGTCCCTATTAGTGAGGTAGATGGGGAAAATTGACAGAGAAAGAGTGAGGGGGAGAAGAGAGACGGGGGAGAGAGAATTACGAATTTTTAATTATTCTCATTCATACCGAATATCATTTGTAAGAATATAGTTATGCAGTTATTGGTATACAGTAGTACCGAAGCAACATGTTTCAAGTTGACTCCCATCCGTTGGAAATTTATTCACCATTCTGATTAATAAAAATTTCTACAAGTACCAATAATATAAATAACAACCTGCAGAAGCAGAAGAGTTTATATCTTACAGAGTTGAAGAGTTGTAATGTTAAATTAATTATATTTTTGCTTTTCGTATATCACAGTGAGCAGTAATCTAATTTTCTGTCGTTCTCCGACTCGAAGAATAGCGTTTTCTGCGGTTTCCTGCGTTTCCAAGCAAAGAGCTGTCTGCCGTTCTTGTGTATTCAGCAATTAATGTAATCTGATGTGTAATCAGAGATTAATCAATGGATTGTTTCAGGGAGAAACTAGCCTAAATGATTAGTTAAGGAGCTATTCAACTTCAGTTGAAGTTGAAACTAGAGTAGTTGGTAACAGAACGTTTAGTTCTGTATGTGGTCCAATACACAGAGCATTACCAAACGTAGAAACGTAGACGTGGACTACAGCAGACTGACTTACTGTAGTATTCCGATGAGTTAAGATATTTACTCAGCTTTGGTTGTATTATGCTAACACCGAAACATGTACTGAAAGAGCGATGAAGATGTTGATGTTGACGACGACGATGACGATAGCGGTCGTGTAGCTTAGAATGTTGGTGAATGTAGCCTAATAAATACGTTAATCAGTTATAAATGTTTTCGGAGTGTATAATAGTGAATTATACAATTTGTGAAAACTTCTGTTCAGTAAATAATTATGTTTAATATCGAATGACACCAGTAATAAAATATTACAGACCTCAGTCTACTATACAATTATAATTAATTTAATTCCGTGAATACGTCTATTTTTGAATATATTTAAATTTTACCTAATTAAAGACTATTGAAAAATAGTAATTAGTATAAAAATATAAAATAGTAGTAAGAAATTTTCTAAAATATAGGAAAATAGTAATTTTCAGGTTTTAATAGTTTCAGGTTCTGTAACAACCATATGGAATGGTAATGGGCTTTTAAGTGGCTAGAGTGACACAGTTCAGGCATTTGTGTATAATACACTGATGGATTGGCTCCTCAGCACTTGATAAAACATGTCAATAATGTTTGAGTATAATAAATAAACAGTTGGTTAATTCTAAGGCTAGGTAGCCACCAGGTGCGGAGTGAAGCGGAGCAGAGCGTAGTTGAGCGCAGCGGAGTTGAGCTGAGTCACTTAGGGGGCGGCAATAGAAAGCGGAGTGTAGTTGGACGGTAGCGCAATGATTTTATTTTCTAGGTTGGCTAATCTGATTTATATCGCGCATCAATTTTTGCGTGGTTGAACTTTGCACAGTGCACATTCAGTTTTCTCGGCGTTCGGTTCGCCGAACTCTTCTCTGTCAATTAGTGTCGACATTAAATGTAGGCTTTAGGCCTTCTTATTCTCGCTTATGGCCCACTAGCGCCATAATTAACTTCTTATTCTCGGTTATGGCCGACTAGGCTCTCTTCATGTTTAACTTAATTCGTATTAACTTGCAACATGCAGTATTAGCCAGCCTCATTCAAATTTACATCTGTAATGTGATTATTTAAATATTAAACTTATTCGTATACAGTCCATTTCTCGTTATTTCTTAATTCAGAATAATTCATTTACACATTATCTCAATCACTATGGAAGACCAGCCAGCAGAATATTTAAACTAAGAAGAATACATTTAGCCCACTCGGGCCCAATTAACTAACACTTCCTGTCCACGCTTGTGGAACATTATTTTATTCAACAGTTTCGGTCCACTTGGACCGGGACTAATCATTTTTTTGGTCCACCGTGCCTGGATTCCAATCAGCATTTTAGTCATCACGGTGCGCATCATCCATATTTTTTGGTCACTCCGGACCTGGATTTCCACTTAGTATCTTTACATCTGTTTCTGGCCATCACGGGCGAATTGGCACGTCAGCTAATGCGGCCGTGGCGTGATTTGCGTCGTTATTTCGTCCGTCATCTTCGGACAACGCAATAACAAGTTCCTGCCGGCTGCAGTGCTTCAAAGTGGTCATCTCTGCCAGCTGTTCACCATCGTCACCAAGGAGCCGACGCTGTGGGACGTCGCCAACCAGGTACCACCAGCAACAGTAAAAAGGTGCGTAAAAAATGTCTGAAGAAGGCCTCAAGGTGCTGACCAGAAATAGAGGCGGATTGAAATCCGCGATAGTGCGGATACAATCCGCGGTAAATTCGTTTGACACTCATTTAAGCACAAAACATTTTTTGACTGTAAGATTAGAAAGTCTTAAGAGCTTGGCCTCGAAGTACGACGAGGTACAGTCTGAGATAGAACTTATCAGTAAGGATACGAGCGCTGCTCAGGCAGACCGAGTCGAGGTTGAGGAAATGATATACTCAACTGAGGCAAACATTTTACAACTTCTTGACACTTTTAATACTCAGACAGTGCCTCCTGTACTATCGACGCCTATGCATTTAAAGCCGATAAGTTTGCCCTGCTTCTCAGGCAACATACTTGAGTGGCAACACTTCTATTCAATTTTCAATGATCTAGTGCATTCAAGATCCGACTTAACACCAGTACAGAAACTGCATTATTTGCATTCCTCGGTGAAGTGTGAACCATTAGACTTAATTAAATCATTACCCATTTGTCAAGAAAATTATGTAATAGCGTTGAACTTGCTGTCCGAGAGGTATAATAATCCATTTATATTAGCCAAATATTACGTACAAAACCTACTTTAGGTTAAGTCCACAATAAAGGACTCAGTCCAAAGCTTGGCGGAGTTTACGAATGCAATAACGTCTTCCGTTAATTCACTGGCGGCAATGAAGCTGTCCGTAAATACATTTGAGTTTATTACCATACAGTTGCTCTCCACCAAACTTGACCCTATTACTTTAAAACTGTGGAAGGAGTCAATAGACCCTGACAACTTGCCCAGTTTTCACGACTTTACGCATTTTTTAAACTTGCGCCGACAGCTTTTATAAAATACAATGCCAATTGAATCCGGACAGCAATTCAACAAACCTAGCGTAAAACCAAACAATAAATTTGAGAAATATAGCTTAAGAAATACTGCTGGCAGCAATACCTTTAAAAATTATCACGCAGCGGCAAGGCATTTGTGCGTGTGTTGTAAATCTGACCACCCGCTTTACATGTGTAACAATTTTCGTACATTAAGTGCCGCTGAGCGGGGGCAATTGGTTGCAAATCATAAATGCTGTATTAACTGCCTTAGAGCAGGTCATTTGATAACAAATTGTAAAAGTAAACGAGTCTGTAAAATTTGTTCAAAGGGTCATCATACCTTGCTGCACGCTAATTACGTGCCACAATCACCAGCTGCCAGCAGCAATTATTGTTCATTTAAATTACAGTGTAAAAACAATATTCTTCTATCCACAGCGGTTGTATATGTCGTTGATCAGGCTGGCAATAGGCATAAAGCTCGGACACTCCTAGATGCCGGGTCCCAGATCAATTTTTGTACGAAATCATTTGCGAAAAGGTTGCACCTTAAACTAACCCGATCTAATATTCCAATTACAGGAATAAACAACACAGTGTGTTGCGCTACTGACATTGTTTCCATGCGTATTATTTCTCGCTATCAGAGACATAGTTTTGAGGCCAAATGTGCCGTCCTATCTAACTTAACTCATAATCTACCTTCAATCTCGTTTGACATCAACCGGTTTCACATTCCAAATAAAATTTTTCTCGCCGACCCAGATTTTAATATATCTTCACAGATCGACATACTATTAGGGGCAAAATTTTATCTGGATTTAATATTAGCCAATAAATACACACGCGGACACAACTTCCCTATCATTCAGGAAACAAAACTGGGTTACATTCTGGCCGGCAATCTGCCCAAACACTGCCACACCCAGGGTCCTGCGGTTTCGTTCCTGGCAAGGAACAATGACAGTCAAATTCTACAATCTCTCGAGAGATTTTGGGAGGCAGAAACAATCCCTGGCGATACCCCTGACGGCGAGTCGGCTTGCGAAGAGCATTTTGTGCGCTCTACTCAGCGCAACCACGAGGGTAGATTTATAGTGTCGCTCCCATTCAAATCTGATAATCCCCACTTGGGGGAATCTTACACAAGTGCCGAATCAAGATTTTTAAGTTTGCAGCGTCGATTTAGGCGCGATCCCAAGCTCGCTCGCGACTACGCGGACTTTATCAGGGAATATATGGATCTTGGGCACATGACACTCATCGATCATGGCGCTATCAATTCAGGAGCGTCAAATATTTACTACTTGCCTCACCATGCAGTGTTTAAACATTCTAGCTTGACCACAAAACTGCGCGTTGTTTTTGATGGTTCGTCCAAGACTACTAATGGTCTTTCGTTAAATGACATATTATTAGTAGGTCCCAATGTTCAGCAGGATCTCTTCTCTATTCTGTTGCGTTTTCGCATACATAAGTATGTCCTGATTGCCGACATCGAGAAAATGTATCGTCAGATTCGCGTAGCTGAAGGAGATTGTCACTATCAACGCATTTTGTGGCGTGACTCTCCCCTCGAACCACTTAAGCATTTCGCGCTGCAAACAGTAACCTACGGCACGGCTAGCGCCTCTTTTTTGGCCACTCGGTGCCTTCTACAAATTGCTAGAGACAATCAAACTTCCTTTCCTCAAGCGGCTTTAGCCATAACTAACGATTTTTATGTCGACGATCTACTTACCGGTTCGGACACTATCCCCGATCTAACCAAGCTGAAATCTGACCTAGGTGCGTTACTTGCTCAATATGGTTTCACGTTGCACAAATGGGCATCAAATGAACCCACAGCGGTCGCAAATCATCACAATTTTTCACGACCCCTAAATAAACAGGACAACGTGCGTACCCTGGGCATTCTTTGGAACAACACTGCCGATTCATTTTTGTTTGATGTCAAACTATCTCCGGTCGATCATAGCATATCCAAGAGAAAGATTCTCTCAATTATCGCCGGAATATATGATCCGCTGGGTTTAATCGGACCAGTTGTCTTTTTGTATAAACACTTTATGCAGCGACTTTGGCTTTGTAAGCTTGGTTGGGATGAACCGATTTCCGGTCAGTCACTTTCGGATTGGCATTCTTTGTGTAACAAATTGAGTTTGATTGGTAAAATAATAGTCCCGCGATCTATTCGTTTCAACCGTGAGGCGGTTACGGTTCAGTTGCATGGGTTTTCGGATGCCTCGGAGAAAGGGTTCGGCTGTTGTATATATATTCGAGTCATTTATCAGGATTCTACTGCTTCCTGTCGTCTCCTGTGTTCCAAATCTCGCGTGGCTCCCCTACGCCAAGTGTCATTGCCTCGCATCGAGCTCTGCGCTTGTTTGTTATTATCGCGACTTGTATCCAAGGTTATTCCTGCTCTTCATTCTTTTATTGATGGTGTACATTTGTATTCTGATTCTATGGTGGCTCTTTTCTGGATTCATGCGCAGTCTACGCGTTGGAAGACATACGTCGCTAATCGGGTTGCTGAAATTCAGCGTCGCACGCAAGCTTATACCTGGCATCACATTGATTCGCGACGCAATCCTGCTGATATTATATCTAGGGGGTGTTTCCCTGACGTTTTGCGCGATTGCTCGCTTTGGTGGCACGGTCCTGGCTGTCTGTCTCAATCGTCAGATTCTAATCCTGTCCCATCCTTCGTACCGGCCACTCCATCGTCTTCGGAGGTCACCGCGGAAGAGAAAACTGCACACAACCAGTCGCTAATGTCTACCCTGGCTGTTGACTTATCGTTGGACTTTTCCTCGTTGCACCGGCTGACACGTGTATACGCTTACTGTTTTCGTTTCATCAGAAATATTAGGCACCCATGTGCGGACAAACTTTCGGGCGATCTGACCCCTGTAGAAATTCATCAGTCTCTCAATTTCTTCATAAAACAATCTCAGTCGATCCACTTCGCAACCGAAATTAGTTGTCTTCGTAACGGATCTTCTGTTTCCATTAGGAGCAAGTTGGCTTCTCTCGACCCGTTTCTTGACACTTCTGGAGTGATACGCGTGGGCGGACGTTTGCAGCATTCCCAATTACCCTACGATTCGAAACATCCTATCGTGTTACCCCCTTCGGCGCATATTACACGCCTTATCATCGAACGTGAACACATTCATTTACTTCACGCTGGTGCTCAGCTCGTGCATCATTCCATGCGTCAACGTTATTGGATTGTCAATGCCCGGCTAGTCATCCGTTCCATTATTCGTAAGTGTCTCAAGTGTATCAGGTTTAGTACCACACAGCAGGTCCAGAGACTTGGCATTTTGCCATCCCCTAGAGTCACTCCTTCAAGGCCGTTTCTATTTTGCGCGGTTGACTATGGTGGTCCCTTCATGATTCGTCATGGCGGGCAGAAGTCTAGAACCTTTACTAAGGCTTACGTATCTCTGTTTGTTTGCTTAGCTACTAGGGCTATTCACCTGGAATTGGTGTCCGACCTTACTGCAAGCGCATTTATAGCTGCTTTACGTCGTTTTATGGCACGTCGGGGTATACCTAGTAAGCTGTACTCCGACAACGGCACGAACTTCAGGAAGGCACGCACCATCCTACATGACATTTACAACTTTCGGCGCAACAAGAGTGCCATCACCTCGATTAGGTCATTCACATCCTCTCAGGGGATATCATGGTCATTTATTCCGCCCTCCTCACCTCACTTCGGTGGCCTTTGGGAGAGCGGCATAAAGAGTTTGAAATTTCATCTGCGGCGCGTGGTAGGCAAATCTATATTAAACTTCGAAGAGTTCACGACCGTTTTGTCTCAGATAGAGGCATGTCTGAACTCTCGACCCTTATTTGCTATTTCCTCGGATGTTAACGACCCGGTGCCACTTACACCTGGCCATTTTTTGATTTGCGCGCCCCTAACTGCGATTCCTGACCCTGACCTTTCTCACGTTCCTGTTTCTCGTCTTGGTCGTTGGCAGCTGATTCAGAGGTTTGTCCGGGACATTTGGAAGGCGTGGTCTCGCGATTATTTGCACCAGCTGCAACAGCGTCACAAGTGGAAGTTTGCCAAAGATAATGTTTCCATTGGTGACTTAGCTTTGATTATAGAGGATAACTTGCCTCCATTAGCCTGGAAATTTGGCGTGATCATCGCCACATATCCCGGCCCAGATAACTTGGTTCGCGTCGCAGACATTCGCACGCCTACGGGTGTTTTGCGGAGACCAATACATAAATTATGTCTGTTGCCAGCGCGAGACGAGATTTGAAATTATGATTATAGCACAATGCTACCTTATTCAGCAATTGGCTTATTATTTATTACGACCATTTGGTCAACATAATTGTGATGAATTGTCACAACATTTTTGTCAATTTTGCGTCGTGGCACGCTTCTAATTATCACAGTTCTGTGGTATCTTAATATTTGTATTGTATGTTAATTTATGGGGCATACTATGTCTTACACATTTTCATTTGATGTTATGGGGTATATTGCATGTTTTTTGGTGGTCTTATTTATGAAATGTTATTACATAATACTCGCATGTTTGCCATTAAGTAACCATGCATTCATTTCTTTATATTGTTGCTGATAAATATGTACTATTTTGTGAATGTCTTAAATTGTTAAATTGTCTCTGTAATTTCACTATTGTATTGATATTTGACATTGCAATCATTATCTTGTAATTATTTTATTTATCTTGTAATTATTCAAATTATTGGTATTGTTTCACATAAATTGTGTCCATGTAAAACGATTGTAAGCGTCTGCCGTATGTAACTGCCACGTCTAATTTATTCATATTGTATTTTATATTTTATTCATTTTGTAAGTAAGCATGCACAATTCTTTATTTAAACCTATGGCATACATGTCATAGCTGGGCTGCATTCAGCATCTAGCTTGCTCATATATTGTTACATATTGTAAATTCCTGAAACTTCAGGAATAGCATGTCTAGGTCATTACATGCCGCACTGCTGAATATACAATAGAACATGCAACTACAACATGTTCAACAACAATTTTGTTCATGATGAACCTCCGTTCATGTATTAAACATTGTATAATTATGTATTTTCTTTCATGTTCTGTAATGTTACATACTGCACACTTGTGCCAGAAATATTGTTAACCAGACTTATTCGTATATGAAACAGCTGTTCGCCGACCTTGGCCTACAGTCGCCTATCTGCATGTTTATCTCTAAACTAACGGCAGACTGCCGTTATCTAATCTCAACTCAAGGTTCAACTTGGCCTTGAAGCTAATCATGGTTAATAACAACCGTACTCTTTAAATCAAATTGTAAATATATTATAATTTATTAAAATGTGTATTTAAAATCTTTTTGATTTTTGACGGGCAGCTTATGGACGGTAGCGCAATGATTTTATTTTCTAGGTTGGCTAATCTGATTTATATCGCGCATCAATTTTTGCGTGGTTGAACTTTGCACAGTGCACATTCAGTTTTCTCGGCGTTCGGTTCGCCGAACTCTTCTCTGTCAATTAGTGTCGACATTAAATGTAGGCTTTAGGCCTTCTTATTCTCGCTTATGGCCAACTAGCGCCATAATTAACTTCTTATTCTCGGTTATGGCCGACTAGGCTCTCTTCATGTTTAACTAAATTCGTATTAACTTGCAACATGCAGTATTAGCCAGCCTCATTCAAATTTACATCTGTAATGTGATTATTTAAATATTAAACTTATTCGTATACAGTCCATTTCTCGTTATTTCTTAATTCAGAATAATTCATTTACACATTATCTCAATCACTATGGAAGACCAGCCAGCAGAATATTTAAACTAAGAAGAATACATTTAGCCCACTCGGGCCCAATTAACTAACACTTCCTGTCCACGCTTGTGGAACATTATTTTATTCAACAGTTTCGGTCCACTTGGACCGGGACTAATCATTTTTTTGGTCCACCGTGCCTGGATTCCAATCAGCATTTTAGGCCTCACGGTGCGCATCATCCAGTAGTTGAGTTGCGTTTATAACCTCGGCGATGTCAGACGTGCTAAATTTCAAACTGCGGTGAATTTCACACTCTTTTTGATGATTTGAATGCTGATCAATTTAAAAATTATTTTATAATCTCACGCGACCAGTTTAACGAACTTCTGGATATTATTCATAATGATATAACAGCATGTGATACTAATTATCGGAAGGCGATAGGACCAAAAGAGAAGTTAGCAATTTGTTTAAGGTAATTTTTATTTATATATTAATTACAACACTCAAAATTTACAGAAATCAAAGATACTAAGTTACAAAAATTGTTGACATGAATCATTGACTGATATGGTTGTCAGTGGGAAGGTGGTGTGGTGGGGTAAGCGGAGTCAGCTTCCAAACGGACCTCGGCTGAGGCAAAGCTGAGCGGAGTTGACCCGAGCGACGTCGCTTCACTCCACTCCACTCATCTCCGCTTTCGGTGGCCGCCCTTTTGTTGAACAACATTGTTTCGATTTTACAATCTCAGTCCACTCCGCTGAACTCCGCCCGCTCCGCTTCTGGTGGCCGCCCTGCCTAAAAGTGTATTATTAGCCCTGACGATTGCTTCACTAGTTACAAATTTTGAGAGGGTACATTTGAACAAGGTTAGCAAACAAAGTTGAAACGGTCTCCTTACAATCTGTAACTTACAAGGACAGGTTCAACCTTTGATTACCAACTGTTTCCTTGTGTGTTTACAATCGTCTCGGGCTTATAATATACTTTACCACCACCGTGCCTCACTTAATAATATGCTATTGTTCCATAACCTGGGATTCTGTTTAAATTTGATATTCCTAGATCAAAACAAAGTTGTGTAACTGTTACGTATAACCGTTTTAGTATTTCCTACGGAGTTTAACCCGATTTCTCAATACTAGATGATAGGCAACACGCCTATGTCAACAAACACTGTAGTCACGTATTTAACAGCACCAGCTTCTTATTCCTTTTCCGCCTTCCAAGAGACAACCAAATTTTTCTTCCTGAATCTACAATATTCTAGAACTATTTCGTACGTTGTTACGTCTTTCCAGCTGGCTACAAAGGCTGCAATCCGTATCCCAGTTAGTCAGCTTAGTAATGTAAATCGAAACAATTAAACGATGATCCTTGTAACGACTCAGGCTGTAACTAATATTTTAAAAGTTAACTCTGAAGCTTATTATCATGTTACGCCAGATATTCTTAGCATATTCTTGTACAAGATCACATAACGTAACAACATAGCCTCGTGTAGGATGGCATGTACAGGGTACTTTATAATGTAGACTACGTCATCTGACCGGGTTTGAGACATGTGTGCACCTGGTGCTTGCGTCCATAATTGCCTAAATGGCCGATTCGAATTTATAGTAATGAAAAGTAGCATAACTGAATTTTCTCTAGTTTATAAGCTAAAGCTTCCGTAAGACATTACTGTTAAATTAGTCTCTATCTATACAAATAAGTTACTCTTTGTCCAAACTCTGTCAACGATTTTTCTGTAAGTCAATTAGGATTATAACCCAGTCTTCATGTGTTAGATCAGTTGGATCAGCCTAACAATCAGACCTATTGACCGCTGATATGTAGCATCTAATGAAGAAGCTGTGTGTGTGAGTGTGTGTGTGTGTGTGTGTGTGTGTGTGTGTGTGTGTGTGTGTGTGTGTGTGTGTGTGTGTGTGTGTGTGCTCATATTAGTACAATTACTTTTAATTGGATCATGTAGGAAACGAATTTCTTTATTCAATACGACGAAGAGTGGTAAACAAAGGCAGAATCTAGAAAATTTTTAAATGTCCATTTTTTCACGGTAGTGCAAAAGAACTGATGAAAAAAAGTTGAATTTTTTTAAATTAGAAAACATTTTTAGACTCGTTTAAATTAATTTTAAATCTGTTTAGATTACTTAAATCTGAAGTCGAGAGAAATTCATCGTTTCTGAGAGGCGAAGTTTAAGTGGTTTGTTTTAAACTAGAATTCAGTATGATCATAACCGATACTATAATGTTGCCGACTTATTTTCATGATTGTCGACTTACTGTTATCCTGACGTTTGGGAAATTTGCTATAATCACGACATTTTATTACATAATATATTTACTCACCGTATAACTTACGCGCAATACACTCCAGACTTATTCTAAGTTCTTTTAATAACTTGGTATAATTAGACAATTTTATTACCTAATATAAGTAGAGTTTTCACGGTTTTTTGGTTTAAAGTATGTAACTGAATCCATTCGAATAACCAAATATTTCTAGCTGGAATTTTATTGTACAAATATTGTCCAACATTCCAAAATGAAATTAAATATTCTTGGATCAGTACTCATAAGAATGGTTAAGACAATTTTATCTTTAAATTTAATATTCTGTTAGTCTTTTGTTATTCCTAAAATAGTAAAAACTATTCCAACTAAAATTTTAATTTGTTTACTTACTTTAAAAATTCACTTTATTTTAGTACATTTAACTTTAAACAACGTCTGTAAACTATATTCTAATATATCCCTCAAAGGTAGGTAAAATATATTACACTGTTTATTTTTTTAGACATGAGAAGTGATTAACTGATAGCGGGGTAGGATATAACGTATTTCGCAAGAACCAACTCTGTCTTCTCAAGTGTTCATTTATTTTTGAGCATCTAACGTATGTAATTTTGCAATGTGTGTTCCACATACTCCGAGGATATTTATGTGATTCAAACAGCAATTTACAACTGTTAGACTTCATTTCGCAAGTGCGGAGTAACACAAATGACCCTTCAAGTCTACACTACATGTTAGTTTATACAACACTGTATTTTAGCATAAAATACCAGGATTAACAATCGCTGCGATGACAAACTTCGGCACTACGTTTTGTTCATTGAATTCAGTAAAACGTTCTTTAAGTTTAAAAGTAAGTAGGGTAGGCTACTTAAGTAATCTATTCAGCAATTATGGAAGCTGCCCATTATTAAGCCAGGATATTATCCCAGAGCGGCCTATTATATCCAGTGATACTTATTTCCTCTTATTGAACAGCCTAGGGATTAGAAAACTGTTAAAGCGACTATGTCCTGCACCCGAGAAACGAGTACCGGACGTCTAGATTAGTACTCAAGCGCCGAACCTAAAGGCCTACTAAAGTCAACTGTAAATTTAATTAAATTATAAATTAAATTAAATGGTTCATTTTACTTTTCTTGAAAATCTGTTGCGCGGTACCAGCAAACGCCAAAACAAAGATCGATAGCAATTTACACAGAGAAACGATCAAATTCAGAATACAAAATGTGAGTATATTGAAAAACCATTTACAACTTAAATAAATATAGAATTACGTCATATACAATTTATAAAGGAATATTTTTCATGAAACCTAAAAGGATAAGTGATACCTGATTTCTAATCACTTAGGATACATTTACAACTTTTTCAAAGATTTAAGATGCATTATTTAAAATTACAAGTCAAAACTTTTTTCTACGGCCTACATCTACACATTTGGTACTGATCGAACTATATCAAGTCTAAACAGGCTTTTAAATAAAAATAAAATAACATGTATTATTACAGTGTTATTGTACATTGTACACTGATACATATTATATTGCAATGCACATACAGAACACTTCTGTAAATATTTACACTTAAAGATGTAATTTAGATTATTCAAAATGTTATTAAGAAAATTCGACATTTTAAACTTAATTCTAAAAGAAGTATGTTAATAAGGATAATACTAAGCTTTAAAGTACCCAAATTTTAATCTATGACCCTGCTGAGAAATTATTTCCATAATTGATTTCATTTAAAAATTTGTTTTTGATTTACAATTTACTAATCATGAAACGCTGGCTGTTGATAGACTTTCGCAGTATATTTTACACTGAAAATGATACAGGAACAATTATACATTTTAACGTATCTGAATTTAATTAACACTCCTAATGACATACAACTTTCTAAAAGGTCTGCATTATTATTGGAAGAGAATTTGAAATATGGATCAAGACATTTAAACTACCCATATCCACATATTTTCCTTACTTTACTGTAGTATACACAAGTGCAGGATAGTTATAGGTTGCTTGATACTACTATAATTATTATAAACAGATGCAATTTCTTCAGACGATTTGTCTATGTTTTTGGAATATGTTACGCGATAACTTTTGAACTTTTATGAATTCATAAATCTACTGAATCATATTTTTTATCATAAAAAAATTGTTAAGTTTGAAATTTATTAATAGAAATAAACAACACTTTAAACGATCACCTGTACTACCCGTAAACAATACTCAGTTGCAAACCGCCATAAGTAATAAAGAAAAAATTGACAAGCCGTTTACGTTAATATAGCTAATGCAGCTGGGAAATTCCTTTTCTGGCCATAGATAATTTGATGTATGACGTTATTGTTTGCATTGATCATTTAAAAGGTGTTCAAACAAAACTTGATTTGTGTGACCAAATAATAGAGTGTAGAGTGAAAGATAAGCTACATAAAATTAAATTAAATGAACCCTTAGAAAAATACACGATGAATAAAAATGGAAGGTTGACTGATCAGCTGAGGAATATAAACAAAAGAGACCTGCTTAGCGATAAGGACCGCATACTTTACTTATCAATGTCATATGCTATTATAGCGGGAGAATGTAAGTTTTACAGTTCCAGAAGAGATTGTTAATGTTGGATTAAATATTCTAGTTCTGTTTGATTAAATATTTAAATTATTTTAGGAGTTTTGCGTTTATTAAAGAAAAAGAATTTTGTTATCATGAGAATAAAAAAAAATTTTTTTACAAACAGTCGGGGCGTATATGGAATAAATGAAATGTCCATATAAAATAATAATTTAACTTTTAGCGTATGAGAGCATGTTGTAGTAGCATGGCGTCCATGTAAGCGCTGTACTGGAAATAAGAGAAAATATTATTAATTATATCACAAATTGAATACTTTAGTTATTGAATAATTTGAAATCCGAACATTAATAGAGAATTAATATTAGTAAGGAAACTTGAAGAAAATCCTATCATTGTTTTCGAACTGCTGGGCACTTGCACCGTCTTGTGTTACCGGCTCAGATATCGGCAATGTTTTACTGCGTACGGTCATTGACCTCGTAGTAGTTGACCTCACTCTACAAACTGTGGAGGGAGGAACACATTAGCCCACCCAATGTGTTGAAGCTGTATAAACCCGCAAAACGCTCAGTTAGCAGCTATGTTCGTTTTCGGAACTGACGTGCAGCAGATACTACGTACCTATTTGTGTTTTGTTCGTTTAGTCATGTGTTTCTTTGTTTGTCTTTATTATTTGTAATTCGATTATTAGTCTTCTGATTTATTCTGTGTAAGTATAATGAGAGTCAGATCCCGTTGATCCGGGACCATCTTCTTCTCCCAGAGAATGATAGACAATGCTCTAAAAACAATACAAGGTAGAAGAAAAAATTCGATTTAATTTTTAGGTCAAGTTTTAGGCGTATCACAACCTGCAACAGGTGTTATGCCACCACGCGACGCCACTGGCATATTACAATGAGAATTTGCTTAAGGCAAGACTGAATGTTGAGACATTGTATAAGAGACAATAAGACACATGCCAAAATTGTTATTTTAAGTTAATTTTTGACAGTAAAAAAAATATTGAGTGTTGTGAAGTAATGCGAACATATGCGTAGGTATATGGCGAGTGCACGTGTGCGGGTATGAATAACTATGTTACGAAATAACAATAAAAAGTTGATTAACTTAAATAACTGTTGTGTAAGTAAAGTTTCTGACATGAGACTTACACCAAAATAAGCATAAAATCATAAAATGCATAAAGATTACCACCTATCTAGTGGTAATATTTATTCATCAATTTTAATAAATTAATATTAACAATTTAATAATACTATTAATACTAATATTCATTAATTTACTTATAAATTAAAGAACTAAATATACGAGTTCTTTTTACAAAAACGTTTTATGACCTAAAAGAAAAGCAATAAAATTAGACAGATTTCATTTGCACGTTTAGCTATGTCAGTGGACAATGTTTTGGATGAAGAATGTTATCGTTACTGAAGCCGTTAGGGTGAGGGAATGTTTCAGTCAATAAAATTGGCTAAAACGTTAGTTGATTTTATTTTTCGTAGGATATAATTCAGTCTTGCTCTGAACTCAAAAACGTGTGGTCGATGCTACTTGTTTAGACGATAGATCTACAAAAAAAGCGACGAGCACAAGTCAGAAAGTTCGCTAGTAAATTAATATCGAGTTCTATTACGGTCAGTACAAGATTGTCCGCATAGATACAACACTTGAAAAGAACACTTCAAGTTAGCCGGAGTAGTGTGTAGTTATACACACAATACAAATCGCTAATAAATATTAATTCACCACAGTTGTAGAAGAAGTACCCAACCCGAGAACGACCTGAACGCCGGAGAACAGGTGGAGATCCCGGCGTATCCTGACCATCCATCTAAAAGGAACATCTGTTGCCGCTTATCAGGAACGGAGGATCGACATCGCATCGTCCATCAAAAAGGGAAGTGAAATTATAAATATGAACTCTATTAACAACAGTCATAAACTTAAAGACAAAAATAACTTGTAGAAATTAAAATTTTATGTAATTAGAATTATTTTATGTTGTAAAGAATAGGTCAACAGAAACAGTTAATTAATTTTATTTGTAACAGAAACAGTTGATTAATTTATTTGTAACAGAAATAGTTAATTAATTTTATTTGCATCAGAAAAAGTTAATTAATTTCTTTGTTATTGGAAAAAATAGTACAGTAATAGTGGAATTTAAAAAAAAAAGAAAAGCTTTAATAAAACCGAAGCATTGCTGTATCTGAGTTCCGAATACTTATTCTATGCGACCTAGTACATCGCAATATTTTTGTATTACTGTACTATGATTTTTAATACGTTTTTAAAGTGACTAGAGATCATATATTTATTTTATCATATACAAGTAAAGAATCAGTTGGTTCTTTGTAGTAGGAAATATAAAACAGCAACAAAGGAATATTTATGTTTATTTTCCTTGCTAGATAAGGTTTAATAAAACTTGAATGGTCTCTCTAGACACATAGGCTAATATTCTATCTTTGAATAAATTAACGGATTACACAACAGTTAAAAATAGCTAAATTTAAATGGAAACAGTATTTCATTTTTTAAATAAAAGGTATTTTTTTAAGAAGTGAAAGATAGATTTCATGACAGAATTTTTATAAAAATAAATTAAGCTCTTATTTTTCAAAGAAAATAATAAATAATATGATATTAATATACCAAAGTTGAAGGAAAATTACCATAATACAGCCTACTACCAGAGAGTCGAAAGAAAATTAATTTCTTAGACCTAGATCAATAGCAACAGAAAGAATGTAAGAGAAATATAGTTTTGAAATAGTTTACTCGTATACTTCCGCCTTCAACAACAAAACTGATTACACTTTCTGAAAATAAAGTTATGTAGCCGGAACGATGTTTACCAATATATATACAGTAAAAGTACCCATTTTAACGAATGTTAATTATCCTAATGTTATGTTGGTGTTGAAATACAAAGTTAATCAACGAATGAGCTAATACCATTTTAAGAAGATATGCCTATTTTAAGTGAACGTTGAGATTGTTGTATAACTGTTCAGTGTCTTCTCTATCGGGAGAAGGAATATAAACGCCATCCAAGTTGAATCATAACTTCCAACAAAATCTCATGTCTTTGACATCTTCTAGTACTAAGGAATAAAATTATTTTTGTATATATGCTTCCTAACCTATAGGCTTAGAATATTTTGTATTCTGTTAAAAAGCTACACATTTTATGGATACCTAGAACCACGGAGCACAAAATTGAATAAACTGTTACATAATAATCATTGCATAATAATGACTTATTTAATAGCTGGAAATCTTAACACGAAGGAAACCTATCAACAAGTTAAAATTTATCTTTGTTTCCGAAATTTTATTTCAATAATCAGCAATTTCTTTAAAATGGAAGAAAATTTTCAGTACGTTTATCAGAACTCACTAAACCTTAGAAAACAAAACAACGTCATAACTAATAAACGTGATTTAAATAATGCATAATTTATTAACTGCTATCAACCTGACAGTACTAACATTAACCGCTAACATTATGTTACACTGTTAGTTACAGTCTATCAATTTGATAATTTTATACAGTTGTCTCAAAGCGTTTATTCGTTTTCTATCACTTTATATTACAAACGCTTTCCACGATCAATTCTGTTAATTTTACGCTTGCCGTATGAAGTTTATCAGATAAGAAGCTCTTTTCAAACGTTTTACAGTCACGTTGTGTAACATTAATATGACTGCGAACACTTCGGACGAGAACTCAACATACGTATCCCATCGATGTATTATAACACATCGATATTATTATACATCGATGACGTGTCCACGCTGTGACAGATTTAAACAACTTCAGTACCAGACGAAATTAATTTCTGTTTGTTAAACAAGACGCCATCGCCAATGTAAACAGGCGCCCATGAATAAACGCAATAATAACTATGTCTGTTGCACTTCACGTGCTTTTTAAGCGAACATAATTGTTACTTAATATTTCACAATAGACATGTTGACACATTATTTATAACAACGTTTCCTGACTCTGAAGAGCAGAAGAAATTTAATTGCACATGGAAACTACTATTTTTTGAAAAGCATGTTTTTATAAATATCGACATACATTATCAAAAAATATTTTTATCCACATAATACTCCTCTCGTAGTTACACGTACTTTATAATTTTTAGTTAGCTGTGCTTATACATTTATTTACATACCTAAGTCGCATGGTAACCATTTCATAGTCTATTTAAAGGCTGTAGTGTCTCTACACTACACACTATAGCAGCTACGGATGCTTTAAAACTATATGAGTTTATTTCATGTCTAATAATTGTGAATGTATTAAATTACTTAAATGTTGGGCAATAAAATCATTTCAACTTAAAATACATTATAGACAGATTTATAATGAAAGCGATATTGTTAAGCAAAATTTACGTAAATCTGAGTGACTGAAGTTATTCTGGTTGCTTAACAGTTTCTATTCTTTTACTTGTTTAACATTCTATGAGTAAGCCGCACAGCCACGACTCCCAGCCAACAGACTCCTTTGTTTCTCAGACTCAAGTATACAACTACAATTCATATACTGTATCTACATGTTTCATGGAAACATGTCATTCTTCCTGCGCTGTGTACAAGAATCTAAACGTTATTGTTTGCGAAGTACCAAAACATTGCGTAACTCCTTTGGAAGATCATAACTGACTACTGTAATCCGATTTCATCCAACAAAGGTCTGCTGGCCTGCATAATCTATGCAGCTTTGCTAAAGGATACGTGCCAAATCTTACTCGTACTACGTGGATATACATTGAAATGCCTTTTACATAATACTAGGACTGCAGTTGGATTTCCACCGGTATTTAGTGAAAACAGGATCATTTTTATATCGTACTGGATGTTTGTTTAAATTTGAGAGTAATAGGATTCTTTAGAATTTGTGATCGATTAAGATTTACATTTATTTTGAGACTTACTGTGCAAGTACCTGCCAACTGACTAACAATGTTAGTGTTGTCTTGACGTAACAAGTTTTACTAAGAATTAGAGCGAATGTTGTTCGGAAGGGAAAGGTCAATTACATTGTGACCCGATATGAGAGTCATAATTATTGTTCCTATGTTCTGAAGCCGTCTGTCTCGTTTCCGTACGTTTCAAAGATATTATTTAAATGCAAACATTAATACTAAACAAGCCATAGATATTAAAATAAATGCTAATTTTTTATTGAAGGAAAGCTTTTTACAAAGTTATAGGAGTAAAACCATTTGTCAAGAACAACAACAGTTGTTAAATAGTTAACATAGGGAAAGTGCAATTATATACATTGTGCCTACATTATTCATTCAATATATTAAATACAGTTCTGTTAACTAAAAAGTAACTATTAAAGTCTCTTCACGAAAACTGGTCAAGTGGTTCAAAAATTATATAGAACAAAATACCGTTGTGCCATAATCAAAGTGGTTAAAACAATTTAATGATAAAAAGTCATTATGATTGACCTTTTCTAAAAACGTTTGTAGTCTAAAGAACATCTTACAAATTTGAAATAACAAATATAAAACAAAAACATATTTTATGCATAATCTATTTAAAACAATAGAAACAGCAACTTGTTATTATTTTTTATTTTTTGAGAGAACACCTGTCACGTCCACGAACTCTCAGTTTCAAATTTTTCGAAAGAAAACTTGCAGCGAAAAAATATCTGTAATCATAAAAACAAAATTATCTTTGTAGAACGTCAGATATAGATGAAAAAAATATAAAAGTTTATTTATGTAATTATGAACCTATAACTTCTAACACTATGTTGTATTACACACTCTCCTTGACAAAAATGGAACTGACTTATTACTTTGAAACGACATGAGAGTTTAATTTTTTCAAATAGGGGTTTAGTTTACGTGGAAAGTAATTTCATTAACAAGCAACAATAGCTCATACAAAATTAAGTATGTAATTGTAAGGTTTACTTATTTTTGTACATAAAGTTGCCTCAATATATAATAAAAAATTATGACACACCGTCCGACTGTTGTCTGACTGACGAGAGTGTATTTACTGAAGTCCTGAGACGGGTTGTAAATTTTCAAAGATAGAGAAACCGTATTAAATTTAGTTTAAATTCCTTTTAACATTAGCTGGCTAACCCATCACTATCCTATCGTCCATCTCCATCTTGATATTTAGGCATGACACTTTTAACCAAGTATTTATTTGGCTTATTTAGATTATTTTAGAAATTTGCACTTGCTTGGTTTTCTGAGACTTACATTAAAAAAAACAAATTTGCCCATAAAAATGTTAAGGGATCTTAAACAGAATCATATGACAGTCCTATACGTTTTCATTTGGATTTTCTTTGCAGACATGTAGTTACTTTCCCAAACTCTCAGTTTAAACATGACTTTGAAGACTGGGTTTACCACCAACATGAAGCTTCAAACTTTGGTAATATATAATTTACCCTTCATTATCCATTTTCCCGATATTTGTCAAACCCCATTAGAAACCAATTTGTTTAGTCTGTATTCTACTTTCACACAAAATTAAAAGAATCTGTAAAGAACTGAAGTGGCATCTACTTATTATAAAAAAATTACTAAAATCTAACCATTTTAGAAAGTAGCAAGGAAGCAAACTACATATTGTATATTATTGTAAACTTGTATATTTTACAATTTTGTTGTTTCTCATATTCTAAATTTTGGGAGCTTTAGAAAAGATTCGGTACAATCTATTTTGAGTTCCACTACAATAAAATTATTAAAGCATTCCTGTGAGATTCTCCATTTTCTATTTGTTTCAACCAATCTCGTTTTGTAAACAACCTATTTATTGGCACCAATATTAAGTAGCAATGATTGGCTTTTCATAGTGACTATTACTTAATTTTTAAAACGTGACGTGATAGTGTTATCGTGTAAATAGTTTAACCGTATGTATTAGGTTTATAAATTAATGAGATTTTCCTTTTAATTCAGCATTTAAAGGTTACATTTTTTGAATGTATGCAAAGTATTATCCAGTTACACTGTAAATACTTTACACTAACAAATCGAACTACATGTATGCTTACACTCGACTTTTAATATACGGCATTTGAAACATATAAAAAACTAGTTTACTAAAAGAGCAGTAAACACGATGTGCTACCTGAAACTTTCATACTATCATAGTGTGACAAATTATGGTAAGGAAGTAAGACTTTTCAAGCTATCGGCAGCAAAATAAAAATTGATTTTCCTACCTATAAAATAAAAAGTCATTTGTAAAGTGAAAGAAACTACCAAAGTAATGATCAGTAGCGTGTATGTCATTCTCGCCTAAATCGTTGTTATTCCAGGCAGCAACGTTTCCTACACAATGAAACGCGTTACATTGGTATTCCAAGCACTACTTCGAATTGAGTTCAACTTTACATCTGCGCAGTAAGGGGTTAAACCTATTTTGATGTACTGTATTTAACAAATTGATTGCCTATAATATAAGATGTGTGTGTGTGTGTTTCGTGCACGCGTTCTTGTGTTTTCTCTTAGGCGCATTTTAAAATTGAACAGAAAACCTTAAGTTCTTAAAAGTGGTCTGTTTAATAATATTATTAATTAGAATAATAAAAATAACAACAAGAATAATAAATAATAATTAACATATTCTTTTATTGTTTTAGCAACGGCGTTTATATCGTCCCTTATAACTATCCCAAACACCTTGAAAATTCTTATAACCGGGAAGCAAAATGACTGTATTGTAATGTGAAGAGTTTGCATGGAACAGTATGAATACCTTGGTGTAAGCGCTCTACCTAACTAAAATGTATCTCAGGGGCAACGTTAACAGACCATAGAAGAAAAGAAGATTTACAAGAGGTATATAAAATAACGCTCAAAGAAATATATGTATATTGCTCAAAGAAAATGTTAGCGATATGGGCCTCAAATTCAACATAGAAAAAACAAAAATATTAGTGCAGACTAGAAGACAAAGAAACTACGGAACAATAAACATTATCGAAAAGGTGGACAACTTTAAATACTTGGGAACCATATTAAAAAAAAAGGCACAGAAGAAGCCGAAATCCGGAACAGGATAGTCCAAGCCAATAAAGCGTATTTCGCCACATCAAGTATCTTCAGATCCAAATCATCTACAGAAACACAAAACTAAGAATATACAAATCAATGGCAAGACCCATCCTACCCTACGGCTGCGAATCGTGTATCCTGAACTCCAAAGCAGCAAACACTCTCGATATCGTTGAAAGAAAAATATTACAAACAATCCTGGGACCAGTTAATGACGTACACGGCTGGAGAATAAGATATAACTTTGAATTGTACCAAATATATAAAGAACCTCCACTAACACAATACATAAAACTACAGCGTCTAAGGTGGGCTGGTCATTTAGCCAGGATGGGGCAAGCCAGAATACCACGAAAACTACTGAATACCAGAATCCACGGAAAAAGACTAGTGGGAAGACCGAGGAGAAGATGGGAGGACGCGTTGGATGAGGATTCAAAAGAAATAGTGAAAGTGCGTTCCTGAAGGAAAATGGCTACCGATAGAAGAGAATGGGGGAAAATTGAAAGATGCCAGGGCCCAACAAGGGCTGTAGTGCCATACGATAGAGAGATATAAAACAACACAAGAAGTAACAATTAACTACACAATAAATCTATTATAAACGAATGTTAGTCCGACTGCAGTGTTAGCACGACTACGAGTGTTTTCCGTGGTAGTTGAAGTTAGTATGGAAACGTACCGTATTAGGCCTAAGACCACTACACTGCACTCGCAGTATACTATACCCATAAATTTTGAACTCGATAACAACCCTAAAGCGTCCCTGGGAGACTCTACCATCAACATCATTACGGACATACCAAACGACTGTTCAAAATCAAATGTACATAATCAGGTAACCGACCGCATTAAAGAGGAATCAAAATGTTTATATTAAGAAATCATTGAAATACCAAATTGTAATTAACTTTTAAAGACTAAAAACTCTGTATCTGAAAGACAACTTTAGTTAAATTTGTTTAGCCAACAGTATGATTTGTCAAGTCAGTCAGAAGTACGGTAATTATTATATTTGTATTAAATCATCATTCCATGGATTTTTTTACCCAATATCAATGTATTTATTAATAACGTCTCAATGTACACACACACACACACAGGTGGTGGCTACCTTACGTGAGCCATTCGGCGTACATGGAAGGTAGTGTGACCAGCAAACGGTACTTCAACCACCCATTATTGCCCATTGTCGCAGGTACTCATTTCCATAGTATGAATCGGTCTTTGAGCTGACAAAACGCAACTTGATATTATGATGCGGCCCAGAATCGAACCCAAAAATTAGTGGTACCATACCCACTGATCTACTAAAACCCTAAAAGACATTTCTACTGCAATTAAATTGAACGTCTGACGCCTTATTTGAGTCACGAGGAATGATAGTCATTTGTGCGTGTTTACTATATTTTAACTGTAGGTATATTCCTATCTGTGTGTGCATAACATACGTATAGCCACAATTATTTTGCAATAGTGAAAAAGAAACAGGTTTTACGAAAAAATAGTGCAATAATGTGAAGTAACATACAAAAGATGGATTCAAAAAATTTATGTGAAATAAAGGCATGAGACACCTAATTGTTTGTGCCTTTTAATAAAGTTCATAAAACTTTTAAGAATTAACACGTTTTTAACTTAACTGTTTTGTTTTGTTGATAAAAGAAAATGATTTCTTTTTGAAGCATAAAATTATTCTTTCATTACAGAATATCATCTCCTTTCTGCAACTTATTTACGTTATACGAGACTTAGGTCGACGTGACTCGAATATGTACATTCGAATGAACTCTAATCCCATAACCTGGACTTAAGAGTGTCAGATATACGCTCACAACACACAAACACATACACACGCACGACCGCACGCGCAGACACACACACACACATACGTTAGTGTTGGTTTTCCAGATAGGACCGAGTTCTTCGTTTCTATTATACAGGAAACAGTGGTAAAGATGTAAAAGCAATTAAAAAGAAAATAAAGAATGAACTCAATCATGGCTTGAATGAAGTGCAATGCGCAATAAAGCAGGGCAGGAACTTACAAGAGCACATGTAGATAGCTGAACATTATTAAGTGGGATACACAGTATATATGATGTGTGATAACTGATATGTGAATATGTGATTTTATAAATTTAGAGAGCATTTTGTTATTCATTCACAACGCTAAATTGACGGTGTTAAATTTATGGTCCGGTGCGCCTTACATTTGAAACTGAATACGGTAATGTTAATCAGTAGCCTAGTGTAAGGGCACTCGTAACCTGCAAATAGACCCAACAAACCTTTTTTTGGTTTTTTGTTTTAAAACAATCTTTATTATTTTCTGACTAATTTCATACCAAATTTATGTTAATTCGCCTGATATTAAATTTTGTATGATTTAAAAAAAATAGAGATCGTAGGAAAAGTTCTGTCAAAAGTGATAATTTTACTACTTTTTACAAATCTGTAACTCCGTTATAACAAATCTTAGAAACACGTGGGTTTCACCATTGGAAAGAGAATGTTTGTGTTTAGGAAGGAAAATTTTGTATTAACACAAGCGTTTACAAGCTAATATTTGCTGATCTGAGTCATCCTAATTTGTTTAAAAAATGTCTTCATTGTGGTACACAAATGCAAACTAGTCGCTAAAGCATTTAATTTGGAATAGATTGCTAAAAATATATTTGTTGGACTGGATACTTTGGTTTTGGTTGTATATGATGCTGTGCTGTCCTTCAGTGAAGGTAATATTTGTAAGTGTCAAGTCTTACAAAAATTAGCGATCAAACCAAAAGGACTTGCAACGAATCCTTGAGGCAGCAGTAGATGAATTGATAAAAATGGTTGGACAGTCAACTAGAAATGTAAAAACAAAACTAAAATACCAAATGGGCATAAATGAAGACCCCGAGTATTGAGCTTAACTGTTTTAAATCAAATAAAATAATAAAAAATGTTTTAAAACTTTAAACGCGTTTTTCTAAAAATCTATATTTTTAGATAAATAACCCATTATTTTATAAACCAAGTGAACTAACAAGCTGATTTTTTTGTAGATATTGGGTTAGTAGAGATATAACTACACTACTAGAACTATGTAGTTTACTGGAAAATGAAAACGTGAAAGAATATTAAGTAAGCTTTCTGTAAGCAAATTTTTACAGGAGAACATAAAAAATTCTAAAAAATCACGAAATTGAGATATTTTTATAATTGTAATGGCGTTTGGAGCATATAAAGGGCTTATCAGCATGCTAATATTAATAGCATGATAATATATCAGAAAGACTCTTGTCTTTCACAGCATCTGAGATAACAGGTCTCAAAATTGATGAATTTAACATGGTAAGCATAGCCGGTTTTACTAGTGCCCTTAATTTTATCAATATATGTAGCTTAATTTTTAGATAGAACAGAATGTTTTCCTGTAAATTATTATTTAATATTTGTTTATTAACACGTTTATTTTTAATACATATTACTGAACGTACTAAAAGTACATATATGTATTTTTAATACATAGAGTTGCTTAAATCTATCCAGGTTTTACCTAAAGGTAATAGGGTTTATGTTTGTGAAGCTTGACCTTTTAAGTAGAGTCAGTCTTTACCACACGAGCACTGAGTATATAATCATAAATTAGTTACACAATACTCCAGCTTCTCTAGTAAAATTTTGATTATATTTATACGGTATTTCAAAATATAGGTATTTTACATTGTTTGAAAGAAGTAATGCTTTTGTTCCTTTCATCTGTACCTATGCTTAATTATTGTGATAACATATTAACATATGACCACAATTGACTAAGTTATTTGAGTGATTGTTATTAGCCTATAGACGTACTTACAGGCTAATACTATCTTACAAAACAGCCCGTGTGACGTTATTCATACGACAAACTGGACTAGTACGTGGCTAATATACTGAAAGGGGAATGAGAGCCTCCAAAGGACGTTTTCTCATACAGCACACATTAGGAAGATTAGTTTAAATCACGGTTCGAGCAGTGTCAGCCTTCATCAATCTTAATTAGTTCAAAGTTACCTCACACGTACTACAAATCCATGTCTTTGTATTCTGATACGCGTAACGTGCTATAATTAGTGTCAGATCTGTTGAGGAGTTTGTTATAATCAAATTTGACCTAAACACACACTACACCGCCATATGAGTGTGAGTGTGTGATGTGTCTGGTTGCTCGTGACTGCAGAAGTAAGTAGAACCCAGTTGTGTGAAGCTATTTTTTCAAGAAAAAGAAAGAAAGGTAAATAAACTTAGAAGAATATGAAATTTGTAATAAAATTTTAAAATATTTTTACTGATATTAACTGTCATCAAATTTAACTTACAATATTTTTTTAATAGGTACTAAATTAAAGTAAACCGTTTTACGTATTTATTAAAAATTTATTATTACAAGGTGCGGTCCTTTTTCTGGTTTACATTAACGGTGAATTGACCCTACTAATAACTATGATTTCTAATCAGTATATGTCAAGAAATAACAACGAGTATAAACGTATAATTATTTAAATTAATATACGAACAATTTGTAAACTTGCGTACTACAAGAATCTTATTTATGTATAAAAGTATTCACGGCCTTATTGAAGTAAATATCTTGAGGATCGGTTACAGAGTTGCTTATATAAGACGCTGAAGGTACGTCTAGTTCAAATACTTGTGGCAGAGTGTGTTGACTCCATTGGCGAAATCCATCAAAATGACGAATATAGTTTTTGACAGTAAAGAGGTTGACTGTTTCAATCAGAATATATCCTTTAGGAGGAAAGTTATGAAGATACTGGAGTGAGACTTTCTATAAAATATCTAATCATTTTAGAAATATGTGTTACGTATAATTACATGTTACTTGTTTGCTTTATAAATGTTTACTAAACATTTATAAAGCAAACAAGTCTGTCGTCTATTGTCTTTCGTCTATAACATATTGACGTTCCCCCCCCGATCTGTCAAGGAGGTTAGGATCGCTATGAGGAGAGATGTGGAGGCCATCACACACACACACACACACACACACACACACACACACACACACACACACACACACACACACACACACACACACACACACACACACACACACATCTATATATATATATATATATATATATATATTATAAAAGAGCCTGATATTTCATATATAGGTTAATTTTGTGTGTTTGAAGTTTGGAGTCCATCTGGTTTCCTTCGTTGCTGGAAGTTTATTTTTTCCTGCGCTAAGTCAAACTTTTTTGAAACATTTCGTCAGTTCTCTTTCTTAGAATAATTTCCCTTGACTCTCTGATTTTTGACATAAGTAACCAGAATCTAAAGATTTTTTTTTAGAAAAAATTTGAATAAAATGTAGGCAAATTCAAATGTATCATTAAAAACAAGTAAAATTATAGGAGATTTTTAAATGTTGAATTCACGCAAAAAACCTTTACACTAATATATTTACCAATTACTGTATAATTTTAGATAGTCTATTATTTTTGGGAATATTTGTTTAAGACCATTACAATCCTAAACGACAACACTTAATAGTTTGCTATGCGAGGACCATCTAGATTCAAAACTGGATGGTTTTCATTTGTCTGTTGTATTCTCGGCTCGGTTACATAAATTCCCTTAGCAGAGTGATAAAAAATGATGAAATGCTACTATGTGAAGCAAAGGGAATTTTCCAGTCTTGAAACTTATAAATACTCTGCTTCAGAACTAAATTCAAGCGGTGGAATAAGACATTAACAAATAAAGCTTGGTGAGCTTGTTCTTTGATTTTTCCTTTGCAAGCCATTAAAGTTACCAAATATAACACTAGGCTCTGTATAGTACTGCCTTATTTTGCTTCTGTAAGAAATCTTGACTAAAACTGAAGCCAATAAGTAAAATAGTACCTGTGCTGTACGGTCAGAACTAACATAATAAAAAACCGAGAAAACGTTCAACTAACGCACATTTCGTGATAACATGTTGTACAATAACAGAGCACTGACATTTTTGGCAATATCGAAAGTCTCATCAACTTGAAAAGAGAAAACTGAGCCGCCCAAAATTCTGACTTAATTAATTCATTTATACTGTATAGTCTGCTATGCGATAAATTATTCAGTTTGAATCGTTTTCGAATCACCACTAAAAACAGTTTTAAATTTTCTTGTGTTGTTTAATTTCCAGTGGACAGCTATCAATTAATAATATAAGGAGCTCTATAAAATTTCCCCTATTTAGCAAACCGGTAGCTTCACTGGGCGCCTATACGCTATTTTTTTTTAGAAAGAAACAGAATACTATTAATTGGTAAACGCAATTAGTACATTCAATCGGATGTCTTCGTTACATTAAAAAGTAACAGAAGAGCATTTTTCTCAAAGATATCTAACGGGTTGAGGGTACTGTAAGTCGCCGCATATCTGCACTGGTTGTAAAACCAGGAATAGTGACCGTTGTCAACATTTGTCACTGACATGTCTATCGTTATAGGGCTTGCTGGGTTTTCAAAGAGTATGTGGCTACTTCTAGAGGTTTCAGAGACTTTGTCGTACATTCATTTGTTAGTATTGTGCACATCCGTACCTTACTGAAATGGAGTACAAAAGTAATCATAATTTTCGGTGCTTCATTGGAAAAAAAATGTTACAAAAAATGTGTTCGTGATTAGAATCTTCCTCCAGATTCAATACAGCGTGTAAAGTGTGATGGTAAAATCTTAATAAATTTGAAGGGATAAAGAAATTTTTGCCATAGGTGTCAGAACAAGGAGGGCTCCAAAGGGGGTTTGACAAGAACATATGTTTTCATAGAAGAGAAATGCACCAGCCTCTCCACCACAACTCCACTCTCATCTACACGTCGGTGGACCCTGTTATCCCGAGCAATCCACTTCAAGGTTGTAGTAACCAATCCCTTCAGCGGAGTGGATCGGTAAGCAAACGAGAGATGGGGACTCTGTCAGGGCAATCTGGTGATATCCTGGGCCCTGGCCTGGCAGGATGGTGCACATCGGCAGCAGGATGTGCATCTAGTGTGGAGGCGGAGGAGGATATAGTAGCCCAACGGCTGCACACATGGGCTGAGTCAGTTAGCCTACTGCGACCGGGCAGAGAGAGCTCGTCAGCTGAGGTGAAAGCAACTCTCTAGGGGAAGAGCACCCCAAATCAAAGTTCCTGGTCCTTCAGGTTGGGGTGTTGGATTGGAGAATTCACATATCCCATCTGTGAAACTCTTTTATGTGCAGAAATCTATCAGTTTCTCAGCCAATCAGTTGTCTGCATTTTACCGTGATAACTGGCGGAGGCTGTCAAAGGAGGCCTTGACTCAGTAATGGGTTGTCGCTCCGCTGAAGAAGAAGAAGAAGAAGAAGATCAGAGCAAGGAAACTGCAAAATTCTGTGCGCAAAATTAACACAAATAATGAAGGGTAGACTGAATAATGTTATGGACTGATACAGAGACGTGTAGAAAGTTTACATGGAAGAATGGATTTGCTGCGAGTGGATAGTGAAGCAAAACATTAAGCAGAGAAAAGAAGAAAATAGAAAAATCTATGGACATAAAAATAATAGATGGATGAAGAGGGAGAACTTTTAAAAAAATATAAAGCATTTAAGGAGGATGTGAAAGCACCAGGAAGTAACTGTCAGTTCGGAAACTGCTTTTCAAACAAGTAAGTGTTGGGTTGTGTGTTTTACATAACCTGATGGATTGCAAAGGCTGTTTTGTTGTCGATTGAAGTAAATATGGAAGAGAAAGACAATATCAAGTACATAAAACATACGCGATAACACGTTTTCGGAATAGCGCGTAGTCCTCCGTTATCTATATTGTGTGTGTTATTCGCTTGGATTTTTAAATATTCAATTTCAGTCACTTCAAAAGAGATCGACCTAACTAGAGAAACTACGCGAAAATGAATAAACGAATTCAGGGACAATGGTGTCTTCCTGATGGAGAACAGCTCAAAAACTGGCGGCGGGGGATATTGAAATTGATGAAAGTGCATTCGGTAGAAGGTACTACAACAGGGGCCGACAAATTTTAAACTCGGATGGGAACTTGAAGAAGTTTGTAGGAGAACAAAGAAGTACTTCCTAAAGGTGGTGAATAATCGCAATGCAAACACAATAAATCGTGTAATTTTAGATAATATAGATCCAGGAACCGATATAGTTACAGATATGTGGCGCGGCTACAATTCGCTCGAACAATTTGAGTATACATATTTGTCTGTAAACCATTCGCTTATATTTATAATCCTCACAATTCTATAAAACGTTATTTTTTTAGCCATAGTACTTGTAAAAATACGCACTGAACTAAAATAATTAAAAAACTACTTACCATGTAAATTAATTACAGTAATCCCTGGCTTTAGCATAAAAGTAAATAGGCCTACTAGGTGAACTTGAAGTTGATAAAATAAAACTCCACAGAAAGCAATCACTGATTAGCAACAGTTTTGACATTCGCTGTGTCGAATTGATAAAATTATATTAAGGAATACGGGAAAAAGTATAATGCACAACAAATAAAACAGCTGTGCATATTACCACAGAACAGTATTCATGGACGTTGAATATTACACCGTAAATCTTTTATGTAATTTCTCACCTCGGACTAGTTACTTATTTATTTACAAATCAACGATTATTAATAATTTTTCGCAAAAAGTGAAATAAATAATACCATGGTTTCAACTGAAAATACTCTTTGTTCATAAAATGTAAATGAAGTTCAAACACACATACGTATTTATGTCCGTGTGCGCGTGCGTCCGTGCGCCTGTTTAAAATTTTTGTAGTTAAATAATGTATTACGTATTTAATTCTTAACAAAAATCTAATTTTTAAAGTACGTATCTTTTATTTATATTGGTAATTTACAAAAAAATTAAAGCGTTAGTTTTACATACACGACATAGTTAAAGAAATTATTTACGATATAGATATATAAATATATAGATGTATTATTATATTTAATATTACTTTTACAGCACTCTGTCCGTTCATTTAACAAAACAATTAATTAAGGCAATGTTTGGCGTGTGTGTCCCAGTATTATTGTCCAAAAGTTTGTATCACATGTGCAACATTTGTAATTGTACTGTGCAAAAATGTTTTAAACCTAGGAGATTCTTTACTGAAACTCTATCTCTCTAGGCATATAAATTTTTAATAATGTACTATCTAAAATATCTCTACGTTCACCTTAGCACTTGAATACGTGATCAGGAAATTGTCATTTGATAGGAATTCAACATTACAACATAAAATGGTTCAGATCGTAGGGTATCCAGATGATATTAATATTGTATGGCAAGATCACAAGGAAGACTAAAACAGACCTTCCAGGAACGCAAAGATGAAGCAGAGGAGATAGGATTACAGGTTAATACAGATAAAACAAAGGCTATGATCAGCACTTGGAAAAAAACCAGAAAAACTGAACAGTTTGAAATCGAACCACTAAACCTGGAAAAAGTTAATTAGTTTAAATATTTGGGATGTTGGATGGCAGAAGACAATGAAGAAATAAATGAAATAAGGAAATGATACAGGCCGCAAATAGAGCATACGCTTCGTTGACATCTATATTCAAGACAAGGAATATTCACCATCAGTCCAAGGTCACATTATATAAAGGAAGCTGCTAACATAGTCAGTACTTTTGAAAGGATAATTTTGAGGAGAATATATGAACTGATCCAAGTCAATGGGTTATGGAGAATGCGTCACAATGAGAAGCTATACAAGCTGTATAAAGACAATGATCTGGCCACAACCATCCGACTGCGTAGACTGCAATGGGCAGGACACATCATTAGGATGGAAGACAACCGAATACCTAGGAAGGTACTCTTTAGTCAAATCGAGGGTAGAAGGCCTGTTGGAAGACCCAAGACACGATGGATTGACGCACTGGCGAGGGATGCTGATATTCTACTTAAAATAAAAGATGGACATCGATCGCCAAGGACAAGGGAAAACGGAGGCGGATTATTATGGAGGTTAAGGTTTTACTTCGAACTGTGGTGCCATAGAAGAAGATCTAAAATATCTAATACCATATTCCATAATCTGTTCTTATATTACACGTTAATTCTGTATTTTTTAATATTACAGTTTGAAGTTTACCATTAATTACGTATTTCACGCTTATTGTAATGCTTGTCGTTATTTCATATCTTCTTCAAACATTTTGAAACGCACTTATTTGACTTATGTTATGCGCTGCCGTGCTGGGCTCAAATGAAAGTAACACAAAATACATTGAAATATACGTAATATCTAACTTAAATACGGGGGGGGTCAGAAAACAGTCGGTACCACTAACTAGTGAGCAGAGTCAACATGAACCTATTTATTTCAGAATGAAAATCATCCTGTTAATCTTATACAATTATGAGTCAGCCAGCGAAGAAAAATCAATTACTGAATAAGTTAAATCAATTACTGAATAAATCAATTGCTGGATAAATCAATTAACGGATAAATCAATGCCAGTTTACAATATTGTTGCGCGTTGTGCACAAGCTATAATCTGTTCATAAAATTTTAACACCTTAATATATTACAAATTTCTTGTAAAGATATGAGTCCGCATTACACAAAGTAAGGAATTTAGTTCATTTTCTTTTCAACTAGCAATCTGGCTGACTGGAAGCTCTTGCTGCATGGTAATTAATTATTAATAGTGTTACTTAAAAATCGAAGATGTGTCCTCTCGCAGACTGCTGTCGCCGGTCATGCAGTGCGTGAACCCGTTGTGGGCACGTGTTGCTCCGCTGGTCCCACGGAGTGCTGTCGTGTATGTTCTCAAACGTAGGCCGAAGAAATACTGGAACAAGTCAAAATTCTCTGGTATACGTGGACCAAGCTTTATGCTGAAAGTTCCATAATCTTTAGTACATGCCGACTAGTTACATCACGCGCACATTCACTCTCACAATGGGTGATGGCAATTTACAAGATTACAGTTATAAGTTATAAAATTACAGCTTCAATTCTATAATAAATGACTGACATTAAACACTAAACATCTTTCTTTTTCTTTTCTAACTGACTGACTGGAAATAACTTAACTCAAGAGGCTAACTGCTACAGACAAGTTACATCATGGTCGCTTACGACGAGTTACAGTGTCTTGCATAAAATACATACTTTTCTTTTACAAGCGTACGGTTGGCGAATATAATTCGTCACTAGCATTGATTTATGCTGGCCAAGAATTCATAATTACCTTGGTAGATGAGGCTCCCAACCAAAAGTGCCGATCGGGCGACCACGGGTGACTCTCCTCACGGCCCGGGTGTAGGTGGTCAATTGAACTCAGTTAGCCGGCGAAACGACTTCGTTAGAAAAGATAGGGGGAGTCACGTCAAGGAAGGACTGACTGATGCTCAGTCAACTATCTGTCCCGCCATTATTTAAACGTATTATTATTTAAGTTAATATTAACCGTTGCTGCATTCGGCAGAAATGCCGAATAACTGCAACACTTAATATTTTTTAGAAACAGTAAATAGTTTTTAAAGTATGCCTAACCAATTTCAATACGTAAATTTTTTGTGGACAAGCAACGTTCAAATCCTACAAGTTTATTGTCATACCCGACGAATTTCGTTACTAAATTTCATTACAATTTAATTGCAAAAACTATAATATGACTGAACAACAAAATTTAATATGATCAACTGTGTTTACCATGTTAGTGAACAGTTGAATCGATGTGGTTGACACAACGCTGTCAGAGTTACTGTAAGTCTGTAATGAGACATTGTGTAACAAAGTAAGTATTGATGTGCATGCTAATCACTACACAGGACACAGTCCGGTCTGCATAATTGTACAGTACCTGTAACGGTTCAGTCAGGTACCTTACGTGTAACAATGTAATCTGAACGTATTTGTCAGAATTACGTCAGTGTGCTGTCACAGCTAGACAACTGACAGTTTGCGATGCATAGGCTATGTGACATGATTACATTATCCACGTGTTTACATGTCCTGTTACTGAATATCCTGTACACAATACGCAAACGTTCTTCCGTGCTTCATTAGTGCTCGCATACTAAGTAAAAATTGTCTTAAATGTAGCAACAATAGCAAACTATTAAATACATCTTATTTTTTAGACCATCTTCAACACTTAACATTTATATGCTTATTTATTCTAACATAAATTATATATTTTTTGTCATAGGAACAAATGTTTTGTTTATATATCTGCAACGAGTTTGTTCTAATTCAAAAGCTAAAACCTATCTGAACGTAACTAATAATTATGGAATGACAGTTTTTCTTATCAAATCTACTAGCTGCTTTAATTTAATTTTTTCTTCCTAAAACTCTGAAATTTTCCAACGACAAATAATCTGGAATAAATTAATTACGTTTTGCCTGATGCTAACTTTATGTTGTTGCTCATTGTAATTAATCTTGATTTAAAATTATTATGTTGTAATGCAATTACTTTTTGGGCGCAATACTTACTACTGCTGTGTATTGCAAATAACAGCTTAAGAAGTGACGAAATTCTTTGGTTTGACCTAGCGTAGTGAGCTGTACCGACCCGCAATTTAGTTTATATAACAACATTATGTTAAGACTGATTCTGATTGTTATGTATCTGGAAACCTGATATGAACTTTAAGGAATATATTACTAAGTACTCGACGTATTAAGCAACGACACTCTGATGATGTACAACAGACATCTACGTGTATGTTTGCGTCCGCGTGTGTGAATCACTGTAAACACATGAAACGCAAGATCTTTGTTTAAAATGTATACACAGATGCAAAAAAAAAAAAATAATAATATTTCCTTAAATTTCCGTTTGTTTAATGTGTACAATGAACATTTCTCTTGAGCAACAATAATCTATGTAAAATGGATTGTACCTTTTTAGTTGCAAAAACATTAATTGTACAGAGAGAGATAGAGAGGGGGAGAGAGACAGAGAGAGGGAGAGTCAGACAGAGACAGACAAGCAGACAGAGAGAGAGAGAGAGAGAGAGAGAGAGAGAGAGAGAGAGAGAGAGAGAGTGAGAGAGAGAGAGAGAGAGAGAGAGAGAGAGAGAGAGAGAGAGAGAGAGAGAGAGAGAGAGAGTGTGTGTGTGTGTGTGTGTGTGTGTGTGTGTGTGTGTGTGTGTGTGTGTGTGTGTGTGTGTGTGTGTGTGTGTGTGTGTGTGTGTGTGTGTGTGTCATCCCACCGTACGGGACATTGTTGTAGTGTTTTGAGTTAGATAGTTCGACATTTCTTCGTCTTCTTCGTGGGGGGGGGGGACAAGGTTTTAGGATCTTTACGAAACGGCAATGACAAAATACGCTACAACACAGTGATATGGGCCAGAATAAGAATAGAAGATAATAATATTCCGGGCTGCTGAAAACTACAAGACTTCGGACCCACACACTCACACATATTATATACATATAGGCCTAATATTCAAGTAATTTATCTCGACTAGATGGTAAAAGAAACGTTCGCTCTGTTTTACTCTGAAGTTGAGTTTTCCTACCAGTAGCTACTTAAAACAATAAGCGCCTGATTGAATTGAATCAGTTTGCTCTGACTTTCTCCCAGCCAAGCGGAAAATTCAACATTATTGTAGTAGAAACATTGATCGGTTCTATAATTGAATTTTCATGTTTAACCGCTCTATTTCACAAGTAAAAACTAACACGGTTTTAGCCGTTTCTTAACTTCCTTATACAAATATAATGTTAAGTTGGACTGCTTTGAATACTAACTCAGTGAATTCATACAAATTTCTTCTTTTTTTTATATAATTACGTTTAAAAATCTCAACGAAACAGTAAATATGTTTGAAAAACTATGAATCATTTCAAAATACTGACTTTCAAGTAATCTGGTAACTATAGTATTCTACGTATATGGTTGGTGACCATAATTACGCTTACGTAGTGTAATTTATATATTATAAATTTGTACACTCGTGTTTAAAGACGTACTTGGTAGAAAGTCACATTTCTTTTAGATCGAAATTAACTTATGTTCTAACCATTACTGTACTACCAGTGTTATTTACAAAATAATATCATTTACATATCAACCTTGTAGCAATCGAAACATTAAAAATTTAATTTTTCTTCTCGACCAGTCTGTTCACACGCAGCGGTGGCAGCGACTCCAAGAACAGGGCCATAAACAAAGTTAATTGGGATAGGCGACAACTAACGCCAATATCAGACAATGGAAGCGTGTTCAGCACGAGGTAACAAAAGGAACGACGACTCAAGCTGACAGGAGAGGACCAACGGAGAATTATGACACCAAAACAAACCGAACAATGTACTTGGGCTCAGTCACACGTTTACGCAGAATCGAAGCGAAGATACATTTAAGGGTGTAGCTAAGAAACGACTTCACGACAAAAAACGAGACGATGCACAAAGGATTGAAGAAGCGTTGCAGTCTATAGAAACGATCCGAGCAACAAATTGTGAATAGAAGCAACGATGTCGCACAGCGGGGTGTACGTCTAAGTGACAAGCTGAGATTTACAACGAGAAAGCGTGGAGGTTGCAGCTGTTGACACTGGATGGAAAACGGTTAATTGCCAGGACGCGGAGTTACAGAAACGAACAATACCCAAGATGTTAGAGCAAACCCTTGCTTGAAACTTTAAACAATAAGTTGACTGACAGGCGAGGAATGCCTTGCATTTCTCCGAACGAGAGTGACGCCTGGACAAGACGATTCAAAGGACATATCTAGCTACCTATCAGAACAAAGTATTTCACAAAAGAGAGCGAAGGAGAAGCCAGTTTCCATAGCAACTAGGAGAAGAACAAATCAGAGGGTAGAAAACTGGAAGACTTCGAAATGGTGGGAAAAGACTTCGAGAGAGGGTAGTTATTCAGCCTATCATAGTAATCTTAGGCGTGTACAAGCCAGAGACCAAATTTCTAGTAGGGAGACGTTGATAAAAACTAAGTGTCCGACACGGGGCGAAGGAGTCTTACATAAAATTTTGAGTCGTTCGCGACGAAGTCTAATCATAAATTTTGAAGCAGTCTTATAATAATAAATTTTGACGGAGTCATATAATAACTTTTGAATCGTTCGCGACGCAGTCTTATCGAGCAGTTCGCGAAGAGTCTTATAATATTTTAGACTATAAAAGTATTAGAGAGACACATAACTCTCATGATTAATCTCATGATGTTGTAGACAATTTCATAAGTTTACTAGGTGACCCGGCAAACGTTGTTTTGCCAGATAAATTATTTCTAGTGAATATTTTGGTAGTTAAATAAAAAATAACTAACTTATTGTAAGTGTGTGGGGATGTGGTCTATGACTGAAAGAGGAATGGAGCGCCGTGGACGATGACGGCCTATAAAAATAACAAAACACCAACCATTCATTTTTTTAATTCATTGTACTTTATTAACTTAACTAATATATTTAAAATTATATCTCTTAAAAGTTATATATACATTAAAAAATGTTATCCATATTTGCTATCACTAATTATGACAATTAAAAAAAAAAACAATATCAATCTCTAAGTGCAATGGAGTGTACGATGTTTTTGGTTAGTCCGTCTTTAGCCAACACAAACAAACTGGATGGTTTACCCACGCGAGAACATGCCACGTATAATTGTCCGTGTGAAAAACACGGTGTGCCCAAATCTAAGCCACAAACAGACATCGTTTGGCCTTGCGACTTATTGATTGTCATTGCGAATGCCAATCTTATTGGAAATTGAACGCGTTTGAATTCAATTGGCATATCTGTGGGAATCATAGGGATTCGTGGTAGCAATACATTTTCGCCTCGGAACTTGCCATTCAAAATGCTGGCTTCGACAATGTTTTTCATTAATTTTTTAATGACTAATCGCGTGCCATTGCACAGCCGTGGTGGGTTCAAATTACGAAGGAAAATAACCGGAGATCCAACCTTCAGTTGTAAATGGTGCGGTGGCATGCCTGGCAAATCCAATGAGTTCAAAAACTCTGTTGGATAATTTACAGCTTCGTTGGCATCGCAAAATGTATCGATAGATTTGTATGACACCAAGTCCCCTGACAACAACTGTTGTATCTTGAAATTTAAATCGTTGACGTCCACATTTTTTGCTGCCAAAATTGCTCTTTCTGCCAGCCACTCATGATTCATGTATTGTGTGTGTACATCGGGAAATATGTGGTCAATGAGAGCATTTTGCGAATTAATGATTGTGCAGAAATCGGTCGGCAATTTTATGCATCCAGTATTTTCATGTACAGCAACTTTTCCATCGCCGATATCTAACAGTTGTTTTGAGAATGTTTCAGCGGATGGATCTTGAAGATTTGAACGCGCATGTTTACTTTCAGCTGTACTTTTTCAACATTACGCCACAGTGGCGATAATTTTAAGCAAGCGTTGATCTCATCAGCGTACGTTGAACGTGGAATGACGGGAAGTGTTTGTCTGAAATCACCTGAAAGGAGTAACAGAGTGCCGCCAAATAGTTTGTCGTTGTTTTTTATGTCTTTCAATGTCCTGTTCAACGCCTCAAGCGAATTTGTGTGTGCCATAGTGCATTCATCCCAGACGATAACTTTACACTGTTTCAGCACTGTGGCCATGGACGATTGTTTTTTTATGTTGCACACTGCGTCTGGGTTATTTTGAATATTCAGTGGCAGCTTAAATGCTGAATGAGCTGTTCTGCCTCCATCCAATAAAGTTGCTGCAATGCCAGATGATGCAACGGCCAATGCGATGCCATTATTTGATCGTATTTCGGCGAGAATTAGCGAAATGAGAAATGTTTTGCCAGTTCCACCTGGTGCATCCAAAAAAAAGAATCCACCTTGTCCTGCCGAAACTGCCAGCATAATGCGGTCGTAAATGGTTCTTTGTTCATCAGTCAGTAGTGGGACATTGCGAGTAACAATCGCTGCCATTTCTACAGTATTGTACTGCAGTTCACGATTCATTTCAGTGTTCATTAGATGCACTTCGATTTGGCGAACGCATACCGAAATGACTGATTGGTAAATTGGCAATGACAATGCAAAGATCCTCGATAGCAATCAATGCTTCATTGTACATAGCGTCGCTGAATGTTATCGTTAGATCGTTGCACCGTGTACGATTCGATGCAATATATCATCAGTCATTGAATCTTTGTGATTATCCCACAACGTCTCTGCTCGGGCCGGGAAACATGTAGTCAACACTATAGCGAATAGTAGACGAATTTGTGTTGCTGTACAGTTCAATGCTGCTTCAGCAAGCATAATGTCCCACTGGTTGTCGTCTTCTAGCAAGCCGAGTGCAAGGCATGCATCTTTATACGTTGGATACTGGTGTCCATTCACTTTACGTATATCTTGAAATGACAATGGGCCGGTGACCTTAACCAACAACAGTCGCAGATAAAAGCAGTCATTCTGCCTTGGATTGACTGTATATACTCGCCCCAAGGTGTTTGATTTGAATAAACCGGGGCATGCATCAATTGGTGTGCCTTGCTTGCGGGGCATCCACTTTTTTGTTTGAGCCTATGTGAAATAGCGTGGTACTTCTGAATAGAGTAGTGTTCGTGCAAAGGCACCAAAAGCATCCGCACGATTACACAATTCAAAAAATTCGGTGAGTGTAGTTTTTGGTGGATTTACAGCACGATCAATCGCTGTCTCGTTCGTGAAAAATACGCGCTGGCCATTTTCAAGATGGACGGCTAAATGGATAACTGCTGGATCCCGTTCTTGAATTGGGAAACCAAAGATACGCCAGACAGCTTCATTGGAGCTGATGTACCGGCCAATTTGGTAGAGCGTTATTTCATCGTTGTTATTCAACGGAGGAGCATTCACATTGGTATTTTTAATTCGAAATACAGCCATATCACTTCCTTTATTCACATAGTTGCAAATGTATTTGATGCTCTTCACCGAACTGCAGAACTCAACATTAATATGAGCATTGAATGTTTTGCTCAGCAGAGGCGAATATGGTACCACCCAACGATTGTCAATGTCAATGTCTGCGTTGTTGATATTTTTCGTAAATGATTGTCCGCCATTATCGGTATTTCTTCGACGATATATTGGATATCCGTCGACATTTGTGATCGTATCGTTAGTGAAATTTTTAGGAAAACGCTTTGTACATTTTCCATCTGCCATGCAAGGCGATAAACGATTCAGATTACCGCATGGGCCATGAATCATGTTTGTTGTAACAATATCAAACAGTAATTGATCAGTAGACGGATCTGGAATTTCCGCAGAAATTATACTATCGATTTCTTCAGGACGTATTTTGTCGATTAACCAAATCAAAATGTGTGCATGAGGTAATCCTCGCTTTTGCCATTCAACCGAATACATCCAGCAACGTGTGGGACCGAATACATGTAATTTTGTAATGAAACTCATTAAAGACTTTAATTTTTGTTTGAACACACGTGCTGTAATGTCATGACGATGTATTGCATTTTGTCCTGGCAATAGCAAAGATGTAACCTCCTGCCATTTTGGATTACATGTAAACGTGATAAATAAACACGGTCGTCCGTATTCGCGCACGAAAGTCAGAGCATCCTGTATGTATTCTTGCATGTGACGTGGACTGCCTATGTACGATGATGGTAGAATGATAGAGTTACCAATTTCGGCGGTGTCGGCGTTGCTCACAATAGCGTTTCGCAAGTGAATGTATTCTTCCGCACGCAGCTTCTGTTGATTATATCGTAAGTATCGTAGTCGTTCGCTCTCTATCTTCACGTACATGTCGACCATGAATTGTTGGCAAAGCACACGACATCGTAGAATGACGTTGTCCTGACCGCGTCTAATCATCATACGATACGCATAATAATCCTTCGAGCTAACGTTCTTGTTTGTTTCGGCTCCTGTAATAATATATTCATAAATATTAATTCAAATTAAGTAATGATGTTCATAATGAATTAAGTTTTTTGTTTCGGCCAGTGCAGCCAGATCGCGAACGAAAAGTTCTCCCTGTTGATTATTAAAACGTATTTTGCCACGTACATTTTAGTTCTCAAGATTTTGAAATTTTTGTTCACGATCTGGCTGCACTGGTTTCGACTTCTTTAACAACATATTCATAAATATTAATTCAAAATGAGTAATGATGTTGTTCATAATGAATGAAGTACCTGTTACGGGATCTCGTTGTTTAATGTTTATGCAATATCCGTCTTGTCCCTTCCAGAACATTAGCGGATATTGGAGAGCGTCGTATGAACGGTGTGTATCAGCAATGAACTCAAGATTATTATTTCTTCTTCGAATCACGATTTCTCGCGTAACTGTACGGTCGCCAACCATGATTCCAGCAACGTCGTCAACAACAGGTGCATTGAATCTACGCATGTGCTCTCCAGCTGGTGTTTTATCAGGATTGATGACAATAGCGTGATTGTCACTTTGTAGTTTGTGCATGTGTGATTTGAATAATTTCAACAATTCACTGTGCTCATTCAATAGAGCGTCCAGCTCGCCGACGATGCGTCTGGCATAAGGTGAATTGAGGTTATTGTAGCCGCAACGTGCATCCACGCGATTGGCGAGTGCGTGTTCGGAGTCCTCACCGCCCATAAAGTAAATTTGTAAAAATTTATGTGGTTCGTTTGGCATTGGCAGCAATGAGCCCACTTTGTGATAAACTTGGCCTTTGATTTTGAATGTTGAATTGAATTGTTGACCATTTGCAGCATTATTTTTAACTATTTCTGTTGCCCCGAACGATGTCATTTGGAAACATGAATTGAATGTTCGAATTGACTTCAGGAACAGGTTAGAATCTGGATCCGTACCGATAAGTAAGCCGTTCAATGGTTCAGGTGGTGTTTCAATTTCCGGTAGTTGCACTTTTCCTGACGCGCAACACATCCCGGCTGGCTCATTTTTGAATTTAAGCGCATTACAATGCGGACATTCCTTGTCCATAGCACCAATCCCCACTTTCGAATGAGCGTAATATTCAATATCGGGCTCATACTCGAATGCTAGGCGAAGGAATGAATCGGATGTAAATACTCGATGTACTTGTTGGCGTTGTTGGTCATTTGCTCTGCGTGTGTTAACTACGAACCGGCGCGCTTGTCTTTGTTCCAATCGTCTTTGTTGATTTCGTTCAGCTCGTGCCTCTTGTGATTGTGATTCACGCAATTGCGCCATGCTCACACGCACATCTGCATTATCTTGTTGGATTTGTTCGTCTGTTCTTTGGGCTCTTCTATTTCGCATGTCTGTAGTTCTATTCGTTCGACGGCCCAAATTGGCCCCTTTGCGTCTTGCTGGCATTATTCACTGTACAAAACACACATAAATAGATCAAATTGAAGTACTTAATGATGGAAAACAGTATACTGATAATGTATTTGTTCTTTTATTATTTTACCTACCTTTCACAATCATAAAACACGTATATATTTCTCTTTTAATTTAAAATGATTCCCACAAAATTTTGCACACACTGAGTATAATAGTATTATTAATTGTCGTTTAATAATAAACAAACTAATAAATAATAAATAAAAACTAATCAATGTATGAGAATGTTCTGGAATGATTTATACAGGTAACACAATGGCCGTTGTTGGCGGGAGCTCGTGACACGTGTTGAGTACTATTGATTTATATGAGATCACTTAATTAACTGAACGTGAGAACTATCTTCAGCAATTATTAATAAAATGGAAATAAATAATTATAGCACTGCAAATTGATGATAAATTTACTATGAGAATATAATTAACATGAGAGTTGCACTGAGAAAGTAAAATGATAAGTATAAGCATCACTGCTACGATGGATGCACAAACAATAATAATGGCCGAAAACTGTGTAGGGAGTGAGAGAAAGCTTATTGTGTGAGAAAGACAGGAGACCGGCTTCGTTCTCATCCCTACTCCGTGCTGTTTGCTGGGTGAGAAGTGACACCGGTAGACGCCTGGCGGGGATAACTGATCGATTGATAATGATCAGTTATCGACCACTGAAAGTTGAAGATTATTACAGTACTAATATCGCTATTAAAAAATGGGGGTTGGTGGTAGAAGGGTGAGAATTAAGGGTTATATGTATTTTTTAATCCCAAATCATAAAAAAAAAAAATAAATAATTTTGTCCAAAAAATAAAAAAAAAATGTTTGGGGTGGGCCACCCTTATCACTTAGGAGTATAAAAAATAGTTTACGACCTATTCTCAGACCTACCGAAAATACACAAAAAATTTCATAAAAATCGGTCAAGCCGTTTCGGAGGAGTTTGGTTACAAACACTGTGACACGAGAATTTTATATATATATATATATATATATATATATATAGATTAAGTGCAGTACTTATATCAAGAAAAGTCACGCGAATTTCGATAGTGAATCGGTATATCGATCAACCGTGAAGTCTTGAGGTACGCGGTATGGTGAACTATACGGACATAGTGAAGTTCGGACTGAACTTTAGTGGACTTAGAAAATTAGAATCGTTTGCGACTTAATAAAACCGTATGACGAATAACAATTCACAATTTGCGTGAACGACACAGTAATATTCATAATTTACAGTAATCAAGACACTCTTATTTAAAAGAACTATTAGACAACCACACAATAATACCTTGTGTAGACACACAAAGAAATACACTGAACACTTAAGTAAGCATTTATTACTTAATGATGGTTGTGCGCGGAGACGAAGTGAATTGTGCGGACAGTGAATAAACATAACACACCTACACTATTCTGTTAACGACGCGTGTGCAAATAACCAGTGAAAGTGATCATCATCATCATCATCATCTAATGGAGTACCGTCTTCAAATAAGCGTCATCACTTGGAATTTAGCACCGATGGAAATGACGGATAAACTATTACCAAGTAACACTTTATGATTTCATTAGTATAATCAAACTACTGTCCTATCTCTTTCAAAGAATCTAACCTGAGTAATTATGAGAAAAGTTATTAAAGGAAGGTTGCATTTAAATATCTAATCATGATCTATTAATATCAATCCATGTGGATGAATGAACGCATTAGATAAAGTAAATATTATTTGATTTTGTTGTATGTATATTTTATATGTTATATGTATTTCAGAGAGCGATTAAGAAGGAATTTATATTTTGATATGTATATGTTCGATGTTTTGATGTATTTACAGGTACCAGGAAGATCTATGTTTGTTCTTAAATACGAATTGTTTAAACATATAATAAATTAGTACGTAAGCAAATCAATAATGCGTTCATCATTGTCAGAGAATCCAGTGTAAATCCACAATTCAAATCACTATTATAACCACATAAATTTTAATGTGTATTGAGTTAACACTCTTGAGAATTCTAGAATCTTATATAAACATTTTAATTACACTGTCGAAAATGGCGACTAACGCACGAATCGATCTACATTATTGATTGATCAATAAACATAAAGAACCATATTAATCTTAAAGAAGCAACCTGAGTAATTAATAGATTTGTACCTTAATTATGTTGTTGTAATTGGCTTATGAAGGATATACTTCATTAATCAAGACATAATTAAATTAAGTAATTTAAGTAATTCACAAATTAATTAATTACACCGTAACATTTTGCTACCTTGGAGCAGAACTAGCCTATGTCCAAAAACATAGACTAACTTTTCAGGAGAGCAATTTGAAAGTTTAATTTATCTATAGTTTTTTCGAAGAAACATCGCGACATGTGTTATCCACACTTGGCAATAATTATATACAGTTCCTAGTTATTAAAGAAATAAATTTTTAGAGTATTATTTTAATTACTTGTACATAGGACATAGTTAATTTATAATGATGGATATAGGCTAATTCGGTTCAATGTAATTATATCTGTTACATTTAAGATTCGACTTACAATACTTCGGCCCTTAATAGATACACAATGATAAAACATAACGCCTATCTTCTCCCACAAGAAGAGTTCTCTTTAATATAACCTCTTTAATATAACCCACAAGAAGAGGTTTTCATAACCTTGAAAAACGTTATCATGATAGTAGAGAACTATCAGTATATTTTTAAATTAAAGAATGTGATGTTAATCGTAAAATGTACAAGATAATTTGTAACCAATAATTACGCGAGCACAATGAAACAAGCCCAGGCGGCCAGGCAACAATTTAGTGTGGGGAAGACACGTCTTCTGCCGTGATGTACGGGACTCATTTTTATGCTGCGCGCGCAGGTCCTCTTTCGTTGCCGTCAACCTAAGCCCCCTCACCAACAGACCTGTTAAAAAGACATTTCAAGTAACGTCTACCCTGACACTCCGCGTACAATTGTATCGCACAGCAAGGTTCCATGGCTCACACTCGCGTCATGTCGCGTGATATTTAACTTCTTAAATTAGTTTATCCCCTTTCTGAGTAAATTATGCAACATAATTCAGAAATAAAATTAATTATTTTATGAATAAATTATTTGGGGAGACACTGTCTACCTTGTCTCCCCTGAAGCTTCGCCACTGAATATATGTAAACGAAAACGTGTGAGCTGTTTTGAGAGATTAATTTACATTTCCTCAAATGTTCTCATATTTACTAAGGAGGTAAGGAGTACGCCGATGAATTTTTATACTCTAAATGTTTCAAAGTCTTTAAAGTCTTGTATGCTTGGAAATGGTGTCAAAATATAGTCCTATATCCTTAGTTCCTGAACATTTTATATTTACAGTCGTGCATCTTTCGGCGTATCTTATAACGAGTAGAGATTATGAATTTATTAAAAGCAGTTATGAGTGTTCATAATCTAATTATCTTAATTTCAAAAATTACGATCCTATAATAACTGGGGAACCTACACAATCCCGATTACCTGTGGGTCACGTTAATATATATTAGCATTATGAAGATCACAGTTATGTTTTGTGATATTTATTTACTACTTGTGGATAAATTAGGTAATTCAAGTATATAAAAATGAAACGATAAATAAGGATAATGCAATTTTAAGTAACAAATAAAAGCAGAATATCAACTTCCTAAGCCTACTGGTTTTGTAATTGTAATTATTTAATTACGAGTTTATCAATTTTAAGAATTTTGTAAATATACATGTCAGTAAATGTGATAATAACAAAAGTGTATAAGAATGTAACTGTAAACATTGTAAACAGTTCAATCAGAGTTGAGAATATCAAAAAACACATGGCTAGGAGACGAATTTTGAATGTTTTCTGTATTGCTGATACCTACTTATGTTTTCTCGTTTACTTCTTAAAACAGACTAATACTTTCTTTTTTCAATGTACGTATGTTTTATCAATATTATAATATTTGTATACATTAGTATTTTTCCTGTTATTCAGTGAAACAGGGTTTTTTTTGGAATCGCCCAATAGTAATTACTGATGGTCAAATTTCAAATAATAGGCCTAACTGTACTGAAACTAGTATACTGATGAGGTCGTTTTTAAGACTCCGTGAAAGTTTAAAATCTTTTAGTATCATTTTATTGTTTATAAACATTGCGGAAAAACTAAGGGTGTATATATATATATATATTATAACGATTCATAATAGCGTCCTATCAGAGCGTTATATGAAAGCTATAGACGGTACGAGTGTAACGCCGTAAGAAAGAGAGAGAGCGTATAATCGCAGCCATCTCACTCTAACCACGTCACCGCTACATTAGAATCCAGTTCAAACATGTTATTTTACTCAAAGCAAATTATCAGTTCAACCTGCGATAACTTCAAAAGTTATAAATATACGGCAATTCTGAAAACAGCATTGTATTCAGCAAGAAAAGCTTTATAAGTAGCCGCAATCTCAGTTAATATAATTAACAATTGAAGAAGTTATACGGATGACGCACGCCAACAGGAATAACGAGAGAATTACGTAGGCCGTTCAAAAAAAGACCGGACTTTTGTCATACAAACTTTATTACTGTAATTACAACATTACAAATGTTTGTCCTCTTTAAAGTACTCCCACCTGCTTGCAACTCACCGCTCCCATCGTTTCTGCCACTGTTGGAATGCTCCCTGGAACTCGTTTTGTGAGATGGTGCGTAGTTGTCTCTGCGAATTCTGTTGAATCTCGTCAACACTTTGAAAACGACGTCCTTTCAGGGTGGTTTTCAATTTTGGGAAAAGGAAAAAGTCCGCGGGGGCCATGTCTGGAGAGTACGGAGGGTGAGGAAGGACGGCTATTTCGTTACCGGCCAAAAATTGGCTGACTAGCAGAGACGAGTGGCTTGGCGCGTTGTCGTGATTCAACACCCAGCTCTTGTTTTTCCACAGCTCAGGCCTCTTCCGGCGCACATCTTCCCTCAAACGCCTTAAAACTTGTACGTAGAACTCCTTGTTAACAGTCTGACCCTGTGGCACGAATTCGTGGTGGACTACTCCACGATAATCAAGAAAAATAATCAACATCAACTTCAAGTTTGACCGACACATGCGTGCTTTTTTCGGTCGGGGCGACATTTTTCCAATCAATTGTGGCGATTGCGCCTTGGTTTCGATGTCGTAGCCATAAACCCATGTTTCGTCTCCTGTTATGATGGTTTTTATTAAGTTTTTGTCGGTACTGGCACGATCAAGCAGCTCTTGGCTGATCTTGACACGGTTCTCCTTCTGGTCGTCGGTCAACAGACGTGGCACGAGTTTTGCAGAGACGCGATGCATGCCAAGTTTTACGGTCAAAATTTCGTGGCACGACCCGATGCTGATGCCGACTTCCTCAGCAACATCTCGCACAGTCAAACGACGATTTGCACGAATCACGGAACGAACAGCATCGATGTTTTCATCGTTTGTTGACGTCGAAGGTCGTCCCGATCTTGACTCTTCCTCAATCGATGTTCTGCCCGATTTAAAACGTTTAAACCACTCGTGACACTGCGAACGGCTCATACAGTCTTCCTTATAGGTTTGCTGAAGCAAAGCCCACGTTTCAGTAAACGTTTTGTCGGTCTTGCAGCAAAATTTCACACAAACGCGCTGCTCCATAAAATCTTTCATCTTTACTTCGCAGAACGGTGAATGCACGTGTTTACTTCGACAGTTTTATGCCGCCAACTAATACGAGTAGAACGACGCAACAATCGGGGTTAAGTTGCCGAAGGTGGCCGCTAGGCGGCACCACATGTCGGAACACGCTCTGTACACTGATCGGAGCGCTATTTCAAAAGACCTGTCTTTATTTGAACAAACCTCGTATGCTACGTAGGAATAAGGTGTTTTCACACACACACAGATAAAGACCTAAGCAACAATATTCTGTGGTCAGATCTTTGGAAACACATTTGCAAATACCTGTAATCAATCGATTTGCAAATACAGGAAGTACGATTTTGACAAGAAATTCTCTGCCGTTTGGAACCTGTCACGGAGTGTTTGACCGACCTGTTCGAGATTGTCCAAAAACTGGAAAAACGCATGATTATTTGTACAACCAATCAGCAGCCCGTATTTAAAACTGACGCCAGCTCAAAGCGAGGGGTAGCATCACTCTTAGTTCGGTACTTAAACACACTAGACGTGTATAATTCACATACAGAAATTTTAAATCACGCAAAAGTGCAAATTAAGTTCTAATTCGAGAAGTAGTCCGCAGTGTAGATGAATTAATATCGTTCAATAACATTCGCTGCGTAAAACAATCGTTAATTAATTACATAATTAATTAAGTAAGCATCAGCCGTGAAGGACCTGTGCTACAGAAGGCTACAGCATCTGAAATTGCCAGGGCATCTTCAACAGCATTGATCAACATCAATTCTTCTGTGCAACACCATCAAAAGGAGGACTTCTACGGATTCCTATCTTCGGTCAACGCATCAAACAGTAAGAAATAGATTCATTGATCAATGAAATAAGCACTAAACAAATAATAAACAATAAACAATTTCGAAAGGACACTAATAAAAGCACACTTTGTATTTTAACTATAAGATTAGCTCTAATATAGTATAGGAGTGTTGAATGTAAAGATAGAAATCTCTTAATCAAACCAGATAAGAGCTATAGGTCGTTTGTGCGTCTTAATCATTACTTTTCACACTCACTCAATAATTATAAATGTTAGGGTAGAATTAAGTCCTGCCATTAATAATTTAAAGTTTAAAAATAATTAAATAAAAGTTAATTAAATAATCAAGCAATTCTTAAAGTGTTGTTTGTAACGATTCCCCTTGAAAACCACAATCACTGAACGAATCCTGAGAAAGAGTGTCTCCATGCGTTGAGCTAAGCTGAAACCGTGTCATTTGTATCTGGGATTTGTTCTGGCGCCCAGGTAAAGTAATATCACGGGTATGTAACTTTTTATCTAACATCACAAATATTAGATAATTGTGTTAGACGAAAGGTAACGTTGTATATGTTGGGCGCCGCAACTAATGGGCCCGATTCATCTCACAAAATTATATAAATAATGTTATATAATTTGGCGTTGCTATTACCCAAGTGATTAGTTAAATTGTAATATAAATAAATTTGAAAAGAAAGTGGAATTCAAGGTTACAAATAACAGTTAAATAATTGTTAAATTAAATAATTAATAAATTAATAATAAATTTTAAAAATGGCTAAATCATCAGCAGTAGATATGGCTGCAATTGAGAAAATGTTTAAGCAGTTGACCACTAAAATGGATGAAACCAAAACAGAAATAAAAGAAACTAATAAGAAAATTGAAAGTACAAAGAATCAATTATCTAGTGAAATTGAAAAAACAAATAGTCAATTAAATAATAAAATTGATGAAAGTAATAAAAGTTTATAAGAAAGTAATCAAAAATTAATAACAGATGTTAATAATAAAATAGAGCAAACTAATAAATATTTGTGAAGTGAAATGAAACAAATAAATGAAAATTTGTCTAGCCAAATAGAACAAAGTAGTAAAGAGGCTACATTTAAAATAGACGAAGAAAAAGCAAATTTAGCTATTAACTTAGCTGGAAAATAGATGAGAGTAATAATAGGTTTGATAAGCATACCGAAGAGGTTAAAACTACATTAGAAGAGTTTAGAAAACAAGTAAACACTAATTTTCGCCTTCAAGACGAAAAGCTAAATAAATTTAGAAATGATTTACATGAAAGGTTAGAACAAAAATAACCCTCATTAATCAACAATTCAGTGAAGTAACTGCTGAATTAAAAACACAATCGCTTCTAAATAAAGAAGAAATCCTGAATACTAGGGAAGAGTGTACCCAACTGGGTGTAAATATTAATGAAGTTAAGAAACAGGTAGAGAGTAAGGCTAACAGTGAATAAGTACATCAAAAGATGGAACAGCAGTTAAAGGTAATGCGGGAGGACCTGACTAAAGCAATGAAGTCACAGCAAACCAAAGTAGTGAGGTGTGGCGGCTATAAGGAAGAACCGGAAAACCTTGCATTTTCAGGAAACCCACATGAGAATCCTGTGGAATTCCTGAAGCTGTTTGAAGCGTATGTAACTCGTGTAAATCCACTGATGGACGACGAGGATAAAAAGGACATATTAGGCCGATTTCTCAAGAATTGGGCAGGTACGTGGTGGAAAGTCATCTCGGACAGAGTCCAAACCTACTCAGACTTCAGAGAAAAATTTCTAGCTCAGTACTGGAATGTTCAGATACAAAGAAGGGTACGCGATCATTTAGAATTTGGTAAGTATCACCCGTCAATGAATATGACAACTACCAATTATGTGCTAAATGTAATGGCGCAAGTTAAACATCTAACACCACCAATAGAAGAGAGAGACCTAGTATATAAGCTAGCGCGTCATTTTTCAGAACGCACTAGAGTAGCAACCACTACTAGAGGATTGGATACTCTAGAGACGTTCATTATGGTTGTAGATGAGTGTCTAGATTTAGAGAGGGACCTACAGCGGGTACGTATTCAGCTGAGTAACTACTCTAGAGGCGATCAGCAAGAACCAACTTTCTACTCAAATAAGAGGAGAGACAATGAACGCCTGAAAGAAAAAAGGTTTACCCCATATCCGGGTAACAAACCACAAAATCGACCGGAATTGGAGGAGAAAGGTAGAAGTAGAAGTGTAGAGAACAAAGCTAATAAAGGGTATAAAGTGTGTAAAACAACTATAACCTCTACCGAGCAGCAACCGTCGACTAGTAAAATGAATACGGGAAACGGGAAGCCACTGCAGGTAGAAAAGAAACAAAACTAAACCTACCATTACCTGCAGTGAAACAACTAAAGAAAACAGGTAAAAAGAACGTAGCTAATAATATAAAACAAGTGAGCGATAGGGAGTTCTTGTTAAAAGAGGAGCAAGAAGTGGGTAGAAACCATTATCCTGAATGCCCGGAAATAATTTGTAAGATCAGTAATCTACTGGTAAGAGCGCTTATTGACACTGGCAGTGAAGTTACCTGTGTTGGCTCAAAATTTGTAGATAATTATCAGTTGCGAAATTGTCCCAGACTACCCGTAAAACATTGTAATGTACAGGGAGCCACTGGAGCCAAAATGCAAAAGATAACTGAACAAATTTACCTGTCAGTATAAATGGTAAGCAAACCCAAATTTTAGCTCTAATAGTCCCGAAACTCATTCATGATTGTATTATTGGGGTAGATACGTTGCTTGAATGGAAAGCAAAAATAAATTTTAAAAGAAATACCATTACTATGGAAATAAATGCTAATAAAATAAATGTAGGTATTAAAGAGTTTAAGCATTGGAACTCGGTAAGTGTCATAAAAGGGTATATAGAGAAACCTGTAGTTGACGATAGGAGTGACCAGCATTGTATTGATAATACTCCGGAAATCAACATTGGGACTGAGTTGAACAATGAACAACAGAACCAAATTCAGCAACTCGTTGGTGCGTATAGTGATGTGTTCAGAACAGAGCCTGGAAGAGCTAGGTTCTATGAACATCAGTTAACACTAACTGAAAACTCATCATTTGTACAAAGGACTTATCCAATCCCTCTACATTATAGAGATGAAGTGGAGAAAGAGATCCAACAGATGTTAGCGAATGGTGTTATAGAGAGAGCAAGTAGTCCCTATATAAACCCTTTAGTAGTTGTCACCAAGCCGAACGGGAGTATCCGATTATGCTTAGATGCTAGGAAGTTAAATTCTTTATTAGTACCAGATTACGAGTGCGCTAGGAGTGTGGAAGAATTGTTTCAAAAATGTAATGGGGTTAAGTATATGACCAAACTGGACTTAACATCAGGTTTTTGGCAAATTCCCATTAGAACTTGTGATGGAAAGTATACGGCATTTTTGTATAAAAACAAGTGCTACCAATTTAAAGTGGTAGCTTTTGGGCTGAGCACCAGCTTAGCAGCAATGGTAAGGTGTTTAGACAGTGCCTTAGGAATGAGGCAGAGACGTATACATTAGTGTTCGTAGATGATATTCTATGTGTGTCACAAACATTCGAGGAGCACTTAAAATATTTAAAGAATATTTTTGAAAAATTAAGATCAGCAAACATGACACTGAATCTAAGGAAATCAGAGTTTGGTAAGGAGGAAATTAAGTTCTTAGGTCACCGAATCTCAGTGGAAGGCATAACCACGGACCCAGAGAAGGTAAAAGCCATACAAGAATTTCCAACTCCAAAGAACTGTAAGCAGCTAAAGTCATTTCTAGGTTTAGCTAACTACTATCAGAAGTTTACAAATAAATACGCGGAAAGTACTGTTCCATTGTTAAAGTTGTTAAATAAAGGAATTAAATGGAAGTGGACAAAGGACCACGATGAAGCACTGCAACAAGTGAAAAGTCTTTTTATAAATACTGTTGTATTAAATCATCCAAGAATAGGAGAAAGATTTTACTTGCAAACAGACGCCAGCAATATTGCTATTGGAGCACACTTGTATCAGATCGATGAGAAGGGCCAAAAAGCGGTATTAGGATTTGTAAGTCGCACACTTAAAGGGGCAAAATTAACCTATTTTACGACAGAAAATGAGCTATTAGCAATAGTGCATAACCTGTCAAAGTTTAGAAGTTATATTCTGGTTGCTAAACTTACTATAATCACCGACAATAAGGCGTTAGTATTTTTATTAAAGTGTAAATTGCTAGGTGCTCGTCTGACTCGTTGGATCTTGGCTATACAAGAGTATCAATTTGATATACAGTATTGCAAAGCGAAAGACAACTTAGTAGCAGATGCACTCAGTAGAAATCCACCATCAGAAAACAACATGGAAACAGATAATCTTAAATGTAGTAGCAATGATATTGGTATTTACGCGGTAAAACATATAACAAAACCTGAAGTAGTTAGACGACTTAAGGAAATAGGGACTCATCAACAACAAGACCCTAGGATTAGTGTAGCTTGGAGGAATGCAGTTACCAACACCAAACCAGGAGTTTCTATATATGGAGGTAAGCTATATAAGCTATGTTCCCATAAGTGGAAGTTACTATTACCTAGCTGTATGATAGATGAACTTATTTGGGAATGCCACTTGTCATTGGGCCACGCTGGATTTAAGAAATGCCATCTAGCCTTAACAGAAAGTTTCATAGGAAAGGGGTTAGCAAAACGCATGAAAAGATTATTGTCTACTTGTGACCTGTGCCAGAAATGTAAACACCCAAACTTAGCTACAAGTGTAAAAATGCAAACGATCCAAGCAAAAGTGAAAGGAGAGTTACTAGCTGTGGATTATAACGGGCCTCTACCAAAAGCAAAAGGAGGGGTAAAGCACATTCTAGTTACCGTAGATTTATTTTCCAAATTTGTAAAATTATACCCAGTCCAAAGACCCACGACAAAAGCAACACTTAGAGCTTTAACGAAGTTCTACATCCCACAGTATGGTAAACCAAGGACAATATTGTCCGACCAAGGAAAACAGTTCACCCATAACCTATGGAGAGAAACCTTGGAAGAACTGAATATTAAACCTATTCTAACATCCATACGACACCCTCAAGCAAATTTAGCTGAGCGAATAAATAGAGAATTAGGGAGGTATTTTAGAATATTGTGTAATCAGAACCATTCTGCATGGGTAGACTACTTAAGTTTTATTTCAGATTGTATAAATAATACATGCAATGAAACAACGGGGTACACACCTTCAGAATTATTTATTAATAAAGAACCTGTACATGTATGGACCAAAACCATAAAAAGTCCACCCAACTACAATCTACCTATTCCCTATGAGGTAAAACCCAGTATAGCAGAAGAAAGAATACAGAGAGAAGGTCTAAAGAGAGTAGAACGATATAATCGAACTCACAAGTTGATAAGGTTTGTGGAAGGAGAGGAAGTGCTAGTGAAAGCGAATCCTGTATCCTCTGCCATAGACAATACCACGGCTAAGTTCTTTCCGATATTCATGGGACCTTATAGGATAGAAAAACAGATTGCAAGGTACACATATATGTTAAAAGATGTAGAGAAAAATAAAATTATGGGAAAGTACCATGGGGATAGTTTAAGAAAATATAAACAAAATAATGACCCATGAAGAAATAATAATTTGAGCAATAAGGTATACGAGAGTCAAACCTGGTCAAATAAAATAAATAAATAATTGTTTTGAATCAAGGTCAATGATAATAATAATCAATTTTATTTAAATAAATATTAGTGTTGTTATTTAAATTTTGACATTAATTAGTCCAAAATGATGATTAAAATTGATCATATAAATTTCCAATATACCATGTTAGGTTAAGCAACATGGTAATCTTTAGTTATAAGATAGATGTAAGCAACATTGTAGTAGTGCAAGTTCTGTGCGGGAAAAAGTGCTAAAGTAAATGTGCAAAATTTTAATCAGTGTAAAACTGTACTTTAGAAAAAAATTAATGATTTAAATAATCAATTTTTTTTATACCGAGCGGGGGTATATATAACGATTCATAATAGCGTCCTATCAGAGCGTTATATGAAAGCTATAGACGGTACGTGTGTAACGCCGTAAGAAAGAGAGAGAGAGCTTATAATCGCAGCTATCTCACTCTAACCACGTCACCGCTACATCAGAATCCAGTTCAAACATGTTATTTTACTCAAAGCAAATTACCAGTTCAACCTGCGATAACTTCAAAAGTTATAAATATACGGCAATTCTGAAAACAGCATTGTATTCAGCAAGAAAAGCTTTATAAGTAGCCGCAATCTCAGTTAATATAATTAACAATTGAAGAAGTTATACGGATGACGCACGCCAACAGGAATAACGAGAGAATTATGCTACGTAGGAATAAGGTGTTTTCACACACACACAGATAAAGACATAAGCAACAATATTCTGTGGTCAGATCTTTGGAAACACATTTGCAAATACCTTTAATCAATCGATTTGCAAATACAGGAAGTACGATTTTGACAAGAAATTCTCTGCCGTTTGGAACCTGTCACGGAGTGTTTGACCGACCTGTTCGAGATTGTCAAAACTGGAAAAACGCATGATTTATTTGTGCAACCAATCAGCAGCCCGTATTTAAAACTGACGCCAGCTCAAAGCGAGAGGTAGCATCACTCTTAGTTCGGTACTTAAACACACTAGACGTGTATAATTCACATACAGAAATTTTAAATCACGCAAAAGTGCAAATTAAGTTGGCTAATTCGAGAAGTAGTCCGCAGTGTAGATGAATTAATATCGTTCAATAACATTCGCTGCGTAAAACAATCGTTAATTAATTACATAATTAATTAAGTAAGCATCAGCCGTGAAGGACCTGTGCTACAGAAGGCTACAGCATCTGAAATTGCCAGGACATCTTCAACAGAATTGATCAACATCAATTCTTCTGTGCAACACCATCAAAAGGAGGACCTCTACGGATTCCTATCTTCGGTCAACGCATCAAACAGTAAGAAATAGATTCATTGATCAATGAAATAAGCACTAAACAAATAATAAACAATAAACAATTTTAAAAGGACACTAAGAAAAGCACACTTTGTATTTTAACTATAAGATTAGCTCTAATATAGTATAGGAGTGTTGAATGTAAAGTGGTGTGTAGTATTGGACGTGCAAATTATTGCAGACCTGTTCTTTAGCACTGGTTTGGGAGATAGAAATCCCTTAATCAAACCAGATAAGAGCTATAGGTCGTTTGAGCGTCTTAATCATTACTTTTCACACTCACTCAATAATTATAAGTGTTAGGGTAGAATTAAGTCCTGCCATTAACAATTTAAAGTTTAAAAATAATTAAATAAAAGTTAATTAAATAATCAAGCAAATCTTAAAGTGTTGTTTGTAACGATTCTCCTTGAAAACCACAATCACTGAACGAATCCTGAGGAAGAGTGTCTCCATGCGCTGAGCTAAGCTGAAACCGTATCATTTGTATCTGGGATTTGTTCTGGCGCCCAGATAAAGTAATATCACGGGTAAGAAACTTTTTATCTAACATCACAAATATTAGATAATTGTGTTAGACGAAAGGTAGCGTTGTAATATATATATATATTACAACGGAACACAGGATGATAAGCTATATTGTTTGTATCAGAGCACATGGATGACGAGCATTTTCATCTTTAAATTGGTGTTATGTAATACTTTGTCTTTTAGCCGTACGTTTTGTATTTAGAAATGGATAAGCATTTAGGGTATACCAAATTCTTCATAAAAAGATGTTCTTTATTGTCACGTATTTTTTGAGTGAATTTGTGCGCGTGTGCGGGTGTGATAACGTGTGATCGCTATATCTTCCGCGCTAATTAACCGATCGACGTAAAACTTTGACAATGAATTGTTTATGTAGATAGCTTCAATTTATGTGTACTCTATGGTTCATAACTATTTTAGAAATATGGTTTTTTAAGTAGAAAAAACTCAATTTGAAACACTTATCATTAATAGGGTTATAAAATTTGTAGGTATTCAAGTTAGTGCATATTTATACAAACACTTTCTGAAAAAGTTATATCTCTTGAAACCATCAATCATGTGACTTGGGTTTAGCCAATCGGAAAACACTAAATTCAGAAACATTCATTCTCTGTAGAGTAAAGATAGACACAGTCTGTCTGTGGCAATTGCAAGGTGAAGCTGAGCTCGTGCGCGAGAGAGTTGTTCTCGAGCGAACATAGAAAAGTATAATTTAATATAATCCTTGGTATTCTGTACGAAGTTTTGCGTACAGAGCCGAGTGGGTCAATTAGTTAAATAGAATTATAATATAGTATAGTGCTTTTCGTGTAAGTTTAAGATATCAGCTTAGGGATTATAAAGACACTTCAAGATTGCGTGGAAGGTGTACGGCTCATACACCTTATTAAATTGATACCCATATTCACCCTGAGATTGATAAAATTTACATATCAATTAATAATAAACTCTTCTAAGGAAATTAATAAGCATTGTGTGTTTAACATATTTCAGAAGAGGACGACAAGACGAAGAGGACGACGGAGAAGAGGACGGCAGGACGAAGAGGACGCCAGGAAGGAGTGATGATGAAGAAGAGGACGCCAGGACGGGAGCGGCTGTAGGAAGCGGAGGATTGCATTTACTGAGGTCGTTGCCTCAATCAACACTATACATTGAACATTATAAACTATTATTGCAAATTACAATACATGACAATTTATAATACAATATACCTCTTTAAAAACTGTATTTGTGTATATAATAAATAATTTTTCATCTCCTCCATAATAGACTTGTTTGTGATTTGTACACACTCACTATATCCTTATTAGTATAATAAAATTTGATCGGTTGCAATATATATAAGGGAAAAATGTATATATATGTATAGAATTGTATATGTATAATAATACCAAAGCATACAATATTTTTGAAGCAGATAATATATAAAAATACTATGCACAGCACGTATCCAATATAGGTGACATACAAAAAAGTACTTTGCATGTTCAAAATAAAATTTGATTATTGCGTTAAGTAATGTACAGAATTAAAAAAAAATTAATAATATTTATATTCACTTTATAAAATGATTACAGGTTTCTTAATTTCATAGCGACAAAGCTCACGTTTGACATCCTAAATTCAAATATAGGGCTAAATATAAATCCGTTTTACATATTACTTGGAATTGTATCTTCTATATATAAGCCAACAGGTGGATCCATAGAAACGATGCGAACCGCTGTGTTCACTGATAAAGGCAACGTTCTATGAAGTAACACAATACCGATTATTAAGTGGCATAATAAGCCTACTTGTAAGGCTTAATATTAAAATGAAATTCCCCTCCATCCATCAGTTTCACTGCCATCTCGATGTCTTTAAACGACTGTTAACGCACACACACAGCTACATACACTTTAGTCCATACACACTAATTCAGATAACAAACGAAATTATTATTTGTGTCGTAATAAAAAACGACATTAAACGACTGTTAACGCACACACACAGCTACATACACTTTAGTCCATACACACTAATTCAGATAACAAACGAAATTATTATTTGTGTCGTAATAAAAAACGACAATAATTTAAAATATCCGTTCACCAAAAATAATAAATTAAATGTAAATTGCGATTCTACTAGAAATTGATTCCTGTGACTCAGTAAAACTTTTTTTATATGTTAAACACGTGATTGGTCTAAAATTTAATTCAATTACGATCCGGTGAATCTAAACAGTCGATTGCAATCTATCTTACTGACGACAAAAAATTAGCTTTGGTGAATAGTACATTGCCATTTTGTTATGAATTTTAATTATTTAATAATTAATCTCATATTTTCAGATATTCATTAGTACCCGCGTCTACTGATCTATACGCCTCGGGTTCCTCTATCCAGGCGGTATCATAGAATCGAGATGCATTTTCCGCCTTACGTTCACACAGTCTGTACAACTAAGTATCTAAGATAACAAGCTGAAGTCATTATGGGAGGCTGAAACGTAGTGCTGTCATATTTAAGTCACTTGAATAAAGCGGCGTTCCGGCTGTCTACACAATCGGCAATAGATGTTCCGTCTTCAGTCTAAATAGAAACTAAAACATAATATTTAAAATGTAGTAATCAGTTTTCTATGGCTCGACTGATATCACATATTTAATAAACCTTCTGACAGTGAGGCTACCTGTGGTTTTTTAAAGTATAAAGACTGAGTGCTGTTCTGGATCTTTACATTTCCAATTGATGTGTTGATACCCTTCTCCCTGTGCTTTATTCTCCCAAGATGACCACGTTTCCCCATTTAAGCCTTTTATCTCTTCCCATGGCTTAGAAAAGTCATTGTGGCACAATAGACTTCTTAAATTGTTTCTCTTAAGTCATTTCTTTATTATGTCAATTATGACGATAATGTTATAATGTTTGATTTTAGCGAGATAACATACTTTTATTAATATTAGTCGCCGACTTGGTAGCTTCAAACTGGAGAACCTGAACAAAAGGGTGTAAGCTTTTCTGGTGCCGTGCCACCTTGAACACTTCTTGTAATTCACAATTCCATTAATAAACGTCAAGAGAGAAATCCGCGTCCGATGTTTTAGAATTTCTCATCAAATTTCTCATCGTACGATATTTGTATCAAACTCATGGAGGTCGCTTTCCCTAGAACCCTGTCGCCTCGCTTTAAGTTGATCACGGTGCAGTTCGCATATATGCTGGTTACCGTACCGCAATGCCAGGGTTTTTGGTAACTTGGAGTAGGTATTTTGACTATAAGTTGGTTGATTCTGTAGCATTTTTGGGCAGACCTTTCTAAACCGAGAATGAGCGAAAAGCTTTTCTCGTCTTCTGACCATGTACCTAAGCAAGCGGCAGCTTCAAATCGACGGAGATAATTTGATTAGTGAATGCTTACATTAAACTTTGGGGCCTTGACATAAACTTACCGCACTAAAATAAACGTCGTTTTTACTTTGTGCTTGTTTTTTTTTTAATCTTCTTCAACGTTTATTAATAGCCTTGTCTTGTATGCCATTTCTTCCATTAATTGTATTACTTCAATTTCAATTTGTTTCATTACATTTGTGAATGAATCTTCTATTTAGTCATATTTCTTTGCACAATTCTGACGGACTTTTCTATTTGTGAATCTGTCAAATTGTTTATTCAACTCACCTTGTAAAAAACCAAATTTTGGAGTAGTATCTTCTTGTGTTAACGCCTTAACGTCTTCTCCTTCACCGTTAAGTTTTCCTATTTGCTGCGCCTCTGTTGTTTAATTTTTACCCTTATTTTTTCGTCTTGTCGTTAAACTACGCTTCTGCTTCCAGCCGGCGTTTCTCGTCTCGCTCTTCTTCCAAACAAGTAAAAATGTTTATAACAGCTACCGATATGATACTTTTAGCCATTTTCGGATCACTATTCTTGCACACCAAGTTCTTTCCCGATCTCACTGACCTCTGTTTCCACTGTAAAAAGTACTATACACCAATGCTACGATGGTGGCACGGATCGTAGTATTGCACAGTGGAAACAGAATAATCGACACCAAATGTAATAGCTAATTACAACTTACATTTCAGTTCAAGATAAAGAAACACACTGTCATTTGCATTTAAAATGTCGCATTTCTTTGTAAAGTTGTGTGTACTTAGTATATGTAGTTTCATTTTTTCTTTTAGAACTTATCTGTTTTAATATTTATAAAATAATTTATGACTAACACTGCATGCTTTTTGTACAATGAAGTGAAAACAAAACGTAAACATATGTAGTTAAAGTATATATTGGCCAAGATTACACCGCGTTTCGGATACATGACGCAGACTTCGTTGAGTCAGAATGTGCTTAACATTCTCTTCATTACACACAGAAACGTGAACTAAAAAGATACTCTCCAGTACACAAGAAGCCGCTGGAAATAATGTAACTAATGCATGTCAACGCGAATGGTGGAATCTGAAAACGGTCTTCCATACCATACTAGGTAATAATGATAGGAAGGGTGAATACTCATAGTAGGCCTGTAAAAACAAAATCTTAACCATATTTTCTTGGGGAAAAGAAGATATAAAATTACGTTTTCATATACAACTACTGTCTTTGAAGTTGATTATGATCCAAAATAGTAAGGAACGAGTTTGCAGATCACCCTAAATTAATTCGAAACTGTGCAAATTAATTTTATTAAAATCCACACATAAAAATGTGTTAGGTATTTAAAAAAAAAAAAAAAAACTTTATTGACTAAAGTTTGTGGATGGCCAACTCAATAACAGAAAAATGTTTAAATTTATATTTTCAAAACTAATTATGCACAATAGTGAAATAATAGACAAGATCCTCAAAAAATAATACCCACATGATCACTCTTTATGCTTCAATTTTAATTGTGGCTGGTTTTTGATAATCAAGTGCCTCGTATAGACTTAATTTCTATGTACATAGAGTAAACGTATCTACCTACTGTATATAGCAGATTATAGGATCTGTCGTGCAGAGATGTTGTTTATAAAATTGATAATAATTCCATAACTTGTTACATCATTACCTAATTCCGTGTTTTCTTTTCACGATTTTAAGTTCTTATTTATGTATACGCCAAGCAGAATTTAAAGTATACTGCCCGGTATGTGGCTTGTGTATAATTTTCTCAATATAAGCAGTATTCATAGCATGTTTAAAGAAGAAATAAATTTTTAACAAAGTACACTAATATTCAACCGAAAAATGTACATTTTCACTTTCACCGTATCCATAGAATATCAATTTCGCTTGTAATTTAGAAACATGTAATTAAGAAAAGTATAACGCTAAGAAAAGATAATTTGACACACTGGTTGACACATAGTTTAATTAACACTGGTGTACACATGTTTTTAGTGTTTACAAAATAACTGTTTACAAAATACCCCAGAATTCTATTTGCTTTAGAGTCTATCTAGGATAGTTGGGTTTTGTCCATCAATTAATTTCTGTCTAAAATATAGTATATTACTTGGCCATCTTTTTTCTTGTTATCGTGCTACTTAAAATGCAATTCAGCAGTAGACCTAGATTTGTCCTGTCACACGATTACCTGTTTTTACGTCATAAAATATTCCTATAAACCAACAATGTCGAAAGGCGAAAAGATGTTCCGATAAAATACGTATCATGGAGTCCTATTGATTAATCTGCATGCACATTTAGTAAACTAAAATACATAACTTTTTCAAGTGAATATTAAATACTACTACAATGACCAAAATATTTTATATCATGTTTCATTACAAATGTTTACCAGAAATGAAACGAACTGACCTTTCAGAAAACATAACGCGCTCTTGTGCGTACTTCTGAATCCCTCTTACTATGGTAGACGTTTACAGAGGTTATTATAGGGGGATAATGAAATAATTTAAGCTGTAAAGCTTAATCCTAAACTGACAATGCTACATGTCTGGCCTCCTAAATTGTCATCTTTCAGGCTTCCCGGTTCAAAGCCACTTTCTCTCAACTTAGAGCACATTTCATTTTCCTAGAATCCATTACTAGTCTATCCCTCTACCGCATTCCGTTTATTTCACTGACCATTCTCCTCCCGGTTGGCTCCTATAAACTTTTTTGGCACTCTGTCTTCCGATATTCGCAGTCCATCCTCTGTCCACTGGTGACGCTACAGCTTTATATGAACCGAGAGTTTGGGTTTCTTGTATAATAAGTACAACTTATGATTCTACCAAACCCCTTACGGTTCTCCTTTGTTCACTGGTTCGAATAATTTTGGTAAAATATCTCCAAACATGTTACAAAATATCTCTGTTAAGGACCAATCCTCAGAAATGGAAGTTCTCAATAAAAATTGTAAATGTGTTAGATGTTACGCCTTCAAACACAAAGGTGTGTAAGTTGGCACTTTAGTTTAAACGCGAATGAGCACTGAAGATGATCCCCGCAGTGCACGCCCAAAAAGTGCAAAGACTCTAAATGCGGCCCCCGTCTTGACAGTTTTTTCACACTCAGATCAGTAGAATAAAATCTTTCAGGCAAGCGTTTTGTAGAACTAAGGCTTTGTTTCCTGTAGACATTGAGAGACTCCAGTACTGTCATAACGACAATTAGTATACGATTTCTTGCAGACAGTCTCTTCTGGATCTCTTTTACTTAGTTAGAATTTGTTGAGAGAGTGGAACCCAAATGTAGTGGAACCACTACGAAGCTTCGAAAATAAAACAGTTAGTTTGTCTCAAACGGGTTTTGTTTTCTGCTCTGATACACAATTTTGATCTCACGTTGCATTTGTTTTAAATTCCATTTCTGGTGAAGCCGGACTCAAACACTCTATTCCCTGTTTACCAGCTGTTCGAAATTTACTGGTCACGCGTGTTTTGAAAAATTGAAAAAAACATTGTGCTGTGATTTTTTGTTAAAAACGCAAGCGGGAATGGAAGTTCTCAACAAAATTTTAAATGTGTTATACTAGCAGATGTTACGCCTTCAAACACAAAGGTTTGGAAGTTGGCACTTTAGTTTAAACGCGGTCGTACGAGCACTAAAGATGTTCCACGCAGTGCACGCCCAAAAAGTACAAAGACTCCAAATGTGGCGCCCGTCTTGACAGATTTTTCACACCAAGTTCTTACGTTAAAAAATGATACATATAATGATAATTGTTTATAATCACTATAATGTCATCCGCTTTCAATCACCGTTCTGCCAACACAATGTATACAATTTGTTTAATGATATCTGGAGTTGTTGCTCTTTATGGACGTTATTTTTTGGGGTCGCCTTCTGTGCTCGTGAGAAAGAATTCACTCATACCATGGCCTTTTTTATTTTGTCAATTTTTCAAACACGCGTAACACGTAAATTTCAAACAGCTAGTAAGTAGATAATATATCGGTAGATACATTTTGAAAAATAACAGTGTGTATTTGAGATATGAATCTTACAACTCACAAAATATTTTGCATTTACCGTTAAGTTGAAGACGTGGCTGCACGTACTTTTGAACTAAACATGCATTAAACAAAGTAACACATAGACTCATAATAATAACATTCTTTCAGATAACATGTTATTTCAAGGTTTATCATACAGTAACAATTAATTAAATAATGTACTTCTGGGACATTGAAGTGGCTACGGAGGAGAATAAATTAGGTTTGGTAAGTCTCCGTGTAATTCGTAACTACTGCGACATATTGTCAATAAAATATGGTGTATATATGAAACTATTTATAGACACCATCAATTTATTAACTATTTAATAAAACCGAATTGTAAGTAAATATAACTTAGGCCTACATTACGTTTATAAAACTTCAACCTTAATAGCGTAAGCATAATTATTCAACATATTAAGCTATTTCAGATAATGTTATCACCTTGTCAGTTGAGGTCATAGAAACGTTTTTATAATCTGGTGTCCATAGGGACACGTTTGGACTATCCATAATCAGGCCAGGTGTAGACACAACCTGCATAGCTTCCGTACTCGTCTGAACTTTATTGAATCTAGCCTCTCAGGTGTCTGCAACTTATATTGTAATAGAACCCAAAAGTCGTCTAAAGGAGTCTACTGTGGTTAAAATTATGAAATGTCAATCCCTAAGGAGAATAAAGGCATCAATATTAGCTCTCTTTGACTTAAGAGAAAAACTGGACATTAGGGCAAAAAAATAAATAATATTAACAATAATGCAAATATTACAAAAATTATTTAGTTAAATACAAGAATAATTATTAATTTACAAACAAATTGATTAGTTAATTTATATAAGTAAATACATTTATTTAAACAATCTATTTACTTTACACTTAATACACTGTCAAATAGATTTGAAATTCTTATAAAAATGAAAGACTAATAAAATAAATTTAAGAAATACTTGAACATTACTTCTAACATTACATTACAGTAACATATTATTAACATAAAACTTAATGAAAGCACAAAAGGATAATTCTGTGTTTTTGTACAAGTCTAGAAAAAAAGAAAGTTTTGTTTTTCCAAAACGCACTTGGTAAAGATATTTCCCTGACGGGTACAGGGGAAGAATCAGGTAAGTCTTTTTTTTTTAATTTTTCAGGAGCAACATTTTTGTGTTTAAACCTTTGTACCGACATGTCCGTGATGAATATAAGCACAGTTTTCTTTTCTACTGTATACAGCAAGTGTTCTTTACAGTAAAAGATCCAAGTCAAAATATTTTTAGTTTGCTTCTTACAAGGAAACTTTTTCCCGAAACGTCAAAAACACAATGGAAAAACCAGGTAAATCTGATTTACCTGGATTTCATATTGTTTTCTAAAGGTGATATATTGGGGTATCTGTATTAAAGAAAAATAAAAAATAATTAATAATATTTCATTTATTTAATGTTTTACAATAAATGATAATGTTTTTTCAGTAATAAGAGTATGTAATGTGTATCTTGAATATTTTTTCTCACTGCTTATATGGTAATTCATCGAAGTACTTTTGTGCCCCCACTGATACAAATTCTATAAGCATTGTAGGTCCTTATACTTTTCATAGTTTATTGGCAGAAGGCTAAAACAGAAATAAAAACATATAATGTTTTAGTATTAAAAAAATATAATGCTAAATGTTTTTATACAATGCTGAAAATATTATTATTGCAAAATTTTTATCACCGGATTTCAAACAGCTTTTACGAACTTATTTATTTATGTTTGACATGTATTATTTTAAATTTCTTTTGAAGAATCAAAATACAAAGGCTTTATATAACATGCAGGTTAAAAATGTTGTGTTAGTTAATGGGATAAATAATAAAATAATTTACTTTGTATAGCTTTTTTCGGTAGAATGAATTCCGTGCTGCCGAGTGTTAACTCATGTATGCGTTTTGCCTTTGTTATATGTGTCTTTCAATGTCCTGTATAAGAATTTCTGTAGAAGAGGTAAGCCGGATGTTTTCCCACAACTCTTAGCTGCTTCACAGGTCTAGTTGGAACAAATTGTTTCTTGCCATAATAATCCGTCAATAATTCCGTCCAGTTGCGAACTAAACTCTGATCAACATCCATCAACTACGCTGAAAGGCCTCGGTTTATGTTTAGCAGCAGCAAATTCTTGAAACCAATCATTAATTAAGCCAAAATCTTTATCTGCTCCTTAATAGGAATGTCCTCTGATAGGGAAAGTTACAGTTAAACTGTTTAATCGTTTTGCTACATGTACTACAAAGTGAATAAAACGAATGAGAGTGAAATTTTTGTTCTGCCCTCCAGCTCCATCGCAGAATATCATTAAATGTTTCACTTCTGAATCCAATACATGGAAAATATAAGAATGCAAAAAGGAGCAGACTTTGTTACAGCCTTTCTTAGCGGTAATTTCGGGAACAATGAATCATCATTGGAAAGTACATGAATGTTAAATGAAGCTAATGTAAGTGGTCTCTTATAATATATATATCGTTTGTTGTCAAATTAGGTAATGGCAAATTTTTTGCATAATCCATCACAATAGCTTCATGATCCACCTTGTGATGACAAAGACGTTTCATTTTCCTTTTCTCATCATAAAATTTTTCTGCCATACGAAGACGATGGTGATGATCTCTTCTTAATTTATTAATTGCTTGAAATATTTCATTCTGTTTAGCAGGATCTTGAACAAATTTCTCTTTTTTGTCATTTAGAAATTTTAATTGAATGTTGTGTGAATCACATGCACTGCATGTGTCACTCCTCGGGTATCCAAAACGAATATTAAATTGTTCGTTAAATATTTTTCTGTACGATTCATATGACAGTTTATTAATAGCGTTTGATTCACAAAAGAGTTGGTACATTTTTTTTACATTCAACTCTCCCGGCAGATATAATTTCTTACTGCCATTAAGAGAATAATTTTCTCGTCTACCTTTGAATGAACGTATATGATCGCACACAGCATTTATATCATTTTCTAATAAAGCATGGGGTCTGTTATTATGTTTGCCCCTACTATCCATGGGTGGTTTGCCAGTTTACTTCAGATTTTTCTACAGATACTCAAATTTATTTTTTGATATACTAAATATTGAAATAAAAGCTTTTGCACATATCTGTTTCTCTTCTACTTGACCTTTCCTTACTACTCTGACTTTGTAAGTGTATGAATTGCTTTTAAATTTTGCATCATTTTCATCTAACCTAGGCCGTCCCTCTTTTACATTATTGACTGAAATAGGAGCACATAAAAATGAGTATTGTTCATTTACTGACAATAAACTGTTAAAATCTTGTAATAGCTTACATATTTCCTCATCTGTAGTGATTTCAAAGCACAATAACCTCTTGCAGTCACATGGAGCACCAGCTTCATGGGTTTGTAATCAGAGTTTTTAGCAACATCACTTACTCTACCAGAAACTTTCCTTTTCTTGCTTGTTTTAGTTGTAAGTACTTCATTCGAGTTGTCACTTTCACTATCGTCACACATGATCACTTTTACACTGATAATAACGTGAAGAATTAAAAAAAAAACTTTAGATCACGTCTTAACCTCTAAATGGTAACAATAGTGTAGCACAATAACAGTAAACTGGAGGGACACAGCTGATCAATGGTTTCATTGCAACAGCTGCGTGTCTCTCCATATTGACTTACTTTATTCTTCCCCTGTTTAAACCTGACTTGCCCGCTTCTTCCAAAGGACAGTAAATTTTGTTTTGCTTGTGATTCAAGACTAAACTGGTTTTTCCACAATGTGAAGTGTGCACAATATACTACTGAAGGCATACTATTTAGTAGCGCTAAAATTTAAAGATCACTACTAAAGTGACTTACCTGATTTTTCCCCTGTACCCTTCCTGTGAGATCCATGTGCAAAAGAATTAAGAGCGCGAAATTCATAACACTATGAAAAATCCATATCCATATGTATTCGTAGTATTAATTAAGTCTCCTTCATATTTAAAATTTTTATATGTGTTAGATTTTCATACAATCAATAATTATTGAATTAAACCTCTATAATGCTTATAAAGGTCGTCTATATTTTCTAGAGATTTACTGCAGACTTACAGTTGTTTAGCATAATATTTATTACAATGTATTCTGTTATTAATCTCTTTACACAAACAGGCACGTAAATACCTGTTACAGCGTAATCAATGTTTGCGTTGAAATAACTGATAACGTTATGTCACAGGTAGTTAATTAACACGTCAGCTGTACGCGGTCCTATAACAACAATATTATATTCCCTAACTTACCCAAACATGCTCATTTAAATCTGCCTGTGCTGAACAACCCGTCTTCGTCATGCTTGTTGTCCCCCCATCCGAATAGCGTTTATTACGTCATGTAGTAATACTTTATGCGATGAATGATGTTGAGAAAACATTACATTATATTGAATCCTAAAGTAATACGTATTTTGACATAAAATAGGCCTAATATACTTTATTTAGTATGCCTCTACATTTGGGGGGGAGGTGTAAATTTCTTTATTAAGGAAGGGTGTCAACATTTAGCTTTGTTTATATTTTAATTTTATATATTCTGAATCTTACCATCTAATTTTCTCACTGTTTCCTGAGTGAAGCAGACGCTGCCCACATAACCCACCTGTCCCGAAGTATCCAAGACAACGTGCGCATTGTTTACACACAATTGTTTCCACGTTCGTACTCTGACATTTAAGATTTCTATATACTGCCCAGTTAACTTTCTTACTTGAGAAAGTAACGGTAACGGTCAATCACACTTTCGACGGTATTTGAGCAAATTACTAAACGGAAGTTTAGATGGAAAAGGAAGTGGCCAAATTAGATGCAAACGTTATGCCCCAGTAAAAACTACTAAACTAAGTCACAGATATTGCATAAATTATTTGAAAATAATATGAAATCATGTTGCAATGTATTTATTGACTTTAACAGTTTTAACATCAACACATCCGTTTTATGTGTTCCAACGAATGAGGCTTAAACATGGCTCTCTTTCACGATGTGTGCGTTACGCATCTTAGTATTAGTATTATTACTATTGCTTACTTAGGGCTCTCGAAAATTGCCATGCCCTCACAAGCTGATACTATTCTACATGTCAGAAACTATTTTGGTTTTATATTTTTCATATGTACAGTAATGTATCTACTATAACCATTGGTCAAAATTAATTTAAATAAAAACACACAACATGTAAATGTATCTTTACTAAGTTTTCCTTTATTTATTTCCGACGTATGCTAAGATAACAAAATTTCTTTTTGGCCGTTTCATACTTCCAACGTCTCTTTCAACTGTATTCTTACGCATGTTTACATAATGCAAATTTAATTTGCAATAATACCGTCTTCAATTGTGCCTAATGGTTTGACTCTGGTGGTAAAATTAAATAATCTGAAGCGTGACTGCATAATCTGTTATTTAACTAAAACGAAATTATTTTATAACTATTTTTTTAATTACAAATCTTGTTAGTAGGAACTTAATGATTTTATGGGACACTTAACGATGTAGGAAGTCATTACTTTGAACGTCAATATAAAATCCCGCCAGTTTACAAATACAAATTAGCTGCCAAAAGTCACATTCACGGGACACTAAAATTATAAAATTAATAAAGTGTGACGACTAACTTTACATAAATTATTAATATATGTTAATAAGATATAAACCAATTAACAAAGGAGTGTGTAAAAGCATGACTATCTGAAAAAAATGCATGAAATTTATTCTCAGTAAGCCTGATACGTCACGTATTTTCCAAATATTTTCGCCAAAGCAATGCACAGCACAAAAACATCGATAAATTACTCCTAAAAATGTTCTGAGAGAATATTTCGTAAATTAAAAATTCAGCTAATTATTAACAAACATAACACCGAAGGCCACTGGTTGAGACACGTTAATGAAAGATCTCAATTAATGCACAATTATCAGCAACAATAATGAGTGCATCTGACAAAAGTAAAATCCATCATAAAATATATGACATATGACATTGTGCATATGACATCATAAAATACATGATGGGCAATGAACAATTAACAATATTCACCTAAACTAATATTTCAGACAGAAGCTCTCCCTACTTCGTAGCAATGAACAAACGGTATCAGCCAGAACTTGTAGTGACTGCATTAAGGCAAACTTGTCGACTTTTAAGGCTCAAGTGAGCCATTAAACTCATGTTAATATTTGGTGCAAAAGTTCCTTAAATAATAAGAATGAACAGATAGTGATCAGTATCAGAACTATCTGTGACTGTTTACACCTTGCACAACGAAATAATCAGTCAAAATTAGTTAAAGTTGTATTTTAGGATGTCCGAGTCAAATAATGTATAAGTTATCATTGAATCAAAACAAGTTTTTAAGACTAATTTCAATAGTAAGATAGATTTACTTTTAATAAAGAAAAGCTATTTTGATAAAATTATAATACGGGATTTATAATAAAATTAAAATTAAATATTTATTTTAATAAATCTCTAATAAACATGTGTAAGAATTTAACAGTGCTAACAATGAACGTTTACACGCCTTAACAGGTAGGCGTGTCTAGTAAATTTTAATTTTCGTAACACAAAATTGTAAATAATTAGGCTTATTGACTTGAGACAGTAACTGAATTATGAAATCCACTCCTAGTTACATTAATTTTTTCTTGGAATAACATTTCCAAACGCGTGGAAATTTTAGTTTATCGCGCCTTTTACTCGTATTAGGTTTGGTGCGCAGAAATTCATTTGACTCAATGTAATATTCACTGTAACGTATTATCTCAAATTTACAAAAAAAAAAAAAAAAAAAAAAAACAGTCAGTGCCAGCCGTTCCTGTGGTTGCAGACGTGGTATCAGACACTTAGAATTTCGAGGTTTTCAGCGTTCTGCACATATTCTGCTTTGCATGCATTCGCTTCGGTACTTTTAATAAATTACGCGCAGACAGTAATTTGATTAAAGGTGGTATTTCTTATACGTAATTTGTAAAGACTAAAAGTATCAAAAGTTTTTTTCGTACACTTTTTGTCATTCCAAACATGGTGCCAGACAGGTCGAAATTCCAATTCCCCGCACCTCAACGTATATTCAGATCAACCAGCACTAACTGCATTATCACAACCAAAATAATTAAAGTTGTGACATTAGTGCCCAAGTTACCATTTGGCTAAAGTTAATAATTGAATTCTTAGACTTAGATAAGGGATGATTCTGATTGTACTACCCTAAAACATGAAGAAAAGTCATTTTTCGAAAAGTGTGTGTGTCTGTGTGTCTGTGTATCTGTGTGTCTATGTGTCTATGTGTAGAATGTTTTCTATAGCAAACGATAACTGTCGAAAATTCAAACAGAATCAAGTAAGTTTTGCATACATGCCTGACTTGTAGAGAACTCAAGGCCTATTGATTTTAGTGAAGATTGGTTAAGTGGAAGGGGTAGTTTACCTGCAACGTTTTACGTTTTAACAAGAGTAAAGTACTTGAAAAGTCATTTAAACTTTTTCAAACAATGGTAATTGTTAAAAATAAAATTATTTTGTTGTCAGGCAATGAAATTATATTTTTTTATTTTAATTTGAATCATCTATGTGTAAAAATATATGGCCTGGCAGGAAAGTATTTCTCAATTATGTAATATTTACGTTTCCAAAGGTTTATTATTGTTATTACCGCAATAAAAAGGCAGGCAGGGCACACACACACACAATTCGCGTTATTTGTGGATTCACTCATGTTTAAATCTCACGTTTGCACGCTTTTTAAATGGAAAGTGCCGAAACTCACACCAACACAACGCGTGCAAGCCAAAAAGGTGTCTAGCGTGGATTAGCTTCCTGTGGATCTCTGGCCAGGGTAACTGCACGTGTTTACAGAGGAAAGGTTCATAGACATACTTTTCGTCTTTAGGGAATAAACCTTCTGCAAGATCCTCAGGGTCCATGAGAGACTTCGGAGCGCTCCTTCTTTTCCGCGTGTTCGTTCCGTGAAACGTGCACTATAGATTCGCAGCTTTACTCTGAGCAACGCTCCGTAGGGAATATTGAAACTTTTGTCCACGGTGTACCCTCATACACACTAAAACCTGCTCTGATGTTTTGATTACGGGTATCATAATATTAAAGCTTTGGAAACTTGAGCACTACTTGAAAGAGATCAAACATTAACTTTTACAAGCCATTATTTTTATGCATATGTTGAAGCAATAAATGTTTTAATAAATTAATACAATCCGTGTATTTATTTCTATTATGATATAAGAATTACAAACTAATATGTGCATGTGTGTACGTATGAAAAATATATAAATATTTTTCTCCTCTGGAAAATTGTTTGCCCCTCCTGGAAAATATTTTGACCTCCCTGATGGCTAGTTATTTACTAGCCTGTGTGGAATATAGCCTTATGACATGGATCAGAATGGTGGGGAAACAGAAGACACAAACTTATTAAGGAAGAAATGTTTTGCTGTGAAATTTATAATTATACGGGTGAACAGAATCGTCGTTCAGGAAATCAGAGACGAATGAAAAGAAAGAAAATCTCGATTTTGAAAAAGAAAATTGACTGGTATAGTATTGACAGGAAGGACTGATAACACTATAGACATCAGTCACTCTCGGCCGATAACTCGCAGTGAGTGTCCAATTTCATTAGAGGAATCAGATCACAGCTCCCTTTGGCCAGCTCTTTGTTCGACCTACAGACATTTTATCCAGAAGTACAGTCCTTCCTCACGAATGTTGAGGATAGTCTTCACGCTTCTAAAATGGGGGTTGCATTTTAGCTAATACGTCATTTCTTCAGAACTCAAGCATCCACTTATTTGATGCTTTGTCACCATATCTAGCTCTGCTTCTTGTTTATATGTGTATTACGGCAAAAAAAAAGTGGTTTGTTGCTAAAATTCCTTCCCAGGCCGTTGGCCGTGGTCCACGGTTTCGCCGTGGCAAACCCAGACGTTTCGGCAGTGCCATCGACGGCCATATCAGTGAAAATCGAGTGGGCTAACTTGTGGTGGTATATGTAGTTACCACAGTACTGTGGTTAACGCTGAAGAAATAAGTTTATATGAAAATATTTTATTTCGAAAATGATTTTAAATATAGGCTAAATCTTAGAACATGGAAGTCATGTATGGTTCTCCATACCGATATTTTATTAATTGCTTCACACTTATAGCAATAAAGTGTAAGTAGCCTTACTATAAAAATTATGTTTCTCTGGTTTGCAGACCACTATTAAAACTTTGCAATAACGACTAGAGTTTTATTACTTAAAAGCATTGTCAGGTCGAAACCATCCTTAGATTTCATGGTGGTCTGTACACCAGAGAAAAATACAAAATAATTTAATTGATAGTCATTTCGGCTGTAACCAGTCACAAATTGAATATTACCGTCATTAAAACCCGAAACTTTAAGTCTGCATGATTTTTCTACTTTTTTCACTTCTGGCAAATTAAGTATATAACGAATTCGTAAATTTTCGTACTAGATAAGAAGTGAAATGTAAGTCTCTGTAACATTCTTTTACTGGTACTTATTTATTACCTATGAGTTTTCCATGATGAGAGACAATTAACACTTTCTGTTTAAACGTTTGTTCTGCATGACTTCGGTCTTCGATGTTTTATGTCCTATAGTAATAAGTGCATGTATTTTGTATAGGTTTAAAAACATGTATAACTAATATTTGAATCTGTTTGGTTTAGAATTTACTTGCGCAGTAAGTGGAACTTTTGTTGAGACTAAATCGTTAGTAATCGAACATGGTGTCACTTGTCAAAACAATAAAATCTCAAGCAAAGAATTCTTTATTGCTATTTTGCTATTTTTTTCTCCTTACTGCTTCAATTAGAGGCGTTTTTGTGATCATGTCTAATGCCGTGAAGATACTCAGTCGATTGACTACTTATTTAAATTCGTAGGCGTACCTTTACAAAAAGTGTCAGTGATATAGTAATTAACTCCTATATAAGCTATATCTGAAACACTGCCTGAAGTTGTTGACACAAATACTGTAGGCCTATGACAAGGCTAGTGTTTGAAATATCCTCAGAAAGTTTGGTACTGTAAAAAAAATCTTCACAGGCAAATGCAACAGGCTTCTTTCGGATTAATACTAGCTATATACGATTTTTCTAAATGTGTTTAGAGTGTACATACATTATACTTTTTTTAAATACACCTACAACTAATTAATAATAGAACTTGTTCTGTAATAATTACAAAACGATGTTATGCATCATTTACAAAATTATCATAAATGCATTATAACCTAGTTAGTGACATGTAAAACCCTTCAAACCAAACGCCTACAAAATAAATTTGGCTAAGTAGAGAACAACAACAAAGATGCAGGCAACCATTTTTACATAATTACTTTTACAGAAACGAATATGCTTTAAACAAAATTTTAATTTTACACCACTTCTATAAACACACATGCATAATAAAATGACAAGTTTATGAGCCGAACCTGAAGGGTGCGTATATAGTGTAGCGTTCTATGAAGATGACATCATGTCTGTCAGAATCAATTAAAACGGTTGAATTTCTGTTTCACATTCTGTAACTATACTGCCACTACAGCGTAACCACTGCACCAATGTTTCCTATCAGCTGAGAATAGATGTCAGTCACGAGGAAGACAAGTAGGAAGAGGAAGAATGACACTTGATGACGTGTCTACAAATTGCCTCTGACGGACTGCTGGCAGCCATCCTGTCTGGGAAGAAGGACAGAAGACGTGTGATTGATAAGGCACGACAACCAGATAGGGTTCTGCAATGCCCCACTGTAAAATGACAAGGCAATGCGTGATGTACTTATTATCACTGACGTAAAGAAAAACAAATATATATGACTAAGAAACGGTTTTATTAAGGTGTAATTAACAAACACGACGTAATTTACATTAGAAATTCAAAAGAAATGTTTTATGTTTTAGTTTACAACTATTATCTTCGGCCATCAAGTAATCTAGTTTTATTTCAAGTATTTTGAATAAAATGAAATCGACGCGCTTTACTACATAATTTTTATTTGACTCAGGGTAATATTTATTCCAACACGTTACCTAAAGAGTACAAAAAAGAAGCTATTATTGTTAAAACATTTGCCTGATGCAAACCTGATACAAAACGGGTTCTGAACACGTTCCAATTGTTTGTGTAACTTAGGTAATTATGTTTACTTGGTATAGAGCCAAATCAATTGAAATACTTAAAATACGTATTTTTCTGGTCTCTACAGTGATGCTGCCGATTGCTCTGCCAATTATTGTTTATGAGTTATAATGACTTAAACAATGCATTTGCTGAAAATTTACTTGAGTAAAATCGTTAAAGGTTTTACATGACCCTAAAAATCGAACTTTGTACTTTAGTATGTTCAGCTTGGAAACCTATAGTATAGCCTCTGTGGGATCTGGCAGATAATGCTTGTTTATTTTTTGGTCTAAGAATCCAATTATTAACTTCAGCCAAATAGTACCATGGGCATTAATGTCTACAACTTTCTTTCGGCGCAACGTTCTTGTGCTGTAACACACGACTACTGTGCATCGTATGAAATTGGCGTTCATCGGGCTGAGACCTGGGCAACGGACACACTGTACATTAGACAGAATTTATTTAGCAAACGGCAGATCCACGCTTATTGAAAGATACTTCTTTTATTGTTTAACGTTCCTTGCACGATTCAAATAAATTCAAGAACTGGCAAACGATATGTGTAAGATAAACTGTAAATCAGTTATCCATACAACAGTCAATTAGGTCCCTTGTAGACTGTAATAGCTTAATTTTTAAGAATTAATATGACGTACTTCCAGAAACCTTTCAATTTTTAACAAAATTCAAAAAAAATAAAGAACGTAATGACAACTATGTCATGGCCTGTGTCTATCTTGATGCATTTACTGGGTACGTTAGAACGATGGATTAAAAGCACAGCGTGAAGATAACGTGGCTTTACATCGCAATGAATCAGGAATGCATCACTGTCATCCAATTCCCTTTTGGTACATAATCTTTCCTACGTTTTGTTATAAAATTTTGAATTTTTTTGCCACTCCTGGTGCGTTGAGTCATGCGTTATAAACGTCATAACAAGTTGAACGTGGTAATACAGCTCTTAAATGACAATTGTATTTTAGACAATGAAGCCTATCCAATTATCACCAATTCAGTTTACTATAGTCGAGCACGTATGCAACGGGTATGCTGAGACAGGAGATGTGATAATGCTCTTGTTAATACAAATTTTGAGATGGGACTTTGAGCAGAATGACGAAATAATCAAAATATCACCTTACAACATGACAATTATACATGGTATTTAGTATGTTCGAATACGTCATTTGAATGGTTTTTGAGTTAGACGTGTTAGTGGAAAACAAATTTTAATAATTTTCTCAAAATATTCCATACTTTTTTTAACAACTCTTGACCAATTCAAACAAAATTAAACACAGTGAGTACGAGATTATCGTAATAGACCAAAGTGTTTTTCGGTAAAAGAAAATCCGATAGCTAGTCTGACAACTTCGTAAGTCAAATCGAAGACATTTTGGTGGCGTACAGACATTAACCATGATATGTGTTTAGTACCTATGTTGTGGAATCTTTGCTGCTGCCGAGTACAGTTTAGAAATTTTTCAGTTTACGAGTAGCCCGTTTAACGTCTCAAAGCCAGAAAATTTAAAAAATTTCTGATCCTTAGGTAGTGTCATTATGACTTTTGTTATAAGTATACTGTAAAATAAAATTGCCCTGTTAATAAATTTCTTCAGGAGAGTAGCTCTCAGTTGTTGAGTCAGTGCTTTTCGCATAGGTGAGAAATGTCCACTTAGGTCATTATATCATTATCATTGTCATTAAATTGTATCTGTTAACTAAGAGTCTAACGTCATTTGTTTTAATTACCATTATCATTTGGTTAAGCCTACTTGTGAACAAGAGAAGATTACAGTATTTAAAATATCGGTATGGAGAACCATACATGACTTCCATATTCTAAGATTTATATTTAAAATCATTTTCGAAATGAATTATTACCATAGAAACTACTTCTTTCTACTTACTGCTTCAGCCTTAACCACAGTACTGTGGTCACTAACGTATCCCACCTCACGTTATCGCACTCGATTTTCACTGATGATGGAAGTCGATGGCATTGCCGAAACGTCTGGTTTTGTAGAAAACATTGGACTACGGCCAAATATCCCGGGAAGGAATTTTAACAAAAACTACTTCTTTGTTGCCGATAACGTTGTACACATATATATAAAATATATGCATAAAGTTAATGGCTTGTATAAGTTATTGATTGATCTCCATTAAGTAGTGCTCAAGTTTCCAAAGTTTTAATATTATGATATCCGTAATTAAAACATCAGAGCAGGTTTAGTGTGAATGAGGGTACACTGTGGACAATTTTCAACATTTCCTATTGAGCGTTGCTTAGAGTAAATCTGCGAATCTACAGTGTATGTTTCACAGAACAAACACGCGAAAAAGAAGGAGCGCTCCGAAGTCACTCATGGACCCTCGGCATCTTGCAGAGGGTTCATTCCCTAAAGACGAAAAGTCTGTCTATGAATCGTTCCTCTGTAAACACGTGCAGTTACATTGCCCAGCGATCCACAGGAAGCAAATTGATGTCCATTTTTTCGGCTTGCACGCGTTATGTTGGTGTGGGTTTCGGCACTTTCCATTTCAAAAGCGTGTAAATGTAACAAAATAAACATGAGTGAGGCCAGAAATAACGTGAATTGTGTGTGTGTGTGTGTGTGTGTGTGTGTGTGTGTGTGTGTGTGTGTGTGTGTGTGTGTGTGTGTGTGTGTGTCTTACCTGCCTTTTTATTGCTGTAGGCATAATAATAAAATGGAAACGTAAACATTACATAACTGAGATATGCTTACCTGCCACGAACGATATATTATTTTATACATGGAGGAGTTCAGTGACATACACACGTACAGAAGAATTATATATACAAAGATATTAACTCATACATAATTTACATTAAAATGAAATATCGGTATGGAGAACCATACATGACTTCCATATTCTAAGATTTATATTTAAAATCATTTTCAGCCAAACAGCCAGGGAAGGAATTTTAACAAAAAAATACTTCTTTCTTGCCAATAACGTAGTACACATATAAAAAATATTATCCCCTCCCCCTTCAACTATAATTTTGATTAATAGAAAATTACCCCCAGCCCGTTCAACTAGCCTCTTCATTTATAGATATTTCATCTACGTTTCTACAGTGGATTATTAAGATCTTATCAGGATACTTTATCAAAATTAAGTACTTTACTCATGTTACAACAAAAAATGTTTCAGGTAAACTGCCCTTTCCCCGTAACCGATCTTCACCAAAATCAACAGACATTGAGTTCTCTATAGCTCAGGCACATATGTAAAAAATTATTTGATTCTGTTTGAATTTACGGCAGTTATGGTTTGTCATATAAAAAATTACCCATGTTAAAACATAAAACATGAGATTTATAAAACATATCTAAGATTTATATTTAAAATCATTTTTGAAATAAAATATTTTCATAGAACCTACTAACGCTGGGGAAATCTGAGGAGCCAATCAGAGTTGGGCCTACCTGTCACTCTGCTGAATTTGGTGGAAAGCCCTGTCACTGTCGTCAAAGTATCAGCCTTGACAGGGTCCTCTTTTTCTGCAAAATGGGAGAGGAGGCTTGAGATGGAGTGAGTGACATGGTCCCCACCTCAATGAAGAACCCATTGTTTTATAAAAATATATATAAATTTTGAAAACTGAAAATTCTTTTCTTGTTGTAAATATTTATATTTTATAATCAAAATGACTTTATCAAAAAACAAAGATTATTTTTTTATAATAAGTACTTACATATGTTTCTTAATATGCTTACTTTTTCTTCAATGTTGATGATCATTTCCAAACATTCTGACAAAATTGTATCTACAGAACAGTTAACATTCCCCAGGTTCCCATTTCTGCTAATTTCTCATTACACCTTCCACTGACGTATTATTAACTATTTCATAAACTATCGTATAATCTTTTCAGATTTTGTGGGACAAAATCTGAAATTTTCAGAATGCCTGGCAACAAAATTATTTTATTTTCAACAATTACCATTGTTTGAAAAAGTTTAAATGAATTTTCAAGTACTTTACTCTTGTTAAAACGTAAAAGATTGCAGGTAAACTACCCCTTCCCCTTAACCGATCTTTACCAAAATCTAAAGGCCTCGAGTCCTCTACAATTCACTGATGTATGCAAAAAATTATTTGATTCTGCTGGAATTTGCGGCTGTTATCGTTTGCCATAGAAAATACCCTTGTTAAAAGAACGTTGTAGGTAAACTACCCCTTTCCCTTAACCGATCGTCACCAAAAACAATAGGTATTGAGCACTCTACAATTCAGGGCTGTATGCGAAACATCATTTGATTCTGTTTGAATTTACGGCTGTTATCGTTTGCCTAAAAAAAAAATTTTCCCTCGATAAAAAAAAACCGTTGCAGGTAAACTACCCCTTCCCCTCAACCGATCTTCACCAAAAACAATAGGTCGCGAGTACTCTACAAATCAGGGCTGTATGCAAAAAATTATTTGATTCTGTTTGAATTTGCGGCAGTTATCGTTTGCCATATAAAATACGCTTGATAAAAAACGTTGCAGGTAAACTACCCCTTTCCCTCAACCGATCTTTACCAAAAACAATAGTTCTTGAGTACTCTACACATCAGGGCTGTATGCAGAAAATTATTTGATTCTGTTTGAATTTGCGGCTGTTATCGTTTGCCATAGAAAATACCCTTGTTAAAAAAACGTTGTAGGTAAACTACCCCTTTCCCTTAACCGATCTTCACCAAAAACAATAGGTCTTGAGAACTCTACAATTCAGGGCTGTATGCAAAACATTATTTGATTCTGTTTGAATTTGCGGCTGTTATCGTTTGCCAAAAAAAAAAAATTTCCCTTGATAAAAAAAAACCGTTGCAGGTAAACTACCCCTTTCCCTCAACCGATCTTCACCAAAAACAATAGGTCGCGAGTACTCTACAAATCAGGGCTGTATGCAAAAAATTATTTGATTCTGTTTGAATTTGCGGCAGTTATCGTTTGCCATATAAAATACGCTTGATAAAAAACGTTGCAGGTAAACTACCCCTTTCCCTCAACCGATCTTTACCAAAAACAATAGTTCTTGAGTACTCTACACATCAGGGCTGTATGCAGAAAATTATTTGATTCTGTTTGAATTTGCGGCTGTTATCGTTTGCCATAGAAAATACCCTTGTTAAAAAAACGTTGTAGGTAAACTACCCCTTTCCCTTAACCGATCTTCACCAAAAACAATAGGTCTTGAGAACTCTACAATTCAGGGCTGTATGCAAAACATTATTTGATTCTGTTTGAATTTGCGGCTGTTATCGTTTGCCAAAAAAAAAAAATTTCCCTTGATAAAAAAAAACCGTTGCAGGTAAACTACCCCTTTCCCTCAACCGATCTTCACCAAAAACAATAGGTCGCGAGTCCTCTACAAATCAGGGCTGTATGCAAAAAATTATTTGATTCTGTTTGAATTTGCGGCAGTTATCGTTTGCCATAGAAAAAAATCTACAGACAGACACACAGACAGACAGACACACACACACACACACACACACACTTTTCGGAAAACGACTTTTTTTTATCTTTTGAGTGTAGTAGAATCAGAATCTGCAATAATCTCGAACACGATTTTTTTTGCCACCACCATACTTCCATTCCTTAAGAAATATGGAAGTAAAAAATTATAATTTTATTCCCTGGCAACAAAATTATTTTATTTTACTTCCATATTCCTTAAGGAATGGAAGTATGGTGATGGCAAAAAAAAATCGTGTTCGAGATTATTGCAGATTCTGATTCTACTACACTCAAAACAGAAAAAAGTCGTTTTCCGAAAAGTGTCTGTGTGTGTGTCTGTGTGTCTGTGTGTCTGTGTGTGTGTCTTTGCGTGTGTCTGTAGATTTTTTTTCTATGGCAAACGATAACTGCCGCAAATTCAAACAGAATCAAATAATTTTTTGCATACAGCCCTGATTTGTAGAGTACTCACGACCTATTGTTTTTGGTGAAGATCGGTTGAGGGAAAAGGGGTAGTTTACCTGCAACGGTTTTTTTTATCAAGGGAAATTTTTTTTGGCAAACGATAACAGCCGCAAATTCAAACAAAATTAAATAATGTTTCGTATACAGCCCTGAATTGTAAAGTTCTAAAAACCTATGGTTTTTGGTGAAGATCGGTTGAGGGAAAGGGGTAGTTTACCAGTAACGTTTTATGTTTTAACAAGGGTATTTTCTATGGCAAACGATAACAGACGCAAATTCAAACAGAATTAAAAGATTATTTTTATACAGCCCTAAATTGTAGAGTTCTAAAGACCTATTGTTTTTGGTGAAGATCGGTTGAGGGAAAGGGGTAGTTTACCGGCAACGTTTTTTTATCAAGGGTATTTTCTATGGCAAACGATAACAGCCGCAAATTCAAACAGAATCAAATAATTTTTTTCATACAGCCGTGATCTGTGGAGTACTCAAGACCTGCTGTTTTTGGTGAAGATCGGTTAAGGGGAAGGGGTAGTTTACCTGCAACGTTTTTTTATCAAGCGTATTTTCTATGACGAACGGTAACTGCCGCATATTCAAACAGAATCAAACAATTTTTTGCATACGTCACTGAATTGTAGAGGACTCAAGGCCTTTCGATTTTGGTGAAGATCGGTTAAGGGGAAGGGGTAGTTTACCAGCAACCTTTTACGTTTTAACAAGAGTAAAGTACATGAAAATTTATTTAAACTTTTTCAAACAATGGTAATTGTTAAAATAAAATAATTTTGTTGCCAGGCAATAAAATTATAATTTTTTCATTTTAATGTAATATAATATTTTTACTTCCATATTCCTTAAGTATGGTGATGGCAAAAAAAAATCGTGTTCGAGATTATTGCAGATTCTGATTCTACTACACTCAAAACAAGGAAAAAAGTCGTTTTCCGAAAAGTGTCTGTGTGTGTGTCTGTGTGTGTGTCTGTAGATTTTTTTTATGGCAAACGATAACTGCCGCAAATTCAAACAGAATCAAATAATTTTTTGCATACAGCCCTGATTTGCAGAGTACTCACAACATGTTGTTTTTGGTGAAGATCGGTTGAGGGAAAGGGGTAGTTTACCTGTAACGTTTTATGTTTTAACAAGGGTATTTCCTATGGCAAACGATAACAGCCGCAAATTCAAACAGAATCAAAAGATTATTTGCAAACAGCCCTAAATTGTAGAGTTCTCAAGACCTATTGTTTTTGGTGAAGATCGGTTAACGGAAAGGGGTAGTTTACCTACAACGTTTTTTTAACATGGGTATTTTCTATGGCAAACGATAACAGCCGCAAATTCAAACAGAATCAAATAATTTTCTGCATACAGCCCTGATTTGTAGAGTACTCAAGACCTGTTGTTTTTGGGTAAAGATCGGTTGAGGGGAAGGGGTAGTTTACTTGCAACGTTTTTTTATCAAGCGTATTTTCTATGGCAAACGATAACAGCCATAATTCAAACATAATCAAATAATTTTTTGCATACGTCAGTGAATTGTAGAGGACTCTAGGAATTTTGATTTTGGTGAAGATCGGTTAAGGGGAAGGGGTAGTTTACCTGCAACCTTTTACGTTTTAACAAGAGTAAAGTACTTGAAAATGCATTTAAACTTTTTCAAACAATGGTAATTGTTAAAAATAAAATAATTTTGTTGCCAGTCAATAAAATTATAGTTTTTTCATTTATGTATTTTTTTCTCAGTTATGTACTGTTTACGTTTCCATTTTATTATTATGACTACCGCAATGAAAAGGCAGGGAAGACACACACACACACACACACACACACACACACAGTTCGCGTTATTTTTGGCCTCATTCATGTTTATTTTCTTACATTTGCACGGTTTTTAAATGGAAAGTGCCGAACCCATACCAACATAACGCATGCAAGCCGAAAAAGTGTCCAGCGTGGATAGCGATTTCCTTCCTGTGGATCGCTGGGCAGTGTAACTGCACGTGTTTACAGAGGAACGATTCATAGACAGACTTTTCGTCTTTAGGGAATATTTAGGTAATATTTCATTTCGAAAATGATTTTAAATATAAATCTTAGAATATGGAAATCATGTATGGTTCTCCATACCGATATTTTTTACTTCCATATTCCTTAAGGAAATGGAAGTATGGTGATGGCAAGAAAAATCGTGTTCGAGATTATTGCAGATTCTGATTGTACTACACACAAAACATGAAAAAAAGTCGTTTTTCGAAAAGTGTCTGTGTGTCTGTGTGTCTGTCTGTGTGTAGATTTTTTTTCTATGGCAAACGATAACTGCCGCAAATTCAAACAGAATCAAATAATTTTTTGCATACAGCCCTGATTTGTAGAGTACTCAGGACCTATTGTTTAATCCACTCCGAGAGCGGCAAGTCGTCGTCTTCGTCATCATCGGGTAAATTTTTATGTACGAGTTGTGCTTTACTAAAGCATTTTGCTATCAGCTTCTGTGTTACACTCTTCCATGAGTCGTCTAGGAATTGTATTGCATCTAAGAGTGAAATTGTGGCAGGTTGCGCCGTATCCATACAGAAAATAATTTTTTTTAAAAGTTGCTTGCGGTAGTGACACTGTAGGCTTCTAATGACGCCTTGGTCCTGTAACCCCGCTTTAACTTAGACTGGTAAAAAAAAAAGATTTTTTTTTGAAATTTTTTTTTTATCACATTTTATCAGCTAGAGTTCACAAACAAATTCCCCCAGAAACTTCACACACACCCAAAACCCATATATAATCTTAACACAGCTTTAGGGCTATCTAAATATAATACTTGACACACTTGGCAAGGTTCTATGGCCAACAGGCCCTATTTGAAAACATCTAGTACAGTTACATTTAATATTAATAAACTTTACCTATGTGGGTTAACCTACTTCCATTTTGCTTACCTAATTATTCGGCTTGTTACACTTTTAATAAAATTATACATAGTCTGAATTTTTGCTTGCCACGTGGTTGAGAGAGGTTACCTGATTACCTCATTTCTATACTATTTAAATTAATACCTTTTGGCAATTACATTCTTCTCAATTAGTGCCTTAGTAAGCTTTCTGAAATTGATATAGTGTTACTATAATAATTACCTTTAAATTACGTATTGCACCACTCAACACGTGGTGACACAAAAGGTTAACTGATTTTATTTACTGTGGCCTATAAAACAAGTTTTTCATTAGTAAAACTTTAAATATATAATTATAAAAATATTGCCGAGACTTACCGCAGTTCTATTTAGATTTAGCTTGCCATAGGTGGAAGGATGGTAAAACAAATTTTTCTCTGCCGGAGAAAAAATGCGCAGCTAAACAAGACGACGTTCGGAGCGAGACAAACTTTCTTGATACCGGTTCCGCTTTGTGAGCTCGCAAACCGGGGCTCTCGCGAGAGGCCAGCACCGATCAAGCCTCGCTCTTAATGGTAATTGGCAGCAGTATTGCTTATCTCAACTGCTAGGGCTAAATACCGTACAGCATTTAACGTTTATTTTTGACGTTAAATACTGAATAATCGCCGATCTATATTAGAACGGCACAGTCCATAGGTTGCAGGACACTCGTACAGTTGGCCTGTAAGAAGACCAGATTAATGTTTGTCAAATTTAACTTTGGATGGGCTGCACAGTTGTCAACTAGAAGTAGAATTTTTCTGTTTTTCGATGACAGTTCTTTATCCCATTTTCTTAGTTCATCTTCAAAATACTAGAAGTCATCCACGCTTTTTGTTGGCAGTGTAACTTACAGGAAGTTTTTTTATGTTTTTAAAACATCTAGGATGCAAACTTTTCCCGATAACTAAAAGTTTCATTTTTTCGGTTCCCGTCATGTTCGCACAAACAAAAACTGTAACTCTTTGTTTAGAGAGTTTCCCACCAACGCACTTTTCATTTTTAAATTTGAAAGTCTTATCTGGAGTTAATTTATAAAAAATTCCGGTTTCATCTCCATCAAAGATGTCTTCATCTTAATATGATCGTCTAATTTATGGCCAAGTGTTACGCACCCAATCGCCTGTATCGTTCAGATCTACGCATTTTGCCTCACCACAAATTTTTGCAAAGGAAATCGAGTGTCGGGCCTTAAATCGATCTAGCCATCCGTTGGAGCACGTAAAATCAATACCAAACAATTTTCCGAATTCTGTAGCTTTCTCTTTCAGAATTGGTCCACTCACAGGAATATCTGAACATCGACACTGTTTGAGCCATTTCGATAATGATGAAACATACATTCGCTTGCATACAATATATGTCTGTAGCCATGGGCGTAGCGCGCGCACATATAAGTTATACGTTTATATGAAATTTAGAGTAAAATATCTGAGAAATTTTTGACGCTATAACAGAGTAGTACAATATTTAGTGACGTTAAAACCGGGAATTTTTATAATGTTAAAGATATCAGTTTGACCGGACTTATGACAAAATAACGCTACACCCGAGTTGACGTAACAGCCGAGGCCGTAATAACCAAGTTCCACTGTATGTGTACAACGTTATCGGCAACAAAGAAGTAGTTTTTGTTAAAATTCCTTCCCGGGATATTTGGCCGTAGTCCAATGTTTTCTACAAAACCAGACATTTCGGCAATGCCATCGACTTCCATTATCAGTGAAAATCGAGTGCGATAACGTGAGGTGGTATACGTTAGTGACCACAGTACTGTGGTTAAGGCTGAAGCAGTAAGTAGAAAGAAGTAGTTTCTACGGTAATAATTCATTTCGAAAATGATTTTAAATATAAATCTTAGAATATGGAAGTCATGTATGGTTCTCCATACCGATATTTAACAATTACCATTGTTTGAAAAAGCTTAAATGAATTTTCAAGTACTTTACTGTTGTTAAAACGTAAAATGTTGCAGGTAAACTACCCCTTCCCCTTAACCGATCTTCACCAAAATCGAAAGTCCTTGAGAACTCTACAATTCAGGGACGTATGCAAAACATTGTTTGATTCTGTTTGAATTTCCGGCTGTTATCGTTTGCCAAAAAAAAATTCCCTTGATAAAAAAAACCGTTGCAGGTAAACTACCCCTTTCCCTCAACCGATCTTCACCAAAAACAATAGGTCGTGAGTACTCTACAAATCAGGGCTGTATGCAAAACATTATTTGATTCTGTTTGAATTTGCGGCAGTTATCGTTTGCCAAAAAAAAAAATCTACAGACACACACACACACACACACACACTTTTCGGAAAACGACTTTTTTTCATGTTTTGAGTGTAGTACAATCAGAATCTGTAATAATCTCGAACACGATTTTTTTTTGCCATCACCATGCTTCCATTTCCTTAAGGAATATGGAAGTAAAAATAATACGTTCGGTTATGGGTAAATTTACCCAAGTCGACTCATGTGAATTTACGGTTACCTGAAATTAAGGGTTTCCAAGTGCAATGATATATCATAAAACTGATTTTTAAGGTTAATTGTAATAATTAACAGAGATTTTGTATTCATTACATAGCTTCCAAAAAATAAAAACAGAAAGAGGAATTCATAAAAATTTTTGCTTTTGAACATCTTCGAACATGCTTAAAACTTGGGCTTGTATAGATTTACCATGGAATAATTGGTTATATCAAATTTGACAGAGAAGAGATATTATCTGTAAAAAAAGAATACAATTTATATATTTTTTAGACTTTATGAAAAAAGTTTAGCTCACCAACTTGAATATTACATTTCAGAAGAACCCACGTTACATAATTCCTTTCACCTACATAATTATAGTAGAAGAGTATCGTCCCAATATAAATAAATGTGTGTGTGTGTGTGTGTGTGTGTGTGTGTGTGTGTGTGTGTGTGTGTGTGTGTGTGTGTGTGTGTGTGTGTGTGTGTGTGCTGTACATGTACAGTTTATCATAATATGTGCCTTCAAATTTGACAGATAATAACAGTTTGCATTCTTTATTATTTAACATATCTTCATCAAGGTTAGTGTTGTATTATGTGGGACAATTACCTGAATTATCGCTTATCCTTGAAATTACAGTCATCTTGAATGTGCTTAGTTGCACGTTACAAACACCCGTTTTACAAGGAGATGCATTTGTAGGACGTGGTACCTAACACAGAATTAATTAAGATTGATTAAAGTTACCCCACAGCTAACGTTATTCAACCGTGGTTTTGCTAACGCTGGCGATAAGAATAACTTTTCCCAAGAGCCCCATCCCTCTTACAGAATACACGATTCTTGTCAGACCGACTTTTCTCTGCGGTTTACTTAACAAGACGACCTGTATTGTATTGAAAACTGTGTACACGTGTATCTAATGATGTGGTAATCATTTCCAGATTTAGGCTATAACATCTTTGCAGAATCTAATGGAAAAACCAGGTATTTAAACATTTAATATAGTATTACGAATTAATGAAAGTAAACCTGAAATTAACCAAAGATGTATTACTAATAATAGGTTTACTACTTACACTCATATATCAAGTCACCACTAATTAATTGATATTTAAAATTAAATTTTCAAATATGAAGTTAAATTTTGTATCAATAAAATTAATTTCTACGTAACATTCTTGAAAGCCGCGCCGTGTGAAATCACTTTTTCTAGGCAACTGTTAGCTCTCAATGCTCACTAGTCTGTCTTCGCGCTTTTCTAGGTAACTGTTAGGTCTCAATGCTCGCTAGTCTGTCTTCGCGCTTTTCTAGGCAACTGTTAGGTCTCAATGCTCGCTAGTCTGGTCTTCGCGCTTTTTTGACTACTTTTTTATCTGGGCCTTTATGAAAAGAACTTTGACCTCTCCGATCGCTTTAAGCACACTGCGAGCTTCTGCTTTTTCTTCTGAAATATGTGAACTTAATCAACGTTACAGCAGGAACAAAACCAAGGGTATATATCAGAGCTACCTGATGGAATTCGGCTTGTACAAACGGACCACGACATACTAAGGTACGTGTTGATTCATATCCGAAATAATATATTTATTATTTAATTTATCACAGAATTCAATAAGTCTTAATAATCAAATCGAGGTGAGTTTTCCTCGTTTGTTGAAAAATAATGTGAAAAAATATAAATGTAACGTAATGGAATTGTACATGAAATAAATATTCGTAAATTCCCTGATTCAACGTTGTCATTACAATTTTCTTTAGTACTACGGTCGATTGAACGCTATCACATTGTTTGACGTGGAGCATCTGGGATTTAATTTATTACTGAAGAAATGTAAATTGAAATCCGTACAACGCGGCGCCAGGAAAGTTATCCGCTTTGAATAACAATCATTTGCCGAATTCCAACAGAAATTTATACTGCATGTTATTTATAACTGCTGCTATCGTCTGCTTGATTTTCACAACGTTACATATTTTCCCTTAAATGAAGAACAAATTGTCAACGTTTGGTAAAAAGTTTACATTTTACGAAATAATATGTTTTATTTTATAACCAACAAATTATGTAATGAAAATTTTTATATTTTTAACTTCTCGTTAATATTCCTGAGTATCTCACAGTAATTTAACATGGTGTAATTACTTTACTTATAATTTTACAAAGTAAAGCAATGTTCTGTTCGAGTAGAAGCTGTGTGTGTGTGTGTGTGTGTGTGTGTGTGTGTGTAAAGTATGAGGCCTGTATGAAAATATGTAGTAAAATGGAATGAATCACATATTTAAAATCACATTTTTAATTACACAGAAATAAGGTTACAAATAAAGACTTCAGGATTTTCTTATTTCCACTGAATATTCTAATTAATTAGGCACATAAACTTACATGACTTATTGTGCAATAGCTGAATATAAATTTAGCTAACACATTCTTTATTGCATATTTTGCTTTCATGCGCAATATTATTCAGTTTCAAACAAGAATACATTTTAAAAAAACATTCTTTCCTTATATACCAGTTGCTACATTTAAAAGTAATATCTGGACACGGAAATCCGGTGATGGGGTGAAGCCCAGTGGCTAATCCCAAAATTATTTTGTCTTTCTCTCACGTAGTGTTTTATGGATCTATACATAATTGTATGGGATACCAGATCATGTGGCTTCTGTCTTTTTAGTCGCCTCAAGACGTGTGGATTACTTTGTCAGCAAAATAATAACAAAATATGCAGACAAACATGATCAGAGGATTTAGATCCACGATAACCAATTAATGTGACACGTGTTGGAAGAAGCTCCACACGTCAATTTTCATAGCCCGTTTACGTAGCTTTTGTCGTTTACCTTTATTAAATCCATCCGGCTGCAATCTATTTGGTTTTTAACATTTTCTTTTTCTCCAATGAATGGGGAGTTGGCCCATTGCATTAACCACCAACCTGGAGGACCAGGCAATTTTTAATCAAACTTTACTTCCTTTAGCTTTTGATAAACCAATATCCAACTACAAGGCAGCATCTGCTAGTTTTTGTCCGCCCCGGGTATTTTATTTCCCCAGTACCCACCTTATCTGGTGAGCATTCCTCTATCCGCCACCTGGGGAGGCGCTTCATCACCGCTATCCATGTTTCCATTCTAAAGACAAGAGGAGGAATTACTATTGTTTTATAAAACTTAAGTATATTTATCCCATAAATACAAAATTTATAAATTAATTTAAACATAAACTTTGTATATTGAAAATTTAACTTTTCAAGTACGAAGGTACAACTAAATAGTAACCGGCTGTCTTGAAAAACAGTAATGAATACCAACAACTACAGGAAATTAAACAAAAATTTTTAAAACATAAAAAACGTCTAAACGATACTAGTATAATAAAGGGAATAAAAATAGAAATTTATGCTTTGATTTTTTCGTTTTCATATTTATTCAATTGATACAAAACCGTGGAAACTATGAACAGCGTTCTTCCGTAACGTATGTACAAATTTATTCAGTCGTAATCTAGTGCATACACTAATGTTGTTAGTATGTTCTGTCTCTGTAGTAAATTCATCCCTGTCTCTGTTTGCCCACTGCGAACGTACTCCGGGTGGAAAATTATACTAACGTGATTGTCACGATCAAAACAGTAAAGCATGTGTGTATACCGCGAGCGCACATGCGTCCGCGTACCAGAATGCATGTTGGAGTATATGCAAGCCGTGTGCGCTTACACTGAAACCCAACACGTAGACTGCAACGCAGGACATGTCTCGGCTCAAGAGGTGCGGTGTGAGTCTGTACGCGAGGGCGTCACATGCAAGGTGCGCGCTTGCACTGACCCCAACACCCAAACTACGCCCCAGCATGTGTCCGCCAAACTGGTGTGTGAGTGTGATGCCCGTGCCCACGGATACTAGAATATACGGTAGGGATCATCAGCGAGGTGCGCAGTAGCAAGCTCCGCCCACTGACGTAGCGCGGGGCCCACCGCTGTGTTCAGCCGTGCTGTTTCTCCATTTCTGTATATTGTAGTGCGTGTTGTTGTTAATCAGGTGGATAATATTTATTTTGAGTTGTCTGGTTCACTGAACCAAGAATGGTTTGTTGTGCTATAGCCGGCTGTACGCGCCATACCAGACATCAAAAAGAGTTGGGTTTCACGTTCCACAGGTTTCCCAAAAACAAGGAGTTAACATTGAAGTGGATACATGCTTGTAAGCGTGCAGATTCGTTTTCTGTTAATGAAGCCCGTGTGTATTCAGAGCATTTTGACGACTCTGATTACTTACGAGATTTGAAAAGTGAATTGTTGAATCTTCCTGCTAAACGTGTTTTGAAACCAGATGCTGTTCCACATTTAAATTTACCTGTTAGCAGCGTTGTTGCTTGTAAGGAAAAAATCAACGACAAAGTCCGTGAGGTATGTTACAGTCCTACAATATTGCATTCTTTTTAAATTTTGTAATGTTTTAATCAAAATACTTAACTGAACTATTTAGGCCTAACATTCAATTTAAACCATGCTTTCAGTAATATTTAATGCTATAAAATGTTATCATTTTACCATAACATTTAAGCACTACTTACTTATATTTAGACCGTGGTCTCGAGGTAGCATTCCTGCTCCTCGCACGTGCGGAGCATCGTATATGTTATGGCATCAAGATGCAACCAAGACATTATTGAGAGTTATTTCTCACAAATCAGGGGTCTCGGCCGATTTTATGATCATCCTCTACCAATTACTGTATCGCAAAGGATTAAACATTTGATTCTGAGCCGCAATGCAGGAAAGATAATAACGAGTACCAGTTGCTTAACTGAGAAGGAAATTGAAACTTTAAGTGCAGACATTCTGGCTGATTGTTCCGAAGACCAAGTTTCCAACCTCTCACTTTCAGAAGAAATGAAACCCGGAACGAGCAATTCATGCGGACAAGTTGAAGGAGAGTACAGTGATGATGATGACGAAGAATTAACATCAGCAGTCGATGGACTCATCAGGCACTTCCAAGAAGAAAACGAAGAAAGGAATATCCAAGACAGTGGTGCCTCAGAAAAACCAGAGCTACTTGAAATGATTGCTGGTTATATAGCTTACAGGATGAGGAAAAAATACCCAGAAAGAGGAAATGTTTAGGAAGTTTCACAAAGGATATTTCCTTTGCCGGCAAGAACTGGCTACAGAACATTTCAAGAGGGTCGTTGGTGAAGCCAACAGATGAATTCATGCAAAATGTCTTTAAAATAGAAGAAGAGTTTCAAAAGTTCCACGAATGTTCAATTAACAAAGAGCCCAAAGTTTTCAGAAACCTACAAGATAAGTTATAATCAAAAGTAAATATCCAGAAATGGACGATTTCATGGTCAAATGTTTTGTACGGACGAGGACTTTCGTAAGAATGAAATCACTGAACAAACGTTCATCAAAGAAGTGGAAAGGAGCAAAGCGTAATGAAAGCGAAGAAAGAAAGAAAACGAAAAAAATGAAGAAAGTTGTGTCACAATAAAGAAATATTCTCATGTATGTATATATGTACCAGATATAGTTCTTAGATTTCTTCTTTGCATCTGCAATTCAATTTTAAAAACACAAAACAGCTATTCAGGTTTTTCCGTACCACAGGTCTATGATGGCCTAAGCCTGTGGGAGCCTTTTTATCCTTAAAAAAAGTGCCCTCCGAGATGGTGGAAGAGGTAGACGTCCTTCGGAGGCTTTTCACCGGCATTCCACCGGCCATCAGCTTAATAATGTTATTTGCCAGGGGAAAAAGACCAATGGAAGTCGACCCCTCTAAACAAATAACAATAATGTTATTTGCAATTTTATTAATTCTTTTATAAATCACGTTAAAGGAATTAATGGCAAAGAAAAATCAATGTAATTTATAAACGGAAACAAAAGCTCCTTTTGTAATTTATATTCACCGTAAGACTATATAAAACTAAAGATTTTGAAAGCTAGATAGTAGACAAAATTAATACGAGGACTGAACAGGAATATCTGTACCTAATTTAAATAAAAATCGTATTGAACGATGCGAAGTACATGCGACCCGCTTGGCTGTTAATGAAGAGCGGCAATGGGTGGGTCCCATGTGACGTCACCGCTCAGCCTCGCGCCGAGCCAGGCTGCGCGTGATCCCTACCGTATATTCTAGTATCCGTGCCCGTGCCCTAATCGTGACAATCAGAGTAGCAAAAATTCCATGTACTTCCAAAAAATCCTCGAATACTTCACAGTGGGTAAAGGAGTCACAAGATGAAATAATTTCATTTAATTTCGATAAATTGCGTATAAACAATTGACTTATTGTTACTAACAATTACAACAATACAATTTTTAATTAATTTTTCTAAATGACTTACTACTACACAAATAGAGTTAAATAATTTGCGATGTTAAATTAGTATGTTATAATAAGATGTGGATAATTTATAAAGCCTTTAAAATCTGTACAAAATAATTTTTAAATACCCGTTTGTTTATAAAACAACAACAAAAATTACAAACACAATTAAAAAGTGAGTACAACAGAAATTCACTAATATGTTTACTTAGGAAACACTTCAAATTATGCACATTCATCCTGTATTTAACCAAAATCGAGTGCACGAACATTTTTTATTTATTTTTGTTTTTTGTTTTTTAATTCTAATGGTGTTTTAAATTACAAAATTAGTTGACAACAGGAGAAAGCTGACATAAAAACAGAAGTTAGTGACACTGCGGCATTTAGTGATGACTGAGATTTAATAAACATTTTTAATGCAAAGGACATTTTGAGAAAACAACACAAACACATATGCCAACCTAAGTGACATTGGTAGCATACTTTATTTGTAGAAACCTCTAAGAACGTGAAAAGAAAATATTGAAAATAGCAAACTACACCAAAAGATATGACACATAAAATGATACACTGTGGAAGATTAACAGCCTACCGAATCAGACTGAACCCAGAATGTTATCATACAAACAACTTTTTCTTTAATTTATGTAATAAATTTACGATCTATTCCAGATAGAAGGAATAAATAGTAGGCTAAATAGTCTTTAACAAAATATCTTGTTGTGTCGGCACGATCCATTCATTGCACTCTGAGAAATACGCATAGAGGTTTCTTAACATGGAAAACCGTATTATATGTTGTTCTTCTTTTTACTAAGTTTTTTCTTAAATACGATTACTGTGATCAGTACTGCGTTTTTGGCATTGTATAGCATGGGATATAATTACACAATTTTTTTCTACTGTACAGAGAGTTAAAGACGTCGTATAGAGTTTCAGTAGAGACATACCGGGGGCCGCAGTGACAATTATTAGAACTATTTTATTAGTAAAGATGTGTCAGTTTTTGTTAAAGATCTGAAGTTCAAACTATTTTAAACATTAACTTGTAAGCGATGAATATATTGTGCAGGGAAGATCTACTGCTTTGTTAATGACACAATCTATGTGAAAAAATTAAATCCAATTGTAATTTTTTAGTTATGTTGATTGTCTACGTACTAATTTTTAGTGAATTAAAGTCGTCAAAAATTGAAAACAGATTCATGTTACTAGTTATATCTCTCCTCTTCTAAGGTCCAAAATTTTATTAAAACAAACAAAAATATTTAAATCAATCTCATGACAGAAATGTATTTGCTAGTGAGGCACTGTGCTTTTACTTTTCGTGTAGTCGTCTTCTTACTCGATTTATTGCTTCATTTACAAAATCCACTAGTACAAGCTCTAACATGAATTGTCCATCAGGCTTATATGTCTGCAAAGTGGGCGACAATTTTGAAAGTTTTAACATAAAATGCAATTTGAATCTATTACAGTTCACTGAGCGAAAGGCTTAGTCTAAATACAGCGAATTGGAAAACCGAACGTTTTGAAGTTGAACTTTATCCCCAACTTTTTTACTGATGTAAATTTAGCCTCCTGCTTTACCGATATTATGCCTACGCTGAGGACCATTAGTTTATGACTGATACAGATAGAATATTAACATCAGATCTCGGCGTCTTGCTCGCTCTGTCGTTGTTCAAAGTGTCGTTGTTCAAACTTGTAGTCCCTATAGTTTCAAATAGTTTTTAAGGTTGCTTTATAAATAGTTAATTTACTCCCCAGAGATAATTATCATTTGCGACCAAGAAGCCAGTACAAATTGATAAAAGTACAATTTTAATTCCTGTTGTTTGTCCAGATATGTTTTCCCATATCATCTACGCTGATACGTAGATGCTTTTTAAAATTGTAAAATTACAAAAAACGTCATCTCTTTAAAACACTGAATTGCATTTAAAGCGTACGTATGATACGCTAAGCCTAGTCTTATGCAGTACAGCGAACCTCTGTACCCAGACACACAGAAATAGAACATACGGATATGCGGATGTTTTTGTTTGCAGACTTCAAGGGCAGTGTCTTGCCTGTCATTAGGCCTACTATTCAAGAAAGCACCTTATTTTCGGCTTCTTATAAAATGACTTCACGGTACGATCGTGTAATTAAGGTATCGTGGATCAACTTTTAAATGAATACAAAAACCTTGGTTAGATGACAGCGGTTTGGAAGCCGGGGACATTGTACTTTTTATGTAAGGCAAGGGCGATATAAGGAGATTTTCACCTCAAAATCTTATAGGAAAAAATATTTCAGAGATTCACAGAAACTGATTTTTTTTTCTCTCTGGCAAGTTAAATGATATTTCTAAAATTTTGGAAACGCCAAAATGTTTAAGAATCGTTGATAATTGTTACTGAAAATTTTGAAAGAAAAAATTTTGGAAAAGAAAATCTTTTCTTTAACTAAGTTTTGTTATTATTAAACAGCTTTTTCTTTAACTTTTAAAGAATTTTTTTCATAATATATAGTTCTCCTCTAAATTTTCTCTCTCTCACTTACACACTAGTAGACAAAAGTTAAAGACTGTATCTGAAACAGACTAAACCATTGTGTCATGTTTCCTCTAGGCATATTGATATTACAATACCAAGACATAACACGCACGTGTATATAGGGGGCAATTGAACAGACAATTACCATTCCAAGGAAACAGAAAGAGCGAATCAAGGGGTGCGGACGGGTAACGTCGACAAAAACAAAAAATCGCGAAAGTACACATACAAATTCAGGTTGTCGAAATGTGTGCAAAGCGAATGGAGTTTCGAATTAAGTAGATGTCTAGAATTCTATGTAGGTTTGCCACTACCAACCTATTGTGAGTGTAAATCGTAGAACGACAACTTATTCGACGACTGTGTGTTGTGCAGCAGAAGGCAGGCTTGTAGAATAAAGAAGTACACGCGGAAAGAATATAGCTTGATATGAAGGAGGGTGCTAAAAAAAGGTCATGAAGATTTAGCAACAGTGACAGTTTACCATAATAACCGCCAACCTCATAGATAGGCCAATCGTATACGGTGCTCGCCAATCTTTAAAATGATGTCTCGAAAGCGCATTTGTCATACAGTAGGATATATTGGTAGATCCAGAAAGAATTACCCAATCCGTCCCGATAGAATAAAGTTCATTCTAATAAAGTTTATTCATTGTCAGATTACCACCTATGTAGTTCTGATTTCTGATTCTAATGTACACAAATGACGACACATAAAAACTTAATTTTTTGACTACCAAGTTCAAAACTCAATCTACTTTTCCATAAAATGATTTAATTAACAGTACTTTCTTACACTATAATTTTTCGGGCAACATAATTTTGAAAAAAATTAATTCATGCATGAAGAGGTCAAGTTATTCTGTTCATTTGTTGCGTATTCACTGTGATGTTTGAATAGTATACATTGCATAATTATATTAAAACATGTTATTGGAATAAGTGCGAGTTTTATTGGCGTATAAAATAACTCTTATAGTTTCCTTAGTGTGTCTGTTTTAGATTTTAATACTGAAGATGCCATTGGCGTCAACGTTCTCTGTTTTTAACCTGCTCGCTCAGATCTGGCTTATATCATCTTTTACGTTACTTTCTGAGTATGGTTCAGGGAGATTACCTAACTTCACTGTAAAAGCTTAATTATTATCGATTAGTTTATAATGTGACAATTTGTATCTACTACAGAGTTTTCATTTTAATATTAAAAACTTTTCAGTTAATTACAAATGACTTTGGTGTATGACTTTTATTGATTAAACGTGTTTTTGGTAGAGTGATATATTCAGAAATGCGTTTGAACGTTAACATAACTTTGTACTAAATATAAAAAAACACAAAGTTTAATTATTATGTGCGATATAATATGCACTTTAAATTACCTCAGTTATACACTTAAATCACAGAAAATGTAAGAATTTCCTTGATAATCTTGTATTGCAGCAGTCATCGACGTTTATAGAAAAGAAAGAAAAATTCAGCTCAGAATAATTTCCGTCTTAAACAGCATTATATCATGTAACTTTATTAAATATCAATTTACATAATCGCAGAATTTTTCCACGCAAACAAATTCTAAAAACGATATGTTTTAAAACGTTCTGTGTATATAATTATTAGCCCAGTTATTTGCAATTAGATGTTAATCAGAGCACAGTAAACAGCATAAGGTTTCAGATTTCAGCTTTTTAGGTTTAAATTTCTTACTGAAGATGTTTATAAAATAAAAGTGTGTGGTGTTACTTGTAAATGTTTTTGATAAAACTAAATTACAGGATAAAAATGTATTTAGGATATTACAATATATTTAATGCAAGGTAAACGGAAAGAGAAACGTTAAGGTTAAAGACGATACCAGCGATTGATAGATAAACATTTGAAGTTAAGTACATCAAACATGGTTAAAGTAATATATAATTATAATCACAAGACAATCTAGAATAAATCTTAGAATAAGAGATGAATCTAATATAATAATCTAAGACATAAATCTTAGAAACATTTGAACCATGTTTCAATAAGATGGTCAACTTCAATACGTGCAATACGTATTGTAACGAGAATTCGGAACGCTCTCGAACACTCAAGAGTGTCGCTGTATACGTTTCTCGGCTAGCCGAGCAGGTGCGTGTCTCTGTCAAGGCCGTGTACGAAAGTACCCTCTACCCTTGAAGTGCTTGTTATCTATGCAAATTATGTTGACATGGAAACTGGAACATCTGCAGGCTGTATATAAGCAGCTTAGTTACCTAGTTACGTGGGGCGATTTATTCAGTGCGGATTGAGTAGGTGTTGTGGAAAGTGATTATTGTGTTATAATTAGTGAGGAAATCTTTATAATTGACATTATTATTGCGTGTGGACAAATTTAACTTGAATTACTGTATGATAGTATCTTGTTGATTTCAATTTGTTACTTGTGACACACTGAAGCTGGTAATTAGTGATTTCAATGGCGTCTGTATTTTGTTTTCCACTGTACCATACCACGATCTGTAAGACTGTCGTAACAATAATGCCATCTCTTGCAATGTAACACAAAATTCATTAATTACATTGTTAGATAAGCGTACACATAAAGTTAATGGAGTTTTGTTTCATGAGGGAAAAATTTATTGATTAATCTAAGATCTCTATTTTACACCATAATTAATCGATTGATGTTTTATTATCAAAAGCTGGAAGCTCTTCTTAAATGGTAAAAAATAAATAACGCGATATATGTTACATACAAATTGTTATCCAAATACATAACTAAATAGTTAGAAAAAAGATATTTAAAACTTATTTTACAAAATCATCACTAAAAGAATTATTGGTAACGTGTTATAAATATTAGTTGGTAAACGAATGGCGCAGAAAAACCGGGAACCCAGTACGAAGAGGAATGATTCTGCATAAATAATGAGCAGTTTGTGGCAAGCAGTGTCTCTGTAGCCTGCACTAAACCATTGCCGCCCTTATTATTCTCGGAAAGTCTAGTCGTTTGTCTCGTAATCACGTTACCCGTCGTAAGAATTAAATACCCTTCGGTAGTAAAACATTTTAAACTCCGAGATAAATTAAAAAATAAATCTTTAGTCTCTTCCTTGATTCTATGAATTCAAAAATGTAACATGAACAGGAAATTAAAATTTGCTGTCAACAAGCAAAAAAATGTTAAATAGCTAAGTTATTAACATCAAACTTTGCTTTGCAGTAACAATGTTCCATCATTCACGGAGGAACAATGCTTTCAGGTCTGCTTTAGCTTTGTAAATGCAGTAGTGTTCATAATTTTACATGTTTCATAAAAGATACATTTACCTATTCACGTGATACATATTTATACAGTATATGTAATCATACTTTTTTCCTATTTGTGTAAGAAGTGTAACCCCTCTTTAAAATTTTGTTTGCTTTATGAAATTTTTTTTTTTTTTAAGAGGGGCCACTAGATATTTAAAACTAGGCAGAAGGCCTAGAGAAGCAAAAAATGCGCTGGGTCCAGTGAGACGGGACTTGCAATTAAACTCTCTGGTAACCAACAATAACAGCTTTAATTATGTGAAATTACATGCATCACAATTCCAAAAACCCCGTAATACCCCATAATGTCCAAAATCACATAATTATACATATATATCCCCTGTTTATAACACATTGACATAAAAACATATAAGTCGAACATAATACATCTATTTGTATATACATATTCCCCTCAATCTGAAATGATCATGATCATAACTCAACAAATTTTTTTTTTTTGAAATCTCGACATTATAAAAAGGTACACTTATATCTATTTATCATTCTACCTGTAGAACACATAACAGCCTCTAACGTCACAATTAATTTCACAAAATCACAGTTACAACTCATTATGCCATCATACTCAAACGCCCCCACGGCCCGCCAGTATATTATTCCTTTATCGCCCCGTGATATAGAAACATCAAATCACTGACCCGCCAATATCTATTAAATAATTGGAAACTAAAGTCATCGACCAAGACCACCCCTTATACATTTTTATAATGTCGGTATCCAGCATAATTAACTAAGAACTGTACAATTCCATGTCAGATACAAATATATATTATAAATTTAGAAAACATTTGGAATGGCTCGTAATTAAAAAATATAATAATAAGTTAAAGCACTACTAACATCTCTTTAATCCTGCAAAATGTGAATCTTGTTGATCTATATAATGTACAGAAATTTTCTAAAAATCTGCAATAAGAATGTAAAATGTTTAAAAATTATTCATTTATTTAATTATATGTCAAGTCATAATTAATTATCTAATTATATGGCAAGTCATTATTTAACCATAAGGATTTGATAGTAACAAAAGCATACTGCAATTTAGGCTACATACAGCCTGCTTAACATTCACAAAATCTGACAATTACCAAAATTAACAAAGACAGGTTTAGCATATAATAGCCAGAAAATCTAAGTTACAAAATATAAGTACCGCCTGTAAAATTTCATTCCATGTAAAATTTTATAATCTCAAAATATTAAATATATAGACCTTAAAGAAATAGAAAATGTTAATTTCAGCCATATGTGCATATATTAACCAAAAACATGCTGTATTCGTCCGGCTGCATGAGTGTACCAGAGCAAGCCTGACTTGACAAAAAATGACCCGTAGAGAACCTGCATGAAATGGCACCAACAGGTGCTTACCTTGTGAATAGAAAACCCATTTATAAAATGACAACCCGGAAACAGAATACAAACAAAGAACCCCCAGCCCTTGTATACAAGAAAAATAATTAAATGTGAAACCCCAGTAATAACCTAAGAATGACATCCGAACCAGCCGGTTCGGATTCACGAAAATCATACCTCTATACTTAAGTTAAAAAATCTCCCCTACAACTTTTGCACCCATAATACGGAACGAAAACGGCTCTGGTACCCTCCCACAGGTCAGCTTACAATTGTAGTTGTTGAACTGTATTATCAAGTTTAATTTACATTAAAATTGTCTTGCCGACACACCCTCGATTGAACCATGTCGCTGAATAAAAGTTAAACTGCTATAGCACAAACACCTCCCATGGGATATTCCGCGGGCCAGGATAGAATAAAAAGAGTTTATATCACCTCATATGAAACGGGCGGTTCCATCATTGTTGGCGGCAGCTGGTCCTCCCTCCTCGGTCACAGACGAAGCTTCAGTGGTTCATAGCTGGTGAAGGTGGCAGCACACCAAGCTGTGGTCAGATCTCCATTCTAGGCGAGAACCCTAAATATTCGAAATGATTAATGTACTGTGAATTATTCATGATATCCGGGCTGTTTGGCCGTGGTCCATGGTTTATAACAAAACCAAACGTTTCGGCAGCTCCACTGGCTGCCATCATCAGTGGTATAAAAATCCTGCACGCCGGGTGTTTACGTACAGGCCCACAGTACTGTGGTATAGGCTAAAGCTGTCCTGCCATGCTACCTGTACTTATAAATTCAGCAAAGTCCCACGTACAGGTAAAAATGACACCATCAGCCAATCACAATAGAGATGGTGTATGATTGGCTCGCACCAAGCTATGCCATTATGTACTCACTTGTTTTCCGAGAAGTACTGTGGGGAAGGCTGCTTATTTCCCGCGATGCTACCTGTGCTAATTGTTATACTAATATCATATGTACTTATGTTAAGTGAGTACATAATGGCATAGCTTGGTGCGAGCCAATCATACACCATCTCTATTGTGATTGGCTGATGGTGTCATTTTTACCTGTAATTAGTATAACAATTAGCACAGGTAGCATCGCGGGAAATAAGCAGCCTTCCCCACAGTACTTCTCGGAAAACAAGTGAGTACATAATGGCATAGCTTGGTGCGAGCCAATCATACACCATCTCTATTGTGATTGGCTGATGGTGTCATTTTTACCTGTACGTGGGACTTTGCTGAATTTATAAGTACAGGTAGCATGGCAGGACAGCTTTAGCCTATACCACAGTACTGTGGGCCTGTACGTAAACACCCGGCGTGCAGGATTTTTATACCACTGATGATGGCAGCCAGTGGAGCTGCCGAAACGTTTGGTTTTGTTATAAACCATGGACCATGGCCAAACAGCCCGGATATCATGAATAATTCATATGCCACCAGCCGTGAAAGCCTGAGGAATGATTAATGTACTGTCCACTAATGCTTGCACACTTGTCATGTATACCGAACACCCGAACTAGACGCTCCCAACCAACTCAATATAATGCATAAAAAATTTTTAAATTTGAATTTCATTTATATTTTAATAGATGATCATCATTCACTCATAACCTGGCACAATAATGAGGAACGCACACCGGCTTTGACCAGCCGCAACATATCTTGACATGCTCCCAGCCCCCTGGCCACGTGGCGTTACATTCGATCACAAATTTTGCAAATAATGAATACTTTAAAGGCCCATCAGCCACAGACAATTAACAATTACACAGTACTTCATCTAGGGGGGTCTTAAAGTTTACAATTAAATGATTTACTTAAAGAAATATTCACACTTCCGGTTTCACATGTGCGTTCATACATAGTTAACAAGATACAGTTTTCACTAAATTACTCAATTCTGTTACGTCTTTATACCAGGCTGAATGAACAATATTTAATACAATTACAGGCGGTATTCAAATAAAACAACATTAATTAAACATCTCACAGCACTCACACACATCTGACCGACACCACGTGCATTCTACACGTTCGCATCTGGATTGAATAAGTTTTGAATTTAAAATTTCTTACAACCAAATTATCATGGATATGTATATAATACACTTACCGGTGAGTCTTAAGCAATTAACCTGCCATAAAGATGAGGAAGACGACACACAAAAAGTGGACCGTTACCGAGGAAGGCGGCCGGAGTAGTTTATGCAGAGAAAGCAAGGCCGGAACTGACCATTGCCATGTGGTCAGAACCGAAACCTGAACTCAGCCACTAGATCGTGTTCACAGTCGAAACAGTGCCACCAATATCGCGCTCCCCAACTAACAACTAGACACTTATCCGAATCAGGAAAAAACTAGGATTGCATTTCCTCGAACGCCGGATTATACAACTTCCGGCACAAAAGGAATCAGAATTTTACATTTGTAAGCTAAATTGATCGAAGAGTGAATATATTCGGTAATCGTTTAGTGTCGCCTCTTAGCTTGTGTCTAGCAACGATTCTGTCAGTGAGTTATCGTATGCCTCGCAGCGTGATGTTTTCTGTTTAATAGTAAATCGTGGTTTGCACGTTGCTTACTCCGAGGCGACTGTGGAGCCTTTCATTTGAGACATGCCGCACGGCGTTAACTATCATAATTAATATTTTATATTGACATCTTTGTATTAAACCAACACTGGATTTTTCTGGCGCATTTATCAGTGGCGGCCGGTGTGTCCTGAGGAAGGGGAGGCTACGAGATTGTCACCTGAGCCCCCTGACACACGTTATTTCACTCTCAAGTATGGTAGAGCTATCTGATGTTTACATCGTTTGAAAGCTGTGATGAATTTACTTGTAAGCTTTCAGCAGACCATATAGTCTTCTTTGTGCTTAACCGTAAGCAGAGCCAGCAGAATAACTTCGAATTTACTCCACTACCGCATAGCCATTTATGTTGGTTGTACAATGACAACTGGAAAGTTCCTGTGCCTTTCAAGAAATAAAAATTGTAGTTTAGGTCGACCGGTTTTCAGTATCTCATTTCTCTCAAACTCACTCAACCGGGAAAATGGTATATTCAGTTGTGTTGTACGGTAATAATGCATTTGCTCGATACTACAATATGACTTTCATTTTCTTCTCCTATATCCATTTTATCCTCCTAGTAGAGATTGCAAACACACGCCAAGAAGAGATACACAATAACCATACACGCACAAGGAGCACGAGAACGTAAAGGCTGCGTAAAACTAACACAAACCACACTAAACCGTGCCGAGAGGCTAATTCACTCGTTGCCTCCCAAGTACGGTTACAGATGTGCTAGCATCGTCCCCCCACCACCCGTCAGCCATAGTTCTCACGTAGCCGTGTGAGTATTACGGTGGCTACTCAGATCCCTGCCTCTGCTGCTATTCTGCGCCATGGATAACGCGTGATTAAACAGTTTTTTGAACATAATCAGATAATTTAATGCCAAATTGTGATTACAGATTGATTACGGTTTCAGTTACATAAAAATATAGAGCCTATTATTAGTTGTTTGTTTTTAATATTTTTTCTAAATTTCACAGGGTAGGTTTAGCCTCCCTTGCCTCCCCTGATGAGCCGCCGCTGGCATTTATATAATTCAATTTTGTAGCTCATACAGATTACTACTGCTTTGTACATTGCAATTTCTTCTACTTACTGACAAATTCGATCTCTTTCGTATTATCCAATTTAGTCTTTGACGACTAAATCTCCTTAGGTCTTATACAATCACAAAAAAGGAAATTAGTGTAATTGCAAATATCTTATAAGAGTTTTTTCGTTAGTTTCCTTATCACTAAATATTAAAGATTTACAATATTATAGCTGACTACATATTTTTTGTTCGAAAATATTAAAGACACAACATATTATACAAAGACGCGTAATGAAGAAAATAATGGCCCAACGTGTGTTCCATATGAACATGGACAAACAGTGGCCAACGTAGAACACGGTCTCCTAAAGTATTTGTAATAAATTGAATAAATAAAAACGGCAAACCAGTTTTCCGAAATTTTCTTTGTTTTATTAGTAACCGAACTGCTTAGTAGAGCCAAACTGACGCATTAACGTTGATCAATTCAACGGTTCACACTGAGAGGCATAGTTTATTTTTGTTTAGTTTTTGGCGTAAAAAGTTACTTATATTGGGTTCTAAATTTACATCCATTTTATACTTTCTTATATTGACATGATAATGTCTTTTAGCTGGACATCGTTTGAAACTTTCTGTAACATTTTATTTACCATCACGCTGTATGACGTCATCATTACATGACGTCATTGTGATTGTTGTAAATAATGGTTTGTTTTGATAAGTCGCAATATATATATTATGTGTTAAAAATAATATCACTGCAAACAATTAAACCAGATTTATAAAGCGTCCTGAAAGTTCAAAATCAAGTGTTGGCACAATTTACCAGCCGGGAATCGTTAACTAAAACCGCGACCGCTAACATGATAACCAGGGGTGCACTGGTACCGGAACGCGCCGGAACGCCGTTCCGGTACTGCTTTTTGAGAAAAAGAATTATTTTCTTTCACATGAAATGTGTTTTTACTCAAAAATCTGGTCCACGTATTATTTTAAGATTTAGTACTCACTGTTATTATACTTCTTATTGCAAGATAATGAAGAAATATTAACATATTCGAAAAATAATTCCTTTTAGTTTTACTGTTAATTTTGTTTATACACATTATTCATCTCAATGACCATCGCCGAGATCGAAAATTAAAACTGACGAAAGAAAATAAAAAATAACAATCATTTGGTAACTATGCACTAGGCTCACCGAACGGCGCCGAACACAACGCACATGAGATCTATTTTGGATGCGGGATGACCTTGAAGTGTAGACGAGCGGGCAGTGCAGTGGAGGGGGTACCATCCACCATCGGCTCACTACTCAACTCAGTGAACTCAGTATTTACTGATGAGTCATTAGTGGTTCCCGCGTCTTGCTTGTCAGTTGTAAATCGCTGTTGTGAACCGTTACGTGTGTTTATTCAGTGCTACAACAGTCATGGAATCTGCCAATAAGAAACAAAAAACTCTAACGTCGTTCTTCAGTAGAAGGACTATACAGTCTTCGTGCGAGTCTTCAACCTTTGCTTCTCGCGATGCAAATACTCTCCTTAAACCTGGCGAAAGCTCGTTTGTGCAGCATACAGAAACCGAAGGTATTTGTGTTATTGATAATTCTCTGTCTGTACCGAGTTCATCAACTGAGGACTCAACTATTCTTGTTGGCCTTCCATTTGGACAGAAGAAATGTGGGAACGTAAAAAGAATGCTTTTCCTTGGCTTGATTGTATCAACGGCAAACTTGGCTGTAATGTTTGTAAAGAAGTTGCTCAACTTGGCACAGTTAAAAAAGAGCGCATGAGCATATCAAAAGAATGGCGTTTGTTCCTAATTACGTTTAATGGATCAAATAAAACCTCTCAACTTACATCGTTGAGAAAAAAAATATTTGAACATAAAAACTCTTTTGGTCACACAACAGCTGAAAGAACTGCTGCTGAAGCCAAAAAAGAGTCAATAGACAAGGTTTTTGATGAAATGAATGCAGCCCACTTAGTGACAACAAAAATTGTCTTTAGCACTGCTTACTTCATTGCGAAAAACAATAGGCCTTGCACTGACCATTTTGATGTATTGCAGATGCAAAAATTGAATGGCTTGGATATAGGTGTGGGGCTACACTCTAAAAGAATTGCAATGGAAATAATTTGTCACGTTTCTGACGAAATGAAGAAAAGAGTCGTGAAACAAATTTTAGGTGTATCAGGCAAAATTTCAGTCCTGATAGACGAATCGACCACTCTCGGCAGCAAGTCTACTTGATAGTATATTTGAAGTGTGAAGTTTGCAAAGAGGATTCTCCATATTTCTTATTCTTAGATCTCCTAGAACTATCCGACCAAACGTCTAAGACCGTAGCAGAAAATCTTCTTGTTGCTTAAGCAAATACGATTTTGAAGATAACTGCTTAAAAGTAAACTTTGTTGCATTTGCAAGTGACGGTGCAAGTGTTATGCTGGGGAAAAAATCAGGAGTCGCAGAAAGATTGCTTGAAAAATATCCAAGCCTTATTATTTGGCACTGCATGAACCACAGACTTGAGTTAGCTCTGAGTGATGCAATAAACGAAGTGGGAGCTGTAAACCATTTCCAAATATTTATGGACAAAGTGTACTCCGTTTATAGCAGGTCTCCAAAGAATCAAAGGGAGTTAGCAGAGTACTAGTGGCCTAGATCAAGAAATAAATAAAATCAGGAAAATTTAGGGGCACGTTGGGTAGCAAGTTCATTTAGAGCCGTGTCAGCTACTTGGTATGGATACGGTGCCTTAAACAGACACTTTGACTTTGCTAAAGCCGATAAGAGCAGAAATTTGACAGAGCGAGCTATGTACAGTGGACTATAAAAACGATGTTCATCACCTCAGTTTTTGCTAGATTTGGCTATAATGTATGATATTTTGGCTGAGCTGTCGATGCTGTCAGAATCCTTACAAAACCAAGAAACAACAGTAATCTATGCTGATAAACTTATACGACGAAGTGTCCGGTTTTTTGAGGCTATGAAGGAAAATCCCGGTACTAAGACTTTCGAAGCAAAAATTTGCATCAGGGAAGGAACATTTAATGGCGTTCCACTCATAGAAAATCACACAATTCCAACCATCAATCATCAGCAGTTAATAACAAGTGTCATAAATAACTTAAAAAGAAGAATGTTTACTACAGTTTCTAGCCACGAACCCCATCGGTCAAGTGCGCCATCACATCATCATGAAGCTTACGAATCACTTTTAGATGAATTAAAAGTGCTGGGACCAGATACGTGGCCTACGGAAAACCTGCAGGCTTTGGCGAACCAGAGATTGAGAAGTTGTGCAGAAGGTTTAAGTTAAACATACCCAAAATCAAAAACAGCTACAGGGATTTTGTCGAAAACCATACAACAATACCAAAATATTTAACACCTTTGCTTAACTGTACAAAACTGATGCCTTGCAGTTCAGCTGATTGCGAAAGAGGATTCAGTTTAATGAATCTCCTCATTACACCCACCAGTACGAGACTGACAGTGCCACATGTGTCAAGTTTGATGTTTCTTAAACTACACGGCCCAAACTTGAGTGACTGGGATCCAGAGCCATATGTAAAAACATGGCTCCGAAAACACCGGACTGCAGACGACACCCGAACGAAACAAGCAAAACCAACCACTCTGGAAGAATCCAATCTATTTGCTAAATATTTGTGATTAAGGTAAGTTAAATTATGTTGTTCAAATGTTCAAGTAATAAAAATATTTTTTGTAAATATTACAAGTGTTTAGTTAGATTCCAACCATCACTTTACTTTCAGTGATATGTTATCCGTTATGTTATGGAGTGACTATGTAGCCGCCGACATTGGCTGTGGACCTGTGGACCATAGTCTTGGCCGTCTGCTAAAAAAAAAAAAAGCGTGGAAAATTTACGAGTGCACCCCTGATGCTAACGTCGTCGCAGATTAAAGACCTAACAAGCAAACAACACTGCATAGCTGTAGATAGGTTATTGTCTCTAGTTAATGTTTGTCTTCGTATGTGATTCAGCTAACGATCCTGCATCTACTCATTAAAATATTTGTCTGTACTGCATCGTAAATGCAAATCTACTTCGTCTTTATATTTAATTACTCACCGCAAAAATGTGAAAATATAACACAGATACATAATGTCATTGGGATTGTTGTAAATAAAGGTTTGTTTTGTGTTGTGGTGAAATACACTGCTGTTGGTATATAGTAACCATAACGTGGCGATTGACTAAAACAGCGTTCGACAATGGATAGCAGCGACGAGAAGGTTCAGATCACGAAACAACAAAATGCCGAGCGAGCAAGAAAGTTTCGGGAACGAAAGAAGCTCGAGAAGGAACAGCAACGAGCGGCTGCTGTCGGCGGTGAAGCTTTGGTACCAGCGGCCCCATCGCAACAAAAACGAAAGCAAGATGACTTGATGCGCGAAGAATTGAACGAGTACTTAATAAATACACCGTTCGCATCGACGATGACTGAGCAGGAGAAAATCGATGCATTCTACAACATGAAACTGGCAGAGAAGCGAAGGAAAACCAACAAACGAGTAAAAGGTTGTAGATTGAATAAGAAAATTGAGATGGCAACTAAACGAGCGAACGAAGCAGCTGAATTAGAACAGGCAATCGCTGCGGTATCGCCAAAACGCTTGAAAACTGAAGAGATAGCAGCAGATGCGGAATACACGAAACGATTCGACAACAACGAGTTCGGTTACGCCTGCTCCGTCTGCGATCGCTTATGGTTAGAGTTTAAAAATCCAAAAATTGGTAAATTAATACAAACGAAGTGTAAAGTGCACGTCACAACCATCGAGGGATTGAACGAAAAATGAGTACCCATCAGCAAGCGAACGTCAACTATAACGCTCAAGAGTAAAGTATTGAATTGCAAGAGGCAACAATTCCCTCTGGTCGAAGCTTGCGCTATAACGATACACAAGTCACTGGGTGGAACATACGACACGGTTATATATGAACACGACCGCGCTCATAAGCAACAGTTGGTCTACGTCGCTCTGTCGAGAGCCACATCGCTGCAAGGATTATACTTGACCAACAAGAAAGGCGATCATACGTTCCATCACGCTCGCGGTAGTTAACAGTGAACTGAGCAGCGAGTTTCGTCGTCTCGAAAACCACAAGTTGGAAACGATCGGCGACAATTCTTGGATCAAGTTGTAAATAGTCCAACAGCTCTATCGCTCCTAACGGTTGACGATATATCCACCGATTCTGTGCTCTCTCAAGCTAAAATTATGGCTCTCTCGGAAACTTGGATTGAAATGGCGAGAACGTACAGCTAGCAGGCTACAAACCGGTGTCACAATTCAAACGAAACACCGTACGAGCTGGTGGCGTCGCAATACACGAGAGGGAAGACTCGGATCTGTAGGCAACCGAATACGATCTGCTCAATTATGAAGAATCTACGATGCAGGTCAAACAAATGGCAACGGCACACGACGCTGTAGGCGACATTTGTGCCATACAGACTACGGTCAACGGTGAGCGTGCCATACTGGTGAACGTCTACATAACACCCAACTCTGACATGGAGAAAATACAAGAATTCTTCGTATTAAACATGATGGTGTACAGCCCAAAGGTTGCTGGCTTATTCAAAGTGATCGACAAGTATGGCTACTACAAAATACCAATGATTCTCGGTGGCGATGTGAATATCGACTTGAAATCGGACAACGGCAAGGAGTTTCTTGAGTTCCTACAAGAGAATTGGCATCTCCAACTCAACAGCGGTCCGGCAATCTCTACTACGCGCAACAATACTTGCATCGATGGAGTCTTCACCCGTAATATTGATCAACTACAGACACAAAATTATATATCCTACTTCAGTCACCACAAACCTATGTTAAGCGTTGCCCCTGCTCAATAAAAATTGTTGAATCTCTGTACCAGTTGCTTTATTACTTGACAGAGCCTCATACAATCTGGAAAAGATACAGTACCGTTTACCAAATGGTATAAGCTTAAGAGCATGATAATGTCTTTCAGCCGCCAGCTGAACGCAACATTTGCGCAAAAGAAACAATCAGTCACTCAGTAACCATAATAATGTTGCGTTTAGCTGGCGGCTGAAAGACATTATCATGCTCTTAAGCTTTTACCATTTGGTAAACGGTACTGTATCTTTTTTTGGCTTAATTTGTAAACTGGCACTTAACAAAAGGTTTCAAGCTTACCACACAGTCCTTCAGAAATTATTTCATAATAGTTTTTTTTAAATATAGGCCTACTTTAAAATTTCATAAAAGGTATGTATTGAAGTAAATGTTCGAAATTTATTATGAATCTAGTAAAAGATTTAAAACAAACAACAAGATTCGCAAAAAACTTGTTTCGTTCCACTGCATGTTGTTTCTCCACACGATATGCCTGCCAGGAGTTGGCCAGGACAGAACACCATGAGGAGGTAGTCTCTCATAGTTCCCGAAAATGTTAGTGTGCCCTTTATATTTGTTTTATTTATTATACATTTTTTGAAATGTTTACAATTTATTCAATTTATTTATTAAGAGTTACAATTTAAAATATTTGTAAATTTAATTCAATTTCAAATTTATTAAATGTTGTAATTTATTCACAAATTGGTTTTTACTGCAATTTTGGATGTATGCAAAGTTTGTAAGGAATGGTCTTAGTTTCCTATCATCTACAAGTTTTTTCAAAGCACTAGAAATAACCTGATCCAACTACAAAGTACTGTTCTTTACTTTAGAAGACACGTTTTAATTTTAATGTGTGCATCCTTAAGAATTTCTGAATTTTTTTGCTTGCATCGGCCAAAACATTTAGCAAAATATTGAGTGTGTGTTTAATACAGGGCTCGTAATAAACACATGTAATTTTTATGTAGGATTCAAAATTGAGATTTGAAATGGATGTTTTTTACCTTAATGCTTTTTACCGCCGCCTTAATACAATTCTATAGGTGGGGGTATAAAAATATATATTTACTAAAGATGTTCTGATGCATTTTCTTTCAAACCTTGACTATACAACAAACATACCGCAAATAGTAAACAGTTAGGTATATATTACCAAAAAATAAATAAAGAAAGAACTTAAAATCACAAAGTTTTTTTCAAATACACTAAACTGAGAAAACGTCTTACGTTTAATTTAGACAAAAACTTACTTTATCTATATTGTGACCTATGTGCTTGTAATTCATCAGTAAGAATTTATTTTAAAAGCCATATTCTTGAAACGAATTGTTTATGTCCAGGCGGAAACATTATGCATTCGCTTTTGTACCACGAATCAAACTTAAATAGAACTATATGCTCATAGATTTACCTAATGTGAAAACGCGTTTCTTGTAATATAATTTAGTAGTACACACTAGTAAAATAAATGATAAATAATAGACATATTTGTACACACTTACTTATTTTGAAATAATTGTATACAAAAAATTTTCAAATCTTATACATCATGTTGATCCACACAAGAAACAGTTGATGGTGATTTGAGACATATTAAAGCTAATAGATTTCCAATGTGTCTTTTCAACAGCAACTATAGACGATTCCAGTGACTGTCAACTGTATCATGATGATCGATGACTCCGCCTGCTTTTTGTGACAATTGTAATTTTTTTATTGCAATTTATTATTTAATTATTTATTTACATAATTCATTCTCAAGCTGTACCAAGTCACTAGTAACCTCCAATAAATGCTTTACTGCTTTACACAAGGTCACTACATGTAGAAGTGTCTATTTAAGGGCACCCTACAACATACATTTCGCCTATATATTTAATTTACCAACTTCGTGCACCTTTTCTCAGCAGTGGTTGGGTTTACATTTTTAAAATTTCTACCTTACCTTTAAATATACATTATCTGTCAGTTAGCATTTTATGATAAAGAAAAGTCAAAATTTAAAATTTTTTTCACAGACACTAAATTTTATCCAACGTTTTCCAGAGTTACTATTTTTTGTAAACTTACATTCTTATATTACTACCTTGAAAAACTATCAGTGTTATAAACCAAGCACTAATGACACTAAAAAATGTTTTTGAGGAAAAGATACATAAACATGAAAAAATTTATTTTTCGACAATCGGGCTTTAAAATACTTGAGAGCTTGCATAAGACTTTATATCTATCTGAGAGTTAACTGATATCGAATATTATGTTCCCACTAATCTTTCATTACATTCACTATTACTATCACGTTTATGCAACGACTTATTAGGCGTTATTTTCCGTTCAGAATCATTTTTAGAGGTGCTTGGAGTATGCCATCATGGTCACATAACCTCACTTCTTCATGAATTACACTGGAAGGTGTATTAAAAACAATAACTGTTACTTTTGATCGTCTTGCTGGTCCTTCTTTTTAATTGACTTGCACACTTTTTGAGAAATTAGCATGATTTAATATACCTTATAAGCTTTCAAAACCACACTAGAAACGCATAGTAAACAAATCAAAATACTTTTATTCTGCTTTAAAAACGTACTCAAATATAGAATCAGTTCAATCACAAATAAAATTGTCTTATTAGCTCAGTACATCTACTTTCATTTAAAATATGCCTTACAGACACCACACTGTACAAAATTCAATTTTTGTTAGTAAATTACTTTTAAAAAATATCTGTTTGGATGTTGCAAGATATTACAAATTTTATTTTACTAATTTTAGACACATTTTACGGGCACAATAATATTATTTTATGTTAAACAACACTTTAACACTTTCAAATTCTATTTTACAAAAAAAATAAAATTTAAAATTTCACGCAAAACCAGGGTTCAGAGTCCATTTAAGGGGTGAAAAGTACAAAGTATATCATGTAATATATAATGAAACTACTTGTTTCTTTAAATAATTTAAATATTTAGTTTGATTATGATGCAAACGTTAAGCCTACTTGTTTATACAACATAATGTGGTTTTTTTTGTAATGATCTATTCCTTTCTAGGTAAAATAACATCAATGTTCAATGTCTCAAATTAATGTTACCACAATTTTGTTTAGAGAAAAAGGACTGAAAAATTACACACAGACACACACGTTATTTAACTAGATAAACAAAATAGTAAAATAGTATTAGCGAAGTCCTAACACAGTTATTACAATTTTATTCATGACATTTTACAACAGTTACGTGGTTGGCTTCAAGTTCTTTAAAATATACCGGTCAGGTTTATTTCGTAAAAGTGGGATTGCAGACCTGTCAACGCTTCAATTTTCCTCTTTTATGGCGTACGTAAGTTTTATAATAAAGATAATAAAAATTTGCTTACACAATTTATACATAACTTGGATTGTGTAACTCGATACTAACTTTGTGTGTGTGTGTGTGTGTGTGTGCACATAATTACATGATCCGTTTTCGTTTTTGATTATTTCTCTAGTCCACACGCAGGTCCTGATTATGACTCTAAATATTGTCGAAACGTTGACACAAATAATGTAAAAATTGTGTCTTTAATTATTGTCCGATCCTCTTTAAACCTTCTATCGCAAAACAAAATATTATGTACAATTATTTTCTTGTTATTGTGTTCGTTTAAGATAATGTATGAATAAACGAAAGTTAAATATGCTTGTGTGTGTGCGCGCGCGCATTTTTACTTTACAAGCTCTGATAGTTCTAACGTTTCTGTAGAGTGCTGTAGAGAGTCTTTAGCATCTATAGTCATAATATAACTAATTTCAATTTACTTTTCTTAGTAATTTTCAAAACAGAATACAAATCAAACATATTATGTATTAAATAGTTTTTAATATTACGTTATCACGAATAATATTTATGGCTCTAAAAAGAATAGAATATTTATTTGACCTCCACGTACTTATTAAAATTATTAAGTATTATTGAATGTTATTCTGATAACAGCAAAAAATTACGTATTCAATTGTTTGAACAATGACAATGGAAATATCTTGTATATTATTCACACGCACACACGCTGGAGCGCATTCAACTGTAACAGCATATAGAGTTATTGTTAATGGCCCCAGTCTACTGCGTAAAGAAACGTCTTTATGACTTTATGAATAATTTTTTGTAACAGTGTAACTAAAGTATAACTAACATCCACTAAACAAACATTAACATATACCCTTTTCTGTTTAATGACTGACCTGGTTCACATTGAACACTACATGGTACACGAATAATAAAAGGCGTTTTTACTTTTTGTGACTACATAAATTTGGTCTTCTATATTTATTATTTTCCTCGACGATGGGAAAGATTTTATTAACGAGTAATCTAGCAAGTTCTATCTGTTACACTGAAAAGCAATATTACTCTACACATTTATTCGTGTATTCAAACACGATTTAAACGGTAGGTTTAAGTATTTCATGTAGGCCTATGTTGCATCTAATAACAGTGTTTACAACTTTATGACTGTAAGTCTACGCATCTTGTACTTTTAACGAATAAAACACATTTCAATAACAAATAAAACATTCACATAATGAAATTTATTACCCCTAAAAAGACGTAAAACAACAATTGTTTGCATATGTTGTGACGATTTTAAAAAATATATTAAATCGCACAAATAAAAAATTTTAATTTCTAACAAGTAAGAGTATTATCCACCCTTACCTATACCCAGATTCCTGAATCAACTTGAAATTGTCCCGTACCAACACGCAAAGAAAGGTGTTAATTAAATAATAATAATAATTACGTTAATTATTTAAAATACGACTATATAAATGAGGAAATCTCTAATTCGTAACAAAGTTAACGTAAAGTATTTATATTCTAATTGATGAGTAATTAATAATAAATAAAAGAACGAACTGTTTTCTCAGTGCGTAAATACGCGCCAGCTTACTGACCCCTCGCCCCTAAACTATGCACGCAGTCGCCAGTAGAACTTCGACATGTAAAGATGTGAGTTTTGTGTTGTCCACATACACGTAGGTGTATGCCGTTTAAAAAGTATCCAGTTTGAGGTGATTTCATTTTGAAGAATGTAGTGTGGAAAATCATAACAAAAATAAATAATGTAGTGTGTGTAGAGTTATAAAAAAATATAAAGAAAGGAAAACTTAGCCGACACATCTCTTTAAAAAAAAATAAAAACTGTAAGTTGTAAGATATGTAACTTACCAGACTTTAGTACTGCAAAATAAGAACTATCATTAAGGTGTAAAATGTGAACTATAAACTCCAGACGTAGAAAACTCAAAATACAACAGTATGAACTTCAAGTAAAAATCCGATCGTCGAGACCAGATATAATCAACCCGATGTAGCTTCAAGAGGAACCACGTACACCACCCTAGAAGACGACAGAAGATGACCACCAAGGACCCAGCCACAACCTCATGTTAAATTCAGGTGATATCCAAACACAACATTTGTACATATTCGTTTCAATAAGAGAAGTAACAAAAGAACACTAAAGAACTTTTAATAATGTAAAGAATAACTTATCAGATTTGTAATTTTTGTAATGAAGTAGTAGTAACAGCACTATATCTAAATGTAAGGTAATTCTGTAGTTTTCAACCAATATTATTCTTCCAATAATTTGGTTAAAATTGTAATAAATTAATTTTTAACAAAGTTCAGACCCGGATCCGAGGTACTTAAAACAACATCTAGATAAGTATTTTTGAGATAAAAGGAATAATACACTTAATATTTTAAAGCATTAAAAGCAGAATTTGCTAGAGTAATTCTTTTTGAAAAACAAAGTAAATCATGAGATTTGAATAGTAATAAAGAGATGTTTTTGCTAACACCAAGTGAGTGAATAAATTTGTGCAATCCTTGTCTATTTCCTATGTAAAAATTGTGTTGTAATTTGTTGGTCAGGAGTTTTACTAACAACGGCAGCTAGTTTAATTAACTGGTAACGAATTGAACTAGTTCCCGACTTTTGTGTTGTCTTAACAAGGGAGACGTCACAAAATTGCGCCACTCTGCTTTTGTGTAAAAATTGCTCTGCTTAATTATATAATAGGTTTGTAAGCATCGTGACGCCTACAAAATTGCGTCACTGTTTTTTGTAAAAATAATAATAATTGTATATTGTTATAATTCGTTAACAATAACTTTGACAAACATAAATTTATTCACTCTGAAATAAACAAAAAATAAATGAGTAAAATTTTAATTAAGTTATAATAATATTAGTATCGTGACTTTGCCGTAATAAACAAGTCATCCCTGGTAAGTATTCCATTCTAAACCTGTCGGTAGAAACCAGTCTGTTCATGTTAAATACGTGTTGAGGAATGTAAACTCTCCCCTTTTTTTATGCACGCATCTCATTCAAAACCTCCCCTTGCTAACCAAACAAACCACCTTAGACATGCTCTTTCCTGTTTTGAATTGTCCTGAATTACCACCCTATGCAACTAGACGACTCCCCAAAACAGCTGACCGTTTGTGCTATTGTTAAATCAATGAACTTTTCGTATATGAAATTTCTCTCTACTATACAATGGTATTAGCGTTTTGTTTTGACTAATTATATATGACAGTACAGAAAATTGAATTTTTGTGAGTTAAGTTTACGTTGATTAATTAATATAAGATTCCATATGTAATAAGAATTAACTTCGTGAAGTTCCGCTTCTTTCAAGTAACATAAGACACTAGAATTAACAATAATCTAAAGTCGAGTATGGGATCCTCTTTAGATTATATTAGAGGTAAGTTGATGATATATAATAAAGAATTATATATATGTGTAACGTAACAAGTCACAACGGGGCCGACTGAAAAGGGTAATGATGGGGGCAGAAAGGTGCCCAAAGATCATTAAAGAGTGCTGAAAGCTAACTGGTGAACTTAGAGTAAGCCGATGTCAGTCGGGCCACGATATTGTGAGTTACGGATAATTAGGGAAATTAGTATTAAGGATTAAAATATAAGTTAGTACTGTAAGAAGTGAGAGAAAGGGAATTTCACGAAAGATAAAAATGTAATTGGGTTTATTAGTTTTTCTATGATTACCCCACCACCCCGTTTTCATAGTTAGGTGCAGGAGGATGTGACGATTTTAAAAAATATAGTAAATCGCACTAATAAAAGATGTTAATTTCTAACAAGTAAGAGTATTATCCACCCTTACCTATACCCAGATTCCTGAATCAACTTGAAATTGTCCCGTACCAACACGCAAAGAAAGGTGTTAATTAAATAATAATAATAATTACGTTAATTATTTAAAATACGACTATATAAATGAGGAAATCTCTAATTCGTAACAAAGTTAACGTAAAGTATTTACATTCTAATTGATGAGTAATTAATAATAAATAAAAGAACGAACTATTTTCTCAGTGCGTAAATACGCGCCAGCTTACTGACCCCTCGCCCCTAAACTATGCACGCAGTCGCCAGTAGAACTTCGACATGTAAAGATGTGAGTTTTGTGTTGTCCACATACACGTAGGTGTATGCCGTTTAAAAAGTATCCAGTTTGAGGTGATTTCATTTTGAAGAATGTAGTGTGGAAAATCATAACAAAAATAAATAATGTAGTGTGTGTAGAGTTATAAAAAAAATATAAAGAAAGGAAAACTTAGCCGACACATCTCTTTAAAAAAAATAAAAACTGTAAGTTGTAAGATATGTAACTTACCAGACTTTAGTACTGCAAAATAAGAACTATCATTAAGGTGTAAAATGTGAACTATAAACTCCAGACGTAGAAAACTCAAAATACAACAGTATGAACTTCAAGTAAAAATCCGATCGTCGAGACCAGATATAATCAACCCGATGTAGCTTCAAGAGGAACCACGTACACCACCCTAGAAGACGACAGAAGATGACCACCAAGGACCCAGCCACAACCTCATGTTAAATTCAGGTGATATCCAAACACAACATTTGTACATATTCGTTTCAATAAGAGAAGTAACAAAAGAACACTAAAGAACTTTTAATAATGTAAAGAATAACTTATCAGATTTGTAATTTTTGTAATGAAGTAGTAGTAACAGCACTATATCTAAATGTAAGGTAATTCTGTAGTTTTCAACCAATATTATTCTTCCAATAATTTGGTTAAAATTGTGATAAATTAATTTTTAACAAAGTTCAGACGCGGATCCGAGGTACTTAAAACGACATATAGATGAGTACTTTTGAGATAAAAGGAATAATACACTTAATATTTTAAAGCATTAAAAGCAGAATTTGCTAGAGTAATCTTTTTGAAAAACAAAGTAAATCATGAGATTTGAATAGTAATAAAGAGATGTTTTTGCTAACACCAAGTGAGTGAATAAATTTGTGCAATCCTTGTCTATTTCCTATGTAAAAATTGTGTTGTAATTTGTTGGTCAGGAAGTTTTACTAACAACGGCAGCTAGTTTAATTAACTGGTAACGAATTGAACTAGTTCCCGACTTTTGTGTTGTCTTAACAAGGGAGACGTCACAATGTTTCTCCCTCCACCTCTCCGTAACTCACTGTCATCAGTTAGTCCTATGCGGTCCTCTAGTCTCTCTGCTAAGCCAGCCCCTTCCTCAGGGACTAATCGTAGGTTTTATTGAATTTAGGTAAATTTAATAAGTAGTTACCAATTTTAAAAATCCAAAGTCTATATTCTGACACTATAATGATATAAAATTACATTTGATAATGTTACATAATGATAGTACATTGTCCACTTAAAACAAACTTTGTGTTTCACTATCAAGACTTGTTACAGACATCGACATTTAATGAAATAATGAAATTTTATAAATTACTCGATAGCATTAGATTACCTAAGTTCGTTTTGTAATTCGTTTCAAGTAATTAACATACAAGAATCTGTTGCATTATATATTTCTTATGAAATAATACATTCATGATAACATTAGTAAACTACTTGGGGAATCCACATACTTCTGAGTACTCTGTGTGGTATCTATAGTCTATTCAGTTTAGTTGTTTATGCGCACAGTGTGTTATGATTAACATAAGGAATTAATCAATACTAAGGAGTCTACTTTCCATGTCTTATTATAAAATGATTGTGTGGAAATCATTCGCACTAATGGAAGCGTTATAAATGAGTTTAGTGCTATTGTTTTTTGAATCCAGTATTCAATATTAGAAAGTCACTATTTACTGACAATTTTAACAAGGCGTAAATGATCTAAAAAAGGAAAATAAGAAATCAACAATAATCCTAATTTGCTTACAAAATTTATTTTGTTTAATTTTACTTTATTTGTGTTTATATTTATTACGTAATTTTACTTCGTACGTTGGTGTTCTTCAGTTTTTAAAATTTAGTTTCACATATAGGCGGAATTTCAGAATTGTTCCTGTTTAGTCTAACGATTTCAAATGAATACATGTGCAGTTAATGATCATGTGAGTGTTACGATTTCTATTGCTGTATAGTTTAGAGTTTTCTTATTTGTTACAGTTCCGTCGATCAGAGGCGGCGCTGACGTTAATCTGATAATATTGAGTCGGTGAATCAGCATCAGCAGTATGCCGAAGAACGGGTGTATGTCGTCAGTAACGAATGTAAAAAATACGGTCGTAGAACTGTATTAGTTGAGAGTGGTACAGTAGTGGTTTTCCAAGCAGACGTTTCAGCGTTTCTACTGTGCTGTAGATATCACTGGCGCTTCTGTCTCGACTGTAAAAGGACTTGTTGGCGGAGACACTGTAGTGGAGTTGGTAGTTTGTGGGGGTTCTGAGGTTGTTGTAGTTGTAGGGACAGTCGGTTATTTTGTAGCTGTTTTAGCGGTTGTCGGTACTTCAGTGGTTGTAGTAGTCGTTGGAGCTTCGGTAGTAGTATTAGTAGTAGATGTAGTAGTTGGAGCTTCAGTGGTTGTAGTGTTATGAGCAGGAGTAGTTGGAGCTTCGGTAGTTGTTGTAGTTGTAGTAGTCGTTGGAGCTTCGGTAGTAGTATTAGTAGTAGATGTAGTAGTTGGAGCTTCAGTGGTTGTAGTGTTATGAGCAGGAGTAGTTGGAGCTTCGGTAGTTGTTGTGGTTGTAGTAGTCGTTGGAGCTTCGGTAGTAGTATTAGTAGTAGATGTAGTAGTTGGAGCTTCAGTGGTTGTAGTGTTATGAGCAGGAGTAGTTGGAGCTTCGGTAGTTGTTGTAGTTGTAGTAGTCGTTGGAGCTTCGGTAGTAGTATATGTAGTAGTTGGAGCTTCAGTGGTTGTAGTGTTATGAGCAGGAGTAGTTGGAGCTTCGGTAGTTGTTGTGGTTGTAGTAGTCGTTGGAGCTTCAGTGGTTGTAGTGTTATGAGCAGGAGTAGTTGGAGCTTCGGTAGTTGTTGTGGTTGTGGTAGTCGTTGTAGTAGTAGATGTAGTGGTTGTTGGTGGTGTTGTAGAAGTGGTAGTGGTGGTAGGTTGTGGTGGTGAGGGAGTTGTTGTGGGGGCTGGTGTTGGCGGTGGTGGTGGACAGCCTTTGTGACCTGAAAATTAAACAATATATTATTATTATTATTGTTGTCTTTATTCTTATTAAGTTCTACATTTTATTTTATTTTTTGCTACGAATAATATTATATTCTAACAGTAACAAACTAATAGGTACGCAGCAACGTGCTTATAAGTTTAAGAAAAGATAAAAACTGTACACAACAAAGGCTAACTAATAAGTAGTATTTATTCTATTGATACATTATGTACAGTATGTATATTTACGTACATAAACAACTGGATGATAAACTTTACAAATTTATTTTAAAAAACACATTAAAATAGCTAACAAAACAAGCAAAAACAATATTCCAAAACTAAATAACTCGCACAACAAAGGTGATATTAGCGTATAAACGATAGAATGTACAAAATAAATACAAATACTACAATATAAGTTACACATATCAAACGGGTAAAGAATTAAAAAACGCTAATCGGAATATCTAAATGTATACGAAAATTCAGACATTTAGAAATCCAATTTAGTCACACACGAAATAAATACACGACATGAATTTCCAGACATCAGCAAGATGACACTGATAAAACATATAACTCACAAACGGACTATAATGAATATATGGGGAACTTTACAGATTTAAACATAAAACACAAAACAAAGCAATACCAGAACAAATACAAATATGTACAAAACATGACACAATTTTAAAACACTAAATATTGGAAACATTCAAAACACAAAACAATAGACAAACATCTATGTACAGTAACACCAGTGAAAATAGCCAAAAGCCAACAGGAACACAGCAGCAACCAACCAGGTCACAATGTTGGAAAAGACAAAAACAACAAAGATTGCTGACGAAGGACATACTATTTAACGCCCGAAACACAAACCAAGTAAAATAAAACATCTTGAATGTAAAATATTATTATATGCTAAGTAATTTACTTATCAAGAAAATAAATGTAGCAACTAGTATTTACATTATTATATTGTTACGACATCACAGAACAATCTACGTGTTTCTCGAACGACCCACTGGAATCCGGCTGAATGTTGTGGCGTACGTGATTTCAACATGCACATGCGATACTTTTCTGGACGCCGCCAGCCTCGCTGACTCTGTCAAGGCCGCAATTAATTACGTCTTAGTTTAGAGATAACGCGAAGTTGTGGAATGTTCTGGTCTGTGAGCGGGTTATAATTACAACGTGTCAGCGGCCTTAGTTCAGTTATTATAGGGCGATATTACTCTGTGCGTTCAAGTTGTTATTAGTGCGGTTTTTAATATTTGGTGAAGTGTTATGTGTTTTTATAATTGGGCGGGACAATTGTAGTAAAATTGTGTTATTTATTATTTGATATTTTTTTATTGCGTGTGAACAATTTTTGGTTGATTTTTTGTTACAGACTGTCTTGTTAATTACAAACTGTTTAATTATGATAATTAAAGCTGATAATTAGTGACCTAATTGGTGTCATTTGTTTTGTTTTCCACTGTACCATACGACGATCAGCAGACCGTCGTAGCAGTGGTGTCAGAAGTGGGATAGAACCGTTAACAGTGGGAAAAGTGGACACTTTGTACAAGACGAGTGTAACTCGTAATTAATCGGAAAACAATAGATGCCAGTCAGATGATGGAACATTTCCAGGCGCTGTTGTTGCAGACAGAGGAACGACGACGACAGGAGGTGGAAGAAGCAGAAAGACGACAAAAAAAGAACGAAGACAAGAAAGAGAAGAAGCAGAAAAACGACAGGATGAAAAACGCAGGCAGGAAAGAGAAGATGCTGAAGAAAGACAAAAAGCACTGATGCTCGAGTCGGAACAACGACTGGGAGAGGAACGGAAGCGCGAAACAGAATAAATCAAAGATTTAATACAGAAGCAAAAGCAGATACAAGGACAAACCGCTGTAGAGTGGGTCCCCTACGAGGTAAGCTTAATAAATAAGTTACTAAAATATCGGAGGTACAAGAATCAATGATATTAAAAATAGCTAAAGTAGAAAAATCTGTTTCGAGCGTTGAAGAATCGATGTGTACAAAAATATCTGTCATAGAAGAATGAATGTCTACAAAAATATCTGTTATAGAAGAATCTGTGTCAAATAAAATATCTGAAGTAGAAAACTCAATGGCAAACATAAGAGAACAAATAAAAAGTGAAGTTGAGCAGTACATGAAGATTCAACAAAAACAATTTTCTGAACAGACTGTATCAATGACAAAGACAGAAAAGGAGACAGAAAATGAGTTAATAGAGAAAGTCACTTTGCCTGCAGTAGGAAAAGTTCATGTCATACCTCCAACCTTTGACGGAGCAGTCACTGGGCAACGTACCTCCGACAATTTGAAGCTGCTGCATGCGCAAATAATTGGACAGAGAAAAACAAGGCAGTTTCACTCGTTCTCGCATTAAAGTGGCCCGCGGGAGAACTACTACAGAAAGTGCCACCTTACAGCCAGAACATTTATGCCGAGTTGATAAAAGCTCTAGAATTACGGTATGGTGATCAATATTTGCGAGATGTGTAATGAACCCAGTTGCGAGCAAGGCGACAGCATTCCGGGGAAAGCCTTCAAACGTTTGAAGCAAGTATCGACATGATTGGCCTATCCTGAAGCGCCAGAAGATTTTCGAACGAGTTTTGCGATGCAGACATTTACTACGGTGGCCGAGATAACGAACAGTGTCATTGCCAGTGTCTTTGTCCGGTGTCTTTGCCAGTATTAAAATGCAAGACACCAGAACAGTGTGGACGGCCTGGTACATGCTTTGCAGTTTGAGGCCGCCAAATCAGCGTCTGGTTGGACAAGTCATAAAGTGCGGCGCTAAAAGATCGCGACGGCACAGACGATGAGGGAAAAGAACAAGGAACAGAGACTCGACGGTCGACGCCACAGAATAAAATAAGAAAGAATGGAAGACCAAAGTATTATAGATGTGGGAAACCTGGACATCTACAACAAGATTGTCGGTTTAGAATTCAGCAGCAGGGAAACGAACAGTAGTCGGTACAACGAGGCGTGTGCTGACTAACTGGAGGAACGAAGCCCCTAGACAATACGCAATTTCTACACTTCAGAAAAACAGCGGGAGTTTGGTGGTTACCGGATTCGTTCAAGAAAGGCCAACCTCGATTACAGTTGACACAGGCGCAATATTTTCCATTTTGCGGCCCGACGTGGTGAAAGACCTCAAGCCAATCTGGTGCTCTTGCAGCTTGCGAACAGCTACTGGACGGCCTGTAAAAGTGTTTGGCAAAGTGAAGATACACCTACGCCTAGGTCGACTTGAGTTTAATCATCAAGTACTTGTTGCAGACATTGTGGATGAAGCAATTCTTGGTGTGGACGTTATGAACGCAAACGGATTTATAGTCTACTTCAAAAACAATGTCTTGAAAATCGGAGAAGAAGAAATAATGCTCTCCACAATGACGACATCAGAAAAATCGATGGACGTCGTAAACCAATTGGCCGTAACTGTTCCGCCAAACTCCGAAAAGATCATCATCTTTAGGACCGAGGTAGACACTAGGGGCAACCAGTGCTCTATATTCTAACCCCAGGTAGTCAGCACACCGGGCATTACCAGAAGTTTAGTATAAAACCTGATGAAACCGGAAATGTACTTATTAGAGTAGCGAAAATTTTGGATCAAGCTGTCAGTTTACAAAGCAATACGCTCCTAGGCAAATTGACTTCTGTTGCCTGGGTAGCCGGAATGACGTAACCAAGATCCAGTGCTTCGGATAATTCCAAATTACCAGAGGAACTGCAGGAATTATTGAACAGATCTTCTAACGACCTCTCAAGTGGTGAGGTAAAAAAACTCTGACGATTTTTACATGAATTCAAAGATTCTTTTGCAGTTCGAGACAGTCACTGGGAAGAACCTCTCTTGTACAACATCGCATCAATACCGGGGACACAACACCGATACGCCAACCTCCTCAAAGGCCTCCATTATATAAGCAAGAGAAAATGTCTCGGTTAGGACACGACATGTTGACAGAGGGAGTAATCGAGACTTCGTCAAGTGCTTGGTCTTCTCCGGTAGTGCTGGTATCGAAGAAGTATGGTGGATTGCGTTTCTGCGTAGACTACCGGAGGCTGAATGACGTTACAAAGAAAGATTGCTATCCGTTACCTCGCGTTGACGATACACTCGACCCGCTGTCTGGAGCACAGTGCTTTCCACATTGGACCTAAAGAGTGGATACTGGCAACTTGGTCTTCATGAAGACGACATGGAACAGACCGCTTTCTCGGCCCCAAGTGGCTTATTCCAATTTAACGTCATGCCATTTGGACTCTGTAATGCACCGGGAACATTTGAAAGATTGATGGATCTGGTACTCCAAAAACTCCAAAGACTTTCAAATACCAATTGGAAAACCTTAAAGAGGTTTTAACTAGAATTCACGGTTCCCAACTGAATCTGAGCTCGAAGAAGTGTTCTCTATTTCAGAAGGGAGTACAGTATCTGGGCCATCTAATTTCGGCAGCGGGTGTTAGCATGGATCCTAATAAAGTAGACACCGTAAGAGACTGGCCAGTTCCGAAGAGTAAACACGAAGTTCGGACTTTCATGAGGTTATGCTCATATTTCAGACGCTTTGTAAAAGGCTTCGCTACTATTGCTAAACCACTACATGAGCTAACGGAAAACAAACGGAACTTCCAGTGATCAAGAGAGTGTGATCAAGCATTTAGGACTTTGAAAATTGCATTATGTACGCAGCCAATTCTTGCTTTCCCAGCTTCCGAAGGAAAGTACAACGTAGACACAGACGCAAGCAATACTGGTCTAGGAGCAGTTTTGTCTCAAGTGCATAACGGTGAACAACGAGTAAAAGCGTATTACAGCAAGACGCTTTCTAAACCAGAGAAAAATTATTGTGTTACAAGCAGAGTTGCTGGCAATCGTCCAAGCTTTGGAGCACTTCCATAAATACCTTTATGGAAGAGAGTTTTAACTACGCACCGACCATGCCGCGCTTGCATGGCTTTTGAGATTTAAAAATCCGGAAGGGCAGTTGGCAAGGTGGCTCGAAATTCTGCAAGAGTACAACGTCAAGGTACAACATCGGCGGGGGCGCTGCATGGTAATCCAGATGGCTTATCACGAAGACCGTGCCCGGAAGGCTGCCGACATTGCCACAGAAAGGAAGAACAAACCGCCAGCGAACATGTTCAAGCCTTCACTGTAGATTTCCTGGCAGACGGCTGGACGACGCAAGATTGTCGACAAGAACAGATGACTGATGAAGACATTGGACCGATCTTGACAGCAAAAGAAGAAGGTTACCGCCCGGATTGGCAAAATATCTGCCATGGTTCGGAAGTGCTGAAGGGCTACTGGGCACAAGAGAGTCCCTTACCTTAGAGAACGGATTGCTAAAAAGGGCTTGGGAAAGTGGAGATGGACGGGACGTGGTCATGCAGTTGATAGTTCCCCGAAGTAAAGTACAGTCTGTTTTGAAGGAGATACACGATGGAACGTCTGGAGGCCATCTTGGCGTAAACAAAACCCTTAACAGAATACGGAAGCGATTCTATTGGCTTTGTCTTCGCCACGATGTAGAGGAATGGGTTCTGACATGTGAAATATATGCTGTAAACAAGGCACACAAACCAGAAACAGGGGGAAAATGAGACAGTATAACGTTGGACTGCCTTCGAGAGAATTGCCATAGACATTGCTGGACCATTCCCAATTACTGACGATGGAAACCAGTACATCATGGTTGTAGGTGACTACTAAGTGGGTGGAAGCCTATACATTTCCAAATCAGGAGGTTACCACTGTGGCAAAGGAGGTAGTTCACAACTTCTGTTGCCGTTATAGAGCCCCTATGGAAATCCATACGGATCAAGGGAGAAATTTCAGTAATCAGTAGTGTTTAAAGAATTATGCCGTCTACTCGGAATTCGAAAGACTCACACAACGCCTCTGCATCCTCAGTCTGATCGAATGGTTGAGAGATTCAATAGGGCATTTGAACAGCATCTTTTGAAGGTTGTTGACGAGAACCAACCTGACTGGGGCCAACGTATACCACTATTCCTCATGGCGTATAGGTCATCAGTACACGACACAACCGGCATGACTCCAGCAAAATTGGTGTTTGGGCAGGAAATTCGTCTTCCTGGGGACTTGATGTTCGGATCACCTGAGACTCAGTCCCAAGAGCAACAAAAATATTCCTCGTAATTAGGAAACCAACTGCGAGAAATGAATCGCTTGATAAGAGGATGGCTGAAGATTGCCAGTGATAAAATGAAAACTCGGTATGACATTCGCAGCAATAGTGTAGGTTTCCAAGAAGGAGATCAGGTCTGGTTGTTCAACCCAAAGCGCCGTCGTGGCTGCTCACCTAAGTTGCAAACTAACTAGGAAGGACCCTATACTGTGAAAAAAAAAGAATCAACGATGTTGTTTATCGGATTCAACAGGAAGGACAGCGAAAATTCAAGGTAGTCCACCTAGATCGGCTGGCTAATTATTACTTCAGAGACGATTTACCAGTTCGGGACGAACAGTCTTAAGGAGGGGAAAGTGTTGCATCACAGAACGATCTACGTGTTTCTCTAACGATCCATTGGAATCCAGCTGAATGTTGTGGCGTACGTGATTTCAACATGCGCTTGTGAGACTTTCCTAGACGCCGCCAGCCTCGCTGACTGTGTCAAGGCCGCAAGTAATTACGTCGTAATGTAGAGATAACGCGTAGTTGTGGAATGTTCTTGTCTGTGAGCGGGATATAAATACAAGCCGTCAACAGCCTTAGTTCAGTTATTATTGGGCGATATTACTCTGTGCGTTCAAGTGGTTATTAGTGCGCTTCGTAATATTGTGGCGAAGTGTTATTTGTTTTTATAATTGCGCGGGACAATTGTAGTACAATTGTATTAGTTAAAAGTTTTATATTAGTTAAAATTTTGTTATTGCGTGTGAACAATTTTTATTTGATTTGTTGTAACTGTCTTGTTAATTACAAACTGTTTAATTGTGATAATTAAAGCTGGTGCTTAGTGACTTAATTGGTGTCTTGTACTTTGTTTTCCACTGTACTATATGACCGTCGTAACAATATTATATATACACACCATACAACTTGCATAATATTTTCATAGTGCTATTTATTAAACGACTGAATTTGTGTGTGTGTGTGTGTGTGTGCGCGCGCGCGCGCGTTTAGATAGAGGCCCAGAATTAATTTGAGAGGCCCGTGGAGAGCTAGGGAACAGGATAAAATCGCCGGTAAGATGTGAAACGTATGTTATTTTTATTATTTTTTAATAACAAAATTAAGATAAACAGTGTAGTTTTGAAACAACAAAGTAGCTGTTAAGTCATTAAAACGAAGATGTGTACAGTCGTACGTTAACCCTGATGAGAACTTGAAGAGGGCAACCAAACAAAACGTTTTCTTGAATTGTGTTGTACACAACGTTCCCGAGTATCAGTAATACTGCGTAAACACATTTCCGACACCGAAAAAATGTATATAAAAATTATCAGAAAAATATTTATCTCTGCTTTATCCGGCATTCGCCTCGTTGTGAGCGTCGCCAGAGGCGACCGCTATGAGCGCTGTCACGTCACCAGAATATTGTCAGTGCTCCCATTGGCCGCCTTTGACAAAGCACTCAATAAGCACAAGCTGGTTAAGTTAAACGTAAAAATTCTTTAACAAATTTTATTTACAGCTTTAATGTTTCTGTCAGAAAAATGTGTGCTTATTAAAAATTTTTGTCACGTCTTTGTCACAGAATGCTGTCAATGTTTAGTATGAATGTGTTCAAGTCTGAATAAGGAAATGGAGGTTAGTTTAACTTCATTATTTTTATTAACTTCTACCTCTTACACGTTTTTAATAATGAGTCAAAAATCTTTTTTTTTTAGTAACACCTGAGTTTTAGTGAATTAGGTAAAAAAGTGTCAAAAGTGAAGTTTCTTGAAAATTTTACAGTTAATTTTTATGCAGTAAAAAAAAAATTACACAGGCAAACTTTGTAAACGTTAATTAAATGGTATGAAAATTAAAAGGATCTAGTTTAGGAAATAAAATACCTATATATACTGTTTCAGTTCTTAGGTTAATCCTGATGTAAACAAACCCACGTGGCTCATCTCAAACACGCTATTGGTCAGGGGCGTTGACACTGTTCACACAGTAATGTGTTACGCGCATGTGCAGAATGTGTGTATAGTCATGTGAGAGTTGTCATTACTGCGACAAGTGGTTTTGATTACGTTTAATCATCTTTATGAATACATAGTAGAACTTTATCGCCGCTAGCAGAATGAACATAAATTTAAAAATTTTTTAAAATGATATTGCCGAAAAATTGGTGCATGCCGTTTTAAGACTTTTTCCTTATGATTGTATTCTGAATCTCACTGAATTAATATGGACCAAGTTGGAAGGATATGTTGTCCGTCACGACACAACATATAAGCTGCATGATGTAAACCAATTGATAGAGCAGGCGGTAAATGAAATAACGATGAACAAGTGGAGTCGTTGTGTGGAGCATGTATTCCAAGGAAAAAAATAAGCTTATGGGAATTCGACAAAATTACCGACGCCTCGCCGTCGTGGACAATCTTATCATTAACACTGCTGACTCAAGTGATGATTCAAGTTCCGACACAGACATGGAAGGCATTGAATTACTCTCCGACAGCACTGATAATACACAGTACACTAGTAAGTATTTATCACAGCTTCTATTTTCGCTTTGAACATAGGCCTACTTTATTTTATTTTCTTGCGATATTCAAACAGTAAATAAAAAAGCCATTATAAAATACCGGTGTATCATTGTCGCTCTGACACAGTCACACAAATATTACTTTGGTCCGGAATGTAAAAATTATCACAATTTACTTGTGTTTATACAGTATCAACATTATATATACCCTGTCTCTACTACTTCTGTCAGTGTGACTCGCCTCTAATTCAAGCAGCAAATAGCGTTCAAATCTGCCACGCCTGTTTGTTTATATCAGGATTAACCCTTCGGTAGCAACATGTTTTCATTTTGCACTTAAAGGAACACCCTGCCCCACAGGCATATACAAAACATACATTATAAGGAACACCCTGCCTCCTAAGCAGGTACTCATATTTTCATAAAAATGCCAAAATAACTACTTTAGAAAATAAAATATACCATTTCTTCTTTTCCAATTTACTTCAGTGTAATAATTTCACATTGCTATGTATTTTTTGCATACTTGGTACATGTTTGATGAGTAGTTGTACTATACACCTCCCAGTGGAACATCTGCCTGACCCCCCCCCCTTGTAAGGAACATATGCCTAATAAGCATGCAAAACTACGTACGGTTAGAGGATCATATGCCAGGAAGGCATGAAATCAGACGTACGTTTAGAGGAATACATGCCTGACAGGCAGGGTAACTTTCAGAAAGAGGTTACTTACGGTCAAATGGAGGAGAGCTACGAGATGACAACACTTTCCTGTCACAAACAACAACTGATTGAGGAATTCTAGGAGGGGGACTTGCCCAGCAGCACGCAGGAGACTTCTAGCAGCAAAAAGGTAAACCATACATGCCTGGCAGGCATATGTTCCTACCGAAGGGTTAAGCTAAGAACGGAAGAAGTATACAATAAAAAATCTAAACGTCTTTGCGGTGTAGGCCTATATAAAAAAACGAATTTTTAAAACTACTTTTTATTAACTTACATAAGACCGAATTATTGAGTCTTTATCTCTTTCAAAACGTTGTCATTCACTTTTAATGTTCTTCACAAAACGTATACAAAAAGCTATTGACCACAGAATTTTGGAACATTCGAACTGGCGATGCTCAAGATTTCTGATAGGGACCGCCACCGTCGGAGTAACAGGACTTTTGATGTAATGTGTTTTTTATACGTGCGGCACTTCTCGACACTGTGTCTGAGCACCGATCATGTTACACTAGTAGTAAGATGAGATTACCGTTTTTGAACCTACCAAATAGATTAACGTGAGGTTACCACAATTAGGCCCTACATCAATAACAATACCACAATTCATCAACAGCAGCTTATCACGTTAAATTGGTGTCCTCTTCATCCTTCTATCGGTGTAGCCTTTGTTCAATGACGTTTAGAAAAATCTGAGCAACGTAACTACACTGGTGCTAAGTAAACAGTTAGCAACGACTGATTTAAGTTGCTTTGATGCCTGCTGGTAACGGTTTAAATGAGGAAGTTTTACCGGGTGCGGCAGAAACAGCTAACGGTTTTCATTTTGTTATTGTGTCAGGAAATTTTTGTTATTGAAAGGATCGTCGGTTAATAGATGGCGGACGTGGCACACTTTTTTAAAATGTATCTTTACTCCCATTATTAAAGTTTATAATGTTCATTACATTCACAGTACTAGGAATTATCTGCTCACCGCATACTGTCAGCAGTGACAATTTCACTTGCTGCCATTCCAGTTGCCATGGAGACGTGGGGCACTTTCACTACTGTAACTTTATTTTAAACGGTGAATCTAATCACTAGGAAAAGATTTTGTCAACATTTCAACATTGGCCCTCATGATCGGTTCCCTACTTGGAACGCAATATTGTTGTGAACGGAGAATTTCAGGACACAGCAGCAACAAATAGACTACCAACGGGAAAGCCGCGAGCGTATGACCCCCCCCCCCCCAAACAACCGGCAACTCTGCAGGAGTATGGCACGCTATTGTGGCTAGCACTCACCGTTCGATACGTCGTCATACCTTGGCTTTAAGCATCTTATGATTAAACTGACCAAAGAATTATGCACTAGGCTTTCCTCTTCTATCCAACTAAAAAGATGGTCGTCCATGAACAGGCCACTCGCGTCTGGAAAGAACGTCGAGATTTCGCAAACACTATATTGGAATTAGGAGGATCTTAAATTTTGAGTCTTACGTTATTGATATCAAACTAACCCAAGGCTGCTTCATGAGCGTTCGTTTTACACAGAACGGTTGGCAGTTTTGTGTGGGGTGATAAATTTTGTGGTGAATTGTCTATACATTTTTAGGAAATTACAGAGAAAGGAGGCGTGTACATTTTGAAACTCCCTCGCCCCAGAACTTCGGCAGAAGCTCATAATACAAAGCAAACTGTAGTTTTAACAAGACGGTTCAACTGCACACACATCAAGGGCTTGGATGGAAGTGCTAAGAAGGATGTTTCCAGGACGTCTCAGTTTTCTCCGTGCAAACACCGCGTAGGAATCAGTTCACAAGATTTTTCGGTACGTGATTTGTACCCGTCGGGTTATCTGAAATCCAAAGTTTACATAGAAAAGTGACGCTCTTTTTCCAAACTAAGGGCAACAACTCAACGCGACATAATTACCTTACCAAAAAACATGGTCAAGTCTGGAATGAGAACTTTCATACGCCGTCTCCCGAAGCATGTAGACAAAATCGGAAACATTTTACATGACGTAATTTTACGAAATTAATTTTAATGCAATTTTTATTGTAGCAAAGATATGTGTTTACGGTGACATGTATAATCAAAATTAACTGTTTTTAATTACTATATAATTTTATTAAATGAACAGTCAGGTGTTTCTGGCGCACTCTGTATAAAATAAGTCGAAGCGCCATTTCGAAAGTGTTTTTTGAACAGACTTCGTATAATCTTTAATGATGTTTTTTACATTACAAATGAGGCAAATAAATGATTTATAAATGGAAAGGAAGCCTATATTTTTTGCCAGTGTGGGATTCCCAAATGTAACTGGTAGATTGCGGAACAACTAACTGTAATTATGTCTTACCACCACATTTTGTGTGCCTGTTAGCCTTACGCATACCAAAAAAATGAATAGAGTATTACCCTAAAATAGCATAGTTGATTTAATAAAATACCTTTAACTATACGGCTAAAAGCAATAAAATAAAGAATTTAAAGGAAACTAATTAATAGATTTATTTTTTTTTACATGTTTAATGAAGTTACAAATCAAACTAAAACCTTTTATGCATACTTTTTTAGCAAACATGAACATAAAACGCGAATAAAAAGGTTGTGTAATTTATATACCTTGTATACTCTGCCCGATTGGAAAAACGTTTCCCGTTTGAAAGTTACAGTAATTGATTTTAGGCGGGGGAGGCAAAGAGAAAGCAAAGATTTACGTTTCAATTCCGTATTGTATTATACATTATCTACACTCAAAGCAGACGAGGTGAATTTCCGCTTGATAAATACGCTGAAGGGAGAGAAGTGTCAGTGCTTATTTCACCGCAGCAAGGGCGACCTCATTTGCTTTCTCCGCCGCCCTCTAACACGGCAATGTAATTTCAGTCACCGTATTTCTTTCTCTCTAATAAAATTGCGTCAATTTGTTATGACGAAATCCTTAAATGTTTAATATGAGCGTAAGGAAATACTAAAATTAATTCATGAATGTAAAATTACAAACGTTCATAAAACTATAAAAACTAATCAGCTTATGGTTCCGTTTTACAAAGAATTACGGACAATAAGTTGAATACTTGAACACAAGAGTAACACAAAACCTCCGGACTGGAGAGAAATCCATAGAAAGTAGGCCTACTACTTTAATATCAACAAAAAGGCCCAGGAAAATAGTTTTAATTTTATTTGCAACCAAGTTGTAACAAATGTCACTACAACATTTAAGAAGATGAAATAGAATGGGAAGGGCACTTGGCCACTTTGCACTTTGTTGACAGACTGAAGGAAAGGTACGTGAAAATGTGTGTATCGTATGGTAATGCTTACTTTTTTAAATGCATGGCATTTATATCTAGATAGTGTTTGCAGTTATAATTCTATTTAACGATTAACGACAATAATGAATTTGTCGTAGTTTATACATACATATACATACTCATTAGAAATTAGTAACTGCGGACGTTGTAATAAAAACGCCTTTTAAAACCTACGATATCTATGTAATTCAGTCATTTGAAGTAGGCTATTAAACCTTTTCTCTTCCATTGCACAAATATTATCATCCCGTATGTTGGCATAACAATCTCAACGGACAACCGACAACTTTGCAAATCCGGTTCGCTTTCCTTCTCGCATCAGACTTATGGCAATGGCGCAGTGTTTTCTGCCATATATCTTGTGTTATTCACCTACATTCTGCGGAATTCTTAAATAACGACAAACCTTTATGTGACATAAAATTACTTACTATCATAATCGATCGAGTGATACATTACTTCATTCAGACTTAATTTTAATGACGAGCTTAATGAACGAACAGTTTAAATATCTACAGGCTATGCGCTTTACCATCGTCACTGTCGATAAATGCCGGCTGTCACAACACTTCACGAAACCACTCTCGACACCTTCTCTAATTAGGCGTTTTTATATACGACTGGTTCGCAGTGATCCAGCTGATTACAAGACTACAACATACACAGGTAAGTAGCAATCGTAGGACGTTAATACAATAGATTTAGCTTTGAATGGGACAGGGTAACGCGTAGTAGGCTTATACGGTTCCCCCTCAGTCGTTTTAACCGACATTCAGAAAAATAAACCTACAAGACTGTAGTAGCCTAAAAGTTAACGGAAAACGTTGGCGGGAAAGTGACGCGAGTCTCTACCTAAACAGCGTCCAGTAAGTAGTGTGGCAAACAGGAAACGTCTTTTGACATACGAGGTACAAATTTAGTTTAGTTTCGACAAATAATAGTAATGACTTACATTAATTTAAGTAGCACTTAAAGAGAGAAATAATACCAAAATTTAACTACTGCTTCTTCTTCCGGAGCTCTACAGGCCGGGATGACTCTTGACTTCCGCCACCAGTTGCCTCCAACTCTCTCTCACTCTTTCTCTTTCTGTTGCAACGTTCCTCCAGTTTTGTACTCCCATTCTTCTTATATCTTCCTCCACCGCACGTATCCTTCGCCTTCTGAGTCTGCAACTTCTTCTTGTTCCTTCCATGTTTCCATTTAGCACTTCCTTGGGCAGCTTCTCCTGTGGCATTCTCTCCACATGTCCCAGCCGGCTTATCCGCCTTGTCTTTATGAAGCGCACTATATCTTCCTGCTGCAATATTTAATCAATTTCACCATTTCCAAGACATATCCACTCTCTTGTTTCCATTATTGGGCCGTATATCTTTCTCACCATTTTCCTTTCAAATAGTCTCAACGAATTTATTGATACAGCCGTGAGTGCCCATGCTTCAGCTCCGTAAGGCACGACTGGTATGATTAAGATTTTGTAGATTTTCATATTGGTTTTACGAGACAGAAGCTTAGACTTGACATGATTAAAATTTGCATAATACGCTCTATTGCCAGACATGATTCTTCTATTTATTTCTTGTAAGATTTTGTTTTCCTTATTTAGTTTTGTTCCAAGATGTACAAACCTACCTACACCACTAAAAGTGTAATTATCCAGCACTAAGTTATGGGGCTCCCTTCTTGCTTAAGCTGTTGTCATTTTCATATAGTGCGTTTTCGTTTCATGACCAGCATATCCCAAAGGACGGGTTTCTTCATCCAGGACCACAAACATTTCTCTAAGGGCTGTGACACGTCTAGCCACTAAGCCTACGTCATGTGTTTGAGTTAGCCTATACTTTAAATTGCGTCTGAAGTCTAATCTGCTCATTGCTTTATGCAAGTCTATGTTAAAAAGCAAAGCTGATGATAATGCATCACCTGGTCTTACACTCCTTGATATTTTGAAGGCTTTACTTCTTTTCTCTCCCACTACAATTGCACTGCTGGTATATATCAGTGTTATTCTTACAAGTCTAAGTAGCTTTCCTGGGAAGCCAAAGATTTCAAGCGCCTCTAACAACCTCCGTCTGTTCACTATGTCCAATTAAACTTAAACTAATGACATTAAACTTTATCATTTATAGACGACAAAAATTTAGCTCATCCAACTGACGAAGAGTAACGTTATCACATACCGTACGCATTTTGTCGGACGAGTTTTCCCATTATAGGGATGCAAATTCTCGTCCATTATAAAACTCCACAAATATCTCAACCACCGTCTATTACATCAGCCTTCCCATTAAAAAATTCTAATTATATAACTTACTTTTTACTAATGTGATGTAGTTTTTTAATTTTATAAGTTTTGAAATGTAACTGAATTATAACTTCTGAAATTAAACACCACCATCTACTTGTGCTGCAGACCAGATGTATTGAGTTTGCCATTAATAGCTTTACAATGAATGGTGATTTCCCGAACCAAATATCTCATTGTCTTATTACTTTATCTTGATTTGTTCCAAACAACATTCCGATATTCAGTGAAAACAAATATTTGTAAATGGTGACGTCAGTTTATTGCTCTATAAAATAAAAGTTACTCTACGAAGGTCTTGGTGTGTTTTGAGGTACCGTTCAAACTGTGATTTCCTCAGAACGATGAACACGGGTATAACAGTACAACCTCTCGTTTAATTAGTTTAGGAAATTAAATTACTGACAGAGTCTTTTAACGCAATTTTTTATCTTCGTCATCGGTAACAAAACATTCTTCTCTTACAATATAGCCTTAAACTGAAAGCACATGTTGATCACGGTTTGTATTTAAAAAATGAGATAAGCAAGTCTGCGTAGACATCAACAAGCTCTCCCTCCTAACACACAACGTTAAGATAACTGTGTTACCTAAAACAATGAGAATCTGAACATTTTTATTCCGACTTAATACTAGTAATTTATCCGCCATTTCTGGTTGCAACAGGAACTTATGAACATACGTACAGGCATGCACACACAATATTTAGAAATACACGATAGTTATCATGCGCAGATTCCCCCACCACTCTGGCCCCTGACACGTAGTCTGGTGCACTAATGCTTCACCGACCCCTTCAAACAACGCAAACATTAAATAATTTAAAACTTATATAACACATTAATCATAAACTAACCTTTATTATTAATTATCCTATATTCAATTAATTATTTATTATAAAATGTGCCTACAAATTGTACAGAAGGGTACTTAATTTCTTGGGCTATTTTCTTCCACAATCAGTTACCTTCGTCACCGTACCTGTTTACAGATCTCTTCTTATTTATTAACTCCATCCTGATAAATATTCGTGTTGTGACGTAACATGAAATGGCAAACTCATCTAAACTGCTGATTCAGTGTAGTTTTCACTAATTTCACTACAGTTTTCATTGTATTATTTGCCTTGCTCAAGCAACGGATGTTATGAAATTCTATGAAATCTTCTCCCGTTTTAAACACAGTTCTTATCCATTCATCAGTTGGGTTCATAAGGGCTCCTCTTGATACAGCTGAAAGCGTCTTGTTTACTGGAGTACTTACTCGTTGGTTGGCCGTATTCGAAACTTGTGATAATTTTTTTTCTCTTGACTCTGTACGTCACATAGCCTTCTACCATCATTAATAAATCGGTTTTTCGTTATTGATTGTGCTCTACTGTTACATTCAGTCCTCACAATTTCAATAAACTGGGTTTCAGTGGCGGATGTATATTCTTCCTCTTTTGACTATTTGATGTTGGTCCCGTAAGTTTTGCCTGAACCACTATTAACTGTCTTGTCGGTGTCCTCAATTAATTACGTCGGCTCTCAGTGTAATAAAGAGTCCTTCACGTGAGCTGTTCGCAGTTGGTATTATAACAGAGGCGTGAGAAGAAGATTTAGTTCTTTGACTTACTGCTGTTGGCAATGGATGATCATAAAATACTCTCAGGCATGTAATTGAGAGAAAAGTAAAATTTGAGATCGTTTGAATCCCTTGAATTGTATTTCTTTGTAAATATCTTAGAGGCTACGGATAAATATAACAATTTTAACTAAGAAAAAGGGAGAGTGTTTGTCTTAGCATTCTTCTAAATAAACATAAATTACGAAGTCGATGTAAAGCTTTATCCTGCTCCTCTAAGCAGGTATCACAGGCGCTTTTCACCTTCTTTGTAGGATGATATGAGATTCTCGAACTGAACACACCGAATCCAGAATTAACAGTCTGTACAAATTCTACTACGTGGCTCTGTCATGGGAGGAGGTATCAAGCTCGAATTTGGCGATTACCTCTAAAGAATTTTTACACTTGTAGCCTATTGTCTTGTGTTACATCAAGTTCTGATAAAGGTTCCGGTCTGACGGTCTCGTGTCATAAACAAATCAGCACACCGGAAATCTCGTTTTGACTCTACCATTTTAATGGCAACATAAAAAAGTTCCTTATATAGTGCTCTGTCAGAACCGTAATATATTGGCTGTTTCTACTTGCCAACTAACATTTGTATGTTCGAAGTATATCAAACGCTGTCGTAGCAGAGATCTGATTTGACTTTCATTTCGTCAAAGCATAAAATCACATGTCTCTCAAAATCTGTACATACATTTACGTGGGCTTTCCGAGCAGTAAAACTTAATTCTAAGAATCACGAAAGTACTAGAAAATGGGTAAAAGGCGACGACGTTTTATTGTAAACATTCGTTAGAGAATGGACATATCAAAATGTGACTCCCAAAGCTCAATGCTTTGTTAGATGTGCACTTAAAGTAACCGCTTTAGAAAATGTCCTCTGACAAAATAGACACTGCACACAAAATAAATTATTAAATGTATTTTTGAATAAAAGAAATTAATCAAAAAATTATATTTTAATATTTTTAGATCGTGGAATTATATTATTTTTTTACATTATACTGTAATGCTGAATGTTATTGTATTAAATTATATTCTCTTTCTTTAATACAGTTTAATGGATTTGTGTGTTTAATTTTAATACTTTTTGTAAATCAAGAAATTTATTTGATCCGTTTTTGTGAAGCAGCAAGCGGTCCTATTTATCTTAACGTATGGGAATGAAGTCCCAATATGCTGATTTCTAGGGAGTCCCTATTTTTATTCGTCACTTTATTGTGTTGTTAATATACTTTATATGTTGTACTGTAACTTTGTTTTTGTTATATTGTGAAGACATAAAGATTAAAGGAAAAAAAAAAGATAAATAGGAAGCAGCACGGCCGGGAGTTTCACCAGGCAAGTAAAAAAAGTAAAGACAGAAATTTTCGGATTATCGATAACGCTAGGGTATGCTGCAGCACGGGCAGCGTAATTACATCTCCTATACCGATTCAGCCGTGACTGAAATGGCATAGAGTTTGTAGCGCTTCGCGGGGCGACCGCACCAATCACCATTACAATACCTATGCGGGCTCAGCCGCGATAGCCGTTGTTACATTCCTTCTTTTCCCGCCTTATACAATCCCCTCCCTATCGTCAACGCTGAGTCATCTGACCTCCTCGCCCTTGAGCACCAAGTCTGAGTTTACAAGTGCTATTAAAACAATCTGCGTTTTCTGACAGTTCTCCTTGCGTGTTTACAAGAAGTAGTTGCTATGGTAACTCGGACGAGACTCCGAGGTGAGCCAATCACCGGCAGGCGTGCGCTTTCCCTCCCCCTTTCACCTCAGTCAACACTCCCACACTGACCAATCAGCGCTCCCGCAACTGTGCCGAACACCACGTGCTTCTTAGCTGTCAGAAGACGCAGATTGTTTTAATAGCACTGTAGTGTACGTAACTGTAGTCAGTGTTTCGAAGTGAACGAAGAGTGAGTTTTCGAGTTTGTAGTTGTTTTTAATAAGCTGTTATTCATGTTATCGTTGTTGAACGAAATGAACGAACAAAAGTTTAAGACGCTTTTAAGTAATGTTTGCATTGATAATAAAGTCACTAAATTCGAATTTTGTAGTGAAAAAAGTGAAACATTTACAAGTTTAATTTATTGCAAATTGAACGGCGAAAATTATGACGAACAGTGTTCTTTATTTGTACAAGAGTTTTCGAAAGCAACACAAACCAACTGGATGGTGTTTAAAGGTATGGGAAACAAGTGAGAAATTTATTTAGAAAGACTTATAGGTGCCAACACTCTCAAAAAAATAAATCAAAACACGAAAGAAAATTAAAAAATAGAATTAGGGATAGAAAATGTGACCCAAGCATTGACTTTAAATTTAAAAAGATAAATAGGGATACCTGCAAAAATGACGCGAATTTAAAAACTGGCTTCAATTGTGTGATCCACATAAACTTCAGTCATAATCATTCAGTTAATGTAGCAGAGGCATTTAGCTATTTAAGGTGTTCTCAAGAAACAGTAGAAAATTTTCATTCTTATTTTAACTTTTGTATGACACCTTCTGCTGCAAAAAATTATCATGAAATTATTATTACTGAAAGCGCAGAGGATGACAATTCTGCTCTTGCAAACTTAGCAAACGCACAAGTAAATCCAACAATCAGACAGATCATTAATTTATTTACTGTATGGAGGAGGGAAAACTTTGGGGACAGAAACAATGATAACTTGTTAGAAAATTTAAAAAAGAGAAAAGAAAATTTAGAAGTGATGGGGAATAATATAACCATAGATGATAAAACCATGACTGTAGCTATTGTAAGGCCAATTATGAAAAGAGTGTTTGCACTTGATAATGCGGATGAAATAGTATTTGTTGACTCGAGTAGTTCCTGCATCAAACGAATAGGTGTGTTACGTTTGTTTTTTGTGGAAGTAAGATTGGAGCTCTCCCTATAGGTTGTATTCTCCATGCATCTTTGATGGAAGATAATTTTAAAATAGCGTTTAAGTTATTAAAAGAATCACTTGAATCAAACACTAACAAAATTTTCCTTCCTTCAGTAATTATGACCGACGACAGTGACTCTGAAAGAAATGCACTTCAGCACGTTTTTCCAACCATAGATTTTTACTTTGCACTTTTCATGTATGTCAGGCACTGTGGCGTTGGTTGTGGTATAAAAATCACAACATTGAAAAGGAAGACCGAAAGACTATCATGGAGTTATTTCAAAATGTTCTCTATTCTGATACTGTTGATACTGCAAGCAAGATGCACGAAGAACTTATTTGTAGTGTTAAAAAAAATTATCCCCAAGCAAAAAAACATTTTGAGACACTGTGGCTAAAAAGAACTAATTGGTGTTTAGCTTACCGCAACGAAATTATTACAAGGGGAAACAATACTAACAACTATTGTGAAGCATCTGTTCGCATTTTTAAAGACGTTGTACTTCAAAGGTGTAAAAGCATTCAATTCATGCGCACTTTTGGGATTTATTTGTAGTGTTTTTGAAAAATATCATAAACGTCGACTGATAGAATTTCCAAGTTCAAGACGCGATCAAAAACTTTTATCGCATTACTCGAAGTTTTACAAACGAGTTGAAGGAATAGATGTCGAGCAATTAAGTGAAAATGAGTTCAAAGTCACATCTAAATGTATGACAGATGTATATACTGTACACAAGAAATTCGCAACGTGATTGCTTGTATGGTAGAGGTGGTAAATATTGTAAACACATGTGTGCAGTTGAGAAAAAATTCAAGTTTCAGATGACAACTCATCCTGTGTTAAATGTAGAAGATAAAATTAAATTTGCTAAAGTTGCTTTTGGTTCAGAAATTCCAGTCGAATTTTATAGCAGCATGGACTTAACCGAAAACATGACGTCGGTGGTTGCAGCAGACACAATTACAGGGACTAGTGAGGTGACGCTGGTGCATTAAAATCAAAGTATTCCTTTAATTAATTATAAAGATTCTTTGGATAAGACCTGTCCAAGTTCTTCAAACAGTGCCATTATAAATAAAACGATTAAAAAAATGCAAGCAATAAAAACGCCAGGGCAGGTCATGAGTTTCATGGCAGCTAAACTATCCTCCTTAAAAACTAAGAAAATTCGACTCTAGCCTACTTCATTAACACGGCGAAAAGAGCGAGGAATATCAAAAGAAGGAGGAAGAATTCAATCGGGACGACCGGCAAACACAGAAAAGGTGCTAACTTTCACAAAGAAATCGACTGCAAGAACAAAACGAAAACATAATTTATCACTAAGCATTTAAAAATAATACGCCTAGTGCTAAGCTTCACTAACAACGAGGAGGTCAAAAAGTGTGAGTTTTTTCTGTTACAGACTATTAGACTCTATAAATAAATTAAGTTAAATTCTTTAACTATGTAACTGTTGACTTTTTTTGTAATTTTAAAAGCACTATGTAATGTAAATGTAACATCAGTTAAAAAAAGAACTGTCCAACAACACTGTAGTATAATTTTCAATGTAAAAATATAAATAAATTTAAAAGAAAATTCATTATATTTTGTTCTTACAAACACAAAATGTAGTACAGTACAATTATGATTATAAATTAATACAGTATATAGCCTAATCGTAAATATAAATAATAATAATAATCATATCGTAATAGAATAAGTGATATGATAGAGATGATAGAGTCAAATAATGTGTGAGAGATGCGATAGAGAAGAGACGATAGGCGGTAATGTGCTGAGCCCGCATAGGTATTGTAATGGTGATCGGCGCGTCGCCCCGCGAAGCGCTACAAACTCTACGCTATTTCAGCCACGGCTGAATCCGGTATAGGAGATGTAATTACGCCACCGGGCACCAGGGCCTCAGTTGTCATAGGGAGCACCATCCAGTACTAAATTAAAAAATTTTTTGAAAAAATAAATGTGAAAAAAAAAATATTGTCCTCAATCCACAATCATAAAAAGATGTCTGCACACTTTTCGATAGTTACCGTTACGTCTTGTAAGCGAGATATTGAAAGCAAAATATATTTGAATCGCTCGATCTAGGAGAAATTATACAAGACTTTGTTAAGGCAAAATCAAGAAAAATGGATCGATTAGTATTTTCTAATCCTAACCACTACTATGATCATTGTAATCACTATTTAGCTAACTATTTGATGTACTTTGAGAGTTTAATACAATAGCCTAAATGTTAATTTCCGAAATTGTGTATGCCATTGATGAGTATACCAATTATATTTGGTATTAAACAAAATAATATTTAATACCAAACAAAGCTGTAAAAATATTTTTCTAAATACCATAAAAAGTTTGATTTAATATTTAAAAAACTTAAGTTGCATTACGTATTTTGAAACATACAAGGATTGGTCTGCATCATTAAAATAGTTTATCTGCACATTCCCATGTTCAACATTTGGTAATGCGTGTTGGAAAAAATGCATTAACAAGAGGAAGAGAATATTTTGAAAGAGACAACCATGACTAAGTTTTGCGTGTATATGGTACTAAAAGTTTATAAAGAGTTCGATTTTTGAAAAACGTCACACTATATTCACATACACACACGTGTAGAGGTGCACATTCAAACAGAAACACACACGAACACACGCTGGTAAAATCTACTTCAACTCTTTTTAAAGTTTCTTGTCATGACCTTGTAATTACGTCAGAATTAAACACATAGAAATTTTATACTATTTTACACATAGACGCACGCGCGCGTGCGTATTTATGAATATTTACAGTTGCCTAGTTTTAATATCTTCAAAATATATTTAAAAGAAATAAAATTCATATATCAATAACACAGTTCAGTGTGTAAAGGTGGTTACAATACATTAAATAACGTGAAGAAACGTCACTCAAAATGTAGAGGACCAGAAAATGCAACAAGTTTGTTTATAATATTCAGATATTAAGCATACAAAATATACGTCTAAAAAGAAAAAAAAAAGAAATTCCAAACCGTCACAAATTTGACTAAACTGCAAACGGGCTACAGTAACGATCCTTGAAAAATCGTGACTCAGGCCGTTGAAAAGTCGTGGAAAGTCGTACTCTAGAATGTAGTTCTCAGTAGAACTCTAGAAAGAAGCCGATTAAATGCTTCTCTTTGGAGGCATTCGTTCACCACCAAAAAACAGCCAATTTTAACGCCAACAGTTACATGAACGTGTGTGTGTGTGTGTGGAAACATGTAGGTAAATAGGTTTACGTAACATATCCTGTACAATATATTAAACATTTCCTATGCCATTGACGAGGATACTGCAACCTTCATCAAAACGAAGGTCAGTGAAGAATACGCTTTCAGATGAAACTGTTACATGTTTAAATGCTATTTTATTTTGTAAAACTAAATGCTATACTTACATTCTATTATGAGAGCTATGGCAAGAACAGCTGTCGTTACCGCCAAAATCAAGCACAAGCAAATGAGTTTCTTCTCGTATGACGTCTGCGGCCGCAGCATTCTGAAAGTTGTAACAGTTTTTATACATAAGTTTCCTGTATGCCATATTCTAAGCCAAGACATTTACACAATCGTATATAGGACACGTAAACAAAATTATGAATATTATTTCATAATATCATATAGCCATCGCGCGCGCACACATATACAAAGGTACTTTAGTTCAGAGTTGATGCGTTGTTTATTCTATAAAACAATGGGGATGTCTCGGTTTCTGGCCTCAATATAGGACCACAGAAGTTCAGATGGGTGTGTTCAGCTCGACACGATGTCGTTATACAACTACTTGAACTACGAAAATAAAATTGTCTCATAGACTGCAATTTCGGGAGTGTGTAAACTGTAGTGTTGTTATACGTTGCTTTGTGGCACAGAATCGATGTGGCCAACGCTACGTAAGAACAGTACGATTACGATCTGTTCTAGATAACAGAACAGTAGGCTATACAGAGTACGTAAAAAACTGTCTGGTTTTTAATCAGTTTATACCTAATGGTAATATATGCTATGGTATATGCTAATATATAATATGTTTATAACTATGTGCACTGCTAACGCTATATATACTCTGTGATCCATAGAGCTATATAAGCTACAATTCAAGACTTGCCAAGTATAATTACCATCAGATTAGAGCTCGCTGACAAAATATGGAACAAATTCGCGTGCAGAGTTGAGAGCCCTGCAATCGCTATTCACTAAACCTTGAAAATAAAGAATATCTGCATGGTCCAATTGATAATAAGGCGTGTCGTCGTTACCAATTCTATTTAAGGTATGCTCCGCGTAAAGCGATCTTCATTTAATAATTCCCAAATTAAATGCGTCGGGGACATAAATTGATGACGGATTGGTTTTGATGTCTTTTTCCTCTTTCTTGGTCATATCGCAAAGGCGCCGAGTATTTCAAAGATAATTTATGATGGAATATCACTCGCTGACACAGGTGCCTTAGACAGCACATTTTTAATCATAATTGAAAGTGGGAAGTAAGTTCTAAGCTTCAATTCTTCCGTTTGGCATTTGCCTTCCGGTCTGTCTATTTGGGGTATGTCTCACTACAACTTTTAAAGGCATCAATCGATTTTCGTAAAACTAGCCACGCTTGTGCATAACTTTACCCCACAGGGCCAAACTGATTTTGAAATTCATCCCTCAGAAAATTGGGTGGCCAGAGGGGAAAATTGTGTGGTCAGAATTTTGAAAAACTACAAAACTCAATGTGTGGTTTTAAAGAGAACTTTCATATTTTGGGGCATTATTCCCCCAAAAAGTGTAGGCCTACTACAATTTCGTAAACATCCGCAAATGTCCATGCTCATTACCAATTTATGAAGAATTTTAACTGAAATATAAAAATAGTATTCAGTTTTAGAAATCTCAAAATTTTAGGACGGCAGGGCCCCAAAAAGTTTAAAAAGTTACAATAAATTGTAAAATCTGTCTCTATTAAAAATACAGAGAAAATTTACCGAACTCCGAATGTAGTTGTATGATCAAAGTTTTCCGGGCTGTTTGGCCGTGGTCCATGGTTTATTTCCAAACCAAACGTTTCGGCAGCTCCAATGGCTGCCATCGTCAGTGGAATAATAAAAATCCTGAACGTAGGGTGTTCACGTCAGGCCCACAGTACTGTGGTATAGTACTCAGCCTACACCACAGTACTGTGGGCCTGACGTGAACACCCTACGTTCAGGATTTTTATTATTCCACTGATGATGGCAGCCATTGGAGCTGCCGAAACGTTTGGTTTGGAAATAAACCATGGACCACGGCCAAACAGCCCGGATAACTTTGATTATACAACTGACACCGGCCGTGAAAGCCTAAGGACAACGTTCCGAATGTAGTGTTTAACTGGAACTTTTTTTAGCTTCAGGGGTATTACGGGTCAAAATTAAAAATAAACTTTATAAAAATTGTAAAAGTCTGTGTGAGGCACCAATTAATGAGGAATGTTAATCAAAATACGAACTCGGTCCATATTACAAAGTTAATATATGTTAACATCTCATGAAAATATTGAATCGATTTCACAAAAATTGTATCCTATGTTAGGAAAACCTTAAAAATTATTAGCATTAACATATTTTTTTTAATGAAAATTACTTCATATAAGCCTATACATATCTAAAGAAACAAACATTAACCACAAAGGTAAGACTCAATTATTAGTAATTTTGGCATTCCGCTTATAAATGTAGGCCTAACTAAATAAAAGCCAATTGAGTGTTCGAGAATTTTAGTGTTCACAGTATTCATTACAAAAAAAATTAATAACCATAGTATGTTTAGAAATTTTCCTAGTATATTTTCTTCACATTACATATATTACTACTTCAATGAAATTATGTTTGCTGCCTTATATATTTTATTTTAATTATATTTGTAGCATATCGTGTACTTGGTTTATCGTATCTGGATTCCATAAATGCGACAACTGAGGTCCTTCCGCAATTAAGGGACACCCTATTATAATTTAATAATGTTTACAAATAACTAATTTAAAAAAAATTACAAGCTGAAAGTCATTGTATTTCAGGGTTTACCTACATAGGCTCCATGCTCAGAGCGCCCATCAACAAACTGATCGTGCTCGTAGCGTCCACTTATCTTGTTCTTGGTTTGCTTAGAGAATGAAAATTGTTCCTGTATTTATCGCACTATAACATATGTATGCTTGCTGTCTGCACTTGGTTATACTTGGACGAGGTATTAGGCCCATTTAATTTTCTAATTTACTGCACAGAGTTAATAGCCACATGGTTTAAACTTTATACAAACTTTTTCATTTTCTATAATTTTTGATAAGTAATAGCCCTATATATTATTTTTATATTTATTATTTATGATGACTTTACGTCAAGATGTTTTCTCCTCATTTGGAACATGTTTCGGGACGCTTTGTGTCCACATCTTCAGCCTTTCTCATTTCCTAAATAAATTATAGGAAAATTATTTATTCCTATATAAATTTATTTAGGAAATTAGGAAGGCTGAGGATGGAAACACAAAGCGTCCCAAAACATGTTCCAAATAAGGAGAAAACATCTTGATGCAAAGTCATCGTAAATAATAAATATGTTATATATATCAAGAAATAGACTGTAGCACAAAGTGTTTAAATATTATTTTTACTCCTTAAATTTTTAGTGACCGTCAATCAATGAATTTTTTAGTGGATGGTTAGTGAGGATTGGTTAAAACTAACACAAATTTTAACTATTTTGCGTCGACGTTTCGACAATATTTATTGTCATCTTCAGAACCTGTGTATGAAATACAAAATAAAAGTCAAAAACAACGGAACCATTAAATATTTGAGTGAACGTGTTCGTGTATGTGAGTGTGTGCGTACGTATGTACGTGTCATTGTATATGTGAAGACTTATGATAGTTTGTTTACATCTTGAAATTATCTTTAAGAAAACCAGCAATAATAGTATGAGAGAACTTAATTTATACAGTATTACAATTTAAATTACTAAATGTAATGATATTTTAATTAATTAAACAAACAGTAATCAACAATTGGATATTAGATTGGTACATAAATTGTTTATACCTACAGCAGTCAACATATAGCAAAGTAAAATATATTACCTATAACTAAAACAGATTAGGGGATATTCACTATATTAAAAGTTATTTTTAACATGTTTCACTCCCTACTGGTATTAACAAACAATCATAATTTAGAAACATACAATTTATACAATAACTGTAGAACATTACGACTTACATCAGATAGTTGACAATGGCTACAAAACAAAAGTTTCTGGTAAATTTTACTAACAGGTAAACTTGGATAATAATATTGTAATCATACATACATACGCACGCACGCACTCACATACACGAACACGTTCACCCAAATATTTAATTGTTCCGTTGTGTTTGACATTTCTTTTGTATTTCATACACAGGTCCTGAAGATGACAGTAAATACTGTCGAAACGTCGACGCAAAATAGATAAAATTTGTGTTATTTTTGAGCGATCCTCACTAACCATCCACTAAAAAGAAATTATTTGTAATATTATTTCAATATTATTATTATAATTACAATTTAATTTTTATTATTATTTAACATTTTTTATATTTAATGAAGATACTGTAGTTGTGTTAGTGGTTAAAATCACAAGCATATAATTTTTATATAGTGGTGTGCAACAGTGATCATTCTGCTTGTGATTTTTTATATTATTTAATAATTATAGGCCTACATTACAGTTTCATTCCCAAACTATCAGCGTGTGTGTGTGGGGGGGGGGTGCCTATCCATGAGAAATCAAATCACTTGCTTCCGCGGAAGTCATAAAAGTAGTTAAGCGTTTCATGTCTGCTGCTGTTTAAAGGTAATGGTTAAATATTGTCTTATAGATTTATAAGGATCCTGTAACTTTCACTTTGAAGTTTTTTATGATGCGTGTAATAGTGCTTTTGCACATGCCTTTTTAGATAATAAGCCCGTTTGTTACATACGGATTTTTCATTTGGCTGGAACGAACAAATCTGAGGAGAGAATAAAGGTAAGTGTTAAATACAATTGGAATTAAGAAAATTAACGTACAATTTATTATGTGACGGGGAGGTGAGCTGTGTATATGCGTAAACACAGGATGTGCAATGTAAGCGGACTGATAAGAAGGTAAAGCTCACTTGTACGGTTATCTAGCCGCATACCTCAAATACACTGACCACATGACACGTAGATGAGCTTGTTAATCGCATCTTTCCTTAATCGTGGTTTCACAATCGTTTGTGACTGAGTAACGTTAAAGATCTAAATGAAAGTCATTACTTTGAAGGAAAAAAGCCTCTATTTCTTCATGAGGGCGCGGAGCAGGGGGTTGTGCGAGGCGAAGGGCATGCCCGTCGCCCGCTCATCTACTGCGTTCCGAGCTTCAGAAAGAGCTCCTGCCGCAGGGTCTATTGAAAGGGTCTGGATTTGGGTGTGGCCTGCTACCGACCGTGGGAGTTCAATTAATTAATTAATTGAGGATGAGTGTTCGCCGAGGCCGGGTCCAAGATTCTCCTGGCAGAGATTGGTAGCGACCGAGGGCGCTAATAAGATGGTTGCCCTGGAATCGGGCGGAGCGAAATAAAAATTTCCGGGACAGTGTCCGTATAGTGGCGTCCAGGGAACGGACACGCAGAGAGTCTCAGATTGTTTTGTTTGGGGTCAGATAATGGGGCTTTGCACGCCCAGCGCAATCCTCGGTCAAGGAGAGACTGAAGCTTTCGCTTGTGGGTCTTGGCCAAGTAGCCCCATACAGGGATCGCGTAGGTAACCATCGGCGACACATAGATGGAGACGATAAGTTTCCCTATGCGGCGGGTCATGGTGTTGCTGCATAGCACAGGACGTAGTTGGTATAGGCGATTGGCGGTCTTGCGGGCTACTTGTGCGGAGTGTGTCCGCCAGGTAAGACGACGATCCAGGTGGACCCCGAGGTACTTAACCTCTCGAGACCAGGTCAACTGTGTATCGCCTACGTAGACTCTGTCGGGGAGCCTAAAGAGTCTGAAGACTACTGCTGTGCTCTTGGCCGCGTTGATGGCAACTCTCCATTTCTCTGCCCACTCAACGTATTCGTCCAATTGTTCCTGGAGCCAGATAACGGACGTCTCAGCTCGACGATCGACGGCATACACCGCCGTGTCGTCGGCGAACATGGCCAACCTGGTACCAGGAAACTTGGGCACACCGTTGACGTACACAGAGAAGAGCAGGGGGCCCCAAGACGCTTCCCTGAGGTACACCAGCAGTAACACCCCTATCCGAAGAAAGGGTGTTATCTACTCTTACACGAAAGGTTCTGTTCCGAAGAAAGCTAGCAATCAGATGAAGGTAGCAATCCGGAAGCAGAATCTCCGTGAGTTTGTAAAGAAGGCCTGGATACCAAACACGATCGAAAGCCTTCTCGACATCAAGGAAGACGGCGACGGTCTGCTCCCGCGAGCAACCGGCCTCGGCCACGGTCTCCACGAAGCGCATCAGTTGATGCGTCGAGGAGTGCCCAGCACGAAAACCGAATTTCTCAGAGACCAGAATGTCGAACCGTTGAAGGTGATCCACTAGCCGCCGCTGGACTAGTCGTTCGAAGTGGACGACAGCAGGCTGATAGGCCGGAGGTCCTCAGCGAAGTTGTGGTCTTTCCCGGCTTCGGGATCATCGTGACCGTAGCCGAACGCCATTTCTTAGGAAAGTAGGCGAATCGGAAGCAGGCATTAAACAAATCGACCAGGAAGCGAACTCCCCGGTCCGGAAGTCTCTGTAGGGCGGTGTTATTAACACCGTCCGGTCCAGGGCTCTTTCTGGTCCGAAGCGCTAAAAGCCTGTCCGTTACCTCTTCCACCGAAGTGGGTTCGGGTTTGGAGGTGATCGGGCTCCGAGATAAGCCTCAACTTCGGCTTCTATCTCCTCATCGGAGTCTGGGTCCCCGGACGGGTTAGGAGCAAATTGAAGCTCCAGGTGCCCGGCCAGGAACTCAGATTTCTCGTCCGGCTTGGCAAGGAGAAGGCCCCCAGTTCCGTTGATGGCCGGGAGTGGAGGACGGCGCCTCTTCCCGGTCATCGCGGAAGGAATCCTGTAAACGGAGCTTCCCTCCTGTGCATCGTCTGCCAATTTGGCGACCGCAAATTCCCAGCAGCTTCGTCGGAAGGCCTGCAAGTAACGACGTAACTTGCCGGCCTTGTCGTCCGGACACGCGTCCGCTGCCACCGTCTCCGAAGTCTGTTCTTCTCTAAAGCGAGAAGACGGACTTCTTCAGGGATCCGGTGGTAATCGGGCGTTAGATTCGGCTTCATCCGTGAGCACACGCCGACGGAAGAGACCACGGGATCATCGATCAAGGCGGCAGCCTCGTCGATGTGCTGAGTGGTGTCAAGCGGAACTTCCTCGGGGAGTCTGCGACAAAAGGCAAGCCCGAATCGGTCCCACTCGACCGCCCGTCGTGCTGCTCTCCCAATCGTGTGTCGGGTAGGCACGTGCACCTCAATGGGACAATGGTCAGAGGACAGCTCCGTTAACACGGAAACCTCAATCTGGGGGACAACGCCCTTGACAATGGCAATGTCAAGTACGTCAGGTTGGGCACCAGGTCGGCGGGGATAGTGGGTCGGTTGTCCGGGTCCGTAGGCTCTGAGATGGTGGTCGTGAAGTTACCCTTGTAGCTCCCTCCCGGATGTTGTAGCCAGACGACTACCCCAGTCGGGATGTTTGCTGTTCAGGTCACCCTCAAGAATAACCTTCCTATGCGCCCTGAAAAGAGCAGACAGGTCGGCGTCTAGAACTGGAGCGCTCGGCGGTTTGTAAGCCGAAACCAAGAGGACACCTCCAAGAATCCGGGGAGCTCTACGGCGGTGGCCTCGATATTTTGGCGAGGAGGCAGAACCACGCGGTGATGAGCGACGCAATATTTCACCGCTATGGCCGTGCCTCCCCCCGTTCGAGGGCTATCAGTGACAAACGAATATACTGAGTTCTGCGTGTGCAGCAGGGTGTCGACAGTACATCGCAGGAATATCTTTATGTGACAAATTTTGTAGAAACAGTGGCATCAAACGCATTATAAAACTGCAAAAAATAGAGCAATAAGAACTGAACATGGAGGTTTACCACGTACACTTGCTGGAATTTCAGTCACTGTACGATCAGGAACTCAACATGATGACCCATAAATACCAAAATGCAAGATAAAACCTATCCAGTATATAATACTCAGACTAATGTTTATATATATTTTTGTAAACCACAGAAAAGAAAAAATTTGTATATTCTCTTTTTATGTCAATTTCAACTCTTAAAACTATAAAATAAATAGGGGAGTCCTCAGTTTAATTTAAATCGTTTAATAGCCGTGTATCAACGAAACATTTTTGATTTTCGTAAAACCTTACATACGTGTTCATAAATTTTACTATACAGACACTGATCCCCAGGGGCGGATTAACCATTAAGCTGACTATGCTGTAGCCTAGGGGGCGGCACTTTGGGGAGGGCGCAAAATTTTAGCTAAATAATTATACAATTTTACAGCTAAACGTAAAATTGGTAATAAATAACAAGGATAAAAATTTGAGTTCATTTTGAACACAGGCGCCTGTTTCCGAGAAATTATGGTAAAACTGTACATAAATAATAGAAGTGCTTTCCAATCTGTTTCCTCCGGTTATGAGTCATCGGCGGCCGGCGCTCATAGACCTATGCCGCCGCCCGACTTTCGTTGAATTGCCGACCACGTTATCTATTCCATCCACCTCCACCCCACCCCATCACCTTCCCCTCCATCCCTTTTCATTGCAGACAAGTTCGGTATCGCTCATATTTGCGCATTCAAAACAAACATTTTGGTTATGGTTATGTCGATGTCATTATGTCGTAGTCACGGTCGTATATACACGTCTGGACACGTCTCGACCCTCCCCCCACCCAAGCGTCTGGTGGGGGGAGGGTCGCTTATGAAGTCCAAAAATGTTTTATTTATTACCCACTGGAGGGAGCGTCGATGTAAATCTTCAAGCCATGCAAACTACAAATGGTTGATGGTGTAACTCTTAAACAATCTCTGAAAAATAGCCTCAGTTTTCAATTCTTGAAACTATTTCCAAAAACAGTAAGGTATTTGAAATATTCCTAGCTAAGAAATATATTGTAGGGTGTTTAAGGCTTCATTCAGCCCTTTGAAATAAACGTAAGAGTAGCCTATGGGTGGTGAGGGGAGGCGCTAAAATATAATTAGCCTAGGGCGCCAAGATACCTTAATCCGGCCCTGCTGATCCGCCAAAAGTAGGTGGCAGTAGGCAAATAGTGAAAACAATCAAAAGGATCCATGTTGGCTACCAAATTAAAGAGAATTTTAATAATCTGATTATAATGTTTATATTTAGAAAATTTTTAACTTTTAGATCAGGATCTTAGAAAAATATCAGCTATTTCTAAAACTAGCCGGATTTTATCCTAAAAGGGAATTTTAACCCATAATTCTAATGTACCGTTTACTATGAAATTTTTTAAAGTTTGGGGATCACCAAGGGATGAAAACATAACTCACAATGTTATTAAAATTGTTAAACTATTTGGGGACAAAGTTATGAATAATTTTAGTGCAAATACAAAATCTCTATCTATAGTCTCTGTATTTAGTATATGTGGTAAACTAACAGAAGTAATATGCCTCAACATTCATTGCAAACTTTAGATCGCTTTCAAAAAGTTTATAAACTATGTTTCAAAGAAAAACTTTTTATTTTGTTACCAGTTATGTATATTCGTAATTATTATTAGATATAGACCTACAAATGTCTATAGAAACATACATTAAATTAAAAGCTATAACTAAATTATATATGTAATTTACGTATTACGTTACAAAATGAACTAAAAACCAATGCAGTATTTTGTAATATGCTTATTATTTATTTTATAATTTTCTGCTCTACAGTTAGGCCTATGTTATAATAAAATAGTAGAGTAGTTTGATTTTTGTAATTTTTCTGATAATAAAAAAATTGTCTGATATTGAAATATAACTACCATAATAACAAATTTGTTTCGTTCAAAACAGTTAGTGAGTTCTTGAGAGCTTACTAGCTATGTGATTGTTTCAGGAAACACTTTTACAAATTTTTATAGGACCGCTAGTATGGCTACAGAGTTGGCGAACGGTGGATAGATAGATATGCAACCAGTTTTTACCACTTCTAACGATGCATAGATAAACTCGGCCCACACCACGGGCGTACAGAACACGGGCTCTCTGAGCACGCTATCCCTATAGGTTATATGAGGCTGCATAAGTTTCAATATTTTGAAATAGGTTTATTTAGTGTTACCGTTTCTTTTGCACAACCATTATTCATTATTAGAGCGTGAATCTTTCTACACGTCACTTATTGCTAATATCAGAAAACAAGTAACTAGGCATGAAGGAAATTTTCAGTACAATAGAATAGACCTATTTCAAATGTTTAATTAACTTGTCATGAAGATGTGTATGCTTATGTATTAGTTACAAATTGTATTGCAGTATCTGTTATGATGATCCAGACTGATTCAGAATGTATTTGTAGAAACACTGGAGTCATAAAACACGAGATATTAAAGCGTAAAAATAAATTTTGTGTAAAAAATTCTTACATAAGAGTCCAAATATAGCACTATCATTGACAGTAAGTCTTATCACAGTGTGACTCACAAGTTCCCGTTTAGATCCAGCTTATAGGCCTACGATGTATACGAGCTTTACCTCGATGTAAAGCCTCGACATTTGCCTTAAAGGTTACGTGAAGCAAAATCCTAGACATGAAAGCAACCAGGAGGCGTTATTTGTTGCTAAGGTCGTGTTTGTTTATTTGTAAGATGTACAACGTAACTAAATTAGGTAAAATGTGTGGTCGGTAATAGATAATTAATAGACTTGAGATCCTCTTCACTATGACCTCGAAACGCATCTATCTCTGAACAGCTAATGTACTAGCTTAGTAGGAACACGGCAGTGAAATTCAGAGTTCAACGGAAGGATTTAATTCTGAAAGTACGCGTATTTATTTCTGAGCATTCTGAAATCAAGATGCTAAAGGTTCAGAGAGCATACCTTTAGAAAAATGGTCTTTTTTACAGTAATGATAGTTTTTTGTTTGCAATATCGAACAATGTGCACGGATGGAATAAACATTACGAATGATGATGTGCAGGTCGGCGTCAATATGAATGCATACCCTCTAATATGAGCATTAATCACGGCTTGTAACATGAGTCAACCGTTCTTGATGTACAGGCCTACTTGGTCAAAGTCCAACTATCCGACTTCGTTGCACGAAACGCCTATTATTCACTGTAAAGCAGCTATACAATAACAAACGTCATATAATTAGTTTACAAACTAGATACGTATTCGCTGAAATTGCTGCCAAAATGCAAAAAGGTTACGTACAGGAATAATAACTAAACTTCAAAATCTAATCTGAATTAGAAACCATCTAACACTTATTCACTATGTATTAACATAATCAATCCACATGAATAATATCTTGACAGTTTTACACACGCGCGCGCTTAAAATTACTTCAGTATTTCAGTGTCTAAAACCTCAAATCCCATCTCTTTCTGAATAGAAGACGTATCTAACATCAGGTACCTTTATCAGAACCGAGTAGTCCAGACATTTGTTTGGCAAAAAAATTGTGTCCGATGTTCTTGTTCAGAATGTGAATGCCAATTACCCGTAAACTAACGCGACTTGGTATTTGGTAAACATACCTAAAAATGTTGAAAGCCTTGGAGAATTTTTAAGCATAATCACGACGTGTGAAACGTCCTGAGTATTCGGTCTTCTTGCACACGTTTTGACTTCCATGTTCCTTAAGGAAATGGAAGTAGTCTATGGTGATGGCAAAAAAAATCGTGTTCGAGATTATTGCAGATTCTGATTGTACTACCCTCAAAACACGAAAAAAAGTCATTTTTCGAAAAGTGTCTGTGTGTGTGTGTCTGTAGATTTTTTTCTATGGCAAACGATAACAGCCGTAAATTCAAACAGAATCAAATAATTTTTTGCATACATCCCTTATTTATTATCACCACACCATTAGATGCGCTGATACAAACGTTAGAGCTTTCAATGATAAAACAAGTGTGAACAACACTCTGGGATGTTAAAAATTGTATTGAACTCAAGATACACGTTTGCTCTATTACGTTATACAATTATAGGGAAGGTGTTCCGAATGAGGAAAAAAATTGTATCCCACATACACGAAGGTTGCGTCTGTTTTCAGGCTTTGGAGCTCTTCCTCGAGTAGATATTTGGAAAAACGTTTCTAGGCCACGCCGCTCCAGCGTTGCGCGTGAGGTCCACTAATCCGGAAGGGCAGTTGGCTAAAACGTTTCAAACAACAAGACATCAGAGGAAGCACATATATGGCCTACATAGGCGGCTATATAGTAACGCTCACGCATTATCTTGGATTCTAGTGACACTGCTGCAAAGAAGAAGAAAAGAATGCGATCGAATTGATAGAAGCCACAATTGTAAACTTCTTGGCAGACAGTTGTACAATACGTTCAATCCCCGTCCGTGTGGGAGAACGTTTACAGTGGAAGCAAGAAGCGCAATGATGTAGTTTGTGGTATACGCCGACAGTGTCACACGAATTCTGCCCCCCCCCCCCAAAATCGACGAGACCGCTTACAGAACGTACGAACTTTCGCCCATGTCAAGGCAGAGACAAGTAACGAAGGTAAAAGTAGGTTCGCGTTTCAACAACGGAATTTATATTAAGGAGAGTGGAGGATTCCGTGAGGACATTGTTCTTTGGTAGTTACTATTTGAGGTGTCCACGCGGATCCACGATCGGTACCACGCCGATGGAGAGCAACTAGCCAAACAAAGTAATTGTCGATGTTTGGATGTTTCAGGCAGTTAATTATGGACGTTTGGACGTTTTAAGATGGGGTCTTTTGTATCTCCAACCACTTCGAAATTTCCCACTGAGCTAAATAACGAAGGTAATACTGTGTCATTTAATAATCTTTAAGAATAGATCTAAATATACATTAAATATTATTATAAACCATTATAATCTTTCTGTATATATCTACAAAATATTTTTTTAGGCGATGGGGGATCAAAATATTTATCCCCTCTCCAATTTTTGTTGAACCGCCACCAACCAACTTAAATTCTGCATTACACCCATGATGTAAATAATCTATTTATTGAATGAAGAGTAAGCGACAGTTGTAGTTGTCCATCAGACTTTGTTTACCTACTACTTTAGTATACAAAAATATCATCATCCTGATACAAGATTTAAAATACGTAAAACGTAAGTACAATAAACAACAATACGTAGACTACTTAAAGTATATGTAAAAGTTCATTTTCTACATAAAATGAAGTACTATTTTTTAATTAAAACTAGTATATCAACCTGCTATAGGCCAATAACTAGATCCAAATAAATGGCATTGTAGCGCATGCCCACTAGTACATTAGGTTTAGTAAAATACCAAAATCAAATTTTTACGTACCCTTCACAACTTGTTTTTCAGTCATCGTGAATCATGCCGAATGTGTGATGACCTCGTGTTTGGTTATTAACGGCACACACCGAAAGAAAAAACTAATCATAGATATTAAAAGCATCTACTCGGCAGTTTCAGAATAAGTAAGGTGTGTTCTGCACTCTGTAATGTCGATTAAAAGAAAATGATTAAAAGATTTTCGATTGTTTTAAAATATCTATTTCTCCGTCTGGTGAACTGTTGTCTTCATTTAAGTATAACTGCTAATCACGGGCACAAAGATGAGGTTGTGTTTCCTACCAATGCTGGCCATACTAGCTACTTACCGAACTATCCTGTTTCTATCTCTGTAATTAATAGAAATGTCCCTCAAACGAAGCCCTTCATCCATTTCCATTAAGGAGACGTGTGTATCACTGTTTTCATCGTCCATTGTGTCCAAGAGAATTTGACAACAATAATAACAAACAAAGAAACTAGCACATTTAGCTGCACTGTCTTTGTACGAGAACTGTCCTGTCCGCTAGTGCGATTCGAGTTCGCTTGTGACGAGCGAGAACGCACTGAGGCCCCCACTCACGCGACAACGTTTTCTGCTGCGCGTCATTTTGCGGCGCGTTTTGTAAAACAACATACGCAAGTGAGGCTATTTATGACTACTGCGGCAAAAAATTACGTCGCGCGTTCCGAAAAACATGCTGCCCTACCCGAGACAAAGGGCAGAAATTCCTGCCGCCCCGTGTTATAAGTACTGTAAAATTAAACAGACATGACGCAGCGCGCAGGTTATAGTGTGGAGAAGGCCGGCTAGCCACGAGAAAGGAAAATATCTACTGCCGCAGTTAAGATACTGGCCTACTCTGTGAATTGTGAATAAAGCTGGAAACACGTGGGCTCACGTGACTTAATGTGATAGTAAAAAATGTGAGAGTGGTTTTTCAGCTTGAGTTAAGTTGCTTGGAGACACACTGTCTTCACGTCTTCACTGTCACGTGACATTGCCCGCCACGCCCCACGTGAATCACATTTTCTGTTCAACCACACATTTGTGAGGCGTGATGTGACAAGTAGGCTACGTGAAATAAAGGAATTGTTAATAGAAAAAGTGAGATTACACGAAGTGCTTTACAATACAAGAGCTCTAATTCTTCCTTATTCGGTCTGAAATACATTTGAAATTTAGCTGGATCTTCTTTTATTTTCTGTACTATATTCTGAAAGTCACCTTTTTCTTATCTTTCTCAGTTTATACCATGTATCCAGCTCCTTCTTTTTTTAAATGATTTTTTTGATTACAAGAATAACACAAGCATTTTCCAAATCTTCTTCAAAATCTGATGAACTGCAGCACTCCATGTTTCACAAGTAAGTAGTTTTATTTGCCTTCACGAGTGTTCACACGACTTCACGCGTGTTCACATGAGTTTACGTGAGATGATGTAACATGAAGTAACGTGAGGTGACATAAGTGTGCGTCTGCTCTACGATTTCACGGGTTAAGGCAAGTCCTGACCTTACATGAGCTCAGGTGACGTGATAGCAATGTGTTTCCAGCTTTAGACGCGCATGTGAGTAAGGTACTTAGGCAGATAAGTAATATATTTTGAGACGGATTAACTTCTTGTACCTAATGTACCGAAGTTACGCTTCTTTAATTAAAGATGAAAGAAAATAGTAAAATTTACGTTTTTCCCTGTAAAAGTACTCAAATTTAAAAACTGGTATCGCCTATAATGACAGCTGAAATAAAGCACTTATACTGCCTAGTCGATTCACAATTTTCTTTTTATTATTTTTATAATGTATTTACTTAATTTTCTATTGTCTGTGCAATCTTATAATTTTTCAATTGTTTTATTTTTAACGTTTTTTATGTATTTATTATTTTATACACTTCATTAGCTACGTTTTTACTTTTTTAACTATTTTTTTTCTATTTTTATTTTTTTACTAAGTTACTAAACACTAGGCGGCTCAGTAGACCCGTGGGTATGGCACCTGGCTACTAATATAGAGGTACCGAGTTCGAATCCCGGGCCCGCACCATACAATCGAGGTGCGTTTTTCAGCCCACATGTCGACTCAGCCTGTTGAAAATGAGTATCTAGGGCAACATCCTGGGGATAATAATGGACGGCTGAAGAGTAGTGCTGGCCACACTGCCTTCCTTGTATGCCGTACGGTTCGTATTAAGGCAGCCTACCCTACCTGACTCCTAAGCTCCTTCGGAGGTACACATGGGAACCATTATTATTATACTAAATACTAAAAATTTGATTGTAGGTAAGTTTTCATTTCGACACGACACGACCAGACAGGTAAACATGAAACATTTTGTAAGACGAAACAAACACCAGACACAACAGAAAGAGACAATATAAAGATTTCACAGAGTTATAAAATGTTTAATACTGCCATTATTTTGTAAACAGTGACTTGGCATGTTGTGTTGGTTTCAATGTTTCTCCAAAGTCGAGCCTAGACAAAACAATCCTTTTAAGTTTTGGAATGTGTACACTTTGTGTACATGTTACCATTCACGAAAAACGTATAATAGTAAATTATACATAGCTATGGCATTTAATTTCTTTGAATAAGTGACATCAATAACAGTCTCGCACGTGAAACGATTGTGTGTGTGTGTGTGTGTGTGTGTGTGTGTGTGTGTGTGTGTGTGTGTGTGTGTGTGTGTGTGTGTGTGTGTGTGTGTGTGTGTGTGTGTGTGTGTGTGTGTGTGTTTATAAAACAAGCAGATGTAAACTGTCCGTAAAGAACAGGAGAGACAATATTAATAAAAAACTTATTTATGTGTTATAGAGCACATTTACCTACATGCAGTTACAATTATTTAGATCAGTTCTTCCACCCCACTAATATTTCCCTCACTGTTATCACCATTAGCCTACTATCATCACTAACACTCAAATCGTCTTCAACGCTGTTATCCCGTTCTTTATTAATTTCTAAACGATCTGTTACAGTATCCATTATTTGGTTCGATCTCACGTAGTCATTTCAATTTTCATGACGTGGTTACATCTTGGTCTCCAGTCTGCGGGAGTAATACAATCAAATTCCTTTTTCACTGAGTTTATGACACTGTCTACAGAAAAATGTACGTTTTTTCTTTTAACACGCTCCTTCAAGATTGCCCGATTCAGTTCGATGGGATTCTATCACACGTAGACACACGGACGCGCAGTTGCGTTAAACAATCAGCGATTACTGAGAAATCCCGATTCACATGCATTAGCAAAACTCACTCAATGTTCACTTTCCTCTCATTGAGCATTAAGCAGATAACTGTGACGCTATGTGTTGTACAATATTTTGTACAACACTATTAAATATTATTAATATTAAAATCTAATTTTAATTACACGTAGATTATCATTTCGAAATGTAATAGATGACTTACATTTTAAAGAGGGCGAGCTAACTCCTCATCTGTTTCCTCTTCTCTTTCAGTACTGAAACTGCGAACAGAGTCACTGTCACTGCTGTTTATGTTGTCACCACTGTCACTGCTGATGTTATCATCATCCGAACCTGATGTGATAATAATCTTGTCAATAGCGTCTGACATTATCCCATCACTTTCGCAGTAATAGTCCTATACTTCCTCAACTTTCTTTCAGTACCCTACCCAGTCACTTTCAGTTACCGACATTATTGATTGCTCAGTTATTTCAGTCAATTCCGTAAAATTAAGACTTCCATGACTGTTGCAATTTCTTATGTAGTTTTTAACTTTGGCCCAGGCAAGTTGAATAGGATTGAGGACGCACATATAGGGAGGAACCCGTACAACAGTGTGACTCTTGCTTGATAAAAATTGATCAATCTTGCATTGCTTTTCTCTGGGCCGATGGAGTTCTACAATTTGAAAAAGATGTTCCTTTCTTATACCTTCATCGCAATTAATATCCTTATTTCTCAGAAACTGTATTATATCGAGTTTCGTAGAATACTTTGTCGGAATCTTCTCAGCTAAAATAGAATGATACGGCGCATTGTCCATAACTATTACTGATTCCGGCGGAATATTTGGCAACAACTTATCCTCAACCCATTTTTTTAAATTTTCATAGTTCATCTGCCCATGATAGTCACCACTAGTACTTACAAGTTTGTACAAAAGTTTAGCACCTGGAATAAAGACATTTTTACTTCCCGCATGTAAAATCACTAATCTGTTACCCGCACTGTAATTCTGTAACACACCGAAAACCTCATTTGACTGCCAACATTTATCTACAGTTATATTACTGTCAACCCGTTTCATCTAAAAAAAATATGTTTCTCCCAGATTCCCGAAAGCTTTTAATTTGCACAAGGTACTTGTAACGCATAATTACAATTTCTGGTTTTTCAATTAACACTTTTCTTTTACTTCTACATTTCTTCCACTTGAATCCCACACTTAAGCACTCACGTTAATGATTTAGCGCCCCATGGAAAATGGATTCTTTCTTTCACGATAGGTAGGAGTTTTTTAACAGTAGGCACAACGTTTTGATTTTTATAAAAATCTTGAACAATATTAATTACTACACATTTATCGAAATCGTCAAGAAAAAGTTTCCTTTTCTCATACGTTTAACGTTTTTTCCCGGTGTGGAGAGTTTTCCATCTGGACTGCATTTCCTTTGCTTCCTCAAGTATTTAATTAAGCTTTCCGATTTATCACAGTAATACGCAGCTCGTTTTGTTGCTTGATTAAGTGGGTATGTAAGCGAATTTTGTCGGTTTTCTTCATCACATTTTTCAATTACATTGCTAATTATTTCGCGACCTTCGCTATGAACAACGAACTTTTTTTCTTTGTCTCAATGATGCTTGAAGAGACATTGTTAACAGATAACAAATAACAAGATAATTCACTCACTAACAGAAAGTAACTAAAAGTACATTAATCCTACACGATAGTTCACAAATTCGTATTTTTAATTTTACTATAACACAACTGCTTAAAAAGGATTAAGTTGTAAACACAACGCCAATAATACCATAACGGTAAAAAGCGGACTGCAATAATATTACAAATTGGTACTCTGCCTTTGTGATGGATGGCAGTTTGCACTGTGAACAGGGCTGATGAATCATTGGCTTTAACAAACAAACAATACCAACACAGACACACACACAACACAATCACGCATACTTTATCCCCTCCATCAGACACTTGGAGTTCAGTCTAATGCAGTAATTCGTTTTTTTTCAAAATTTACGAAGTTGGTGACTAGTATAATATATAATTTATTATAATCTGTATATATATGCGTAACACACGAGAATAAATGTAACATCAGTATGAATTCTTTTCATTTGTTAAAAACAGCTTCGTCTCTTTGCGCAGAATGGAGTATTCAGCACCGAAAAGTGGCTTCGTACTCGTGTACTCGAAATACTCCTGATACTCCAAATACTTGTTGTTCCTTGTGTACCAGTGATACGCCTAGTATTTTGATACCCCCAGTATTTGTAGTACTCGTTTACTTGTTGTTCCTTGTGTACCGGTGATACGCCTAGGGTGTCCCTCGAATCAGAACAGCGAGGCCGCGAATAACAGGTACTTCAACTTTTCAGTAACTGTTATTCCGTTCCACAAAAATATCGTTCCAAAATACCTGTTACAGGTATATCGGCCCACCTCTAATTCCTCCATTGCGAACTACTCCCGTTCTAACGTGTGCCCCTTGTTCCTTCGCCCGGAATCCACTCATGTGTGAGGCGAGATATTATGCCATTGTTTTCGATATATTAAGAAGACTTTTAAAAGCCGGCGTCATAAGTAACTTCATTTATGCACGTACAACGTACCTCAGTTATGTACAATGTGGGTTCCACATTGACTATGTATAGGCAATTTAAAGAAAATTATTAAAATTATCTTCTTATTACCAAGTATAAGCTAATACTGTTATCCTGACCCTTTTATGAATAAGTATTCTCCGTGTTTAAAGTGAAGTAAAAATAATTATAAAGATATATGGTAATCAGTTATTAAATACTTTTACTCACAGCAGTATTTAAATTAAAAATTAACTGTACAAAGTTTTAAGCTTTGGAGGCCCTGCGACTAACGACGTTTGATTTGCAATTTAAAGTAACACGAAGTAACTTTACTTCCCTTTGTTAAGAGTAGTAGATGAAATATACGCGCACGCACACTCACACAGATAGACCCTGCTTACGTGCGCGTGACTCTGTGTGTGTGTGTGTGTGTGTGTGTGTGTGTGTGTGTGTGTGTGTGTGTGTGTGTGTGTGTGTGTGTGTGTGTGTGTGTGTGTGTGTGTGTGTGTGTGTGTGTTTACTAATTTTCTACCAATAGACATTTTCTAGCAAGTGCAATGGACATTATTAAGTACACATAAATTTAAATATAGCCTATAACTTATAATTATTTATTAAGTAAAAGATGAAATGTATTTATTCACTCGAGAATGGTTTATCGTCACAGCCATAGTATTCTCGTTGTGAGCTATGATTTTGCGTCGTCTGATGTTAGGTTAGGTATTGAATCCTATTTGCAGTTGTGTTTATGAATTAGATGGAAATTCTCGTTTTATGAATGCGAATAATGAATCGCCCATAAAAATTAGGTTGCGTTTTGTATTTATATGAATATATTTGGATTATAAGACATATAATTGTTGTAAACACACGCGCGCGCGCGCGCACGCACGTGACGTGACGTGAACTTAATCTGGCTGAGACTTGCATTGAGCTCTGCTGCTTTCCCGGAGCTTCCCGTAGCTGGAAAAACGTTTCTCTTTGTTCGCGGCCGACCTAGCGTCTAATGAAGCTGTCGAATTGTCTACTGGTGTGTCAGATTTCAAGCTGGACGAAGACATACCGGTAGATCTCTTTGTTGAGAGAGACGGATCATTTTTCGGACTCAATGGCCTCCCTTAAAATGCGCTGATTCAAAACGGTTCCGTGTGGTTCATTTTTTCCCCACGAAATCGACGCGTAGGGTCGAGTGTCATGTCCAGGCTCGGTTGTATGCTACACAATTTAAGCCTATTGCCACTGCACACCTGTGTTCACTGACGTACTGGCTTACATAACGGTTTGACTCACAATATGAGGAGCGGTTAAGTTCACGAGAAAGAACCTGTCATTCCCCTCATACTTTTACAGGGATTCTGTTTTCCGAGAGTCCTCAGCAGAGTTCCGACGGTTGGATTTGGTTTCTAGGTTGTTATGAAGTCGTATTTTTGTAGAATACCTTTGACCTTTGAATGTTTCTGTGTCGGAAATAAGCACAGCACACGCATATCAAGAAAGGTACGCTCTTGCATGGTGAGAGCTTTTATTACAATGTGTTTTTGATATTTTTACCTAATCGTTTTTAAGACGTATTGTGACTGTATACGTTGTCACAATTGCACAGATCTTAAAATTCGGGTTGAATGTAATTCGGTTTTAACGAAAATAACGTAGGGTAATGCGCATAGAGGAGATATGAACTATCTCACTCTCATTGACGGCTGAAGGTGCTTTACCCACACCGGTTTGGTGTCTAGGAAAATATCCGATAGCCACACCGTCAAGCAGATAGGAAAAGGATTAGATCGCAAAGGATGAACGTGAGTAAACTGCCACACTACTACCGCGCCGATAGGTAATTGGCCTTGAGAACTATAGTATGTGTTGACTATTAATAAAGTAAACACTTCTTGTAAAAGTTGTTTCATTTTCAGAGAGATTGTGAGGATGAATGTTTGACAAGTAATGATGGATATTTACTATAATTTGGTAAAAAGACAATTGGTGCAGTAAAAATTTCATTTGCGATCACAACTGTAAACGGAATATTCAATGTGCCAAACAAATTAAAGACTAAATTTCTACAATGTCTTTTAGTTTTTGTTAGGTTAAATTCAAAGTTTTTAAATATTGAATAATTTATAAAATAATTAATAAACTTTACTGACTCTTGGACTCTACAGTCCAAATCTACAAATCAGTCAGGCTACAGTCAAACTCTACAAATAAAACTTTGTATGTCTACAGAAATTAATTATAATAGAATATTCAAAAAATTATGTGGTAATAAACCAGAATTTCTCAATTTCCTTTCCGTGAGGCAAATGAGGGGATCCAACCTTGAATCTAGTCTTTCTCTCCCCTCCGCGCCTAACCAAGAACAGCTTCTAGTTATGCCATTGTGTTTAATATTCATTACTATTTTTTCACTAACATTACTTAGTATGACTTTGTGTTTAAGCTATTAAAACATATTTTCAATAATGTTTATACTTTAATTAAACACCTTACAATCTTAAACTTAGTGCAAACTTACTACACAAGCAGCAATGACCTTTCCAAATACTTCGCAGATAAAATGGTAATTTCTGAAGTTTTTCGCATAGAATACGATGGTGCTATTAAGTTTTGATGCTTACTTTTGGAAAATGTACATGGCGCATTAACAGGAAAAATGTTTTAGCAGGATAGAATTAATTCAGTATCTAAACCTAAGTTAGGTGGCAACTCTCTTGAACGACACATAACGGTAGTATAACCCAAGCAGCACATACGAACAGTCCAAGATCTGTTATATTCCTGAGCGACCGTGGTGCGACAATTCGCTCGTAGCCCTAGATTCTTGAAGCGGTGTGGCAATTTACCTCCACGCCTTTTTTTTCTATAGACATTGTATCATAACTCGATTTAACAAAAATAACTAGGCTAATAATCCGCATAGTCCGAACATCAACAACCTGTCATTGACTTACGAGGTCATACAGTAATTAGTTATTACAATGCACAGTTGGTTACACTGGCGAGTAACTGATCACGCTACACGCTGGACGGGGAATCATTATTTATAAGTGGACGGTTATTTACCCGTATATAGACGACAGTACACTGAAACCAACTGTATTTGTTACACACATTATCACTTAGACTTTTATTTGTTGTCATTCCAGTGATAATATAAAGCAAAGATAGTGTGTCACAGCTACGAGACATGTGTTCCAAACGAGTAATTTTAAACCAGCGCCTTATCAGTGTAGATAACCAGCGTCAACAAATCACGAGCGAGATATATTGACCAATGCGTCGCGCTTAAACCGCTCGAATAATTATTTCATTAAAAGCGTCTACAGTTTTAACGTTCTCAATTTTCGATAAAAACCCTGTGTATAGGAATACTTCTGTTTCATTTAAGTAAGTGGTTTTCTTAATAATAAAATAAACCGGGCTGTGAGTTAGGCCATTAGGCCAAGGTCCTTGAGTTGATATCAACGTAATTCCTGCCAGATGGTTTGGCCGTACCTATGCTGGTTAGTAGAGGTGTGATAAACTGGTATTTGAAGATAACAGGTACGAACGAAACCGATCCAAAAAAATAGCAGTACGAATAGGCTACTGTTATTATACAAAATAACGTATAATGTTTATATACGTATTATAGGCCTACATATACCTTTATTATATAATTAGTAGAAGACATAAATTAAAACCAAAAGTATTAACAGTGTTATTTTACACTGTGTCTTTATTAAGCTGTTACTGTCTACAAGAAAATAAGAAACCAGGGAATTTGTAGGCCTACCTCCCTTTGGGAATATTAATTTAAGTTTTTACTAGGAGTAAAGAAGCTGGCATAGATTTAATAATAAATTATTGATTCCATTTTGGTTAGACAAATCAGTGGCGAAACTAATGAAATTTAGATTGCACGTAGGTAGCACAACAAATAATGTCAAAAAAGTTTACGTGAGATGTGCAGTGAAGTTAAAATCATCTCCGAAATCACATTACCAAAAAGTACTCCATGGCCTATCAGACGACACCTTGTACGTTATAACACAATATAATTCGCTTTTTCAAAATTTACTAAGTTGGCGACTAGTATAATATATAATTTGTTATTATAATCTGTATTATATATCTGCATAACACACGAGAATAAATGTAAGATCTGTATGAATTTTGTTTTCACTTATTAAAAAAGCTACGTCTTTTTGGGATAGATATATTCTGAACCTCACTGTTTTGCTTTGTTTCGCTGTATGGCAATCGGCACATGCACGGAATGAAGTAGCCCTACTCAGCACCAAAAAGTGGCTTTGTACTCTAGTACTCGTAATACTCCTAATATTCGTAGTACTCGTTTACTTGTTTATTCGGTAGTAGGAAGGTCCCGCGACTCGGGTAATCGGAACGGGTTTGAATTTCCGGTTTTCAGTTATCGACGAATCGGAACAGGTATTTCAACTTCTCAGTCACTGTTATATCCGTTCTACAAAAATACCGTTTCAAAATATACCTGTTATAGGTATATCTGCTCACCTCTCCTGTTTAGTGCTGTCATAACTTAGTCCCTACATGGGGTTAACCAATACCTTAATTTCTTATGGTCGTCATGATATGTTTTGTTATGGCTAGGCAGAATCTTCTCGCATAACGTCACGGACCATGGCCCGGTTAGTGTGACATCTCCCGTCGTGACTGCTACTGCTTACGTTCACTTATTAAATTGTCTTCCTTCGTTAAGTTAACAGTTTCCATTACATATTATAGTTACAAAGCAATAAAAGTCGACAGAATGAACAAAACAGCAAATAAGACTAACAAAAATATTTTATACTTAAGTGTTAGGCGGTAACATTTTGTTTTATTTTTGTTTTCCTACCTGCAACATCGGTGATGATGTTATTACATTTTTCACACAATGTATTTTCGTGTCTTCTACTTTCGATTGCTTTATTCTTTAAGTTGAAAATTTTTGCAAGTTATTCCAAGTCGTTAACCGACAATAACAATGTTTATACAGTGTATGGTGAAAACTTGAAAATTTCAGTCAGTAGAGGGTTCAGTCACTCATGAATCCCACGTGCGTTCATGAGTCGGAAGAACTCAGAAGACCGGCACTTACTCCGAAGACTGTAAAGCCTTTATGTTGAAACGACAAACTGACATCATTAAACACCAAAATCGAAATCAACGTTCTTTTGATTTATGACACACAAAACAAATAAAAATTTCATAAATATTTACTGCAGCAATTTCACCATACACATCGGTATACAAAGCACACATTGGCCAAAGGTCGCTATATTTACGTTATATTGAGAACTACATATAGGCAAATAAATATACATTTGATAATTCATACGCATAAATAAATAAACATCTACATGACAGTTCATACACATGTTTCTTTTGTATTCTATTACTTATGAGAAAATACAAATTTTGTGAACTTAAAATTAAAGCAACGAGCACTTTTTTGTATTTTCAAAATAAAAGTTGTATTTAGTTATACAAGTTTTAAACCGTTAGAAGATATAGTGTAAAGCTACACTAAACAAAAATTTTAGACGCCGTAGGGCATATAATATGTCTACAAATCTGATCAACTGTCCCATTACAAAAATGTTTTAAATATTTTAGAGTCGTCTTACCTACAAAATTGGTAACAGTAATAATTTATTCGATATAACACGGTTTAATACACGTGTGGTCATTTTAAAGCGGAGTGTCTCTAATACAAAATTGTGTGCACGCGCATTTTGTGTAAAACTCTTAATAATGTTTTCAGTTCCATCAAGTAGCGTATCTTAGAATACGTTATAGCAAAAACACAATAGGCTTACGTTATTTAAACCTAACTTTCGTATGTTCAGTATTTGTACATTATCAGATGGGTTAGGTTAGACGATTACCATCGTTAGAATTTAACATACAACGTTTCTGTAGTAAGAATTAAAAACCCGTGGCCCACACTATAAAAATCTGTGACCCCTTAAGGTGTAGGGAAAACTAATACATCAAATACAAACGTAAGCCAACCCGAGATTCATTCACTCAAAAGCGTTGCCGGTCCCTAACGTTGTTCGTTGTATGAACTTGCGTTAGTGTGGTTGTGCTTCTCAGTTCTGTCCAACAGACTTACAAGGTAAGTAGCGGTTCTTTTACTTCTACGTTCCATAAGGAAATGGAAGTATGGTAATAGCGAAAAAAATCGTGTTCGAGATAAGAGCTGATTTTGATTGTACTACCCTCAAAACATGAAAAAGCCATTTTTCTAAAAGTGCCTGTGTGTCTATGAATAGAATTTTTTCTATGGCAAACGATCACTGCCGCACATTCAAACAGAATCAAATTTTATTTTGCATATGACCCTGAATTGTAGAGGACTCAAGGTCTATTGATTTTGGTGAAGATCGGTTAAGGGTAAGGGGTAGTTTACCTGCAACGTTTTATGTTTTAACAAGGGTAATTTTTTTTGACGAACGATAACTGCCGCACATTCAAACAGAATAAAATAATTTTTTGCATACGTCCCTGAATTGTAGAGGACCCAAGGCCTATTGATCTTGGTGAATATTGGTTAAGAGAAAGCGGTAGTTTACCAGCAACATTTTATATTTTAACAAGTAGTCTACTTAATTTTGATAAAGTATCCTGAAAAGAAGATGATAATAATGAGGTAATTTTCTATAAGTGAAAATGATAGTTGAAGGGGGAGGGGATAATTTTTATTTATGTCTTGTGTAGGGTACTACGTTATCGGCAACAAAGAAGTAGTTTCTTGTTAAAATTCCTTCCCGGGCTGTTTGGCGTGGTCCAATGTTTTTACAAACCCAGACGTTTCGGCGGTGCTATCGACTGCCATCATCAGTGAAAATCGAGTGGGCTAACGTGAGGTGGTATACGTTAATGACCAGAGAACTGTGGTTAAGGCTGAAGAAAGAAGTAGTTTCTATGCAGATACAGTATTTCATTTCGAAAATAATTTTAAATACTGTATAAATCTTAGAAGATGGAAGTCATGTATGGTTCTCCATACCGATATTTATGTTTTCTTATAATTGTGGTTTACTCTTTTCACGTTTACGTTTGTAAGTGAATGCATTTCGGGTAGGCTTAAGTTTGTATTCATTATGTTAGTTTAACTTACACCTGAAAACGACAAGATTTTTAGGTAGTGGTCAAGACGTTGTGTGGTAAATCCTAACAGTCCTACCTAACCCATTTGATAACAGGTTACGTATTCTGAGGGTTTCAAATTCTTAGGCCTATTCACTACAATCCATTAAGGTTGTCATGATACATAAGTGAACCATTTCTAACTGGCTAACATGCCTTTCGTCACTATTATTAAAAATACTCTCGTTATATTTTTCATTAAACTGTTTAGTATTACTCACATCATATTACATAAATAGGCCTATATTAGCAAAGGCGTACAGAATGAGACATCTAAAGTCCTTGACTAGTAAATCAAGATGTCCTTAGTTTAGTAGAAAACTTGAATTAATAAATTATGGCAGTTTTTTAGGTTCCGTCATTAACGCCTATTCAAAATTTTTTGCCGATGTTTCGACAGAATTTACTGTCACCATCAGGACTTGTGTACGGGCAGTTCAGAAGACATTAACACGACTACACATATACAATGATTGTCAGTTGTATTAATGTGAGTGTGTGTGTGTGTGTTTGGGGAGGCGAGTGTTACAGAAATAATAGTAATAACTGTTAATATATATTGCTATTCTTATATGTACAAGGTAATATGTATAGCTATGCTACAGCATTCAAATTAATACCACTACATGCGTATTAATCATTTGTGTATTCTCCACATAAAGGTCCTGGCGATGACAACTGATTTTTTCGAACAATCGACACAAATTTTCAAAACTGTATTTAGTCAAATACCGATTACCACAAAGCCTTACAATTAATAGTTCCCTATAAATCTTATCAAATCCATTGAAAGGCACTAAATTGAATTTCTCACAAGCATCTTGTGGTCTATTCTGTATACGTGACGTATACAAAATTTATAGTAAATACTTCCATTCTCAGTTCAGATTCTGTGTGTGTGTGTGTGTGTGTGTGTGTGTGTGTGTGTGTGTGTGTGTGTGTGTGTGTGTGTGTGTGTGTGTGTGTGTGTGTGTGTGTGTGTGTGTGTGTGTAACACACCTTTATTGTATGTGCCTCACGCAGGTTTCATATCTGACATACCATGCTAGAGAGCTATGAATAATTATATGAATAATTAACATGCAATAAAATTACTCTCAATCCGATTCGTATGTAATGTGTTACTTGTTTGTAAGCTTGTTGTTTTTATTTTAAACTAATTCATATTTTTGTGGTAACTAAATAGATCCATTATATTATTACATTACTATTATATTGTAGTGATATAATATCACATGTTAATTCAGCAAAGTACTTAAGCCTGATTTAAATGTCGACTTAAATTTGTAGGAACACGTCAAGAAAACCCGGAAGAGAGTTCTGAAATACAGAATGATGTACTTACTAACACCAGATTTAAAAAACATGTCAAATTAACTGAGCAAACACGGTAAACATGTTTACATTACATAACTTGTAAGTCTTAAACTAGCGTGACACAGGGATAATCATAAAATGAGACAGACAATTAGCGTCTTTTGCGTTATACGACCACAAAGCATTGGCATTGGCATTTTGTTCATCTTTCATTAAACTGAGTATTATACAGGATTCCATTTGTGTTGTCAATATTTATATTTTTAGGGGCATGAGAATGATTGAAAAATACAAATGTAAAAAAAACCTGTGTATCATGGAAGACCTGAACTCGAGATAGTAGATATAAAATTATAATAATTAATACGGTCGAGAATTGATATACATCTGTGTATTTATGGGAGGAGGGGTGTAGATGTGTAGATGTGATAATGACAACTTTAAGTGTTGAGTCCCACTGTTGCGACTTATTAAAATACGATTACGCCTCTTGCATAATAAATATTTTAGACAAACAAAAAGTATTAATTTGGTTATTAATGTTGATGTAAGATATACTCTAGTTAGATAAAATAAATAATTATCATACACAATGATCCTGCTTATAAATTTATAACAATTATTAAATAAATTTAACAATACTTACGTCGCCAAATTCTGTCGGTTTCCGTCCAAAGAAACGTAAGGAGTGTTGCTTTCCGGCCTAAAAATAATTACAAATTATTACCAAGTGAATATAAATACTTATATAAACATTGTACGCGTTACATATCAAACGACAATAATTCTGTGATACGAAGAGTTCAGTACATAAAGATGCTGAGGGACTGAAAAAATTTGTATCTATTAAAATAAATGGTAAAAGTAGTTCTCCCAATGTAAATAGTTGTTCTATTTTCAAGCATTGACTGAAACGAAAAAACGGTCGGAGCTGTAAGTCACGCAAAATTCACTACTGCGTCGGCTACCAAGGTATAGGAGGCGTAGCGTAAGACAACCGTGAAAGGGTGCAATTCTAGAGTCCACGAGAAAGAGGTTATGTCAAAGTTAGGGCTTCCACACATATTTACTCGATAAAAAATTACAATATAGTAGTGGTGACGAATCGTTGCAACAGAAACGGTTCTTATCAAGGTCAGCCTTAATGCTAAAGGGCTACTTCGATACAATAACACATAGTGCTTGACAAAATTATTGTTAATTATAAACATGCGTTTTTCTGAAGCCCGTTATGGCTCGTTCTTTTACAGAGCAGAGGACACCTTTAAGGGAAGATCTGCACTTTTTTGTCCAATGCATTTTAAATGGGCGAACAGGTGTTTACTTAGGTACCATTAATTAATGATCTATTGAAGCTATGTATTTGAAATTTCTACCATACCTTAACACATATATGTAACCAGGCCCGGATTTCCCACTAGGCACACTAGGCACGTGCCTAGGGGCGGCAGGCTCAGGGGGGCGGCACGAGGTGAAATATTTGTTAAAATTTCATGTTTTCAGTTTTTTAATTACAGTATTTGTATTGGGCATTTGCACTATGGCCAAATTGAAGAAACTGGGTTTGAAATAACCTTTAACTATATCATTTAGTAACACGGGACTGAGACTTTACTTTAAATAAAAGTAAATATTTTCTGAACCAGGATGAAATGGAAAATGTTTTGCGACGATAACAATTTTTTTTACCGAAAAACGACTACTCTCCCCTTAATACACAAATAAAACAACTGTAGTTTTACTTTTTATACTTGCATAATAGGCAAGAAACATCCAGCGTTAGTTTAGTATAAGCACGCGCTTGCGTGTGTGTGTGTGTGTGTGTGCGTGTGTGCGCGCGCGCGCACTTGCGACAGAACGCAGGTGCAGCCTCGTATAGTAACACTTGATTTTATAGTATTGAACAGTAAATGATAGCGTAAATTACAAACAATGGAAGTGCAATTGTTATAAAGCTACAGGTACCAACAGGGAGAAAAAATGTGCTGATTACGTAATTCGATCAATAGATAAGCATAATGCAAGCCTCACAATAGCTGTTTTATTTTCGAAAGGGGAATAGTCGTGTTAAAATTTCGACGCATGCGCGTGTGCATTTTTCTCTTAGTTTACGTGAAATAAAACTTACGTGAACAATGAACAGGCCCACTTACATATTGTACTTTCGTTTTCCGTTTTCAACAGTTGCACGTACCATTAGACTACATTTCTTGTTTAAATAAGAGTTTCGCTGTTACCTAATTTAAAACAAATTCTGCAGAGTACATTTATTGAAACTTTTTCATAAACTAGCGTAGGCTATTAGCTTACGAACTGGTTGTCTTGTTTAAACTGGAAATGGAGAGACCGTAGGGAATAACACAAATTATTGAGCACTTTACCATTGCGGGGTCTTTTGCGTTATACGACCACAAATCATTGGCATTGGAATTTTGTTCATCTTTCATTAAACTGAGTATAGTTCTCAGAATTTGCTGTCTCTGTTTACTGATTAGTTAAAAGCTGGGTCCAGTCTCGCCTGTGTGTGTGTGTGTGTGTGTGTGTGTGTGTGTGTGTGTGTGTGTGTGTGTGTGTTGTGTGTAATTTATACGAGTTGATTATAGAGACAAAAGCGAGTAATGGTAAAGGCAGTCAGCGGGTCTTTTCTGTTTTTTAACAATATCATAATAGTGAAAACTTACCAAAATAATGATGTAGATCTGCATAGAAGACTTTGAAGTAGTTTTATATTTTATTCATCAAAGACACAAATTTTATACACCAAAAACACTTAACGTAACCTAACCTAATTTCACGAACTGGAAAGTTATTGTTTATAATTCAGGAGGCCAAAAGGCCTTGATGTCTTGTATAATTTGTTCAAATAAGTCAGTGCCTGCATGTCGCTTCCGCCACATAAACTCACACAGGTAAGAGTCTAACATTTCCCTATGAGTTCCGCACTCTTTCCTATTTCGAGGCTTGGCTGACGACCACATTTGACTCGACCTTCTGAGTGTGTAAATGAGAGAATATCATTTTAACTAATCAGTAAACAGAGATAGCAAATTCTGAGAACTATACTCAGTTTAATGAAAGATGAACAAAATGCCAATGCCAAGCTTTGTGGTCGTATAACGCAAAAGACCCCCATTGCGCACTACGATCTCGCTGATAGAATGTCTTAATTGCGGTACAAGATAAAAACGTTTTATCTTAATGATAAATTAATATAATCATTTAAATCATTAAATGGTTTACGTTAAAATTTTATTTAAAGAAAGTTAACGTTGCAGGTAAACATTGCAATGTCAAACTGGTAGAGTGATTTGAAGCATGGAAAATTTAAGAAAGATGTGGTAAACACAGTCTTGTTCACACATGAAGTAGACAGCCTGCTGGGAAGTACACAACTATTCCTTGGCCAATCTCACTACGATAGAGCGATTTGCATAGCTTGCAAAACGTGACTGTTTAAAGAAGAGATATAAACGTATGATTCAATATATGACAGCTTTAAAAACCACTATCCATTTAAAATAAACTGCTTTATAAATTCAATTAATTATTCTCGCTATGAAGAAACGTATTTGCGCTGGCAGTAGTCTGTTTTTAACGTTATAAATGACCGCAGTCATTCCCAAATGCTTAAGGAAAGTGTCAATAAACTCGCAGTACCCGAACCATAAAACGTTAAAAAAAAATTATGCAAAGCTAGTATATAAATTTACGTTTACAATCAGTATTATTCGGTGACAAAAAGTTAAATTTGAATACAGTCACAGCAGACGCACAAATCTTTCACTATTGAATTATAAATTATTATTACGTAGTCCGCAGACATTCAGAATGATTTTTAAATATAACCTTTTAATAAAATCCACTTTTATTATTTGCCGTTTATAGTGTTCTGTTGTAATGTTTATCATTTCTAAGCACTTACAAAATATACATTTAGTATTAATTTAATGCTGATTTATAAATCCTCTGTGGAAAAATATTTTTATCGATAAAAAGTTATTCGCATACATTCTTTATAATTAATTTACCGGCGTACTTTTTCATCAACGGTAATAGAACAACTTCACATGTGGTCATCTGGTATAATTTATAATTCTTATAAGTAAGATAGTTCGGACAGATCAAAATTGATTGACTTCGTAAAGTAATAAATGGGCCTACTAGAAAAATGGCCGACATATATTTGCGTATGACGAGCTCGGGCGAGCGCGTGAATGTGTTGTGAAGGTACAGAACTCGACTTTGAACAATAATAAAATAGCCAAGAGTTAAGTATAAAAGAAATACCAGTAAATGAATGTTATACTCACATGATGAAGAGCACGAACACGCAAAACTAAAACCAACCAGCGCAGGACTCCACAGAGTAATACTAAGTTACTAACCACAAACAGATATGTGAGAGCTGCGTTCCGGAAACAGATAAGAACTAACGACCGTCGCTGATATATCAGTTTAAGTTGGCTGCATCAACAAACGTACTGGACACGTCATGTTACTGTTTGTTAAAGCTATTTAAATACTCATCAGCAGCACTACGAACAAACAATCGTTGCTTCTGAAACTGTACACCACATGACGAACGCCTATCTGCCTGTTGGTGACTAAGTCAGTGTTTACATTCGTTACGCTGTCTTTAGTAACAACATTCAACTGACATTCTACCCATACTGCGCACTGAATATTATAATATATTATTTCATACTACTTGTGTATTTTATGGTGGCCGGCAACCTTGTTGAAAGTGATATGCGCAGAACCCTGTTTTTTGTCAGTGTAAAGACACATCTCACTGAGTCCGTAAGTGTAGATGTGTTTTCAAAAACATTTACCGTGAAACATTTACCGTATAGTTGTCTTGTTTGTTCATCATCTTCTTTCACTGCACTACACTTTATATAATACTAGCAGAATACCCGTGCTTCGCTACGGAGTTTCACGTTGTACGAATGAAAATGTTAGTTTAATTAATAAAGTTCAATTAAAGTAGGCTTCTTAAAAATAAATAGCTGTTTCCCACAACTTCGTTCGCATGGTCTTCAATTTAATGCGATAGTATATTTAGAACAGAATCTATTCTATTGGGTTGCCATAGTAACCAGATCTAATAGTTTTTTAAGACCGCAAAGGACCCCCCAGAGGATCGTATCGAAAAAACACCTGTCCTATGTTGGTTCTCCCGTTGCGTAAAATATTTGTGCCAAGTTTGGTTGAAATCGGTCCAATGGTTTAGGTGGAGACGTGGAAGACCCCAAAGAACCCCCCAAAAGACCCCATCGAAAAAAACACTTGTCCTATGTTGGTTCTCCTATTGCGTAAAATATTTGTGCCAAGTTTGGTTGAAATCGGTCCAGTGGTTTAGGAGAAGATGTGGAAGACCCCAAAGAACCCCCAAAAGGACCCCATCGAAAAAACACCTATCCTATGTTGGTTCTCCCGTTGCGTAAAATATTTGTGCCAAGTTTGGTTGAAATCGGTCCAGTGGGTTAGCAGGAGATGTGGAAGACCCCAAAGAACCCCCCAAAGGACCACATCGAAAAAAATACAGGAACCTTCGCGGGTGTGCGCACAACAACTCACCGAAGTTTCATCGCAATCGGATGAATGGTATAGGAACGCATACGGGACAAACAAAGAAACATTCATTTTTATATATAAGATGTAAACTATACCACTTACTTGACATAAACCGTGATAGCTAAGCTAATGTACAACATATATGTATTAATTATACACATAAATGTTCCTCGATAGACACTCTATCTATTGGCGAAAACTTGAATAAAATCCGTTCAGTATTTCCTGAGATTAGCGATTTCAAACACAGAGAGAAAACGGACCGACTTTACTTTATACTATGTATAGATAGATTGAAAACTTTCTCAAGTGAAATTTACTTGTCTGTTTTGTATGTAGAACGCGTTTCGGCGTCGTGTTCGCCTTCTTCAGCTTTGCGACAGACTGCCAGTACCTAGTAACGTTTGTTGGTTGGAAGGTATTCCTTCGCCAATTCCCTTCCTCTATACACCACCCCCACATACCTTCCAACCAACAAACGTTACTAGGTACTGGCAGTCAGTCGCAAAGCTGAAGAAGGAGAACACGACGCCGAAACGCGTTCTACATACAAAACAGACAAGTAAGTTTCACTTGAGAAAGTTTTCAATATTATACAAAAAATTTACCGTATAGGCAAATATTTCATTTAATTATTATTTTCAACACAAAAAACATATCCTACGGTACGAAAACTTCATCAACTTCTTAACTCTAGTGTAAACTTTCAAGGTAGCTCATGTTTAAGAAAAGTTATTACAAACTTAGGGGTTAAACAGAAGACGATTAGAAATAATAGAAGTGTATTAATTGAACGTCAAGAGGTAAGGACAAAATGAATTGAATATCTCAGGAAAATAAAACAATTCGGGACAGAAAAGCGGCCAATACTAGTAATTATTTATTTACATTATGTAACGAATAACATTGTTCTGGTATTACATATACACATTTGATACAGTTTCGAGTAATGCTGAGTAAAATTACAAATAGTAGTTAGTTTAATGAAATCGAGAAATGTAAACTATTTAGCCTAGTTTAATTAAATATTTAGGGCACCCATAAATTACTGTGGCAACAGTAAGACGGACGTTTTTAAAATGTAGTGTTACAACTGAGCACACTTAATCTTCCCACTGCCCTCACTTTTCGCGCAGCTATGAAGCGGTCACCGTAAAGTAATGCGATTGTATTATTGTGGTGATGGTGGTAGCAGTTGTACTGGCAGTAGTAGTAGTAGTAGTAGTAGTAGTAGTAGGTATTGTAATAGCTGAAGGTTTAATTAATTACATTTCTGTTTTTAAATATTCCATACAATTTTTTTTTTAACAAAAAGCCAATTTGTATATGTATGCTTAGCACGCGCGTGGGCGTATGCGCGTGCGTGTGCTATGTAACACAGAACATGCACGGATTTCAGCACACGCGCGCGCGCTCACACACACACACTCGTTACAAGCACATCACATTTATGATTCTTAATTTCAAACGATATTCAAACCATATACTATTATTTAGACAGAATTTATTTAGTCTAATTTGATTTCTCCAGTAATAGTATCTCTCCTATGACAGAAATTTAGTTTTGCAACTGTGATTGCAGTGATACTGTAGGCTTAAAGCCATGCAACGTAATGAAATGATGTTGGGATGACAAGTTACGATTTGAACAGGACAAATTGACTCTCAGAAAATGTTTCGTGATGTGCCCAAGCCCGAGACTGAGGGAATTTAGCTCTCACACGCAGCGACACAGCATTCTGTTTCTGCGTAACATCAGTGTTTCACCAGTTACAGACGCTCGAGTTGTGCAGTATCACGAGTCTCAACTGGACTCCTCCCGTTGGGTCGTTTTGGGAGAGTTATATTTTAATTTCTAATATTGGGAAATCGTGAAGCGATCCTCGCCTGGTGGATTATACAGCCGGGGCTAGCAAGCGGTGATCGATTCCAAGACTCACCCGGTCTTGGATTGTATTTGCCGAGTCCCGAGATTAAGGGGATTGTGGGTCACACGAGCCGCCCTACCATAGAATATACGCGCCAGACGTTTTAAGGTCTCAAGGAATATAATCCCCTTTACAAAGCTCGAGAAGAGACCCTATGGGGAATTGACAGGCAAGATTTCACCATTTATGACCGACCGATATTCCTTATACACCGATGTATTTCACTTCCGTAGTTCCTGTTGTCGTATTAGGTGGGACACAGTTTTTGTTCTCTGATGCTTCTCTGTATTCATTTGCTATTTCACTACCCATGCTGTGGACAGAAAAGAAACGTCTTAAATGCAGCGAGTTCAAGGAGTTTTAAAATGTTTACTCAACTCGGATTAAATGTATGTAGTTTGGGGAAAACATTACTCAGAACCGGGATAAAACTGAAAAATGTACTTATTATTATACTAAAAAAAAAATCATGCTTCATTACAGTCTTACACGTATACAAACGTCCTCGACACACACACACACACACACACACACACACACCACACACACACACACACACACACACACACACAACTCACACACATACTTCATTTAGTTCTTGGGGGAAGAGTGGAAGGAGAATGAAGAAAGATAGGAGAAGTTTGCGGCTCTTGGATGATATATCATTTTGGGATTCCGGATGAAGAGGTCAAGACTAAAGTCTTGAATAGACACAATTTGAGGTGGCAGTGTTGTCTGGTACTTGGAAAACAGTAGAATTGTACATGATATAATTATAACGATGATGACAACGATGAGGTTGCATGTAGGAGGCGTGCATGTGTGTATAAACGATAAATAACATTTGGGTGGCAGTACTAAGACAGGGGCTACCAAGTACTCCAGTGATTTCTTCCTTGGACAATTCGTGGGTTGTCTACTTAACCGGATTCGTCCCTCCATGTTGAAAACAGCTGTCGATTTCACATCCTTGTATTCTTCGGCTTCTTATCTTCCAACGTTTGTGATCACCTAACATCTCTTCACTTAGTCATATTTAGGGTCAATCTTCGTTCAATTCTATTAAAAACTAAATACTATTATCTATTTCGGCGAAAACAAATCAGCTTTATATCGGTTTAACTGTGGACATTCGCCTCCGTTCGATTCGATATTATGATAATAGCCTGCCTATGCGTCTTTTTACATTTCACAAAACAATATAAGAGCATATACAAATTTGTGTTCTTCCAGATTTTATTTCTTTGTTTTTGTCTTCTCCTCGGCATTCTTCACCTCCGACGTTTTAATCGTTTGTTAATGCTTCTCGTCAGTTCATGCTCGATACCAATACAACGGCTGTTCTTATTATTGGTTGACGTATGAAGGGCAGGAAAGGATACTTCCATGGTAACGGTATGTTGCGTCATCCTAATCCAGAGCTTCTCTGCTTTATCGTTCGGCTCCGTTGGTTACGGTGAAGCAGCAGCAGCAGTAGTATTAGTAGTAGCAGCAGCAGCAGTAGTAGTATTACTAGTAGTAGTAGTAGTAGTAGTAGTAGTAGTAGTAGCAGCAGCAGCAGCAGCAGTTATGACAGTTATGAACAGTAGCTTATGGGTTACTGCAGAATTTATTTTGTTTTTGTGATTTAATACGTGCTTTCTCTTGCACACAAAAACTAGATCTCGGTTTTTTTGTGTCATCAATTCTATGGTGTGTTCTGTTGAGTGCGTGGTTATAGTTTTCACGAACAGTGTAGGTAAGCGTTACATCATATAAGGAAAAGCTATGTAACCAGCATTAGCCTACACTTCAAACGTGTATCTGTGAACTCAATAGTAGGCCTATTAGTTTAGACTTCCTGCAGCAAAGGAAAACGTACACATATTCTCAGAAGTAGACTGGTATTTTAAGATTTAAAACAAAGCGTAAATTCATTAGTCAGTTCCTCTAAAATAAAGTTTATTTACATCATTTCGTACAATTATCATATTAATAATTACTGTTTTCGGCAAAAATGTGGTCAGACGATATAAATTAGTTCTTTTTTAAATCAATATACTTTAGCAACGAATTAATAATTTCGGTAATAATTGTGTGACGTAACTAAAGCAAGATTTGAAATAAAAGTTACCATACTTAAAACAACATTATATTACGCTACAAACCTGACAACATTGTAAAATGACGTAGCCTATTTATACATGTTTCAAACGAGTAAAGGTAGCAATCACAAATTCTAAATTTTAACTACTTCTGAATCGGTGGGACACTAAATAATGTAATAGTGGATACAAAAAGGCGTTAATCAACAAGGACACTAATCGGCTTTCTCATAATTTTATTTTTATGATGTTTAAAATAAATATATATTTTACTTCAACTGAAACCAAGAAACTAATATTTACTCACTTTGATCATTTCATTTTTATAATAACCTTCCTAACATTTATATCAACGACCTAGTAAGGAAATGGAAACATCTAGTCAATCCTGGTATTAAGATATCACGAGCTAGATATTTGAATGTGATATTATTCGCTGACGACTTGCTTGTAATTAATAATATAATAATGGCTCACATGTATACCACCGAAGTAGCTTAGGAGTAGGCAGGGTAGGCTGCCTAATGTGAACCGTACGGCATACAAGGAAGGCAGTGTGGCCAGCACTACGCTTCAGCCGGCCATTATTATCCCCAGGATGTTATCCCATGTACTCATTTTCAACAGGCTGAGTCAACCTGGGGGCTGAATTGAATCCGGGACCTCTAGATTAGTAGCCAGGTGCCATACCCACTGGTCTACTGAGCCGCCGCTTGGTTGTAATTAAAAATATAAAATCTGATTTTAAAAAATCTGTGTTTATGTTTCATCGGATTTGCAATCAGTACAATATGAAAATCTCCACTTCAAAGCTACGGTAATGGCATTTCGAGGCAAGGAACCAATAAGAAAAAAAGTAATAATTACTGATCAAATTGTAGAACAGGTAAAGCATTTTAATTATTTGGGAAATGATACTGGCTATGATGAGAATTATAATATTGGTTTTTAGTTAGGTACGTTTCAGACGCTCTGTAAGACAATCAATCGTTTTTTAAAAACTAGGTACGTTGAAATTAGGGTAAGTTTACAAAGTTATGGCTGTTCCTATACTGTCATATTTTATATGTTTAACATGTGTGTGTGTGTCTGCGTTTATGTGCAATTATTTCTTTGTGTCTTACACTGTTTGGGCAGTTTCCGTTACTCTCATCTTCAGAAAGGAAATTATCGGCTATCTGTCCACAATCACGTAACATATAATCTAAACTTATTTATGTAAACTTATTTAGGTACTTATCTATCTAAACTTATTTCATAAAGCACTCATTTATGTAAGGTTGATATAGCTTGATTATAAGTTTTGTTATGCGGTGTACCCACATGCAACATCGCCTTAGCTGCGAGCGTGGGAACAGAGACGACTAGTTAAAAGACGTAACGTTCCTATCTAATGTTTTGATGTCTGTGACACAAAGAGAGATACTTTTAGTAACATGGAAATCGATAGGCGGCCGAAGGCCTCGATCTTCGTGTAGAGCGAGCGAAGCGAACAAAGATGTCTGTCACATAGGCTATGTATAAATGGGTTTTCAAACAAACAAAAGTCGGGTTTACCGCGTACGCTGAATCCATTGTTGCAGATGCGAGGATATTGTAAAATTTATTTGATTTAAAATTGCATCTTCGTTAGTTTGAATACTGTCTAGTAGACAATGAAAATGTATTGCTCAGCAATTGGCTACCCACTAAACTGAACAAACGACGACTAATGAACGTAGCAGGTCACACAGCAAGCTGAAGCATCCAGACCGATAAGGAAAAGAGACTGAGCTTAATCGCACCGTGTTTTTAAAGACACGGCCTTTGGGCTCCGTGCTCAGAGCGCCCGTGCTCTGAGCGCCGATACTGATAAGCCCGTGTTCTGTGCGCCGAGCTTATCTGTGGATAATTAGACGGGGTAACACGTGGTTGCATATCTGTCTGTCCACTGTTCTTCAAGTCCGTAGCCTATATTAGCGCTTCTATGAAAATTTGTACAATTCATTGCTAAAAGGAATTATCACACCACTAGTAAGCTCCCGGAGCTGCAGAACTATATAACTGTTTGAACGAAATATAATTATTATTATGTTAGTTACATTTCAATATTAGACAATTTCTTATATTATCAGAAAAATTATGAAAACCCAACTACGCTACTATTTTATTAGTAACATAAAATTTTAAAGCAGGCAATTATAAAATAAACACTGAAATTTCCGAACTTCTGCATTGTTAAATCTGTAACCATAATACCTAAATGATAAGTCACATATTTTCATTTTATGTATGTTTCCATAGATATCTGTAGGTCTATATCTAACGTTATTCACAGATACTTGTAACTGATAACAAAATATGAGGTTTTTTGAGACATAGTTCACAAATCGTTTTGAAAGATGTGCCGGGGTTTGAATTTTCCGGCGTGGTTAAATTTGTTCAGTGCTGCCAACACAGTCCGCAGCAATGCTTGCCATTGCCTTTTGTCAACGCTCCGGCGACGCGATTGAGTGAGCCATCGCTATCTCAGCTGTGGGCTGCGTGTTGTTCGCAGTTAGGTTATCCGAAGGCTTATTTTTTTGCAAATTGGGACAGGTTGTTTTATGCAGGATGCCCGACCAACAAACGTCTGTTTCGTCCTCACTTCTCTGCCAGCCTTCGATCTGAACGTTCCACTAGTCTGACGGCCTGGATGTGTGTAGATCTTAATATGCGGCATTATCTCGTTAAGACGTTCAGGTTTGTGTGGACTTAATTATATTAGACCTATTCTTTGTTTATTTAATTATGGCGAATCGTTAACACTTATTCTGATAAAGCTAATTGAAATTAATTACTATAATTTAATGAAAATAAGCAATATTGAATTAATTAGAGTGAATAAGGTGTTAATGAACGTTTGTGAATGTGATTGTGGTGTTTGTGTTCCGAGGCGAGATTGTTATGTCTGGGTGTATTAACTGGCGGCTAATCCCCAAATAAAAATATTATAGGGTCCCTGCACCAGCCAGGAGAGAGAGGAAGAGCGGTATTCACACTAACACCGGTGACTACCCGCAGAGCAGTGCCACAGAATGCTCCCCGAAGCCATCAGGCCGAGGAATGTTGAGCGAACCTGATACATCGAAGGACCCAGATACCCCCGGAACGAGCTCCAGTAGACAATCAGTGTAGTCCAGGGACAATTCCAACTCTGCTAGTACACTATTCATCATGGTACCACTTGAGTTCTTCTCCACAAAATCACAGGTGGGAACGTTTCAATTATCACTCTTCAATCTACATCAACTCCATAGACTGGCTACCCTTGTGTTCACATTAAATATCTGTATTAAGAACTGAAAATATATCAAAATCACAAGAACTCAAATTGTTAAAAGATTGTAACTGACTACTCTATAACTTGTCGGACATACGACATGAGGGAGTAGTTAAATGGTTTTTTTAGAGCATGGTTTCCTTCCTTAAAATATTTCGAGTCTGATCTATATTACCCTTATTTATTATAATTAGTGTGAAGGATTATTCGTGTTTTCATTAAGGGGCGGAGTTAATTTAGTTTGGTTTGGTATTCACTGTAAGGATGTTTGCGTTGTTCTCCCTCATGGGGTATGCTGGTCTGCACATTAATGTATATATAACTTATGTCTATTTTCTTACAACAATATAAATTAATCACTGTATGTAAAACCAACAGATTGGAACATTGTGTCACCAACTGGAACTTAATAAATTTTGTTACTTCTTGAAAGAGTGTTGATTGCAAATCCTGTCACTCTGTTTGGCTCCAGCACACTTTTCGATTCCTCTAGGTTACTAACCTAGTCTTAAATTTTACGTAGCGGCCTTGCAACGACCGCTACAAAGCTATCCAAAATGAGTGTTGAGACATGCAATTCTGTCAAATTACTACACATGCAAAATACAGAGACTGCAGATACAGATTTTGTATTTTAACTAAAATTCATCATAACTTTCACCACCAGATAATCTTTTACAATTCTTTTAAAACTTTGAGTTTTATTTTTGGCCCTTGGCGCTTCTAAAATTAGCTTTTTGTTTCTATGTACCCTTGACATGCTCATGTTTTTCACCCTGTACTGAATTTTTTCGTGAAAAAGGAGAGACTCCATCTACATCAAAATTCACGACTTTAATATTACTGTGTCACAACGATTGTCAAATCACAACTAAGGAAAGGTGCGAGTAACAAGCTCATCTATGAATCGTATGGTCAGTGGATTTAAGGTATGCGGCTAGATGACGCAATTAAATGCATAATAAAAAATTTCTAAGTGAAAGTTGCAGGTTTCTGAAAAATGTGTAAGGCAATATTCATCCGTTACCTTTAAACAGCAGTAGACTTGAAATACGCGTACTTTACTTCGGTGGATGTAAGTTATTTTATTTCTCATTGACAGTCACACACACGCGCGCGTGCGCGCGCGCCTATAGTTTGAGAACGAACCTGTGATTTCTGTAGCCCATTGTGCATCTTTCTCAGAACACTGCTCCTCCAATGTTGTAATGACAGTTGTCAGGAAAGAGTAACCATGCACAATAAAAAGTTCATCTTGCAACTCCTGTTTATCTGCTAGTCCTTTGGCCTTTTTTTACAGCTGAAGAATCACTTAGTATAGCATCTAAGAAATCGCATATAGCTTTAAAATGGTTACAAATAAACACTGCAGCCTTTAACCAAGTACCCCATCTAGTGAGAATTGGGGAAGTTGGAAGAGGAAGTCCTGTAATTTCAACATACTTTTGTATCCTAGTAAGAGCCTTTTTAAGCAATTTCTTAATGCAAGACAGGTATTCATTTGCATATGAATATTCATCTTTTAGTGCCTCACAAACTTGATGCAATCCATGTGCAATACAGGTCACATGTTAGAGTACATAGGCTTCAGGTTGGCAGTAGCCAATAAAATGTAAGGTGCTTGGTCCGTAAGTACTAGTCACACTTGATCATATTCTATTCCTTCAGGCCACAACACAACACATACCTTGTTGAAACTTCGCATCACACTGGCATTGTCTGAAAGAAGGTTCAGAAAGAAGTTTTCAACTGCATGGGTTTCACTTTCTGTCCATTTAGGGGTGCTGCTAAAATGTTTAGAACATATCTCATCTGCCGCCTATCAGTGGTTTCATCTAGTATAAAATATGCTGGATTTTCAGCTACTACTTCCCTGATCTGTTTTAATTTTTCTTCATGCAGAGGCTGAAGATATGATTTTCGTAAGGTGCTCTCATCTGGAACAGACTTCCCAGTATATTTATGCAAATATGTTTTCATAATAGGGTTTTTAAGCTTGGAAAGAGTAATACCACACGCCACAGATATCTTTGCTGTTGCAGTAAAAAATTCATCTTTGTTTATTGAAGTTGAAGAAGCAAGTGCCTCGCCAATATACTGCTGCCGCACTCCACCTTTACTGCATTGTAGTTCCCTATTCTTCACGTGTTTTGCACTACCTATTTGCTGCGTAACACGATTACGTTGGTGTTTTTCATTAATTGTTATTGAAATACCGCTATCACAAACATTGCACCTCAGAACAGACCCGTCACTCTAAATACCGTCTGCACTAAACTGTTCAACAATATTACGTATTTTCCCGGCCTTCATTTTCTGTTTCGGCATACTGGATACTGGCAACACAGGAAAATGACAGACACCACACTAGGGAACGCGTATTCTGAATTGAAAAATTAAAACAGTTTAAATTTGTTCCAGCACTCAACAATACCGATTGGTGACTGATAGCCGTGATTGGTCAGTTTGATTTTGCCACCACTTTTTACTTCCTACTCAATAGTTCTCGCCTAACGGTGCTACAATTAAGCGGACACTAATTTGTGGATCTTTCGCCTAACGGGAGTTTATTGAGGCGGAAACTAATTTAAAAGCTTTAGCCTAACGGGACTGCACTGAAGCGAAAGTAATGTGATGCTCCACACGTTCGGTGTTCCTTGTTTAATTGTTATAGAAATAAAATGCGGCAAAGGAGCCAAAAAAAGATAAAAAAAGGTGCAAAAAGGTGATGAGATTGAGAAAAGGTGTAAAAAGGTGCTTGCATTGAAAACAAGCGCAAAAAGGTGAAACCAAAACACAGTTAGGAGTGTTTATTTAATGTTCTCTTTTCAATACAAGCTAATTTGGGCATTTTAATAGCAAAAAAAAAAAAAAAATTAAGGTGCAGCATCTAAAATTCCTGGCTCTATTGTCTTAGTTTTTAACGTTTATAGACAGAAAACTTGCGGTTCTGTAAATACGTAATTGACGTTATAGCGTAATTTTAATCCACTACATAGTAGTCCTGGTTGCTGATACTAAGTAGAGTATTGATACTTTTGCTGCAGAAAAAACCACACTCATTAGAAGTGAAAAATAAAATATTAAAATACCAGATTCAGAAACAGACGTTCTCGTACAAATTGTGTATGATAAAAAAACTCGTTTTCAAGTTTCTTCTTGTTAGTAAAGGGAATGTTCTCATTTCCTTTTTAAAATTTAAATTAAAATGAAGAATTTGTCATTCATCAAATGACAGTACTGAGCTGTATCAGGTCGTGCAGGTAGTAAATAAAAATACCACTGTGGTTGAGTGACTCCTGTGCGTCGAGCAGCAGGGTACGTTATAAATGTAGTCGAGCGTTCGAGCGTGGCGCCAGGTTCTCGGCGGAAATGGCAATATACTTAATAAATGAAACTGAATTTGGAATGTAAATGGACTTGCTTCCTCTGTTGACGAAAAGTATATCTTAAATTTTAGAAAGATCTGCTACCGTGGTTATCCACATGGGAACCAATGTGATCGTAGGGTAGGATAAATATACACAGAATGTTTATTGGTCGAAATGTTGCGTGGTAAATTCTAAAGTTGGTAATAGTCGACCTTACCCTTTTTTTAAGAATAAATATAGACAACTACCGGCTTAAATTGTCATTCTGAGCTCTACTCTGTTAAATGCACGTCGCCCTAGAGTGTCTGAAGCAACGAATAATCCCTACAAATTTTAGTTCTTGAAATGCCGGAAAACTAGTACTGTATATCACTTTCGGACATAGTGGGTTTCCACCCAGCCCTCCGTCTAGATATAATCACTACAGGTTTGACAGAACCTTTCTTTGTTCTAACCAGTGACTAAAATTCGACAATATTAAGGACGTTTTCAATATCTGAGCACGTGTATTGAGAAAAAATTAATTATGTTTTCCACTTCTGATTCAAATGAATGTTGGTCCACAATATTCAATAACTTGTGGGTTTCCAGACCTCATTGGATTTACTTCAACCCGGTATAAAAAGGAATATAAGTTGTAAGACTCTGCTAACACTCAACCAAAATTGAATATAAACATGGATAAGTAACGACGCTCATGTGCTTGCCCCTGTAAGGCCTGTAGGACTCCGAGCTTCGCCAATGTGAGAAAAATTACATTTATTGGTTCCACAGCTTGTCACTATATTTTCCAGATAAGTATATATAACTTATATATATGTTAGCAAAACGACTGTTAATGCCTACGGAGTAGATCCAATTGCATTCGAGAACATTTAACAAGGACAGTTTATACGGTTATAAACCGACTTGGAAAGAAGAAGAATGACACTCGTATGATCTTGATGTATTCTCAATTGTGCCACACTTCCTACGCTGTCTTTGTGCACCAATCAGATTGCACCGTTGGTAAGATGAGATTACCGTTTTGAGTCTGCGTTGCCACAATTAGTATTCATCAACCGCAGTCTTTCACGTTCAATAGCACCGGCCCGTCGTGTCGGCGTCACTCTGTTGCAACAGTAGCCGTTGATTAATGATGTGCAGAAACACGTCAACAGCACAGCTGCATTGATGCGAAATGGAAACATTATTCTGACCCTTCTTGCCCTAGTCAGGAACAGTAAAGGGAACTCCCTCCCTTCTTCGAATACTTGCGTAAGAACTGAATGCCTCCTATTCTAGTTTATTGTGATATTACACAACAATGACAGTACTGAGCTGTATCAGGTCGTGCAGGTAGTAAATAAAAATACCACTGTGGTTGAGTGACTCCTGTGCGTCGAGCAGCAGGGTACGTTATAAATGTAGTCGAGCGTTCGAGCGTTCGAGCGTGGCGCCAGGTTCTCGGCGGAAATGGTAACGGTTGTAGAGACACTGAGGAAAAGTAAGTCTTTGTGTGGAACATACGAAATCATATAACTATGATCTGTTAGTAACTGTGTCTTGATTACCGTGAATCTTACGTTAAAAGGGTTAATCAACTCATGGAAATAGCTGATGAAGAAAGTTCCAGCATTTGGAATTCCTAGCCGGCCGTATTTTGGAGTGTGCAATTGAAAGGGAGGGGGGAAAGGAGCTTCGCTTACATGGCGTACCAGTGGTTTAGTTTGCGGAAGAAAGAGTCGAATTCGCGGTAGAAGTTATGTGTGGAATACAGGCCAACTTTGCTGGTTCGGAGTGGTCGCCGGTATATTAGATCTAGTATATTAGATATTAGGTCTATGTTTTCTGTAAGCTGCCAGGTGATCGGGAGTGACAGTCATCAGGAGGCAGGAGTACGTAGGTGAAATTTGGATTAGACAGGCCGTGTAAATCCTGACAAAGGTCTAGCTAGGGCAACCGTTACTGCGGCTGAGTGCTCTATATGTCGGAGACGTGAGCGCGCACACTGTACTTGTTTGCTGAATAGATGTCGTTGTGGCAAGTTAGAACGGAGTGATGCCAAGATATTTACACATACGCTTGTTGATTACGTTAGAAGACCTGAAGCGGACTTGAGTATGCTACATATGGATGTCGTATGCGACGTTCCGTTGAGCTGATTATATGATTACAAAAGTGGCCTCTCTCAGCATTTATCTTGATTCGCCAGGTAGTAAAGTAATCGAAGGACCACAATACCTTATGTAACCTTCTGGTATGAATGGTGGGTCTGGATGGTGGTATTGAGCAGGGACCCACTAACAGGTACTGAGCGAGACTCCTTCTCGGGTAGACCTGCAAATGACATGCGAGCATTTCATGTTGAAAACGTATTTCAACATATTTCAATGACTTCTGTCCATAGTCTTTTGTTTATACGTAGACTTCTGTTGGTAAGATAATTTAGCAGAGTGCGCAGCAGGTTAAAAAATGTAACTTGCTAACGGTAATATAATCACATACGGTAGGCTATCTATTTGTGTAAAATGCATAAACATTCCTAGTAGTAAACATCCAATTCGGAAAATCCTGAAACATTTCTACAAAACAGTAATTTATCTTAAAGATTACGTGCAGATAATACCAAAATGCAATTCACTCTTTCAATCGAATGTAATAAACGGGGAAATTAATCACCTCTTTTATGGATATTTACAAAAAGCGAGCGTCTATAGATTTACGGCTTAAAGTTATTGCTGCGCTTAAACGGTCGATAGGTTAAAACGTTTTTAGCGTGCATTCTGTAAAGAGATTACGAGACAAACGACTGTACTTCGCAGAAGAATAATGGTGGTAATCGCTTAATACAGACCATAGAGAAAGTGCTTCCCGCAAACCGCTCATTATTTATGCAGCATCACTCCTGTACTTACTGCGTCCCGGCGTTACGCTACACAGTTCGTTTCCCTTTTAATCTATGGGTTTAGTTAGTAAAATTTGCAAAAATTAAAGAACTACTTTTTTCAGAGAATAAACTTTATATTAAATTGATAAAGTTTTAAATATAATTTTTTATCATAATCCGGATTTGATTTATTTAAATATTGCGTAAACCAACACGAGAGGCAGTTATAAAATCTTAAAAACAGACACACATGCCCACGATATTAACAGTAAGGAATTAAAAAATTGTAATCAAGAAATTTCTTCTGCTGGTGACGGACATTTCAGTATTTCTGGTCACTTTGAACTCGTCATTGTTTGTTGCATGGACATTGTCATACAATAATTATTTCCTCACGTGATTGTAGTGTTCACAGATTTTACGTCAAAACATCTTTCAATATATAGACTTTTTTCTACTTTGAGTTGCATAACTCTATTTATTAATAAAGAATACTCCTGAATATTATTTAAGTTGTCGAATGTTTCCAAGTTCTACCTGGTGACTAAAAATTTATCGTTAAATAAAATTCACTTTTTATGCCGCGTTGAAGACTACGACCTGTTATCCCATGTAAGATAGACTCAGAGTATCATTAAAGCTGATTTCTTTAGTACCTGTTGAGATATGTTTTCATCAACGATGAAGCACTGTATAGAAACGAACTTGGTAGGAATGATGAAACATTGGTAGAACTTACATTGTGTAGGCTAAGACTAATCATAGGTCCGATTTAATGACGCACATTGCAACATCTCAGCTCTCAGTTTATGTGTATTTGGAGATGATAAAGATATATGGAGAGCCCAGGAGAAGTAATTTCAGTGGAGGATGCCGTAGTTCTGATAAAGAAGAACACCATGGTAGCAAGGAAAATTTTTTACTGAAAAAATGAATGAAATTCAGAAAACGCTTTCAAGTCAGTAGTACGAACGTCGCAAACTAAGGCCCCATTCACACTAGGGAGATCGGTGTAAGATACACTTATGAAGAATACAGAATTAACGTAGGCGCGAATGGAGCCGTTCACACTGTGATGTAGACTGACGACGTGTATGAGATACCGGATTTGAGCCGCTCGGGAAGTTCAGTCGCTTCATACTTTTCCTGTATAAAGGCGGCTTATGCAACGCTGAGCAACACGGGGTCATTCACACTCTTCATTCCGTCGCCTTCATACGTCTCCAGTTCTACGTTTCGTTTGAAAATGGAAAGTGGTATTTTCGATAATGATAAACTGTACCATCTACTACAGTGGAAAAGTATAATGAAAAAGAAGTTTCCTTCTTCTGGATGGCACTCTGTATTTTTACAAGCGGTTCTTCAAACGAGTGTGGTGACATCCGAGAATAATTGAAAAATTTAGAAGAATCGTCGCGTAGCTGTTTGTATAACAACGCGTACGTGCCTTTCACTCCTCGGCCTTTATTGATAGGATGAACCCACACTTCCCTGATACGATTTTTAGCTTTTCTACTTAGGTACCATATGGCTCAAACTTCAATCTCATCCATTTTTGTGAAAAAGCACGTTTACATCTAACAAAAAACACACTGACTATGATACAGAAGCTTCGTCTGCCTGATAGTTTGGGGGGGGGGAATAGAGGGGAGAAGGCCGCCAAGCGGCTGTATCGGAGAGACTCTTGGATACTTTTTTTATCACATAATGGTATCACATACGTGTATCTCATACGCATCTCCCTAGTGTAAATGGGGCCTAACACCGAAGAGACGGACGACGACCCTGGTGTATTTTTTCAACGAGTAGATGATATCAAAGAATAATATTTGTGACTGTTATGACAATATATGCCCAGTGGTTGTTAAAAGCAAACAGGCAATTGTTGCACAAAAACAGGCAACTTTTGTTCACTTTCTGTAGTATTGTTTCATACGCTTTCTAAGGAAAAATCATATCCGGTAGTTTATTTAAAAGACCCATCAACCTAGTAATAAGCTTATTTGTATAATTGTTACCATCGATTTATCGTGTACTGTTTTTCAAAAATTCATTTTTAATTTTATCTCTCCTTGACCATCACTTTTCATTTCTTTTACGAACGACCGTGATTCACTTCCTTATACTAACGTCAGAGACGAAGTTGCGACACTTGTTTGGAGAAACAGTGGTTCTAGGAAACAAGAAAGTGTACGTATACTAAGTAGTATACTAAAGTATATGAAAGTAGTATGCTAGACACTCACATTTGAACAGAGGCCAACGATGAGTTTTTTATACACTGTACGTGTGTAACCTGTCTAAATAAACCCAACAATAACCCCCTTTACTTCACCTAAAATTAATTGGAAAGCAAAAAAAACGTTCAACGTTCAAGACATTCAACTTATTATAACAAAAATTTTTCTGCAACCTGACCAAATTGTTTGTGCCAAAATACCCCACATTTTTTATATTTTTATTTGTCGCTATTACTGTGTTAACTGGCATAACTATATTCCCATAATTAATTAAAATTATATTGTTACGACATCACAGAACAATCTACGTGTTTATCGAATGTTCCAGAGGGATCCAGAATGTAATGCGTGTGGTGTACGTGCTTCTCGACGCATTTGCTAGACGGTGGAAGAATTCACGCGGCCGCTCGCACTGTGTCAAGGCCGCAATCAATTACGTCGTAGTTTAGAGGTAATACATAGTATGTGGAATAGTCTAGATTTTTGGCGGTGTATAAATACAATTACTCAGGGACGCTCAGTTCAGTTATTGTCGGGCGATTACAAGCGATATTACTGTGTGCGTTCAAGTGGATATTAGTGAAGTGCTGTGTTTTATAATCGGGCAGTATATTGTAATACAATTGTGTTTTAATTTTAGTTGACATTTATTTGCGTGTGAACAATTTTTATTTGATTTGTTGTAAGAGACAGTGTTGTTAATTACGAACTGTTTAACTGTGAAAATTAAAGCTGGTGATTAGTGACTTAATTGGGTCTTGTATTTTGTTTCCACTGTACCTACGACGATCAAGAAGACCGTCGTAACAATATATACTCTTTACTAGAACTACTACTATTAACAGTAAACGCATTATTATTAGTGTTATTATTATTATTATCGTTATTATTTTGTTGTTATTGAGTAGGAAATTACACACACACACACACACACAATTGTAAAATTTCGATGCTTCTCGGTGAAGTACATCATCCAAAGAGCACTGTTTGCCAGACTATAAAATTTACAAAAGAATATTCTTTATATGTTATGGTTGTTAGACGATGTCGTAAAATTGTTACTTAATCATGAACTTTCTACTAGTTCTTCTTTAGTTTTTAGGATGGTCCTAAGGATTTTAGAGTGAAAAATGTGTATATTGTCATGTTAGATGATGACACAGGTTCTCATAACTGAATCCCGTCTATTTGTATTCAGTTTTTACAACTTTATACTTATCTGTTTACATTAGTTTGCGAATAAATAGTTAAAAGGTCTCAGAATTTCAGAGTACACTGTCTCCACCTTCACAGTTCAAAAAAAAAAAAATTCGTTGTCGTAAATATGTTTTTTTTTTTAGTTTTACAGGTTTTTACATCCTTGTCAAACAAATACTGTAGAAATTTAAAATCCGGAACGAATCACCGTCCTTGTAGTCCATACCCGTGACACAGACGGAAGCGTTTAAAATACGGAACGGAACCCGGATTTCCGAAACGTTCGATCATATTAATTCAGTGGACACTCGATGATATGATTACTTACACATTTCGTCGGAGGAGCTTTTTTCTGTAGCCCTACAATCCCTCTGACACGCTAATTTAAAATGACTCGTAATTCAATATATTACAGAAGTAAATACTCTACTTCTATATTTCAGTAGGAAATGGTTTCCTGCTGACCGTAGTGTATAAACTAGCAAGCGACTGTGTTCTTTTTTCCAAGACTTGCTTGTGTGCAGACTGCAGACTGCATACGGATACACATATATACTGCATACCGAGATGTATGGACACCAGCAGTAACAGCTGTTTTTGATTTTCAGATTCATTTTCAACAATCGTCAGTACACAGTAGACTGTCCTGAAAAAGTCGGCTTATTGATGGTGTATAAAAAAATAGACTAAAGGCAAAAATTCCCCTCAAAACGTAATCTTGTTTTAAACAATGGGATAGACACGACAGCTTGTGTTGAAAACATATGGCGAAAAATAGGGAAACTCTAGTACAGGAGTTTTGCGTCAAAGACCAGATAGAGCCAAAGACCTCGGAAAGCTGAACATAAGAAACTGGAAATCCAAGGCATGCAATAGGGAAGAACGGAATCGACTCTTGGAGCAGGGCAAGACCCACCGAGGGCTTTAGAGCTACGGTTGATTGATTGAAAGGAGTTTTGTGACTAGATAGTATCGTTGCACAAAAATACAAAAAACTAACTGTATCACGTTCGACTGAATAGTGTCGGGTCTCACAGAGTATTCTACTTGTTTATTTGGTCTATACCTGTGCGTGCCCAAACGCTGCGCGCACGTGCGTGTGTGTGCGAGTGAGTTCACACGTGCCTGTTATTTCATCTCGTTGAAACACACGTGCGTTCCGAGGAAATGTCACTCCACGCAAGTGATCGAACACCGTTCAAGACTCCATATACTAAACTGTTGGAACAGATGACGCGACTGTATGGCGCTTCCAGTATTATAAAGACATCGCTTGCCTAGATATTACATGCATTAACCAGTTTCTGATTATTAACTAGCTTGTTCTACTGTAGTTGATACTCTGACACAGTCTGTGCATCCCTTTTATTAGTAGCCGCTTACATTACAGGTTTTTTGATGGCCATTATAACGAACACTACTATTATGTGGGACGTATCAAATAAGCTTGGAGGCGATTGCGGTATTGCCATGTCGCTTCACTCACGCGCTACACTCACACTCACGGGCGCGTTACACTACGAAACAAAACAAACAACGTCAGCGCATTCTCGTACAATAGACACACACACACACACACACACACACACACACACACACACACACACACACACACACACACACACACACCTCACGCTACTACATCGGTGAGCTACTACGAACAAAGAGAAACAAGTCCTCTTCTTTTCTGTTGTTTCTTTCCTTTATATAGCCTAATTTTTGTGTTATGTTTTCAATTTTGTAAATAATTATTTTCTTTATTCTTTATTAATATGACAATTCTCTTTACATTTTATTTGTTTTTAAAACGGTCATTTACATTGTATGTTATTTACTAAAACACTTCATTTTTTAAAAAATTTGTAAATAAAAATTGTACACATTATAATAAAAAATATACACAAAAATTTAAGCATTATAATTATTTCTAAATTCTTTCAATCAGAACTGGATTCGCTATCTTCTGAACTTTCTTCCGTCACTGCAATCACCATACGTTCTATAGCCAAGTCTCTAGGACATTCTTTCTTGTAGTAGTCCTTTTGAAGCTCTTCGGAATGTCGGACGCATTTTCTCCAGTCTTCGACCGTTACTTTAGCTATCGCTTCGTCCATCAGTCTTTCAAGGTCTACCATTTTAAAAGTATTATTTCGATCGGCCACATATCCTTTCAGCTGTGCCCACACCAACTCAATTGGGTTGTTATGTGCATGATAAGGTGGAAGGCGTATAACCTCATCACCCATTTCGTAGGCTATTTGATCAATTTCATATATTTTCAGCACATTTTTATTTCGTTTTGTTTAACAATTGAGCCCTCGTATCTTGCAAAGAAAATTCAATTTTATGATTTCTCAACCATTCTTGAATTTCTATTTTACTCCAGTTTGATGTAGGAGCTTTCTCAGCAAGTGCGGAATGATAACTCGCGTTTCCATTACTATGACAGAACTTTCTTCCAGTAAATAGAGGAAGTTGACGAACCACTCTTTAAAAAGTTCCGAATTCATTTCGTTATGGTAATCTGTATTTAATGGAGATTTCTGTGCGTGGAAAATTAATTTGCATTCCTTCACAAACCCTGTTTCAGCTGACCCCGCATGAAGTACAATTAATCTGCCACCTTTTCCGACGGGAACTTTTAAACCACCCCTTTCCTCTGGGTTCTTCCAAATCATTGATTTGCTGTGATTTTGGTTCACCCATGTCTCGTCCAAATAAAATATGGGCCTTTTTAAAATGTCATTCCGAATTTGATGCATTTTTCTCAGAAAAGTAGCGCGAGCACTCTTTCCACTAAAAATATTTGGCCGTCATTACACTTTTTATATTTAAATCCAATCTGTTTCAAAATTCGCTGCACTGATTTCTTGGAGCCCCTAAAATGTATTTGTTCAGCCAACTGCTGTTGGATTTTTCCCGATGTTGGGTATTCTCCACGTTCACAAAAACTAAAAACAGATCTTCGCACAACATCTTTGTCGAAGTTGTCGAAATTTGTTATTGTCGGTTTCTTTTTAAATGCTTCCGCGGCGTACCAAACTTAGGTTCATTTCCTTCACACTTATCCACGTCTCGCTTTACGGCTTGAACTGTCGATCGACTTGCTCCTCAAGCTTTGGCAGTCAACTCTTGAACCCTTTTAAAATGCAACTTTTCAACTTTTTTTGGATCGACCGCGAGACTCTGTAAAAAGTTGTAAACATTGGTAATGATGTGTTTTCCTTGCTTCCCTAACTCCTTTTTACCAGATCTTCCTCTGTTTGATGACACTGTAGGAGTTTGAGGAGCCTCAACAATGTTTAAATTATTATCATTCATCGTGAATAAGGCTTATATAATTATTAAATAACGACAATAATACAATATAACAAAAATAATTAATAAAAAGTTTAAACGCGTTTGCAACAGACCTCCCCTCCCCGCCATTGCCTACGCATACCAAGTGTAACGCGCGACAACGCTGTTGTTCGAGGAGCGGGGAAGAGCTGTTACTATTGCGTAACCTCGAAGCTTATAATCCTATGTCCCGTACTATAGCCTTACCAAAGCTTCGAAGTGCCCCAACATAAGCAATGTTCCACGACACAAAAAATTTTTTTGTTAAGGGAATAATGCCCTCCATTTCTTGAATGTAAACGAGTATATTCTACGCTTTCAGTAATACAGTATTGCTATAGTATCTAATCACGACACCAGTAAGGCTATTTGGGTAAAAGTGCGTAGCTAACCAAAGTATGAGAGAAAATTTAACAGACTAAGCAGTACTAAGCAGGACTGAAAAGGTTGGTAGTGAAAACAAACAAAAAATAATTTGTTGAACCGTGGAATCGGATGTAACGCTTAATTCTTTCCATGTTTGCGCTGAAGTTGCTCGTTTAAATATAAGTATTTATTTTAAAGATTATCGAAGTAGAATATACTATGACGGTTATGTCTCGAGGAATGACTACCACTTTTTAAATTTTAAAATCGTATAGAGTTCAATCTAATTAAGTATGGACAGCAAATTGCTGTACAGTATATACCGTATCACCAACTGTGTAGATTGTTTATTAATCATAATGAGCGTTTCGCGATAACGATCAACTTGTGTTTTGTGTTGAAAATTAGTTTGGTGTAAGCGATGTTGTTTCTCCCCAAGGTCGTTTAGAAAGTAATGAATGCCCAACAGATTTTCATGTTTGCGGGAGTGTCTGTTTATTATTTCTGTTTACAGTTCAAATAATTTTGTTTAATTTCATTTAAACCATAATACAGCAGTGCACTTACTGCATTAAATTACAGAACACATGTTTTGGGTTTAACAAATAATGTTTAAACTATAGTAACAAAATTTATTTTATATGTTACGACGGTCTACTGATCGTCGTATGGTACAGTGAAAAACTAAATACAAGATACCAATTGAGTCACTAATCGCCAGCTTTAATTATCACAATTAAACAGTTTGTAATCAACAAGATAGTCTCTTACAACAAATCAAATAAAAATTGTTCACACGCAATAATAATGTCAACGAGTATAAAAGACAAATGGATTACAATTGCCCTCCACAAATATAAAACACATAACACTTCGCCACAATAGATCGAACCGCACTGGAATATATCGCCACTAAAACTGAAACTGAGCGTCACTCAGTATTTGTATTTATATCCCGCCGAAATTCCAGAAACAACCATACTACGCATCAGCGATACACTAAAACGTAATTGATTGCGGGCTTGACACAGTGCGCACGGCTGGCAAAGTCTAGAAAAGTCTCGCTAACGCATGTTGAGATCATGTACGCATTACAGCCGGATTCCACTGGCACATCCGAGAAACACGTACAATGTTTTGTAATGGTGTAACACTTTTTCGCATTACGTTACAATATTATTTTATAATGTAATTTTATTGTATTTTATTTTATGTATTATAATTTATTTTATAATGTGACGTGAATAATTCATAACACTTTTAGTATCCATTGGACTTTCAAACAGACAAGATTTTTAAAACTCTTGTCGGTGAGCTGGATTGGGCAAGTAAATTAGCAAACAGTCGCGTGCGTATAGCTATAGCTGTTTACAAAGCAGAGTGGATATCATTTTACGTTAGGAAGACCACTCATCCTAGACAGGTGTTGATTATGAAAGGTGCTGTACTATCCCATCACATGAAGACATCAACGTGGCGAGAGTCCTAGTTAAGGTTCCGAACACACCACCTTAACTATGTTTGCTGTCTCGCCTGATTCCATTTTTCGGTCGCGGTGAAGAACATGCTTTCACGTTGTACGTACAACTTGCGTGAATCACCCTATACGTTTATGCAGAGTGGGTGTTTTGTAAATTTCTAGGGATTTAATGATTTTCTTTTAATCCGGTTGGTGACTTTATTGCGTTGCATTGCATTCGAATTATGAAGTGACCTATCGCTATGTAGTGTCCTGCTTTGTGTTGACTTTCTAGCCCTTACGTTTTGGAACTGACGTGTTCGTTTCTAGTTCCCAAGATTTCTGTTCGTGTGGTCCATACAAAAACAAATTGTATTCGACACATGTTATTTCGATACTTTCGGATTTTCCATTAGAGGGTTTTGTTTTTCAGTGCAGTAAGGATATTCTATAACCGACTTTACTTGTTTCTGAAAAACGAGCTAGGAAATTCTACAAGGGTTTATATGTTGATTTCTGTCTGTGTGCGTATGTGCGCAATAGCAAGCACTTAATATTAAGTGTGTCTTACTTTCTCCGTACACACACACACGCTCGCGCGCGCGCGTAGGGCCTATATATATTTGTACGTAACTCTTTAATATTTCTTGCAGGTTTTTTGTATTATAAATATTTGTTCACCAAATTTACGTAAGGTAGGGTGCTTCACTGAGGTGAGACATTTCGTTGAAGTTCAAGAGATTTTGCATTGATAGTTGTTGCAAGTTGGATTCCTGAAGAAAGGTGTTGTGTTTGTTACATTACAGTCCCAACGAGATGAAGCAAAAAGCGAATCCAGACGATCTACACCAAAAACCACGACGGAAACGATGATCTCAGCGTGCTAAGTTAACTGCAAGCAGTATTACCATGCCATAAAATAAACATGGTTGTATATATAATTACTCTTACCAAAAATACATAAACACCTTATGAAATAAACATAACTGTAACCTAATTTTGTGTAATTTTGTTTCAGATAATTTAGCTGTTTCATTACTCTAATTCGCGGCAAATAAAAAATATTTTATATTTTAGGCTACGTAACTTGCGTATCGAAAATACATGAAATATTTTTGTTACAACATACGGAATTCTAAAGCACTCTTAATTAATAAAAGAGCACAATATTTGTGTACTATAAAATCGTGTTTCACTTATTATTTCTGTGAAAGTGTACATACTATCAATTTACTAAATTTTACAGTACCGGTACATACTTTTATATTTATTTTGATTTTATTTTATAAGTCCATCTTAAATAATCCTTCTTAAAGAATATTTTAGAATGTTTAAATATAACTATATAACAAAGTTATAATCTATAATGTTGTATGTTTTGTAGATCTCATATGCAAATATGGTAACTTGGCTGTAGAAGAAATAAATTGTTATAAGCATATTTGAAGTTCTCTGTTATTTTTATAATAATTTTAACCTATTAAGTATGTTCTTATATTAATAAATGCCCTCCCAAAACGTAAAATTAATTTAAGGTAGTTCTGCGTATAGGATTTGTGCGGAGTATTGTAAATTTTTGAATGTTCAAATTATAGTCATTTGCTTCTACACTAAATACTAACTGCTAATATTATACAATACATAAACTGTGTGTGCGCGCGCGTGTGAACACAGGCGTGTACTTTATAGTTATCTTCAGTAGGCTTCATTTTTTATATGATGATTTTTATATAGTTCGAGCATTTACTATAAGTAGACCTACATTAAACAAAAAGGAAAACGAAACATAGAAAATTAGTAATTTTTGAAATTTCTATTCTGTTAAAATTGTCTAACAGTTAAAAAATTTACAGGCATTACACAAATGCAATGCATAGAGAAGGGCATTGAAAATGCTTCAATAAACCTAAAAAATATATATATTTATTTTTCTTCATTTACCAATGTACAGATTATAAGTTAAATGTAGTCGCATTCATAAGCGCGCACGCATTCACCAATCATCCATGTTGATTTTGCGCTTCTTCTCAGGCTGTTCATAACATTCCTTTTCCGAAGACGTCTGATCCTCTTGGATTAAATCGCGACAATACTTTACGAGGTCCTGATTTATTAATCTTCTCCATTCGTTCAAACTTATCGAAGATTAGCATCTCGACGAACATATCTAGAGTGATCCCCGATGATGTTAACTTAAAACCTGCAACTTTCAATAAGAGAACCGAATGCATATAAACAGCAGTCTTGAGTTCCTTCCATTTGCCGCAAGTTAATGTTTGTTGGTACTTAATTTTATACAAAGGCGCTGTAATTTTTCTTGGTGTTCCGAACGAATTATACAATTTTACTCCAAATACTGCAGGTTTAATTCGATCATTCTTACCAATTTTATCGGCCGTTAATATTTTCGTTTTCATATTCTGAACTACCTTTGCAAAATCATGCAATTTATAGCGGTCAACGGCATCAATAAAGACAGATGTATTGGCTATACATTTCATATTGGTAACAAACGTTTCGATTAACGCTTCCATCAACTCTTTGCTCTGTTGATTCCACCAATATTTGACAGTCGGTAACAACAAATTCGCACGATGTTTGGCTTGAAGATGATCTCAATCCTGTATTACGTTTCTGGAGGTGAAATTTTTAGAATCGTTGATAAACAACCCGTACGCGTTAGTAGTTAACAGTAGATTAGGCGCCTCCTTATATTGGAATTGAACGAATTGCTGGCAAACAATTGCTTTTTTCGTCAACTTAAGATGAGTTTCTTTCAGTTTGTCGACAGTACTAATACAGATTTTATCCTTGCACGTATTAGTAAAATCATCATAGATATCTTTTAGATTTGTTGCTGTAAAGAAAGAATCTTTACCATCATTAGGACGTAACGTATATTCGCATGGTTCGACGATCGAAGTTGATACTCGAGGTTCGTCATCATCATCTGATTGATCAGCACTAACAAAACGACTTAAAGACATGATGGATAATTTGTTTGTTGATTCACAGCACTATAAAGTTCTGACCAAACCTTCCTGTTCATTGGTCTTCATCTTTGCTTCTTTCTTATGTTCTCGATAGCGTTTTTGATTTTCTCGTTTTCGTTGCAAACGTTCAGATTCAGTTAGTGGAGTTTTGACCAAACCTTGCTAAATTTTCTGTACTTTTTGGTTCTTTTTCCACTCTCGGCAATATTCGAGCTTTCGTTTTCGACGTTCTGCTTCCAATTGTAGCTTTTCCGCTAAACTAGTTCCTTCTACACTCGAGTCGGTGGAAGTCTGAGTCGTACTTCCACTCGCTTCCTCCTGATCCATCGCTCCGTAATAAATTCTTGTCTATGTACTACCTTAAGATAAATTTAAGGGGATATGGCACTGAAACTCACCAAAAAATTCAAAATTTTCTACGTTATTGACAACAAAGAAGTAGTTTCTATGGAAACTCACCGGTTCTCATTTTCGATCACGCGCCAGCGATCGGCCGCAATGTGCGAAACGTCCTTACAAACATTTTCAATGTTAAAAATTTTTTCAGAAAAACAACTAAAATTTTGTTTAACAATATTTTACGTAAATAACTTATAAAAATTCACTGTTTTAATTATAGTTTATTTAGTATATTTTTGTATTGTAACCAACATTTTTCATCAAATTCGTGTCTTTGACCTTTACGTGACAATGCTTTATTGTCAAAGTCTGTAACAACATAATACATTTTTTTTAAATATAGGCTAAGTGGATTTAATGTCACTCTACTGAGTTGCCTATTTTGTTTGTAGTTCAACCTAAGGAGACAAATATTAAGAAATTAAATTTTAAAAATTTATCACTTCCAGGTGCGACCTAAAACTGAGCAAAGAGCGAAAGAGCTGCCGGGGAAAGGATTTATCAAATTCGCACCCATAATCAGTTCTGGAATTCGAATGTGTTTTGTACCAACGCAGTAAATAATGGTTAAGGTAATAACGGTTCAAGTAGCTGGCAAACTACCAAATGATAAAATCGTCCCACCACATCCAAGAGATTTGAGAAGTTATTTTCAAAGTATCTGTAACCTCATACAGAGAATAATCTGATGAAACGTGGACTTAGATTTAGAAGTAAACTAAGTACTATACTATTGGCTAAGTACATAGATTAATTACACATGTCGTTTAGAATGAGCTTGAATAAACAGGCATCTGCCCCACGGTGCTCCTGGCGGCAACTCACACGTTCAAGTTTGGCACTGCGGGCTGAAGTAATAAACGAAACATGTTTTGACATAATTCAAATTCTACATTTCGTACAGGAATAAAAAAATAAAGTAAAAAAAAAATATTTATTGTCTTTACAAGCATATTGAGACCTGTTCTCACGCTACTGTATAAGAGCAGTACTATCTTGTGAAGCAGCTACATTATGAAACAGAATACCCTTTTGCCGCAATAAGTGGCAAGAAAGAAGTAAAGGACATTTCTGTTTCTTTCCATGTAAGTCCAATGGTATTTGAAAACAATGCATTAAGAAATGTTAAAAACATGTAGTGACAAGATATTATTAAAAATCGACATTAATAGTTATGTGTTAATTTACATTTGCAGCCAATTATGTGACAGATTTAGAAAGTTACTTACGGATATCAATATTGATATTGCCGATTCCTTGGTCTTAGTCGGAACTGTCAGCTCAATTAATTAGATGCATTAATTAATTGCTTTAAATTTGTGTGGCGACATCCTTTATTAAAACACAATCACCAACTGATTACATACGCACACAAACAGGTGGTTACGTAAATGTTTGCGTTAATGGATTACATCGCTGAACAACGTGCGCTAATTAAGTTGATAAACATCAAGAGCCCTGGATAAACATTGCGCAGTTGGCGAAAACCGCGAACACGGTAATTGGGCTGCACTTTTTATGAAATCCGGTAATATCGTATTGTGACACTTATTAGGATTAAACACTAAGTCGAAACGAGTTCAATTTGCATTCTGAGCATATCACATACATTCCTTATCATTAGTTTCATGTGCTATATAGGCCGGTCTGATGTGGCATTCTGGAAAAAAAGGTGTACTCGTATTAATACCGCCGTTCCTTAATGCACGAGAATAGGACCAATGGGTCTGTAATCTTCTTTCCCCCGACGACTGCCTGACCACGAAACTGGTAAAAATCAGCCAACGGCGAAAAGCAGGAACTCTGCTCCCAGAATGTGTTATAAGGGAAAGAACGTTCGGTACCCTAAACTATATAATCTCAGTTTATGTCATTTTACTGTACGTAACTACGTGTATACAGCAGGGGTGTAAAGCAAATACACTTGGAAACGGTAACGGACAGGGGTGTATTTTCGGGGGGGGGGGGCAGACGAACGGGACCGGACTCCTCCAGAAGGTAGAAAAGTTGACGAATTTGTTAACCCCTTAATTTTTAGCGTGCTTTATTATTTTTCATCTTTGTAAATATACAAACAGATTTATTACACAACATTAGCGTATTGGTTTGAAATATGAAATAAAGGAAAATCGGTTAAGAAGTAGCTTGTAATCAATGTTTCAATAACGCGTATTTTTGTTGTTTTATTACCATTTACTTAATGGAACTGATTTCAGCCACTTTGAAGGTAGTAATATTGATTAGTCTTAACTTGTTTTTTCTTTTATGAAGTTGACCCGACCGTGGACCCCCCGAGGTCCAATTCTAGATAGGCTATACCACTGATCATGGATGTGTAATTTGTGTACTTACAGTATGTATTGTTCTTTATGCACTGTTCTATCAATAGCCCTATTAAAGTATTGTGCCTTTAAACATATATTCTGCAGCTGTATCATTTAAGCTGCAGTTGTTGAGGTTACAGGCTATGCAAAAAGGAAAGTGTATCAACGAAAAGGAATAGAATATCAAAATGTCCATAACTGTACTCAAAGAATCTGATTACCTTTCGAAAAAGAAGTATAATGCACAAAGAAGATTCACATATCCAATTAGAATATGATTACCTACTGTTCTCGTATCTCAGAAGAGAGGTCAGAAAAGAACTAGATTGTTGTAAGATGAAGTGTTCTCAAAACGTTGAGGGGTTTTATGGTTTAACCTACCAATTTCTCAAAATGTTAATACTTAGTGGAAATACTTCACGTTTACACCAGCTATTCTTGTTGATGGTTCTGTGGTATCTAATACATCGGTTATATATAATAGATTTGGGAAATACTCAGGATCTGTTTATCAGAAGTTCGTTCGTCATGTCACCGACTGAGTATTTTGTGTGCTAGCCGCAGAGAATTTAATATTCGATGTAAGACTTCCACTGACGTTCTCTCAGCGGTACAGGTCTGGAGATATACACAACAGTTGGCATTGATGGGATTCCAGCATTTATCATCAAGGGTGAGCTTCACAATATGGCCCCCTTCTACCCACCAATTGGGCACTAATGACTAGAGAGTATCCAGACCATGAAAAGTAGCTGCTGTGACTCCTGTTACAAAGAAGGGCCCTAATATACTATTTAATTCTAGACCAATTTCTTTTGTTGGTGTAAAATCTTTGAAATTGTTATGGTTAACCCATTTACAGAGGAGTTTGTGATCATGTATCTCTACTCTAACACGACCTGGAGGATAGTCTCCTAGTTTTGTAGCGACCTCTGGTGTTTCGCAAGGCCCTAATTTAGGACCTATTTTTTCTGATCGTTAAAATGACATAATGTCGGATTTAAATTGTAACGTAAAAATGACTGCGGATAACACAAAGTTGGACCTTTCCATTAATGACAGGGAGAATCATGTTGCTTTTCAGTTGTGCATAGACGAGGTTACAGTGGTTGTAGCTTTTTAATCATAAGAAACAACAATTGCCTAGTACACGGGGAAGACTATGCCATCGTGGGTTGCTTATACAATTGACAACGTGACAATACGGAGGAAAGACTGCATGTTAGATCTAGGCTTCTTACGGACTCTGAGATCCTCTTCCCTGACCACATTCACAGCACTTTTACCAGGCAAAAAATAATCTGGGCTCACTAAATGGATTAAAAAGCATTTGAGGAGTATAGTACTGTGTCGCGAGTATTTACAAATCGCAGATAAGAAATCATCTAGAATATGCTTCTGGAACAGGAACCGTGATTACTTTTGAATATAAATTGAGTTAATTTAAAGAAGCTTCTTGTCGTGGATATGGCCTCGTGGATGGTGAAGTCGATAATGTGAAAACGTTTGATCTTGCTCCACTTTCAACCAGAAGAACTCGCACTGACTTACACTTTTCCACAGTGTCCTTCACACACACACGCGCGCGCGCGCACACACACACAACCAAAATACCGGAATACATATGTAAATACACACTCAGCACCAAATATTCACGGCGCATCAACCCGAGAATGTCAACTGTACATAAAACTTAGGCTAACTTCTTCTCAATCAAAAAGAAGGAAATGCAGAAGTTTTAAAAGTGATATGTTTTGCTGAAATTTGTTTTAAAAACTTAAAATTATTGATTTCAGCTTACCAAAAAAACACTTTTGAACGTTTCATTTCAATTTACTTTTTAGTTCTTCAAACAAAGCATGCATCACTTAAAAAAAAAAAAACAAATCACCTAACCTTTGGAAAACGTGAAATGATTTTACATAATTTTTTGTTAACACAGCACTTCACATTTACATGCCTCAACTTACATAAACTTTTTTTAGCTCAACAACTAAGTTAAACTTAAATAAGTTAAAATATTGTAAACTTAACTAAATATGCTGACTAAAAAACTAAACACAAAACGAATAATTATTTAAAGAAAATTTATATAGGAAACTTTAAATAATTATTAAATCGTTTAACGTTTTACTTTTAGCTGACTAATAACTTCAACTAAATGTTACAAACAAACTATTACCCTGCAGCAATTTGTATGTCTTTAAATGTGGAAACAAGGAATAGACTGCTAAAATAAACATGTTTCCGTTGATACGCTAACCAAAGACAACCCAAGGTAACCGATGCTACTTCTCGTGGTGAATGTAGGCCTTCCGATTTCGGCCTTTACACAAGTCTTCCTAAACATGAGGCTTAACCTAGAGGGATTCATATACCCGAAAACCTCAAGAGGCAATGAATATATATTATAATTGTTTGCAAACAATTATTGTCCGTTTAATAGTACAGGATGTACGTCCATGCTGGTAAAGTCACTTCAACTTCGTAAGTGTTCGATCGACCACAGTCACTCGCCACACTAATCATAAAAACTGCACTATTCCCAGCAAAACTAACGTTAGTAATATTCCTATTCATTATTCCACGAATAACCACCTTAAATTATGCAGTCGACTTTACTAGCAGAATATGCTACATAACCTAATTTGGCATTGGTAATTCTATAGCCTAATGACTTGTAGAGAACACACGTGTATTAATGAAACTGTGTTACGTTTCGGTAACAAGATGACAAGACTGCAATTTTGGTGACTTTTCCAGACTTTTAACAAGTTTTTTAAAATAATCGAAATTCAACAAAAATTTTTGAAAACGCGGTAGGACAAACCACATTTTTCTAGGCTGCCTAGATACGGTTTTGCATCTATATTAAAATTAATTTAGCATATCCCCTCTAAAACCAGGTCCAGTGACTGACTCGCCACTGGTTAGGCCATTATTGCGGCTCAATTAGTACTTCAAAAATTAGTTATAATTTGATGACGTTTTAACAAAACGTAACCATATTTATATATGACTGAACCAATATGTTACATATTCGGGTGATGTGTATTTTATGAATTTATTTTAGACTGCTCGATATTTCAGACCCAAACAGGACAATGAACGTTCATTTTTGTATGCAGTAGGGTTTTGATCCACAACGTAACGTTTCCTAAACCACATGTTAAGTTGAGAAATAAAGTTGTTAAGATGAAAATGATTTTCAGGAATGTTCAGTTTAGACACATTCTAAAAAATAGACCAACTACGTCTCATTACTTATGACGTGTGTGACTTGAAACGTGTTAACAAATAACAAGACCTGCATATTTTTCATTGCGGACTTAATTCGGTTCTTGCTATTGAAAACATAACTGGAGATAGATTAAACGTATTAAAAACATGACAATTTATCTTTATGGGTTAATACAGTTAATTAGACAAGTACAAGTTTCTTTAAAATAATGAATTGCCTTTCAATTGTCTGTTATGTTTCCATAGAAATTAACGTTTATTATTTTTTAAAGTTTGTAAAGAAATATGTTATTTTAAGTACATTGACCTTCAATGATTTCAAATAAATGTTTATTACTTGCATGATTATTATTAAGTAAACAGTATAATTGTTTGCAAATTTAATTAAGTTAATATACTGTACAAGTAAAGATTTAATTGGATTCTTTCAAGAGTTTAAATAAACTAGATTAGTTTAGCAACTTTTATTCAAAATATTTTTTAATACTTACTTTAATTATTTGTTTGTAACTGACTTAAATTTATTATCATCCTTTAGCATCTGTGACACTTTTGTGTGTCTGTTTTACATTCAAAAGAGGAAACAAACAGAGAAGCAAACAAGTTGCGTCGATTCCGACTTGAACAGTGTTCAGACGTTAGTCACTGCTATAACATTTTGGTAACTATGAAGCCAGAATCCAAATAAAGAGAATTGCTAAAGTCGTTGTGCCGGTGTTTGCATAACCCGGCAATCGAAGGTATAATAAATTTTTGTAAAAGTATAACCTCGAGTATTAACGTCAGTGAACGGTAAAATTGCAGGCACTGTTAGGCAGCGCGCGCCATCTCGCGGCCAGGTTTGCTGTCTGTTGTGTTGCTGATGTAATCGGCAGTTCAACTCCGGCTCTCATTGAAACAACAAGCTCTCTCTTTCGGACAGTCTACTTGGGTAAATTCTTCTCGTCTTGATGGCAGGCTAATTTTTCGAGACTTCCCGGTGAGTGACTTACTGTATAGTATAAAATAATTTAATGGTAAGGGAATAATTAAACTCAAATGTATTCAGCCAGATGCGAAAGTTAGAATGCGTGTGTTGCGATCAGACGTGTGTGTGTATAGTAAGAAAATTAATTGATGTTTCAGTACATACAGCCAGTAATTCTTTTAATTATTGTACAATAATCACTGTTAATCATTTGTTCAATTGCTGTATAAAATTATAACTAAAGCAAGTACGTTATAGACAGAGTTGAATCGTGTTGGTTATGTATGAACACGCACTGGACCGCAAGAGTGTCTTTTTCTTTAATTATGGCAGTTGAAAGTAAATTGTGAGACCACCCTTAGATGAAATACTATAACTCTTTTAATTGTGCGTAACTGTAAGGGCCTTAAGTGTGGTCATTTTCTGACAAATTACGATATTTGTGTCGCCATGTGGTGAGGCCAACCTGTTTGATTATGTCGGCACTTGTTAAAGCTGGTGCGAGTGTTGCTTTACTATGCACATTTTATTATTTTTTTTATGAGTTCATAATTACCTTGAAGACTTAATTACTCATCAGGCAATTTAAAAAAAAAAAAAAAAAAACTTTTATGCATTTATCTTGAGTTGGTCGGGAGCCCCGTTCTGATGTTTATTACCTTTGACTAGGGTGCAAACTTTAGTGAACATTATTTCTAATCCTTTGTGAATCCTTAGGGTTCTCGCACCTAGACGGAGATGTGGCCTCAGCTGGTGTACTGACGTCTTCACCAGTCATGAACCACCCGACACTTCTCTGTTCTGAGGAGGGAGCTTGATAACCAACTGTAAAGATGTAACTCTACTGCTGCAATTGAGGTGATATAAACTCTATTATTATTTTTCGTTGGCCTGGCCCGCAGTACATTCGTGTTACAAATTGTTTTTTTAAACTATGTGCTTACACTGCTAGAGAGTCCGATCAAGGGTGTGTCAACAGGACATTCACTATGAACATTATTATAACTATTATAAAGTTATTCTATAACTATAACGTACTATTATTGTAATTGTGTGCTGCACTGGGGGAGCGTGCCAGAGCTTAATTTTTGCTTCTTTCATAGACTTTTATGCAAAAGACGTTATAGTTATTACTTCTTTTAATCTAAGTTTAAGTCATGTGGTTCTTGATTCTGTTCCGGCTGGTTCAGGACGGGATTCATATTTTATTATTTTTTCTGCATTTAAGGGATGGGGGTTTCGTTTTTCCGGCTGTTTTCGGGGGGTTAATATTACACAGTTTTTTTTACACAAGTTAGGCACATGTTGGTACCGTTTCCTGCAGGCCTGATACCTGTCTTACCTGGTCTGGCACATGCTGGCACACTTCCACAGCTGCTAGAATACAACATGCTCTTACTTTAAATTCATTCATACACAGATGTCTGATATTAAAATTTTATTTTTTTTTGGGGCATATGCTAATAATTTTGAGATTGTAAAATCATACTGGTGGTACTGATTATTGTAACTTAGGTTCTGGCTTGCTTGCTGGACCTGTCTGTTTAATTAGATCATTATGATTAAAGAACGAATTCCTGATATATGGATACCTCTATATTTGTAACACAAGATTTAACATTTTGTAAAATTATGCCAGTTGTTTAAACTTAAGTGATAAGGGTTTACCACTTGTATACAGTTCAAAGAAATTTAAGATTTTCATATACTTATAATGTACAGTTTCTCAGTTGTTATAAATTCATATGGGCTGTCATGCCACTCTCATCTCGCAGTTTTTAGTCATCATTATCCTTTCGGTTTAAACAATTTTTTTTTGTTTCATTTTTAATGGAGTAAAGGGGTTGTGGTTTTTTTAATGAATTAATTCCAACTGTGGCTGGATGCTTAAATTTATGATTGCAGTCTTTGGGGGCTTTACAGAATATACAGGCTGTCTGCCAGGTTGAACATGAGTTTTATTGTGATGTATATTATATGTATATGTGTCTCTATGTTCTAATATGTCATGTTAGTGTTCAGTGTTATCTAGGGGGGGATTTATATAATTTATAGCATGTTGCCCGATATATGGTGTTTATTTATATAATTTAAGGAACCAGATTGATATATATATATATATATATATATATATATGGGATGAATTGAAATGGCCTTATTGAAACTGAATTGTTAATATGTTGAGAATATTTTATATCAAGCTTATTGTTATATTTGCACCTCAGGGGAATTAATTGTACAAGAAAAATGATTCTAATAAATCCTGTTATTGTTGTTTTAAAACAGAGTTTCATTTGCAAGTCCCGTCTCACTGGACCCAGCGCATTTTTTGCTTCTCTAGGCCTTCCGCCTAGTTCTAAGTAACTAGTAGCCCCTCTTTCAAAAAAAAAAAAAAAAAAAAAAAAGATTTTAGATTTTTTTTTTATAAAGCACAAAGTGGAAAGAGGGGTTACAGTGTGACAAAGCAATGGTTGTAAAATAGTGTGACACGTATTCGAAACAGTCTTATTCTGACTTCGAGATTTACCTGAACGCAAGTTAGTCTGTAACTTACTCGACCGTTATGGCTACCGTCTTATATCACCTACCAGAAAATGAAGACTGTCTAGGCGCAGCATTAGTCACTCGTGGACTAGTTGGCTAAATAATGTAAGCTAATTCAGACTAAATTAATTTTTTTCAGAATTGTGCGTGCGCGTCCTCGTGTGTGTTTATCACTGGACAATTTTTGAATTTTATACCTATTCAAAAAGATTACAGTATCTGTTTTTAACATTCAATGTCTACTCATAGATTAGGTAAAAATACCGCCCTCCACTTTTCGGGACGCCTGCAACTGTGGAAATCTTTACGTCTGTTCTAAAACGGTATAAATGACATTCCTAATTGTTGTGCTAAGGTGTATAAGAGTGGATGCTGTTGTAAACAAAGCAGAGTATTACAACACAAACACATGTATACTTTGAACTAAATAAGCACGGATTTAACCTAACAAGTACAAAATATTCTATCCTGTAGTTCAGTTGTATTAACTTGTTATGTTTAATCTAGTTCTAGTTAGGAAAAATAACATATTTTCAATCAAGTAAATTATAGTCAACACGTAAACACAATTTGTAAAAGAATGCATAAATGATAAATTATGATATTTTAGACGTAAACAAAAACAGATTTATTGTGGCCAAATTTCGTGTTTACTGGATTTCGATTTAAATTTCACTGACTCATCAACATTGAAGTTTACGATTAAACTATCAACAACAACTGCACAATTGTCAAGATACCACACATTTCTTCCTCTCTGTTAAGTCATTAACGTAATCACCAACGTGCTCTTACGTTGAAGAGTTTTAGTTATGCGTTATCAATTCTAGTGCATTTACTGTTCTGGGTTATAGAGTTAATTTTAACAGTGCGTAGACTTTTTCCTCTGCATTGAAATTAATTATATATTTATTAAATTAATTTGTATGGTTCTTCAGGCACTGTTGTTACCTTCAGGCGCTAAGTGTTGTTAAATGAGCTGATTGTAATCGACTAGGGTTACGGCGTTTATCACTCATTATGATTACGTTTATAACCATATTGTTATATGTTATTGTTTTACGAATGGGTAGCTCAGTGAAAGGGAGCACGCTTTACACGATAATTATTCCTCTTGGTTGGCTTGTTGTATGTTCGGGTCAGTATCAAGTCAATACAACCCCATCTATCTACTGATGGGGAAACGCCAGTCTTTTGAAATATGCACACTCAACTATTATGTGAGACGTATAAGCTTCGGCTTCGAGGCGACTGCGGTATTGCCATGTCGCTTCACTCCCCGCCCTCTCGGCCGTTGCCTACGCATAACCAAGTGCAACGTGCGACAACGCTGTTGGGCGAGGGGCGTGTAAGAGCTGTTATTATTGCGTAACCTCGAAGCTTATAATGCACTTTTATAGTAGCAGTGCTACAGTTTCATGTGAGCACCCAATTACTCATCTCCTCACTGTACAGTTCACATTGTTAAATGGAGACTGGTGTCTCTGTGGCGGTAGTGTGGTATGATATGTACTAGATTTTACGGGGCAAGAAGCCCTAATATTTGAGATATTAATAATAATAATAATAATAATAATAATAATAATAATAATAATAATAATAGTACAGCATTATTATAAGGAGAAGAAGGAACAAACGTATTGAAATAAACTGTTTGGCATAGGCAGACGACTTTGCTATACTTTTTGAACATCTTACATCTGCAATAATACAAGTTAATTTTTTAGAGGACATAGCCTGTAGAACAGGCTTAAGAATTTCTGCAGAAAAAAAACAAATTTCTCACGAACTTTAAAAACGCGCCAAAATTCCTGGTAACAGATATTAGCCGAATAGACAAAGTTCGAAAATTTAAGTATTTAGGAGAAATAATTCAAGAGAATGGCTTAGTAAAATCTGCTATAGAAGAAAGGATTCATAAGATGGAAAGGGTATATGGTGAAACTAAATAAATTTACAATAAAAAGTGCATATCTAAAAATGCGAAAATAAGGAATTAGAGTACAGTAGTGAAGCCAGAATGCCTATATGCAACTGAATGTCTAGCATTGAATTATAATTTAGACAAACTAGAAATATAGGAAAGAAAAATTATTAGGAAAATATTAGGCCCACAAAAAACTTCAGAAGGTTGGAAATTAAGAAGTAATGATGAAATATATCAAAGTATAGAAAATATAACAGAAACAATGAGAAAAAGAAGACTACTATTTTTTGGACATTTATATAGAATGGACGATAATAGGTTGACAAAGCAAGTATTTAAATATCTGTGGGGGAAGAAGTCAACATCAAGTTGGATTATATATACCGAGAAGATCTTGGAGGGGCGAAGTGGATGAATCTATTGCAACGTATAGGACATGAGGAAGGACAATGGGAACGTCGGGAGAATTGGAAAGCCAGGTTGAAGGAAGGGAGACGGCACTAGCTGTAGCAACGCTACATATATATATATATATATTGTAACATAACAAAATTATCACACTAAACATTTGAATTAATGTTACATAAATAAAAGAGAAAGTTCCATAGTGAGTGAGAAGAATAAATTGTTTAAGGATTACGCTAGAAACTGTATAATTAAGTCTATAAAATGTTAATAAAAATGGAAGATAATAAAGAAAACCATTAATTAAAATAACCTACTATGAAAAAACCAGTTAAACCAGCAGTATACCCAGTAGATTGGGGAAGCAGTACAAAAAGGGAAGGACCATAAAAAAAGGAAATAATCTGTGATGAAACCATTTTAATAAGGAAACTACTAATGTGATATTTGAAGAAGGGACGAAACATATCAAGATTCCAACAGAGACCAGAAACAGGAAGAGATATGCCAAAACAAAATGTTAATCATATAATAAATACCATGAGACAAAATTGAAACCGATATAGGTAAACCCCAAACAAGTTACAAGATACAATACTATAAAAACAAATTGTATATTAGTTGTAAGTGTAACATGTCAAAAAATATACCAAAAGAGACTACCATAGAGTAGAACTCACTAAAAAGACTACCAGAGTGTAGAATACAATAAAGTGAAGTGAGATAACAAAATTAAGGAACTACAGAGTGTACAGTGAGAAACATAGTTAAAAAATCTATGAAAAAATCTTCAATGAGGTTTAAGTATTATAAAAAGACTACCATGAGTGTAGAATAATAATAATAAAACCATTGAAATGAAAGACGGTCTAAGGACTGACAACATTACTAGTAATAAGAGTTTTAAATTAGATATAAGGACTATTACATATAAAATGTTTTCTTTAATTATAACTAAATAAATGGTGAGGACAAAAATACCAAAGGACGGTTCATAACTGAAGGTATGCCTAATATTAAGATATTTATTATTTATTATTAATTAAATAATATTTTAGATGTAAGGTGTAAATAGATACACGAGGTTTATTATCACAGTTAAAGTGTTTTCATAAGAATAATACATACACAAGACAGTTAGTGACTGACAGTGTTACTAGTAATAGGAGTTTTTTATGTTTTCTAATTAAATTATGTCTAGGATAAGCTATGTTGTTATCATTTGATGATACAGGAAAAAATAATAGGAATAAGATGTTTTTGTTAAAATTAGGTGATATATGGAAAATAGTTGATAATAAGATGTTTTTGTTAAAATTAGGTGATATATGGAAAATAGTTGATAATAAGATGTTTTGTTAAAATTAGGCATAAGATGTTCATGTTATGGTTCAATGATGTTATTAGTATAAAGAAAGTTTAGTAGATACAAGATATTCTATTGTAATTAAAATCATGTCATTTAATTTTCCATTGTGTAAGTCAGAGAGGCAAGTAGGGCATAAAAATGTAATAGTTTTATTCAAATCAGTAAACCATGTATAATGTACAAACAGACCCACCAAGACACTATGTTTGTAAACACAGAATGGCCTATAAAAAAAAAAAAAAAAACTATCTATCAAAGAATTAATCTATGTAATAGGAATAGAATTCAATACATACAATACAGAAATTGAAAATATAATTAATACAGATACAGTTAATAGCAAATAGAATGACAAAAGAAAGAAAACTAACTTCTTTTGGAAACAGTCAAAAATAGGCTTATGATAGTAATCAAATCAGACTAAACAGCAAATTAATCAATATTGAAATGTTTTAATAACCAAATTATTAACAACAAAGTAATTACGGAGTTATTAGGTGTATTCCATGGAAATATTATACCGAAAAAACAAATAAAAACCTTTAAAACACTGAATTTGTACAAAATATGAGACATACAATTATTATGCAAAATTGTAATTTTTGGGCTTAAATGAGTTTGAAACAAACCCAGCTATATATCAAAAGATGTAAAATTAAATAATCAATATTACTGAATAGTTAGATTCATGTAAAATTAAGAAATATTTGAAATACAGTAAAAAATAAGAAAACTTGTTATGTATAGTTAGATAGTGAAACAAGTCTTAGACAGATATTTTATAATTAAACAATATGAAGAGGAAAAAGACATACCACAAATTGCCCTAAAACGACGACGTTGCGTCGTTTAGTCTATTGTTAATCGCAAAGCTGAACAGTTGAAAAATGTATTAGTGGAGTTTTGAAACCAAATAATTTATATTAAAACCAAGTGTGGTTATGTGGCGTGTAACGGAGATGAACTAACAAGTGAAATAATATTATTTATCTATGTCTAACACTTCACAAGTTTCCAAAAACACAGAATAACACCATAAAACTTAACGCCAGAAATCGACAGCCATTTTGATCAATTTTTGGAACAAATTCACAAAACCAACACGCATATTTGAACACTACACTACACAAGAGATCCATCCAGAATTCGACATCGCAGACGACGAGGGGACATTCAACACTATATTTTGGAACAACACCACTTCGCAGGAAAAGGGAACATCGTTTTATTTCTGTGGGAGAAGATCTTCAATTCCAACGGCGTCATAGCAGATTGAAACCAAGCAGACGGCGGCCATTGCTGAATTTCTCACATAGACGGTGCAGTGCTACCTGGAGCAGAGTGACGTCATTTCTTCGACTTGGTTCGAATTTTAAATAATTTCTTTCTAATTGACAATTGTAATAATAATTTTGTTCTATTTCAGATGTTAACATTTAGTTTAAGAATACCTGTTAAATGTATCTTGTTCCTTGCCCTCTGACCATTTCGACTCGTTCAAAGAACCATAAATTTAAACTTGTAAAAAATATATGTGTTGATTTTTCTCATTGCCGACTGTGGCGAATATTAGCCAGTGCCTGGGACATGCGCAGTCTGACTGGCGCACAATTTTGAATGAATAAACGCAAATCAGTATTCAGTTACCAGCATTGTTTTTATTTCTACCATTAATGTTATTATTATTTTTTATTAAGCAAAACATAATTCACATTGAGAGCATAGATATAGAAGGAAATTACAACCTCAAATAATTAATTAATTATCAATTAATTAAATTAAATTATTCAGTCAAATTCGATACAAGCACAAGAAAAAAATATTTGCAAAATTTTTAAAGTTTGATATATTTGTTATTTATCAATCCAACACACTTAGTTATAACATATTCTTATCATCAATATCTTTATATTTTGTTTATTATTATACTTGAAATATATTACTATTTGACTAGCCTAACCAGTGGGACTTTAAGGAGTCAGACTAACCCAGTGATAAACAAAATATTGATACATATCAACACATATTTCAATTTCAATTATATTTTTATTTTTATATTTGTAATATTGGCGTTTCCAAAGAAGGAGCTTATTAAAACAAACGTTCATCAATTATATATATCATACCAATCAATTCTAAGTTTTATTTTTATTTATATTTGTAATATTTATATTACAAATTGACTTGCCCAACTAGTGGGGCTAAAGGAAGAGCACAATACCCTTGTTAGCACAAAAGATACACACACAATATATCTATATATATATCAATTAATTATATTTATTTTTATTTATATTTGTAATATTTATATTACAAATTGGCGTCCAACTTAAGGGGCTTTAAATAGGAAGTAATAGTGTTGTAAAATAAGGACGATTGTCCAATTTCCTATTTTTAGCTTGGCAACGATCAACAGGTCAGAAGAGGGAGCGAGATGCACAGGAGAGCTACATCAAGAAAAAGGGCTATGGAGGCCGAACAGGAGATAGACATGGAGGATAAAGAAGCGACACCAGTGGAAGATGTGGAGTTAATGTTACCGCCAGCAGAACCAAATAAGCCTGCACCACAGAAGGAACAGCCGGAGGAATCCACCGCAAAGGAAAATACAAAACTTGATCAAATGATGGAGATGTTACTCCGAGAATTTAAAACGACCAAAGAAGAATTGGGTAATAAAATCGGAGATACCAACAAGAAAATCGAAGAAAATAGTAAGGAAATGAAGAACGATAACCTACGGTTGAAGGAGGAATTAAGATAAAGCAGCAAGAAGATGGAGGAGGAAATGAAGAATGATAACCGGCAATTGAAAGAAGAATTAAGAGAAAATAGTAAGAAGATGGAGGAGAAAATGGAAGAAAACAGTAAGAAGATGGAGGAGAAAATGGACGAAATAAAGAACGAAAATAAATTACTAATGGAGGAAAATATTAAGAAGATCGAGGAGAAGATGGAGGAAAATATCCAGAAGATGGAGGAGAAAATGGAGGAAATAAAAACTGACAATAAACAATCAAAGGAGGAATTGACCCAGATAAGCCAGAAACTGGAAGAAACCAATAAAAAGATGGAGAATAATAGTCAGCAATTGAGAGAAGAATTGAAGGAGACGAACCAGGAGAACATGAACCGGTTAGACGGAAAAATGGAAATATTGAAGGATGAATTAAGCCAGAAGATAGCTGAAAACAATGAGACAATCAGCAAGAAAGTAGAAGAGGAAATAACGGTAATCGAACAAAGGGTTGCCAGAGCTGACGAAAAATGGAGTCAAACCGAACAAGAAGTACGGAGTATCAGAACAGAAATAAATACGAAGGTTAACACCATTGAAGAAACGACTAGGAAGACGTTGGAGGAAAAACTAAAGGAAACACGGGAAGACTGGGAGCGAGTGCAGGACCGATTCACAGAAAAATGTGACGGCATAGAAGCTGCTGTGACCAGTATCAACAGTCAGGTACGACAGAACCAGACCGATATAGACCTATTCCATAGTCGACCGACAACCATTACCAGTTGTCCCAACAGTGAAAATCGTGAAGGGATTAACTTCAGGTTTTATAAAAATAAACCCATGGAATTCCTAGCAAGAATCGAGGAATACTTTGCCAAACACAGAGGTAATCGCTGGAGGGAGAATAAAGAGGTGCTGGACGAATCATTCAAGGAAATAGCAGACAATTGGTGGATGGCAATAAGAGACGAGGTGACCGACTATCAACAATTCAGAAGGCTATTCAAAGCCAAATATTGGTCGGAATCAACGCAAAATATCGCCAGAGACGGGATATGTCATGGGAAGTACAACCCATATGGGAACCAAACTTTAACGGCGTACTTTTTGGGAAAGGTGTGCGTGGCCAAACATCTAGAGCCCCGAATACCGGAAGAATGCCTGGTCAGCAAACTCTCATACCACTACGAGGAGGATATTATCAGAGCCAGACGAAATAGTCAAATAAAGACGGTGCAAGCCATGACCGAGCTTTTAGAGATGTACGAGCACGAAGACTATTACCGTCAAAGTCGCAGGAGGTATGAAAAGCCGGAACCAAGGAATAACAATAGTAATTTGAATAGTAATAATAATCGGCAGAATGTGGGTAATAATAATAATTATAATCCCACAAATCGGAATAATGCCGAGTACAATTATAACCCTAGAAATAACAATAATTTGCCGAGGCTTAACCATAATAATAATAATAGTAATATTCCTCGTATGAATAATAATAATAACAACAACCACAACAATAATAATAATAATAATAATAATAATAGCCGTCCACAAAATAACAACGGTTATTATAATCATAATAGTAACTATGTTCAAAATGGTCAGAGGAACCCCAACCTTTCTAATAATAATAATTATCATGGTAATTATAACCGAAATTACCCAAGTGGAGGTAACCACAATTACAGGGCATATCGACCTAATGTTAATTACATCCGAGCAGAAGGCAGTGGACACAGGAGGTACCAGCCTCAAAGAAGGAGCCGATACTACGAGTACGAGACTTTCCAAGGGAGCCAGGGAAGTAATCGGTACAGAGAGTACGAGCCCAGACGTAGTTCCAGCTTGGATAATCAGCGCAGACTACCTGTAGCAGAAGCCCAACCAGACGATCGAGCAGAACCAAACGAAACAGCCTCAGGACTTCAAGCTGACGCTTCCAACGGCCTGATCCGTAATGAAGCGGAACATTTAAACGAACGGAGGCAGTAATAAAACCCAATGACCCTTTACTGCTCCAATCTGCTGGGTTTAATCAAGTAGGTATGAATGTGAAGAAAAACAGAAAAAATTTTACCATAATATACAGCAATTATTTAAAGGATATCCGTAAGGACCTATTAGAAGAAAGTGAGCTTAATATTAAAAATAATGATAATGAAATAATATACATAACCGCAGAAATTGAAGGTATTTCTGTTCCTATAATGATAGACACTGGAGCCAATGTCTCCATAATAAATCGAAATGAATTGGACCGGATACAGCAGGAATGCCACAAAAACTTACCGGTACTACCTATTAATAACATTGTACTTGTAGGAGCTACCGGCCGACAGAACAAGACCATAAGAAAGCAGGTATCCCTCAATGTCAAAAGTCAGGGCATTAGTGTGGATATGATATTTCTTGTTGCAGCCGGATTACCTTTCAACATCATGATAGGATGCGACATATTGCGCCGAAACTCAGCAATTATCGACTTGTGCCGAGGAAAGGTATCACTCTTTGCTGAAGGTTCAACCTGGATAGCCAATTTAATTGATAACAAGACTTTAGACTCCAGACAACTTCTCGACCACCAAAATAAGGTGAATTACTTATCTAACCACTCAACAAACAATAAGCCAGTACATCAAGATTCGGAGGAAGACCTATGGAAACAAAAGATCCAAGAGATACGTAACTTCCAGTGCCACAATACTAACGAGCAACTAACGGAAGACCAGCGGAATCAATTGGTAGAAATATATGACAAATATCGAGCTGTATTTTCTGACGAACCTGGAAAGATCCGGAACTACCAATGCTCAAAACGATTCAGAGAACCGGTAGAATTCAACCGAAAGTCATACCCAATAGCACAATCTTTGAAAGAAGCCGTACGATCAGAGATCCAGAATATGATCCGTAGAGATATCATCGAGAGCAGTCAATCGCCATACACTAGCCCAATTGTGGCCATACAAAAGAAAAATGGGAAGGTAAGACTTTGCCTTGACGCTCGGGAGATAAATAAGATGATAATAAACGATCGTACCTCACCTGGCGAAATTGATGAAATTTTGAAGAGGTTCCACGGAACACGATTCATTACCACTTGGGATACGGTATGCGGCTATTGGCAAGTGGAGTTGCACCCAGCAAGCCGGCAATACATGGCGTTCATCTTCGAAGGGCGCAATTATCAGTTTAAGAGATTGCCCTTCGGGTTGGTTAATTCAGTAGCTGTTTTTGTCGCCTGTATGGATCATATACTAGGACCAGAAGCGCTCCAATTCACAACTGTCTATGTTGATGATCTCCTAATAACATCAACCAGCTGGGAGGAACACTGTTATCGTGTGGAGTATGTTTTGAAGAAGCTTGCTGAAAATAATGTCACCCTTAAACTGGACAAGTCCAAGCTTATAGCTAAAGAAGTTCAATTCCTGGGTTTCCAGCTAAACAGTCAAGGAATAACACCATCAACAGAAAAGGTAGACGCCATACAACGATTCCCTACACCAAAAAACAGAAGGCAACTACAATCATTTTTGGGCCTATGTAACTATTATAGGAAGTTCCAGAATAATTATTCCGAACTAACAGCCCAGTTTCAGTACCAGTTATCGTCCAAGAATAAATGGCGATGGGGTCAAGAACAAGACGAGACCTTCAAATCAATTAAAGAGAAATTCTTAGATGCAGTAATGCTCAACCATCCAGATTTTAACCGACCCTTCTTTCTAAACTGTGACGCTAGTAACATTAGCTTGGGTTCAACACTGTACCAAGAAGATGAAAGTGGAAACCATCTAGTAGTGAGCTTTGCTAGCAGAACCCTTAACCAGTGTGAGAAGAACTATAATGTGACGGAAAAAAAACTGCTAAGTGTAGTCTTTGCCTGCGGGAAGTTTCGGACGTATATCCTCGGATATCCGGTGACCGTCCGAACAGATCACAAGTCAATATCATTTCTAAGAAGGTGCAAATTAAGCCATGGGAGATTGACCAGATGGGTACTCGCCCTACAGGAATATGATATACAGTGGGAGTATGTTCCTGGAAGTAAAAATGTAGTAGCCGACGTATTGTCAAGAGTGAATCTGGAAGAACAAACATTCGAAGGCGAAAAGGAGAGCATTTTGAAAATCTATAACATCATTAAGGACAGATCTGATTTGGAGAAGATAGTGCAGGACATCAGCAAACACCAGCAGTCCGATCCGAAGTTAAACTCTATTAAACTTCGTCTCTCCAACCAAGATGACACAATAAACAAATTTTATTGTATACATAATGGGATTTTATTTATCAAGACATCCCTTGACGAAGACGTTTGGAAGATCATGATCCCTACTACAATTGAAAAGGATATCATCCTGGACTATCACCTACGATACGGTCACATGGGAGCCATGAAGGTGATCAAGGCAATAGAAGAGAATTGTCACATAAAAAGTATCAATAGAAAAACTAGAAACTACCTTAAAACCTGTATGATATGTCAATTGGTGAAAACCAACAATGAAAGAAAGGAAGGTATGATGATACCAATTACCTCACAAGCCAAACTGGAAAAGGTCTTTCTGGACATATGTGGTCCATTTCCCCGCAGTGGCGGACGCCATCGATACAAGTATATTGTTATTATGATGGATCATTTTACAAAATTTACAAAACTATACCCTGTGAACAGAGCCACCACTCTGAAGACTCTAGCAATAATAACACATCATTACATTCCAGAGGTAGGATGCCCGACATCCATAATCACCGACCATGGAACGCAATTTAAGGGTTGGCGGTGGAGAAACACTCTGAATACATTGGGCATTAAGACATACAAGACGTCTGTCTACCACCCCAGCAGCAATCCAGCGGAGAGGGTACTGCGAGAGGTCGGAAGAATATTACGAACTTATTGCTATAATCAACAAAAGAAGTGGCAAGAATATTTATTAGCGACTGAAGAATTCCTTAATTTGTCATATCACACCGCTATTGGTACCACGCCATACACGGCAATGTATGAAAGACCACCTCCGAGAGAAATACAAGACATAATAGAGTTCCCCAGGAGTCAAGAATACAAATTCAATCGAATCAGATTCTACAATAAATTGGCTGAAGACCAGGAAAGGCGCAAGAACAAATATCAAAAGGCTGTTAAGAAAATAATAAGATATGAAGTCGGAGAAAAGGTACTGCTAAAAAACAGGGAATTAACCAGTACTTTGGAAGGCATTACCAAAAAGTTATTACTGCTGTATACCGGCCCATACCTGATTGTTAAAAACAATAATAATAATACATATGTACTAAAGGATATCATTTCGAATAAAGTAAAAGGAACTTATAATCAGTTATCCATTAAAAAATATTTGGAGGACTCATAATTATGAGTTAAAACTATTATGAAGAAATTGTGAATTTTGATAAAAATAAAACTACAAAATTCAAAAAATATAGTAAGTACAACTTACACCAAATAATCGAACAATTGTGAATGAAAAAAAAAAAAAAAAAAAAAAAAAGAATTTTGATAAATAAAAAATTACCAAATTCAAAAATCCGTAAGTACAACTTACAACAAAACATTTGAAGGATTATTGTGAATAAATAAAAAGAATTTTGAACATAATAAGCTTCAAAATTCAAAAGCAATAGTAAGTACAAGCTACACAAATATTCAAAGACTATTATGCAAGTAAAAAGAATTTGGATGGAGATAATAATTGTCCAAATTCAAAATAATTAGTAAGTACTACTTACACAAACATTCAAAGACTATTATGAATGCAAAAAGAATTTTGAGGAATAATAATTTCAAAATTCAAAACAATAATAAGTACAACTTATACCAAAATATTTGAAAAACAACTATGAACAAGAAAGAATGTAGTTGAATAAAAATGTCTAAAATTAAAAGACAGTAAACTCACATCATTACTCATACAAATGATGAGAAATAACTCTGAAATATGAAAAAAGATTTTGTAAGAAAGAGATACAAAATTCTAAGAGAGAAAGGAAACCAGAATGTCATATGACTTAATCGAACAAATTAACCAAACTCACAAAGAAAATAATTTAATAAAAATGGAACAATGAAGAAGGACCAGCTCACTAAAGACCAAATAGTGAGACCAAAAAACAAAAAAAAAAAAACCTGATATTAATAATGATAATGCTGTTACAACAACCACTGTTATAGTGAAAGTGATAAAGAATTAATTCATGTTATACCATGGGCAATAAAAGTAACTCAATGGATACCAGATGGTAGAAAGAGTAAATATAAATACTACTTACTATGTAAACATGATGAAATGTATATTATACCACATACCTAAACCACCTAATATGGAATAAGCTTTAAGAGAGAAGAAGAGTCAAGTGTATAAAAGTATTAATTAATATAACGTATTATGAAGTGAAGAATCTAAAGATGTTTATTTTAGTCAAAAATGACTACTTTTACTGTTTATTTATTTTTATGACTGGATGTAGAAAATGCCATCAGTCTTATGTGTTGAGCAGAGATGATAATACCTCTGGACTCAATTGAAGTATTGGACAGCAGGGATTGAAGCCAAAAGTGCCACTCTGAACTGTTCCAATTAATTTGTTAGGGAATGTTAGGGAGTAAACATACTGGTGAGGAAGCACCAAATAAGAAGGAATATAAAATGATAATGTTATACACAAGATTGAAGATCACTTATCAATGAAAAAAGAAACTAATGAAGGAGATACACATCAGCTGAGAGGAAGCAATGGTGGAAAAAGAAGGTATATAAAGTGAAAACATGTAATCACGGAGAAATGTAAATACAAAAGAATTAGTAGTAATTATTTCATCCATACAGAGTATGATCTGAACTAATCACTTTTACAGGAGAGCATATGTAACATAACAAAATTATCACACTAAACATTTGAATTAATGTTACATAAATAAAAGAGAAAGTTCCATAGTGAGTGAGAAGAATAAATTGTTTAAGGATTACGCTAGAAACTGTATAATTAAGTCTATAAAATGTTAATAAAAATGGAAGATAATAAAGAAAACCATTAATTAAAATAACCTACTATGAAAAAACCAGTTAAACCAGCAGTATACCCAGTAGATTGGGGAAGCAGTACAAAAAGGGAAGGACCATAAAAAAAGGAAATAATCTGTCATGAAACCATTTTAATAAGGAAACTACTAATGTGATATTTGAAGAAGGGACGAAACATATCAAGATTCCAACAGAGACCAGAAACAGGAAGAGATATGCCAAAACAAAATGTTAATCATATAATAAATACCATGAGACAAAATTGAAACCGATATAGGTAAACCCCAAACAAGTTACAAGATACAATACTATAAAAACAAATTGTATATTAGTTGTAAGTGTAACATGTCAAAAAATATACCAAAAGAGACTACCATAGAGTAGAACTCACTAAAAAGACTACCAGAGTGTAGAATACAATAAAGTGAAGTGAGATAACAAAATTAAGGAACTACAGAGTGTACAGTGAGAAACATAGTTAAAAAATCTATGAAAAAATCTTCAATGAGGTTTAAGTATTATAAAAAGACTACCATGAGTGTAGAATAATAATAATAAAACCATTGAAATGAAAGACGGTCTAAGGACTGACAACATTACTAGTAATAAGAGTTTTAAATTAGATATAAGGACTATTACATATAAAATGTTTTCTTTAATTATAACTAAATAAATGGTGAGGACAAAAATACCAAAGGACGGTTCATAACTGAAGGTATGCCTAATATTAAGATATTTATTATTTATTATTAATTAAATAATATTTTAGATGTAAGGTGTAAATAGATACACGAGGTTTATTATCACAGTTAAAGTGTTTTCATAAGAATAATACATACACAAGACAGTTAGTGACTGACAGTGTTACTAGTAATAGGAGTTTTTTATGTTTTCTAATTAAATTATGTCTAGGATAAGCTATGTTGTTATCATTTGATGATACAGGAAAAAATAATAGGAATAAGATGTTTTTGTTAAAATTAGGTGATATATGGAAAATAGTTGATAATAAGATGTTTTTGTTAAAATTAGGTGATATATGGAAAATAGTTGATAATAAGATGTTTTGTTAAAATTAGGCATAAGATGTTCATGTTATGGTTCAATGATGTTATTAGTATAAAGAAAGTTTAGTAGATACAAGATATTCTATTGTAATTAAAATCATGTCATTTAATTTTCCATTGTGTAAGTCAGAGAGGCAAGTAGGGCATAAAAATGTAATAGTTTTATTCAAATCAGTAAACCATGTATAATGTACAAACAGACCCACCAAGACACTATGTTTGTAAACACAGAATGGCCTATAAACAAAAAAAAAAACTATCTATCAAAGAATTAATCTATGTAATAGGAATAGAATTCAATACATACAATACAGAAATTGAAAATATAATTAATACAGATACAGTTAATAGCAAATAGAATGACAAAAGAAAGAAAACTAACTTCTTTTGGAAACAGTCAAAAATAGGCTTATGATAGTAATCAAATCAGACTAAACAGCAAATTAATCAATATTGAAATGTTTTAATAACCAAATTATTAACAACAAAGTAATTACGGAGTTATTAGGTGTATTCCATGGAAATATTATACCGAAAAAACAAATAAAAACCTTTAAAACACTGAATTTGTACAAAATATGAGACATACAATTATTATGCAAAATTGTAATTTTTGGGCTTAAATGAGTTTGAAACAAACCCAGCTATATATCAAAAGATGTAAAATTAAATAATCAATATTACTGAATAGTTAGATTCATGTAAAATTAAGAAATATTTGAAATACAGTAAAAAATAAGAAAACTTGTTATGTATAGTTAGATAGTGAAACAAGTCTTAGACAGATATTTTATAATTAAACAATATGAAGAGGAAAAAGACATACCACAAATTGCCCTAAAACGACGACGTTGCGTCGTTTAGTCTATTGTTAATCGCAAAGCTGAACAGTTGAAAAATGTATTAGTGGAGTTTTGAAACCAAATAATTTATATTAAAACCAAGTGTGGTTATGTGGCGTGTAACGGAGATGAACTAACAAGTGAAATAATATTATTTATCTATGTCTAACACTTCACAAGTTTCCAAAAACACAGAATAACACCATAAAACTTAACGCCAGAAATCGACAGCCATTTTGATCAATTTTTGGAACAAATTCACAAAACCAACACGCATATTTGAACACTACACTACACAAGAGATCCATCCAGAATTCGACATCGCAGACGACGAGGGGACATTCAACACTATATTTTGGAACAACACCACTTCGCAGGAAAAGGGAACATCGTTTTATTTCTGTGGGAGAAGATCTTCAATTCCAACGGCGTCATAGCAGATTAAAACCAAGCAGACGGCGGCCATTGCTGAATTTCTCACATAGACGGTGCAGTGCTACCTGGAGCAGAGTGACGTCATTTCTTCGACTTGGTTCGAATTTTAAATAATTTCTTTCTAATTGACAATTGTAATAATAATTTTGTTCTATTTCAGATGTTAACATTTAGTTTAAGAATACCTGTTAAATGTATCTTGTTCCTTGCCCTCTGACCATTTCGACTCGTTCAAAGAACCATAAATTTAAACTTGTAAAAAATATATCTGTTGATTTTTCTCATTGCCGACTGTGGCGAATATTAGCCAGTGCCTGGGACATGCGCAGTCTGACTGGCGCACAATTTTGAATGAATAAATGCAAATCAGTATTCAGTTACCAGCATTGTTTTTATTTCTACCATTAATGTTATTATTATTTTTTATTAAGCAAAACATAATTCACATTGAGAGCATAGATATAGAAGGAAATTACAACCTCAAATAATTAATTAATTATCAATTAATTAAATTAAATTATTCAGTCAAATTCGATACAAGCACAAGAAAAAAATATTTGCAAAATTTTTAAAGTTTGATATATTTGTTATTTATCAATCCAACACACTTAGTTATAACATATTCTTATCATCAATATCTTTATATTTTGTTTATTATTATACTTGAAATATATTACTATTTGACTAGCCTAACCAGTGGGACTTTAAGGAGTCAGACTAACCCAGTGATAAACAAAATATTGATACATATCAACACATATTTCAATTTCAATTATATTTTTATTTTTATATTTGTAATATTGGCGTTTCCAAAGAAGGAGCTTATTAAAACAAACGTTCGTCAATTATATATATCATACCAATCAATTCTAAGTTTTATTTTTATTTATATTTGTAATATTTATATTACAAATTGACTTGCCCAACTAGTGGGGCTAAAGGAAGAGCACAATACCCTTGTTAGCACAAAAGATACACACACAATATATCTATATATATATCAATTAATTATATTTATTTTTATTTATATTTGTAATATTTATATTACAATATATATATATATATATATATATGGATTAAAGGAGTCCAAAAAGATTTAGGAAAAAATAAGGCACACGCAGAAGAAGCAATTGAAAGAGAGGTTTCTCGGGCAAAAGTGTTAAAAATGGAAGGAGTCCAGGGTAGGAGAGAGAAAAACGCAGCTTGAAAGACGACTGAAGACAGGAAGAAGAGACACAGATGAAAAGATTAAAGAATATTGGAGAAAAATAAAAATAAAAGAGAGTAAAGAATTGAAATTGGCATGTAGTCCTTACTTGGCCGATACAAAAAAAAATAAGGAGAAGAAGAAGAAAGGTGAAGGAAGCGGGGGAAGACTAGGTGGAGAATGATGATTGGTAGGTGGAAACGGAGAGAAAGGATGAGGTGGAGAAGAAGGGAGTGGGAGGGTTTTATAGAATGTACTATACGCACACCAGTTTTGCTGCCGAGACTCCTGAAGAGCGGAGTGTCTACTAAATGATAGTGTGTGCGGGCTTGTGTTGGTGGGGTATTACTGGTTCTGAAAACATTATTAAGACGTTCAGAAGACGTATTTAGTTGTTATTTTGTGTGCGTATTAGATTGTGCGTTCGTACATTGTATGTCAGTGTAATTTACTGAATATTTTGTTAAAGTGTGTTTTCTTATTCGTTACAAGAAATGGCGTGTGAGAGACAGTCAAGTCATATCGAAAGTTTGTTAAACGTATTTTAAATGTGTAGTATTACAGTAATGCGTGCAGTGGAATGGCATATGTCACCACATTCCTTGTTCGGTTGCAAAGGTGAACAGCTGATAGTACGTATTGATTCTGTTGTACGTTTATGTGATAAAAACTTTATTAATTATTCATAACAACAGTAGAAACAGCTACACCTATCTGGCGGACTTCGTAATTCGTATACGGTATCTCTCTACTGGAACCATCAGCAGTGAAATTCGCCAAAGTTGGCTTTCCGACTTACTACAGAGTTCGTTATTTACAGTATTAACGAATATAGAAAAATCATTATTATAATATGCAAAATTTAATTGGTTATTCTGCTTCGAGATCCTTAAAAATATTTATTATTTTTACAAAAAACTTAATTGTCGCAACGACTATTGTAATTCGCTTTTTCTAAACAGTTCGATTTAACAATTCTTTTTAAATTAGTAATTCCTCAAAATATTTATTATTAGACTAAATCAGGCTTATGTTTCCATCAGTTAGTGACTACATACAAATATAACGGACTCTTGGTTACAATAGAGTGTGCTAAGTGCTAGCTGAATTTGGCCAGTTTCAGTTAATATGGGAGCACTCCACACACCCAAAATTAAGTAATTGTTAGTATCACCCACAAAAATTGCTTTAGTCTGCACATCATTTGATTGTTTATCGGTTCTAACCGGCACATTGTTTTTTTGTTGTTTTATTAACCATTTATTCATTGATAAATTAGATGTAATAGTATGTAATAAATACAAAAAACGTACGTAGTAACTAAACTAATAACTAACAAATAATCACTGAGAGTGGGAATACACGCATGAAAATACGAACTAAACTGTCACACGCCGAACACGTATTTATTAATAAGAGGTTATAGTGGAAACGCTGAGGGAAGTACACAAACGTCATCACTGCGCAGACTTGCGCAGAAACCAAAATACGTCCATGAACGCTATATTAAGGCTGTCCAGTGTCACGCGTGGTTAGATTTTCTTGTGGTTTTTTTTAGCTATTTTAAACTATGTATTTCTTGCTTCTATTTAAAAAATCATTTAATCAGTAAAACGTTGCGAATTTTTCAGGTTTTCTGTACTTTTATGTAAGGTACTTATGTATTTAATTACATACAGACCCTATTATGTATTATTAGTCACTTGATATAGATGTATATCTAGTGACTTTATTAGGCGCTTATTTTAATTAGATTATTTTTTTAAATAACATATTTTCGTAACTTTCGTAAAATGTTTCTGCGACCCTGCATCTTGCTTTCTGACCCGGTACCGGGTCGCGACCCGGCATTTGGGAAACGCTGGCATAGAGTATTGTTGTATGGTAAGGACGATTACACGGGAAAGAGTTAATATCTTAAATAATTTTCTCTCTCTAGTGTTTACTGAAATATGTGGATTACCTAAGAGAAGGTGTACATTTATGTAATAGTATTAACAATATTCCAAATAATTATGTAAATGTTCTTCTAAAATAACGTAAACGTCCTTCGTATAAATTTATTATACACAAGGTTCACAAACCACAAATCCGGAAATTGTAAAAATAAAGCAAATCATTATTCAATTATATTTATTTAAAAGAGCCAAATACAGTGAAACAAAGCTAACATTTCAATTTTGTGTTGTCAGAAAAGGACGGGTGTAGAGGTTAGTTGTTACGGAAAACTTACGATGAACTTATGTAAGATAGCATAATTTTTATCATTTTAGTTTAACAAACAATTTTTCTAACTTTTCTGTGTTCCTTTTTTTATTTAAATATTTATGTTTAGATAACTGAAATACTGTTAAATTCATTATCATTCCGTCATAACTATTTCTTAAACTTTGTTGTAATAAAATTAATAGTCAGCGTTTAATATTAGTGACTTGAAAAGAAAATTATAAAACAAATTTATGAATAAAAAGGTATAACGTCCTGCATTTTAAATATAAAACAAAATCGGTTTCAACGCGGGAGAAATAATTTATATCTGTCTTTAACCTGATTTATGCAAAATTGGATACTTGTACAGCACTGAGTAACGGATGGTAAATGTGAAATAAAAAATTGTGAAATCGACACGTTTGCTTCCGTTATATTTAGCCGACGGAAATTTATCTCAGCTGCATTTCACGTATTAAGCGATAAGACTGAACGATGAATATTGAAACGTAAATCACTGAGACACTGCAAATCCTCAGATCAACACTACGCATTTCAATATAAATTCTGAGATAAAGACGCGTCTGTATGATCGCCTTTCCTTTCCGGACGGTTTACTTACACTAGCGTACAACCTGTAATCGCGTACAATCTATTGTCATTCCTCTAATTGCCAGAGCTTAAACGATCGTAAGCTGTGACAGCTCTACCAATATTCCAGACACACCGCGTAAAATATTCACTCTCGGATATTGCCAAAGTACTATTGTATTATTTGGAACTCATCTTGCTGTTTTCTACGATTGGTGATAAGCGTTATTTAATTTCTCATCGGATCGAATTTAAAGCTACACCTAATTAAAAGTTGAGGTTTCCAATCCAAATAATAATGAGGTAAATCGTTAGAAAAATGTGCTTCCGTTAATCACCGGACTAGTGTAAGGCAACAAGTTGACACAATGCGTGTTCTTCATAAAGACATGTTTCCATCACTCGTTATGAGCAATAAAATTGTAGTCTCGTTACTCTTCAGTTTATCTTTAAAACAGATGACTTTTCCGATAATTTAGGAAAAAATCAGTTGGTCATTGGCAATGTGGTAACTGCTTACATCGTTTAGCTTGAAAGTTTTCGTCTTTCTAGAGCTCTTATTTTGCTATTTAATTCTTTTTTATTAAGGAAAATTAAATAAGAAAATTAGGTGTTTCTCCTGACTTTACATAACACAAAATGTAGAGCAATAAAATATAAACTTGTCTTCACATATACGAAATAACGGTTCCTACACTTCGACTTTGGTAAAAGGGAGAGTGTTTTTGAAATAAGGTTTTCAGAGCTGTGAGGTTTTTTGAGATGAGGGGCATGAGGGAATAGATGAAATAGGGAGGGGATACAACTGGTTGAATGAGTGTATAATGAGAAGGTTCTTGACACAAAACACAAAAGGTTCTTGAATAAAGGAAAACTCAAACATTGTAGATACTATCCCGAAGAAGATCGGAAACTGGATTGGACATGTTATAAGAAAAAGTAGGGTGCAATAGAAAACCCAGTACACGTATATACAAGGCTGTGTGCTTACTGAACACAATTATGGTGTGTATTAAGATATTCTTGTTAGTTTCATTTAATATAAAACATATGACTATGTAGTGAACCACGTTTCCTTTTCTAACTTCAAATCTTTTCACTAGGTTCCGAAGTCGTTTTTTAATTGGCAGAAAATTAAATTTAAGTCGGAGTTGATTGTAGTAAATTCCTGAAAAGTTCTGACATTAATTGCAACATGTTACGCGTATTACAAGGAGACGGATTCGTAGTACGTGTGATGTAATTTTGAATTAATTAAGATTGATGAAGGCTGACGCTACTGGAACCGTGATTCGAACTTAATCTTACTAAAGTGTGCGGTAAGAGAACACGCTCTCGCAAGGATCCCTTTCAATGCATTAGCCACACGCCAGTCGGGTTTTGTTATGCATTGCATAACATGGATGATTTATAAGATATATACACATACAATACAACATTCCCAAAATGTACAGATAATTTTCAAAACACACCATTGGCTTATTTGTTAAATTTATATTATGATACATAAATAACTAATAATATTTACTCCTAGCTTCTACGTTTACGTATTTCCACAGATATATCTATAAGGCCTGTATCAAGTACTTTTCTCAAATATACATGCCTGATGACACATGTAATGTTCTTTAAAATTATTACTTACCTACAGTTTTATGAAAAAAGTCCAAAATTAGCAAGAAGTGTTCACAGTATTAACTTTGTCCAGTTATTAAATGACTTACATAGAATTTGTATTTTGAGTAATGTCCCTCATAACGTTATGCACCGCCCAGAATGTACAATTTTTTTTTAATTTGAAATTTCCTTTTTTCTCTGTAGTGCCTATAATGGTAAAATGTTTGCATACAATACAATCGGTGTTTGTTTACAGTTTTGTTGATAATATTTGTTTACTCTGAATGAATATTTAAATGTTTTAAAATTATTATCACTTTAAAATTTCTAGTGTAAAACAATTGTAAACTAAAACCTATTAGCAGATTTTGAGTAAAATTCTCATTAACTTAAATTTCCACATAGATTTTTGCAAATCTATAAAAATTTTGGTATACGTTTTGAGTTTTAGCGTGCTAAAATATTTTAATTTCCTAGAGTTAACACTATCTTTATATTCTGGCTAAACGTTTCTGTAATTTCTTACTATACATGTTGGCAGTTACTATAATTTCTTGCATTTTTTTAATGTTGGCACACTTTTGCCTTCCAACCTCCTATCTGGAGAAAGGGAGTCAATCTAAATAACAAGAGAAGTCTAATAAAAGTGTTAGGTGAGTCATGCCAATTCTAATAAAAGGTGAGTCATGGCAATTCTTACGAAAATCGGTTGATGTATATGTATTCAAATGTTATGGGAAACATACTCTAGACAGACAGACAGAATAAGCCAATCAGTTAAAATTAAAAACGTGCTTTGTTCATTCAAAAACTTCTGAACATTACACATGTTTACTTCATTTTATTTATTTGTTGTTGATCATGGCTTCATCAAGTAATCAGCACGCAATTATCAAATGGGAAACAGGAATTTGCTTATCAGTCCGTCTATAAAGGTTGGATAAGGACAGACTAGTCACAGACAATACTTACATTTATTCTCTAAAAACAACACACGGGCGCTCGGGCAATGCACGTCCACAAACGGCACTAATTTATTTCATACTATGGACTGCCGGTGGGTTGCATCGGAAAACCCTCCATGTGGTCAGTTTCTGATGTGGTGATACTTTCTCCTAGTCGTATTGTGAGGTCATGCATTTCAAGTGTTAAAAACTGTTGATTCTTTCAAAAGTTTAGTGCCAAAAACTCGACATATGGAGATAGATAGAGTCGAGTTAAAGTTAATAACTCTCTACCCTCGATCAATTTGGTTTCTGATAAAAGCCCAAAAGAAAAGAAAATAATTAAGTCAGCTTGCTCGAAGCTGGCACCTTAAGTTTTAAATGCTTACTCGTAATAAGAAATAGTGGAATACAGATTCATTTGAGCAAATAAGACAAAGCCTCACTTATTTATTGCCGTGTCTGCATTTTCATCCTTTGGGGAGGACCTAACAAATTCAATTACACTTTCATATTTTCTATACAAGTAACTCAAAGTTTTTTGTAGCTATTAAACAATATTATGATATTAGTGTATTATATTATATTATATTATTATTATTATTACATTAATTATTGTATTATTATATGATTTCATTTTCGGGGCACTTATTTATGAAACTTAAGTACTTTACTCTTAATAGAACACAAAACAATGCAAGTAAAGTACCCGTTCCCTTTAACCGAACAACCCCATTATTGATATTTACACTTTTGGTGAGCAATAGTTTCATTATATGTAATTAATAACGTATCTTATCCATCAAAATAAATTAGTTTATTCGACATGAAAAAGGTAGTTTTCAAAAAATTACCCTCTCCCCCTTTAACTACCCTTTTTGTTTATAGATATTTCATCTATCTTTATTCAGTGGATTATTATAACCTTATTTTCAGGATACTTTATTTATCAAAATTAAGTACTTTACTCTTGTTCAGAAGTAAAACGTTGCAAGTAAACTACCTCTCTCCTTAACCGAATTTCATCAAAATCAATACGCCTTGAGTCCTCTAGAACAAGGACACATATACAAAACATTATTTTATTTTATTTGAATTTGCGGCAGTTATCGTTCGCCGTAGAAAACGTTTCCACATACAGACACAGAGACACACAGGCAGACACCCAGACACTTTTCGGAAAATGACTTTTATTCATGTTTTGAGGATAGTACAATCAGAATCAACCCTTATCTTGAACACGATTTTTTTTCGCGACCACCATTCTTCCATTTCCTTACGGAACGTGGAAGCAAAAGGGAACCTCCAGGTAACTTAGAAGTGTGTGTACGCCCAAAAATATTGCACGCACAAGAACTGCTGTCCTACGGTATCCTATGCTTAACATTCTGCCTGACGCCATACAGTTTCACGTAGCTTGCCGAATGTAGGGTCTATGTGTTCGAAAAATCCTTCATAATGATTTAAACATGTATCCGTAAAAAATTCAAATATTGCAAACCTTAAGTGAAAGTGAGACAGTAAACCGAGTGACGTTTTGCCGCCAGTTCTCATATGTCATAAATAACAACGCAGACGTTATTCAAATAAGTACCCTAATGAGTAATGAAACGCATTTCCATCTGAACGGATACGTAAATTAACAAACCTTTCTGTATTGAGAGCAAGTAACCGTAGAGAAATTCTTCAAGAATCATTGCACACTGCTAAACTTACTGTAAGGTGTGCAATAGCTTCCTTTGGAATAATCTGTCCTCACTTCTTTGACGATGAGAATAGTAATTCCATTACTGTCACATCAGAGCAATATGTCCAAACGATTACCGAATTTTTGTCTCCCCGAGACGCAGAAAACTTTGAAATCATACCAAACTGTATGGAAAGCAACCAGCCCTAAGGCTAAGCGATCAATGGATGCAGTTTAACGAGTTACCTTCAGGAGTGGCAACATTCCGTGCCCCGCAAGATTGCCAACGTGCCACTTTTTCTACTGGGGAAATTTTGAGAGTAAGGTGAAGATTGATCCACCCTTATAAAATATCGACACACTCAAAGTTGGTGTAATTACTGTTCACATGTTACACCGTGTATGGAAAACGTAAAAACTCGACTTCACAAGTGTGTGAGTTGAAATTGTCGCCACATTCGGAGTGTAGTATTCAAAAACTTGTAGTTTCTGCGTGTATTATGTGTACTTCATGTATACTTTCAATTTAGTGTAAATGGTAATTTTACAATCTATAAATAAAAACACAACTGAATTTTTAAAGTCACCCGTATCATTGAGTGGACCTGTATTTTAAGAATTATTTTTACAAATGTTTAAAGGAATTACATCATAGTGGACATCGAAGTACGTTATATTTCAAAAAACCCAAATTACAGCACTTAATTCTCATTATTTATGTAATAGTAAAGCTTTTAGAAAAGAAAATTATTAATATTTTTCATTGTTGTAGTTGTTAATAACAATAAGTTGTTCGTTTCTAAACAACTGATAGAAATTAAATGAAATTATTTAGTTCAATTCAAACCACCAACGATAACAGATGTACTGTCGGTGTCTCTGCGGATAAGTTCAGCTTGTGGCTCCTTTACCCACTGTGAAATACTCAAGGTAATGGAATTTTTGCTACTCTGTCACGATTAGGATACGGGCATCACACTTACACGCACACCCGTTGGCGGGCACATGTCCCTCCTGCGTCCTGCTCTGCAGTCTGCGTGTTGGGAGACTTCAACACGCACTCTGGTGTGCGTGCGCATGTGTTGCCCGCGCGTACAGACACCGCACCGCTGAGCCGACACATGTCCTGCGATGCAGTCTGCGTGTTGGGGGTCCGTGTAAGCGCGCGCCTTGCTTTGACTCCAGCACGCACTCTGATACGTCACGGTGTACGCACACGCTTCGTTGTTTTAATCGTGGCAACCATATTAGTAAAATTTTGCAACTTGAGTGTGTTCACAATGGGCAATTTCAGCCAGGGTTGAATTTATTGTAGAGACAACATAAAAACACCAAAACACGTTACGTGTTCTGGACTACGATTCGACAAAATAAATATATACATTTCTCGTGGACGAACACGTTTTGGGCTTATAATAAATATATTAACAGAAACTAAAAATTTGAGTTTTCTTGTTACATCATGTAACATGTATTTCTGTAATTAATAGTTTCCATTATCTTTAAATTTGTAAAAAATTCTTTAATATATTTGTTTTTCTGTTGTTGGTGTTGCACCAATTGTAGAAGGTGGTGTCGTAAAATGTAGGTTTACTTTGTAAAAGGCTTACCTTTAACACTTCAAAATTAAATTTACGTTAAAGTTAAATTACATATTGTGTTGTCGGTACTGAACGGGGCCGTAGCCGTCCGCTGTAGTTGGTTCAAAAACATTTACTTTATTAACATTATGTCATATAATAATGATAATATTTTCGTTATGTAGTAATAATAAAAGTAATTATTATTATTAACATTATCATTATTATTTTGTTGTTATTACTTATTATTATTACTATTATTAATGATAATGATGATTATTATTTATTTATAGGCCTAATTTAGAACTAAATTTTTCTGTCATTTTTTTGATAAGAGAAATTTAATTTTGTTCACATAACATTAGTACACAGACTGCGACATCTTTCAATGGACCTCACCGGGATCCTTCCTACCCGTCGCCTCATGTCTTTTTTTCATTTTTGACCAGTGGCTCTTGATGTTCTGTGTATGAATGTTCATGTCACTGCAGTATACAGAGTTCAGCGACTGCTAACTCGCAAATGAGTACAATCTTTACTTTGTAGAGAATTGTAGCTCCTCCACCTGTTCGTAATTATAGTAGTTTCAGATTGAACGTTTTTCTCAGTTACATCCAACAAAGCGTTAGCATTCCGTTTATTTACATCCTTCAGGAAGAATTTTTTACTCCTTCTGTCTATCTCTCCGATTACCCACCGAATCTTCACCAGTCGATCCCCGTTACACTTTCTCTTGCGGAATGCACTTTCGTCTATTATCACTGTGTGACCAACACCACCAATATTTGTAGGCCTACAGTTCTGTGACAGAAATATAGTTAATATTTTCCGAAACTCGGAAATTATTTTTCTTGTCTTTTTCGTATTTAATTCGGTTTCTTTTTTAATTATAGAAATCAGCTATTTAAAAGTCCACGCAAATAAAACGCACTACACGGTTTCTGTTGGATTCCGCCCTATGCCAAGAAACGTATTGTCTCGCTCGCAGATTATTTTTTGATCTACATTGGTTTGTCCCCCACCTGTATATCACATTTTTATTAAAACCTTTGTTGAGATACATTTTAGCCCACACTTCAAACACTCAATCCTGTTGCGTGTAATGTTTCAGTCTGTCATACATTTCCTTATTCCGTTGTCCCTCAAGTAATTTCTCAAAGAATTAATACTTTTAAAATACAACACAGAAAATAATATAAACACTTGAAACTTTGAATGTGATTATGAACTTTAAATACAAAAATAGCTGCTCGTGATTCTTATAAGTTAGTATCTCACGTGTTGCACTTATGAGCAAAAATAGTAATGCTGAATGTAGGAGTAGTGGAAGGGGAGGGTGGAATGCCACTTATTCCACCAACGTGGCCCGTCTGGCGGACGGTTACCGCCCCATCAGTACCGAAACCCTTATACTTTATGTCTATAGTTATGCATAATCCCTACTTTAACACACGGAGCTAACTCAGGAATATTGTGATTATTGTGAGTAACTCAGTTAAGTGATTATTGAACTTGGCTGACACTGGTAATAGCATTGGAGGAAGGAATTGACCCCCCTGTTCGCCCCCGTAGTTATGCCACTGCGTCAGAATAATACTGAGTAACCAGCAGCATATATTGGATAATCTGAGCACTTGGAATAGACAGTCATAAACGTATATGCATTTTGGAATAAAATAACTGAATATTCTTTAAAAATAAAATAGTGAATTCTTTGGTGTTAACAAAATTAAATTTCTCATATAAAAAAATGAAATAATTATTGTGTGTTAAATTAGGCCTATGAATACTTAATCATGATCATCATTATTATTATTACTATTACTATTATAAACTGTATTAATATTTACATTAATGTATTACATAATGCTATATATAATCGTGCGCTATTAATATTATATAATAATAAAATAAATGTTTTTGAACTAACTAAATTTATATGCAATGGAAAATGCCACTGAATCCGCTGGACGGGGCCGCCGCAGTAGGTCTACTGTACACCTCTTAACAATAGATGCACCTTTTTAGTGGCCATAAAAATAACCCTTCTTGAAGTGAAGGGTACGAGCATGTAAGCGGACGACTACGGCCCCGTTCAGTACCGACAAACCTACATATTTTTAGTTTTCTTCTTCTTTTCCTCCTCAACCCAAAGCTTTTTTTGTGCTTGCAATTTCTTTCTTTACGTAGACAGCCTCTTGGCCACCACATACCTTCTTCCTTTCCTTACCCGAACCGTGTAGTCCTACCTGGGTCTGTGCCTTCCCCTCCCACTACGCCCTCGATCGGGGCGGTGAACCAGTTTGAATAGCATAGCAGGTGTCCATCCAACGTTTCCTTTCCAAGGTTGATGCAATCATCATTTTTTTTTAGTTTCGTAAGCACATGAATGCACTAAAGTCTCCTTCCCGTACTTACTTCCATACTGTCTTCCCATTGTCTCCCTCTTCTTCTTTTACCTACTGGTTTTGCTTCCCACGCTCTTCTAGAGTATTTTCGATTTTCTATTCTACAGCTGAGGCTAAACCGTCTCAACTGTGAGCTTTGTATCATATCAATTGGAGGGATCATCTCAAAGTTCCTGCGGATAGTGAGGCTTCGTATTATATCTGTTACTATTTAACAAAACGTTTAATACCCCCAATTGTTAAACGTTACTTATTAACAATTTTTTCCACATTTATTCTGAAGAAACCGTTATGCCTTCCAGAATGAGTTCGTCAAACGTGCTATCCACCTCGACTGAATTTCATTAAACAACTCCAAATCTTATTAGAAGGCGTACGTCAAACAACTACTTTTGTTAGAACTAATCACACAACATTTCGACTACTAAACGATCTGTAATTGTCTTCTAGTTTAAGGTAAAGTAGTACATTAAATAAACCTACTCGAGATTCGTTAAACAACAAGCGTAGACCGAAAAAAGTTAAAAAAACACCATCTTCTATAAAGTTAAATACAACTACAGAAAAACTATAACTTATAAAACCGTTACTTACCCTCTAAGTCCGCTCGACAGAACCGGCGGGAAGCACCGCCACACTGACGCAAGTTTACACAACGAACAATCTTGCGTCAATGGCGGTCCTTCTCGGTTCTGTCCAGCGGGCTTAGAAGATAAGTAGCGGTGTGCAGGTAAGACTTAGGTATCTCAATACGCTTTAAGTGCTCTACAAACAGGGCAGATATGCTCAAAATTATTTGATTCTGTTTGAATTTGCGGTAGTAATGGTTCGAAAAATGACATTTCTTTATGTTTTGAGGATAGTACAATCAGAATCAGCCCGTATCTCGAACACGATTTTTTTCGTGATCAGCATACTTCCATTTTCCAGCGTGGACAGCGATTTGCTTCCTGTGGATCGCTGGCCAGTGTAACTGCACGTGTTTACAGAGGAACGGTTCATAGACCGACTTTTCGTATTTAGGGAATGAACCCTCTGCAACATATTCAGGGTCCATGAGAGATTTCGGAGCGCCCCTTCTTTTCCGCGTCTTTGTTCTGTGTGTCCTCTGTAGATTCGCAGCTTTACTCTGAGCAACACTACATAGGGAATGTTGAAAATTTTTCTCCACGGTGTACCCTCATACACATTAAAACCTGCTCTGATGTTTTGATTACGGACATCATAATATTAAAACTTTGGAAACTTGAGCACTACTTAATGGAGATCAAACATAAACTTTTACAAGCCATTAATTGTATGCATATTTTACTTCCATGTTTATATGTGTACTACATTATCGGCAACAAAGAAGTAGTTTGTTGTTAAAATTCCTTCCCGGGCTGTCTGGCCAAGGTCCAGTGTTTTATGAAAAACCAGACGTTTTGGCAGTGCCATCGCCTGCCGTCATCAGTGAAAATCGAATGCGCTAACTGGAGGTGGTATACGTTAGTGACCACAGTACTGTGGTTAAGGCTGAAGAAAGAAGTAGCCTAATTTCTGTGGAAATATTTTATTTCGAAAATGATTTTAAATATAAATATTAGAACATGGAAGTCGTGTATGGTTCTAAATACCGATATTTTATTTAATTTCGTCAAACTCAATAAATCAATACCAAACGTAAAAAAAAAATAGCCCCTCCTCTTTTAACTACCCTTTTTGTTTATAGATATTTTATTTTCATTTATTTTTATACAGTGGATTATTATGACTTGGTTTCAGGATATTTTATTTATCAAAATTAACTACTTTAGTCTTGTTAAAACGTTAAACATTGCAGTTAAACTACCCTTCTTCCTTAACCGATCTTCACAAAAATCAATAGGCCTTGAAGCTTCTTCATCTCAGACACACTTGCAAAAAGAATTTGATTCTGTTTTTTCACCATCACCATACTTCCATTTCCTTACGGAACATGGAAGTAAAAAGAGTCTTTCCAAATAGTGATATTTTACGTATAAATGTGGGTCTGTTTCCTTCTCTGAATGACAGATTTGCATATACATTATTCTTGTTGAAGACTAAATAGGTAAAGTTTAAAAAGTAAGTGTTATTAAATTGAAAGACATCAAAAAGTTAACGTAAGCTTTTCGACAGTTCTAAATTAAAAAATAATAAAACAAAGTGTAAACTTATCTGCCTATAAATATAAGTTATACATGTCTATACTATTTAGATAACGGATAAGGTCTTATCTCTATACCATAATAACGTTTTTAATTACACGATCTTTATCCTTTCAACTGATTTGTGACTAAACGCCAACTAATAGTAATATTATCTAAATAGTATTAATGATTTAGTCCTCAATTGTGTTTCTTAATATAGCTGTGTGGCACCATTATTTATGTAACTAAAGTAACTGTCGCCACGAAAACCATCTTCTACTTGTCTTCCTAATTCTTTACAATTCAACGATGGCCATCGGTAATTATTTAATTTTGAAATCGGAATGTTTTAGGTACCAGCCTTGAAAAAAGCTTTGCTGTATACAATGCCTATGTTTCTGTAAACAAATCTGTGTGCTATGGTAGGATATTCTGTAATATTGTGTCTACAATCATATTTAGGTTGGTGCTATGATGATATATAATTATTTGACAAATATCAATATATTTAGCAATTACTTTGAACTGATTATTGAGAGCAAATACAAAACTCTATATTTTGTTTACGCTTTTAAGAATGTAGAAATCTTGGTTTCAAGCAATGGAGGTTTACTATGTATTCTATAAGGAAACACTGTAATTAGTAATTTATAAAATTTGTTGCAAAAGGAAATGAACTCAAACAGAATTAACACTTTTACTTGTGACGCGCCGTTACCAGAATTAAAACTTTTTGGTGAGCTAATCAGCGTTGATAATTTAAATAATTATTAACAATAAGGACAAACATACGCGCGTGACTCTTGGTCGTCCGTTAAAAAGAATTGTCAGTTACAATTCTCCCAACCGACAAAATGCTTTTTGCATATTATGAGATTTTACAAATTAAAATTTTTAATATTAGCACACAAATAGGCCTACTTAATATTAATTTATTGAAAAAATAAATTATATAAAATATACTAAATTCTGAAAATATATTGCTAAAATTACGAGTAACTTGATTTTATTTGATTGTGAGGGAGTACAGTCTGGGTAGATAAGGCGGCTGTTCCTGGTCACTTTTCGTGCTTTGTCCCTGTGAGTCACAATGGTGCTTAATAAACTATTATGAACTCGCCTTACCTGCCCCACAGGAAGGCTTATTGAGTTCACAGCTGAGCGCACACTACCTCACTATCAAATTAAAACCATTATAAAATGCAATTATCTCTTTACGTTTTTTTTTTGTAATTTATGAGTTGATATAGAAAACTTACGACTTTTAAAACGAGCTGAAGCGCGATTTATCCGATTATTCGGTAATAAGAAAAAGATGTTTTACAAAATTAATAACATCTTCTTTTCTGACAAAGATAACCTCTACACATTGTAACGTCACAGAACGTTCCATAAAAAGAAATCATTTATATAGTAAGTTAGCATAAGAGGAAAGTGAAGTGAACAGTATCGAACCCAAGTAGTCCCAAAAAATTGTGTAATTTTGTATAATAATTATTTCTATCAACTTGAAAACAACGACCAAATTATGACTAAGACAAAACCCCATATATATTATTAAAGTGAATAAGAGTGAAAAAACCATAAGACACTATAAGAGAGAGAAATAATGTCAGAATCTACCAGAATAAAGTCAATAATTATTAAGTTTTATAACTATGAATATAGTATTAAAAACTATTTTTTGTGAATAAATGGACAAGATCCATTATTATATGGTGTGATGTAAATAAAATAAATGTATTAAATGACTTAAATACATTATTAGAAAGAGTTTAAGTTAAAATAAAAATTGTATATTTGCAATGACAAAAAATATTAATGTGTTGGATTTGAGACCATACACCAAGATTTCATGAAAAAATCAATTATTATCAGATTTAAATAAAAACTATATGTAATTGTCAAGCAGAGAATAGTGAACAATTTATTTTAAATAAAGGAAGCTGTCAAATGAATAAAAGGCAGCCAAAATAGCCAAAAACAGTGTTAACTAAAAACATGTAATAGGCATCTAATATTGTATAATTTATGAATTTAATGTTGCCAAAATGCAACCAAACTGTATTAGAAAGCTGTAATATGATATAAAGCAACTATACTAATATACCTGACCAACTTTAACATTGTAATAGTCAAGTCAGCAAAATATTTACTTATACCATGTATGGCTGAAGCCAATTATCCAGTACAAAAATAATCATATCTGGCTAAAATACTTACATAATACTAACAAAATAAGATAGAAAGGTACAATACATCAAAATACCTTAATAAGAAATAAACTCAGTTGAAAGTAAAGTAAATTCTAAAAGAATTTAACTATTTAGAGTGAGATTTGTCACACCATAAAAAAATGACATCTCAAGACAATCAATGATGCTATGTCATCTTGTGATAAATATAAAATATGTACAAAGTAACCAGGTATCACAAAAGATAGACAAAATAATAAACTCTGTGTGTATAGTGGTGAAATAATACATATATTAAGGAAAAAGACTAATCATTGTATTAGAAAACTGACAAGAATTTAGGCCATGAGCAGAGGCCATATAAAATTGTATTTATTTGTGTTTTATTAATGTTAAAATTTGTTTATTTTGTTGTAGGAGAGTAGTAGTAGTAGATGTCCAGCTTGTGAAGGGAACTTTATAACTCCACAACAATTTTTATTATAAATATTGAGTTTTTAATGACTACAACTCAAGGTGAGGGTTGTATATTGTAATGTTTTTTAGACTTAAGTTAATTAGATACCAATCATGTTTAGTATCGCTAGATTCAGTTAAAAACAAGGAATTTAAATACATTAATGGCATACAAATTGTAAGTACTAATGTGAAACTGTTTGATAAATACCAGTGTAAATTTTGAAATATCCATTGTATGAAGAATAAGAAATTCGTTCTAAAAGCTTCTACGGAAGTGAAAATTGTTCTATGACATTCCATTTCGTTTATTCTCGAACAATCTAGAAAGAATTTTTACACAAATATACCGGAAGTCGACGAAAACAGTCATCCCGATTTAGTATAAAAGCGAGACAAAATTTGACCGAAAAACACTTGAAGATTGAACACCAGAGCTGATGCATCTCACACAACACTGATCAACGCAGCTAAGGCGAAACCGAGAGGCGAGAAATCGACAAGACACGGCAGGAAGGCTTTTCCCGTACATAGACATACCCGACTGACTTAACCTCAACGAGAGTATACGCCAAAAAGTATCGCTGAAATAGAGCAGCGATACGGCAAATTCTAATAGAAAGCACGCAGCCAGAACGTCGACGGCCCAGGAGGGTCCCAACATTTAATAGAGAACGAATTCTGCTGTGTTCGCATTGACTGACTAACGTGACAAATAATTCCCCCGAACGTAAACAAACAATACACTGAGCCTTCCTCAAAACTGCATGGGGATCAGCGCTGCGGTGGCAGATTTCTGAATCAACGCTAAACAGATGATTCGTAGTGGCGGCGTTTGAACGAGATTTTACTGCCAAACGTTTTGACAAAAAGTGCGGAAAAAGTAACGATCGCAAAAATTGACTTTAAATAGCTTCAGTGTACACCCGAAGAGGCGAGATCGAGAAACTACCCGAAGGAAGTGTCCAGTGAGAGAATAAACGACCATTGGAACGTGAGTTTACCAAAATTAAAATCTTTGTTACCTGGTTACAATTTATCACACAGTTGTACTTTACACGCCACACATACACCTTCAAATCACTTAGTTTTTTCTTGCAAGGCATCTAATTGATATGTTTTGGTAGTTCAAAGGAGTCACGTCCTGAGATTAAAGTTTTTTCATATATTAAACTCATGCTTGTCAACTGAGTCAGAATCTGAATTATACTAGCCGATACTTGATTGGACATATAAAAAATTGTCAATAATAATAACTTGTAAATTTTTTTCTCTGCAATTTTATAATTTTTATGAATGATAGTCCTTCAGATGATTTGTTTGTTGTTTTTAAAGAATCATTAAACATAACTGATTTTTCAAAGCTAAACTGACTTGTTTAAATTTTTTTTGTAGATTTAAAAATTTTATCAATCACATTTAATTTTTTCTTGGAACAAACGTTTCCAAGTGGCGCCCACAAAAGCATAGTTTTAAGTTGTATTACAGGACTACATCACTGCAGAGGATCCAGTCGACAGGGTAAGTAACAAAAGTGCGCGGAGGTAACGCCCGACACGATTACAACATTTTAAACAACACCCACTACTGTTTCTATTCGTTATAAATTGGCAGCCCAACTTGTGAGGCTTGAAAAAGACGGAACAAGCCCGGCAACTACCAACATATTAAAATGCCGCAACCAAAGGGAAAAAAGGTGAAGAAGACTGTGGAACCCGAGTTGAATGTGGAAGACGGAGAGGCAGTACAGGTCGAGGAAACAGAATTAGAACCGCCCACACTAGAAATGGAAAGACCGGTACAAACGGCAGAGGAATTAGAAGAACAAACGGGAGAAGAACCCATACAAATGGTAGAACAGACAGAGAAACCCGAACCAGAAAAAATAATAGCAAGCGTTGATATGAATGCAATAATGGTGATGCTCCAAGAAATGAATAAAAACAGACAGGAAGATAAGGAAGAGAATAATAGAAATAGACAGGAAGACAAGGAGGAGACTAAAAAAAGTAATGAGCAAATGTTCCAAAGGATGGAAGAAAAAATGAACAAAAACACAGAATCTTTGAAGGAGGGTATGAACAAAAATATAGAATCCCTGAATAAAAACAGACAGGAAGATAAGGAGGAAATAAAAGGAAGCATAGAGTCCCTGAAAAAAGAAATTAGCATAAAATACGAAATAGTAAACAAAAGGATCGATGATAATAAGATCGATAGTGACAGGAAGGTCGAAAACATGGAGAAACAATTGGAAAGGTTACGGGAAGGAAACAATACACGTTTTGAAAGTATAGAGGAGCAAACAGTAGAGACCAAACAAGATGTTAGAAATCTCGAAAACAAGGTAAGGCAGAACCAAGACGCCATCATGCAGGAAGTCCAGAAAGACGTTAGCGAGAGGATGCAGGAAACATATGACATCGCTAACAGGCTGGATGAACAAATAAAAACTAACAAAAATAGCATACTGGAAATAGACCAGAGAGAGAAAAACCTGCAGGAAAGATTAGAGGCGCTGAGAGACACACCAATACTAAACACTCATACGTGTCATGGTGAAAACAGGGAAGTAATCAACTTCCAGGACTACCGACGAAACACAATGGAATTTTTGGAAAGAATGGAGGAGGTTATTGGGAGAAGTAGAGAAACAAGGTGGGACAGGATAAGAGAGATGCTTGACGAGACGTTTAAAAATACTAAGGATAACTGGTGGATAGCGGTGCGACCAGAAATAACAAATTTAGCAGAATTTAAACGCCAATTTAAGGAAAAGTATTGGTCAGAGACCGCACAAAACAGGGTAAGAATGGACATTTTCTATGGCAAATACGATGCGTCCTATGGACAGTCCCCGACGTCTTATTTCCTGGGAAAGGTATGTTTAGCACGGAAGTTGATACCGCCGATCCCAGAAGAATGTTTGGTAAGGCAGTTAGCTGGACATTACAGCTATGGGATCAAGGATGCCCAATTATACCAACAAATTAGCAAAATAGCCGATCTGGCCAAATTATTGGAAAATTGCGAATCCACAGGAAGGTTCCAGGATTACCAACCCCCCAATCGTAAGGTAGAGTACAACAACAATAATAACGGACCAAACCGGAATGGAGGTGGAAACGGTAATAATCTAAACACTAATAATCAGAATAATAATATCCCACCAAACGGCCGAAATGATACCACTCAGGGCCCAATTAACCGCAACTATCCGGGACCAAACAGAGGTAATTACACCGGGAATAACTACGGTAGGAACTTCCACCAGGGAAACGGTTATCGCGGGAATAATTATAGAGGAAGTAATTATGGCCAACGTAATGGTTATCGCAACGGGGGAAACCAAGGAGGAAGCGATAGGAGAAACCAAAATGAGTACAGGCCCCAGGTAAATTATACAATGGCCAATAACCGACGGCCATATCCACCTAATGTACCCACTTACATGTTTTACCCACAACAGGCGCCAGGTAGCCAGGGTGATACGGCGAATAACCGTCAGCAGTTTTCAGAGGGTAGGAGTAGCGAACCACCCCGAAACGAAAGTAACAACCAACAGGAGCCAAACGCTAATCAAAATAATAATGAGAATCGGGTAACAGTTCACGAAAATCCGGGTTTTTCATTACAACATAATCAGGCAAATAATGACGAAAAACCCCGAGTATTTTATGTAAACCATGTATTGGCAGAAACTGGCCGAGAACCAGATAATGATCCCCAAAATGAAAGTGAGAGAGAGGAGGAATTCCGCTATGCAGAAAAATTATGGCCCAAACATGTGATGAGATGGTAAGGCCATGAAACCAATCGTCCAGAATAAATGTCATAGACCAGGCATTTGAAGGAGTAGAGGTGATAAACATCGAAGGTCGAATATTGAAAAGAGAAGGAATTAAAAAGGAATGGGAATAATAAATAAGGACATAATATAAGGAACACAACCAAAAGGGGTTGAAATAATCAACGTAATTAACCCAAACTGACAAATATAACCAAAATATTATCAAACATGAAAACAATACCTACGAGGTAACTGACACAATCAGGAACAAGGTAAAAGGAACGTATAACCAGACTTCATTAAAAAAGTACCATGATTAAAAAATCACAAGTCGAATACGCAATCAGTAACCAAGTACCATGACCAAAGACCCAAGTCAAATACAGCATCATAGAGAAGGTACCTTGACTAAACATGTCAACGTGAATTTTTTAACTTAGCCATAATTAGAAAGGAGATAGAGATTTTTAAATAAATATAAATATTATTGTGTAATGATTATTATTAATAAATATTACGAGATGGACACATTCCACCATAGGCAAGATTTATTTCCAATAGCCATGTCAACGTATATTTACCAGCTTACCCGTACTTAGAGAAGGAGAGAAATTATTATTAATAAATATTACGAGATGGACACATTCCATCATAGGCAAGATTTATTTCCAATAGCCATGTCAACGTATATTTACCAGCTTACCCGTACTTAGAGAAGGAGAGAGATTATTATTAATAAATACTACAAAATGGACACTTAGTAAAGGAGAAAAGAAGGAGAAATACTTTCATATAATTGATATTTAAATGGAAATGATAAATGAAAAAAAAAAAGGAGAGGAAAACAGTGTGTTACATAAGGAGATAATGATGAATATGAATATAGCTATTAACATTGAATGATTTTAAACGATAATTTTAACCTGCAGAGAACGATAAATTAATATAATTGTGAATTAATCAGAAGAGTTTAAGAAAGGGAATTTATGTGTAGGAGCCTTTGATCTTTGAATATTGTATTTTTTTTTTATTATTGTTATTATTATTTGTTGCAAAGGTGCAATTATTATTTTCTGAACAGGGATGTGTTGCCTCTGATTTCAGTAGTGATAGACAGGAAGGGACAGAGAATGTATGCCATAGCGAGCCACTCTGACTCCCAACCCTCTATGTAAGTTAGGGAATTGATAGGGAATTATATCAAAGATTAATTATAAAACATCAAGGTAAAAAGGAAAGGAACAGGTGATATGACAAAGAACGAACTAGGAATATTGAGTTGGATTAATATATTAAAGGAGTAGTACAGAAATTTAATTATAAGATAAAAGAATGAGATATAAAGAAGCTAATAAAGGGTTATTATAGAGATGATAATTTCATCAAAACCAAAGATATGTTTTTCCAAAATTATCAACTTTAACGGGAGGCATATGTAACGTCACAGAACGTTCCATAAAAAGAAATCATTTATATAGTAAGTTAGCATAAGAGGAAAGTGAAGTGAACAGTATCGAACCCAAGTAGTCCCAAAAAATTGTGTAATTTTGTATAATAATTATTTCTATCAACTTGAAAAAAACGACCAAACTATGACTAAGACAAAACCCCATATATATTATTAAAGTGAATAAGAGTGACAAAACCATAAGACACTATAAGAGAGAGAAATAATGTCAGAATCTACCAGAATAAAGTCAATAATTATTAAGTTTTATAACTATGAATATAGTATTAAAAACTATTTTTTGTGAATAAATGGACAAGATCCATTATTATATGATGTGATGTAAATAAAATAAATGTATTAAATGACTTAAATACATTATTAGAAAGAGTTTAAGTTAAAATAAAAATTGTATATTTGCAATGACAAAAAATATTAATGTGTTGGATTTGAGACCATACACCAAGATTTCATGAAAAAATCAATTATTATCAGATTTAAATAAAAACTATATGTAATTGTCAAGCAGACAATAGTGAACAATTTATCTTAAATAAAGGAAGCTGTCAAATGAATAAAAGGCAGCCAAAATAGCCAAAAACAGTGTTAACTAAAAACATGTAATAGGCATCTAATATTGTATAATTTATGAATTTAGTGTTGCCAAAATGCAACCAAACTGTATTAGAAAGCTGTAATATGATATAAAGCAACTATACTAATATATCTGACCAACTTTAACATTGTAATAGTCAAGTCAGCAAAATATTTACTTATACCATGTATGGCTGAAGCCAATTATCCAGTACAAAAATAATCATATCTGGCTAAAATACTTACATAATACTAACAAAATAAGATAGAAAGGTACAATACATCAAAATACCTTAATAAGAAATAAACTCAGTTGAAAGTAAAGTAAATTCTAAAAGAATTTAACTATTTAGAGTGAGATTTGTCACACCATAAAAAAATGACATCTCAAGACAATCAATGATGCTATGTCATCTTGTGATAAATATAAAATATGTACAAAGTAACCAGGTATCACAAAAGATAGACAAAATAATAAACTCTGTGTGTATAGTGGTGAAATAATACATATATTAAGGAAAAAGACTAATCATTGTATTAGAAAACTGACAAGAATTTAGGCCATGAGCAGAGGCCATATAAAATTGTATTTATTTGTGTTTTATTAATGTTAAAATTTGTTTATTTTGTTGTAGGAGAGTAGTAGTAGTAGATGTCCAGCTTGTGAAGGGAACTTTATAACTCCACAACAATTTTTATTATAAATATTGAGTTTTTAATGACTACAACTCAAGGTGAGGGTTGTATATTGTAATGTTTTTTAGACTTAAGTTAATTAGATACCAATCATGTTTAGTATCGCTAGATTCAGTTAAAAACAAGGAATTTAAATACATTAATGGCATACAAATTGTAAGTACTAATGTGAAACTGTTTGATAAATACCAGTGTAAATTTTGAAATATCCATTGTATGAAGAATAAGAAATTCGTTCTAAAAGCTTCTACGGAAGTGAAAATTGTTCTATGACATTCCATTTCGTTTATTCTCGAACAATCTAGAAAGAATTTTTACACAAATATACCGGAAGTCGACGAAAACAGTCATCCCGATTTAGTATAAAAGCGAGACAAAATTTGACCGAAAAACACTTGAAGATTGAACACCAGAGCTGATGCATCTCACACAACACTGATCAACGCAGCTAAGGCGAAACCGAGAGGCGAGAAATCGACAAGACACGGCAGGAAGGCTTTTCCCGTACATAGACATACCCGACTGACTTAACCTCAACGAGAGTATACGCCAAAAAGTATCGCTGAAATAGAGCAGCGATACGGCAAATTCTAATAGAAAGCACGCAGCCAGAACGTCGACGGCCCAGGAGGGTCCCAACATTTAATAGAGAACGAATTCTGCTGTGTTCGCATTGACTGACTAACGTGACAAATAATTCCCCCGAACGTAAACAAACAATACACTGAGCCTTCCTCAAAACTGCATGGGGATCAGCGCTGCGGTGGCAGATTTCTGAATCAACGCTAAACAGATGATTCGTAGTGGCGGCGTTTGAACGAGATTTTACTGCCAAACGTTTTGACAAAAAGTGCGGAAAAAGTAACGATCGCAAAAATTGACTTTAAATAGCTTCAGTGTACACCCGAAGAGGCGAGATCGAGAAACTACCCGAAGGAAGTGTCCAGTGAGAGAATAAACGACCATTGGAACGTGAGTTTACCAAAATTAAAATCTTTGTTACCTGGTTACAATTTATCACACAGTTGTACTTTACACGCCACACATACACCTTCAAATCACTTAGTTTTTTCTTGTAAGGCATCTAATTGATATGTTTTGGTAGTTCAAAGGAGTCACGTCCTGAGATTAAAGTTTTTTTCATATATTAAACTCATGCTTGTCAACTGAGTCAGAATCTGAATTATACTAGCCGATACTTGATTGGACATATAAAAAATTGTCAATAATAATAACTTGTAAATTTTTTTCTCTGCAATTTTATAATTTTTATGAATGATAGTCCTTCAGACGATTTGTTTGTTGTTTTTAAAGAATCATTAAACATAACTGATTTTTCAAAGCTAAACTGACTTGTTTAAATTTTTTTTGTAGATTTAAAAATTTCATTAATCACATTTAATTTTTTCTTGGAACAAACGTTTCCAAGTGGCGCCCACAAAAGCATAGTTTTAAGTTGTATTACAGGACTACATCACTGCAGAGGGTCCAGTCAACAGGGTAAGTAACAAAAGTGCGCGGAGGTAACGCCCGACATTTTACAACACACAAACATTACTTTTCACCCTATATATTTCTTAACGTTATAACATATGACAAAAACATTTTATTCCATAACGTGTCTGTATTTCGTTGCAATAGAACGCCGCGTTTTTATGTAATTTTGTTTAAAAATTGAGATTTTTCAAGAATAGATAAAAAATGGGCACTTTGTTTATTCCGAGCGACGCAACTCTGACAAAAAGTGACGAAAAATTTTTGACTTTTGTTAAACTTGTGTTGAGCTACCACTAATACTAACTTACACTTCCATGAGCGCTTTCAAGCCTCAGATAGAAATATCAGATGGAAACATGAAGATGTAACCACTAAATTGTATTTATCGTTTAAGAAAAAATTTTGATTACCACCATTCAACGTATTATTATACGTTATAAATCCCTTTGGGAATAAGGTTCAAACTCGAGTACACATAGTTTCTGCGCCGACAGTAGAAATTTTAATTTTGAATATTGAATTTAACAATTACCATAATGTAAACGATGCAACTCGACACTCTTGTACAGTGTACAGTGTACGTAAATAAATAGGTGCTTTTAATGCAAAACTTGTTCGTTATGTTCTACCGCATTCACGTCAGCTTTGTGTATTATATTCAGCAAATATGCTAAAATATCTGTAACTGTTTTTTGAGTACGATATGTTTTATCAATGCAAGTTTGAAACACAGAAACAGTGTATTCTGAATAATAATATTTTATGTTAAAAGTGATCAATAAACACTACCATAATATGTTCAAATGTATTATAGTGTAGAAGATTTCTTTGTTTAAACAAGTATTTTTAACCGCTTGTTGCTTATATCTGACACTATCAAAGGCGATACCTGTGTTGTGTAAAAGCACTGACATCTGCAAGCGTATTTTTGCCAATTCATTCTACGCGATGTAGAAAAACGTCATGTTTTGTCGTATTAGTCTACATCTTACGAATACTTTTTAATAATGGTAAATTGTTACTGTCAAATAAATATACGTATATTTTCACTTAAAATTTTAAGAAATCCTATTTCTAATATTTGTGTAGCCTACATGATTTTGAAGGTCTAGACACCTAATGTTAAAGTTTATTGGCAAACAAGTGAATAATCACCAGAACGTTTCTAAATATATGAACGGCTTTAAAGAATTTAGTGTTTAGTATAGATTTGTATACATTTACTACATATCAGTTTACAAAGTACATATACGTAAAAAATAACAAATCTATTTGAAATCTTGTTACATCTGATCTAATGTAATTGTAATATAATTTTTTCGTTACCGAAACGAAATACCGGAAAATAATAAAATTCCGTATTACTTAAAACGGAATAGGTCTACGTATTTTTATTAATTTTAAAACACTTTCCGTGCAATCAGCCATATTCTGAGTTCAACGAGAGTACACAACAAGACACGAAATTGTAGCCTACTCTATCTATCAAGTTACATTTCACTACATGTAAGTTTAAGTTATGTACGAGTATAGTATAATGCCAACTTTGTTATTGGTAGATATCAGAGTGGAATTTCCAATATTATCTTGGCCTAACGGGAATTTCTCATACCTGAATTATAATAGAATAATGATTATAATATAATGCGATGATTATGTGAAACTTGTGAGTGTTGATTTCTATGTCAGTTTGTAATTCCTCGGATGTTTGATTGATGATGTTTGATAATTTCGCTTGTCGATCATCAATGTCCAAAGTCTTCGTAAAAATATTTCACTGCCGGAGAACCGTTAATTCTTAGTACTTGAATCTCCAAAGTCGTCATTTCGGACTTGATAATAATGGGTACACCAGATCGGCTTGTCCAGTACAAAGTAGGCCTAATTAGTCACTTCGAAATATCTTAAGACAAAGTTAGAATTACAAAAACTTTAAAAAAAATAATTTTATTAAGAAATATCGGTATGGAGAACCATACATGACTTCCATACTCTAAGATTTATATTTAAAATCATTTTCAGCCAAACAGCCAGGGAAGGGATTTTAACAAAAAAATACTTCTTTCTTGCCAATAACGTAGTACACATATAAAAAAAAATTATCCCCTCCCCCTTCAACTATAATTTTGATTTATAGAAAATTACCCCCAGCCCGTTCAACTAGCCTCTTCATTTATAGATATTTCATCTACGTTTCTACAGTGGATTATTAAGATCTTATCAGGATACTTTATCAAAATTAAGTACTTTACTCATGTTACAACAAAAAATGTTTCAGGTAAACTGCCCTTTCCCCGTAACCGATCTTCACCAAAATCAACAGACATTGAGTTCTCTATAGCTCAGGCACATATGTAAAAAGTTATTTTATTCTGTTTGAATTTACGGCAGTTATGGTTCGTCATATAAAAAATTACCCATGTTAAAACATAAAACATGAGATTTATAAAACATATCTAAGATTTATATTTAAAACCATTTTTGAAATAAAATATTTTCATAGAACCTATTAACGCTGGGGAAATCTGAGGAGCCAATCAGAGTTGGGCCTACCTGTCACTCTGCTGAATTTGGTGGAAAGCCCTGTCACTGTCGTCAAAGTATCAGCCTTGACAGGGTCCTCTTTTTCTGCAAAATGGGAGAGGCTTGAGATGGAGTGAGTGACATGGTCCCCACCTCAATGAAGAACCCATTGTTTTATAAAAATATATTTAAATTTTGAAAAAAGAAAATTCTTTTCTTGTTGTAAATATTTATATTTTATAATCAAAATGACTTTATTTTTGTAACCTGGCAACAAAATTATTTTATTTTCAACAATTACCATTGTTTCAAAAAGTTTAAATAAATTTTCAAGTACTTTACTCTTGTTAAAACGTAAAAGGTTGCAGGTAAACTACCCCTTCCCCTTAACCGATCTTCACCAAAATCTAAAGACCTTGAGTCATCTACAATTCACTGACGTATGCAAAAAATTATTTGATTCTGTTTGAATTTGCGGCTGTTATCGTTTGCCATATAAAATACGCTTGATAAAAAACGTTGCCGGTAAACTACCCCTTCCCCTCAATCGATCTTCACCAAAAACAACAGGTCTTGAGAACTCTACAATCTAGGGCTGTATGGAAATAATCTTTTGATTCTATTTGAATTTGCGGCTGTTATCGTTTGCCATAGGAAATACCCTTGTTAAAACATAAAACGTTACTGGTAAACTACCCCTTTCCCTTAACCGATCTTCACCAAAAACAACAGGTCTTGAGAACTCTACAATCTAGGGCTGTATGGAAATAATCTTTTGATTCTATTTGAATTTGCGGCTGTTATCGTTTGCCATAGGAAATACCCTTGTTAAAACATAAAACGTTACTGGTAAACTACCCCTTTCCCTTAACCGATCTTCACCAAAAACAACAGGTCTTGAGAACTCTACAATTCAGGGCTGTATGCGAAACATTATTTGATTCTGTTTGAATTTGCGGCTGTTATAGTTTGCCAAAAAAAAAATTTCCCTTGATAAAAAAAAACCGTTGCCGGTAAACTACCCCTTTTCCTCAACCGATCTTCACCAAAAACAACAGGTCGTGAGTACTCTACAAATCAGGGCTGTATGCAAAAAATTATTTGATTCTGTTTGAATTTGCGGCAGTTATCGTTTGCCATAGAAAAAAAAAATCTACACATAGTCACATAGATAGACAGACAGACACACAGACAGACACACAGACACTTTTCGGAAAACGACTTTTTTCATGTTTTGAGTGTAGTAGAATCAGAATCTGCAATAATCTCGAACACGATTTTTTTTGCCATCACCATACTTCCATTCCTTAAGGAATATGGAAGTAAAATTCAGTTTTCATATTTGGTTAACATTTCAGTGTTTAGATTAAGGAGATCGGACACCTTAGAGTGTAAATTTTTGTATTTATGTAATTTAACCTCAAACAACAATTTTAATGTATTCAGTATGATGTATTTAGAAGGTTTTTGGGTAGCAAAACTTTGTCCTGCTCGGTTTACTTTCATATTCCTTAAGGAATGGAAGTATGGTGATGGCAAAAAAAATCGTGTTCGAGATTATTACAGATTTTGATTCTACTACACTCAAAACATGAAAAAAAGTCGTTTTCCGAAAAGTGTGTGTGTGTGTGTGTCTGTGTGTCTGTCTGTCTATCTGTGTGTCTGTGTGTAGATTTTTTTTCTATGGCAAACGATAACTGCCGCAAATTCAAACAGAATCAAATAATTTTTTGCATACAGCCCTGATTTGTAGAGTACTCACGACCTATTGTTTTTGGTGAAGATCGGTTGAGGGAAAGGGGTAGTTTACCATCAACGGTTTTTTTTTACCAAGGGAAATTTTTTTTTGGCAAACGATAACAGCCGCAAATTCAAACAGAATTAAATAATGTTTCGTATACAGCCCTGAATTGTAGAGTTCTCAAGACCTGTAGTTTTTGGTGAAGATCGGTTAAGGGAAAGGGGTAGTTTACCTGCAGCGTTTTTTTATCAAGGGTATTTTATATGGCAAATATAAAAACAGCCGCAAATTCAAACAGAATCAAATAATTTTTTGCATACAGCCGTGATTTGTAGAGTACTCAAGACCTATTGGTTTTGGTGAAGATCGGTTAAGGGGAAGGGGTAGTTTACCGGCAACGTTTTTTATCAAGCGTATTTTCTATGGCAAAGGATAACTGCCGCAAACTCAAACAGAATCAAATAATTTTTTGCATACGTCACTGAATTGTAGAGGACTCCAGGCCTTTTGATTTTGGTGAAGATCGGTTAAGGGGAAGGGGTAGTTTACCTGCAACCTTTTACGTTTTAACAAGAGTAAAGTACATGAAAATTCATTTAAACTTTTTCAAAGAATGGTAATTGTTAAAAATAAAATAATTTTGTTGCCAGGCAATAAAATTATAATTTTTTCATTTTAATGTAAATCTGTACATAGTACAAAGTAAAGTCGGTGCGTTTTCTCTCTGTGTTTTAAATCGCTAATCTCAGGAAGTACTGAACGGATTTTATTCAAGTTTTCGCCAATAGATAGAGTGTGTATCGAGGAACATTTATGTTTATAATTAATACATATATGTTGTACATTAGCTTAGCTATCACGGTTTATGTCAAGTAAGTGGTATAGTTTACATCTTATATATAAAAATGAATGTTTCTTTGTTTGTCCCGTATGCGTTCCTATACCATTCATCCGATTGCGATGAAACTTCGGTGAGTTGTTGTGCGCACGTCCGCGAAGGTTTCTTCCACATCTCCTCCTAAACCACTGTACCGATTTCAACCAAACTTGGCACAAATATTTTACGCAACGGGAGAACCAACATAGGATAGGTTTTTTTTCGATGGGGTCCTTTTGGGGGTTCTTTGGGGTCTTCCACATCGCCTCCTAAACCACTGGACCGATTTCAACCAAACTTGGCACAAATATTTTACGCAAAGGGAGAACCAACATAGGACAAGTGTTTTTTTCGATACGATCCTCTGGGGGGTCCTTTGCGGTCTTAAAAAACTATTAGATCTGGCGATTATGGCAACCCAATAGAATAGATTCTGTTCTAAATATATTATCGCATTAAATTGAAGACCACGCGAACGAAGTTGTGGGCAACAGCTATTTATTTTTAAGAAACCTACTTTAATTAAACTTTATTAAATAAACTAACATTTGTGCCGCGTTTTGGAAAACGCGGCGATCTTCCGATATCTATATTGTGCTTTATTAAAGAAATTACGTATTTGTCGACGCGAAAGAAGTTGTCCTTTGGTACGGTCAATTGGACTTTGTCATTGTGAATTACCCCTCCGCCGCTCGCCTCGCGCGCGCCCTATCGCTGTTACATACGGTTTTTTCAAGAGCCAGTTAGTTCAGTTCCAATACGACGCTCGGCGCTTCACATTCTGGTCCCCGGCTGGCAGAGTAGATTGAACAGTTTTCGTCTCCCAGCTTCTTCTATGAATAAGTAGAAAGCTACGTGACCTCCGGTAAGTCCATTAAAATATGTATTTTAATTATGTATAAAAACAAATTGGTTTTATTTAATATTAAAGTGGATGCGTTGAGATATATATTGCAGTGAATCCTTAGCGCATGGCGAGTTTCAGGTTATAATTTGTTTCATGTATGCTTTTTCTCAACCCTGGTTAATTGATTGTAACATTAAGGATATAATTATGTTTTATATTAATCCAGTAATGCTTCTACTAAATTAACTAAACTAAGATGGGGCGTAAGTCAGTAATTTTCTGATATCTGTGTATGTCACGGACTTGTTAAAAGTTGCCAATTCCTGTAAGTGCGTCATGAAAACTTTTGCATAAAGGTTAATTAAAATTATCATTATTATGGAGTGACTATATTTAGACATATTCTATATTAACATATTCAATGGAGTTATTTGTTGAAGTGATTTACCACACTCAATGGGATTCTTGACTTAGGCAATTTTTCGAGTTTATAAACCGGACAGTCCATGCTATGTCAGTGGGTAAATGTGGTAGTGTGTGTTTCATGAACTTATGAGTAATCCCAGATATAATTGTGCAGGGTTTCCGAGGTAGCCGGGAATCTGCCCCGCTCTGGAAGGATGGCCGAACAACTGCCTCCGACGATGTAATTTTAGAACCTTCGTCAGCTATGTCAGCCGGAAGGATGGACCGGACACACACTACTGAGCCCTCAACATACACCCTTCAAACCAGGTGAAATTTAACCATTTTTAACCTAAATCTTGTGGCCGAATTACTCTGTGAGACTTTCATGAAACGTTCCAGTGTGGACAGTTATTTCCGGACAATGGGTGGAATGTTTTAATTGCATTTTGTAAGGCTTACGCCTCCTCTATTACTATCATGTATATCTCGTTCTGAGAGTGAAACCTCGGCCGGGGTCACGCACCGCCCGGGTCGAGGGGAGTTCGGTAGATAGAGTTGAATATCATTCTATTTCTGTTTTAAGCATGTTGGGATATTTATGTTAACGATTTTCCTCCATCTGGACACGTGTGTTATTATTCATTCATATCTGGGGGTGGTTTTAAACCGTGGGCGACTCCCGTTGGAGACGTCCACTGCAAGTCTGTCTGTGTCAGATCTTGCTAGATCCCGTCCGGTGCCTGACCCTGCCGGTAGTCAAGTTTTGTAACACTGTGAGCTGACTTAATACTTTTATGACTTATATTCTGTATTACAAATTCTGTTCCACTGTTTGGCTAATTTGCACACTTTAAAATTACCATTGTCACAGTTTGTATTTACCATAAAAAAAAAAAAAACTTGTAACGATAATTGTAATTGCTCACTATAACAATTAGTAAACCATAAGAACACCCAAGATTAATCAATGTCAGTTATGAGTACTCATGGTGGTCAAGTTCCACTATTTTTTTAAATTCTGTTTTGAAGGTAAAAAGAAACATAAAATGCAGTTAGGCAACCGGACATCCATGTTGACCTTGTGATGCTACTTTTCATAATAGTAATTGAGGGGATTTAATTTAAATTTGATAATTAAATATCGGCTTGGGGTTTGTGCGCGGGCCGCATGGCTTACAGAGAACATTCAGTTAACACTTATCTTGTTAAAACTTGGGGGCATGTCGGCTCCACTCCTGGGATATTTTAATTGAAGTTTTGGGGAGGGGGTTTTAGTCACCTATTAATTAATCAGTAAGGTGGGCCGGACACTTGGTCAGAAAAAGGGGGTTATGGGTGTTGAACAAGATTATGATATGCGCTGATAACCAGGGTGAACATGTGATGTGTTATTTATATGCAAACGTGGTTGATGTTAATTATATGTATGTGTTGTTTTTATAATTGTTACATTGTTAAATTAATCCTGCAGGTGTACATGTTTATATATATATATTTATGTTTAGTTATAATATGTGATTATTTGCGGGTCGAGATTGTGTGCCACTTTACAATTGTATCATTGACATCATGTAGCATTTCATGAATTAATATTACTGATCCTTCAGATCTTATACTTATTCAATGCTTGGTATCGTTAATAGTCATTATTCCTTGCTCAACTTTTGGCAAGGCACACATTAAGGAAATTACACTCAACAATAAAAAAAAAAAAAAACTTAGTTTTCTAGCCTTTTTGGGGCTCAGGTGTTGTACTACCAGAGAAGAATAAATCGTTGTTGTTATCTTAAGTTCAGTGTTTCATTTGCAAGTCCCATCATACTGGACCCAGCCCAATTTCAGCTTCTCTAGGCTCTTGCCTAGTTCTAAATAACTTGTAACCTCTCTTTCAAAACCAGCAAGCAAGGAGATAGAAATTTAAAAAGAAATAAAATAAATACTAAAAGCATAGAAAGGTTACAAATGGTAGCAGAGCGTGGTTCATTCTAGGCCTGAACCCTTGGGTCCGTTGGTGTCATGGGGCTTGCAAACTTGGAGATAGTCTGGCAAATAAAATGGCACTTAATAGTTGACATGAAATGTAGAAGTATATATGTTTTTTTTATGAATTATTGTTAAATGTTTTGAATTGTAAATCTGAGGCCGCCATGGGCACGTGTTGTAGTTGGGTTGTTGTTTTGAAATTGGACATTGCCGGAGAGCGCGTGGGGGATGGGTTCCCGTTTTTAAATTTTGAAAGTAATTGCGCGTGCGGTTAGTGGGATGCGGTATGGCCCGACTGGAAGTCGGTATCGTCCGATTGTAAGAGTGACAATGTTGTATATTGTGGTTGGTGTTAGGTGGTGTGGATTGTATGTTGGTGTTAGTGTCTGATGTTGTTTCTTCTTGAGTCTGGCGACTGACGGAGAGTTAGTTCCGGAGCGGGTCAGGTTTCCGCAGCGCTAGGAAACCCGGGGGTCCTCTTGATGGAAGAACAGTACTCAAGGTTTTCGTATTTTAGTGATTGGTGTTTTTATGTTTGTTTGTGGTTCATAGGATAGGTATTTCTAGCATTGGCGGCATGAATGTCATAAATCCCGACTTATTTCCCAAGAACGAGTTGGAGTTCGAGATCAAGTCCCGGGGTGGGAGGCCCCAAGGGGATGTTGCCTCTTTGAGGAAGCAGTTGAGAGACGCCCTCGCGTCCGGAGGCACAACGTCGTTGGTAAAGGTCACTGATGTGACGGCCGAGCTCAAGTTGTGCCAGGAAAAGTGGGGAGAGTTGCGGGAGGTAATGGAAGATTTTGAGTCGGCCCCTTCCAATCTCAGGGCAAGACAGAGAGTACGGCAGCGAGCGGAACACCTGCAACATAGACTGGAGAACTTGTCCGCACAGACTACAATTGCGGAAGTCAGCGCCACGGTGAAGCTGATGGCGGAACAGGTGGCTAAAGCATTGCGGAACTTCGAGCCTGTGAAGTCCCCGCTTTCCGTGAGCTCTCCCCAGCCTCCTGAAATGAACACAGCGCAGACGTCGAACCCTGCGTCTCCATTGCCGACGCTTTCGGGAGGAGCGCGTATCTCGTATAATAACTTACCTAACCCCATGTCCTCAATTATGCAGGAGCTTCCGGTGGTAGACGGACTGGACGTGGACCAGTTGATGACTTTTTTCCGGATTTTGTTTCAGCTGTCCGACTTCCCGGGAATGTCGGACGGCACTCTGCTTGAACTCGTGTATCCCTATTGTCGGGGGTCTGTGGCTGAGCGGGTCGCGCGAACTATACGAGATGGCGGCAGTGTGGCGTCTTTCCATCGGGTGGTGCTGGACGCATGCGTGCCTGGGCTTTTGCGTAAGCGGCTGCAGGACAAATATTTTTATCGGGTACAAGCACACGGGGAGAATTTTTCAAAGTTAGTGCAGAGCCTCCGTGAAGCGGTCCGGATTTTAGGGTTGGGACTGCCCGAGAAGGAAGTGGTACAGTGGATTTTCGAAGGGGTTACTCCCCAGGAGAGATCGCGTTTAACTTTTGCAGAGCGACCGCGGACTTATGAAGATCTTGAGAAGCTGTGTGCGTTATCTCGTGCGATACAATCGGTAGATGAATCCCGTGGGCCAGTAAGGGCCAGTCTTGGTGAACCCCGAGTGGTGGAGCGACGGGTCGTTCAGTCCCAACCGCGGCCAGACAGAAATAATGGCGATCGAAGCGGACAAGTGAGAGGTGTTGTGTGCTTTCGCTGTCGTAGACAGGGCCATGTTGCCCGCGATTGTCCGGAGGGTGGTATGCGTCCGGCGCTTCCCCCGAGGGTCCGGTATCCAAAAAACTAAATTATCAGGGGGGGACAAATCGGAGGTTGTCTTCCCCTCGTTGCAATACTTTTCAGAATTCTAGCGCCTCCAGGCGGAGGATAGGTCCAGACTCTTCTAATATCAAGGTCCTTACTACCGTCCCGCAAAAGGCTTCTGTATGCCCCTTCCTGTCGCTCGAGGTAAAGAAGGGTCAACTCAGAGCGTTAGTTGACTCCGGGTCAGCCCGATCTATCATCTCATCTCGAGTATGCGCGGACCTTGAGAAACAGGGCTTAATAAAAGGGTCGAGTCAGTCGTCCGTGGTATGCTGGACTGCTTCTAGGGAAATTCTGCCCATCTCCCGGGTGGTTTCCTTCAAGTTCAAGATTGATGGCTTTTCTTGGGTGTGGCCTTTTCTGGTTTCTCCGGCTCTGGGAGTCGACTGTATTGTGGGTGCCGATTTCATCGCTAAAAGTGGTCTCGTGTTGGACATCCATGGGCACCAGTGCTATTTTAAGTTTAATCGGGGTGTAGTTATTCCATTTCTTGGATACCAGGGAGCTAAGGGAGGTATCCAAGAGGTTGCTTGTCCCGATTCTGCACGAGATCATCTCACTCCCGCCCAGCAGAGAGCTTTAGACCGTTTGTGTGAGGAACTTCCCTCTGTCTTAACTCCCAAGTTGGGACTCACACATTTATTAGAATATAAGATTCGTTTAACAGACACTAAGATAGTGAGGTCACACCCATATAAGTTCGCCCCTCCGAAAATGACCGTTCTGAGGGAGAAGGTTCAAGAGCTTTTAGAGCAAGGGGTAATTGAACCTTCCAATTCCAGCTATGCCAGTCCAGCGTTCCTGGTACCCAAGCCTGGGGGTAAGCACCGTGTGGTAATCGATTACCGGAAGTTAAATGCTAATATTGAAGTGGATTCGGTTCCCCTTCCGGATCTCCACTCAGCTTTTGATTGGTTTAGTGAGGCCAAGTACTTCACCGTGATTGATCTCAACGCGGCATATCACCAGATACCCTTATCCAAGGAAAGTAGACCGTATACGGCGTTTTGTGTCCCGTGGAATTTATATCAGTATACGCGGGTTCCCATGGGTCTGGCGGTGGGCGCCCAAACGCTCACGCGTCTGCTTGACCTAGTGTTTCAGGATGTGAAGTTTAAGTTTATTTTCAACTATCTAGATGACTTGCTGGTCTACAGCAAAACCTATGATGAACATCTGTGCCATCTCAGGGAGGTGATGAGTAGGTTGAAAAGAGCGGGCCTTACGGTCAATCCGGAGAAAGTGCGAATCGCCCAGGAGAGCATCTCTTTTCTGGGGCATCTGGTGTCGCACCAGGGTGTTACAGTGGACCCTGAAAGGACCCAGGGTATTCGGGATTTTTCCCCGCCAAGGGATGCCAAGGGCATCGCCCGGTTTGTGGGGATGGTCAATTTTTATCGGAGGTTCATTCCCAATGCAGCGGAGATTGCTGCGCCCCTAAATGAATTAAGAAAGAAAGGGGTCAAGTTAGTGTGGGGCGAAAGCCAGCAAGAGGCGTTTGAAAAATTGAAGGAAGCTATTATTTCCCCACCGGTACTGAGGATGCCGGATTTTTCTCAACCGTTTATTTTACAGACGGACGCGAGTTCGGTGGCGCTCGGGGCGGTTCTGTCCCAAGTCGTTGATGGTGCTAGGCAGCCTGTGGCCTTTATTTCACGGACATTGACCCAGCAAGAAAGAAAGTCATCAGTATATGAGCTAGAGTGTTTGGCAGTGGTATACGCTCTAGATAAGTTCAGGCGTTTTCTGGAACACGCTGAGTTCCTGCTCGAGACCGACAATCAGGCTCTCTCTTGGCTTCTTGCTCACCCCCGGCAACTGGGTAAGATCGGTAGATGGGTGGTTAAAATCTCATCCTTTAAGTTCAAGGTGCAACACATTAGGGGAACACAAAATGTGGTTGCAGATGCTTTGTCACGCATGTTTTCCCAACCCAGTGAAGCCCAATCTGAGCAACCCTGTTCTGTTCTACTAGACTTTCCGTTAGCCTTCACTGATGTGTTACCCCATCAGTTGAATGATGAAGAGCTGGGTCCTGTCATCCAGAACATAAAAGAGGGTAACGCGCAGGCCCCATACTTCTTGTCCAAGGGCGTCCTGTGTTGTCGGGAAAGGAAGGGACGTGCCCCGAAGATCGTGCTGCCTAGCAAGTTAGTGCCCATGGTCTTCAGTTATTACCACAATTCCCCAGTAGGTGGCCACAAGGGGATTTCGAAGACCATTTCCAGTATTAGGAAGAACTTCATCTGGAAGGGCATAATGCGACGCGTGTGAAGGCCTGTCATCTGTGCGGCTTAAGCAAGCCCGCTCAAAACACTAAGTTGGGGTTGTTGTCATCAGACGTGGCGAGCAGACCGATGGAGAAGCTATTCATCGACTACGTGGGACCTTTCCCGCGTAGCAAGTCAGGTAACGCTTACCTACTTGTCTGTGTGGATGCTTTTTCGAAGTTTGCCTGGCTACTGCCCTTACGGCAGGCAACAGCTCGTTTGACCATAAGCGCGCTTCAGAACCATGTTTTTCAGCATTTCGGTCTTCCGACCATCATTGTCTCCGACAATGGACCACAGTTCATTTCGAGTGAGTTCCGGCGGATGTGTTTCGCCAGCGGTATCAAGCATGTAACCACTTCCCCGTATTACCCGCAGCCGTCCCATGCGGAGAGGTTCAATAGGAATCTACGGTCCGCGCTTATTGCCTATCACGCTGAGCAACAGACTACCTGGGATCAGAACTTAAAGTGGTTACAGCTAGCCTTTAACACGGCCCTGCATGGCAGTCATAAGGCCGTGCCTTTTGAGATCATGTTTGGATTCTCGCCCGCACTCCCGTTGACTAACTTGTGGAATATTGATGATCTTCTGCCACGGGAGCCCGATAATGGAACTGCGGAGAGATGGAGGGAGGCTCGGAAGAATTTGCTACGAGCGCACGAGCGGGTCCGTCGACGATATAATCAGGGGCGAATTCCGAACCCCTTTCAGACCGGGGACTGGGTCTACTGCCAGAGCCATCCGATCAGCTCAGCCGCAGACAAAAGAGCTGCTAAATTGTGCTATCGTTGGTCGGGGCCATACCGCATTCTCGGGTTTACGTCACCGGTGACGGCGCGGTTGGAAGAGCCGGGTGGTAATGCTAAAGAGATTACTACACACCTTTCCAAATTAAAACTGTTTAAAAAGGGGTAAACGGGCTGAAAAATGGGGGGGGGGAGCGGCGGTGGTCTCTGTGCGCGTTGGGGATGTTGTCTATTTTAAGAGGGTGTGCTCCGGGGGGGCGGTAATGAGTATGATATGGTAGCGGGTAGATGTTTCTCACAGTCCCAGTGGGAATCGTTTACTTCAGGGATGCGCCCCTGCCTGCGCGAGCGCTGGTTTTCTCCAATCGTCCTTATGTCCGGAGGGAGCCAGGTCCGTACCTTCAGTCCTAGTCTATGAACGTTTAATCATCCTTGACCATCCACCTTCCGATTTTCCTAACCTTACCTAAAAAAAAAAAAAACTAGAAAAGGCAAAAAAAAGGAGTTAGAGAGAGTGGAGGGTGGGCGATGTGCGGCGCGGGGTCGATCTTGCTCTTCGTACCGCACGTCGTCTACCGCATGCCCTTGGAGCACACTTGTAAAACACATATATATATATATATTGGAAAGGTGCCATAGTCACAGTTGACATGGTTTTCCGTTAGGTCCCAGTGGGACCACCGCATTAGGGGGACTGTCATCGCCCCCCTTTCCCCTTGGCCCGTGCAGTATGATAGTGTGTAAAATGGGGAATAGTATTAGGGAATCATCCCGTAATTACATGGGGCAGATGGCCCTGTTTAGGTGGCTATCGTGTTCTGGCTTGGGTGGACAAGCCTCAGGAGGTCGGAACTCAGGGAGCTCCCGAACTTTTCTTTTGTCTTTCTTCTCTGTCCCTCTTTGCTGTGGGCTGGCCCTGATCAGGTCAGCGTGCAGCAACCGCACACTTACACTCTACACGTCTTCCTTCGTCTCTTTCGTTTTCCCTGCTGAGCCTCTGTTCTCCTGGGAGCGAGTCTAAGTGGCCACCTTACCCACGATGTCCACCGGATTTTTCAGATGGGAGTACACTGCAGGGTACTTTCCCGAGTTTTGTGGGGCAACCGGGTTGCCCTTTCGGGGTGGGGGTGTGCCGCGTTTTGGAAAACGCGGCGATCTTCCGATATCTATATTGTGCTTTATTAAAGACATTACGTATTTGTCGACGCGAAAGAAGTTGTCCTTTGGTACGGTCAATTGGACTTTGTCATTGTGAATTACCCCTCCGCCGCTCGCCTCGCGCGCGCCCTATCGCTGTTACATACGGTTTTTTCAAGAGCCAGTTAGTTCAGTTCCAATACGACGCTCGGCGCTTCACATTCTGGTCCCCGGCTGGCAGAGTAGATTGAACAGTTTTCGTCTCCCAGCTTCTTCTATGAATAAGTAGAAAGCTACGTGACCTCCGGTAAGTCCATTAAAATATGTATTTTAATTATATATAAAAACAAATTGGTTTTATTTAATATTAAAGTGGATGCGTTGAGATATATATTGCAGTGAATCCTTAGCGCATGGCGAGTTTCAGGTTATAATTTGTTTCATGTATGCTTTATCTCAACCCTGGTTAATTGATTGTAACATTAAGGATATAATTATGTTTTATATTAATCCAGTAATGCTTCTACTAAATTAACTAAACTAAGATGGGGCGTAAGTCAGTAATTTTCTGATATCTGTGTATGTCACGGACTTGTTAAAAGTTGCCAATTCCTGTAAGTGCGTCATGAAAACTTTTGCATAAAGGTTAATTAAAATTATCATTATTATGGAGTGACTATATTTAGACATATTCTATATTAACATATTCAATGGAGTTATTTGTTGAAGTGATTTACCACACTCAATGGGATTCTTGACTTAGGCAATTTTTCGAGTTTATAAACCGGACAGTCCATGCTATGTCAGTGGGTAAATGTGGTAGTGTGTGTTTCATGAACTTATGAGTAATCCCAGATATAATTGTGCAGGGTTTCCGAGGTAGCCGGGAATCTGCCCCGCTCTGGAAGGATGGCCGAACAACTGCCTCCGACGATGTAATTTTAGAACCTTCGTCAGCTATGTCAGCCGGAAGGATGGACCGGACACACGCTACTGAGCCCTCAACATACACCCTTCAAACCAGGTGAAATTTAACCATTTTTAACCTAAATCTTGTGGCCGAATTACTCTGTGAGACTTTCATGAAACGTTCCAGTGTGGACAGTTATTTCCGGACAATGGGTGGAATGTTTTAATTGCATTTTGTAAGGCTTACGCCTCCTCTATTACTATCATGTATATCTCGTTCTGAGAGTGAAAACTCGGCCGGGGTCACGCACCGCCCGGGTCGAGGGGAGTTCGGTAGATAGAGTTGAATATCATTCTATTTCTGTTTTAAGCATGTTGGGATATTTATGTTAACGATTTTCCTCCATCTGGACACGTGTGTTATTATTCATTCATATCTGGGGGTGGTTTTAAACCGTGGGCGACTCCCGTTGGAGACGTCCACTGCAAGTCTGTCTGTGTCAGATCTTGCTAGATCCCGTCCGGTGCCTGACCCTGCCGGTAGTCAAGTTTTGTAACACTGTGAGCTGACTTAATACTTTTATGACTTATATTCTGTATTACAAATTCTGTTCCACTGTTTGGCTAATTTGCACACTTTAAAATTACCATTGTCACAGTTTGTATTTACCATAAAAAAAAAAAAAACTTGTAACGATAATTGTAATTGCTCACTATAACAATTAGTAAACCATAAGAACACCCAAGATTAATCAATGTCAGTTATGAGTACTCATGGTGGTCAAGTTCCACTATTTTTTTTAATTCTGTTTTGAAGGTAAAAAGAAACATAAAATGCAGTTAGGCAACCGGACATCCATGTTGACCTTGTGATGCTACTTTTCATAATAGTAATTGAGGGGATTTAATTTAAATTTGATAATTAAATATCGGCTTGGGGTTTGTGCGCGGGCCGCATGGCTTACAGAGAACATTCAGTTAACACTTATCTTGTTAAAACTTGGGGGCATGTCGGCTCCACTCCTGGGATATTTTAATTGAAGTTTTGGGGAGGGGGTTTTAGTCACCTATTAATTAATCAGTAAGGTGGGCCGGACACTTGGTCAGAAAAAGGGGGTTATGGGTGTTGAACAAGATTATGATATGCGCTGATAACCAGGGTGAACATGTGATGTGTTATTTATATGCAAACGTGGTTGAAGTTAATTATATGTATGTGTTGTTTTTATAATTGTTACATTGTTAAATTAATCCTGCAGGTGTACATGTTTATATATATATTTATGTTTAGTTATAATATGTGATTATTTGCGGGTCGAGATTGTGTGCCACTTTACAATTGTATCATTGACATCATGTAGCATTTCATGAATTAATATTTACTGATCCTTCAGATCTTATACTTATTCAATGCTTGGTATCGTTAATAGTCATTATTCCTTGCTCAACTTTTGGCAAGGCACACATTAAGGAAATTACACTCAACAATAAAAAAAAAAAAAACTTAGTTATCTAGCCTTTTTGGGGCTCAGGTGTTGTACTACCAGAGAAGAATAAATCGTTGTTGTTATCTTAAGTTCAGTGTTTCATTTGCAAGTCCCATCATACTGGACCCAGCCCAATTTCAGCTTCTCTAGGCTCTTGCCTAGTTCTAAATAACTTGTAACCTCTCTTTCAAAACCAGCAAGCAAGGAGATAGAAATTTAAAAAGAAATAAAATAAATACTAAAAGCATAGAAAGGTTACAAATGGTAGCAGAGCGTGGTTCATTCTAGGCCTGAACCCTTGGGTCCGTTGGTGTCATGGGGCTTGCAAACTTGGAGATAGTCTGGCAAATAAAATGGCACTTAATAGTTGACATGAAATGTAGAAGTATATATGTTTTTTTTATGAATTATTGTTAAATGTTTTGAATTGTAAATCTGAGGCCGCCATGGGCACGTGTTGTAGTTGGGTTGTTGTTTTGAAATTGGACATTGCCGGAGAGCGCGTGGGGGATGGGTTCCCGTTTTTAAATTTTGAAAGTAATTGCGCGTGCGGTTAGTGGGATGCGGTATGGCCCGACTGGAAGTCGGTATAGTCCGATTGTAAGAGTGACAATGTTGTATATTGTGGTTGGTGTTAGGTGGTGTGGATTGTATGTTGGTGTTAGTGTCTGATGTTGTTTCTTCTTGAGTCTGGCGACTGACGGAGAGTTAGTTCCGGAGCGGGTCAGGTTTCCGCAGCGCTAGGAAACCCGGGGGTCCTCTTGATGGAAGAACAGTACTCAAGGTTTTCGTATTTTAGTGATTGGTGTTTTTATGTTTGTTTGTGGTTCATAGGATAGGTATTTCTAGCATTGGCGGCATGAATGTCATAAATCCCGACTTATTTCTCAAGAACGAGTTGGAGTTCGAGATCAAGTCCCGGGGTGGGAGGCCCCAAGGGGATGTTGCCTCTTTGAGGAAGCAGTTGAGAGACGCCCTCGCGTCCGGAGGCACAACGTCGTTGGTAAAGGTCACTGATGTGACGGCCGAGCTCAAGTTGTGCCAGGAGAAGTGGGGAGAGTTGCGGGAGGTAATGGAAGATTTTGAGTCGGCCCCTTCCAATCTCAGGGCAAGACAGAGAGTACGGCAGCGAGCGGAACACCTGCAACATAGACTGGAGAACTTGTCCGCACAGACTACAATTGCGGAAGTCAGCGCCACGGTGAAGCTGATGGCGGAACAGGTGGCTAAAGCATTGCGGAACTTCGAGCCTGTGAAGTCCCCGCTTTCCGTGAGCTCTCCCCAGCCTCCTGAAATGAACACAGCGCAGACGTCGAACCCTGCGTCTCCATTGCCGACGCTTTCGGGAGGAGCGCGTATCTCGTATAATAACTTACCTAACCCCATGTCCTCAATTATGCAGGAGCTTCCGGTGGTAGACGGACTGGACGTGGACCAGTTGATGACTTTATTCCGGATTTTGTTTCAGCTGTCCGACTTCCCGGGAATGTCGGACGGCACTCTGCTTGAACTCGTGTATCCCTATTGTCGGGGGTCTGTGGCTGAGCGGGTCGCGCGAACTATACGAGATGGCGGCAGTGTGGCGTCTTTCCATCGGGGGGTGCTGGACGCATGCGTGCCTGGGCTTTTGCGTAAGCGGCTGCAGGACAAATATTTTTATCGGGTACAAGCACACGGGGAGAATTTTTCAAAGTTCGTGCAGAGCCTCCGTGAAGCGGTCCGGATTTTAGGGTTGGGACTGCCCGAGAAGGAAGTGGTACAGTGGATTTTCGAAGGGGTTACTCCCCAGGAGAGATCGCGTTTAACTTTTGCAGAGCGACCGCGGACTTATGAAGATCTTGAGAAGCTGTGTGCGTTATCTCGTGCGATACAATCGGTAGATGAATCCCGTGGGCCAGTAAGGGCCAGTCTTGGTGAACCCCGAGTGGTGGAGCGACGGGTCGTTCAGTCCCAACCGCGGCCAGACAGAAATAATGGCGATCGAAGCGGACAAGTGAGAGGTGTTGTGTGCTTTCGCTGTCGTAGACAGGGCCATGTTGCCCGCGATTGTCCGGAGGGTGGTATGCGTCCGGCGCTTCCCCCGAGGGTCCGGTATCCAAAAAACTAATTATCAGGGGGGGACAAATCGAAGGTTGTCTTCCCCTCGTTGCAATACTTTTCAGAATTCTAGTGCCTCCAGGCGGAGGATAGGTCCAGACTCTTCTAATTTCAAGGTCCTTACTACCGTCCCGCAAAAGGCTTCTGTATGCCCCTTCCTGTCGCTCAAGGTAAAGAAGGGTCAACTCAGAGCGTTAGTTGACTCCGGGTCAGCCCGATCTATCATCTCATCTCGAGTATGCGCGGACCTTGAGAAACAGGGCTTAATAAAAGGGTCAAGTCAGTCGTCCGTGGTATGCTGGACTGCTTCTAGGGAAATTCTGCCCATCTCCCGGGTGGTTTCCTTCAAGTTCAAGATTGATGGCTTTTCTTGGGTGTGGCCTTTTCTGGTTTCTCCGGCTCTGGGAGTCGACTGTATTGTGGGTGCCGATTTCATCGCTAAAAGTGGTCTCGTGTTGGACATCCATGGGCACCAGTGCTATTTTAAGTTTAATCGGGGTGTAGTTATTCCATTTCTTGGATACCAGGGAGCTAAGGGAGGTATCCAAGAGGTTGCTTGTCCCGATTCTGCACGAGATCATCTCACTCCCGCCCAGCAGAGAGCTTTAGACCGTTTGTGTGAGGAACTTCCCTCTGTCTTAACTCCCAAGTTGGGACTCACACATTTATTAGAATATAAGATTCGTTTAACAGACACTAAGATAGTGAGGTCACACCCATATAAGTTCGCCCCTCCGAAAATGACCGTTCTGAGGGAGAAGGTTCAAGAGCTTTTAGAGCAAGGGGTAATTGAACCTTCCAATTCCAGCTATGCCAGTCCAGCGTTCCTGGTACCCAAGCCTGGGGGTAACCAACCCCCAGCCTGGCACCGTGTGGTAATCGATTACCGGAAGTTAAATGCTAATATTGAAGTGGATTCGGTTCCCCTTCCGGATCTCCACTCAGCTTTTGATTGGTTTAGTGAGGCCAAGTACTTCACCGTGATTGATCTCAACGCGGCATATCACCAGATACCCTTATCCAAGGAAAGTAGACCGTATACGGCGTTTTGTGTCCCGTGGAATTTATATCAGTATACGCGGGTTCCCATGGGTCTGGCGGTGGGCGCCCAAACGCTCACGCGTCTGCTTGACCTAGTGTTTCAGGATGTGAAGTTTAAGTTTATTTTCAACTATCTAGATGACTTGCTGGTCTACAGCAAAACCTATGATGAACATCTGTGCCATCTCAGGGAGGTGATGAGTAGGTTGAAAAGAGCGGGCCTTACGGTCAATCCGGAGAAAGTGCGAATCGCCCAGGAGAGCATCTCTTTTCTGGGGCATCTGGTGTCGCACCAGGGTGTTACAGTGGACCCTGAAAGGACCCAGGGTATTCGGGATTTTTCCCCGCCAAGGGATGCCAAGGGCATCGCCCGGTTTGTGGGGATGGTCAATTTTTATCGGAGGTTCATTCCCAATGCAGCGGAGATTGCTGCGCCCCTAAATGAATTAAGAAAGAAAGGGGTCAAGTTAGTGTGGGGCGAAAGCCAGCAAGAGGCGTTTGAAAAATTGAAGGAAGCTATTATTTCCCCACCGGTACTGAGGATGCCGGATTTTTCTCAACCGTTTATTTTACAGACGGACGCGAGTTCGGTGGCGCTCGGGGCGGTTCTGTCCCAAGTCGTTGATGGTGCTAGGCAGCCTGTGGCCTTTATTTCACGGACATTGACCCAGCAAGAAAGAAAGTCATCAGTATATGAGCTAGAGTGTTTGGCAGTGGTATACGCTCTAGATAAGTTCAGGCGTTTTCTGTAACACGCTGAGTTCCTGCTCGAGACCGACAATCAGGCTCTCTCTTGGCTTCTTGCTCACCCCCGGCAACTGGGTAAGATCGGTAGATGGGTGGTTAAAATCTCATCCTTTAAGTTCAAGGTGCAACACATTAGGGGAACACAAAATGTGGTTGCAGATGCTTTGTCACGCATGTTTTCCCAACCCAGTGAAGCCCAATCTGAGCAACCCTGTTCTGTTCTACTAGACTTTCCGTTAGCCTTCACTGATGTGTTACCCCATCAGTTGAATGATGAAGAGCTGGGTCCTGTCATCCAGAACATAAAAGAGGGTAACGCGCAGGCCCCATACTTCTTGTCCAAGGGCGTCCTGTGTTGTCGGGAAAGGAAGGGACGTGCCCCGAAGATCGTGCTGCCTAGCAAGTTAGTGCCCATGGTCTTCAGTTATTACCACAATTCCCCAGTAGGTGGCCACAAGGGGATTTCGAAGACCATTTCCAGTATTAGGAAGAACTTCATCTGGAAGGGCATAATGCGACGCGTGTGAAGGCCTGTCATCTGTGCGGCTTAAGCAAGCCCGCTCAAAACACTAAGTTGGGGTTGTTGTCATCAGACGTGGCGAGCAGACCGATGGAGAAGCTATTCATCGACTACGTGGGACCTTTCCCGCGTAGCAAGTCAGGTAACGCTTACCTACTTGTCTGTGTGGATGCTTTTTCGAAGTTTGCCTGGCTACTGCCCTTACGGCAGGCAACAGCTCGTTTGACCATAAGCGCGCTTCAGAACCATGTTTTTCAGCATTTCGGTCTTCCGACCATCATTGTCTCCGACAATGGACCACAGTTCATTTCGAGTGAGTTCCGGCGGATGTGTTTCGCCAGCGGTATCAAGCATGTAACCACTTCCCCGTATTACCCGCAGCCGTCCCATGCGGAGAGGTTCAATAGGAATCTACGGTCCGCGCTTATTGCCTATCACGCTGAGCAACAGACTACCTGGGATCAGAACTTAAAGTGGTTACAGCTAGCCTTTAACACGGCCCTGCATGGCAGTCATAAGGCCGTGCCTTTTGAGATCATGTTTGGATTCTCGCCCGCACTCCCGTTGACTAACTTGTGGAATATTGATGATCTTCTGCCACGGGAGCCCGATAATGGAACTGCGGAGAGATGGAGGGAGGCTCGGAAGAATTTGCTACGAGCGCACGAGCGGGTCCGTCGACGATATAATCAGGGGCGAATTCCGAACCCCTTTCAGACCGGGGACTGGGTCTACTGCCAGAGCCATCCGATCAGCTCAGCCGCAGACAAAAGAGCTGCTAAATTGTGCTATCGTTGGTCGGGGCCATACCGCATTCTCGGGTTTACGTCACCGGTGACGGCGCGGTTGGAAGAGCCGGGTGGTAATGCTAAAGAGATTACTACACACCTTTCCAAATTAAAACTGTTTAAAAAGGGGTAAACGGGCTGAAAAATGGGGGGGGGGAGCGGCGGTGGTCTCTGTGCGCGTTGGGGATGTTGTCTATTTTAAGAGGGTGTGCTCCGGGGGGGCGGTAATGAGTATGATATGGTAGCGGGTAGATGTTTCTCACAGTCCCAGTGGGAATCGTTTACTTCAGGGATGCGCCCCTGCCTGCGCGAGCGCTGGTTTTCTCCAATCGTCCTTATGTCCGGAGGGAGCCAGGTCCGTACCTTCAGTCCTAGTCTATGAACGTTTAATCATCCTTGACCATCCACCTTCCGATTTTCCTAACCTTACCTAAAAAAAAAAAAAACTAGAAAAGGCAAAAAAAAGGAGTTAGAGAGAGTGGAGGGTGGGCGATGTGCGGCGCGGGGTCGATCTTGCTCTTCGTACCGCACGTCGTCTACCGCATGCCCTTGGAGCACACTTGTAAAACACATATATATATATATATTGGAAAGGTGCCATAGTCACAGTTGACATGGTTTTCCGTTAGGTCCCAGTGGGACCACCGCATTAGGGGGACTGTCATCGCCCCCCTTTCCCCTTGGCCCGTGCAGTATGATAGTGTGTAAAATGGGGAATAGTATTAGGGAATCATCCCGTAATTACATGGGGCAGATGGCCCTGTTTAGGTGGCTATCGTGTTCTGGCTTGGGTGGACAAGCCTCAGGAGGTCGGAACTCAGGGAGCTCCCGAACTTTTCTTTTGTCTTTCTTCTCTGTCCCTCTTTGCTGTGGGCTGGCCCTGATCAGGTCAGCGTGCAGCAACCGCACACTTACACTCTACACGTCTTCCTTCGTCTCTTTCGTTTTCCCTGCTGAGCCTCTGTTCTCCTGGGAGCGAGTCTAAGTGGCCACCTTACCCACGATGTCCACCGGATTTTTCAGATGGGAGTACACTGCAGGGTACTTTCCCGAGTTTTGTGGGGCAACCGGGTTGCCCTTTCGGGGTGGGGGTGTGCCGCGTTTTGGAAAACGCGGCGATCTTCCGATATCTATATTGTGCTTTATTAAAGACATTACGTATTTGTCGACGCGAAAGAAGTTGTCCTTTGGTACGGTCAATTGGACTTTGTCATTGTGAATTACCCCTCCGCCGCTCGCCTCGCGCGCGCCCTATCGCTGTTACATACGGTTTTTTCAAGAGCCAGTTAGTTCAGTTCCAATACGACGCTCGGCGCTTCACATTCTGGTCCCCGGCTGGCAGAGTAGATTGAACAGTTTTCGTCTCCCAGCTTCTTCTATGAATAAGTAGAAAGCTACGTGACCTCCGGTAAGTCCATTAAAATATGTATTTTAATTATATATAAAAACAAATTGGTTTTATTTAATATTAAAGTGGATGCGTTGAGATATATATTGCAGTGAATCCTTAGCGCATGGCGAGTTTCAGGTTATAATTTGTTTCATGTATGCTTTATCTCAACCCTGGTTAATTGATTGTAACATTAAGGATATAATTATGTTTTATATTAATCCAGTAATGCTTCTACTAAATTAACTAAACTAAGATGGGGCGTAAGTCAGTAATTTTCTGATATCTGTGTATGTCACGGACTTGTTAAAAGTTGCCAATTCCTGTAAGTGCGTCATGAAAACTTTTGCATAAAGGTTAATTAAAATTATCATTATTATGGAGTGACTATATTTAGACATATTCTATATTAACATATTCAATGGAGTTATTTGTTGAAGTGATTTACCACACTCAATGGGATTCTTGACTTAGGCAATTTTTCGAGTTTATAAACCGGACAGTCCATGCTATGTCAGTGGGTAAATGTGGTAGTGTGTGTTTCATGAACTTATGAGTAATCCCAGATATAATTGTGCAGGGTTTCCGAGGTAGCCGGGAATCTGCCCCGCTCTGGAAGGATGGCCGAACAACTGCCTCCGACGATGTAATTTTAGAACCTTCGTCAGCTATGTCAGCCGGAAGGATGGACCGGACACACGCTACTGAGCCCTCAACATACACCCTTCAAACCAGGTGAAATTTAACCATTTTTAACCTAAATCTTGTGGCCGAATTACTCTGTGAGACTTTCATGAAACGTTCCAGTGTGGACAGTTATTTCCGGACAATGGGTGGAATGTTTTAATTGCATTTTGTAAGGCTTACGCCTCCTCTATTACTATCATGTATATCTCGTTCTGAGAGTGAAAACTCGGCCGGGGTCACGCACCGCCCGGGTCGAGGGGAGTTCGGTAGATAGAGTTGAATATCATTCTATTTCTGTTTTAAGCATGTTGGGATATTTATGTTAACGATTTTCCTCCATCTGGACACGTGTGTTATTATTCATTCATATCTGGGGGTGGTTTTAAACCGTGGGCGACTCCCGTTGGAGACGTCCACTGCAAGTCTGTCTGTGTCAGATCTTGCTAGATCCCGTCCGGTGCCTGACCCTGCCGGTAGTCAAGTTTTGTAACACTGTGAGCTGACTTAATACTTTTATGACTTATATTCTGTATTACAAATTCTGTTCCACTGTTTGGCTAATTTGCACACTTTAAAATTACCATTGTCACAGTTTGTATTTACCATAAAAAAAAAAAAACTTGTAACGATAATTGTAATTGCTCACTATAACAATTAGTAAACCATAAGAACACCCAAGATTAATCAATGTCAGTTATGAGTACTCATGGTGGTCAAGTTCCACTATTTTTTTTAATTCTGTTTTGAAGGTAAAAAGAAACATAAAATGCAGTTAGGCAACCGGACATCCATGTTGACCTTGTGATGCTACTTTTCATAATAGTAATTGAGGGGATTTAATTTAAATTTGATAATTAAATATCGGCTTGGGGTTTGTGCACGGGCCGCATGGCTTACAGAGAACATTCAGTTAACACTTATCTTGTTAAAACTTGGGGGCATGTCGGCTCCACTCCTGGGATATTTTAATTGAAGTTTTGGGGAGGGGGTTTTAGTCACCTATTAATTAATCAGTAAGGTGGGCCGGACACTTGGTCAGAAAAAGGGGGTTATGGGTGTTGAACAAGATTATGATATGCGCTGATAACCAGGGTGAACATGTGATGTGTTATTTATATGCAAACGTGGTTGATGTTAATTATATGTATGTGTTGTTTTTATAATTGTTACATTGTTAAATTAATCCTGCAGGTGTACATGTTTATATATATATATTTATGTTTAGTTATAATATGTGATTATTTGCGGGTCGAGATTGTGTGCCACTTTACAATTGTATCATTGACATCATGTAGCATTTCATGAATTAATATTTACTGATCCTTCAGATCTTATACTTATTCAATGCTTGGTATCGTTAATAGTCATTATTCCTTGCTCAACTTTTGGCAAGGCACACATTAAGGAAATTACACTCAACAATAAAAAAAAAAAAAACTTAGTTATCTAGCCTTTTTGGGGCTCAGGTGTTGTACTACCAGAGAAGAATAAATCGTTGTTGTTATCTTAAGTTCAGTGTTTCATTTGCAAGTCCCATCATACTGGACCCAGCCCAATTTCAGCTTCTCTAGGCTCTTGCCTAGTTCTAAATAACTTGTAACCTCTCTTTCAAAACCAGCAAGCAAGGAGATAGAAATTTAAAAAGAAATAAAATAAATACTAAAAGCATAGAGAGGTTACACATTTTCATTACGTACAACGTGAAACTCCGTAGCGAAGCACGGGTATTCTGCTAGTCATATATAAGAGAAAATATATCGTGCGTGGCAGGCAAGCATATCTCAGTTGTGTACTGTTTACGTTTCCATTTTATTATTATCACTACCGCAATAAAAAGGCAGGGAAGTCACACACACACACACACACACACACACACACACACACACACACACACACACACACACACACACACACACACACACACACACACACACACACACACACACACACACACACACACACACACACACACACACACACACACACACACACACACACACACACACACAATTCGCGTTATTTCTGGTCTCATTCATGTTTATTTTCTTACATTTGCACGGTTTTTAAATGGAAAATGCCGAACCCATACCAACATAACGCATGCAAGCCGAAAAAGTGTCCAGCGTGGATAGCGATTTGCTTCCTGTGGATCGCTGGGCAGTGTAACTGCACGTGTTTACAGAGGAACGATTCATAGATAGACTTTTCGTCTTTAGGGAATGAACCCTCTGCAAGATGCTGAGGGTCCATGAGTGACTTCGGAGCGCTCCTTCTTTTCCGCGTGTTTGTTCTGTGAAACGTACACTGTAGATTCGCAGATTTATACTAAGCAACGCTCAATAGGAAATGTTGAAAATTTTTGTCCACGGTGAACCCTCATACACACTAAACCTGCTCTGATGTTTTAATTACGGACATCATAATATTAAAACTTTGGAAACTTGAGCACTACTTAATGGAGATCAATCATTAACTTATACAAGCCATTAATTTTATGCATATTTTTTATATATATGTGTACAACGTTATCGGCAACAAAGAAGTAGTTTTTGTTAAAATTCCTCCCGGGATATTTGGCCGTAGTCCAATGTTTTCTACAAAACCAGTCGTTTCGGAAATGCCATTGACTTCCATCATCAGTGAAAATCGAGTGTGATAACGTGAGGTGGTATATGGTAGTGACCACAGTACTGTGCTTAAGGCTGAAGCAGTAAGTAGAAAGAAGTAGTTTCTATGGTAATATTTCATTTCGAAAATAATTTTAAAAATAAATCTTAGAATATGGAAGTCATGTATGGTTCTACATACCAATATTTTACTTCCATATTCCTTAAGGAAATGGAAGTATGGTGATGGCAAAAAAAATCGTGTTGGAGATTATTGCAGATTCTGATTGTACTACACTCAAAACATGAAAAAAAGTCGTTTTCCGAAAAGTGTCTGTTTGTGTGTCTGTGTGTCTTTGTGTCTGTCTGTCTGTGTGTCTATGTGTAGATTTTTTTCTATGGCAAACGATAACTGCCGCAAATTCAAACAGAATCAAATAATTTTTTGCATACAGCCCTGATTTGTAGAGTACTCACTGTGCCGCCCCTTGGCAAGACAACACAAAAATCGGGAACTAGTTTAATTCTTTACCAGTAAACTAAACCAGCTGCCGTTGTTAGTAAAACTCTTACTAACAAATTACAAAACAAGTATGATATAGGAAACTGACAAGGTTTGCATAAACTTATTCACTCACTAGGTATTAGCTAAAACATCTCTTTATTGCTATTGAAATATTAATCAAACATTATTCCTGATTTTAAAGAAAGTTATTTTAGTAAATAGCGCTTTTACTTCTTCAAAGATCTTAATTATATTATTCTTGTTATATCAAAATTTATTCATATAACTGTTGCTTTTAATACCACGGATCCGGGTCTCAATTTTCTCAAAATTATTAATTTATCAATATATACATTACGGTTACTATTACTTCTTACAAAATTACAAAATATACAAATCTGATAATTTGTTCATTACATTGCGAAAGTTCTTTAAAGTTCTTTGTTACTTCTTATTAAGGGAAATTTACAAAAGTTATGGTTTGATATCACCTGAGGTAGTTGTAGTATTCTTGGGACATCTCCAGTCGTCTTCTACGGGTTGAGTACGTTGTTCTTGGTGTATCTACATCGGGTTGATTTTTTAGTTTACTTGAAGGTCTCGAAGATAGGTTGTTTACTTGAAGTTCCAAATGTTGTAATTTCACTTTTCTTAGTGCAGATTCTTGTAGTTCACATTTTCTTTATTTTAATTACAGTTATAGTTCTCACTTTTCAGTACTACAGTCTAGTAGTTAACTATGTTACACTTACATTTGATTTTGTTTTTAAGAGATGTGTTGGCTACCTTTTTCTATTTTATTTATATATTTTCTCACAAACTCTAGACACTACATTATTCACAATAACAAGATTTCACGCTGGATATACTTCTAGAGAACATACACATACGTATATGTGTACAACACCAAAACTCACGTCTACTCATTGCGACGTTCTACGGCCGAATGCGCGTACGGTTTAGGGGAGAAGGCTCAGTAAGCTAGTGCGTATTTACGCACTAAGAAAATAGTTCGTACTTTTCCTATTATTATTTATTCATTAATTAGAAGATAAATACTTTATGTTTATTTTATTATGACTTAGGGATTTCTTTATTTCTCTAGTCGCATTTTTTAATTATTTAAGTAATTATTATTATTATTCACTACTTAATACTTTTCTTGGCGTGTTGGTACTGGAAGGTTTCAAGTTGATACAGGAATCTGGGTATAGGTAAGGGTGTATGATACTCTTACTTATTAAAATTAAAAATTTTAATCTGTGCGATTTTCGATATATTTAAAATCGTCACATCCTCCTGCACTTAACTATGAAAAACGGGGGGGTGGAATAATAATAAGAAATCTAATAAACACAATTATATTTTTATCTTTCGTGAAATTCCCTTTCTCTCGTTTCTTAACATTTACCTTAATATTATTTACATATAAATAGATATTACTTATTTATTAATCTATTTGTTACTCTTGTTTCCCGTAACTTCACAATATAGTGGCCCGACTGATTACCTTGCATACTCTAACTATATTGGTTAGCTTTCTGCGCTTTCTTTAACCCTTGTAAAGAACATTTTTCAGTACGGCGCCATTGTGACTATGTTACGTCTTGATCCCTATATCTCTTAATTCTACTACAGTAATCTAAAGTTGATCCCATACTCAACCTTAGATCCTATCTTAACACTAATTTCTTATTCTACTGAGATACGCGGAATTTCACAAAGTGGTACATTTATTTACTTTTAAACAATCAGCTGTTACAATGCAAGAGGGGTCAAACACTTTACACTAGACGCATTATATTATTCACTAGGGAGGTTTTCATTGTTTAGCGATGCTACCATTTATAACAATAGGGGAAGGCTTACTACAATATTTCCTGTACGAACGGGTTTGTCTCTATTACTGTCAAGCTGGGGGAATTATTTTGAAGAAGGCCACGACCGGGCGTTTACACGACACAAATATACTTTTATTATTATTTTCTCTTTACTCATTTTACTTCTACACTTTACACTTTTATTACACGTTATTTTTATTCAAGCTATTATTAAACCTTTTTATTTAAAGTACTTATTATTTATTTTATTTCAAACACTTACAAACTTGAATTTATTTAAACACACATATCTATATCTTATTTCATATTAAGCTTCCATATGCAATCTTATCTTAATTAATCAACATAACTTATCTCACAACAATTAAATTCTCAGTATTGATATATATAATTAATCAAAACAAAACGATAATACTATTTTAGTAGAGAGAAATTTCATATACGGAAAGTTCATTGATTTAACAAACAGCACAAAGAATCAGCTGTTTTGGGGTGTCGTCTAGTTGCATAGGGTGGTAATTCAGAACAATACAAAACAGGAAAGAGCTTGTCTAACATGGTTTTGTTTTCTTATGGGGAGGAGGGGTTATGAATGAGAAAGGTGTTTACAAAGGGGAGAGTTTACATTCCTCAACACATATTTAACATGAACCAACTGGTTTGGAATTGAATAGTTACCAGCTATGACTTGCTTAACACGGCAAACTCGCGATACTAATATTATTATTATATAATTAAAATTTTACTCATTTATTTTTTGTTTATTTCTGAGTGAATAAATTTATGTTTGTCCTAGTTATAGTTAACGAATTATAAAATGACACAACAACAATTACATAATTATGTTGCAATTTTCTGTACGTGACACTCTGTAAACAATATTTTTTTTCACCAAGTAAATTACACAATTTTAAATTCAGCAGAGTGGCGCAATTTTGGTACTGTAAAAGCTTGGTACGACATCACAAACGTCGGGAACTAGTTTAATTCTTTACCAGTAAACTAAACCAGCTGCCGTTGTTAGTAAAACTCTTACTAACAAATTACAAAACAAGTATGATATAGGAAACTGACAAGGTTTGCATAAACTTATTCACTCACTAGGTATTAGCTAAAACATCTCTTTATTGCTATTGAAATATTAATCAAACATTATTCCTGATTTTAAAGAAAGTTATTTTAGTAAATAGCGCTTTTACTTCTTCAAAGATCTTAATTATATTATTCTTGTTATATCAAAATTTATTCATATAACTGTTGCTTTTAATACCACGGATCCGGGTCTCAATTTTCTCAAAATTATTAATTTATCAATATATACATTACGGTTACTATTACTTCTTACAAAATTACAAAATATACAAATCTGATAATTTGTTCATTACATTGCGAAAGTTCTTTAAAGTTCTTTGTTACTTCTTATTAAGGGAAATTTACAAAAGTTATGGTTTGATATCACCTGAGGTAGTTGTAGTATTCTTGGGACATCTCCAGTCGTCTTCTACGGGTTGAGTACGTTGTTCTTGGTGTATCTACATCGGGTTGATTTTTTAGTTTACTTGAAGGTCTCGAAGATAGGTTGTTTACTTGAAGTTCCAAATGTTGTAATTTCACTTTTCTTAGTGCAGATTCTTGTAGTTCACATTTTCTTTATTTTAATTACAGTTATAGTTCTCACTTTTCAGTACTACAGTCTAGTAGTTAACTATGTTACACTTACATTTGATTTTGTTTTTAAGAGATGTGTTGGCTACCTTTTTCTATTTTATTTATATATTTTCTCACAAACTCTAGACACTACATTATTCACAATAACAAGATTTCACGCTGGATATACTTCTAGAGAACATACACATACGTATATGTGTACAACACCAAAACTCACGTCTACTCATTGCGACGTTCTACGGCCGAATGCGCGTACGGTTTAGGGGAGAAGGCTCAGTAAGCTAGTGCGTATTTACGCACTAAGAAAATAGTTCGTACTTTTCCTATTATTATTTATTCATTAATTAGAAGATAAATACTTTATGTTTATTTTATTATGACTTAGGGATTTCTTTATTTCTCTAGTCGCATTTTTTAATTATTTAAGTAATTATTATTATTATTCACTACTTAATACTTTTCTTGGCGTGTTGGTACTGGAAGGTTTCAAGTTGATACAGGAATCTGGGTATAGGTAAGGGTGTATGATACTCTTACTTATTAAAATTAAAAATTTTAATCTGTGCGATTTTCGATATATTTAAAATCGTCACATCCTCCTGCACTTAACTATGAAAAACGGGGGGGTGGAATAATAATAAGAAATCTAATAAACACAATTATATTTTTATCTTTCGTGAAATTCCCTTTCTCTCGTTTCTTAACATTTACCTTAATATTATTTACATATAAATAGATATTACTTATTTATTAATCTATTTGTTACTCTTGTTTCCCGTAACTTCACAATATAGTGGCCCGACTGATTACCTTGCATACTCTAACTATATTGGTTAGCTTTCTGCGCTTTCTTTAACCCTTGTAAAGAACATTTTTCAGTACGGCGCCATTGTGACTATGTTACGTCTTGATCCCTATATCTCTTAATTCTACTACAGTAATCTAAAGTTGATCCCATACTCAACCTTAGATCCTATCTTAACACTAATTTCTTATTCTACTGAGATACGCGGAATTTCACAAAGTGGTACATTTATTTACTTTTAAACAATCAGCTGTTACAATGCAAGAGGGGTCAAACACTTTACACTAGACGCATTATATTATTCACTAGGGAGGTTTTCATTGTTTAGCGATGCTACCATTTATAACAATAGGGGAAGGCTTACTACAATATTTCCTGTACGAACGGGTTTGTCTCTATTACTGTCAAGCTGGGGGAATTATTTTGAAGAAGGCCACGACCGGGCGTTTACACGACACAAATATACTTTTATTATTATTTTCTCTTTACTCATTTTACTTCTACACTTTACACTTTTATTACACGTTATTTTTATTCAAGCTATTATTAAACCTTTTTATTTAAAGTACTTATTATTTATTTTATTTCAAACACTTACAAACTTGAATTTATTTAAACACACATATCTATATCTTATTTCATATTAAGCTTCCATATGCAATCTTATCTTAATTAATCAACATAACTTATCTCACAACAATTAAATTCTCAGTATTGATATATATAATTAATCAAAACAAAACGATAATACTATTTTAGTAGAGAGAAATTTCATATACGGAAAGTTCATTGATTTAACAAACAGCACAAAGAATCAGCTGTTTTGGGGTGTCGTCTAGTTGCATAGGGTGGTAATTCAGAACAATACAAAACAGGAAAGAGCTTGTCTAACATGGTTTTGTTTTCTTATGGGGAGGAGGGGTTATGAATGAGAAAGGTGTTTACAAAGGGGAGAGTTTACATTCCTCAACACATATTTAACATGAACCAACTGGTTTGGAATTGAATAGTTACCAGCTATGACTTGCTTAACACGGCAAACTCGCGATACTAATATTATTATTATATAATTAAAATTTTACTCATTTATTTTTTGTTTATTTCTGAGTGAATAAATTTATGTTTGTCCTAGTTATAGTTAACGAATTATAAAATGACACAACAACAATTACATAATTATGTTGCAATTTTCTGTACGTGACACTCTGTAAACAATATTTTTTTTCACCAAGTAAATTACACAATTTTAAATTCAGCAGAGTGGCGCAATTTTGGTACTGTAAAAGCTTGGTACGACATCACAAACGTCGGGAACTAGTTTAATTCTTTACCAGTAAACTAAACCAGCTGCCGTTGTTAGTAAAACTCTTACTAACAAATTACAAAACAAGTATGATATAGGAAACTGACAAGGTTTGCATAAACTTATTCACTCACTAGGTATTAGCTAAAACATCTCTTTATTGCTATTGAAATATTAATCAAACATTATTCCTGATTTTAAAGAAAGTTATTTTAGTAAATAGCGCTTTTACTTCTTCAAAGATCTTAATTATATTATTCTTGTTATATCAAAATTTATTCATATAACTGTTGCTTTTAATACCACGGATCCGGGTCTCAATTTTCTCAAAATTATTAATTTATCAATATATACATTACGGTTACTATTACTTCTTACAAAATTACAAAATATACAAATCTGATAATTTGTTCATTACATTGCGAAAGTTCTTTAAAGTTCTTTGTTACTTCTTATTAAGGGAAATTTACAAAAGTTATGGTTTGATATCACCTGAGGTAGTTGTAGTATTCTTGGGACATCTCCAGTCGTCTTCTACGGGTTGAGTACGTTGTTCTTGGTGTATCTACATCGGGTTGATTTTTTAGTTTACTTGAAGGTCTCGAAGATAGGTTGTTTACTTGAAGTTCCAAATGTTGTAATTTCACTTTTCTTAGTGCAGATTCTTGTAGTTCACATTTTCTTTATTTTAATTACAGTTATAGTTCTCACTTTGCAGTACTACAGTCTAGTAGTTAACTATGTTACACTTACATTTGATTTTGTTTTTAAGAGATGTGTTGGCTACCTTTTTCTATTTTATTTATATATTTTCTCACAAACTCTAGACACTACATTATTCACAATAACAAGATTTCACGCTGGATATACTTCTAGAGAACATACACATGCGTATATGTGTACAACACCAAAACTCACGTCTACTCATTGCGATGTTCTACGGCCGAATGCGCGTACGGTTTAGGGGAGAAGGCTCAGTAAGCTAGTGCGTATTTACGCACTAAGAAAATAGTTCGTACTTTTCCTGTTATTATTTATTCATTAATTAGAAGATAAATACTTTATGTTTATTTTATTATGACTTAGGGATTTCTTTATTTCTCTAGTCGCATTTTTTAATTATTTAAGTAATTATTATTATTATTCACTACTTAATACTTTTCTTGGCGTGTTGGTACTGGAAGGTTTCAAGTTGATACAGGAATCTGGGTATAGGTAAGGGTGTATGATACTCTTACTTATTAAAATTAAAAATTTTAATCTGTGCGATTTTCGATATATTTAAAATCGTCACATCACGACCTATTGTTTTTGGTGAAGATCGGTTGAGGGAAAGGGGTAGTTTACCTGTAACGGTTTTTTTTATCAAGGGAAATTTTTTTTTTTGGCAAACGATAACAGCCGCAAATTCACACAGAATCAAATAATGTTTCGCATACAGCCCTGAATTGTAAAGTTCTCAAGACCTATTGTTTTTGGTGAAGATCGGTTAAGGGAAAGGGGTAGTTTACCTGTAACATTTTATGTTTTAACAAGGGTATTTCCTATGGCAAATGATAACAGCTGCAAATTCAAACAGAATCAAAAGATTATTTGCATACAGCCCTAAATTGTAGATCTCAAGACCTATTGTTTTTGGTGAAGATCGGTTAAGGGAAAGGGGTAGTTTACCTGCAAGGTTTTTTTAACAAGGTATTTTCTATGGCAAACGATAACAGCCGCAAATTCAAATAGAATCAAATAATTTTTTGCATACAGCCCTGATTTGTAGAGTACTCAAGACCTATTGTTTTTGGTGAAGATCGATTGAGGGGAAGGGGTAGTTTACCGGCAACGTTTTTTATCAAGCGTATTTTCTATGGCAAACGATAACTGCCGCAAATTCAAACAGAATCAAATAACTTTTTGCATACGTCAGTGAATTGTAGAGGACTCAAGGCCTTTTGATTTTGGTGAAGATCGGTTAAGGGGAAGGGGTAGTTTACCGGCAACTTTTTACGTTTTCACAACAGTAAAGGATTTGAAAATTCATTTAAACTTTTTCAAACAATGGTAATTGTTGAAAATAAAATAATTTTGTTGCCAGGCAATAAAATTATAATTTTTTCATTTTAATGTAAATCATGTATAAGAGAAAATATATCGTGCTTGGCAGGCAAGCATATCTCAGTTATGTACTGTTTACGTTTCCATTTTATTATTATGACTACCGCAGTAAAATGGCAGGGAACACACACACACACACACACACACACACACACACACACACACACACACACACACACACACACACACACACACACACACACACACACACACACACACACACACACACACACACACACACACACACACACAATTCGCGTTATTTCTGGCCTCATTCATGTTTATTTTCTTACATTTGCACGGTTTTTAAATGTAAAGTTCTGAACCCATACCAACATAACGCATGCAAGCCGAAAAAGTGTCCAGAGTGGATAGCGAATTGCTTCCTGTGGATCGCTGGGCAGTGTAACTGCACGTGTTTACAGAGGAACGATTCATAGACAGACTTTTCGTCTTTAGGGAATGAACCCTCTGCAAGATGCTGAGGGTCCATGAGTGACTTCGGAGCGCTCCTTCTTTTCCGCGTGTTTGTTCTGTGAAACGTACACTGTAGATTCGCAGCTTTATTCTAAGCAACGCTCAATAGGAAGTGTTGAAAATTTTTGTCCACGGTGTACCCTCATACACACTAAACCTGCTCTGATGTTTTAATTACGGACATCATAATATTAAAACTTTGAAAAGTTGAGCACTACTTAATGGAGATCAATCATTATCTTATACAAGCCACTAATTTTATGCATATTTTTTATATATATGTGTACAACGTTATCGGCAACAAAGAAGTAGTTTTTGTTAAAATTCCTTCCCGGGATATTTGGCCGTAGTCCAATGTTTTCTACAAAACCAGTCGTTTCGGCAATGCCGTCGACTTCCATCATCAGGGAAAATCGAGTGCGATAACGTGAGGTGGTATATGTAAGTGACCACAGTACTGTGGTTAAGGCTGAAGCAGTAAGTAGAAAGAAGTAGTTTCTATGGTAATATTTCATTTCGAAAATGATTTTAATTATAAATCTTTGAATATGGAAGTCATGTATGGTTCTCCATACCGATATATCCTTTTCGAAACCCCCAAAAATAGTTTTTTTTAAATGTTTAGTGCTTTTTGAAATTTTTGAATAACGTTTTTGTTTTTCAACCAATTTTAATGATTATTTTTTTATTTTGTTTCTTTCATTGTACATAAACTTTTTGGGTATGGAAACTTTCATTGGATATAAATGAAAAAAGTTATAAGCTGAAGAATGTAAAACAAAAATATTGTAAAATTACAAAAAGTTAACAATTTTTATTTCACTTTTTTTATTGAATGACAATAATGCCTATACCCAAAAACCTTTATACTAGTATGGAGAATAAGTGGTAAAAATTTCAAAGGCCTCTGTCTAATATTTTAGATTTTATTCAAACATTTGTAATGAAAAACATGGAAATTGGAACTTGTGGAAAACGCAGTGTAAGGTAAGGCTTGTAACACTCATTAGGCCTATTTAGAATTCCCCTGCTCCATACATTGTTCCTTCTTCCGCTATTCGCTTCTCTTCCTCTGCAACCTGGGCAGCCTTTACTCTTCTCCTGTACTCTTTGTACTTGCCGTCTTCTCTTGCCTTCCGCAATCGCAAGCGATGGGAGTCTTTCTTTTGCGCGTAGCGTGACGTGTTCAGTCCCGGCGACCCTCCGGCTTTCTCGAGGATATTTGCCATAGTGATAAGGTAGCCTTCATTATACACACTTATGGCTTCACCTACTGCTGCCTCAAGTCTTCTTCTCGCTGAAAAAGTAACTTTGGGACATTTGCTCCAGATAACACTGCATTTGCATTTTGCGTCTTGCCCAACGAGCAGCGTTTGAGGAGTTGTTCATCAGAAAGCCGCTTATAAATGGGCAACATATGTTCGTATACTTTTTCATTTATTGGTGTTTTTATGACTTCAGAATGTTTTTTAGGTGCTACATTATTATGCAAGTCTCTTTGGTAAAAACACCAACTGTCACAACTGGACGGGCATTTATCATGGTATGGTTTGTCATCCGTTGATCGGCAGTGATCCAAAGTGGCATATATTGCTGTTCTCATTTTATTTTATTTTATTTTGCTGTTCATCTAAATTATTTATTATGGCATTCCTATAATACTGAGATAGTTTGTCAATAGTTTGAACCTTTAGGCCTCCATGTTTTTTCCCACCAAGTGTCACTTTCGCCTTCTTACAATCTTGCACAAGATTCCGAAGCCCTTTGCCTAACCGCTTTGCTACATGGTTGACACATTCTTGTTTTTCAATTGTTATATCATCACCATAAACATTTAGTGCACTGACATGGTCAAATGACTTTGAGTCACCATCTGATATAACACTTACATATCGAAAACGAAGGCTTTCAGACCGTTTCCACAGTATTTCAGCTGCCTCAGTTTCCATCGCCGGTGAGGAACCTTCATAGTTAGCTTGGCATACAGGCTTGTGACCATCAAACCAAATTTTAAACTGTGGTGAATTTTCATCCACTTCAGTTTTTTTCTTCTGGCATACTCTGCAGTATTTGGACAACACTACATAATCTATTACCAAGCCAGTAATGACTTCTATTACACAGCCTACTCCGTACTTGGACGTAAAACCTCTCTTTTGCCAAGACCCGTCGTAACTAACACCTATATTTATAGGTTTGGCGTTATCAAATGTGTGTTCAATTTCAGAGTAGGCCTTCTCGACTTCAACTCTAGCATTTTTTAGACACTCCTCAGCGCATTGTTTTGAAACATCAACTAATGCTTTTACGTGTTTGCCGAAAGCAGACTGTTGTAAGCATGGTATATTCATGCACATAGAAAAAGTTTCTATGGCCATATGTCCTTTCCCATTTGAGGCAAAGGTTTTGACTATTCTTCTGTTTACATCAAAAGGATTTTTCCTTTTACTTTTATTATCATTATGGTTGATCCTTTGGGAGGTTTGGAAACTATTTGTTTCATTGCACGAATTACAATGCACAGAAATTTGCTGTGCAAATCCAAAGATTTTAGACACTGTTATTTTAGGGTTTATGTCCAAACAATACTTACATGGAAGAGATTCTAAAAACTTAGAGAGAGATGCCACATCTACCAAACAATAAGTTGGTGCGTCGTCATACGTTTTGGCAGGGGTACTGTAGGAGGCGACAAGTTCGAATCCGGTAGGCCTACTCCTTTTTGCTGGAGTTTCATCCTCACTACCCACAGTTTCTTCTACAAAAGGACTAGAACATGTAACACCTTCATTACTAGGGCCAGGTCCAACATTTTCATAACCCATAAGGTTAGGCCTAGGCCTACATTCATTACCGCTAACAATTCTGTCATTCTCTACACTTGCAACACTACCGTCCCACCTTTTTTGCACTTTTTTCCGACACTGAATAGACCTTTTTAATTTACTTGCCTTCACCCTACCCATTTTCAAGTCTAAAGTTAGTAGGCCTAGTATTTAGGTTAGTCCAAACAAAACAAATTAGTAAAATAGGCTACTTATCACTGTCAAATTGCACCAAACTAACACTCACTAAAACCAATAGTTTCGAATAAAAAAAATTAATACAATTTACAGAAGTAATAATTGTAATGTACATTAGTCACAACAATAACTAAACATAACCAGCTCTAAATACAGAAACAGCTGATCTAATAACAGCTGGTGGGAGGCATCACTTGGAAGTAGGCACCCAACATTATGTTACTAAATTACAGTGAATATACATAAATGCAATATACACATTATATATATAAAATGTGTTTCCAAATGTTGTTTCAAATACTTGTTATACTGTTTGCCACATGGTTTTGAAATATTAGAACAATAAACAAACCTTTTCGGGTAAAACTAAAATTTTCTCCAAAAACTATTTTTTCGTATATTGTAAAAAGATTTATTTTTATTTTTTTCTTTAAGAAAAAATAATCAGATTGCCTTACAATTTTACACACATACTCAGTAAAGTGTATAGAACAAAAAAATGTCATTTTTTGAAAATGTAAAAAAAATAAAATATCGGTATGGAGAACCATACATGACTTCCATAGTCTAAGATTTAAATTTAAAATCATTTTCGAAATGAAATATTACCATAGAAACTACTTCTTTCTACTTACTGCTTCAGCCTTAACCACAGTACTGTGGTCACTAACATATACCACCTCACGTTATCGCACTCGATTTTCACTGATGATGGAAGTCGATGGCATTGCCGAAACGTCTGGTTTTGTAGAAAACATTGGACTACGGCCAAATATCCCGGGAAGGAATTTTAACAAAAACTACTTCTTTGTTGCCGATAACGTTGTACACATATATATAAAAAATATGCATAAAATTAATGGCTTGTTTAAGTTAATGATTGATCTCCATTAAGTAGTGCTCAAGTTTCCAAAGTTTTAATATTATGATGTCCGTAATTAAAACATCAGAGCAGGTTTAGTGTGATTGAGGGTACACCGTGGACTAAAATTTTCAACATTTCCTATTGAGCGTTGCTTAGAGTAAAGCTGCGAATCTACAGTGTATGTTTCACAGAACAAACACGCGAAAAAGAAGGAGCGCTCCGAAGTCACTCATGGACCCTCAGCATCTTGCAGAGGGTTCATTCCCTAAAGACGAAAAGTCTATCTATGAATCGTTCCTCTGTAAACACGTGCAGATACACTGCCCAGCTATCCACAGGAAGCAAATTGATGTCCATTTTTCGGCTTGCACGCGTTATGTTGGTGTGGTTTCGGCACTTTCCATTTAAAAAGCGTGCAGATGTAAGAAAATAAACATGAGTGAGGCCAGAAATAACGCGAATTTTGTGTGTGTGTGTGTGTGTGTGTGTATGTGTGTGTGTCTTCCCTGCCTTTTTATTGCTGTAGTCATAATTATAAAATGGAAACGTAAACATTACATAACTGAGATATGCTTACCTGCCACGAACGATATATTATTTTATACATGTACGAGGTGTGTTCAAAAAAAAGACCGAACTATTTGTGTAACACGTCAACTAGCGCATAGAGCGAGCTGCAGAATTAAGTGCTGGTAGCGACAGGTTTTGACGCCTGAATGCCGTTTTCTCTGTTCCGTCACGATCTTCAGTCTTCGAGCTACACGCGCTGTAGTGGGCACGGGCATACACCGTCCGGCGGATTTATAACGAAGTGAGAATGAAGATCTTAACACAACGTGTGTGTATAAAATTTTGCTGCTGACTTCGTAAAATCTTTACAGAGCTATTTCCATTGTCTTCCATAGTTTTCATTACCATTTGCATTGGTACGCAGTTGTTGACCGATTTCAAAACGGGTCTCTTTCTGATCGTCGTCAACAAACACAGTAAGAATTTTTCAGTGATACGATACATTTAAATTTTTCTATCAAAATTTAATTTTACGGTCTTAAATGGATTCTGTCAGAAAGTATCGGCATTTAAACGATGATTTACAATTACCACATCACGAGCTCTCTTCCCATGATCTTCGATATCGCTTTGATCTGCACTGACCATTGTTTTTCCCTCTTTAAAAATTCTTAAACTAATCGTTCGCCTCACGCAGGCTTCCGCGTATGCTTAATTGAAAACCAGAATGTCTCTGAAAAGTTTTAACCTAGTTTTGCTGCAAAATTTCATACGCACACGTTGTTCTCGCGGTCTTTCTTAATCGCTTTGTCACTAATCCGCCGGCCAGCGTGTGCACGTCCCCACTCAATGTGATATACCTCAAAGACTACTGCTAATAGCGGAACACAATAAGTGGTAGTTTGTTGTCAAAAACTATCGCTAGGTGCGCGCAAAGTCGCGGCGCGTCGTTTGTGCGGATTGATGTGTTACTCAAAAAGTTTGGTCTTTTTATGAACACACCTCGTATATTAACTCATACATAATTTACATTAAAATGAAAAATTTATAATTTTATTGCCTAACAACAAAATTATTTTATTTTTAACAAATAACCATTGTTTGAAAAAGTTTAAATGCATTTTCAAGTACTTTACTGTTGTTAAAACGTAAAAGGTTGCAGGTAAACTATCCCTTCACCTTAACCGATCTTTACCAAAATCGAAAATCCTTGAGATCTCTGCAATTCAGGGAGGTATGCAAAAAATTATTTGATTCTGTTTGAATTTGCGGCTGTTATCGTTTGCCATAGGAAATACGCTTGATAAAAAAACGTTGCTGGTAAACTACCCCTTCCCCTTAACCGATCTTCACCAAAAACAATAGATCTTGAGTACTCTACAAATCAGGGCTGTATGCAAAAAAATTTGATTCTGTTTGAATTTGCGGCTGTTATCGTTTGCCATAGAAAATACCCTTGTTAAAAAAACGTTGCTGGTAAACTACCCCTTTCCCTTAACCGATCTTCACCAAAAACAACAGGTCTTGAGAACGCTACAATTTAGGGCTGTATGCAAATAATCTTTTGATTCTGTTTGAATTTGCGGCTGTTATCGTTTGCCATGGGAAATACCCTTGTTAAAACATAAAACGTTGCAGGTAAACTACCCCTTTCCCTTAACCGATCTTCACCAAGAACAATAGATCTTGAGAACTCTACAAATCAGGGCTGTATGCGAAACATTATTTGATTCTGTTTGAATTTGCGGCTGTTATCGTTAGCCAAAAAAAAAAAATTTCCCTTGATAAAAAAAAACCGTTGCCGGTAAACTACCCCTTTCCCTCAACCGATCTTCACCAAAAACAATAGGTCGTGAGTACTCTACAAGTCAGGGCTGTATGCAAAATATTATTTGATTCTGTTTGAATTTGCGGCTGTTATCGTTTGCCATAGAAAAAAATCTACACACAGACAGATAGACACACAGACACACAGACACACACACAGACACTTTTCGAAAAACGACTTTTTTTATGTTTTGAGTGTAGTACAATCAGAATCTGCAATAATCTGGAAAACGATTTTTTTTGCCATCACCATACTTCCATTTCCTTAAGGAATATGGAAGTAAAAATACCCCATTTAAAGGTGCCAGATCCCCTTAAGTTGTTTAGACTTGGAGTGAAACACTAAATCTTGTTGTTTTAATCGTTGCTGTTGAAAATAGGCGTAGTGGTATATTCCGGTTTTCTTACACCCACAAATTCTCCCTTTCCCACGGTTTATAGTAATACACCATTTTACGTATTCAGTTTCCTCCATTGTTTTAAGATGTCTTCTACATTTTTCTTCCTATTCCTATATTCTTCTGTAGACAGAAACATTTAGATAATTTCTTATCTACTCATTTCTTACTTTATTCTCATAGAATAGGCTTAGTCTATACCTATTCAGAAGCCTAAGAAATGTCATTTCCATGTCTGGTTAAGACTTAAATTTTTCTTAGTAATTTCCGAGAATTCGTTACCATACGTGACAAATATGATATTAGGAAGGTCAGTTACTGTTCACTATAAGGCCTTCCTTCTTAATGATTGCAACGTATACCGAAAACGACTCGAAATTTATAAAGTTTTATTATTGTACTCCTTGTCAAAGTTGTAGCTAACACCACACCTTATAGAACTGAAACGCCTTTTCAAGTGGGCTGTCATTAATTTGATATCATTGTACTTTACAGGCACCTCGGAGTGCCAGACTTTGGTTTTATCGGTGCTAATCTTTAGGGCTATTTTCCAAATAATTTAATTTAGGAAGTGGTAATTGTAGTGTATAGTAATGTGTCTTATAAATTGTGGCATATAATTCGTAGTAAGTTGTGAGAAATTTAAGTACTATGAAACGAACAATTTCTATGAATACTCGAAGACGTAATACCTAGCTGGGATACATATTTTGTATGTTAATGGAACTATTATATTTTTCTTTGTTACTCTTGATCTCCTTTACAGCCATTTTTGATGGAGCGGGTACTTGTGGTTTTCAAATAAAAGCCATAATCTAAGGTACACTATCGTCAGCGCATAATAGCAACTTATCTCAGCTTCGTAGCTCCCGCATGATAATACTTTGTCGCCACGATTGTTCTATGAAAATATTGTTACGACATCACAGAACAATCTACGTGTTTATCGAACGTTCCAGAGAGATCCAGAATGTAAGCGTGTGGCGTACGTGCTTGTAGACGCATTTTGCGAGAATCTTCTCGACTGTGCCGGGCTTCGCTCGGGCGCTCAGACTGTGTCAAGGCCGCAGTTAATTACGTAGTTCACACAAGAGATAAGACGCAGTTTGGAAGCTTTTGGTGTGTGAGCGGGACTATAAATACATGGCGGTCGCGGCCTTAGTTTTCAGTATTAGTGCGATATATCTACAGAGCGGTTCGAGTTATAGTCGCGATAGATTACTGTGCGCGTTCAAGTGGTTATTAGTTAAGAGTGGTGTTCTATAATCGGACGGTATAATTGTAATACAATTGTGTTTAATTTTAGTGGACACATTATGGCGTGTGAACAATTTTTATTTGATTTGTTGTAGAGAATGTGTTGTTAATTACGAACTGTTTAACTGTAAAAATTAAAGGTGGGATTAGTGACTTAATTGGTTTCTTGTACTTATTTTGTTTCCACTGTACCTACGACGATCGAGTGACTGTCGTAACAATATACTACAAAAGGGATACGACAGTGTGTTTAGACAAGAAGAGGAAACCGCCCGGGCTCCGTTCACGAAGTGAACTCGCTGTTCTTTCAGTGTTCTATAACATATCTTGTAGGAATATTATTGGCGTTAACGTCATCATCATCATCATCTTCAAGGTTTCATCTTCAAGAATGGTTTTTCCGGTCTCAAACAGGCAAATATTACAGCTGGTCACTCCAGCAGTTCCTCGGACGTCCCACACCTCTCCGTCCCGTCGGCTTAAAGTTCCATAGTTGTTTGGGGATGTGGCAGTCATCCATTCGACAAAGATGTTCCCACCATTTCAGCCGATACTGGGTGATTCTGTCGAGTATACTCGTAATATTTAGTCCCTCGGCGTTAACGTCGAGAATAAAAACAATTGGTAACACTCGTAACTTTTTTTTATTTCTACCCATGTTGCCGCCTTGTTGATATGTTTATATACATCGCTTAATCAAAGAGGAGACTGTTCGTCACGTATCTTACACCGAGAGCTGAATGACGAGATAATACGCGCCAGCTTCATTGAAGTTGATAATTTACTTACCATAGGCAACGCAGCTTCCACGTGGACCAAATGTGACTATAACATTTACTGACGAAACAATCTTATCACCTCAAGGTTCGTATTTCTCAGTTCTAAGAACAAATTGATATATCAAACATTTTCGACTGTTAAATGTTTGGCTAAGGCAGTGTAATACATGAGTGATTTCTACGAGCGGCAAGATTTGTCAGTTTTGTCGGGGTTGTTGTGAGGCTGGACAGTAGTACTGAATTCGGTTATGTGACAGTAAGAGATGTTCTCAGTTTATTATACACTACAACAATTATGGCATTTAGATTGTCGATAAGCCTGATAAAAACGAACAAGAAGAAGTATTTGGGCAGAATCTCGCTTTGAAGCTTGGCATTCTCTTGTTCTTGGGCCCAGAATTCTTTTGTTCTTATGTTAAGTTTCTATGTATAGTTGTGCTAATCTTAAAACTTGTGTAATCGTATTTGTTGTTTATAATAACATTGATATTTACGGATCAACAGACCATAATTTTTTATATAAATGAATGTAACGAGCAAAGATAGAAGAAACAGTTATCACATGCCGTGCACAGTGTTGAATAATTTTTCATTCAGGATTTGATAAATACATGAAATATCTGACATATCAAACCTTCTATTAATTTACGTTTAAAGTAAATGATTATATCATTTCAGTGGTTCCAAGTGGGTATATTTTAATAAAATTTGTCTCTACGTTTCAGTAGTGGACACGTTAGTGTACACGTTTGGGCATCGTATACGACAAAAGAAAATTTCGTTTTAAGTAATTAAGTAGGCTCCAAAATTGATAATTTCCGAATGATAAAGTTTTAATGTATAAACAAAGTACATATTTGGAGAATTCGCGGGATCTGAGAACCACGGTGAGAATGTCTACACCAGAATCCAGGGAGAATGCTGAGAACACCGCGCCGTTGGAGACGCCGTCGAACAATGGAAACAGGTCGTTCTCAGAAGCAGAGTCACAAGTAGGGTATCTGTCATTCTGGGCAGCAAACGTGGTTTCCGCACCTCCTCCTTCCGCCAAGATTTGAGAGGGGGGTGCTAGCAAATGTTTATTATTTTATTAATCATTAAACTAATAATAAGTCGGTTTGTAGATTCCTTAAATTTAACAACTTAAGATACAAAAATTATCAATCATTACTTGTTAAAAGTGTTCAATCTACAAATTTTAACTTAATTTACAACAAATTTTATTAAACTTTGTATAGCCTGTGACAGGCTTTTAGGTTTAAGAACGACTGACAAAGTAGAACGTATGATATTTTGCGCACTACTTACTAGTAATTATATAAGCTCATAAAATAGGAAATCGGATTCAATATTGTCAGCCTATTTTGGAAATTAGACTGTTCCGTGTATCATACAAACTTTTCAAAGATTTAACTTCCGAGAATTTTTGATGATGAAGTTTTGATGATGACATCAGATTAAATAGAGAATGGTCTCCTGTCATAAATTTAAAAAATATTCAAATTTAAAATAGTTCTTACTCACAAGCGGTTTTTTAAAGTAATTTTTAATCATTTTCAACTTAATAAGATTTTGCTTCCCTGAAGTTAAAAATAACCTGAAGGCTGTAGTCAAGTTCGGTATACGTCAAGACTGTGTTTGTAAATTAGGATAGATAGTATTGCTACAGGCTTCATTATTCAAAGTGTTTTTTTTAACACCAACTAAATTATACAGACCGGCTGTAAAGTTTAAAACTAGAGGAAAGGTAACTACATTTTACTTTTAATTTTTACTTCCAGGTTCCGTAAGGAAATTGAAGTATGGTGATCGCGAAAAAAATCATGTACGAGATAAGGACTGATTCTGATAAGATAGTCTCAGAACGTGAAGAAAAGTAGTTTTCCGAAAGGTGTGTGTGTGTGTCTGTATGTAAAATTTTTTGTGTGGCGATCAATAACTGCCTAAAATTCAAACAGAAGCAAATAAATTTTTGCATATATGCCCTAGAGGACTCAAGGTTTACTGACTTTGGTGAAGATCTGATAAGGGGGAGAGGTAGTTTACCTACAACATTTTATGTTTTAACAAGAGTAAAGTACTTAATTTTTATAAATATAGTATCCTAGAAAGAAGGACATAATAATCCATTGTAGAAAGGTAGATGAAATATCTATAAATAAAAATGGTAGTAGAAGGGGGAAGGGGAAAATTTTTTGAAAATTCCCTTTCTGATGTCGAATAAACTACTTCATTTTGAATAATAAGATACCTTAGTAATTACATATAACGAAACTATTACTTATTAAAAATGTAAATATCAAAAATATGGTTCCTCGCGTAAGGGCAGGGGTAGCTTACCTGCATTGGTTTGTGTTTTAATTAGAGTAAAGTAATTAATTTTGATAAATAAGGTTCCCCATAATAAAGTCATATTAATCCAATGTAAAATGGTGAATGAGTTATTGATAAATAGAGAGGGTAGTTGAACGGGGAGGGGGTGATTTTTGAAAATCACTTTGCTGATATTAAGTAAAGTTCGAGTATTTAATTTCGAAAAACATGATACCTTAACAATTACATATGATAAAACTATTACTCTATGAAATTGTAAATATCGTTAATGGTGGTGATCGGTTGAGGAGGAGGGATGATTGTTTCCGCAGTTCAGTTTCTTTGTAAGAATAAAGTAACTAATTTTATAGATAAAATGACTCGAAAATAATATTATATTCAACGACCACCCCATAGTAACAAAAATACCTATAAATAGAATAGTTAAAATAGTATGTGGGTGGTGGGATTTTTTTTTAGAAATATGGAGCCGAATTCAAGTAAATGATTTTAAATATAAATCTTAGAATATGGAAGTCATGTATGATTCTTCACACGGATTTTTTAACTCAAAAACGTATTATGTGTAACAAAAAAAATAATAGAGCTTTCCTTGAATTACAATATCCTTTTTATTTTAACAAAACAAAATCGTGGTAATGAAATACAAAATTATATAGTTAATATTCATTATAAGCTTATATGAATATTACGCCTATAGGAACTAAAGCTAAACTTAAATTTAACACGAACGAAAGACACCTGGAATCAACACACATTAATTTTATTGTACCACATAAACAAAAGTAAACATAAATATATTTCAGAAATAAATATACGCTACATACATACGATGAGAATTTCATCTTCAGACAGTTTGTTGTATCTGTGGGTGCGACCGCGCGCGTGTTTGTAAAATAAAAAGTAATAGGATGTTGATGACACATTATACACTTATTGTTGGTATAACAAATTAACGGTTATTTCACACATATGCATAGAAATTACTCATATAGCAGACTTACAATAATAACAATAGAACGAAATGATCGAAAGAGGTAAAAGGAGTCCTATAGGCCTAATAGGCCTACTGTAGTTTCATTGCCTAATATCAGACAAGAACACCTCAACCGTATTGAACAGGAGAAAAATAAATAAGTTATTTATTTCATGATGTTATTTTTTTTAAATAGTGTACTTAAAAAATGCAGACACTCACACACATACACATCAGTGCGTATTTTCTGTATATTTGTGTTCGTTTGTGCGTGTGCGTGTACGTGTGTGTGTTATGAGAAATCAACATGTTTAACACGAGAATTTATTTATTTATTCAGAGAGAATAAGTTCAACGAATTGCTTTGATTAACAGTGGAACGCGTTCTATTCAGCAGGAAACGTCGCCGCTTAGAATAACAATGGTTTCGACTAGAATGAAATATATTGTTGATCACGAGCCTCTTAGTTTCTTTCTTTTCGTATCTAGCTCTTTTCCTTTAAAAGGAAGAAAGAAGTTTGTTTTGCTACTGACAGCATGACAAATCTATTTCCATAACATACCGTCTTCCGCTGCTTGAAATAGTATCAAATTTTGATAACACGATACCCTTCATTTCCTCTTAGTAATTCACGCCTACTGTTATATTCATATTCTTTGAATATGTTGACTTCAGATAATCCTTACATGGAAGCGATATTCATGTAGAATGAAACCTCTGCTCAACACTCCGTTAAGGACCAAGGCACACCGCGAGGCTTTTGTGTTTAGTGTGACGGTTGTATGGCTTGTATAACGCGCCGCCAGCCGCTAGCTGCGGTATCAGCAGCCAGTATGTAAAATGAAACAATCAGTATGAGATAAGCCTACTGATACCAAGGAAACGGATAATATTAATATAAAAAAAAACTGTTAATTTAACCAGTAAGTCAGTCTTTTTACTTTTCAAAATAGTCCCCAGCAACAGTAGTACACTTGTCCCATCTCTGAATAGGCTTTTTAATGCAAAGAAATCTTTATATTTTACGTCAGAGCTATTTTAAGACTTTTTCTTTAACCTCGTCGTTGTCATAAAATTTGCTACAACGTAACGCCTCCTTGAGTGGGTCAAACAAGTGGAAATCAGATGGAATCAAGTTTGAAGTGTATGGAGGGTGAGGTAGTTTTCCCAGCCAATTTATTGATGTTTTCATGTGTTAACTGAGGTGTCTGTGGGCAGGCGTTATCACAAAGAAGAATGACGCTTTTGGTTAGACTCCAAGACGTTTCCGCCTCTCTGCCCGCTTTACGTCATTGATAAGCATGTCAGAGTAGTATGTACTGTGTATTGTCAGCTGAACGTCTAAAAATCACAAAATACAGGGCCTGCAGTTGAAACCTCAACTAGACGACCAGGCAGTGACTGAATTTTGACCATTTTTAAACTGTTCTACCCACTTGAAAAAATCCTGTGGTTCAAACAGCTTTTTCCGTATTATTTAGTCATTTGAGTGTAAATTGAAGAAGCCCGATTAGGGCGCTGTAGGCACCAACCCGATGTTAAGCAAAAGTGGGTCCAACTGTTTTGTTTTGACGCCTGGGTTGAGGTGGGTTTCTAAAGCAGCTGAGAATCTCACACACCAAGGTAGAAATACTTCCTTGAAGGTGCATAAAGCCTTCTTTCCTTAGTAAAAAGTAGACTGTTTCGGCAACAGTAAGTTTTGAAGTTGTCGCATATTGAAATTTAGCGTACAATGTATGTACGTTAAAAGTAAGTTAAATGTGTAACTATTATAAAACTTAAAATCACAGGTGGTCTAAACAAAATACTTTAGATAAAGGAGAATAGGCCTATGTGATTACGTATTTTTTAATTTAAAAATTAATTCAATATACTTTGGATAATTCTGAGAATATACTTGTTTAACGAAAATGAGGAACCCAAACAAGTATAGTTCATGCCAATTTTAAAAAAATGAAACAAGATCGTTTCCATTAAAAGGGAAATTGAGTAATTTCCGGTCTGATGATAACATTTTTATGTGCCTGACCTCTCCTTTTTTGTGATAGAGGCTTCCAAAGTCAATTATCGTTTCACAAGTGTCGGTCACGCAAGTTTCAATTTTCGTGTTTTAAAAGGCGTTCACTACACAGTTGTGTTTAACTTGAAAAGTGGAAGCATAGTGGGGATACTTGTTAAGTAGTGAGTTTTTATACTACGGTACTTAATGTACGCGTACGTAAAGGAAAACTGCTGTTGACCAACATGTTCCATTATATAGGCTAAATTGCACACGTATCGTTCTTTAATACTGCTGACTCAGCGGCAAGTTTAGTAAATTTATTAATTTAAATTATTATTGTTTGAATAATATAACATTGTCTCCTTACGTTATATGTAAACAGGAGACTATTATTATTATTAATAATATTATTATATTTTATTTTTTAACTATCTTAAAGTAATGTGCATTTTCAGTTATATCGTTCGCAGTCGCCACTACAGTCAAGTTTTTACAAAAACAAAAGTTTGTTTCTATTGAACAGAGTAGAGAGACGGTAAATATTCGTCCCGGTAAGGTAGCACAAAGCAGGGAATCAGTTACACCTTTTGTACATTTTATTGTCTTTATAATTATAGCAATAAGTTTCTTAGATAAATTTTTCGTAAAATATGTGTTTACCAAAATATTTGTTAACTATATTTGTTTAAACGCATTTACGAAGATATAATCATAATACCTCACATATATGTTTTGAATGTAGGCTACACCTATAATTAAAAAGCAAGTACACTTTGCTAAACAAACTTTTATTTAATTAAATCATATGATAATAGTTGATATTTGAAATACGTATTAAATACATATTACAAATTAAACCTATTCTTTATGGACATTTTTTGTTTGTTTTGAGATGTTTTAGACTTGTCCCGGAGGACAAGTCTCAGGCTGATCTGGGACAAACTCCCTTCAGGCGAATGGAACGATGTGAGGAGTCGCACGCCAGCGCGGACCGTAGGCGGAGAAAGTGGAGGCACTCAGGAGAAAAAGTAGCGCGTGGATGTGTATTCGTGTGTAATGTCCATTTGTGTTATGGACAAAATTATATGTCCTTCTTTAAAGGACACGCGCGCTCGCGCTCGTAAACACTAGAAATACAGGGGCGTATTTACGGGGGTGGGGCGAACGGGATCGGATCGCCCCTAGAGGGCAAAAGTTGACAAGAAATTTCATGAATCTCTTAATTTTTAAGCGGTTTTATTAATTTCCCAGCTGTATGCGCTAATACAATAGTAATACTTTTTTAAATATAGGTCTACAAACAAATTTATTATGCAACATTTACGTGTACGTTTAAAAAATGAAATATAGGAAAATAAATTAAGTTAATAATTACCTTATAAACAATGTTTCAATAGTGCTTATTTTTGTTTGTTATTACTTTTATGGGACGAATTTCAGTATGTTACTTCACGTTTCTCAGCCACATTAAAGGTTGTAACATTGGTTAGTCTTGTTTTTTGTTTTGTATTAAGCCGACTCGAGCTATTAAAGAAGGGGGCCGACTCGACCCCCCCAAAAAAAAAGACAAATTCTAGATTCGCTACTATAGGTGTGTGTGTGTGTGTGTGTGTGTGTGGGCGATACACACGCGCGGGCACTTACGTATTATTTAATTCTACAGGCCTACTAGAATATGATCTTTACGATCCTTGTAAATTTGTTTCCTTACTTGTACATGGTTTGAGCACTATCCAGTGTGCTCATCATCAGCCATGTTGGTTTCCTGTCTGACGAAGTTGGTGGATTCTGGTTGCTGGGGTTCCAGTTTTATGTATGTGCGCTAGTTGATGCCGTTGGATACTACTGGCTTTTGGTTGAATTTTGGTGATTCAGAGTTTTTGTTATTGTGGTTGGATGTGGTCTACAAATTTGTTTTGTAAATATTTCAAAAGTTTAGTGTTTTAAAAATTGTGTATGTTTTTTATTAAATTGTATATGTCCAATTTTTTTATACACATTTTTTGAAATGTTTTTATAAGTCTTGTTTTTTCAACTTTTCATTGTTGTCACTTTGTGTAGTTACATGTGCTATTAATGTCTAGGAATTCATAAACTGTATTTATTGGTTGTGTACCCAAACAAGATTTATGAAAATTTGTTTGTTATTTAGATTTAGATGTTCAATGTATTATTCTGAATTATTTTGTTACTGTCTAGCCTGTGTAAAATTGTCGGAGACATTATATTTCAATTTGTAAATTCAGTTGCTTAAAGTATCGTCTTTATTGAGTGACTCCTTTTATATTTGTGTATGTTTATATTGTGTTGGTTTGCTTAGAATGTTATTTTAACATGCAATATATTTTATTATACTATAACATAACAATCGGTATGGAGAACCATACATGACTTCCATGTTCTAAATAATTATAAAATTATTTTTAATATCAGCACTCATGCAAATGTATCAGCATGGTTTTGGTAAAAACGCTGAGAAAGATAATCTCAAAATACGAATTGTACCTAGTAGACAACATTTTAAAAATCAAGAATTAAATTATCTTATATTTAAACAACGCGAAAGAAAACGAATACCGCCCTGCGTTTATCTGTGTTAATCTGAAAACGAAAAATTATTTTCTTTACGTATCCGTGGTTACATAGCATGGAACGGTATCAGTTGTTAATATCCTATTGCAATTTAAAAGTTTTCGGTCGAATTAATTTATATCATTAATACAAAAAATGGGTATGGAGAACCATACATGACTTCCATATTCTAAGATTTATATTTAAAATCATTTTCGAAATGAAATATTACCATAGAAACTACTTCTTTCTACTTACTGCTTCAGCCTTAACCACAGTACTGTGGTCACTAACGTATACCACCTCACGTTATCGCACTCGATTTTCACTGATGATGGAAGTCGATGTCATTGCCGAAATGTCTGATTTTGTAGAAAACATTGGACTACGGCCAAATATCCCGGGAAGGAATTTTAACAAAAACTACTTCTTTGTTGCCGATAACGTTGTACACATATATATATCAGTGGCGAAGTTACATGGAGGCAATTGAGGCAATGCCTACCCTACAAAGTTCTGTAGAATAAAAATTATAAATACGTATGAACTACATAACGTAAAGATCATACATTGTTACTGCGACTGTCAAATTTATTAAACCGAAACGTGCTTTATTGAGCGACCGCTAGATGGTGACAGGTGAGATTCGGCATAGTTCGTTTAAAGCGAATGAGGCAACCTGAACTTGCCTCAGCGTTTTTACTTCCATATTCCTTAAGGAATGGAAGTATGGTATAGCGTTTTTTGTATACATCGTATGTAAGCAATGTAGTGGTGTGATAGGGAAGTGTAGGGAGGGGGGATTGTCCCGCGCTGTACACATAGAGCGTTGAGGCATGCCTCACTTCTGTGGTCCAAACAGTTAAGTTAAAGCGCCTGTGTTGTTTCTAAGTGTTTATTTTATGCGGTTATTAAAAGTGTCACTGTTATTCCGCTGAACTAACAGATGATCAAGATTGTTATTTGAATTATTTGTAACATTAAACATATATATAGAAACTAATCAAGTTTAAAAATTTGAAGTTCAATCAGTTGTATTATTGTGTATGACTAATACAAGGATTGTTCAATAGACACACGTATAGAGCTGTAAAGCATTTTTTATTCAACGATTTTAAAAGAAGTCTCCAATAACATTAAGACATGAGTTCCACTGTTGCGCTAACCTGTAGATTCCCTGCTAGTAAAATCCTTACGGCTGTTTGTGGAACCATTCGGTTACAGCAAACTCTACCTCAGCGTCCGATTTGACCCACCGTCCTTTTAGTGATTCCTTAAAAAAAATTTAAGATAAGATTTTTGCCTACCCATTCATTAACTACTAGCTTCGCCAGTAAGCAAATTGATGTCCATTTTTTCGGCTTGCACGCGTTATGTTGTTGTGGGTTTCGGCACTTTCCATTTAAAAAGCGTGCAAACGTAAGAAAATAAACATGAGTGAGGCCAGAAATAACGTGAATTGTGTGTGTGTGTGTGTTTGTGTCTTACCTGCCTTTTTATTGCCGTATTAAATGAAAAATATTATATTACATTAAAATGAAAAATTTTAATTTTATTGCCTGGCAACAAAATTATTTTATTTTTAACAATTACCATTGTTTCAAAAAGTTTAAATAAATTTTCAAGTACTTTACTCTTGTTAAAACGTAAAGGGTTGCAGGTAAACTACCCCTTCCCCTTAACTGATCTTCACCAAAATCGAACGTCCTTGCGACCTCTACAATTCAGGGATGTATGCAAAAAATTATTTGATTCTGTTTGAATTTGCTGCTTTTATCGTTTGCCATAGAAAATACGCTTGATAAAAAAACGTTGCAGGTAAACTACCCCTTCCCCTTAACCGATCTTCACCAAAAACAATACGTCTTGAGTACTGTACAAATTAGGGCTGTATGCAAAACGTTATTTGATTCTGTTTGAATTTATGGCGGCAGTTATCGTTTGCCATAGAAAAAAAATCTACAGACAGACACATAGACACACAGACAGACACACACACAGACACTTTTCGGAAAACGACTTTTTTTCATGTTTTGAGTGTAGTAGAATCAGAATCTGCAATAATCTCGAACACGATTTTTTTTTGCCATCACCATACTTCCATTCATTAAGGAATATGGAAGTAAAAATGGGTGTGGAGAACCATAAATTTGACAATTATAAATTTCTCAGCAAAACATTACTTCCTTAATAAAAAGGAAGGTTCGTGCCTTCTGTTTAAAATCCACCATTCTGATCCATGTCATAACGCTATATTCCACACAGGGTAGTAAATAACTAGCCATCAGGGGGGTCAAATTATTTTCCAGGAGGGGCATACCATTTTCCAGAGGAGAAAAATAATAGTATATTTTTCATACATACACAAATGCACATATTAGTTTCTAATTCTCATATCATAATAGAAATAAGTACACAGGTTGTATTAATTTATTAAAACATTTATTGCTTCCAAATATGCATAAAATGTATGGCTTATAAAAGTTAATGTTCGCTCTCCATTAAGTAGTGCTCAAGTTTACAAAGTTTTAATATTATGATGTCCGTAATCAAAACATCAAAGCAGGTTTTAGTGCGTATGAGGGTATACAGTGGACAAACATTTCCAACATTTCCTATGGAGCGTTGCTTAGAGTAAAGCTGCGAATCTACAGTGTACGTTTCACATAAACACGCGGAAAAGAAGGAGCGCTCCGAAGTCTCTCATGGACCCTGAGCACCTTTTAGAGGGTTCATTCCCTAAAGACGTAAAGCCTGTCTATGAACCGTTTCTTTGTAAACACATTACACTGGCCAGCGATGCACAGGAAGCAAATCGCTGTCAACGGTGGACACCTTTTCGGCTTGCACGCGTTGTGTTGGTGTGGGTTTCGGCACTTACATTTAAGAAGCGTGCAAACGTAAGAAAATAAACATGAGTGAGGGCAGAAATAACGCGAATTGTGTGTGTGTGTGTGTGTGTGTGTCCTGCCTGCCTTTTTATTGCGGTAATCACAATAATAAACCTTTGGAAACGTAAACATTACACAATTGAGATATGCTTGCTTGCCAGGAACGATATATTTTCACTTATACATGATTTAAATTAAATCAAATTATTTGATTCTGTTTGAATTTGCGGCAGTTATCGTTCCCCACAGAAAAAATTACTCTTGTTAAAACATAAAATGTTGCACGTAAGCTACCCCATACCTTTAACCGATCTTCACCAAAATCTATAATTCAGAACTATATGCAAAACATTATTTGATTCTGTTTGCATTTGTGGCAGATAACGTTTGCCATAGAAAAAATTCTACACACAGACACACACACAGACACTTTTCGAAAAATGACTTTTCTTCATGCTTTGAGGCTATTACAATCAGAATCAGCCCTTATCTAGAACACAATTGTTTTCGCCATCATCATACTTCAATTTCCTTATGGAACATGGAAGTAAAAATTACCCTCTTCCCTTTCAGCTACCCTTTTCATTTACAGATATTTTATCAACCTTTCTACGGTGGATTATTATGACCTTCTTCTCAGGATACGTTACTTATCAAAATTAAGTACTTTACTCTTGTTAAAACGTAAAATGTTGCAGGTAAACTACTCCTTTCCCTTAACCGATCTTCACCAAAATCTGTAGGACTTGAGTTGTCTGCAACTTGGGCACATATGCAAAACATTATTCGATTCTGTTTGAATTTGCGGCAGTTATCGTTCGGCATAGGACAAATTCTACACACACACGCGCGCGTGCGCGCACACACACACACACACACACACACACACACACACACACACTTTTCGAAAAATTACTTTTCTTTATGTTTTGACGCTAGTTCAATCAAAATCTGCCTTCATCTTGAACACGATTCTTTTCGCGATCACCATACTTCCATTTTGTGAAGAGTACTATGAAACAAGTTTTATATCTGTGTAGAAAGATATCAGTCAGATCGCAAAACCCATTTCCGATTCAAGCTATAAGAAGTCTTGAGTAGGACCAACAGAGACTGCAGGCCTTAACAGCTCGCTAGAGGTCGTGGTATACAAAGAAGGCAACAATAATTGGCAAATCCTTGCCTGTACGTAATTCGGAAAGAAGCGGTCTGCGGTGGACATATAATGGATTTGTTGGCTGGCTTTAGTTTCTTCCTGAACACCTTGCTGTACATGCTGCGGTAAACATAAAACACTTGTTGACTAAGTTTATAGAAAATTGGGTTACTGTATGTTGAAAGACAAACGCCTAACGCTGTAATATTTTAAATATTTTTAATATAAGAAAGAAACAAAACAAACAATATTCATGCCAACGACATTCAACTTATCAGTTGCACATTATAAGGTTGCTGTTTGTTTATTAAACAAACAATATTTGTCACACAAGGGTTTTTTTATTTTTCGATTTATATTCCCCTCACGCGCGATTAATGTCCATGCGAACACGACTTTGTTACACCAGAACATTTCTACCAACGATTATCATCAAGCTCCCTCTTACAGATAATCCTATTTTTCTAATCAGAAATAAGGTTTTCTGTTTGTATGTATGTAATACCATTCTGTATTAAAGTTCATAGCATCTGATAATAAATTGAAAATAATTTGCTAATGAAGTTGTACAATATATATGCTGAATTTTTCATTCCTACAAACACTGTCAGCATCGTCTCAGGGCGTACGAATTTACGATTACTTAAAAAAAAAAAAACTAGCAAACAGAAATACGAACTCACTACTCAATTGATGTATAAGATTAATTGATGTTAGTGAAGTAAATAACAGATACATCCTTCTAAGCGGAGCTTTCGTGTACTTTCTGAATTTATAACGGATACCTTTCATAATGAGGATTTGGCGACCCTGATTTGTATAATTATGGCTAAGTGTTATGTTAGCAAATACAATAACATACATCATTCAAGTTTAGATTAAAAATATTAAACCGCTCTATTTTTTACACAATGTTAGTTACAACGTAGTTTAATAAAGAACTGTTGCTTATACATATCAAAAATCATACGGAAGACTAAAACAACTCATATTCTAATACTCAGTAAACGTAGGAGTCACTTAATATCAGTTGAAAAAAATTAGTACTTATAAAATATTAATGGCTAAAAAACTGATTGAATAAGCGGAGAAATGTGTATCCGGGCGCGTATGTGGTGATGAGTTGAAATGTTTCAAACATCGTTAGGGTCGCGTTCACTCTTGCACACCTGTTTACAGAGGGTGGCTTGTCGTTTAACAAACGGAAATTAATGTAACCTGTCGCCTGGTACTGACGTTGATAGAATCTATCATAGGACTGAAATATATAGCTTTCCCGTCGCACATTTAGGCCTACACATTCGTCGCTATGTTGCACATACAACACTGTAAAACTTTTAAAAACCATTTGCTGGATGAAATCCTCACAAAAAACTTGAACTTCACAGAGTTTAAAACGTAAATGTTTTATAATAATGTAAAATATTATTCAACTGATAGGTTGTAACGAGATAATATTGTAACAGAATGTTAACTTTATACAAGACAGTATGTCGGTTTCCTAATATTTTATAGTTTTATTGTCAAATATAATCTCAGTTTTTAGGCACATCTCTTATGTTCGACTAATAAACTTCCCGACTACCAGTAATTATTAATTTGAGAAAAATGTATTTACTATTAAATCGAATGAAGTTAATAAATTTTTATTTTTAAGTCTGTGATTAAAGTTCTTTGTTTGTATAATTATATTAGCTTTAAATTAGAAACACCACAGGAAGGTGATCCTACGTCGATAATAAAATTGTATGTTTCCTGTTGTTTACTTTTAAAATTGTTACGTTTTCTATACACTTGCACAAGAAGACATATAAATAATGTTTTGCGTAGTATAAAATTCAACTTTCTTCATTCAAAACAAATTTTGATAAGAACTCACGGACTTGTTACGTTGTCTTTCCTCCATGATCCTAAGATTAAGTCATATCGGTTCTTATATCTTATAAGCAAAGTGGAATGTGTTCTGCAACAATAGCTGATCAAATATTTTGTAGGCAGTCAACAATTTGCAACAACAAGAGATTGTTTAGTCAAACTATTAAAAATACCGAGTTCGGGGTTTCAAGAAAATTCTGTATGATTTGACGTCCAACATAAACGATTACAGACTTCTCAAAATTCTTATTTCTCCACTTGTCCATCGTCTTCTTAGGTAATGAAAATTTTAAAGTAAACGTTACATTCGAAATCTTGTTCAAATATCTTTCAGTTTGATACCCGGCATTGAATTTTTAAAATGCTGATTTGCCGGTTTGGCTGAGCCCTGGTGTCCTAAAGTTTTAACATTTTTAAAACTCCATTCAGATAATTTCTCTTTAATTTGATAGCTTACATGGGTTTTGCGATCTCTTTCAAAACGTTGATTCTTCATATTTTTGCCTCTCATTCCAATAATTTTGAATGGACAAATCTCAGAATCAGTAGGAATCTACAGAGGAAACGTGTCGAGTGTATGTTACTATTTACAAAAACCGGTTGGTGCATTCAGAACGTATCGTGAGACATCCCGAACACCTGGCAGACAGACAAACGCGAAACGGTTGAGTTAAAACTAACTCGCTTTGCTCAATTGATAATTAATTTTGTTTAATTACATTGTAGTTAAGAATATTAAAATAACTTTTTTGAACAAAATATTAATTTCTTATTTTTTCGTAAATTCTTATATTTTGAAGTTTTCAATTATTGTATATTTAATGATTCATAATATATAACTTGGTGTAAACTTAAACGTTGTGGAAATGTTTTACTAGAAGGAACATACCAAGTATGACTTAAAGAGTATGGCAGAAACAACAAAGTATATCTCAGTAAGAAACGATTTCAAAATTACGTGAAATGCTATGCTAATATTTCAAACAAGAGAAATTTATATTTACAAAACCAATAATAATTCAAAAAGAAGGAGAGCGTCTTGGCAAATTAAATGAAAATGGATATAAACACCAAATAAAGTCCCCATGAAGAACAGAAACCTGATATAAAGATTAATTATATATTAATTATTAATTATAAAAGGATTCTTAACACAAAATTTATCCCAATGTAAATTTATGAAGTTTACCATCTATAAATGGAAAATAGCCGTTGTGCACGTTAGAGAATAGAATTAACAAAGCGTCAACTTAGATTAACGGACAACGTAGATTGAATGTTATATACGTGACGAGGTCACATTATTATTTAAAACTTTTAGTTTTGTTTAATATAAATTATACATAGACATAAACTGATGACCTTTATTTCAGTATTTATCAGTGAAATGTATAGTAATAGAGAATTTGAACGATACATATTAAATAATGCCGGTACACCTAATAAGTTGACTACAGTCTTTTGTGGTATTTTCTAACACATGAATTTAGTTCAAAAATAGAGAGCTACTAAGTACATAATAAAATCCGGCAATGACATGCTTTTGTGTAACACTGTATTGAGTCATCATGTATACTGAGTTTCAGTTTTGATGGATTTTCGCAGATAATTCTTTGCCATTACGTGTAGCAGATACAATGTTATCTTCTGTTCTATTACAATGATATAATAATAATAATAATAATAATAATAATAATAATTTTTTTTACGGGGGAGGAAAAATGCATTATGCACCATCAGGAGACACCCGGCTGGTCTCCCGGTGTGTGGAACTCGCACCCACCAAAAACAACAGCCACATACGAACAACTATTCGTATGGCTACAGGGTGGCAACTCGTATTGCGCCTACTAGGCTCCTACAGCTTTGTCTATATCATCGACTTGTGAGAGGGGCCAGTTCAGGCTTCTTCTACCGTAGGACCATCCTCACGAAGGTCACAACCATGTCCCAGCTCTCTTTGCTGCTGAGCATGACGCCTATGATATTATCAGGCGTCATGGGCCAATCTCCGATTCCAGTCCTCGCCTCTCCAGCACCCAACGTTGACACTCGAAGAAAGTGTGATGAGCGTCATTAGAGTCTGAGTCGCCGTACACGCACGACGGATTCTCTATCTTACCCATCCTTCGCAGGTATGCACAGAAATAACCATGCCCTGTCAGGAATTGAGTAAGGTAATCTACCTCGCCGTGCGTTCTGTTCACCCATTCAGGGAGGTTCCCAATCAACCTCACCGTCCAACTGACTCGACTCTCCTGGTCCCATCGTAGTTGCCAACTCCGCATGTAGTTTGCCCTGGTCACTGTTCTTGCTTCTACGATCCCCAAGTCTTCCTTGCTCTCGTAGACCTTCCTCCTCTCCTCGGCCATCAGATCTATTGGCATTATTCCAGCGACGACCAACACTGCTGGTTCCGACACCGTTCTGTAGGAGCTTGCAATTCGAAGTGCTCCTCTTCGTTGTACCACGGCCATCTGCTTGAGGTATTTTTCTTGTTCAGTATGTCGGCCCAGACCTCGCATCCGTCGAGGAGAATCGAGTTGGTCACCGACATCAGCAGTCGCCGTCTTCCCGCACCTGGGCCTCCGACATTTGCCATTAGCCCGCTCAACGCAGCAACGACCTTAGCGGCTTTCTCCGAGGAACATCGGATTTGCTCCCAATAGGAGAGCTTAGTATCCAGGTGCACCCCCAGATATTTCACCGCTGGCTTTGATGTTATCGCCTTTTCCCCCACCACGAACTGTGTAATACTACTACTACTACTACTACTACTACTACTACTACTACTACTACTACTACTACTACTACTACTACTACTACTACTACTACTACTACTAATAATAATAATAATAATAATAATAATAAGTAAACATCGCTTGCACCCCCTGTAACATTGGGGGCGCACTAAAGAAACCGTATTAATTCGAAACGTCATAGCAATAAAAAACGGTTATAATCCTAATTTAATAAACAAACTACACAGACACATCCTAAACAAAAACAGCAAAAAATACCAACAACACATAACCAAATAAATAGGCCTACATCACACTCACATACTACAACTCCAACACACACAAAATCGCCAACACAGTCAGGAAACACAATTACAAAATAGCTTACAGAACAAACAATACCATCAAAAAACACGTCAACGATACAAACACGGACATAGACACATACAACAAAACAGGGCTATACAAATTAAACTGCAACGATTGTAATAATTTCTATATAGGCCAGACGGGAAGATCTTTTTCTTCAAAATTTTCCGAACACAAAAGCTTTATCCAACAACAACATACACTCCGCGTACGCCACACACATACAGAAACCACAAAAAACCACAGCTACACTAACATAAAAAAACAATCTTGAGATCCTACACTACTTACCTAAAAGTCGAAAACTTAACACCGCAGAACAATACGAAATATACAGACACTACACAATACAACCAAACAACATACTTAACGACCAATTACACTTTAAATCACACGCACTCTTTGACACAATAATACACAAAACATACAATACTTCGGAATACCGCGCCAACCACCTTCCACCTCCACCCCCCCACACAACCTACCAACTAGAAAAACCGTTACAAGTTCCGGACATTCAGTATCATACCTCGCTGAAGAAGGCGAACATCACGATGAAACGTCGTACGAGGAAAACAGACAAAGTAAGTTTCACATGTGAATGTGTAGTAAGTAATATTCATTAAGTGCTGTGAAAAAAGAGGATGAACATTCAAAAATAACGTTATTTTGTACTCTGTACTTTTGTTTCTAAATACTGGATTTAAACAGAAGGAATTTTTGGTATTTTTTTTTTGTATCAAAGCTATCAGCATGTATAACACCACAGTTTAACGACTCGTACTAGGCGATACAAACAGATTTCTTGTCCTTTAGTTTTGTGAATTTTGCAAGGGTTGAGTCGCGTAGTCTATAGTCTGCAAAGTAAAACCTGCATACACCGAAAATCGTGTACCACACCCCGAATCTAATCTAGAAGGTCGCTTCTTTGTTTGTCTAACTACTCTTTGTCCAATTGTCGTCAATATATTTGCAGTTGGCTTTGTGTATAATTTACACTTTCCAAACTATTCATGAGCAGCAAATAGCTCCTTAATTATCTTTACATTTTCTTTTCATGCATTCTGATAGTATGTAAAAGTTTCAGATTCACTGGTAGTACAAGTAGATAATCTCGAATATCATATAAGTCCAAACTTGAGAGTTGTTATTTGTCTTATGTTTAATAACAGTTTTAGCAATAAACACTAAATATTTACTGTCTTTGTCCTAGTGAACAACGGTTTTATCTTCCTATCTACGTTTATTTAAAATATTCTAAAAGCGGTCTTTAACCCTTTCACGGTTAAAATTTGTGGGTTGCAATATTTGTTTGAAAACTTGGTTTCAGAACCTTAAAAATACTATTAATAACATGGAGTATATGACATAATTTTGCATTTTGTCTTTTGTCCAAAATAATTAGTGGGACGTATATGTTCCACTGACCACGTCAATTACACAATTTTTTTTAAGTGTCGTACGTTATTGTGTATGTAATTTTTACAATAAAAGTTTTTTATTATATTTTAATGAAGTAAAACATTTGAGTAAAAAATTACTTTTAATAACACAAAGTCTATACATTTTACTTCTTTGAAAACTCACCTTTTATGAGATATGTTTTATAAAATAAAAATAGTCCGCACAATTTCTATAAAAACACTATAAACATAAACACTCAGTTTTACCAAAAAAAGAACATAAGATAAACACAAAATGTTAAATGTAAAAAATATGTATAGAGATTCATGAGTCTTTCACTTTTCATGAAATTTTGAGAAGCACGGTGTAACGCACAGTGGAACATTGCATGATGAACATATTATTTTGGTCCGTTTGTCTTTCCTCTTTGTACTGCAATATCTGCATCTCCTCCTAGTTTCAGATGACTTTGGGATGTGTCTTCCTACATTAGTACATCGGACCTCATCTGGAACTCCTGTGACACCCCTTTTTCTGGCATGGACTGGAAAAACTACCAATTAGCTGTCTTGCCAATCGAAGACGAAAAGATAGTTGGTCAGTTTTTCCACATACTAGTTTTTTAACTGAAATGAATTAATTAGTGCTAAATCAATAAAGAAATAGAACAGTCTGTGCCACCACTTTACAGATCTCCTCTCAATCGCATAGCGTTCTCGCAGTTGGTCGAACCTATCTACTCCACCCATAATATTATTATAGGTTCTTACAACTTCAGGACAAGAAATGTCAATTCGAGACCCATCCTTTTGTTTTCTCTGGATGAAAACGTCTTTTGGATTATGCAAAGTTGAAAGTAATGAAACGGCTTTATTATCTTGCCACTTCACAGCTGCAACACAGGATTTGACTAAAAATTTGAACTCACCACGATTTAGCTTAATTTTTGTATCAGATAAAATTGAAGGCAGACCTTTCCTATTTCCCCTTGCTGTACCGCAGCTGTACAGACCATTTTTTCGTAGTGTCTTCATTAACTTATATGTGGTAAAGAAATTGTCAAATGCGACAAGCCTATTTGTTGAAAAGTATGGTTCACATAGATTGAGAACAACACGTTCACACATTTGAAAATTCGTAAAATTTCCAACAGAAACAGCAGTTTTTCCAGTGTACACTTGTAAATTTGTAATGTAGCCAGTTGCAGAATCTGCTAAGCACCATATTTTGTACCCTCGTTTCACGGGTTTTAGCGGCATGTACTGTTTTAGTGTTGTGCGCCCTTTGAATGGCACCATAGATTCATCAACTGAAAGCGTATGTGACGGTACATAACATTTCTGGCATTTAGCATTCAGCATTGTAATTATCGGTCTTAATTTATAAAGTCTGTCATATTGTGGATGATTTTTGGATGGAAATTTAGAATTGTCATTACAGTGAAGATTTTCAACTATCTTTTTGTACCGCGATACAGTCATAATATTTGATACACTGTGGACATTCAATATTGGATCTGAACTCCAGTAATTACAAGCTGCTGGTAATACATGTATTCCCATTATAATGTTAACCCCAAGAAATGCTTTTAGCTCACTAACTGTTATATCTTTCCAGTTCTTACTTTTGTTTTGAAAAGCATACAAATTTGTTTCATAGCATATTTTGCTAAGTATCTCTTCATCTAGAAACTGTTCCAAGTATACTAATTCAGCATCGGTTTTAGAAAACTCGTATGTTGGTTTTGGTAGCATCTCATGAACACTACTACACAGTCCTTCAAATCCTGTTACATCATAATCCCAGTCCTCACTATCACTTTCTTCTTCTATCTGCACAGGATTTATATTGCTACCACCATTAGAGTACGATGTATCTTGTAATTGATTTTGAGGTAAAAACACATTTTCTGTATTATCATGATGATTACTAACAGACCCATTATTCAATGAATTGAGGAAATCAAAACTGTCATCTTGTTGTGGTGCACAAGAGGTTGTGCTGTCAAACTCCTCTAACGCATCGTCATCTCCTTCAATTCCGATGTTTCTGGATCAATAGGAGTTGAGTAAATCAAATCTAAAATTTCTTCTTCAGTCAAGAACTGGAATAGATATAATAATATGTTTCAGAAGCAAACAGAGGTAATATTAATATCAATAATGTTCAGATAGAAGCTGCAAGTAGGTCTACGGGTTATATAATGTTATATAATAGCACATGACAATGCACAAGTATAGGTTATAATACTAGAGATAAATATATGCTTATAACCTAATTATAAATTACTATAAAAACTTTAAAAATATCAAAACTTTCAGTGAATATCAAGTTTTTATTTGACTGCTACTATATGAATCTGGTAGACGCCTAGGCTGTTGGGACACATGTGTCCCACTAATTTATGTGCAGCAGTAAATTTATATACTTACCTAAAACTCAAGAAATGGGTGTAGGTATAACCTAAATATAATAATAAAATAGCTAAAAACACGATCACTTACTTTACTCATTGTATATTGATGTAGTAGAAAAATAAACACAACATTACACAATTTGAAGAGGTTATGCCTCCAAAACGATGCACTTTGTCAACAAATATGGCCACTGCTACCAACATCGTAACTACACAACAGTACAATTTTTTTTTTTATGTTTACTAGTCTTCTCACAAGATAGCACCACTAGCCAAAGGTGGGATAAACGTGCACCAGTCAGCCAGGGATTGAAAACAATAAGTGGTACACATATGTCCCACCAACCACGAAAGGGAAGAGCTAATTTTCCATAATAATAAAAGAATTCACTCTAACCTTAATTTTGTGTGTCATGTTTAGGGTAAGTCTAAGATAAGGGCTTCAGCTGTTTCACTTAAAAACTGTTTGTTCACGTCCTAAATCTTCTTAACTTCGTTCATGTCCTTTATGTAAACGTTGGGCAAATTATGGATACAACCTTTAAGGTAAGCATCGAACATTTAAGGGGGGGCACTTTGTCGTCAATATTAAGCCACGTGTAGTCCACGTGTAGGGAGAATATTACTTAGTATTTTCTGGGAAGTGTTGGAAACTGTCTTATTAATAGTGAGGTACAATCGATAAAGCGTATATCAAAGGAATTATGCCTTATTGCTATGTGTTAGTAAATACAGTAATAAGAATAGTATGAGAATGTATTTAGAAAAGAATTTCTTAATATTAAACATTTGCTGAGAAATCGTGACAAATAGGAGGGTCACAATTTTCCATTAGTTGTTGATAATCTTGGGAAGGTAAGGAGGCTTCGGTAACTTGGGAGGGTTGTGCGGTCACTTCCCTGTCTTGGGCGGATTGTAGGTAGAAAAAAGCTCTTTCTTTTTTCCGAAAACGTGTAGCAGTTTGTGTATTTGCTAGCCTCAAGTACGTTTTAGAAATTACTTTGTGCACGTGTACTGGTTTCCTATTTGACATACCTGGTTGTGTTTGGATTAATATATTCGTATTCCTATGAATGTTTATTGTTTCAAGTTAATGGTGATAACTTTTTTTCATGATTCTTTGTGTAAAAGTAGATGTTTCACTGAAGACGACGAAAAACGTTAATATAAATTAAAATATAATAATATCTATTCAAAGTAGTAAGTTTACTTATAATGTTGATTCGTCGGGAAGATACATTCGAATATTTAAATTTGATCTCACGGAAGAACAGCATTTCTTTAGTTCAGGTACTTCTGGTAATGTTCCAAAACACGGACGTGGCCAGCAATTCTTTTTCCGTGACACAGTAACTTAAATATTTTGGTCGACCAAATCCTATTCTCTGTTACGTCATTTTTGTAACCCTTGTAAAAATAAAACTCTGCTTACTTTTCTGAGCCAGAAGCAAAGTGATCCATTCCTTTTATAGAACGATGTAAAAACAGAGTACCTTCCAACATTATATTATCGATACTTGTACTCTCAGCAAAACAGTGTACAGTTGCCAAGTTAAACGTACAGTGTAAAGAACTGTATTTGTAATATTTTATTCAAAGTAATGTGAAGAGAAGACGGAAAGGTTTCCACTCGAACAAATAGGGTTGTGTATGGAAACAAGATACGGTTCGCACAAGCACTCAAATAGCGTTCTATAAAATATACGTTCACAATATACGTTCCGTTATTACAAAAACACTTCCGGTTTTCTTATAAAAATAAAAATTACGGGAGTTGAGTTAACACCCCCCCCCCCACACACACACACACACACACACACACACACACACACACACACACACACACACACACACACACACACACACACACACTAAACACGCGCAAGCAAACAAATTTTTAAGTCACATTAATGTAAATTTAAAACACCATTAAAGTTATAGTTACTGTAACTTAAATGTAATATCACCAATTTAGTAAATTTGGTTCAAATGGTGTGTTTCTTATCACATTATTGTTGCGTCGCCTATTACTTATGATATTCTAATGTAATCAAGAGTAAACATAATTATAAAGGTTATCAATGCATTACCTACACGCTTCATCAGATTACTCTAGAGCATAAGTTAACATTTCTTTTTTTTTTTTTTAAGAAATTTTATTTTTGTGAAGTACTTTAAATCAAATGTTTTACTAGGATGTTATTTTAATCTGTTTGTTAGTGTATTTTACTCAGTGTCATGTCAGTAGCAAACCAAACTATCTCTTATTTAAATTTGTTATCTGGAGATGACAAACATTTTGCAAGTAGATATTAGCAATAAATTCATCAACATATGACATTCAATACACCGATGACAACACATAGGGCTGAGATATTTTTCAGGAATAAGATGTATAGAAAGCATTTAGCATGTGGTATTGAGCGGATGTTAATAATTGAAGGAAAAATATTTTGTGAAGAAACCCGAAAAGTCAGTTTCATTGTTGGCAGGTAGGAACGCAATGTCTTTCCCAAAAACAACAGAAAGCCAATGGACTGAGCTGTATATTTAATGAAGTTCGGTAAGTGACTCTAATTGGCAAGATCTCTGATCTTATCAAGCAGTTTGGGCACAATGGGAATCGGTAAAAATAGGGCTGAAACAGGTAATGCAACTAAAACTGCGACCGTCGGGCTAAAACTGCGCCGGATGAATGAAATGCCATCATGATACTAAAAGTTGTTAGAAAGCGGATTACGATACTGTTAATACTCGATCATAAGTGATTACTTAATTACTGACTGAACTACGTACGCATCAAAAAAGAAATTTTTAGTCTGGGGATTTCGGTATTGCATCCTGCCATAAAAAAACAATTAATCCTAAATTAAGTTTGCAGATGTAGACGAATTGTTACTAGAAAAAAACAATTTTTTATGTCGTGTGTAACACAATTCTATAGGTAAGATTATATCAATGCACTTCTAGTTTAACATGCCAAACCACTCCGGTTTGTATAGTACATTTAGTATACTACATCACTGCGGTTACTAAACTATAGCAAAACCTAAATGTAAAATATGGTGGTAAAAACTCTTCTTATGAAATTACGATTAATAAAATTATTTATTTTTTAACTTAACGTACTGCGAGAGACAAAGTGTAAAAGTGTATCTTAAAGGCCTACATTACTCACGTTACAAATTTTGATAAATAAAAGTGTAACAAAATAACAATTCATTACAACTCTCAAACCCATCTAATGAATGTTTTAAAAATGAATGTGTATTAAGAAAAATTGAACTTTCTACCCAGCGTTACTGATAAATATAACGCTTGAAAATCTAATTTTTTTAGACCCGTATCAGATTTTGCAATGTAGACAATTGTTTGCCTGTGAACGTCTATGCAAGTCACAAATCCATGGACGTAAAACTACAGTACAAGTTGCCCCTTGTAACGAATATTATTTGCTGTGGTTACAAATTCTAAATCTGGTCTGGTCTTCTTCCTTTTAGTTTAAGCCTCACTGTTGGGCTAGCCAAATTGTAACGAAACGTTGTTACGGTGTTTAAGTATTGGTGTAGTGTTACAAAATATATTAAATATGTGTTCGTGTAAGAAAATAAAATTGTTTGTTAAAAATAAAAAATAAAAAATTTTTTTTAATTTTTTTTGTTAATCAATTAATTAGAAACAATTAATTACTTGAGTTTCGTGAAGTTCCGAAATGTTTTTCTCTTATTTAGAAAATTTTATAAGCTTTTGTGTATTTATGAAGAAACTCCAACCACTTATAGGATTGTCTCCAATTACAATCGATCTTTGTTTACGTTTGTTTTGGAGGTTATCTTCCTTCTGGTGGTGAAATTCTGGTAGTATATGTTGTTTAAATTAAAGTATATTAAAATTGCTATATTTATGAATGAAAGAACTGTTTTAATATGAAAGATATAAATTATTTTATTGACAATTGTTTATTTGGACTCTTGTCGATTTTTTAAATCGATTCTCAGGGTATCGATGTTATTACAAATTTTTATATAAAATACAAATGTTCTTTGAACTGCTATTTATGGGAAAAGTCAGAGAAATCGGGCAAAGATTAAAAAGTATAACGTTACAAGATAAATTCTTAATACTAAAAGTACATATATTCAATTGAAAGAGTAAAATAAAGAAATAGATTGCGAACCGTGTCGCTGACAAACACTAGATGGCAGTGTTCAGTTGAGCGGTGATGAAACAGTAATGGCCGCCGTCGAAGTCGTAAATCGTCCCTTCGTAGTTTTGGCGTCCCAATAAAGATGTTTTCTTGCCGAATTTACGTCCTGGTGTCTGCAAATCTTCCTTCTGATATTGGTGTAGTGTCTCTGGTTAAGTTTCGGTGTTGTATTTGGAAAAGTGGTGTATTTATAAGTCAGTTTCACTTTTGTCGATCAGGCACTTTTGATGGTTAAGTTGTATTACTGTTTTACTGAGTTTAAATTGTTATTTCAATGTAGCTTTGTGCTATACAATGTTATTTAGGCGTTTGTAGGTATTTATGTCACTGTGTTGAAGTTGTAAAATGTTTTTTGTCGCCACTCGCGATTTTCACTCTCAGATCACACTATTAATCGCCATTACGGTATTCGAAACTAGGTTAATACGTTTTAATTGCTCGTGTCAAGTGTCCCGTACAACGTTCAATAATTAACTCTGTCACTTCCTTCACCTCCGACTAAAACCTTAGCCAAAGCAATATTATTCCTTACATTGTTCGAATTTTATTTTGCATCCTGTGCATGTAATAAAGTTACATTATATAACTGCTTATACTTTGGTTATTATTCAAATTTATTAGCTAGTTGTTACTTAATTTTATCCTTCAGTTCATTCGGCGTATTTTGATATCAAATAATGCCGTTTTATTAAGTTTTTTATCTAAAATTGGTAATTTTACCTTCATTTTGTATATTGTAAATTTCAAAATCCAGCTTCCTGTCATTATCCAAATTCTGCCATTATCAAGTTATATTTATGATTATTAAATCTCATATTGTAATAAAAGGTTTACATTCCCTTAATTTCTTCCAATTATATGAATTGGTTAAGTTTTAAAATATTATGCTGGAATATATGACTCCCCTCTCCAAATTTTGAGTTCTGCCATTTCCATTTTTACTTCCATATTCCTTAAGGAATGGAAGTATGGTGACGGCAAAAAAAATCGTGTTCCAGATTATTGCAGATTCTGATTCTACTACACTCAAAACATGAAAAAAGTCGATTTCCGAAAAGTGTCTGTGTGTGTGTCTGTCTGTAAATTTTTTTTCTATGGCAAACGATAACTGCCGCAAATTCAAACAGAATCAAATAATTTTTTGCATACAACCCTGATTTGTAGAGTACTCACGACCTATTGTTTTTGGTGAAGATCGGTTTAGGGAAAGGGGTAGTTTACCAGCAACGGTTTTTTTTTATCAAGGGAAATTTTTTTTTTGGCAAAGGATAACAGCCGAAAATTCAAACAGAATCAAATAATGTTTCGCATACCGCCCTGAATTGTTGAGTTCTCAAGACCTATTGTTTTTGGTGAAGATCGGTTAAGGGAAAGGGGTAGTTTACCTGCAACGTTTTATGTTTTAACAAGGGTATTTCCTATGGCAAACGATAACAGTCGCAAATTCAAACAGAATCAACAGATTATTTGCATACAGCCCTAAATTGTAGAGGTCTCAAGACTTTTTGTTTTTGGTGAAGATCGGTTAAGGGAAAGGGGTAGTTTACCTACAACGTTTTTTTAACAAGGGTATTTTATATGGCAAACGATAACAGCCGCAAATTCAAACAGAATCAAATAATTTTCTGCATACAGCCCTGATGTGTAGAGTAATCAAGATCTGTTGTTTTTGGTGAAGATCGGTTGTGGGGAAGGGGTAGTTTACCTGCAACGTTTTTTATCAAGCGTATTTTCTATGGCAAACGATAACTGCCGCAAATTCAAACAGAATCAAATAATGTTTTGCATACGTCAGTGAATTGTAGAGGACTCAAGGCCTTTAGATTTTGGTGAAGATCGGTTAAGGGGAAGGGGTAGTTTACCGGCAACCTTTTACGTTTTAACAAGAGTAAAGTACTTAAAAATTCATTTAAACTTTTTCAAACAATGGTAATTGTTGAAAATAAAATAATTTTGTTGCCAGGCAATAAAATTATATTTTTTTCATTTTAATGTAAATCATGTATAAGAGAAAATATATCGCGCTTGGCAGGCAAGCGTATCTCAGTTATGTACTGTCTACGTTTCCATTTTATTATTATGACTACCGCAGTAAAAAGGCAGGGAAGCCACACACACACACACACACACACACACACACACACACACACACACACACACACACACACACACACACACACACACACACACACACACACACACACACACACACACACACACACACACACACACACACACACACACACACACACACACACACACACACAATTCGTGTTATTTCTGGCCTCATTCATGTTTATTTTCTTACATTTGCACGCTTTTTAAATGGAAAGTGCTGAACCCATACCAACATAACGCATGCAAGCCGAAAAATTGTCCAGGGGAACGATTCATAGACAGACTTTTCGTCTTTAGGGAATGAACCCTCTGCAAGATGCTGTTTATTATGTTAAGAATTGTTATAAAAGAACTTTATACGTATCCTAGTTATTGTAAATAACAATAATTCAATCAGTAATTAGTTATATAAAAGACATAAGTTTATCAAAATATTGTCTACTAATCGACTGTTTAGTCTATAATAGAATAATGTTATCAAGAATGCCGAAAAGATTTTAGCGTTAAGTAACGGACTTTTATTATAGTTCTGAAGCGATAAGGTTGACATTATTATCTGCCGATCGAATTATAATTAAAAGTTTATAAAGTTTATTTCAGTGCTAATACAATTGGAAGGTGTATAATAATTCTAATTGTAAGTATAGATTCTAGTGCAATATCAATTACAATGTTCCATAATATCTAGCAATGCACTTTGAACTAATTACACATTTGTCAATAATTACACCATTACACTATCACCAAGACATTATTCAAATAATCACTATTATTGTTAAATTGTAAATTAAATATAAGCATAGCTTAAAGATTATTACTTTTTCATACAATGGTAACCTCAAAATGTCGAACATTTTCAGACGAGATTTATTGTTTTAGATTAAGAACATATGGTTAATAGATGTAACTACTCTCCTATTCTGAGAATTTATAATTGTTATTAACCTATTTTAATTCTTAATTTCCAAGTACAATGATTGTCTAAGATTAATAAATTTGAACCATGCTTTATATGGAGTAGAGCATGATCAGTTAGATTCACTTTATTTATTGACATAATTTGTCCTGTTCACACTTTTGCAGTGATATAGATATTCTAAGATGTCCATTACAACTTCTAAACAGCTTAGTTAGAATACAATTATTTGCTTGTTTTTAATGTAACTTTTATTTTTCAGTCTTAGTATGCCATGTCATTTTGATTTAATTCTGAATTAATGATATACCCATCTTTATGTGGTTCTTTTAAGTCGAAATTGTCTTTACAGTGTAAATGTTGTTTTGCAATGGTTGTTCTTTTATAATTACATGTGATATTGATAATAATTCGCCAATACGTCTTGCAGCTAGTATGGTCAGACAGTGACCTCAATTTTCCTTAATTCTGGTTAAATTAGTTTTTCATAATAATCATTGTATACACTAATATTGGAAATACATATTATATTGTACATTTATGACATTGTTCTTCACTGGTTTATATTATTATAGAAATTCTGAGCGTGTTTAATGTGTACAATTTTCTGTCCAATTTCAGTCTGTGTATTTGCATTAAACACCACACATCGAACTTTTAATTAATAAAATTGTATAACTAGGTTCGTCTTTACAATGTCTTCTATCATTATTTTATAACTTACACTAGTTTACATCGTTTTGGTCTTATTTTATGCTAATTACAAGCTGATTTATAACCAAGTTGACGTTACCTGGGACCTCCTGTTAGACAGAAATGGTCTATTTTTTGGCTATCTGGTTTCAATGTTTTACTGGTTACTATGTGGCACTTTTACACTTGTTAATTATTATTTACTCTCTTTATGATTTCTACCTGTCTACAGGTGATTACTAGGTTCTTTTCTTGTTATTTTATTTTTCTCAGTTATGTACTGTTTACGTTTCCATTTTGTTATTATGACTACCGCAATGAAAAGGCAGGGAAACACACACACACGCGCGCGCGCGCGCACACACACACACACACACACACACACACAGTTCGCGTTATTTTCTGGCCTCATTCATGTTTATTTTCTTACATTTGCACGGTTTTTAAATGGAAAGTGCCGAACCCATACCAACATAACGCATGCAAGCCGAAAAAGTGTCCAGCGTGGATAGCGATTTGCTTCCTGTGGATCGCTGGGCAGTGTAACTGCACGTGTTTACAGAGGAACGATTCATAGACAGACTTTTGTCTTTAGGGAATGAACCCTCTGCAAGATGCTGAGGGTCCATGAGTGACTTCGGAGCGCTCCTTCTTTTCCGCGTGTTTGTTCTGTGAAACGTACACTGTAGATTCACAGCTTTACTCTAAGCAACGCTCAATAGGAAATGTTGAAAATTTTTGTCCACGGTGTACCCTCATACACACTAAACCTGCTCTGATGTTTTAATTACGGACATCATAATATTAAAACTTTGGAAACTTGAGCACTACTTAATGGAGATCAATCATTAACTTATACAAGCCATTAATTTTATGCATATATTTTATATATATGTGTTCAACGTTGTCGGCAACAAAGAAGTAGTTTTTGTTAAAATTCCTTCCCGGGATATTTGGCCGTAGTCCAATGTTTTCTACAAAACCAGACGTTTCGGCAATGCCGTCGACTTCCATCGTCAGTGAAAATCGAGTGCGATAACGTGAGGTGGTATACGTTAGTGACCACAGGACTGTGGTTAAGGCTGAAGCAGTAAGTAGAAAGAAGTAGTTTCTATGGTAATATTTCATTTCGAAAATGATTTTAAAAAGAAATCTTAGAATATGGAAGTCATGTATGGTTCTCCATACCGATATTTATATAAACAATACATATTGAGTTATACCCTCTCTGACTTTTTAACATTGCAATACAAATTAAATATTTTTTCTATTAAACAAAATAACAATTAGTATCTGTTTCAACACTATTAACATATAAGAAATAATTCTCAATAACAGTTGTTTTCAACTAATTAGACATTTTTTTTTATACTTAAAGGTTAATACTAATACATTTTTAAATTATTATTCTACATAAACAAAACCTTATTTCTATACTCTTATTCTCTATTCCTTATATTAAGTTTAATTAGCAGTTTTTAACTGTTTTTTAATATGGTTTTTGGGTAATTGTACCCTGTCACTTTGTGTCTGCTTCTGTTTTCATTCATCATTTAAATAAATGTCATTTTAACAGATTGACAGCTCTATATTAACACATGCATTACACTCCCTCTGTACAAATAATAAGTCACTCAAAAGTTGTATTTTTACTTCCATATTCCTTAAGGAATGGAAGTATGGTGATGGCAAAAAAAATCGTGTTCGAGATTATTGCAGATTCTGATTGTACTACACTCAAAACATGAAAAAAAGTCGGTTTCCGAAAAGTGTCTGTGTGTGTGACTGTGTGTCTGTGTGTCTGTGTGTAGATTTTTTTTCTATGGCAAACGATAACTGCCGCAAATTCAAACAGAATCAAATAACTTTTTGCATACGGCCCTGATTTGTAGAGTACACACGACCTATTGTTTTTGGTAAAGATCGGTTGAGGGAAAGGGGTAGTTTACCTGCAACGGTTTTTTTTTATCAAGGGAAATTTTTTTTTTTTGGCAAACGGTAACAGCCGCAAATTCAAACAGAATCAAATAATGTTTCGCATACAGCCCTGAATTGTAGAGTTCTCAAGACCTATTGTTTTTGGTGAAGATCGGTTAAGGGAAAGGGGTAGTTTACCTACAACGTTTTTTTAACAAGGGTATTTTATATGGCAAACGATAACAGCCGCAAATTCAAACAGAATCAAATAATTTTCTGCATACAGCCCTGATGTGTAGAGTAATCAAGATCTGTTGTTTTTGGTGAAGATCGGTTGTGGGAAAGGGGTAGTTTACCTGCAACGTTTTTTATCAAGCATATTTTCTATGGCAAACTATAACTGCCGCAATTTCAAACAGAATCAAATAATTTTTTGCATACATCAGTGAATTGTAGAGGACTCAAGGCCTTTTGATTTTGGTGAAGATCGGTTAAGGGGAAGGGGTAGTTTACCGGCAACCTTTTACGTTTTAACAAGAGTAAAGTATTTGAAAATTCATTTAAACTTTTTCAAACAATGGTAATTGTTTTGCATTATCTACACAGTTTGTGAATGCCAATGATGAAACATAAGGTTTATTTTTTATAATACACAAACTAGCACTGGTTCACTTTACACTCCTTGATGCTATTTCTAAATGGTTATTTAGTCTTATTAAAATCAAGAGATCTATTTGTGGGTTACAATGAAGATTTGTTCTTTGGTATTATATTATTGTTTCACCTTGGTCCACTGGCAACTCTTACTCTATACACTTTTAGTCTTATTTCTATTGTACATGTGGTTTTTTTTCATGAATACTTCGTTATACTTTTTATTATTATTGTTTTTATTTATTTTGGGATATGGGTGTTTTTTACAAGAGCATTCCTTCTTCTTATGGATGCTGTCTTCTTGTTTCTTCAATGATGTCTTCTTTTCTTGGCTTCTTAGGATTGTGTGTTCTTCATCTTCTTCTGGATGTCATCGGGTTGTTTGGGGTTCCTTCTTCATCTACTCTTCTGGTTTCTTCAAATGCATCACCTTTTATGGTGGATCTTGCCTTGTTCTGGGTTTCTTTTTTATTTATTCCTTCCCTTCGTTGTGGGTTTAGTAATGTTCTGGGGTGCTTCCTTATCTACTCCTTACCTTCCTGGGTTATATTTTTTCACCTTGAGTTATTAAACTGTGTTGACGATTCATCACTAGTAACATTTCTTTTATACGGACTTAAACTTTTAATATCAATGATTGTACTGCACGGTTGCTCTGAATTAATTCTTTATATTATAATGCTTTCTTCGGATTTGATGTTATTATATTATATTATTACTTCCATATTCCTTAAGGAATGGAAGTATGGTGATGGCAAAAAAAATCGTGTTCGAGATTATTGGAGATTCTGATTCTACTACACTCAAAACATGAAAAAAAGTCGTTTTCCGAAAAGTGTCTGTGTGTGTGTCTGTCTGTCTGTCTGTGTGTCTGTGTGTAGATTTTTTTTCTATGGCTAACGATAACTTCCGCAAATTCAAACAGAATCAAATAATTTTTGCATACTGCCCTGATTTGTAGAGTACTCACGACCTATTATTTTTGGTGAAGATCGGTTGAGGGAAAGGGGTAGTTTACCTGGAACGGTTTTTTTATCAAGGGAAATTTTTCTTTGGCAAACGATAACAGCCGCAAATTCAAACAGAATTAAATAATGTTTCGTATACAGCCCTGAATTGTAGAGCTCTCAGGACCTGTGGTTTTTGGTAAAGATCGGTTAAGTGAAAGGGGTAGTTTACCTGCAACGTTTTATGTTTTAACAAGGGTATTTTCTATGGCTAACGATAACTTCCGCAAATTCAAACAGAATCAAATAATTTTTGCATACTGCCCTGATTTGTAGAGTACTCACGACCTATTATTTTTGGTGAAGATCGGTTGAGGGAAAGGGGTAGTTTACCTGGAACGGTTTTTTTATCAAGGGAAATTTTTCTTTGGCAAACGATAACAGCCGCAAATTCAAACAGAATTAAATAATGTTTCGTATACAGCCCTGAATTGTAGAGCTCTCAGGACCTGTGGTTTTTGGTAAAGATCGGTTAAGTGAAAGGGGTAGTTTACCTGCAACGTTTTATGTTTTAACAAGGGTATTTTCTATGGCAAACGATAACAGCCGCAAATTCAAACAGAATCAAAAGATTATTTGCATACAGCCCTAAATTGCAGAGTTCTCAAGACCTGTTGTTTTTGGTGAAGATCGGTTAAGGGAAAGGGGTAGTTTACCAGCAGCGTTTTTTTATCAAGGGTATTTTATATGGCAAACGATAACAGCCGCAAATTCAAACAGAATCAAATAATGTTTTGCATACAGCCCTAATTTGTACAGTACTCAAGACGTATTGTTTTTGGTGAAGATCGGTTAAGGGGAAGGGGTAGTTTACCTGCAACGTTTTTTTATCAAGCGTATTTTCTATGGCAAACGATAAAAGCCGCAAATTCTTGTGTGTCTGGCCAGTTGCACCTATTAAAACAACGTTATTCACTGGTAACATCGGCAAAGTTTTCCCATATTCTCTCTGGATTCTTTCCAGTTCATTTGCATATATAATGGAAATATTTGCACCGGTGTCAATCATGATTTTTGCAGGAATTCCTTCTACCTCCGCTGTTATATATAATATTTCATTATTATTATTATTGAGGCTCTTTTCTTTCTTCTCTAAAAGTTCGGTTCTAATATCTTTCAAATAAAGGTTACTGATTATTGTGATGTTCTGTGAATTGATTGCTTCGTGCAACTCATCTTTATAAAACCCAGAAAGTAGAAGCAGCAACGGGTCGTAATAGTTAATTACTGCCTCCTCCCGTTTAAAGTATTGTGGTCATCGTTAAGACTCGGATTAACCGAGGCATCGTTCTGGAAACTCTGTGTTGTTTCCTGCCGCTCTGTTCCCTGTTCTAGGGTTATTTCCCTGTTTTGTTGTCGGCCAAGATCCTCCAGGCTGGTACTTCTTCTTCCATGCTCGTGGTGTGGACCGTCCCGTTCCGCACTTCTCCATCTTCGATCTCCACCGTGGAAACTGTTCCTCCGTTGTTGGTAGTACCTTCTCGGACAGCGATCTTCCGCTCTTGTAAAATTAACCTCGGGCGTGAAACTCTATTATTATTATTATTATTATTATTATTATTATTATTATTATTATTATTATTATTATTATTATAATCATTGTTATAATAATTCCTATTAGGTTGCTAATGTCTTTCATTATTACCGGTGTAGGGATTTCTCTGACTATACGGGCTGTTAGGGGGCTGATAATAATTGTTCCGGTTATTAGGATAGGTGTTGTTGTTCCTATTACCGTTCGTGTTGCTATTAAAATTGTGGTTATTACGCGGCGGGTTATTATTGCCGTCGTAATTACTGGGCTGGTTCCGGTTTCCGGGATGGTTATTGCCGTTACTAGGGTACTGATTCGTCCTCGCCTCCGGTCGCTCATTCCTCCTCCTGCTCTGGCGGTAGTACTCTTCATTCTCGTACCCTTCTAGTAACTCCGTCATGGCTTGCACCGTCTTGATCTGGCTACCTCTTCTTGCCCTGACAATATCTTCGTCGTAATGATAGGACAGTTTATTTACCAGGCACTCTTCGGGTATAGCCGGCTCGAGGTGTTTCGCCAGGCACACCTTCCCTAGGAAATAGGCTGTCATGCTATTGCCTATTTGGGCCCTGTATCGTCCGTTGCAAATGTTGTCTCGGATCAGGTTCTGTGTTGTTTCGGACCAGTATTTTGATTTGAACATTCTCCTGAACTGCTGGTAGTCGGCAATCTCGCTACGGTTAGCCATCCACCAATTATCAGTCATCTCCCTGAATGACTCGTCCAGTATTTCCCGGTTATGGCTCCATTAAGTTCCTCTATGTTTGGCGAAGTACTCCTCTACCCTCGCCAGGAACTCCATCGGTTTCCTCTTGTACTGCCGGAAGTTGAGCCATTCTCGGCTTTCGTTGATGGGTAATCCGGTGAAATGAGTGGGTCTATTTCTCAAAGCTTCCATCTCTTCTTGGCTTTGCCGTACCTGACCCGTGATGTTGGTCATAGCCTCTTGCATCCCATCACACCGTTCCGCGACTTGGCTCCGTACTCTCCCGAATTCTTCGTGAGTTTCCTTCCGTTGTTCTTCCACTTTCCTGCGGCTATGCTCTTCTATATTCGTAAACTTGATGTTTACTACTTCCTTAAATTCTTGTACTTCCTTTTCGGTCTGGTTGCATTTCCCGTCAATTTCTCGGATCTGTCGATTCACCATTATGTTTTCTTCTTCTAATTTTTTATTCATAGCTTCCTTGTTGACGTTGATTTCCTTGTTCAGTTCTTCTCTTAACAATTCCATTCTTTCGTCTAGTTTGTCCAGATTCTCCTGATTGACCTCCCTTAAGTCTTCTCTTAAAATTTGGTTGTCCTCTCTCAATTCTTCCAATTTCTCCCCCATCTTCTCTTCCATTTTCTTGTTATTTTCCTCCAATTTGTCTTCCATCTTTTTGCTGGTTTCCTCCATCTTTTGATTTGTTTCGTCAATTTTCTGACTCAAGGATCGGTTGTCCTCTTCCATCTTCTTACTGTTTTCCTCCATTTTCTCTTCCATCTTCTTACTATTTTCCTCCATTTTCTCTTCCATATTCTTACTATTTTCCTCCATTTTCTCTTCCATCTTCTTACTATTTTCTTCGATTCTCTTATTTGTGCTTTCAATTTTATTACTCAATTCTTCCTTGGTTATTATGAATTCTTCCTTCAAAGATTGGTTGGCTTCCTTCAATTCTTCCAACTTCTTATTTAAGGCTAGATTGTCTTCCTTCCTTTCCTTACTATTTTCTTCTTTTGTTGTTTGGTTGTCCTTCTTACTGGATTTGATTTCCTCCATCATCATCCTGAGCATCTCTTGTATGCTCTCATCCTCCGTCCGTTTTGGCTTTCCCAATTGTTCCTTCTGAACATTGACTTCCCGATTTGTGTAGGCATTTCGGGTTGTTCCTCTGGTTGTGAAGGTTGTTTGGACAATACTGGTGGCAATACCCTTTCCATATCTTCTACTGGCGTCGCCTCTTTATTTTCCATGTCCATTTCGATTTCCTTTTCGGCCTCCGCCGCCCGTTTCTTTGATGTTGCACGTCGTTGCATTTTTCCCTTTCTCTGGCTTTATAGCTGCTGCCAAACTCCAATTAGTGATTGGGCAGATTGTAGTGGCCTTTCAATCGCTAATTAAAGCCCTTCAGTTGTGCGCCAATTTGTAACGAATATTGTTTGCTGTGGTTACAAATTCTAAATCTGGTCTGGTCTTCTTCCTTTTAGTTTAAGCCCCACTGTTGGGCTAGCCAAATTGTAACGAAACGTTATTATGGTGTTTAAGTATTGGTGTAATGTTACAAAATATATTAAGTATGTGTTCGTGTAAGAAAATAAAATTGTTTGTTAAAATTAAAAAAAAATTTTTTTTTTTTATTAATCAATTAATTAGAAACAATTAATTACTTGAGATTCGTGAAGTTCCGAAATGTTTTTCTCTTATTTAGAAAATTTTATAAACTTTTGTGTATTTATGAAGAAACTCCAACCACTTATAGGATTGTCTCCAATTACAATCGATCTTTGTTTACGTTCGTTTTGGAGGTTATCTTCCTTCTGGTGGTGAAATTCTGGTAGTATATGTTGTTTAAATTAAAGTATATTAAAATTGCTATATTTATGAATGAAAGAACTGTTTTAATATGAAAGATATAAATTATTTTATTGACAATTGTTTATTTGGACTCTTGTCGATTTTTTAAATCGATTCTCAGTGTATCGATGTTATTACAAATTTTTATATAAAATACAAAGGTTCTTTGAACAGCTATTTATGGGAAAAGTCAGAGAAATCGGGCAAAGATTAAAAAGTATAACGTTACAAGATATATTCTTAATACTAAAAGTACATATATTCAATTGAAAGAGTAAAATAAAGAAATAGATTGCGAACCGTGTCGCTGACAAACACTAGATGGCAGTGTTCAGTTGAGCGGTGATGAAACAGTAATGGCCGCCGTCGAAGTCGTAAATCGTCCCTTCGTAGTTTTGGCGTCCCAATAAAGATGTTTTCTTGCCGAATTTACGTCCTGGTGTCTGCAAATCTTCCTTCTGATGTTGGTGTAGTGTCTCTGGTTAAGTTTCGGTGTTGTATTTGGAAAAGTGGTGTATTTATAAGTTAGTTTCACTTTTGTCGATCAGGCACTTTTGATGGTTAAGTTGTATTACTGTTTTACTGAGTTTAAATTGTTATTTCAATGTAGCTTTGTGCTATACAATGTTATTTAGGCGTTTGTAGGTATTTATGTCACTGTGTTGAAGTTGTAAAATGTTTTTTGTCGCCACTCGCGATTTTCACTCTCAGATCACACTATTAATCGCCATTACGGTATTCGAAACTAGGTTAATACGTTTTAATTGCTCGTGTCAAGTGTCCCGTACAACGTTCAATAATTAACTCTGTCACTTCCTTCACCTCCGACTAAAACCTTAGCCAAAGCAATATTATTCCTTACATTGTTCGAATTTTATTTTGCATCCTGTGCATGTAATAAAGTTACATTATATAACTGCTTATACTTTGGTTATTATTCAAATTTATTAGCTAGTTGTTACTTATTTTATCCTTCAGTTCATTCGGCGTATTTTGATATCAAATAATGCCGTTTTATTAAGTTTTTTATCTAAAATTGGTAATTTTACCTTCATTTTGTATATTGTAAATTTCAAAATCCAGCTTCCTGTCATTATCCAAATTCTGCCATTATCAAGTTTTATTTATGATTATTAAATCTCATATTGTAATAAAAGGTTTATATTCCCTTAATTTCTTCCAATTATATGAATTGGTTAAGTTTTAAAATATTATGTTGGAATATATGACACCCCTCTCCAAATTTTGAGTTCTGTCATTTCCATTTTTATTAATAATCCTGGCTATAATTTTACAAAATCTTTCTAAGTTATATTTCTAATTATATGGCTTTGTTTCTGGTTTACCTTATCTAAATCCCTTCAGTTTAAATGTATTTGAGTACTTAGTTTCTCAATTTTGATGATGTTAATTTTCATCATTTTGCCTAGATTCCTAACAATTCAATTTTTCCATACAATTTTTTATATAAACAATACATATTGAGTTATACCCTCTCTGACTTTTTAACATTGCAATACAAATTAAACATTTTTTCTATTAAACAAAATAACAATTAGTATCTGTTTCAACACTATTAACATATAAGAAATAATTCTCAATAACAGTTGTTTTCAACTAATTAGACATTTTTTTTGTATACTTAAAGCTTAATACTAATACATTTTTAAAATTCTTATTCTATATAAACAAAACCTTATTTCTATACTCTTATTCTCTATTCCTTATATTAAGTTTAATTAGCAGTTTTTAACTGTTTTTTAATATGGTGTTTGGGAAATTGTACCCTGTCACTTTGTGTCTGCTTCTGTTTTCATTCATCATTTAAATAAATGTCATTTTAAACAGATTGACAGCTCTATTCTAACACATGCATTACACTCCCTCTGTACAAATAATAAGTCACTCAAAAGTTGTATTTTTTCATTATCTACACAGGTTGTGAATGCCAATGATGAAACATAAGGTTTATTTTTTATAATACACAAACTAGCACTGGTTCACTTTACACTCCTTGATGCTATTTCTAAATGGTTATTTAGTCTTATTAAAATCAAGAGATCTATTTGTGGGTTACAATGAAGATTTGTTCTTTGGTATTATATTATTGTTTCACCTTGGTCCACTGGCAACTCTTACTCTATACACTTTTAGTCTTATTTCTACTGTACATGTGGTTTTTTTTCATGAATACTTCGTTATACTTTTTATTATTATTGTTTTTATTTATTTTGGGATATGGGTGTTTTTTACAAGGGCATTCCTTCTTCTTGTGGATGCTGTCTTCTTCTTGTTTCTTCAATGATGTCTTCTTTTCTTGGCTTCTTAGAATTGTATGTTCTTCATCTTCTTCTGGATGTCATCGGGTTTTTTGGGGTTCCTTCTTCATCTACTCTTCTGGTTTCTTCAAATGCATCACCTTTTATGGTGGATCTTGCCTTGTTCTGGGTTTCTTTTTTATTTATTCCTTCCCTACGTTGTGGGTTTAGTAATGTTCTGGGTTGCTTCCTTATCTACTCCTTACCTTCCTGGGTTATATTTTTTCACCTTGAGTTATTAAACTGGGTTGATGATTCATCACTAGTAACATTTCTTTTATACGGACTTAAACTTTTAATATCAATGATTGTACTGCACGGTTGCTCTGAATTAATTCTTTATATTATAATGCTTTCTTCAGATTTGATGTTATTATATTATATTATTTTAATGATCATTTCGCCATTCATTTTTATGTGTTTATCTGTCACGCTACACCCTTTATGTAAATTAAAAAAGATTTTGTAAGACAAAATCAATACAAAAGGCAAAGCATAATTTTACTTCAAATAATGCGTATTAATTTACATCTTAACTTTAGAGTAACTAATATAGGGCATTTTAGTTAGTTGTTGCAAGATGTTATATAATATTAGTCTATATGGGATATCGCGTCTTTTAATATTTGACGCTGAATTGTGTGGAAATTGTGACTTAAATAGTTACAAAAACAGTTTGCGTAGGAGTATTACTAAATGTCAGAAGTTTTTTCATACATTTTAATTCGTATATATAGAAGACGATTTAAACAGGCTTAAATATCAAAATTGTTGATTGACGTAAAAATGATTAAAATAAATACAAATCAAGGAAAAGGAAATTAAAATAAAATTAATAGAAAGGAATGAACAGTTGAAGGACTCCGGATAGAAAATACATTAAAATAGGCTAAGTAGACTTAAGGAGTAAGCGTAAGGAACCTACAATATTGTCTGGTATAATAATTGAATCCACTTTGGCATAAGTAATTTACATGACGCTAGAATAAAGAAACTGTAACACACTTGCGAAATTACGCAACGACTAAAAGAAAATAAAAAGTGAATTAAAACGGTATATAAAGGATGCAAATAATGGTGAAGAATTGTACCCTTGACTATCCTCATATGCGTAGGAAATAATGCAGTCTGATGCAATTTTGTGTGAAAAAAAACTTTAAACAGGTTTTAGTATCAGGAAAACTCCCATTGACGTACGTTTACTTGAGGCAAGGTGGTTTACTTGAAATATAGGCGGTCAGTCTACTGGTGGACGGAAGAGATTGCTGCTCTCAGAAAAAAATGGCTCCAGCTGAGGCGGAAGCCCAACGGGTACAAAGAAGAAAAAGGGAAGCCTACTTCCTACCAGAGCATAAGGCAGCAAAAAAGAATTTGCGCAAAACTATTAAATACCAACAGGAACTATGTTGGAAAGCATTGGGAGAAAAAATGTTGAGGGCTCACTAGGGACTAGGATACAAAATTGTAACCCGTAAGCTCGGAGTTTTGCTTCGAAAGGGCCACGGGATGCGGGGAGAATGTAGAATATTGTAGATGCTTTTTTTCAACTCACCCTGTGACGAAAACAGAGTGGAACAATAGATCCCATAGAGATCCTGATATCCAGCGAAGACGATTGATACTGGCAGTGGACTTGCTACAAACTAAAAAGGCACCAAGGCCAGACGACATACTAGCAGAGTTGCTGAACGCTGTGGTACGGACTCATCCGCAACTGTTTCTGCAAATGTTTAATATTTGCCTCAGACCAGGAGTTTTCTGTTCGTGTTGGAAATGAGCAAGGTTGGTCCTTATCAGCAAAAGCAAAGGGGATGTTAATTCCCCAGCATTTTGCAGGCCTTTGTGCATGCTAGCCATTGACGGAGAGATGCTAGCAAAATTGTTAAAACCTCTTCTATTGCAGGCTATAAAGGACTCCGGACACTTGTCCGACAGACAGTATGGTTTTCGGAAGGGTAGATCTACAAAAGAAAAAATTAATATAATAGTAGACGCAGTAAGGGCAAACGAACGAGGAAACCACTTCTCGCGGACAATGTGCCCCTTGGTTACTCTAGACGTCAAAAGAAGTTTAACTCAGCGACGTGAAGTGATATGTTTGACTCTTTTGAGAATACGTTTTGGTTACCCAAATACCTTGTGGGGATGATTGGAGATTATCTAAGTGATAGGACATTACTTTATAATACTGCGGCAGGGTGCCGGATTAAATACGTCGCAGCGGGATCAGCTCAAGAATCTATTCTTTTGCCAGACCTGTGGAATTTTTCATGCAATGGATGGTCTGACCTAGAAATACATTCATAGTTTGGTGCACTGATGATATTTCAGCTGTTATTATAGAACGAGATTGAGGCAAGTTATGCGACGAGTCAGTTCCTGGATGAGATAGCACCAGGCTTTTACCTGGCAGCTAACGAAATAAAGGTCGCGCTACTTACAAAGAGGCATCTGCCTAAAAAAAAACTGTTCAGAGAAAAGCCGCAGTTAAGAACCTGGTGATCATGGTGGACACAAAGCTCACATTTTGGGCAGAAGTAACACGTCGGCTGATAAGGCTGCAACTGTGACTACGACCCTGAGTTGAATTATGGCATATACCAGCGGGCCGAAACCTTTTAATCGACGATTACTAATTGTCAGTTACGCACTCAATATTACTTTTTGGCTCGGAGATCTGGGCTGATGCACTCAAACTCCAGAAATACAGATGGCGCATGTCAAAAGTGCAGCGAAGAATCGCGCTCAGAGTGGCTTGCTTCTGCTGTAATATTTAGGAGTCCACAGTTTTTGTCGTCGCGGGAATAATTCCCGTCGATCTGCTGCCACAGGAGCGGGAACAGGTTTACAAAAAGAAGTAGGTGAAGTCCAAGCTCACAGAGAGGCCAGAGCCATATTATGGCCCAGTGGCATGAAAGATAGACCAGTGATATCTGAGTGCACTGATCGCAAACATGAAGAGATTGTTTATTTCATAACATAATTTTTAACTGGTCACGGCCTCTTCCGGACTTACACCTATTAACGATGGGGAAAGTAGACACCGGATTGCATTTTCTGCAGAAAGAAACTAGACGATGTGCCCCAAACGTTTATTACCTGTGATACATGGAAAGAGGAGAGGCAAACCCTGGAGAAGTAATGGACAGATCACGACCATTAATACGTATCATCGGACTGATGCTGCAGAGCGAACATAACTGGGATCAGGTAGCAACCTACATTGAAAAGGCTATAAGGCAAAAGATGGAAGCAGAAAGTGATCTTGCTAAGGCCGCTGACAGAAATCAGAAAGCAGGTAACGTGGACTAACTAAATGTTTAAAGCAGATGGACGTCCACATGGACGAAGAACAAATGGTACTATTCTAAAGTGTTGTAAAAGCTGAGCCCCGGGGTGGATCCATGCCACGGAAAATATCTGTATGGAGAACCATTCATGACTTCTATGTGCTAAGATTTATATTTTAAATCATTTACTTGAATTCGGTTCGATAATTTTTAACTAATTAGGTATATTCCTTGTAAATCGCGTTTTATGTTTGACGAATTGAAATGAAAGATTTCCATAGAAACTACTTCTTTGTTGCCAATAACGTAGTACACATAACAAAATTATTCGCTCCCCCTTCAACTATCATTTTTTATTTAGAGAAAATAACCCCCTCTTCCTTCAACTACCTTTTTTATTTATAGATATTGAATCTACCATTCTACAGTGGATTATGATGACCTTCTTTTCAGGATACTTTATTTATCAAATTTAAATACTTTACTCTTGTTAAAACATAAAACGTTGCAGGTAAACAACCCCTTCCCCTTAACCGATCTTCACCACAATCAATGAGTACTCTAAAACTCAGGCACATGAGTCAATGACTTTTCTTTATGTTTGAGGGTAGTACAATCGGGTATACATAAAGGGTAGTACAACTTCAATTGTATATTTTCAGAATCAAGTAAATAAAATTTTTTGGGGTGACAAAAATATTTTGTACACGTTGATCCTACAAATAAAATAATTGCAGTAAGTAGGTTTATCATATTAGTTGACAAAAAATATTTTTTCTCTATCACGGCATTCACAATCTTATAGTATAATGTAACTTCAAAAGTTAAAAACTTCATATGTCTGTTTATAAGAACTGATTAAATGAAATATTATTTCCGTTAAAAATAGAAAAGTATTAATGCGAAATTATATTTTTACTTAGGCCTATGAAATTGTGTCAGAACATGGAAGTTTTAATAACCTGTATTTGAATTCAAACCCAATATCCTAAAATGTTATATAATTTTTTAGTCTTTGTAGGCAGAAAAAATGTCACTAGAAAAAGGGTCGATTGATGTCTGTACTGGGAAGGCAAAAATTAATAATTCTGTAATACTCCGAAGTACCAAAATAACTTGTTTAAATAAAATAACACCGATTTAAGCATAATTTTAATGTAAGCAATGTGTAACCCTTAACACTTTCACATTAAAACAATGTTTTGTAATATTCCTGAATATTATTTTTTCCAATTATACACAACCACTAAGATTAAAAGAAATTACTACAAGTTTTCAAAAACTGTAGTACAGTTATCAAGAGGTATGTGTCTCAACTGCACTCTTTTCACACGGAAGTGAATCGCAAATATCCACAAATCCCCAAATCCATCGACACGCAATACAGTGTAATTTATAAGCAAAAACAAAGAGGTGCAAATTGTTTTTATGATTTCCAATTTTTTAAAATTTTATTTAAATTTTCTGTTACCTTACTGATTGTTATGACCATTGTTTATTCGAATATTAACTTGTACAGGTTTACTGTTATTTAATAACATAGGCTTACTTTTAGGTGGATTTTGCTACTGATGTAACACACATATTAGATCCCACTATCAATATGATATTGTAAAAACTCAACATTTAAGAACGTTACTAAAATTAGCTCTTGCCATCCAATATGCAAGTCACAAGTCAAACCTAAATGTTACATTTGTACCTAAATATTAAGCTTAAAGACAGGAGGTGACATAATAAATATATAACAACAGACATACGAATACATATTCCTAACATGATAAAAGTCGTTTGATACATGTTGAATGTGACATAGTTTTGAAGTGATTAAGATTGATTCAGGCTGATGTTACTACGAAAGTCTCACACCCCTAACTCTGTGAGGGTTAGTGGTGAAAGTACGCGTTTTCTTAAGAGACCCATCTATCTTACACGCAAGTCTGATAACTGTCAGACCAGTTTCCTTCTGCGTAAAGGCATTCTTGATATACTTTTATGGAATTTGTCTATGAAGGCGTCTATGTGGTAACATTAAATAGTATATGAGAGTTGCAAGGGAAATTCGTTTGTTTACTTTTTATGCTTAATTACACTTACGTACTATTAACAGAAATTTTTTTAAATGAACAAAAAGCAATTCTCGTTTGTGAAATAACTTTCAAGCTGCTGAACGTAACAATCAATTAAATAAAAAATACAAATTAAAAAGGTCACAGTCAAACAGGAAACAATTGTTATCATCCTTAAAACAAATAATTTAGTTCCTTAAACAATAACTGCAATAAAGTGTAATTTTATTGCAAACATTGATGTGCGTTGAAATTTATTCTACATATTTGTAATTCAGCTCATTATGAGTGTTACATATCTAACGTAGATAGCTAAATAAAGACACACAGACATTAAATCACTTTTAATGGCCTCAAGAAGCTTTACAAAAGACATTTCAAACTATTCTTTTGGTAGAGATCTGACTTCAAATTTGTTGTATTGATGCCTTTTTAAGGTCAACTGATTTAGAAAAGCATTTGAGAATCGACCTTATAATCAATTATGCATTACATATTTAGAATAATAAATCCTAGTGACCATAAATTACTCCCAGTAAATTGAAATTAATGTTAAATAAAACTTTTAATTAATCTTCCTAAGTTTTAGTAAATGTTATTCTTGTCTAAGCCTTATGTGAGGGTTATATTTATCAAACGTAGGCAGAATTTCATTAAATAATGAAAAAGTAGCCTTTAGCATGAACATGTGTGATCTTAAGTGTATCTTATTAAGATATGTCAATGTTAATTCTCAAACGTTTACAATACTGCTAAACTTGGATTTTCATTATATTCATGCATATTAACGTGTTCAGCTGAAAATTTTACATTTTTCGTAAATTATAAATGGCTTCCGTTAGTGATTAATTTGTTGTGTTGTCTCCGTCGGTATGAAAACAATACGTTGGAATAATATGTATATTAGAAAATACTGTTCCAGGAGAGAGTTCTGTGTACGCTACATTGTCCTGGAGAATGCTTCCAGACCTTCACGGGAGCGACCATTTCACTGTGTTGATAAAAACGCGAAAGCCAAAGAGCGTTATAACGCATTTCGAAAACATGGCGCAAGACCGTGCCGATTGGATAGGCTTTAAGGATGCTTGTACACCTACGGACGTCAGTGGACATGTAGAAGACGAGGTACACAGTTTTACAGCTGGATATAACTACAGCAGCTATCGAACGATGTCCCGGGGACCGGTTGTCGTTCATCCAGAAAACCGGTAACGTGGTGGGACACCACGCTAAGCGGCTTTGAGCCACTACAACCAGAAATAGCTGCAAAAAGATGGACCTGGGAAAATGTCTCAACTATAACAAGGTCGATGGCAGTGAAGGAAATATTGAAGAAGGTCAGAGCAATTGATGGCACATTAATGTTTAGGAAGATATCGTGCAGAGAGCAGGATGGGGGAATGATTTGCAACCCTCCGATGAAATTTCTGACACATTAGCTGCGCGATATGGCGAGGTCAATAGTACAGGAAAATTATCATCTCCAGATTTTTTTTTTCTCGACAACAAAAACGACCTGTGCCCACTTTTGTCAAAAGCATGGAAAGCAACCGGACTCGGAATCAAATTATTGGGCCTACGTTTCAACAAACAATTAACGTGGAACGCGCATGTAGACGATTTGGCTGAAAGGTAAAAATCCTAGCTAAATAGCAGTAGGTGCATCTGTTGTATGACCTAGGAGCAGACGGAGAAAATTTCTTGCGCCTGTCCACCCGACTAGTGCTATCCAAAATGTATTGTAGATGCGTGGTGCACTCTCCAGCCAAGAGGTCGTGATTGAAAAAGCTTGATCCTGTTCACATACACGGCTGCGCTACATCAGAGGGAGTTCCGCACTAGCCTAGCACAAAGTTTGTACTGTGAAGCAGGAGTGACGTCCTTATATCATAGACGTCAATTGTTGTTGCTAAGATATGTGGCTAAAATTCTAGCTCTACCGAGCCACATAAACCATGTGCTGCTTGCGAATTACAAACTCAGGAGAACATACGATCCCCGTTCAACGTTTACCAGACAAGCCGTCATCCGTGAGCTTCAAACAACCCGTCGCTACAACATCCTCACGTGGATGGTCAAAGTGCACATTCTGTGCGAGGTGCCTTTCTGGCCACTTTGTAAACCACATTGCCGGCTGGATGTCGCCCGTAGAAAAAAATCTTACCATCCAACTGAACTGAAATTTCATTATAGATCAGTCCTAGAGGAATACGTGGGAGACCATATCATTGTGTAGAGCAGAATGACGTAGAGCAGATTGGGTTGTGCGATTATCATTGATGGCGCGTCACACTTCTGCACACTGCTTAAGTCGGCAAGTGTATACCCCGCCAAACTGTATGCCATATGGCAAGCTCTTCGATTCTGTGAATATCGAGGTAAAAATAAACTTACGTTTTCTATACTTTGGTTTCGAAGGTACCAAAGAAGCTGACGCTGCGACGAGACACGTTTCAAAAAGCCACAAGTCGATGTGATTGTCATGCGACCTGATGACACAAAAGTCACTGCCACAGCCGCTATAATTAATATGTGGTAGCAGATGTTGACGATGTGTACGTGACGCCTTGCAGGTATATTTGCGTGGAGGATTACGGAACGCTGTGGATTGGTTGAGATGCCTCTTCCAGGTAATACTTGACTATTCTTCCGGAAACAAGGCCCGCTATATCACTATAATGTTAGGCTGCGATGTATAAATACTGGAAATATTTTTGAAAAGACCCAGTTGCAGTAATAGACCAGAGACATTAGAGTGAAGTTCGGAGTGCTTCTTATAGTTACGTGCGGATGAATGAAAAGTGAATATTTGTTAATTAGTGCAAAACAACAATAAGGTAATGTTTACTGTTTGCTGGACATATTTAACTGAAATTGTTGTAGTGGAGTGCCTTTGTTGACTTATATGTGTTGTTTGTTTCTAATTAAAGTTTATAATAAGTGACTTCATCAGGTGTCACTTACTCTGTTTCCACTGTACAGCACGACGATCCATTAGACCGGCGTAACGATACGAGTGAAAACTGTAGTGCTCTTGCAGGATTCAGGCAAGAAACAGAATGAAAGGTAACCTGAAAGAAGACCTCGGTTAGTCAGCGACAGAGAGAACTCCGTTCTTCCTAAAACAGCAAGATTACTTTTAGGGTTTGACCCATTGTACTGAGTCTTAGTGTGTCCGAATTTCAACTTTCGGTTAGTTAACTTGTATATAGGTGAGAACACAACGTACAGTCGAGCAAAACTCCTGGTCAATGTCGTTGGGCTGAAGGCCTTAGTTAGCGAGCCTTCAAAACATAAACACACGCGCACGCGAGTGTGTGTGTGCACTAAACAAGCATTCTGGATGGAAAGCATGGTTTAGGTTAATTTGTTTTAGTTTAAAAGCTAGGTTCCTAGTAAAAATAAAGAAAATTATGTGACATTACAAATAGTGTAGTTAAGGGAAACAACAGGCTTGCCTGAAAACTGAGTGTTTTTGTATGTTCACTGTGGTAAAGAGAATACACTACCACCCGTGGGGGTTGATACCCGTTACGAATAACGTAGTGGAAAGCATGTTATGTAGTGCATATAACTAGTGTGCTTATCTAGTTACGAAGATGATGATGATGTGTAGCGCGGCCATTCGTACGCAACCTAAGGATGCTAGAATGTGAGTTTCTTTTCCACGATAAGGTGTGTTAGTAAGGACTGGAGTCTAATGACCTTGGAGAGGCCCGAGACCAGTAAGTATCTGACGAGAAAAGTCCCAATCTCGTAAAAGCGCAAATACAAGTTACAAGTCGTAAAAGCGCCAGCTGTAGCTTATGAAATGTTTAATTTGAACGACTCAGGGGTTACAATTCAAGAGTGTCACAAAAACAGTTAAAAATACACTGAATTAAGTGTTCTATAAGAATGTAAAACACATCGGCTAGTCTCAATTAAGAGAGGAATATACTATTTTACAATCTTCCTCTCACCACACAATAAACAAGCATCAACAATTTCCTGACAGCTAAGCGAGACTCGCACACATCACATTGCTAGAAGACAATGTATGAAGGGTAAGAGTGACACTTGATGATTTGTCTAGGGACTGTCAACGATTCAACTGATGACAGCAATCAGGCTATTATGTCTGTGACAATGGGGAACATAAATTTGAGGGAAACGCTTGATTGATGTAGAAATAGGAAGTGATACGATTGTGAAATAATGAATCGTCAAAACACAGGACATGCTGCAGTATACGTAAAAGATAAAATAAAAACAAACATCAGACAGTAAAACTAAATAAAGAATTTATCATCTAATTGTGGTAAAAAGGATAATTTAATGTAATTACAGAATCTAAAGTAATTGTAGGATGTTTTGATTCTTACTTTTATCGCACTGACTGTGCGATGGATATCATGCTTGGATTGGTGATCGTTTTTTGGTGAACAAAAATAGTTGGTATATATTATCATATAATTACTGTAAATACAATTGTAGTAGCCATTAAATTTAATGTATTATGGATTTAAATGTTTCGTTACAAGAAATTGGACAATTTGTTGTATATAGCTCTGGCATATTCCAACATTAAGAGACCTTATGGGATGAAAGGAACCTAGAACATAAACGGTTCTTACAGCAAATTATTTTGTAATATTCGTTTCATTATTCATGCTTTAGGAAAGCTGAGAATATACATCCATTTTAATTGTTGCTGCTAATTTCTTCTAGCAGGGGCTAAGCGAATCACCTGTTCCGGTCACAAAGGAATATATGCACTTCACCAGCGCTTCCTAGATCGTCCTATACTTCGTTGTCCACTAGTCTTGTATTCCCAAACTTTATATGCAGCGTGCTACCTGACACTCTATTCAAACAAACAATCCATCTCTCTTTGTTCTATTTTAATTAGTAATTATATCAAGTGACGAGCGACTACAAGAATTAGCTTAAAGCTGAGGGAACTTTGGTGTTTTCTTACTTCCATGTTCCGTAAGGAAATGGAAGTATTGTAACCGCGAAAAAAATCGTGTTCAAGTTAATGGCAGATTCTGATTGTACTACATTCAAAACATGATGAAAAGCCATTTTTCGAAAAGTGTCTGTAGAATTTTTTCTATGGCGAACGATAACTGCCGCAAAATCAAACAGAATCAAATAATGTTTTGCATATGTTCCCGAGTTATAGATTACTCAAGACCTATTGATTTTGGAGAACGTCGGTTAAGGAAAAGGGGTAGTTTACCGGCAACGTTTTACGTTTTAACAAGAGTAAAGTACTTAATTTTGATAAATGAAGTATCCTGAAAAAAGGTCATAACAATCTACTATAGAAAGGAGATGAAATATCTATAAATAAAAAGGGTAGTTGAAGAAGGGGGGTAACATTTTATATTGTTGTTTTAAATTTATTCGACTCTTAATTTTTAACTGTTTCATTAATTTCTCAGCTGCGTACGCTAATGCAGGAGTAACCCTTAATTAAACATAGGTCTACAAGCTAGTTTATTACACAGCATTTGCGTGTACTTTTAAAATATGAACTATAGAAAAATCTATTAATTCAATGAGTATCTTGTAAAGAATGTTTAAACAGCTCTTATTTTTATTGTGTTATTACTTCAATGCGATTGATTTCAGTATGTTAGTACACGTTTTTCAGCCACTTTAAAGATTGTAATATTGATTAGTGTTAACTTGTTTTTTGATTTGTATGAAGCCGACTCGACTGTATCCTCCCCTTCCCAAGACCAAATTCTAGATACGCTATTGGATAAAAGTAGACAAATGAAGTATGGATATTGTTTTAATGAAGTCATTTCGTGTACAAAAAGAACAGGCAAGACGTGTTACTCTGTGTAAACAGATTTTAGGACAACTTAATTTTACAATAATTGACGGAAGCTCTAAATTAAACTGTAGGTTCCATATTAGAGTCCACTTTGGTAGTATGCGAATTAATTAGCATGCATAGACGTAGAAAAGTAACAAACACACATTTTCACCTCCCCTTTTAAATGGATGAAAGTAAAATACATTTATGCGTTTAATAATGATAGGCTACTTCTAAACTATATTTAGTCATTTTCTATAAAAATAAAAGCGTGTACCTTTACTTTCGTTTAAAGTTGTTTGAGTTTTTAAAGAATTCATTCTTTACTTGCGTAAACAAAATTTAAAAAAAGTATGATGTGCTTAAAATTTCTCAGGAGTTTTACTGTATTCATTTTCCTATTTTGTACAAAACACACACACGTGTGTGTTAATCGTTACATAGGCCTATTATTATTTCACTTAAATAGCTGAGTTCTCCAGTGGTTAGTATTTATCAAGAAATTGCCTGGACGTTCTATATCAAATTATGTTGGCAGTGTAGTAAATTACATATAGGCCTAAGCGTAATGGATGACGCGATATTAATTTTATTGTTTTTTTATTTTATTACAAGCTTCATATTTAGAAACCTTGAATAAACTATTTTTGCTGTTATTTCTACTTTGTTTGTGTGCACTTTAATTTAAACTTACCTGTTACCTTTACCACTGTTACCACTGTTACCTTACCTGTTTTATGTGTTGAACTTTATTTTACCTTACCTGTTAATCCAGTTATCAGTGAAGGCTTCAGTTCTTCTTTGTTTATTGCCAGTTCTGTTTCTTCTGTGTCACTTTACCATAATCAGCCTCTTTCTGTCACTCTGTCACTCGTTCATTGTCTCTCTTTTCCTCTCTCCTTTCCTGTCCCTATCTCTCGGTGATTCCCAGTCACTTTATCATTCGCACAAGCGCGCACGCATTCATACACACACGCGCGCGCGTGGACAAACATGCATTCAAATGTTTGCAAACTGTCATTGGTAACACAGTGAGACATGAAGAAGCTTCTAATTACACGAAAAACATATTAAAGCGAACCTTCCTGGCAAGTAAAAATAAATTGCCAGTAATTTGATTCCAATAAATTTCCAGTAGCGGATTACGTTCCAAATACTTATACTCATTCTCTTCGTTTTGTTGGCAGGGATAGGTCAATCGAGCCACTAACACACATGTCGTAAGACCAAAACACGCGCGCGCGCACGCACACACACACACACACACACACACACACACACACACACACAGGGGCGGGTTGGAAGCGCGTGGTGCTCTATACTGCCAGCAGACTGGTGCTCTCTCCAGATTCAAAATTCAACCTTTTATCCATTATTTACACTAATGAATAGCATACTCAGTTACAAAAGTTAATAATTACTTTATTAAACTCTTAAATTACAACAACTATTTAGTTAAATAGTGAGTGCAATTAGCACAGTTGTACTTAAACTTAGAAAATACTAATAGATCCATTTTTTTCTTGATTTTGCCTTAACAAAGTCTTACATAATTTCTTCGAAATCAAGCGATTCAAGTACAGCTCGCTTTCAATATTCAACCTTGCTGACAAAGGTAATCTCTCATGTCTTACAGTTGAACTCAATATATCTCTAATGCGTTTTAATACAGAAAATGACTTTTCATGTTCGCAGTTAGCTATTCGAATTGTCAAAAGCAGACGATAAGCAATGTATATATTTGGAAATGAATCAGTCATTTTACAGTCAGTAATCCAGTTTAACACTTTGAACGGGAAAACTGTAGTATCATGGAATCTATCATCGTCATTCGGACGATTTGAAAAAAAATCTCTTTTTTGTAATTTTACTCGTGGCATAAAATGCTTAATTTCTATTAGAAGATTGTTATTAAAATCGTTCGTGTAAAATTCTATAACAGCTTTCGTTTGATTTCCCAACTCGACACTCTCCAACTGCGTAAGAAAACCAAACTTAAGAAATCGCGTAATGTGATAATAAGCTTTGCTTCACTTAGTCAATTCAGCTGAATGGTGCCCCCTCTGACACTGAGGGCCTGCTGCAGCATACCCTAGCGTTATGGATAATCCGCCATTGCGACACACACACACACACACACACTGACATTCTTATAAACAGGTGTAAGTGAAAAAATAAGAAAATTTTATTATGGAAAATAATATAATAAAGAACATAGTTTGTGACTGTTTTTTGGTTTTTACGAGTATGTTCGTTTCCAAATGTAGGTAAATTCTGATAAAATGTATAGTCACAAAGACAAAAAAACGAAATTCCTTAATAATGGTGGATTAAAATACGCCTACAGAACGTGCCAGTATAAATTTCAGAACTGACTAGGTTTGCGACAAACGACGAGTTTATAAGGAACCCGATTGAATGAGTAGAGGTTTAAGGAAGCAGAGCAAACAGGTAACACTGGGGTTAACAAAACAAGAAAAACATGATTAAGGAAGGAGGCTCATAGTAGATAAAATCGTTTATGATATAATTCAAGAAGAACCTATGGGCCTACCTAAATTGAGTAAATAATCATTCGTTAGCGATTACTAAATACATTAGATGTATGATTAATTAATTATCTTATTAATCATCTATTTAATTATTGATTCGTTTATGCATGATATTCGATTTAAAGATACATTAGGGCTACTGTAATACAATACTCACTGTCAAAAACACAAAATTGAAGAAAACCCATTTTATAACATACAAAATGTACAAGCATTTTAATATTATTTTTACAGTCATCTCATGCTTTCAGACTTTTCAAGGTATTCATGTTCACTACTGCTCTGTCAAGTGCTTTCATATCGTGACACCAGTCTTTGCAACGTCAGGGAAATAGTCAGTAGTTTGGATGATCATCGATTCCGTTTTCAGTTTAAACTCTGGCAAGTAGTTCATGAAAGAATTGTGATCTTTGAACTAAACAGACAGCTAGACCTTCATCTTGGTAATATAATTCCTTTGTCTGGACTCACTGCAGGAGTGCGATGGGGATAACGTAAGCTTTCAAGGACAATAAGACGTCCCGCGAATGTCTGTCTGTTTGCTGATATATGTGTTTAGCTTCAAACGACTACATAGCCCGCGGAAATTTGTCTGTTATTTACGAGTTACATCTGCGACATATGAGGTATTTCAGGTTCTAGAAAACACTGAAAACACCACTAAAAACACCATAAATTATATTAAATAACAAGAATGTGAACTTGAAAGTTTTTAATCAATAGTAGATTAAAATGAAATTGCAATATCGTATAAGCCTGCTTTAACAATTATGGAGAGTAAAGTTTGCAGCGGACTCACCGGTACTAATTCTACTCAACGCAGCATTTTTTGAGTTCTGCTTACATTTGTCATACAAACTTCATATCCAAAAACGACAAGTATGCACTTCTGGAAACAGCGAGAAAAAGTGACAACAATACAAGATTTAACGGTTTTTATTTGCAATTAAAACTCATTGTCGACGAAGCAAAACTAGTTTTGACAGTACAAACAAAGGGAACACTGCAAGACGATTTTTGAGAATTGAAGCTGTTCCGCTTCTCTAACAGTATTTGACGAAGATTTTAGGCGACCTCGTGTAATATTGTAAACAATTTCAAGGAACCATGTGAAATCAATTTAACTGTAAGTTGATTCAATAATGTAAAAATTTTCAATATAAATAATTTGTAAATTTCAAGAGTTGTATCCATGTTACTTTATCCCAAATTCAGTTATAACAATTTTAATTCATGGCTCAGAAATTATATCTTCTCTGCTACCGATTAAACAAATGACTGCTTACGAAAATACAAATAAATATGTTAAAGAGTTCTAAGGAAATCTCTGGAGAGAAATACTAGAACAAAAACAATGGAAACTGCTATTTTATGGCTCTTTATAACAGTGAAAGACTCTCCATTTATATCAAGCCTATCAAATTTCTCGCAAATGAATTTACAGTACAGATAATTTAACCTAAGATGACTAATTAATACGTTACACTACATAGTCTTTATTTATTATAATGCTACTTTTACTTTAACAAACTGAAATGTTACATAATTTTACTTTTCTGAGCGATTTTACTACGTGTTGTTTCATTTATGGATATTTAGTAAAGATGGTATTGACTGTCTATAACTATTTATTTACATTTACTGAAAAGTCATTATTAACGGTTATTACAAGCAATGTAGGCTAACTAACTCCACTTAAGTCCAATAAGTTTTATACGTTTCATAATGTATGTCATACGTACATGTCACACTAGGGAACTAAGTTACCTAGTTGCATAGAAGTTTTTAAAAATTCTTGACCTCCATAGTAGTTCCGCCATAGTGTCTTTCATCGTTTTTACCTGGAAATCACAGTCAACACCTTGAAAACCTCTTTATGCCAAGTTTTGTGTAATTTGGAAACCTTACACATATTTTGATCAAGCTTTGGGGATTATAACCACTGTGGCGTTGTTCCGAATTTTTTACCCCAGTTGAAAATATTCACACTCGCATAATTAGTAAGACTAATAATTTAATTCGACTTAATTAACTAGAATTTTACGATACACTTGTTTAATGTCTGATATTATTTTTTGCTTTCTGTTTAGAGGGGTTTTAACAGTGAAACCTCCTCCACGCTACACCACTCATAATCTTTATTACGAGTTTCATACGCCGCCCTCGAGACGGTATTTTATTTATGTCACACTTTACGAAATGCGAAGTTATTTAAGGGATAAATCAGCGCCATTTTTTTAATATAACATTGTAATAATATGAAAATATGTGCTGTAATATAATATTACATTGTGTCAACTATAGCTCATAACGCATTACTCTACATTTATCTAGACGACACCATCTGATTTGCCATTAGTTGTCGTTGGCATGTTGCCTAATTAGAACAAGAGGTAAGACCGGCTCATGGAAACATGCCAACACTCATTTGTGCCAGCCGTGATTTCTGAAACGTAAAAGTGCTTAACATAATTTTCAGAATAAAGCCAAAATACGACAACGTATATAAAAAGAATTCAGTTATTCAAAACAACAAAATGCTAATTTACCTTTAAATGTATTTAATATATAGACCTACTAGTGTATTTTTATGTACTCGTAAAACATGTCTGTATTTTTATATACCTTTATTTAATTACACCTTATTTATCATCTATCTATTAGTCTGGAAAAATTAACAAATTGCGGACGTAATTAATTAGTTGTTGGGAATTGCGCGCGCGCGGACGCACACACACACTACTGGTATTTTTAAATTGATAATTTTCAATTTACAATCTAAATTCACAACAAAGTAATAAAAAAAGTTACATACAAAGAATTATCTACTTATTTTCCGTATTACGCGCCAACAGCCGCTAGTTGCGGTATTCACAGTCAGGAGGCGGCGCTGTTATCTCAGCGCCTATTCAGTTCTACCTCACGACGCTGAGTGCACGCCGTACGGAGTCTCCGCCGGGAATTGAACCCGGGACCACGATTGGAATCAGTATTGTAACCTTAATTTTAATGTATAAAGTTGCTGTTTATGTAATATTATGTACTTTTAATATTTGGTGCTTTTAATAATTATTTACGTTTCTAACAGTTCTGTCTAATTTATCATGATACATTTAAAATTTATTGTAACCATTCACGTAAAAATTTAGTTTGTACTTTTTAAAGAATGTAAATTTTTTAATATTTTGGTTCAGATAACTCAAACTTCATATTTTGCAATATAGGCTACTTATCAAGCTAACGTTTTTATTTTAGTTTTAACTTAAACATAGTTTACCTAATGCGCCTGAGTAGACTGAAAAAATAACACTATATTTGACTCGAAAAATTAACATATACTAGAGGAGGGTTATACATCTTTATCCTAATTCCACGTTCATTATAAAGAACTTAATTTATTATGTAATTAATTATTATTTTTAAACTTAATTATTATTAATTAATCTAAAGTAAGCAGAAATACTTTAGATTCTGTAAACTGATTTTACTTATAATAACTTATAAGTACTGTACTTGCTTTTCAAAAGTGCTGAGAATATACATCAGATTTGTCTTGCATCGCTTAATGTGGCCCAGACAGAACATGGTTTCCGTAAGTGAGACATCAATGTCTTATAGTGACTGAGTTATCTCTCTCCGTAAGTTTTATACATTTATATCGTACGCGCTCAATATAAATAAAAGTAAACATATAGACTGGATCCCTACTTGAAATATGTTTATAGGTTTTAGAGGTCGACTTATAACTTATTCCTTAATGTTGTTTCATTTGCTAAGAAGCAACGTTAGTGGCATAAATAAGTAAGAGGCAACATCTATCCTGAAAAGCTATTTTATTCGACAGTTGATATAATTTTATTACAAAATATAGTATCGATCGCTAAAACGTCAACGTACAGGTACACAAATTACAAAAAGTAATTTTAAAATCATAATATAAACTACCTATTCAACTAAACTAACTGTGGTTTTTTGGTTAAAAAGAAAACAAATTAATAACAGAAGTAACCAATTATCACCTTAAAAAATTTTAAGTTACCGTATAAACAGATACAACACGAGAAGTAGACACATTCACATGTATTTTTGGGTAACGTTCATACACTTATTAATTAAAGACAAAAAACTATAATTACTTCATTAACTTATTATTTTAATTAAAAGCCTTATAGAATCTACTGTTAATGTTTATTTACATTCAGTTGTCATTTTTCGATAACTCCATTAAAAAAAAATCAAATCATAACATACAATTAGGGAGTTTTAACACTTAAAGTAAGCGAAGATGCAAAAAGTTTTGAAGACACCTTTACCTACGATAAAGATTGTAGTAAACAAGTTGATATAAAACTCGCTTGTCAGCTTGCACACCAACATAAAGTCTAAATTTTGAGAAGCATTACAAGTTGAGATTGAGATACAAAATCTTATTGTTTTTAATGTAGGAATTGTATAAAGAGTCGGTGAAAAATTGCTATCTTGGGCGACTAAAAATTTTAAATATAGCCGACCCTGCCGCCTTGTGTCTGCCTTTCGGCATATTGGGAAGATATTGGGTCCGGATTACACTTTAGTCTCTCATTGTTATCCAATTATATATTTCCAGAAGCTCATTTCCACAATCTGAGTCGCTGACAATAAAGAACGGGACTTATGGATTAGTAGTACCCAGGCTCCATAACTACTGGTCTACTACTGGTCAGTATTTAGATGTTTCCGTAATATAACCATAAACATTAACACTATGGCCAATGTTTGACATGTGATATATTTGTGGAGGAGCACGCTATATGCAAAATTCGTTTGTAAGGAGTGCCACTTATTACTTTGTTTATTGTTTTTATTTGTGTTTAGTGTTTCAGCGTAGTTAATTACACTAATTAATGCACACTAAAGTTAATTATATGTTGTAATTTAGACGTAACCTGAAATCTATAAAAATCTTTCATTGCACGTAAATACGTTTCTTAATATTCTTAATTTTGTGATTATATTCTATTATTTCTGTAAAGCAATTGTGTTATAGAAGTGACCGAAGTTGTTTTAACAATACATTTTTATTTATAAGATTTACATATTATGTAAGTCTGGTATAACTTAAATTAAACAAATAGGCTAATTATTATCTACGTAAGTACAAATGTTTTTAATTGCGCTAAACTGTAGACGTCTTGTGAGTACGAATCTCTTCATAGACACATTGTTTGTCTATACCAAGCAATCTCTTCGTATGTCAGACTTATCTAGCGGTTGAAAGGTTATTAAAATTTTTATTGATTCGACAATTACAATTGTATGGATGTATGAATGTATGTGAATAATGTATAGAAATTTATTTTACGCCAGCCTGACAAAAATGAACGTGAAAATTATATATTTCTTCGTTTACATTATATGTCAGAAGAAATTTTGACCATTTAAAAATCTAGTGTGCTTTTTAAGTTAATGTACGAATAAATAGCAAAACAAAATATGTAAGTACAGGATCACGAGACATTTCAATATACTCTATAGATACCATAAGAGTTTTTGTTTGTGATGTGAGACATAAATTACTATAAGTCATTCTTATAAGTGGTATTTGAGTGTCCGGTAGTCAAAATTAGTCTTTGCATGTATATAGGCCTATTTTTATATCACCTAGCCTAAACTCGCTATTGCAACAAAAAATGACACTATGCCAAGCGATAGACAATAAATTCTGTGGTACCACAGAAATTACAGAAAGATCCGTTTACAGAAAGATATTTTATTGTTAAGTCAGCACTGTAACTTTGCTGTTACAAGTTACACTATTCTTTACGCTATTCTTTTCACGTTTTGTTGGAATATGCTTCTTTCATTTTAACCTCAATTCACCAAATGCTTTTCTGTATTAATTGAAACTGTTATTTTATAATTTTTAAGTAAGGGTTGTGATTAGTGATCTGTGTGTAGAAAAAAATGTATGTACTGTTATAAAACAGATGATTAGAACTAGTTATTGATATAGATGTGTAGATTCGAAGTTAGATACTCAAGTCGAGTATGTGATGTTATTGTTTATAACTATTAGAGGATATGATTATTAAATTTGGGATTAATGTTCACGTTTAGAAGTTTGTGTTTTAAAAGAGTATTTATCACTTCACTGTGTCAACCTCCCCACTTACCATACGTGGATGTCTTCAATATTCTCGATGGTGACTTCTTCTACTGTAAGAACACTTGACATACATACATAGATATTCCTTTTGAATATCACAAAGAGTGCACATAAACAATAAAAATAAATTAAATGCTCAATTGCAATTCGAATGATATCAGTCATTCAAATACCACCGCCACCTTATGAGAGAACTGTTCATGAAAAAATTAAACTACTTCGTCTATTGTATAGAAATCAAAACTCTGGTTCCACTGATAAATAAACTGGGGATTTATTGACAATTACTAAATTCAATAAACTCTTTTAAAAACAATTAATAATATCTTTTTACAAACAATAACAAATTTAAACAAATCCTGAGATCTCTGTATCTCAAGGCTGGTAACACTGTTGTATGGTACAATGTTTTTGGTGAACGAGGTTAGGTTCACTTTATTCAATTATATTACCAAATTAGTGAGTTCTTTGAAGATACATGATACCAGATTACAAGATGTGATTTTAATTGACAATATTTAATTATCTATTACTATAAAATAGAACAAAATTTAAAATTATAAAACTCGGTACCATAACCGATATATCGTACTATCGTACGTTATGCAAAAGTATATAGCAGTTGGTGGTCAATACGTGCTCTGAGATTTGCACTGCTAAAAATATTATTATTATTGACTCATTAGCTATTAGAACCATGTACTGGAAAGAGAAAAAATCTAGAGAAAAAAAACTCTTGTTATAGCTTTCATTTCAGTAGAATTATTCAAGAACAGAATTGTTTCTTTGTGACAAAATTATATTCATCGGTTCTAGGTTAGTTTACCTAGTACACGTAAGTCATTATTTAGAATATGTTAATTATTAATTAACTATGTATGTTAATTATATGTTAATTATTAGTTAATTAGTATGTTAATTATAAAATTCTTAATGATATGGTCACAAACATTCTATTTATAAATCATTTGACGTATAATTATCAGTTATTAAAATATTTTCACAAGAAAATAATTATTTGTTCATTCAAAAGTCGTAGTCAAGTAAGCGACTATATACTATATACGGATGAGGGGTATCTAAGTTAATTCCGCCTTTCTCAATTATTCTTTAATTGTAAATAATTATTTTACAATTAATTATTGACATTAAACCGTGTTGCAATTTATTTATTAGGTTCTGATAATTGTCCATCATGGTTTAAGCACTCAAGCGTTATGACTAGTGCAGTCCAAAACAACATTTTTCGTTCAGCAACGAAAATTATTATTTTCATTAATTTCTTTAAAATAATTAAAGTATTGTACTCCCTGATTGAATACACAAAACATGACCCTTATTATACACTGGTCGTGTTATTTCACTGTTCACTTAATTCACTGGACACTCGGTAATATATTGTGGTGTATAGGTTAATGTCTGTTTACGTATTACTGCAGGTGACGCGCACATTTCAAAAATATCTTGCTAACTTTTTGGCGTAGACCTCTCGTCGTGAGTGATGCAGAACGAATGATACTTTTCGCTAAAGCGTCTCTTTCTCGTCTGGTCATTTTAAGCCATTTGATTGGTTCAAAAGGTCAAACTCTCAACCCCAAAACACTTTGGTCAAATAAAACTTTTACTTTTTACAATTCTAAGCGTGGGTTCGAGATTTTGTGTGACGTATGCATGGATACTCAAAATGATTGAAAAGTTTATAATTGTTATAACTTTCTTATCTTTTGTCGTATCGTCGGTTGGGTAGTGGCATTAAATCGCGGACACTTGTGGCTTTATTTTAAGTCTAAACAAGCACTAAATCCGTTCATTATTAATTCACTTAGCCATCTCAAAAACTCATATGGTGATTCTTAATATAAATAAGTCTGTTTCACCATATTTCGTTACAATTACACTGTAATACTTATTACTAAACATCTCGAGTCCATTTATCTTTCATGTTAGTACATAAAATAGTTATATTTACATTTTAAACAATCTCTGTTAATGGCGTTCATACCGACCATGTTCGATTGTTTATAATTACATGTAACGCTATTATTCCTTATCCTATTACATATGTTTGACATCCTAACACTAATATGTACATTTATTTACATTTGTTCACATTTTACTTTGCTAAAAATGTTATTTTTTATATAGTTATAGTATGATCAAAATACTTTCTGTTCTCATTTCTCCATTTTGTCACTTATGTAATTATTTTATTACACAAGGGATATAATGTTATTAATTAAAATAGTGTACAATTGTTATACCTTGTTGGTTCAATGTATTTATTAACTTTTCGTTATCTGAAAGCTCTCCAATTCATAGTATAGTGTTTATTTACATCTGGTTTTACAATTGCAGTTAGATAGTTTATAATATTTCAATTATTAAACTACTAGTATTACATTTGTGATGTGTTCTCATAGCAGTATTAGACATTTTTCTAACTACTGGTAACATTTGTCACAATCTTTTGATAAGTTTTGATAATGCTTTTTGACTAACTATCTTGTCACATTGGGGTTCTGTTCATTTAGCTTTATGATATCATATTCAATCTGATTCATTTGCTGTGTCCTTCAGTACATATGGTATTTATTGGTTTGCATTATTATTCTTAACTAGTCTTTGTTTGAAACAATTGTGGATACTTGCTTGGTTTAACTAATGTACATGATTTTATGTTATAGGTTCACTTTCTGTGAGGTTATGTGTCAGTTGTCTGACAACAATGTGCAACATATTTTTATACAGTGTTTGACTCAACTATTTCCATCTCATTATGGCATTCTACTACAATGGTTTAATTATTAAGTTATACACATTTTTACACAATTTGTTGAAACAATAACACAGGTATTCTTAGTCTAATAATATTACATTTCTTGGTGTGTTGCACCTAGTTTTTGGTACATTGATTGTTTTATACCTAACAAACTAGCTTATTTGCTACTGTTTGTTCTGGAATTCATTTATATTTTGTCCTGTCTTGCTATGGCATTCAGGCACATTTCATTTTAAGGCTTACAAAGCTTTTATTATTAGTCCCTATGAACAATTAATTTACTGTTCTGTCTCATATTTCTTTTGGTGGTCTTAATGATTATCTATATGATGTTACAATCTTGATTAAACTTGTCACACTAATTGTCTGTGCATTTTAACTAGTTAATCTTGGATCCTTTCACTTATAATGGTTAACCATTTTTCTCTGTTATAAACATTTTCACTTGTATTGTTTGTGGTGTTTATTTGGGGTAGAATGGTTATCATATCACAGGTTGTTACACTTATATTAAGTTTTCACTGTTATTTTTCGTGATCACTCAATGATGCTAAACACTGGTTTCTTTGTCATTGATCTTCGAATAATCATTACACTTCTTCCGGTCACTATATTAATTTTAATTTCTTGTATACCTTGTGAATGTTGATGTCTTGTACTGTTCATACATTATCTTCATTCTTCATGGTATGTTTCCTTTCCTCTTCTTCTTCTGGTTAGTTGTTGCCCACTATCGGTGCTTTCCTGGGTTATACATTATTTGTGATAATCAATGTTCCCTTAGTCTTGTCATACTCTTCCATATTTTTATTCGTGGTTATGGTAATCATTGTTCCATATCATTTTATACTAATAAACAAATTCGTTTGTTTTATCATCATTTTGGTTGTACTTGATTCGTATCCTTTTTATTTTAGTAATTATTTTCGTCATATCCCCTCATTATTTTGGACCTATTGGGCCTGGATGCTAACATATTATATTGGCTCGTTGTCATTTCCTCTCTCTTTTGTACTCGATGATATCCTTATTACTCTTCCTTCTTCTTTGTTGTGTTGTTTCAATAATATTCGTACGTAGATACACACTTTGTTTATATTCTCCTGTTCCTTCTTTTATGTACGTTGAAATATTTTCATGATCTCCCTTTACTTGACGTAATAGATAGTTATCTTATGTAACTGCCAATTTGGTACGTTACATATGCCTTCCTAAAAGAATTGATAAATTCGGAATTCGTATATTTATTTTTTATTGAAGAATTCATCAATTGTTGTACATTTCCACGTCGACTCTTATGCTTTTTTATATATCTCTTCACTTTCTTCTATTTGAATCATAATTATTTCCTTTCTATGTAATCATCTCCCTTGTTTATTTAATTCCCTAATTCCCTAACATAATTTTAGCTGGGGCAGTTCAGAGTGGCTCACTTTGGCTTACAACTCCACTGGCCATACTAACATCAATAATAATAATAATGTGGCCATAGGCACATCATCTCTGTCAATAATATAAATGATTGCTGGCATATTTCATCAGTCAATTCATCTCAAATTAATTCAAAATATAAAGTGGTCGTTCTTTCGACATATAATAAATATCCTTGGGATCATCTCACGCATCTGCGGTTTATACATTGTTATATTCTCTTCTTCTTGATTCAACTCAACTAAATTCTTCGCATTTTACAGGGATAGTTTGGTTTACATTTCTCACTGGTATACTCTCATGATCATCTTCGTTAATATATTATTTTTTCATTCTTCTTCGTCATCAATTAATCTTTTCTCTTCGTATTACATTAAACGTCATTTCATAATCTTCTTCATCTTCATGATTCACATCTTTGGGTTATATTTCATTTGGTATAGGCTCTCTTCTAGTGTCTTGCCTCGTGGTTGTGCGTCATCAATTATCTACATTAATTATATTTATTTGCTTTCGTTCCTCCAACTTCTTATTTTCTTCTCGTTCTGTATATCATCTATTCCATCGTCTCCTCTTTTAGTAGTGCGGGTAAGTTGTTATTTACTTGTTGACTTGGCTCTTGGAAATTATATTTTTTTGCCATGGATGTTATTTGTCCTTCTCGTATAATTTTTTTCTTTTTATTAATAGTAGTACGGGTAAGTTGGTAATTAACTGGTTGACTAGGCCCTTGGAAATTATAATATGCTTTATATTTGTGCCATAGATGGTGTGTGTCTTTCTCGTATAATTTTTTCTTTTTATTAATAGTAGTACGGGTAAGTTGGTAATTAACTGGTTGACTAGGCTCTTGGAAATTATAATATGTTTATATTTGTGCCATAGATGGTGTGTGTCTTTCTCGTATAGTTTTTTTTTTCTTTTATGTACGGGTAAGTAGGTATTTACATGTTGACTGGCTCTAGGAATCTTCTTTTCATGCCGTAGATCTTGGGTGTCTGTCTCGTATAGTTTTTTCTTTAGTAGTACGGGTAATTACAATTTTCTTCATCCTTTACATAATTTCTTTAGATTACATTTTTATATTACAAAATTACAATATAGTCAACATTTATTCTCACAGTTATATTTTCACTTCTTACTTAGTATCAATAACAAATAGTCTTCATCGCAATATTTCACTCTTTCTTCATTATTTAATTTTCAATATACCGTTTCATGTGTTGTTCATGTTAGCACTATTCGTTATCAAAATAATCCGTCCCATATCTCAATGCATTTTTATTCATTTTATCCGTAATCATTGCTCTCCTCTCTTCTCGTCGTTCGAACTTCTTCAGTGTTCGTGCCCCTATCTGTTCTCGTCATATACCTTGCTATCATTTGGTTTTTCCATTTCGATGCTATCTGCCTTCCGTTCTTCCGTCTTCTTCTTCTCTCTATCTTTGGTATACCCGCGTCCAGTGTTCTCCTGGTCGTTGTTATTACTAATATTTGGTATCTCTTCCACTTCTGTTTGACCGTCATCTGTCTGCTGGTTGGGTCCTTCCATTAATTGGCTCCTCTTCTTCCTCAATTCTCTTATTTCTCGGGCGTACCCTTCGATAATCCGGTCCCATTGTTCTTGATAGCCTTCCTTTTTCTTAAAATACCTTACTCTTCTTTTGGAAATCTTTGCTTGAAATATTTTATTGGTTATATTCTTCTTTGTTGTCATATAATTCTCCTCTTCGTCCATTTTTATGAAACTCCTTCGGTACTCCTTCCTAAAGATCCCTTCTTCATGGTCGACGATTGGGAAGTTAATCACATTAATTAGGCCACCTCGAGTCATTTCGATTAATTCGTTTGTGACCCTTGTCTTCTTTGGACGCATGGTTCTTCTTTCTTCCATCTTCACCTCTTCCGTTTCCTTGATTATTTGGATCTTCTTTTCTCCACTCTCCTCAGACTTTGGACTCACTTGTTCCATGTTTTTATCTTCAGGTACTTCCTCAACCTCCATTTCATTGTCTATTATTAATTCTCTTCTTATCTTCTTAACACTCTCTTTTGTCTCTTCACAACATCTTTTTATTGTCTCTCCCGATCGCTTATAATCATCATCCACTACCGGGTTTATCGACTCCACGCTCTCCTTGTCATCTTCCTTCATTTTCTTACTCATTTGGTCTAATTTCCCATTGATTTCATTGATTTTGGCTCCTAATTCTGCAGATATATTTTCTTTCATTATTTCCATCTTTTTCTCCCATAACTCTTCCATATTTTTCTGTCCATCTTCCATCTTCCTATTAGTTTCATTTATCTTGTCATTTAAATCTTCCTTCAACAATTCTATGTTCTTCTGGCTCTCCTTCTGGCCTTCTTCTATTTTCTGGTTTCTGGATTGACTGGTTTCATTTATTTTACTATTCAAGTCTTCCTTCAATGATTCTATACTCTTGCTTTATTCCTCCTTGGTGGATTGACTAGTTTCGTCCATTTTCCTTGATAGCGATCGTAATATTTCTAAAATTTTGGCATCCATTGTTGACATTGGTTTCTCAGGTTGGCTTATTTCAGGTTGGATTTCCTGTTGTATGACTTCCGGTTCATCTTCCGGTTGCTGAACCTCCTCCGCCGGTTCAGGTTGTCTATCTTCAATTTCTAATAATATTTCTTCAACATCCTCTGCCGATGTCGCTTCTTTCTCCTCCAATCTGGCCTCCCTCTCGGCCTCTGCCGCTCGTTTCTTCGATGTTGACCTCCTATACATCTTGTTATCTGTGTAATGTACTTGCTGTCTTGGTGTTGACTTAGGTTGATAAATTATTTATTCAATTAACTAAATTGCTAGGTGTTTTCGTCCTAATTCGCGCTCAGACGTTGGGCGCCAATCTGTTATAAAACAGATAATTACGTATTGATATAGATGTGTAGATTCGAAGTTAGATACTCAAGTCGAGTATGTGATGTTATTGTTTATAATTATTATTGGATATGATTATTAAATTTGGGATTAATGTTCACGTTTAGAAGTTTGTGTTTTAAAAGAGTATTTATCACTTCACTGTGTCAACCTCCCCACTTACCATACGTGGATGTCTTCAATATTCTCGATGGTGACTTCTTCTACTGTAAGAACACTTGACATACATACATAGATATTCCTTTTGAATATCACAAAGAATGCACATAAACAATAAAAATAAATTAAATGCTCAATTGCAATTCGAATGATATCAGTCATTCAAATACTACCGCCACCTTATGAGAGAACTGTTCATGAAAAAATTAAACTACTTCGTCTATTGTATAGAAATCAAAACTCTGGTTCCACTGATAAATAAACTGGGGATTTATTGACAATTACTAAATTCAATAAACTCTTTTAAAAACAATTAATAATATCTTTTTACAAACAATAACAAATTTAAACAAATCCTGAGATCTCTGTATCTCAAGGCTGGTAACACTGTTGTATGGTACAATGTTTTTGGTGAACGAGGTTAGGTTCACTTTATTCAATTATATTACCAAATTAGTGAGTTCTTTGAAGATACATGATACCAGATTACAAGATGTGATTTTAATTGACAATATTTAATTATCTAACACTATAAAAAAGAACAAAATTTAAAATTATAAAACTCGGTACCATAACCGATATATCGTACTATCGTACGTTATGCAAAAGTATATAGCAGTTGGTGGTCAACACGTGCTCTGAGATTTGCATTGCTAAAAATATTATTATTATTGACTCATTAGCTATTAGAACCATTTACTGGAAAGAGAAAAAATCTAGAGAAAAAAAACTCTTGTTATAGCTTTTATTTCAGTAGAATTATTCAAGAACAGAATTGTTTCTTTGTGACAAAATTATATTCATCGGTTCTAGGTTAGTTTACCTAGTACACGTAAGTCATTATTTAGAATAAGTATGTTAATTATAAAATTCTTAATGATATGGTCACAAACATTCTATTTATAAATCATTTGACGTATAATTATCAGTTATTAAAATATTTTCACAAGAAAATAATTATTTGTTCATTCAAAAGTCGTAGTCAAGTAAGCGACTATATATTATATACGGATGAGGGGTATCTAAGTTAATTCCGCCTTTCTCAATTATTCTTTAATTGTAAATAATTATTTTACAATTAATTATTGACATAAACCGTGTTGCAATTTATTTATTAGGTTCTGATAATTGTCCATCATGGTTTAAGCACTCAAGCGTTATGACTAGTGCAGTCCAAAACAACATTTTTCGTTCAGCAACGAAAATTATTATTTTCATTAATTTCTTTAAAATAATTAAAGTATTGTACTCCCTGATTGAATACACAAAACATGACCCTTATTATACACTGGTCGTGTTATTTCACTGTTCACTTAATTCACTGGACACTCGGTAATATATTGTGGTGTATAGGTTAATGTCTGTTTACGTATTACTGCAGGTGACGCGCACATTTCAAAAATATCTTGCTGACTTTTTGGCGTAGACCTCTCGTCGTGAGTGATGCAGAACGAATGATACTTTTCGCTAAAGCGTCTCTTTCTCGTCTGGTCATTTTAAGCCATTTGATTGGTTCAAAAGGTCAAACTCTCAACCCCAAAACACTTTGGTCAAATAAAACTTTTACTTTTTACAATTCTAAGCGTGGGTTCGAGATTTTGTGTGACGTATGCATGGATACTCAAAATGATTGAAAAGTTTATAATTGTTATAACTTTCTTATCTTTTGTCGTATCGTCGGTTGGGTAGTGGCATTAAATCGCGGACACTTGTGGCTTTATTTTAAGTCTAAACAAGCACTAAATCCGTTCATTATTAATTCACTTAGCCATCTCAAAAACTCATATGGTGATTCTTAATATAAATAAGTCTGTTTCACCATATTTCGTTACAATTACACTGTAATACTTATTACTAAACATCTCGAGTCCATTTATCTTTCATGTTAGTACATAAAATAGTTATATTTACATTTTAAACAATCTCTGTTAATGGCGTTCATACCGACCATGTTCGATTGTTTATAATTACATGTAACGCTATTATTCCTTATCCTATTACATATGTTTGACATCCTAACACTAATATGTACATTTATTTACATTTGTTCACATTTTACTTTGCTAAAAATGTTATTTTTTATATACTTATAGTATGATCAAAATACTTTCTGTTCTCATTTCTCCATTTTGTCACTTATGTAATTATTTTATTACACAAGGGATATAATGTTATTAATTAAAATAGTGTACAATTGTTATACCTTGTTGGTTCAATGTATTTATTAACTTTTCGTTATCTGAAAGCTCTCCAATTCATAGTATAGTGTTTATTTACATCTGGTTTTACAATTGCAGTTAGATAATTTATAATATTTCAATTATTAAACTACTAGTATTACATTTGTGATGTGTTCTCATAGCAGTATTAGACATTTCTCTAACTACTGGTAACATTTGTCACAATCTTTTGATAAGTTTTGATAATGCTTTTTGACTAACTATCTTGTCACATTGGGGTTCTGTTCATTTGGCTTTATGATATCATATTCAATCTGATTCATTTGCTGTGTCCTTCAGTACATATGGTATTTATTGGTTTGCGTTATTATTCTTAACTAGTCTTTGTTTGAAACAATTGTGGATACTTGCTTGGTTTAACTAATGTACATGATTTTATGTTATAGGTTCACTTTCTGTGAGGTTATGTGTCAGTTGTCTGACAACAATGTGCAACATATTTTTATGCAGTTTTTGACTCAATTATTTCCATCTCATTATGGCATTCTACTACAATGGTTTAATTATTAAGTTATACACATTTTTACACAATTTGTTGAAACAATAACACAGGTATTCTTAGTCTAATAATATTACATTTCTTGGTGTGTTGCACCTAGTTTTTGGTACATTGATTGTTTTATACCTAACAAACTAGCTTATTTGCTACTGTTTGTTCTGGAATTCATTTATATTTTGTCCTGTCTTGCTATGGCATTCAGGCACATTTCATTTTAAGGCTTACAAAGCTTTTATTATTAGTCCCTATGAACAATTAATTTACTGTTCTGTCTCATATTTCTTTTGGTGGTCTTAATGATTATCTATATGATGTTACAATCTTGATTAAACTTGTCACACTAATTGTCTGTGCATTTTAACTAGTTAATCTTGGATCCTTTCACTTATAATGGTTAACCATTTTTCTCTGTTATAAACATTTTCACTTGTATTGTTTGTTGTGTTTATTTGGGGTAGAATGGTTATCATATCACAGGTTGTTACACTTATATTAAGTTTTCACTGTTATTGTTCGTGATCACTCAATGATGCTAAACACTGGTTTCTTTGTCATTGATCTTCGAATAATCATTACACTTCTTCCGGTCACTATATTAATTTTAGTTCCTTGTATACCTTGTGAATGTTGATGTCTTGTACTGTTCATACATTATCTTCATTCTTCATGGTATGTTTCCTTTCCTCTTCTTCTTCTGGTTAATTGTTGCCCACTATCGGTGCTCTCCTGGGTTATACATTATTTGTGATAATCAATGTTCCCTTAGTCTTGTCATACTCTTCCATATTTTTATTCGTGGTTATGGTAATCATTGTTCCATATCATTTTATACTAATAAACAAATTCGTTTGTTTTATCATCATTTTGGTTGTACTTGATTCGTATCCTTCTTATTTTAGTAATTATTTTCGTCATATCCCCTCATTATTTTGGACCTATTGGGCCTGGATGCTAACATATTATATTGGCTCGTTGTCATTTCCTCTCTCTTTTGTACTCGATGATATCCTTATTACTCTACCTTCTTCTTTGTTGTGTTGTTTCAATAATATTCGTTCGTAGATACACACTTTGTTTATATTCTCCTGTTCCTTCTTTTATGTACGTTAAAATATTTTCATGATCTCCCTTTACTTGACGTAATAGATTGTTATCTTATGTAACTGCCAATTTGGTACTTTACATTACTCACTTGCTTTTATTTAATGAATCCAATCAGTGTTTTGTCACTTAATATTTTCACTTTAAGGATTCTTAAAATTTCACTATAGCCTCTTCAGTATCTCCGTAATCTGGCAATATTGCCGTATAACCTTAGGGTTTTTAAAGTATTATCTATTTCTGAAATATTACAGGTGAAGAATTGGTATAGAACTATACCAACAAGTTACTCAATGGCACACCACCATAGTTCCTCGAATAGATAAATATTATATATCTTATTGGTTCCTTTCAAAATACTGAACGATAAGCAACTTTATCAGCTGACTGTATTCAGGAAGATGTGTTTTATCAAATATAAGGTATAAACATTGTCCTCAGGCTTTCACGGCCGGTGTCAGTTGTAAGATTAAAGATATCCGGGCTGTTTGGCCGTGGTCCATGGTTTATTGCCAAACCAAACGTTTCGGCAGCTCCAATGACTGCCATCATCAGTGGAATAAGAATCCTGAACAATGTTCAGGAACAATGTGGTGCCTATACCACAGTATTGTGGGCCTGTACGTGAACACCCTACGTTCAGGATTTTTATTCCACTGATGATGGCAGCCATTGGAGCTGCCGAAACGTTTGGTATGGAACTAAATCATGGACCACGGCCAAACAGTCCGGATATCTTTAATCTTATAACGTATAAACGTTTATGCCTATAAAAGCACAGAAAGGCAGACAGTTGTATCCGTCGTAAATTTCTATTATGCCTCTTATGACGTTATCTTACCTACTATGGATTTCTTATAATTATACTCAAACTATTGAAAATGCTTCTCTCAAAACTTGGTTTTAATTTCTTATTAAGTATTAACTTTGAATACGCTGCAGATAATGCCAGTAGTAACATATTAGACTTGTAGAGGTCACGCTCTTTTATACATTTTTCTGATTAGTAAATCGTAATTACCTCAGCCATATTTCACAGCATACACGGATTTTAGCCCAAACACCCCATAGTAAAGGTGAATCGGCTATTTAATTTTGTTACTCCAGTAGCTGTATTACTATATTTTTATTGACGAGTCAAAACCGTAAAAACACCGGTGCTATATTAAGCTTGATGAGCTTGATATTTTTCTTTATTTTTTAAGATCCTGAAGGTAACAGACAGATGTTCAAGGTGTAAACACGTCAGTGTAATATTTAAAAGTTTTCTGCAAATGGTTATACATACGTTCTGCAACTAATCAGCCTCTATTCTTTTTTTCCGGCCTGCTATAACACTGTCACCTCGTGGTGTTATTAACAAAAAAGAGGCAACGTTTATGCACTGATACTATCTTTCTGAGTGAGGGAGTGCGCACGTGAGTAATAGGTGCAGGTTTTTGTTTATAGTTGCAAGTAAATACTTCATATCGTGTTATTTCAAATGTATTAACTGTAGGTTAAATACGTACATTAAATTAAAACAATTTTTTTTTTTGATAAAACGTCTAAATTTTGCTGTATCAAATAATTTACACCACCTACATAATACCACCTATTCGCTTAAATCTTGGTTGCATTACTTAGATATTTACTACGTTCAGTTTTTTTGTAGACAGTTATGCGACGATGTAATGAATTACCTCTGTCAGAAATATACAAAACAAAAAATTAATTAGTCTAAAGCTGTGCAATTTTAAAATATTGTTTATTCAAAAACTTGGTAAGTGACGGCATTTTACGTTTAGCCTGTAAGTTCTGCCTGTATTACGACGCAGATGCCTGTATTTCCCAAAAGATTGAGAGAAATATTCGTTTAATACATAGAGATTATGTGCACAGAGAAAGAACTTACCGTAAACCATTCATTATTTACATAGTATCAACCTTTCACTTAATGTCTGTCTGCTGTCTTGTCCACCATTTCTTATTCAAGTAATCAGCGTTAAAGGGTATTATATTGTCAAATGTGGAAATGTTGTCCTTTCACAAATGTTGATTTAAAACTATTTATTTGATTAAAGCCGCATTCTACTTGGTGCAAGGTTTTTTCATTTATTTGATTAACGTTAGAAGCAAATAAGTAAAACGGTCATCAGCTGATACACTACACTAATATTTTTATAATGCATTGCAGCGTAACAAATTATTATTGCGTAGATAGATTAGATGAAATTATCTATACAGAGTCTATATCTAGAGGTAGGAAAAATTGATTAACTAACACATTAATAATTATTATTGTCTTATTCATTTCTTAACATAAAATTATTTATTATTTAAATGTCTTTTAAATAAAAGAGGCTATTGGGTTCTTTTTACATATACCGTTACTTGATCGTAAAATTCTAATAAGACGTCCGGCTCTCAGCTGTCATTCACTAGTCGTGCGTCGCTCGCTGACCTCCGCGTTGTTCACTGGTACGTCACACACACGCGCACTGTGGTTCTAGGACTGTTATTGTTATCAAACACTGTGACTGTTATAAAATTTATCACAGGGTTATAATTGGGTTATTAATAAATCGTGTGTATTGAGCTTACACAAACTCCCACTTCATGAGGTGTTCTCGCGTCTAATTAGCAATATCGCGAATTGGTATTACCGTCCCTAAACCGGAAATTTTTCACTATGCGCGAAAAGCACTAAATGAGATCTATTACAATTATAATTGAGTTCTTCGATTGGATCCGAATACGATTAACTCGTATCGTCTACCAAAGTTTTAAGTCACATAGAAATAGACTTGTCCTGACATGAAAAAATCGCGACAGTCAGTACGTCCTTCTATGACAATACCTCGAAGCGAACTGTTCCATCCGTACTCGGCAGAGTACCGACTCAAATAAATTTTAGACCTTCCGATCGGTGGAAAATCTAGCAACGCATAGATGGTCACTGTGATAGACAGACTTCAAGTTAAAACTCTGTCCGATTCTCCAAAGGTCGATTTAATCTAAAAATTTTATTACCCTTTTGCAGATAACGAGTTAAAAAAAGAAATGAGTTAAAAAACCATACATACTTTTAGAGAATTGAGTATATGATAAATGTAGTCTTCAATACTGAGAATACCCTGTCCAAATTTCAAAAAGAAATGTCAATTATTAAAAAAGTTATTAACTAAAATTTGAGTCACACGCGCACCCGCGCACTTCTACACAAATATTGCACTTGACATGAAATAGTATTAAATTGTGGGTATTTTGACATACTTTATTTTAGTACCCATATTTTAATTCAAAACTTATAACTACTTTACAAAAAAAGAACAAAATCAATTTATAGCATGTCTATGGCCGTCAGAGAATGTGTTATAGCAGTATTATCCCTATTAGTCTTCCTTAAAAACGTTCTGTTGCAGCATATAAGTTATACAGAACCCAAGGCGTCTCTATACTAAGACGTACGGAGCTGAAAGGACATGGCTATACTAATTATATGTGAATTCTTATTAGAGTCAAACACAGAAGTCGCTATTATTCTTTACATTCTAGACTCTGATCATGCATAATTATTGTGCTGAGAAATATACGCGAGACAAAATAGTATACGTTACGCTTATAATGTACTTATATTTATATAAATATTGCACACTTGTTTACATACGCGCGCGTGCGCGTACACATTTTGTTCTGTTTAAGTTATTATGTTTTATTTGCGCTTTAATAAATACCTTTAAAAAATTAAACTATAGAATTTACAGTATGTAGGCTGAGTAAATCTTTAAAAGGTGGATGTGATGAATTGTAAACATTTTAGTTTTCATTTAACTGAGGGACTTTTACCATCGCAGAAAAACTATAAATGCAACGTTCCGGCTACCAAAACAATCGACAACTCTCTTCAGGGTAATTATAAACTAATACGTGTACAGGAATAAATAGTACTCTATTAACGAGTGATAGTCAACAAATTAATACTAACAAAAGTTCACACAATTTATATCCTAAAATTAAATAATAAATAAATAAATACTAAAAAAAAAACACACATCGTTCACTAAACACAGGCACAATGCATACGAACACTTGCAGACCAACAAGGTAAACAAAACACTGCGATAGGGACTCAACGAGCCCAACACTTGAAAAGTAAAACTGAAAGTAGGTGGCAAAGTATGCACAAGCCGGTAAGGCCACACATCAACTAATGTACTTTGGAATGGACCAAAGCCATATGTTCGGGCTTTCATGACTAATGTCATGATTATTTGTAATAATAAATGCACCTTCCTTAAGATTGCTTTTATTAACACAGACACGCGCACTCGTGCATGGGGAGCACTCACGCAATGGTGTATACCTTTACCTTTTTGTGATTTATATTTGAAACTAGCAAAATACCCGTGCTTCGCTACGGAGTTTCACGTTGTACGTAATTGTACAATTATTGCTCGCTTAATAGTATAGCATTAGATAGATTGTACAAATTCTCAACTCTTAGTTTGTTTATTTACATTCATAGCAACAGCTATTTATTATTTATTTCGAGAAAATCGTTAGAGCCGTTTCCGAGAAAAAAAGGACATACATTTATTAATTAATTGAACTTCGAAATTTTCTCGACTGTAAGAACCTGCAAACAACGAAGTTTTTCAAAGTAAAACAATGATTAAAAACTCAGAACTAAATGTATTCGGGGTTTCCAATAAACTGATATGTCAACTACTTCATTTACAAAGTATGCAATTCCCGCGATAAATTTCATTATTTGGTTTTATGCCCCTTAGGAGTGAAAGTTTTTAAAACCGTTTCTTAGTGAGCACCTATGATGAAGCTACGTTCAAAGTTTCATTAATATTGTTACGACACAAATAGCCAACCCAGTACCAGGGATAAAAAAAAATTATATTTATAAATGTAAAAATACTTCTTATCAAATAAACTGATTGATTTAATTAAAATATAAGGAATATGACTCGACAAACGACGACTTTGACCTAACCCAAGTGATTGACCCAACAACAGGAAACAAATGAACAAGGGAACCACACAAATAACCAACGAGAATAAGAAAGTAATAAACCCAAACCAAAAGGAAACAAGTTCATGGGTTTAAACGACCCCAAAATACCAGAGGAAAAGGATGGAAAACCCAATGTATTAATCAAATAATGAAAATGAAGAAGGAGGGAGACAAGCAGAAGTGAAAAACAATTATGGTTCACAAAACAAGTAATAAAGCACTCAAGAAGAATAGTGAAACCAAAACAATGGTTATCCGGAGAGAGGAAAGGTAACGGTTACTACCCATTAATAGACAAAATGACCTAGTGAAGAAACATTACTAAGGATTAAGGTGATAAAAGGACAACCTAAACCACAGATAAAATTGTTATTAGTTATTAAGTATTAATTGTCATTAGTATTAAGGATATGAAAGAGAAATTTGTATAGGGAACACCCACCAGAACACAAATAGTATAAACAGTGATACAGTGCAATAGTGTTGGTGTAAAAACCCCAAAGTGAAGTGTTACGCTAGTTAAATTATAATTAACAATAAATAATTTAAAAGTGAAGGTAAGATAAAAGTGGGAAATTAACAGTGAATAAATAGCTGGTGAAAAATAGTATTAAGTGTGAATTATAGAATAAGGTATGGTAAACACTAGAAGTGATGATGAGTTTTTTAGTTAAGAAAAAATGTTCAATAGAGTTAAGTTTAATTATAGCCAGTAGTAAGTAAAAAGGGAGGATTCCAGAAAAGAATAAATTGAAGGTGTTAACATGGAGAGAATGTAAAAATTGTTTATTAAGAAATCAAAAACTAACAAAGATACCTAAGTTATAAGGGACTGTTATCAATTTAATAAAAAGTGATGTTGTTTATCACTACAAAAATAATATGTGTTGTAAACAAAAAATTAGCAAATAAGGATAAGTTGGAAGGAAGTGATGATATTTCTTAATCAAAATAATAACTCTGATAACTTATAAAAAATTGTTCATGTTAATGTTATGAATAGGATATGGCTGAATGAAATTTGCAGTCCATAAGCCTAATGTTATGTTTTAAAGGTTGAAATAGAGAAAGCAATATTGAACAGTAAAAAACACACCAACAGACTCAAAATACAACACAACCAATAAAAATAACAAAGTAAAGCCCAATAGGCTGAAACAAAATGTGATTTGCATGAAATAAGTAAAATACTATAATGGCTACTCAGGCCTAGAAAAAAACATAACTGTCAGAACCAAACAACCAAAAATTATAACAAATTGAATAAGAATTTAGAAAATCTGAGGTGAAGGAATCACCAAGAATAAATTGTAAATCATTTATAACACAAAATATTGTAATAGGCATTATTATACAAAAAGAAATGTAATTAACAAGCATTAACATAATTGTAAAAACTTAAAATCTGAAATTACCCAAGCTTGTCGGGTATCAAAATAATCTATGATCGAGAATAAATACTATAGTGACAATATTTAATAACCAGGAAGGAAGATGGAGGAATAACAGTAATCAGAAGATATACGAAGAATTCGAATTTTGATAACAATACATCATCTCAAAATCAACCAATCAGAATCATTCCGTTACTATGGAAACGGCGGTTGAAGAAGAGAATACCGTTGGAATTAACAAGAAGCGAAGCGTCATTAAGCCAATGCAGATGCAAATATTTGGGAGAACGTTTTTTAGTGTAAATTAATGCAAACAGTTGTTAAAAGTTGCTGAACTTGATCGTTGGAGAAGCAGATGACCGTTGTAGCAGATAATTCAAGACCCAAGGCCAATTAAATAGAAAATATCCTTGAAAAAACTGTCAAGACCCATAACGAAACAGACGCTCAATCTTGTGAAGACCAAAATTCATGAAAACGGAATGTATGCAGCCACATCCTACCCGATTAAACAACGAAGGCACCTAGACACGTTGAGGTGTTAAGTACCATCCAATTATTTATTTTCCACCAACCCGAATCACTTTAAATAATTTTAAAAGGTAAATTTACCGCACTATAGAAACAATATTTCTCTTTCATAGAATATTTGAACAAATTAAAACTTAATAGAAACATGTTAACATTGATATAACCTAAGAATTAAACACGAACTTACAGAACACTTTTACGACACAATACAACAGATTGTAACAGCACACATTATTTTTTATGTACACTTAGATTAAGGTAATATATATTTTTATTGTAACCATTGGAGTTATTTAACTCATAGCCACAAGGATCCACGATTTAGGAAACCAAAAATAACTGTAATACGCTTAACGGAATAAGCAACGCAAGGTTAAATGGTTTCTAAATCACTTCGCCAAACCTGAAGGCAAGATCTCATGTAATAAGTCGGTGCGAATTTATAATTGTATTATTGTAAGTGTGAATGTTTTCAGTTATCACCCATTAAAAAATATTTATTACAGGGAGTAACCGTCGTTATCATTTCATAGGGAGTGCTATATATCAATTACTTGTAGTTAAGAATAAATCGTAGCAGTAAACAGGTTGTCAGCCACACAGCAGAAGCGACGATTGGGACGGCCGTGCGAGCGGGAACTATTTGAATGCACCATCCCGCAACGCTGATAACTTGTTTAACCATAATTTTAGTTGTTTTGTAAAACGACTTGGCGCCACCCGGGATTATCACACCCCTATAAATAACAGGTAAGGTTACTGCCGTAGTATACAGGTGATTATATCTACGCTACGAACATCGCTAGCCACAACGTTACTGTATCGACCCAGTGCGAGGCGAACGCACTCATCATACAAACCACATACAAATTGTACACATTTTGCAGGTACGAACCGATCTATTCGTTACAGTTTGACGAATACCAGGTGAGGCTTAGACGTAGACGGGACGACCGCTATTGATACGTTACAGATTGGCGACCAACCGGTGAGACCGTAAAAGAAGGCCAACGGCGGCTATGAAGAGACACTCAATGGTTACCAGGAAGTACAAACAGAAAGGAATTGAAGGGGAAGATCAACCGGACGAGATGGAAGAAATTGAAGAAATAATCGGGGAGCTAGTCGAAGGGGACGTTCAGGAGAACCAACCAGAAAATCCAGCTCAACCAGAACCGGAAGTGGAAGTAATGGTCTGGGATCAACCCAGTAAACCAACTCAGAAAGAGGACCTGAGTATGCAGGAGATGCTAAAAATTCTAATGAAGGGGAACGACCAAATGCAGGAACAAATAAGACAAGACAAGGAAGAATTGAACAAAAAATTAGAATCATTAAGAAGGGAAGACAGAGAATTCTTGAATAAAAAATTAGAGTCAGACAAAGAGGAATTGAATAAAAAATTGGAATCATTGAGAAAGGAAGACAGGGAATTCCTGAATGAAAAACTGGACCAAAACAATGAAGAATTGAATAAAAAATTAGAGTCAGACAAAGAAGAATTGAACACAAAATTAGAGTCATTGCAAGAGGGAAGGAAGGAAGACAGGAAATTTTTGGAGGAGAACATAGAGCTCCTGAATAACAAGATGGAAAGCAGCCAAGAGACGTTAGAAAAGAAGAGCGAGGAGTTGAAGACACAAATAAAAAAGTATCTTGATGTGTTAAATAACAAAATTGAAAATAATTGTGAAACACTCCAAAAACAATTGAAGGAAGAAGGCGAGAAATCAAAGGATGAATGGAGGCAACAGTTGGCGAAGTGCAAAGATGAAATCAAAAAGACTATCACTGAGACGAACGAGACAGTAATACACGTCCAGGAAGAGCTGACTGAAAAAATAAATCACGTCCAAGAGGAAGGAATTACCAGGATCCAAGAAATGCAGAAAACCACCACCGAAGAGTGTAACAAAAATAAACAGGAAGTGCTTCAGGAGCTGAAGGAGAGGCACAAGGAAATCCAGACTGATGTCAGCGAACGCGTTGAAAGGGTATATACCACTATCAACAAGATTGACGAGAAAACGCAAGAAAATAAAGAAAAAATTAGAGAAATCAGTCAGAAGGAGAAACAGATGCAAGAGGAACTAGACGCTTTGAGGGAGAAGCCTTGCAGTAGCACTCACATATTTACGAATGAAAATAGGGAAGTGATCAACTTCAAGAGTTACCGAAGAAACCCCATAGAATATCTGAAAAGGGTGGAGGAGCTCATAGAGAGAAATAGAGATACCAGATGGACAACGGTAAGGAGTCTTTTCGATGAGATGTTTCGAGACACGAACGACAATTGGTGGACAGCCACACGACCAGAAATCAGCTGTACACAAGAGTTCAAAACATTGTTCCGTGAAAAATACTGGTCAGAATCGACCCAAAATGTGGTAAGGAACGACATAAGCAACGGAAGATATGAGCCACAGGCTGGGCATACACTAACATCATACTTCTTGGGAAAGGTCTGTCTAGCTCGAAACCTCGAACCAAAGATACCCGAAGAGCCCTAGTTATTCAACTGGGATATCAGTATGAAGACGCCATACAGAGGGCCAGGAGACAGGGACAAATAAAGACCATACAGGGAATGGCCAACTTGCTGGAAGACCATGAAAACGACAGCCAGTATAAGAAGAATCGTATGATCAACCAAAAGTACAACCGGGGAAATGAAAATTACAATGTGCCAAGCTACAACTTGCCCTACAGTAATACCCAGAACAACAACCGGAACATAATGAACCGAAACCGAAACAGTTACCCAGGGGACCAACCATTCCATCGGAATCAACCCAACTACAATCAAGGTAACCAACCAAGCAACAGAGATCATCCGAGTTACAACCAGGGGAACCAACCAAGTAACAGAAATGCACAAAACCCTAGCGCACCCCATAATAACAACAGGGGAATAGAACAAGTTAGAAATTCAAATGGTCACCCGAATAATCACAATTACTATGGCAACCGGTACGACCCGAATTACCAATATAACAGTGGAAACGGGAGTAACCAAAATAGGGGCGACATGAGGCGCCAAGTGAATTTTATCAGCGGGCGGAGACAGAACAACCATCGGCGGTATTGTCCCATAACGAGAACCAGCACAGTGTACCACGATTCCCAATATGACAACCAGCAAGCTACAGGAACAAGAACAATAGAAGCGCCGAGGAATCACATAAGTGATCAATCAACCTCAACCAATGAAATGGCAGACCAAGTAAATAGTCTGGCCAGTGGTTCCCAGCAACCTTTAAACTAAAAAGGTCAGTGAGAAACCACCAGGACCCTTCACATGACCAATCACTTGGGTTAAATCGAAAAACCACGACGGAAAGTGAAAAAAAGAAAATAACAATAATATCAACCAATTATTTAAAAGACATCAGGGAAGAACTTCTGGAGGAGGAGGATAACACATTGTCAACAACAAATAGTGAAATAGTGCATATAAAAGCCAATATTAATGGAATCAACACTATCATAATGATCGATACTGGGTCAAATGTATCTCTCATAAACCAACCTGATCCAGCCAACTCCAATATACCTATCCCGACTCTACCTATAAATAATATTGTCATAATTGGTGCCACAGGTAAACAAAATAAGACCATCAGAAAACAGGTCTCTTTAGAGCTAACCAGTCAGAACACAATAATACCTATTATTTTCCTTGTCGCAAATGGATTACCATTTAACATGTTGATTGGATGCGACGCACTGAGACAACACTCAGCAATTATTGACATGCAGAAGGGAATAGTAGTGCTTATTTCTGAGAAGGGAGTGTGGTCAGCCAATATAATCAACAGTAACCCTACACAAATAACCCTAAATCATAATAAGGGGTTAAAAAGCTATTATTGCCAGACATATCAACCATCAACTACCATAGAAGAGGAAGAAGGAGAGGGAGAACTGTGGAAAAGAAAAGTCGAAGAAATTAGAAAGTTCCAAAGAGAGAGACCTCAGCAAGAGATAACGGGTGAACAGGCTGAAAAACTAATAGCCATATATCAAGAATACCATCACGTTTTCTCAAATACCCCAGGGAAGGTCAAAGGATTTCAATGTAAAATCAACTTTCGAGAACCCATTGACTTCCACAGAAAATCCTACCCAATCGCCTACTCCCTAAAAACGAGGTGAGGACGGAAATAAATAGAATGATGGAGGAGGACATCATTGAATACAGTCAGTCTCCTTATACGAGTCCTATAGTCGCCATACCAAAAAAGAATGGTAAAGTCAGAATATGTTTAGACGCCCGGGAGATCAATAAGATGATCATTAATGATCGAACATCACCGGTTGAGATTGAAGAGATACTCAAGAAATTTCATGGCACCAGATATATAAGCACCTGGGATACTGTATGTGGGTACTGGCAGGTGGAGCTGCACCCACACAGTAGGAAGTACATGGCATTCATCTTCGACGGAAGGAATTACCAGTTTAAGAGGTTACCTTTCGGCCTCATTAATTCCGTCGCAGTGTTCGTCAAGTGTATGGACCAGGTCATAGGTCAGGAAGCATTGCAGTTCACAACAGTGTACGTGGACGACCTTCTAATAACATCATCTGACTGGGATGAGCACTGCGATCGGGTCAAACAGGTATTACAAAAATTATCTGAAAATAATATAACATTAAAATTAGACAAGTCCAAGTTCATAGCAAACCAAGTCAAATTCTTGGGGTTCAACTTAGCAGAACAGGGGATAACACCATCCCAAGAGAAGGTGGAGGCTATTCAGAACTTCCCCACCCCAAAGAATAAGAAGCAGCTACAATCCTTCTTAGGTATTTGTAACTACTATAGAAAGTTCCAAACCAATTATTCTTATTTAACAGCAAAGTTCTCTAAACAACTATCAGCTAAAGAAAAGTGGACTTGGGGGAAGGAACAAGATGAAGTGCTAAAATTAATCAAAATAAAATTTCTTGAAACTATAATGCTACACCAACTTAATTTTGAACAGCCGTTCTATTTAAATTGTGACGCCAGTGATGTGAGCCTGGGCGCCGAGTTATATCAAGAGGATAAGGACGGACACCACCTGGTCATCAGCTTTGCCAGCAGGGTACTGAACCGATGCGAACGTAACTACAATGTTACTGAAAAGGAACTACTCAGTATTGTATTCGTATGCGGAAAATTTAAGACGTATATCCTTGGATATCCCATCACCGTCCGAAGCGACCATAAGTCCATTTCCTTCTTGAAGCAGTGTAAGTTAAGTCATGGGAGGCTTACACGATGGATACTCGCATTACAAGAGTACCACTTAACGTGGGAGTACATTCCAGGACGTAAAAATGTTGCCGCCGATGTATTATCCAGAATAAATGTCACCGATCAGACATTTGAAGGAGAAAAGGAGAAGATCGTCAAAGTGTTTTGCATAATAAAGGATAGAAAGGACCTGGGAAATATTCTGAACGAGGTAGTGGTACAGCAGAAACAAGATTCAAAATTATTAAACATAAGAAACAGACTGTTAGAAGATGAAGAAGTTGTGAATAAATATTATTGTATCCACCAAGATATACTCTTTGTTAAAACAAGAAAACATAATAGCACATGGAAACTTGTAGTTCCAAAAACATTAGAAAATAAGATAATTAAGGATTATCATGTTCGATACGGACATATGGGAACTGTAAAAATTGTAAAAGCATTGGAGGAGGAAGCCTTTATAAAAAATATAGTAAGGAAGGTAAACCAAAATATTAAAACGTGTATAATATGTCAAATGGTAAAGACCAATAACAAGAAAAAAGAGGGAACCATGATACCCATCACCTCAACAACAAAGTTAGAAAAAGTATTCCTCGATATATGTGGTCCATTCCCACGTAGTGGAGGGAGGCATAAATACAAGTTTATTGTAATCATGTTAGACCACTATACAAAATATACGAAATTATATGCAATAAACAGAGCTACTACTAAGAAAATACTAGAAATAATAAAAACTAAATATATAACGGAAGTGGGAAGACCATGCATGATAATAACTGACCATGGAACGCAGTTCAAAGGAAAGAAATGGCGGAACGAGTTACTAAAAGAGAATATAAAAACATATAAAACTTCCAAATACCACCCTAGTAGTAACCCTGCAGAAAGAGTGCTAAGGGAAGCTGGACGAATACTAAGAACTTATTGTCACAACAACCAAAAAGAATGGCAAAAGTATTTGGTTCTACCGAAGTATTTCTAAATATTAGTTACCACCAATTTACTGAAAACACCCCATACTTGATGATGTTTGGAAGAAAGCCCCACAGAGAGATACAAGACTTAATAAACTTCCCAGTCAACCCAGAAGACCCCTATAATGAAAACCAATGTTATAACCGTATTATGGAGAAAATAGAAAAACAAAGAGCAAGGTATTCACAAAACCAAATTAAAATAATAAAGTACCACAAGGGAGAGAGAGTACTAATCAAAAACAGGGAACTACCCAGTACACTTGAAGGAATAGCCAAAAAATTGCTATTATTATATGTTGGACCATATGTCATCACCAAGGACAATGGAAACAACACTTACGAGATAAGTAATATAACCACTAAAAAAGTAAAAGGAGTTTACAACCAAGCTTCAATAAAGAAGTTCTATGAAGAAAACTAAATAACTGTAGTACGCTCATCCAGAATAAGTGTGAATATCAAACACTTGAAGGAGAAGAGGTGAAGAATAACGAAGTGTCGAACAAAAAGGAGAAGGCTATAATATGGAATGGAAATGATAAAGACAATTATATAATAAGTCCACAACCGTGAGAATTGAATTGATACCAAAATAAACTTATATATAATAAAATGTACGGCCGTATGTCATCACGAAGGACAAGTAACTGTAAATAAAATACAGATGCCAAAATTCAAAAATTATGTGAGCACAACTTGCAACAACATTTCGATGACTTATGAGGCCTAAAATAAAAAATATAAAGCAAAGGAATGAGTTACATAAATTCCTACTAAGTGAAATCAGCTTACAATTTATTAAAAAGTATATGAAATAATTAAACAAAATGTACCAAAATAGGAATACACTACGAAAATTCCTATGATGTAAGAGAATTAACTTACAAAGAATGATCAAGAATGATTTTTAATACAAAACTGAAATATACAAAAATAAAATCAGACCAAAGACTGATAAGATAAATACCTGAAATTATAATGAATCAAAGGTATTCAAAAAAAAATAAAAAATCTAAACTGGTACAAAGAAAAAGAGAAGTTATGTATGAATCAAATATACAAGCTATGGCTAAAGCAAATTATTGCTAAATAACTGAAAAAAGAATACCGATGTCTAAGATAATTAAAATGATCACAATGAGCATTGAAAACCAAATAATGAAAAGTTAGATATGATGAAATTAACATATAAATAAATAAAAAACAATCAATTGTATGAGCAAATGATAGTATATAGCAAAGGTACAGCGGAAGGAAGAATGAGTAAAAGGCCAAAGTGATCTAAAACAAACCACAAGGTGGACAATCCCAAAGTATATTATTATTAATTGAAGTCACAAGTTGACAAAAAAGGTATTTATGATTGACTGTTGAAAAGCCCAGCAATCCAAATAAACTGAGCAGAGATGATGTGCCTCTGGTCTCAGAAAAATGAGTAGTAATTGGAGAAACCAGCTGCTAAAGTTAGGGAAAAAATTGTGTATAAGGAGAACACACCAATGGAAATAAAATAAAAAACAGATCCAAATAAAATGGAATGAATTCAGTAAGAAGAGAAATAAAGAATGGAGAAACAACCAAGAAAGAAAAGGAAAAAGATTATGTATAACTGATAATTTCATAAAAAACTATGCTAGTGTTTTATCAAAATGATCAATTTTGAAGGAGAGGCATTATGTTACGACACAAATAGCCAACCCAGTACCAGGGATAAAAAAAATTATATTTATAAATGTAAAAATACTTCTTATCAAATAAACTGATTGATTTAATTAAAATATAAGGAATATGACTCGACAAACGACGACTTTGACCTAACCCAAGTGATTGACCCAACAACAGGAAACAAATGAAGAAGGGAACCACACAAATAACCAACGAGAATAAGAAAGTAATAAACCCAAACCAAAAGGAAACAAGTTCATGGGTTTAAACGACCCCAAAATACCAGAGGAAAAGGATGGAAAAACCCAATGTATTAATCGAATAATGAAAATGAAGAAGGAGGGAGACAAGCAGAAGTAAAAACCAATAATGGTTCACAAAACAAGTAATAAAGCACTCAAGAAGAATATTGAAACCAAAACAATGGTTATCCGGAAAAAGGAAAGGTAACGGTTACTACCCATTAATAGACAAAATGACCTAGTGAAGAAACATTACTAAGGATTAAGGTGATAAAAGGACAACCTAAACCACAGATAAAATTGTTATTAGTTATTAAGTATTAATTGTCATTAGTATTAAGGATATGAAAGAGAAATAAGTATAGGGAACACCCACCAGAACACAAATAGTATAAACAGTGATACAGTGCAATAGTGTTGGTGTAAAAACCCCAAAGTGAAGTGTTACGCTAGTTAAATTATAATTAACAATAAATAATTTAAAAGTGAAGGTAAGATAAAAGTGGGAAATTAACAGTGAATAAATAGCTGGTGAAAAATAGTATTAAGTGTGAATTATAGAATAAGGTATGGTAAACACTAGAAGTGATGATGACTTTTTTAGTTAAGAAAAAATGTTCAATAGAGTTAAGTTTAATTATAGCCAGTAGTAAGTAAAAAGGGAGGATTCCAGAAAAGAATAAATTGAAGGTGTTAACATGGAGAGAATGTAAAAATTGTTTATTAAGAAATCAAAAACTAACAGACACCTAAGTTATAAGGGACTGTTATCAATTTAATAAAAAGTGATGTTGTTTATCACTACAAAAATAATATGTGTTGTAAACAAAAAATTAGCAAATAAGGATAAGTTGGAAGGAAGTGATGATATTTCTTAATCAAAATAATAACTCTGATAACTTATAAAAAATTGTTCATGTTAATGTTATGAATAGGATATGGCCGAATGAAATTTGCAGTCCACAAGCCTAATGTTATGTTTTAAAGATTGAAATAGAGAAAGCAATATTGAACAGTAAAAAACACACCAACAGACTCAAAATACAACACAACCAATAAAAATAACAAAGTAAAGCCCAATAGGCTGAAACAAAATGTGATTTGAATGAAATAAGTAAAATACTATAATGGCTACTCAGGCCTAGAAAAAAACATAACTGTCAGAACCAAACAACCAAAAATTATAACAAATTGAATAAGAATTTAGAAAATCTGAGGTGAGGAATCACCAAGAATAAATTGTAAATCATTTATAACACAAAATATTGTAATAGGCATTATTATACAAAAAGAAATGTAATTAACAAGCATTAACATAATTGTAAAAACTTAAAATCTGAAATTACCCAAGCTAGTGGGGTATCAAAATAATCTATGAACGAGAATAAATACTATAGTGACAATATTTAATAACCAGGAAGGAAGATGGAGGAATAACAGTAATCAGAAGATATACGAAGAATTCGAATTTTGATAACAATACATCATCTCAAAATCAACCAATCAGAATCATTCCGTTACTATGGAAACGGCGGTTGAAGAGGAGAATACCGTTGGTATTAACAAGAAGCGAAGCGTCATTAAGCCAATGCAGATGCAAATAGTTGGGAGAACGTTTTTTAGTGTAAATTAATGCAAACAGTTGTTAAAAGTTGCTGAACTTGATCGTTGGAGAAGCAGATGACCGTTGTAGCAGATAATTCAAGACCCAAGGCCAATTAAATAGAAAATATCCTTGAAAAAACTGTCAAGACCCATAACGAAACAGACGCTCAATCTTGTGAAGCCCAAAATTCATGAAAACGGAATGTATGCAGCCACATCCTACCCGATTAAAAAACGAAGGCACCTAGACACGTTGAGGTGTTAAGTACCATCCAATTATTTATTTTCCACCAACCCGAATCACTTTAAATAATTTTAAAAGGTAAATTTACCGCACTAAAGAAACAATATTTCTCTTTCATAGAATATTTGAGCAAATTAAAACTTAATAGAAACATGTTAACATTGATATAACCTAAGAATTAAACACGAACTTACAGAACACTTTTACGACACAACACAACAGATTGTAACAGCACACATTATTTTTTATGTACACTTAGATTAAGGTAATATATATTTTTATTGTAACCATTGGAGTTATTTAACTCATAGCCACAAGGATCCACGATTTAGGAAACCAAAAATAACTGTAATACGCTTAACGGAATAAGCAACGCAAGGTTAAATGGTTTCTAAATCACTTCGCCAAACCTGAAGGCAAGATCTCATGTAATCAGTCGGTGCGAATTTATAATTGTATTATTGTAAATGTGAATGTTTTCAGTTATCACCCATTAAAAAATATTTATTACAGGGAGTAACCGTCGTTATCATTTCATAGGGAGTGCTATATATCAATTACTTGTAGTTAAGAATAAATCGTAGCAGTAAACAGGTTGTCAGCCACACAGCAGAAGCGACGATTGGGACGGCCGTGCGAGCGGGAACTATTTGAATGCACCATCCCGCAACGCTGATAACTTGTTTAACCATAATTTTAGTTGTTTTGCAAAACGACTTGGCGCCACCCGGGATTATCACACCCCTATAAATAACAGGTAAGGTTACTGCCGTAGTATACAGGTGATTATATCTACGCTACGAACATCGCTAGCCACAACATTACTGTAACGACCCAGTGCGAGGCGAACGCACTCATCATACAAAACACATACAAATTTTACACATTTTGCAGGTACGAACCGATCTATTCGTTACAGTTTGACGAATACCAGGTGAGGCTTAGACGTAGACGGGACGACCGCTATTGATACGTTACAATATCCATTCAGTGGTTTCAGAGATATCGTGATCAGTGAGTCAGTCAGTGGTATTTGGCTTATATAGATATCTATATCTAGCCGGTTTATCCAGCGCTGCTCGGGTTCATAATTTATTCATAGGCTCATAGGCACCTATTCTTGTTCTAACGTTATATTACTTGTATATTGTATAATCTTCCTTATATTGTTACGTTCGCATTCTCACTGGAGGAATACTCTGTAGCGCACCTGTTTAAGAACATGTCATAAACTGTATTCTTATATTTGGAGAAGAATTCTGTTGCGCGTGATGCTCCTGCTCGATTTCTAACTCTGGGAGAGGGCGAACAGCTAATTTAGTTTTCAATAAAATGTCTACAGTACTTGCACGCGCTGCGTATTTACTGTCTTTTATAATTCATTGTGTTAATGTTGAAATAAGGCATTTGTTAAATTAGTGTCTCCTAAACTTATTCTAACAATACAATACCTCTATAGATTTCAGCTTATCAATTTTTAAATTCAAACTGACGCAAGTGCTTTTATATTGTCTGAACACTATGATCTCAATACATTTGCTATCAAATCTTTGTTTTTTATACTCGCTTATAACTTACTTCGATCTTAACTTATCCACTTTTAAATTCAAACTGAAACAACTCTGAATTCACACGCTATTAAGAAGTTTATTAAGATTCATACACCACCTTTGATATCATAACCTATATCTTTATTTATAAGAACCGTGGACTCTGGCCCCGCCGTCTTTCGCGGGATCCGACCTAAGACTCCCCGGGTTCCGTGGATGAACTCCGGGGAAGGCCCGTCGGACGACTCCCGCGCTATTTCCTACGCGGGAGACTTACACCGATGCTGTGGTAACCAGAATCTATTCTATTGGGTTGCCATAGTAACCATATCTAATAGTTTTTAAGACCCAAAGGACCCCCCAAAGGATCGTATCGAAAAAACACTTGGCCTATGTTGGTTCTCCCGTTGCGTAAAATATTTGTGCCAAGTTTGGTTGAAATCGGTCCAGTGGTTTAGGAGGAGATGTGGAAGACCCCAAAGGACCCCCCGAAGGATCGTATCGAAAAAACACCTACCCTATGTTGGTTCTCCCGTTGAGTAAAATATTTGTGCCAAGTTTGGTTGAAATCGGTCCAGTGGTTTAGGAGGAGATGTGGAAGACCCCAAAGGACCCCATCGAAAAAAACACCTATCCTATGTTGGTTCTCCCGTCGCTTAAAATATTTGTGCCAAGTTTGGTTGAAATTGGTCCAGTGGTTTAGGAGGAGATGTGGAAGACCCCAAAGAACCCCCAAAGCACCCCATCGAAAAAACACCTATCCTATGTTGGTTCTCCCGTTGCGTAAAATATGTGTGCCAAGTTTGGTTGAAATCGGTCCAGTGGTGTAGGAGGAGATGTGGAACATACGTACATAGATACATACATACAATAGAGGGGGTGGTTTGCCCCTTAGGAGTGAAAGTTTTTAAAACCGTTTCTTAGTGAGCACCTAAGACCTATGATGAAGCTATGTTCAAAGTTTCATTGATATCCATTCAGTAGTTTTTGCTCTACGTTGATTCTATGTCAGTTAGTCAGGCAAACTTTCCCCCCCCTTTTTCCCCCTTTAAAGGTCGAATTTCCAAAAATCCCTTCTTAGCGGATACCTCCATCACATAAGGAACCTACATGCCAAATTTCAAGTTTCTAGGTGTTACAGTTTCGGAGATTTCGTGATGAATCAGTGAGTCAGTGAGTCAGTGGTATTTCTCTTTTATATATATAGATTAATAACATAAAAATATTAATATATATGGAAACAGCTAAAGTCACTGTTTGTAAATTACAAATTTTATTGTTAGAGTTTGAAATATTTTAACTTACAGAATAGGCCGTCGTCTGCATTAAACGAAATGATGTTTTAATTAACTGTCTGATAGTATTAGGCGTTAAAACTTATATGTACTCTGTCTAACAGGATTAAACATTTAGGGAGTGCGCGTTTAAACGATATGTGATGTACCGCTTACTTAATTATGAGACATGGAACCCTATGCTACTCGCTAAAGTCGTTCAGCGTAATACTGATTTTCAGAATATTTCACTCAACAATTTGGTTTAATGTCCTGTTTTTTCTAATGTTATCCAATAGGTTTTGTTTTTTGTGCAAATATGCTCAAAAATAATGTTGTCAAAGCTATAAAATAGATTAAATATAACAGAAACAAGACAATGAACACAATTATAATTGCTTTACCTAATGAAATAACAGAAAACTATGACGTAATGATTTTAATTTTTGAACATTAAATATGATTCTTTTTAAAAGTCAAAATGAGGTTTTCATTATTTCTGCTTTTTTGCTTAATTTTGTTGTACTTTTTAATCTTTTCTGCAATTTTATTCAATTAATCTGCTAATATGTACTTGAACAACCTTTCTTTTGAATTTTTTTAAAATCGAAATCAAATTAGTAGAAATATATGCCAACTTATTTCTTAGACTTCTATGTTTAAAAATGTTTTAAAGGATCACTATTGATGAACCATCATCATTGTCCAATTTCTCAACAACTAATGTAACACTATAAAATTGTCTCTATAATGTAACACTACAGAAAGCCAAGTCCCCAGTGAGAGACAATGGGTGATGTTTAGGATAGGAAGGTTATGATTTTTGTTTTTGACATGATAAATTCTTGTAGAGGATTTACCAAATAAATACTTCCTTTCCATTTGATACTAAACGTAGTCCAAATTAGGATACAGGGATCGGATAGACTCAAACACTCTGTGTAGAACATACACTACGCTGCATAGGTAATAAAAAGCAATACATTATCGTACTCAATACCCTTTGGCCACAAAAGATGCATATTTTTGTTGAACAACTTAACGACTGTCATATGATCTGCTGCTAATATTTCTTTAGAAGTAATTGAAAATGAAAGTTCAGAAACCTTCGTCATTCGTAAGCACACCAAAAACATATTTCCCATTTTACTTTCTGTGGAGTCCTTAGTTTTATCAACGCTTACCTAAAGTTTCTCGTTTTCACACAAGACAGTTTGGAACATATTATTTTTCTTAAAGTAGACTCATCCGGAGGACCTAACTTTGTATACCCTAAATCACTAGAAAATTTCTAAGCGGTGCATTGTTTACTTTGAGTAGAAGAATATCTCCTGATATGAAAGCTTTGCACAAATCAGAATAAAATTAACGACACTTTGTAGGTCCCGAATGACCCCCGAGTGAGGAGGGGGAGGGTCCTGTTTCACCTAAAAGCATTTGGTTCAAAATAGAACGTGAAGCCGCAACTATATCTTTGTTGCCGCATAGTTGTTGCGTAACTTGGGATCGTTGATCCGATTTATGGATTTTCCACAAAGACTACCAATACAGTGTCTTTCCAACTAAACTGGATATATCTTGAAATGCTTTAACATATTTCTGTAACCAGGCACATGGACTACATTTCATCTTTGGCTTTCTGTCGAGAACTGTACACCAAGAACACTATTATGTAACACAAGAACTGATGTACCGCAACAAATTTGCTGGTTTAACGCTTGCAAAATGAACAACCGTCTCCCACCCATCACTGTGACTACATCACTGTTTACAAAAATTGTCAGGAGTATTAGTAAGTTGCCAGTTGTGTTACTTATACTTAGGGCCACTGAACTCTGTCAGTTTGAAATAGCCTCAGGGAGTATATCTATGAAGTGTTTTGTCTGACATCGTAGTTACGTGAGCAGAAATATAGATACTAGAAACGCATGTTTTACATACGGACGACTGGCACTTGACTGAGTAAACTATGAGATAGGCCTAATGATTCATTCTCTTGCAAAAGTGAAGGACGTATAAGTTACACCATTATTATGCAACACTGCGTACGGCACGTGGAGGTTATTCTCGATAAACATAATTCTGAAATGTTAACATTGTGTGTTATTAATCTATTTATGAAAAATATTTAATTTTTAACGTAAACATGAAAAATATATAATTATATTTAAAAATATTTATGTATCTAAAGTCCATTCCCTAGTAATCTCTTAATCTTCAGTTCCATATTATATTACACTGAATACACATAGTAATTATTTTTCAGGTAATAAGTTGCATTAGAATTCTAAAATTAAATTTTGTAATTAAAAACATCTACATTATTACAAAATCTTTATAATATTATGAATTAGAAAGAACTATTACCTTCATGATAATTTTCCATATACAGTATTTCAATATTGTTTTATTTCCGATCACTTATTATTTTAGACTTTGATTTTGAAGACAAAATTATTGGGTTCATAGTGAATAATGCTAGTTTTTAATTTACGTATTATTACTACCAACAGTGACTACATTCAATAACACATCACAATATAACCTTATGTTAATACAAATAAATGTACATAAATGCATATATGTTTACTAAATATAATTATTTCACTACCGATTCGGAAAACAAAGATTTTTATGGGTAAAAACGTAAAAATTTTACCTTATAGCCTTAACCGGTTTTCGCATTTAAAAAGCTTCTTCAGAGCCTATCTTGAACTCTCTATATCAAATTTTTTAGTAAGCACATGTTTATTAGTAAATTAATTAACCAATTGAGTTTAACTTTCCTGTACATAATATTTTTACCTTTCATGTATTCTTGCAAACTCGTGGTATGCTGTTTATATGTTTGTATGTCACAAAAAATGAATTTGTTGTTTTCTGTCTTTGTCTGTTGTTTGTTTTTGTGTAGGAGTTTATTGACTATTGTTCAACCATATCCGTTGCATTATGCTAGATATTTTATCGTGCTTAGTTTTTCTTTGTAGTTTTTTATCTAGTGGGATGTTGTTAAGTCTATGTATCATAGTGTATCATGTCCATTAAACATATACATACGTTTATAAACAAAAAACTTCCACCTACAATTGTTCAAGTTTTATATATATATATATTTTGTAATATAACGGTGATTGAGTGGGTATAATAAAATAAATAAAAGGTTGATGTATGTAGATTGTGCTCTCCTGTAAGTCCCACTGGTTGTGCTAGCTGATTTTGTAATAAAACGATATTGCAAAATATAGCTTAATTTATAATATGTGTAGTACGCAGCTAATATCTTCTTGTCTTCTAAGCTCTCACTGCTGGTCTTCACTTTGGTAATATATAATTGTAATTGTAATGGTGTTCTGGTATAATATTACCCAGATTGACTTTTATGGTGCGTAGGTGTAGTAATGACGTTCCGCTCCGGGAGACGTCGATTTGGTAATGTTCCTAAATAATGCTGTTATCAAATGTTCTTGGTGTATGTTGTTGTAGCAATTTGAAATGTGATATAATTTTATAATTCTGAAATAATTGTTTTCGAGGTGTTTATATTCTTAAAATTTAGTAATAAATTGAGATTATTGATTGTAATTATAAATAGTATGGTATGGTGTGTCTTCTAGTAATGATCTTCCCTTCGTTAAATTTATTAAAAAGACAATCCCCTTTGAATTAGGCGCGAACAGCTCTCTTCTTCTTCCTCTTGAAAGGTTGTAATTCGCATATATTGCCTTTAAAGGTTGTCGAGTTTTCTTTATTAATTAATGGTTATATTCCTTTATTAAAGAAATCAAATTCAATTCACTGAATAACAAGCGTTTATTCAACAAAATAATGAATTTGCTTAATTGAAAACAATGTTATAATGCCGTATCGACTCACTCAGGTCCGGTCGATCTATGACTTTTATATTGGTATTATACACATATAGGTTCTTTTAACGGTTATTTATAAAAAAACCAGAGAAGGTCAGGGTCAGAAAGTATAACACTTACAATGCTGAAAATGTATTAAAATTAAACAATAGAATGGTAATTAGTAATAATAAAAGTTTATATATAATTTTTATTCACCACAGTTCAGCAAACAGTCGACTGGTTGTGTTGATGAGATCAGTCAAAGTGGCCGTCTGGCGCATGCGTGGATTTCACCTTCTAACATTGACAAAGTACTTGTGGAATAAATATGTTCCTTCTGCGATTAAATCCTCTTCGTACTCGTTTAATCTCTTCTTGGGTATAGTTTAATGTCACTGGAGTAAGATGGAAAAGTCACTGGGTGTAAAAATGTTGTTAAATAAGTAGATCAATTGGTGTTTATGTGTGTCCGTTTAACCTCGAATATTCACTTGGTATTTGGTGTGATTCCAGTGTTATTTCGTTTAAATAGTGATATGTGATGCTGTTTATAGGTGTTATGTAGTTCATAGGGCAACTTCACCACTTCACAATGATTAGAATAGTTTAAAATTTAATTTTTACACAAAAACTGATTCCGAACTTTAGTTATACGTAATCGCCATTAAGGTTGGGTTTTATAAAATATTCACGTAAAGTGTGCTCTTCAATGTATAATAATGAACTGCCTGGATTTCCTTCGTCATCCGAAACGTCTTAGCCAATTTAATATTAAAAAGACATTGTTTAAAATTGCCATAACTTCCGACACACTTTAATTTCGTGCACTATGCTTATAAAGTAAATTCGTTATTACTTAACTGTTTGAAATATAAAATACATATTCGTTTTCACTATTCTATTCTACTTATTTTGATAGTAATTAAGTTAGTATTACAAAGTTTTATCTGAAAATTATTTCTTATAATTTTTTGGGAGGTAGGCCTAAAATTATACTTCCCTGTCTTCTATGTAAATAATAGCCATTTTAACTAATATAATTATTATTCTATGAAATCTGAAATTTGTATAATTATCAATTCTCACTTATTTTATTGCAATTTAGTATATTAATGATGGTTTTTTCATATAATTCAGTTGTATATGATTCCCCTTCTGATAAAGTTAGTGAACCTATTTCAGTTTCAAATGGTATTTCATTATACAAATAAATAATTTTACTCATAGAATGACCATATCTTTAGAAAGCCTTATTTAAATAGTATTTAATATGTTGGGTGTATCTTGCCTAAATATTGTCAGTTTGACTGGTTTATAAGATTAGGTTTATTAATTATTCTGCATTTTAACTTTATTATATTGCCTAGATTTGAATTGTGGCTATTTGCAGAATGTTTTACTAATGTAATTATTTTATTTCCTTCTCTGACTTCTGACTCTGATATATTTGATTAAAAATTAGTTCTCTGATCTGGCATAACAGTAATTATAGATTATACAATTAAAATATAACACCCAGATATATAAAACTGGTGTTCTTAATAACATTGTTTTGGTATATCACCTAATAACATAATAAAAAGTATTTCTACAACATTGGAATGTTATCTAATTTTAGATAATGCATTCCTAAATTAACATGAACAATAAAATAACAATTATAATACTAATATTTCTTATGACTAACCCTTACTTATCTAAATGCTATATTTAATTAGAACCCCACATTTGGATCCATATATAATTGTTAATACCTTCTACTACTCCATCATAAACAGTTAGTTCTGTAATTCCCCATTTTATAAGATTTATGCCCCCTCTTAAAGTATAACCCTGGCTATCTAAGTTATATTCCATTCTATGGAATGTTCATACAGTTTTAGTAGCTTTTTATTAGTAAAATTACTACTTCATTATCAAAGTAGGCACTGTTCACAAAACTTAAAGTTTGTTACTTTGTACTGCTACTCATGCACCTTTCTTAAAGTTTATTAGTTATAATTTGATCACTTACACCTTTCCATGGTAAATTATTACTATATTTACTAGTCTTTTTCTAGTTTTTAATATGAAATATTCAACCATGGGGGAACTGTGAAGATTTGTTTATGCACATTACACAATAACTTTTTGAATGCACTAATATTTACTACAGCTAACACTTTTAGTTTTTTGTCAGTTTTACAGTGATATGGTTTTTTATTGTGTTATACTTTCTTTTTTGGGCATTCATTGATTTTGGGGTTTTTTGGGGGTTCTTTCCCTATGGAGTTTTTGTTTTATATGGGTCGTCTTAATTATTCTTCTTTCTTCTTGAGTTTGGTTATTCTTCCTTCTTCTGTAGTTTTGGATTATCCTTCCTTCTTCCTTCTTCTGTAGTTCTTATTTTTATTATTCTTCCTTCTTCTTTGAGTTTGGTTCTTCTTTATTCTTCCTTCTTCCTTCTTCAGTAGTAGTAGTTTTAATTAGTCTTCCTTCTTCTTTCTTCAGTAGATTTAGTTTGTTCTTCTTTCTTCAGTAACAGTAGTTTTAATTATTCTTCTTTCTTCTGTCTTCTGTATCTTTGATTGTTCTTCTTTCTTCATTCTTCAGTAGTAGTAGTTTTAACTAGTTCTTCTTTCTTCATTAGATTTCGTTTGTTCTTCTTTCTTCTTTGAGTTTTAATTGTTCTTCCTTCTTCAGTAATAGTAGTTTTAATTAGTTCTTCTTTCTTCAGTAATAGTAGTTTTAATTATTCTTCTTTCTTCTGTCTTCTGTATCTTTGATTGTTCTTCTTTCTTCATTCTTCAGTAGTAGTAGTTTTAACTAGTTCTTCTTTCTTCATTAGATTTAGTTTGTTCTTCTTTCTTCTTTGAGTTTTAATTGTTCTTCCTTCTTCAGTAATAGTAGTTTTAATTAGTTCTTCTTTCTTCAGTAATAGTAGTTTTAATTATTCTTCTTTCTTCTGTCTTCTGTATCTTTGATTGTTCTTCTTTCTTCCTTCTTCAGTAATAGTAGTTTTAATTATTCTTCTTTCTTCTGTCTTCTGTATCTTTGATTGTTCTTCTTTCTTCAGTAATAGTAGTTTTAATTATTCTTCTTTCTTCTGTCTTCTGTATCTTTGATTGTTCTTCTTTCTTCAGTAATAGTAGTTTTAATTATTCTTCTTTCTTCTTTCTTCTGTCTTCTGTATCTTTGATTGTTCTTCTTTCTTCATTCTTCAGTAGTAGTAGTTTTAACTAGTTCTTCTTTCTTCATTAGATTTAGTTTGTTCTTCTTTCTTCTTTGAGTTTTAATTGTTCTTCCTTCTTCTTTAGCTTTGATTGTTCTTCCTTCTTCAGTAATAGTAGTTTTAATTATTCTTCTTTCTTCTGTCTTCTGTATCTTTGATCGTTCTTCTGTCTTCATTCTTCAGTAATAGTAGTTTTAATTATTCTTCTTTCTTCTGTCTTCTGTATCTTTGATTGTTCTTCTTTCTTCGTTCTTCAGTAATAGTAGTTCTAATTATTCTTCTTTCTTCTGTCTTCAGTATCTTTGATTGTTCTTCTTTCTTCAGTAATAGTAGTTTTAATTATTCTTCTTTCTTCTGTCTTCTGTATCTTTGATTGTTCTTCTTTCTTCATTCTTCAGTAATAGTAGTTTTAATTAGTTCTTCTTTCTTCAGTAATAGTAGTTTTAATTATTCTTCTTTCTTCTGTCTTCAGTAGCTTTGATTGTTCTTCTGTCTTCTTTGAGTTTTGATTAGTTTTGTTTCTTCTGTCTTCAGTAGCTTTGTTTTTTCTGGTCTGGTTTCTTTGACGGGGTATATTAATTGCCTGCTTCTATCTTACCTGGGTAATTTTGTTATTATTATTTTTAGTCTTCTGGGTTTTTAAATTTGTATTATATTATATTATTTGCAGAATTTTTCTTTATTTAACCTTTCTTGTGAATATATTATTAAACAGTGCATTTTAATTAATTCTCATCTGGATATTCCATATCTTAGAGCTTTATTAATGATCATTGAGTAATGTATTTGTGTGGATTATCTGTCATGCTACAGATTGCTCTCTTCCAGAAGTGATTAGTTCAGATCATACTTAGTTTGTCTGAAGTAATTGCTTATGACATTATATTATAAATTATATTTCTTTACTTCCTTCACATTTCTAAAAAATTTTTTCTCCCATATTTTTGAGCTTATCTATATTTCATTATTAACTGGATTCTTACTGATAGTAATAGTCATCTGAGGTTCGTTATTTTTATTTTTCCATTTTCTTCTTAACTCGTTTCTTTATCCTTGGGATATTTATTCCCTAAAATTCCCTAACACGTTAGCTGGGGCAGTGTCCAGAGGGGCTCTGTAGGCATCTCACTCTGCTGGCCATACTACGTCATTTATTGATTACAGAGGTAAATCATCTCTGACCAATACATAATAATACTGCTGGACTTATCTCAGACAGTCATTAATAAAATTATATAAGAATAGTCCACCTTATGACTATTAAAAAAAATTAAATATCTTTGGATATTTCACTTCGTATACGAACAGATCTATTAATATTTCTATCTTAGTGAATCTCTATCTCAGTTATTTTTCTCAATGGTTAGCTCTGCTGGCATTTTATTTCTCCTTGTGATTGGAAGCTGGTATAATATAATCATCACTTATTATTCAGTGTAAAGTTTTTAATTCTCTGTCATTTTTTGACTGTTATCACAATCTCCTTCTGGTCATTGGTAGCATATATTTTGTATTATATTTTTGTTCCTTTCTTAATTCTTGTGAATCGTTCCACTAGTATTATGTTTTTTCAATTACTCTTTTAATTGTCTTTTTAATAACTGACATTTATTGTATGATCATCTTTTTCATATGGATTTATTTATATATAGTTTTTCCTTTCTTTTTCAAAATTTTATTTTGCTCTTGCTTTTTCTCCAAATGCACTCTTTAATTATTAATGCCATATGTTTAATATCTCTGTTTATTTGACATAAAATTCTCATTAATTTCACTTCACAATAAGTTTATTCATTTAAATTGTATCAGTGGTTTGTACTGCCATTTCTTTATTCTTGAAAGTTTTTCAGAATTGGTTCCATATATAATTTTTTTGTAATGTTTTATCCAAATTACCTTTCTTCTTGTTCATTTCTAAAGTAGTTTTAAGATAAGGTTGTAAGTTGTTCTTACTTCTTCTGAATTTTGTGGTTTAATTCAAAATTCATTTTCTTCTTTTTATTTTCCATAAAGTTTTTTCATAAATATTTGGTAGTAAGTAGACATTACTTCATTTTTGAATTTTGAGATTTAATTCAAAATTCATTTTCTCTTTGATTCATAAATTGTTTTCTAAATGGTAGGCAGTAAGTAGTCATTACTTCATTTTTGAATTTAGTGGTTTAATTCAAAATTTATTTTCTCTTGTCCATAAATTGTTTTCTAAATAATAGGTAGTAAGTAGTCATTACTTCATTTTTGAATTTTTAGATTAATATTATTTCTTCCATACATTCAATTACTCATAATATTTTTTCATAAATATGGTTAACATATCATATTATTACCCTAAATATGGTATTAGCTCTCTTCTTTTCTTTATTTCAAATGTACTTCTTATAATTATTTTTCTTTTATATACCCAGGTTGAAGATTTTTATTAGGTTGGACAGTTGCTCATAATTTCTTTTTCTTTGACGTAGTTTTTTGCCGTTGCCGGTTATCATAACATCAGTCCCTTTTTATGGAGGTGTATGGTATTAGACTTAACCGTAGTCTGTCACTTCATTTGCTCTCATTGTCCGGATGACCATAGTCTTCATCATCGTTCCGGTACTAGTGATATCTCTGGCCTTTGTCTTGTATTTCATTTTCCTAGCTGCTATTCCTTTGTTGGCTGCTAAGCTTATTCGGCTCCCTCTATCATAGTGTTTTATATACCAGTACGTCTCTGGTCCATCAATGATCAATGATACCATTGACAATCTACCATATATCTCCATCCCTGTTGTATTCCATTTACCTCTGATCACTTCCCCGTGGTAAACTACTGTCTGCTGGTAAACCATTTCTGAGATTACCATCAATCTATTTCCATAATTTCTGGAACTCACGATTTCTTCATTGTTGGTAATAGGGATATTATCATTATCAAATAAACCATGGTTCATCATTTCCATTTCTTCCCTTGTTTTCATTAATTTCTTTGGATGTCTTCTTTTCATTCTCTTTTGTTTCACTTCCATATCCTTAGTATTTTCTTTCTTCCCGTTCGTTTTCTTTTCAGGTAACACTATCACTGGCTCCATTGTTTTATTGTTTGGTATTTCCTTTCGTTCTGGTTTGCTGTTGTCCAGTGTCTTATCCAATTCTTCATCCAAGGATGTGACGTTTTTATCTATTTCACTCAAACCTTCCTTCAAGATTTGTCTGTATTCTTTTCTATCCCTTCTTTCCTCTTCCCTGTCTTCTTTCATTTCCTTATGCCATCGTCGGTTATCCTCCCTTATTTCTTCTCTTAACCGTTGGTAGTCCTCTCTTAACTCTTTCCTTAACTGTTGATGATCACTTTCGATTTTCTTATTGGTTTCTTCCATCTTTTCTTCCAAATTCTTCTTATTTTCTTCCATTTTCTTTTCCACCTTTTTACTGGTTTCCTCAATTCTCTTATTGGTCCTTTCGATTTTACGGCCCAATTCTTCCTTTGTTTCTTGGTTGTCCTTCTTCAATTCTTCCCTTAAAGATTGGTTATCATTCTTCAAATCTTCTAATCTTTTATTATTTTCTTCTGTAGTAGAATCCATTTTCTTACTTAATTCTTCCTTGGTTGCTTGGTTGTCCTTCTTCAATTCTTCTTTTAACGATTGGTTATCATTCTTCAACTCTTCTTTTGTTGCTTGGTTGTCCTTCTTCAAGTTTTCTTCCATCTTCTTGCTGTTTTCTTCCATCTTCTCCATCATTATCCTGAACATCTCCTGCATGTTACTATTCTCTTCTCGTGGTCGATTCTCAGGTTGTCTTATTCGTTCCTCCCGGGCATCGATTTCCCCTGTTTGTGTGTGCGCTTCGGGTTGTTCCTCTAGTGGTGCTGGTTTTTTACGTTCCACCCGTTCTAATATCCTTTCCACGTCCTCCACTGGGGTCGCCTCCTTATCCTCCATATCGAGTTCTTTCTCGGCATCCGCCGCTCTCTTCTTTGATGTGGCACGACGCATTATTTTCCCTGATTCCCTGGATGGGTAACCGCTGCCAAGCTGAATTAGGAGTTGGGTAAGTAATTACAGTAATTTCAACCCCTAATTACAGCCCTTTAGTTGGACGCCAATTTTGTAACATATTTGTGATATTACAAATTATAATTAAATTTATAAAGTGTTGCTTGTTCTGGTATTCTGCGGTAATCGAGCCCCACGTTGGGCGCCAATTTTGTAATATAACGATGATTGAGTGTGTATAATAAAATAAATAAAAGGTTGATGTATGTAGATTGTGCTCTCCTGTAAGTCCCACTGGTTGTGCTAGCTGATTTTGTAATAAAACGATATTGCAAAATATAGCTTAATTTATAATATGTGTAGTACGTAGCTAATATCTTCTTGTCTTCTAAGCTCTCACTGCTGGTCTTCACTTTGGTAATATATAATTGTAATTGTAATGGTGTTCTGGTATAATATTACCCAGATTGACTTTTATGGTGCGTAGGTGTAGTAATGACGTTCCGCTCCGGGAGACGTCGATTTGGTAATGTTCCTAAATAATGCTGTTATCAAATGTTCTTGGTGTATGTTGTTGTAGCAATTTGAAATGTGATATAATTTTATAATTCTGAAATAATTGTTTTCGAGGTGTTTATATTCTTAAAATTTAGTAATAAATTGAGATTATTGATTGTAATTATAAATAGTATGGTATGGTGTGTCTTCTAGTAATGATCTTCCCTTCGTTAAATTTATTAAAAAGACAATCCCCTTTGAATTAGGCGCGAACAGCTCTCTTCTTCTTCCTCTTGAAAGGTTGTAATTCGCATATATTGCCTTTAAAGGTTGTCGAGTTTTCTTTATTAATTAATGGTTATATTCCTTTATTAAAGAAATCAAATTCAATTCACTGAATAACAAGCGTTTATTCAACAAAATAATGAATTTGCTTAATTGAAAACGATGTTATAATGCCGTATCGACTCACTCAGGTCCGGTCGATCTATGACTTTTATATTGGTATTATACACATATAGGTTCTTTTAACGGTTATTTATAAAAAAACCAGAGAAGGTCAGGGTCAGAAAGTATAACACTTACAATGCTGAAAATGTATTAAAATTAAACAATAGAATGGTAATTAGTAATAATAAAAGTTTATATATAATTTCTATTCACCACAGTTCAGCAAACAGTCGACTGGTTGTGTTGATGAGATCAGTCAAAGTGGCCGTCTGGCGCATGCGTGGATTTCACCTTCTAACATTGACAAAGTACTTGTGGAATAAATATGTTCCTTCTGCGATTAAATCCTCTTCGTACTCGTTTAATCTCTTCTTGGGTATAGTTTAATGTCACTGGAGTAAGATGGAAAAGTCACTGGGTGTAAAAATGTTGTTAAATAAGTAGATCAATTGGTGTTTATGTGTGTCCGTTTAACCTCGAATATTCACTTGGTATTTGGTGTGATTCCAGTGTTATTTCGTTTAAATAGTGATATGTGATGCTGTTTATAGGTGTTATGTAGTTCATAGGGCAACTTCACCACTTCACAATGATTAGAATAGTTTAAAATTTAATTTTTACACAAAAACTGATTCCGAACTTTAGTTATACGTAATCGCCATTAAGGTTGGGTTTTATAAAATATTCACGTAAAGTGTGCTCTTCAATGTATAATAATGAACTGCCTGGATTTCCTTCGTCATCCGAAACGTCTTAGCCAATTTAATATTAAAAAGACATTGTTTAAAATTGCCATAACTTCCGACACACTTTAATTTCGTGCACTATGCTTATAAAGTAAATTCGTTATTACTTAACTGTTTGAAATATAAAATACATATTCGTTTTCACTATTCTATTCTACTTATTTTGATAGTAATTAAGTTAGTATTACAAAGTTTTATCTGAAAATTATTTCTTATAATTTTTTGGGAGGTAGGCCTAAAATTATACTTCCCTGTCTTCTATGTAAATAATAGCCATTTTAACTAATATAATTATTATTCTATGAAATCTGAAATTTGTATAATTATCAATTCTCACTTATTTTATTGCAATTTAGTATATTAATGATGGTTTTTTCATATAATTCAGTTGTATATGATTCCCCTTCTGATAAAGTTAGTGAACCTATTTCAGTTTCAAATGGTATTTCATTATACAAATAAATAATTTTACTCATAGAATGACCATATCTTTAGAAAGCCTTATTTAAATAGTATTTAATATGTTGGGTGTATCTTGCCTAAATATTGTCAGTTTGACTGGTTTATAAGATTAGGTTTATTAATTATTCTGCATTTTAACTTTATTATATTGCCTAGATTTGAATTGTGGCTATTTGCAGAATGTTTTACTAATGTAATTATTTTATTTCCTTCTCTGACTTCTGACTCTGATATATTTGATTAAAAATTAGTTCTCTGATCTGGCATAACAGTAATTATAGATTATACAATTAAAATATAACACCCAGATATATAAAACTGGTGTTCTTAATAACATTGTTTTGGTATATCACCTAATAACATAATAAAAAGTATTTCTACAACATTGGAATGTTATCTAATTTTAGATAATGCATTCCTAAATTAACATGAACAATAAAATAACAATTATAATACTAATATTTCTTATGACTAACCCTTACTTATCTAAATGCTATATTTAATTAGAACCCCACATTTGGATCCATATATAATTGTTAATACCTTCTACTACTCCATCATAAACAGTTAGTTCTGTAATTCCCCATTTTATAAGATTTATGCCCCCTCTTAAAGTATAACCCTGGCTATCTAAGTTATATTCCATTCTATGGAATGTTCATACAGTTTTAGTAGCTTTTTATTAGTAAAATTACTACTTCATTATCAAAGTAGGCACTGTTCACAAAACTTAAAGTTTGTTACTTTGTACTGCTACTCATGCACCTTTCTTAAAGTTTATTAGTTATAATTTGATCACTTACACCTTTCCATGGTAAATTATTACTATATTTACTAGTCTTTTTCTAGTTTTTAATATGAAATATTCAACCATGGGGGAACTGTGAAGATTTGTTTATGCACATTACACAATAACTTTTTGAATGCACTAATATTTACTACAGCTAACACTTTTAGTTTTTTGTCAGTTTTACAGTGATATGGTTTTTTATTGTGTTATACTTTCTTTTTTGGGCATTCATTGATTTTGGGGTTTTTTGGGGGTTCTTTCCCTATGGAGTTTTTGTTTTATATGGGTCGTCTTAATTATTCTTCTTTCTTCTTGAGTTTGGTTATTCTTCCTTCTTCTGTAGTTTTGGATTATCCTTCCTTCTTCCTTCTTCTGTAGTTCTTATTTTTATTATTCTTCCTTCTTCTTTGAGTTTGGTTTTTCTTTATTCTTCCTTCTTCCTTCTTCAGTAGTAGTAGTTTTAATTAGTCTTCCTTCTTCTTTCTTCAGTAGATTTAGTTTGTTCTTCTTTCTTCAGTAACAGTAGTTTTAATTATTCTTCTTTCTTCTGTCTTCTGTATCTTTGATTGTTCTTCTTTCTTCATTCTTCAGTAGTAGTAGTTTTAACTAGTTCTTCTTTCTTCATTAGATTTCGTTTGTTCTTCTTTCTTCTTTGAGTTTTAATTGTTCTTCCTTCTTCAGTAATAGTAGTTTTAATTAGTTCTTCTTTCTTCAGTAATAGTAGTTTTAATTATTCTTCTTTCTTCTGTCTTCTGTATCTTTGATTGTTCTTCTTTCTTCATTCTTCAGTAGTAGTAGTTTTAACTAGTTCTTCTTTCTTCATTAGATTTAGTTTGTTCTTCTTTCTTCTTTGAGTTTTAATTGTTCTTCCTTCTTCAGTAATAGTAGTTTTAATTAGTTCTTCTTTCTTCAGTAATAGTAGTTTTAATTATTCTTCTTTCTTCTGTCTTCTGTATCTTTGATTGTTCTTCTTTCTTCCTTCTTCAGTAATAGTAGTTTTAATTATTCTTCTTTCTTCTGTCTTCTGTATCTTTGATTGTTCTTCTTTCTTCAGTAATAGTAGTTTTAATTATTCTTCTTTCTTCTGTCTTCTGTATCTTTGATTGTTCTTCTTTCTTCAGTAATAGTAGTTTTAATTATTCTTCTTTCTTCTGTCTTCTGTATCTTTGATTGTTCTTCTTTCTTCAGTAATAGTAGTTTTAATTATTCTTCTTTCTTCTTTCTTCTGTCTTCTGTATCTTTGATTGTTCTTCTTTCTTCATTCTTCAGTAGTAGTAGTTTTAACTAGTTCTTCTTTCTTCATTAGATTTAGTTTGTTCTTCTTTCTTCTTTGAGTTTTAATTGTTCTTCCTTCTTCTTTAGCTTTGATTGTTCTTCCTTCTTCAGTAATAGTAGTTTTAATTATTCTTCTTTCTTCTGTCTTCTGTATCTTTGATCGTTCTTCTGTCTTCATTCTTCAGTAATAGTAGTTTTAATTATTCTTCTTTCTTCTGTCTTCTGTATCTTTGATTGTTCTTCTTTCTTCGTTCTTCAGTAATAGTAGTTCTAATTATTCTTCTTTCTTCTGTCTTCAGTATCTTTGATTGTTCTTCTTTCTTCAGTAATAGTAGTTTTAATTATTCTTCTTTCTTCTGTCTTCTGTATCTTTGATTGTTCTTCTTTCTTCATTCTTCAGTAATAGTAGTTTTAATTAGTTCTTCTTTCTTCAGTAATAGTAGTTTTAATTATTCTTCTTTCTTCTGTCTTCAGTAGCTTTGATTGTTCTTCTGTCTTCTTTGAGTTTTGATTAGTTTTGTTTCTTCTGTCTTCAGTAGCTTTGTTTTTTCTGGTCTGGTTTCTTTGACGGGGTATATTAATTGCCTGCTTCTATCTTACCTGGGTAATTTTGTTATTATTATTTTTAGTCTTCTGGGTTTTTAAATTTGTATTATATTATATTATTTGCAGAATTTTTCTTTATTTAACCTTTCTTGTGAATATATTATTAAACAGTGCATTTTAATTAATTCTCATCTGGATATTCCATATCTTAGAGCTTTATTAATGATCATTGAGTAATGTATTTGTGTGGATTATCTGTCATGCTACAGATTGCTCTCTTCCAGAAGTGATTAGTTCAGATCATACTTAGTTTGTCTGAAGTAATTGCTTATGACATTATATTATAAATTATATTTCTTTACTTCCTTCACATTTCTAAAAAATTTTTTCTCCCATATTTTTGAGCTTATCTATATTTCATTATTAACTGGATTCTTACTGATAGTAATAGTCATCTGAGGTTCGTTATTTTTATTTTTCCATTTTCTTCTTAACTCGTTTCTTTATCCTTGGGATATTTATTCCCTAAAATTCCCTAACACGTTAGCTGGGGCAGTGTCCAGAGGGGCTCTGTAGGCATCTCACTCTGCTGGCCATACTACGTCATTTATTGATTACAGAGGTAAATCATCTCTGACCAATACATAATAATACTGCTGGACTTATCTCAGACAGTCATTAATAAAATTATATAAGAATAGTCCACCTTATGACTATTAAAAAAAATTAAATATCTTTGGATATTTCACTTCGTATACGAACAGATCTATTAATATTTCTATCTTAGTGAATCTCTATCTCAGTTATTTTTCTCAATGGTTAGCTCTGCTGGCATTTTATTTCTCCTTGTGATTGGAAGCTGGTATAATATAATCATCACTTATTATACAGTGTAAAGTTTTTAATTCTCTGTCATTTTTTGACTGTTATCACAATCTCCTTCTGGTCATTGGTAGCATATATTTTGTATTATATTTTTGTTCCTTTCTTAATTCTTGTGAATCGTTCCACTAGTATTATGTTTTTTCAATTACTCTTTTAATTGTCTTTTTAATAACTGACATTTATTGTATGATCATCTTTTTCATATGGATTTATTTATATATAGTTTTTCCTTTCTTTTTCAAAATTTTATTTTGCTCTTGCTTTTTCTCCAAATGCACTCTTTAATTATTAATGCCATATGTTTAATATCTCTGTTTATTTGACATAAAATTCTCATTAATTTCACTTCACAATAAGTTTATTCATTTAAATTGTATCAGTGGTTTGTACTGCCATTTCTTTATTCTTGAAAGTTTTTCAGAATTGGTTCCATATATAATTTTTTTGTAATGTTTTATCCAAATTACCTTTCTTCTTGTTCATTTCTAAAGTAGTTTTAAGATAAGGTTGTAAGTTGTTCTTACTTCTTCTGAATTTTGTGGTTTAATTCAAAATTCATTTTCTTCTTTTTATTTTCCATAAAGTTTTTTCATAAATATTTGGTAGTAAGTAGACATTACTTCATTTTTGAATTTTGAGATTTAATTCAAAATTCATTTTCTCTTTGATTCATAAATTGTTTTCTAAATGGTAGGCAGTAAGTAGTCATTACTTCATTTTTGAATTTAGTGGTTTAATTCAAAATTCATTTTCTCTTGTCCATAAATTGTTTTCTAAATAATAGGTAGTAAGTAGTCATTACTTCATTTTTGAATTTTTAGATTAATATTATTTCTTCCATACATTCAATTACTCATAATATTTTTTCATAAATATGGTTAACATATCATATTATTACCCTAAATATGGTATTAGCTCTCTTCTTTTCTTTATTTCAAATGTACTTCTTATAATTATTTTTCTTTTATATACCCAGGTTGAAGATTTTTATTAGGTTGGACAGTTGCTCATAATTTCTTTTTCTTTGACGTAGTTTTTTGCCGTTGCCGGTTATCATAACATCAGTCCCTTTTTATGGAGGTGTATGGTATTAGACTTAACCGTAGTCTGTCACTTCATTTGCTCTCATTGTCCGGATGACCATAGTCTTCATCATCGTTCCGGTACTAGTGATATCTCTGGCCTTTGTCTTGTATTTCATTTTCCTAGCTGCTATTCCTTTGTTGGCTGCTAAGCTTATTCGGCTCCCTCTATCATAGTGTTTTATATACCAGTACGTCTCTGGTCCATCAATGATCAATGATACCATTGACAATCTACCATATATCTCCATCCCTGTTGTATTCCATTTACCTCTGATCACTTCCCCGTGGTAAACTACTGTCTGCTGGTAAACCATTTCTGAGATTACCATCAATCTATTTCCATAATTTCTGGAACTCACGATTTCTTCATTGTTGGTAATAGGGATATTATCATTATCAAATAAACCATGGTTCATCATTTCCATTTCTTCCCTTGTTTTCATTAATTTCTTTGGATGTCTTCTTTTCATTCTCTTTTGTTTCACTTCCATATCCTTAGTATTTTCTTTCTTCCCGTTCGTTTTCTTTTCAGGTAACACTATCACTGGCTCCATTGTTTTATTGTTTGGTATTTCCTTTCGTTCTGGTTTGCTGTTGTCCAGTGTCTTATCCAATTCTTCATCCAAGGATGTGACGTTTTTATCTATTTCACTCAAACCTTCCTTCAAGATTTGTCTGTATTCTTTTCTATCCCTTCTTTCCTCTTCCCTGTCTTCTTTCATTTCCTTATGCCATCGTCGGTTATCCTCCCTTATTTCTTCTCTTAACCGTTGGTAGTCCTCTCTTAACTCTTTCCTTAACTGTTGATGATCACTTTCGATTTTCTTATTGGTTTCTTCCATCTTTTCTTCCAAATTCTTCTTATTTTCTTCCATTTTCTTTTCCACCTTTTTACTGGTTTCCTCAATTCTCTTATTGGTCCTTTCGATTTTACGGCCCAATTCTTCCTTTGTTTCTTGGTTGTCCTTCTTCAATTCTTCCCTTAAAGATTGGTTATCATTCTTCAAATCTTCTAATCTTTTATTATTTTCTTCTGTAGTAGAATCCATTTTCTTACTTAATTCTTCCTTGGTTGCTTGGTTGTCCTTCTTCAATTCTTCTTTTAACGATTGGTTATCATTCTTCAACTCTTCTTTTGTTGCTTGGTTGTCCTTCTTCAAGTTTTCTTCCATCTTCTTGCTGTTTTCTTCCATCTTCTTGCTGTTTTCTTCCATCTTCTCCATCATTATCCTGAACATCTCCTGCATGTTACTATTCTCTTCTCGTGGTCGATTCTCGGGTTGTCTTATTCGTTCCTCCCGGACATCGATTTCCCCTGTTTGTGTGTGCGCTTCGGGTTGTTCCTCTAGTGGTGCTGGTTTTTTACGTTCCACCCGTTCTAATATCCTTTCCACGTCCTCCACTGGGGTCGCCTCCTTATCCTCCATATCGAGTTCTTTCTCGGCCTCCGCCGCTCTCTTCTTTGATGTGGCACGACGCATTATTTTCCCTGATTCCCTGGCTGGGTAACCGCTGCCAAGCTGAATTAGGAGTTGGGTAAGTAATTACAGTAATTTCAACCCCTAATTACAGCCCTTTAGTTGGACGCCAATTTTGTAACATATTTGTGATATTACAAATTATAATTAAATTTATAAAGTGTTGCTTGTTCTGGTATTCTGCGGTAATCGAGCCCCACGTTGGGCGCCAATTTTGTAATATAACGGTGATTGAGTGTGTATAATAAAATAAATAAAAGGTTGATGTATGTAGATTGTGCTCTCCTGTAAGTCCCACTGGTTGTGCTAGCTGATTTTGTAATAAAACGATATTGCAAAATATAGGTTAATTTATAATATGTGTAGTACGTAGCTAATATCTTCTTGTCTTCTAAGCTCTCACTGCTGGTCTTCACTTTGGTAATATATAATTGTAATTGTAATGGTGTTCTGGTATAATATTACCCAGATTGACTTTTATGGTGCGTAGGTGTAGTAATGACGTTCCGCTCCGGGAGACGTCGATTTGGTAATGTTCCTAAATAATGCTGTTATCAAATGTTCTTGGTGTATGTTGTTGTTGTAGCAATTTGAAATGTGATATAATTTTATAATTCTGAAATAATTGTTTTCGAGGTGTTTATATTCTTAAAATTTAGTAATAAATTGAGATTATTGATTGTAATTATAAATAGTATGGTATGGTGTGTCTTCTAGTAATGATCTTCCCTTCGTTAAATTTATTAAAAAGACAATCCCCTTTGAATTAGGCGCGAACAGCTCTCTTCTTCTTCCTCTTGAAAGGTTGTAATTCGCATATATTGCCTTTAAAGGTTGTCGAGTTTTCTTTATTAATTAATGGTTATATTCCTTTATTAAAGAAATCAAATTCAATTCACTGAATAACAAGCGTTTATTCAACAAAATAATGAATTTGCTTAATTGAAAACAATGTTATAATGCCGTATCGACTCACTCAGGTCCGGTCGATCTATGACTTTTATATTGGTATTATACACATATAGGTTCTTTTAACGGTTATTTATAAAAAAACCAGAGAAGGTCAGGGTCAGAAAGTATAACACTTACAATGCTGAAAATGTATTAAAATTAAACAATAGAATGGTAATTAGTAATAATAAAAGTTTATATATAATTTCTATTCACCACAGTTCAGCAAACAGTCGACTGGTTGTGTTGATGAGATCAGTCAAAGTGGCCGTCTGGCGCATGCGTGGATTTCACCTTCTAACATTGACAAAGTACTTGTGGAATAAATATGTTCCTTCTGCGATTAAATCCTCTTCGTACTCGTTTAATCTCTTCTTGGGTATAGTTTAATGTCACTGGAGTAAGATGGAAAAGTCACTGGGTGTAAAAATGTTGTTAAATAAGTAGATCAATTGGTGTTTATGTGTGTCCGTTTAACCTCGAATATTCACTTGGTATTTGGTGTGATTCCAGTGTTATTTCGTTTAAATAGTGATATGTGATGCTGTTTATAGGTGTTATGTAGTTCATAGGGCAACTTCACCACTTCACAATGATTAGAATAGTTTAAAATTTAATTTTTACACAAAAACTGATTCCGAACTTTAGTTATACGTAATCGCCATTAAGGTTGGGTTTTATAAAATATTCACGTAAAGTGTGCTCTTCAATGTATAATAATGAACTGCCTGGATTTCCTTCGTCATCCGAAACGTCTTAGCCAATTTAATATTAAAAAGACATTGTTTAAAATTGCCATAACTTCCGACACACTTTAATTTCGTGCACTATGCTTATAAAGTAAATTCGTTATTACTTAACTGTTTGAAATATAAAATACATATTCGTTTTCACTATTCTATTCTACTTATTTTGATAGTAATTAAGTTAGTATTACAAAGTTTTATCTGAAAATTATTTCTTATAATTTTTTGGGAGGTAGGCCTAAAATTATACTTCCCTGTCTTCTATGTAAATAATAGCCATTTTAACTAATATAATTATTATTCTATGAAATCTGAAATTTGTATAATTATCAATTCTCACTTATTTTATTGCAATTTAGTATATTAATGATGGTTTTTTCATATAATTCAGTTGTATATGATTCCCCTTCTGATAAAGTTAGTGAACCTATTTCAGTTTCAAATGGTATTTCATTATACAAATAAATAATTTTACTCATAGAATGACCATATCTTTAGAAAGCCTTATTTAAATAGTATTTAATATGTTGGGTGTATCTTGCCTAAATATTGTCAGTTTGACTGGTTTATAAGATTAGGTTTATTAATTATTCTGCATTTTAACTTTATTATATTGCCTAGATTTGAATTGTGGCTATTTGCAGAATGTTTTACTAATGTAATTATTTTATTTCCTTCTCTGACTTCTGACTCTGATATATTTGATTAAAAATTAGTTCTCTGATCTGGCATAACAGTAATTATAGATTATACAATTAAAATATAACACCCAGATATATAAAACTGGTGTTCTTAATAACATTGTTTTGGTATATCACCTAATAACATAATAAAAAGTATTTCTACAACATTGGAATGTTATCTAATTTTAGATAATGCATTCCTAAATTAACATGAACAATAAAATAACAATTATAATACTAATATTTCTTATGACTAACCCTTACTTATCTAAATGCTATATTTAATTAGAACCCCACATTTGGATCCATATATAATTGTTAATACCTTCTACTACTCCATCATAAACAGTTAGTTCTGTAATTCCCCATTTTATAAGATTTATGCCCCCTCTTAAAGTATAACCCTGGCTATCTAAGTTATATTCCATTCTATGGAATGTTCATACAGTTTTAGTAGCTTTTTATTAGTAAAATTACTACTTCATTATCAAAGTAGGCACTGTTCACAAAACTTAAAGTTTGTTACTTTGTACTGCTACTCATGCACCTTTCTTAAAGTTTATTAGTTATAATTTGATCACTTACACCTTTCCATGGTAAATTATTACTATATTTACTAGTCTTTTTCTAGTTTTTAATATGAAATATTCAACCATGGGGGAACTGTGAAGATTTGTTTATGCACATTACACAATAACTTTTTGAATGCACTAATATTTACTACAGCTAACACTTTTAGTTTTTTGTCAGTTTTACAGTGATATGGTTTTTTATTGTGTTATACTTTCTTTTTTGGGCATTCATTGATTTTGGGGTTTTTTGGGGGTTCTTTCCCTATGGAGTTTTTGTTTTATATGGGTCGTCTTAATTATTCTTCTTTCTTCTTGAGTTTGGTTATTCTTCCTTCTTCTGTAGTTTTGGATTATCCTTCCTTCTTCCTTCTTCTGTAGTTCTTATTTTTATTATTCTTCCTTCTTCTTTGAGTTTGGTTCTTCTTTATTCTTCCTTCTTCCTTCTTCAGTAGTAGTAGTTTTAATTAGTCTTCCTTCTTCTTTCTTCAGTAGATTTAGTTTGTTCTTCTTTCTTCAGTAATAGTAGTTTTAATTATTCTTCTTTCTTCTGTCTTCTGTATCTTTGATTGTTCTTCTTTCTTCATTCTTCAGTAGTAGTAGTTTTAACTAGTTCTTCTTTCTTCATTAGATTTCGTTTGTTCTTCTTTCTTCTTTGAGTTTTAATTGTTCTTCCTTCTTCAGTAATAGTAGTTTTAATTAGTTCTTCTTTCTTCAGTAATAGTAGTTTTAATTATTCTTCTTTCTTCTGTCTTCTGTATCTTTGATTGTTCTTCTTTCTTCATTCTTCAGTAGTAGTAGTTTTAACTAGTTCTTCTTTCTTCATTAGATTTAGTTTGTTCTTCTTTCTTCTTTGAGTTTTAATTGTTCTTCCTTCTTCAGTAATAGTAGTTTTAATTAGTTCTTCTTTCTTCAGTAATAGTAGTTTTAATTATTCTTCTTTCTTCTGTCTTCTGTATCTTTGATTGTTCTTCTTTCTTCCTTCTTCAGTAATAGTAGTTTTAATTATTCTTCTTTCTTCTGTCTTCTGTATCTTTGATTGTTCTTCTTTCTTCAGTAATAGTAGTTTTAATTATTCTTCTTTCTTCTGTCTTCTGTATCTTTGATTGTTCTTCTTTCTTCAGTAATAGTAGTTTTAATTATTCTTCTTTCTTCTTTCTTCTGTCTTCTGTATCTTTGATTGTTCTTCTTTCTTCATTCTTCAGTAGTAGTAGTTTTAACTAGTTCTTCTTTCTTCATTAGATTTAGTTTGTTCTTCTTTCTTCTTTGAGTTTTAATTGTTCTTCCTTCTTCTTTAGCTTTGATTGTTCTTCCTTCTTCAGTAATAGTAGTTTTAATTATTCTTCTTTCTTCTGTCTTCTGTATCTTTGATCGTTCTTCTGTCTTCCTTCTTCAGTAATAGTAGTTTTAATTATTCTTCTTTCTTCTGTCTTCTGTATCTTTGATTGTTCTTCTTTCTTCGTTCTTCAGTAATAGTAGTTCTAATTATTCTTCTTTCTTCTGTCTTCAGTATCTTTGATTGTTCTTCTTTCTTCAGTAATAGTAGTTTTAATTATTCTTCTTTCTTCTGTCTTCTGTATCTTTGATTGTTCTTCTTTCTTCATTCTTCAGTAATAGTAGTTTTAATTAGTTCTTCTTTCTTCAGTAATAGTAGTTTTAATTATTCTTCTTTCTTCTGTCTTCAGTAGCTTTGATTGTTCTTCTGTCTTCTTTGAGTTTTGATTAGTTTTGTTTCTTCTGTCTTCAGTAGCTTTTTTTTTTCTGGTCTGGTTTCTTTGACGGGGTATATTAATTGCCTGCTTCTATCTTACCTGGGTAATTTTGTTATTATTATTTTTAGTCTTCTGGGTTTTTAAATTTGTATTATATTATATTATTTGCAGAATTTTTCTTTATTTAACCTTTCTTGTGAATATATTATTAAACAGTGCATTTTAATTAATTCTCATCTGGATATTCCATATCTTAGAGCTTTATTAATGATCATTGAGTAATGTATTTGTGTGGATTATCTGTCATGCTACAGATTGCTCTCTTCCAGAAGTGATTAGTTCAGATCATACTTAGTTTGTCTGAAGTAATTGCTTATGACATTATATTATAAATTATATTTCTTTACTTCCTTCACATTTCTAAAAAATTTTTTCTCCCATATTTTTGAGCTTATCTATATTTCATTATTAACTGGATTCTTACTGATAGTAATAGTCATCTGAGGTTCGTTATTTTTATTTTTCCATTTTCTTCTTAACTCGTTTCTTTATCCTTGGGATATTTATTCCCTAAAATTCCCTAACACGTTAGCTGGGGCAGTGTCCAGAGGGGCTCTGTAGGCATCTCACTCTGCTGGCCATACTACGTCATTTATTGATTACAGAGGTAAATCATCTCTGACCAATACATAATAATACTGCTGGACTTATCTCAGACAGTCATTAATAAAATTATATAAGAATAGTCCACCTTATGACTATTAAAAAAAATTAAATATCTTTGGATATTTCACTTCGTATACGAACAGATCTATTAATATTTCTATCTTAGTGAATCTCTATCTCAGTTATTTTTCTCAATGGTTAGCTCTGCTGGCATTTTATTTCTCCTTGTGATTGGAAGCTGGTATAATATAATCATCACTTATTATTCAGTGTAAAGTTTTTAATTCTCTGTCATTTTTTGACTGTTATCACAATCTCCTTCTGGTCATTGGTAGCATATATTTTGTATTATATTTTTGTTCCTTTCTTAATTCTTGTGAATCGTTCCACTAGTATTATGTTTTTTCAATTACTCTTTTAATTGTCTTTTTAATAACTGACATTTATTGTATGATCATCTTTTTCATATGGATTTATTTATATATAGTTTTTCCTTTCTTTTTCAAAATTTTATTTTGCTCTTGCTTTTTCTCCAAATGCACTCTTTAATTATTAATGCCATATGTTTAATATCTCTGTTTATTTGACATAAAATTCTCATTAATTTCACTTCACAATAAGTTTATTCATTTAAATTGTATCAGTGGTTTGTACTGCCATTTCTTTATTCTTGAAAGTTTTTCAGAATTGGTTCCATATATAATTTTTTTGTAATGTTTTATCCAAATTACCTTTCTTCTTGTTCATTTCTAAAGTAGTTTTAAGATAAGGTTGTAAGTTGTTCTTACTTCTTCTGAATTTTGTGGTTTAATTCAAAATTCATTTTCTTCTTTTTATTTTCCATAAAGTTTTTTCATAAATATTTGGTAGTAAGTAGACATTACTTCATTTTTGAATTTTGAGATTTAATTCAAAATTCATTTTCTCTTTGATTCATAAATTGTTTTCTAAATGGTAGGCAGTAAGTAGTCATTACTTCATTTTTGAATTTAGTGGTTTAATTCAAAATTCATTTTCTCTTGTCCATAAATTGTTTTCTAAATAATAGGTAGTAAGTAGTCATTACTTCATTTTTGAATTTTTAGATTAATATTATTTCTTCCATACATTCAATTACTCATAATATTTTTTCATAAATATGGTTAACATATCATATTATTACCCTAAATATGGTATTAGCTCTCTTCTTTTCTTTATTTCAAATGTACTTCTTATAATTATTTTTCTTTTATATACCCAGGTTGAAGATTTTTATTAGGTTGGACAGTTGCTCATAATTTCTTTTTCTTTGACGTAGTTTTTTGCCGTTGCCGGTTATCATAACATCAGTCCCTTTTTATGGAGGTGTATGGTATTAGACTTAACCGTAGTCTGTCACTTCATTTGCTCTCATTGTCCGGATGACCATAGTCTTCATCATCGTTCCGGTACTAGTGATATCTCTGGCCTTTGTCTTGTATTTCATTTTCCTAGCTGCTATTCCTTTGTTGGCTGCTAAGCTTATTCGGCTCCCTCTATCATAGTGTTTTATATACCAGTACGTCTCTGGTCCATCAATGATCAATGATACCATTGACAATCTACCATATATCTCCATCCCTGTTGTATTCCATTTACCTCTGATCACTTCCCCGTGGTAAACTACTGTCTGCTGGTAAACCATTTCTGAGATTACCATCAATCTATTTCCATAATTTCTGGAACTCACGATTTCTTCATTGTTGGTAATAGGGATATTATCATTATCAAATAAACCATGGTTCATCATTTCCATTTCTTCCCTTGTTTTCATTAATTTCTTTGGATGTCTTCTTTTCATTCTCTTTTGTTTCACTTCCATATCCTTAGTATTTTCTTTCTTCCCGTTCGTTTTCTTTTCAGGTAACACTATCACTGGCTCCATTGTTTTATTGTTTGGTATTTCCTTTCGTTCTGGTTTGCTGTTGTCCAGTGTCTTATCCAATTCTTCATCCAAGGATGTGACGTTTTTATCTATTTCACTCAAACCTTCCTTCAAGATTTGTCTGTATTCTTTTCTATCCCTTCTTTCCTCTTCCCTGTCTTCTTTCATTTCCTTATGCCATCGTCGGTTATCCTCCCTTATTTCTTCTCTTAACCGTTGGTAGTCCTCTCTTAACTCTTTCCTTAACTGTTGATGATCACTTTCGATTTTCTTATTGGTTTCTTCCATCTTTTCTTCCAAATTCTTCTTATTTTCTTCCATTTTCTTTTCCACCTTTTTACTGGTTTCCTCAATTCTCTTATTGGTCCTTTCGATTTTATGGCCCAATTCTTCCTTTGTTTCTTGGTTGTCCTTCTTCAATTCTTCCCTTAAAGATTGGTTATCATTCTTCAAATCTTCTAATCTTTTATTATTTTCTTCTGTAGTAGAATCCATTTTCTTACTTAATTCTTCCTTGGTTGCTTGGTTGTCCTTCTTCAATTCTTCTTTTAACGATTGGTTATCATTCTTCAACTCTTCTTTTGTTGCTTGGTTGTCCTTCTTCAAGTTTTCTTCCATCTTCTTGCTGTTTTCTTCCATCTTCTTGCTGTTTTCTTCCATCTTCTCCATCATTATCCTGAACATCTCCTGCATGTTACTATTCTCTTCTCGTGGTCGATTCTCGGGTTGTCTTATTCGTTCCTCCCGGACATCGATTTCCCCTGTTTGTGTGTGCGCTTCGGGTTGTTCCTCTAGTGGTGCTGGTTTTTTACGTTCCACCCGTTCTAATATCCTTTCCACGTCCTCCACTGGGGTCGCCTCCTTATCCTCCATATCGAGTTCTTTCTCGGCCTCCGCCGCTCTCTTCTTTGATGTGGCACGACGCATTATTTTCCCTGATTCCCTGGCTGGGTAACCGCTGCCAAGCTGAATTAGGAGTTGGGTAAGTAATTACAGTAATTTCAACCCCTAATTACAGCCCTTTAGTTGGACGCCAATTTTGTAACATATTTGTGATATTACAAATTATAATTAAATTTATAAAGTGTTGCTTGTTCTGGTATTCTGCGGTAATCGAGCCCCACGTTGGGCGCCAATTTTGTAATATAACGGTGATTGAGTGTGTATAATAAAATAAATAAAAGGTTGATGTATGTAGATTGTGCTCTCCTGTAAGTCCCACTGGTTGTGCTAGCTGATTTTGTAATAAAACGATATTGCAAAATATAGGTTAATTTATAATATGTGTAGTACGTAGCTAATATCTTCTTGTCTTCTAAGCTCTCACTGCTGGTCTTCACTTTGGTAATATATAATTGTAATTGTAATGGTGTTCTGGTATAATATTACCCAGATTGACTTTTATGGTGCGTAGGTGTAGTAATGACGTTCCGCTCCGGGAGACGTCGATTTGGTAATGTTCCTAAATAATGCTGTTATCAAATGTTCTTGGTGTATGTTGTTGTTGTAGCAATTTGAAATGTGATATAATTTTATAATTCTGAAATAATTGTTTTCGAGGTGTTTATATTCTTAAAATTTAGTAATAAATTGAGATTATTGATTGTAATTATAAATAGTATGGTATGGTGTGTCTTCTAGTAATGATCTTCCCTTCGTTAAATTTATTAAAAAGACAATCCCCTTTGAATTAGGCGCGAACAGCTCTCTTCTTCTTCCTCTTGAAAGGTTGTAATTCGCATATATTGCCTTTAAAGGTTGTCGAGTTTTCTTTATTAATTAATGGTTATATTCCTTTATTAAAGAAATCAAATTCAATTCACTGAATAACAAGCGTTTATTCAACAAAATAATGAATTTGCTTAATTGAAAACAATGTTATAATGCCGTATCGACTCACTCAGGTCCGGTCGATCTATGACTTTTATATTGGTATTATACACATATAGGTTCTTTTAACGGTTATTTATAAAAAAACCAGAGAAGGTCAGGGTCAGAAAGTATAACACTTACAATGCTGAAAATGTATTAAAATTAAACAATAGAATGGTAATTAGTAATAATAAAAGTTTATATATAATTTCTATTCACCACAGTTCAGCAAACAGTCGACTGGTTGTGTTGATGAGATCAGTCAAAGTGGCCGTCTGGCGCATGCGTGGATTTCACCTTCTAACATTGACAAAGTACTTGTGGAATAAATATGTTCCTTCTGCGATTAAATCCTCTTCGTACTCGTTTAATCTCTTCTTGGGTATAGTTTAATGTCACTGGAGTAAGATGGAAAAGTCACTGGGTGTAAAAATGTTGTTAAATAAGTAGATCAATTGGTGTTTATGTGTGTCCGTTTAACCTCGAATATTCACTTGGTATTTGGTGTGATTCCAGTGTTATTTCGTTTAAATAGTGATATGTGATGCTGTTTATAGGTGTTATGTAGTTCATAGGGCAACTTCACCACTTCACAATGATTAGAATAGTTTAAAATTTAATTTTTACACAAAAACTGATTCCGAACTTTAGTTATACGTAATCGCCATTAAGGTTGGGTTTTATAAAATATTCACGTAAAGTGTGCTCTTCAATGTATAATAATGAACTGCCTGGATTTCCTTCGTCATCCGAAACGTCTTAGCCAATTTAATATTAAAAAGACATTGTTTAAAATTGCCATAACTTCCGACACACTTTAATTTCGTGCACTATGCTTATAAAGTAAATTCGTTATTACTTAACTGTTTGAAATATAAAATACATATTCGTTTTCACTATTCTATTCTACTTATTTTGATAGTAATTAAGTTAGTATTACAAAGTTTTATCTGAAAATTATTTCTTATAATTTTTTGGGAGGTAGGCCTAAAATTATACTTCCCTGTCTTCTATGTAAATAATAGCCATTTTAACTAATATAATTATTATTCTATGAAATCTGAAATTTGTATAATTATCAATTCTCACTTATTTTATTGCAATTTAGTATATTAATGATGGTTTTTTCATATAATTCAGTTGTATATGATTCCCCTTCTGATAAAGTTAGTGAACCTATTTCAGTTTCAAATGGTATTTCATTATACAAATAAATAATTTTACTCATAGAATGACCATATCTTTAGAAAGCCTTATTTAAATAGTATTTAATATGTTGGGTGTATCTTGCCTAAATATTGTCAGTTTGACTGGTTTATAAGATTAGGTTTATTAATTATTCTGCATTTTAACTTTATTATATTGCCTAGATTTGAATTGTGGCTATTTGCAGAATGTTTTACTAATGTAATTATTTTATTTCCTTCTCTGACTTCTGACTCTGATATATTTGATTAAAAATTAGTTCTCTGATCTGGCATAACAGTAATTATAGATTATACAATTAAAATATAACACCCAGATATATAAAACTGGTGTTCTTAATAACATTGTTTTGGTATATCACCTAATAACATAATAAAAAGTATTTCTACAACATTGGAATGTTATCTAATTTTAGATAATGCATTCCTAAATTAACATGAACAATAAAATAACAATTATAATACTAATATTTCTTATGACTAACCCTTACTTATCTAAATGCTATATTTAATTAGAACCCCACATTTGGATCCATATATAATTGTTAATACCTTCTACTACTCCATCATAAACAGTTAGTTCTGTAATTCCCCATTTTATAAGATTTATGCCCCCTCTTAAAGTATAACCCTGGCTATCTAAGTTATATTCCATTCTATGGAATGTTCATACAGTTTTAGTAGCTTTTTATTAGTAAAATTACTACTTCATTATCAAAGTAGGCACTGTTCACAAAACTTAAAGTTTGTTACTTTGTACTGCTACTCATGCACCTTTCTTAAAGTTTATTAGTTATAATTTGATCACTTACACCTTTCCATGGTAAATTATTACTATATTTACTAGTCTTTTTCTAGTTTTTAATATGAAATATTCAACCATGGGGGAACTGTGAAGATTTGTTTATGCACATTACACAATAACTTTTTGAATGCACTAATATTTACTACAGCTAACACTTTTAGTTTTTTGTCAGTTTTACAGTGATATGGTTTTTTATTGTGTTATACTTTCTTTTTTGGGCATTCATTGATTTTGGGGTTTTTTGGGGGTTCTTTCCCTATGGAGTTTTTGTTTTATATGGGTCGTCTTAATTATTCTTCTTTCTTCTTGAGTTTGGTTATTCTTCCTTCTTCTGTAGTTTTGGATTATCCTTCCTTCTTCCTTCTTCTGTAGTTCTTATTTTTATTATTCTTCCTTCTTCTTTGAGTTTGGTTCTTCTTTATTCTTCCTTCTTCCTTCTTCAGTAGTAGTAGTTTTAATTAGTCTTCCTTCTTCTTTCTTCAGTAGATTTAGTTTGTTCTTCTTTCTTCAGTAATAGTAGTTTTAATTATTCTTCTTTCTTCTGTCTTCTGTATCTTTGATTGTTCTTCTTTCTTCATTCTTCAGTAGTAGTAGTTTTAACTAGTTCTTCTTTCTTCATTAGATTTCGTTTGTTCTTCTTTCTTCTTTGAGTTTTAATTGTTCTTCCTTCTTCAGTAATAGTAGTTTTAATTAGTTCTTCTTTCTTCAGTAATAGTAGTTTTAATTATTCTTCTTTCTTCTGTCTTCTGTATCTTTGATTGTTCTTCTTTCTTCATTCTTCAGTAGTAGTAGTTTTAACTAGTTCTTCTTTCTTCATTAGATTTAGTTTGTTCTTCTTTCTTCTTTGAGTTTTAATTGTTCTTCCTTCTTCAGTAATAGTAGTTTTAATTAGTTCTTCTTTCTTCAGTAATAGTAGTTTTAATTATTCTTCTTTCTTCTGTCTTCTGTATCTTTGATTGTTCTTCTTTCTTCCTTCTTCAGTAATAGTAGTTTTAATTATTCTTCTTTCTTCTGTCTTCTGTATCTTTGATTGTTCTTCTTTCTTCAGTAATAGTAGTTTTAATTATTCTTCTTTCTTCTGTCTTCTGTATCTTTGATTGTTCTTCTTTCTTCAGTAATAGTAGTTTTAATTATTCTTCTTTCTTCTTTCTTCTGTCTTCTGTATCTTTGATTGTTCTTCTTTCTTCATTCTTCAGTAGTAGTAGTTTTAACTAGTTCTTCTTTCTTCATTAGATTTAGTTTGTTCTTCTTTCTTCTTTGAGTTTTAATTGTTCTTCCTTCTTCTTTAGCTTTGATTGTTCTTCCTTCTTCAGTAATAGTAGTTTTAATTATTCTTCTTTCTTCTGTCTTCTGTATCTTTGATCGTTCTTCTGTCTTCATTCTTCAGTAATAGTAGTTTTAATTATTCTTCTTTCTTCTGTCTTCTGTATCTTTGATTGTTCTTCTTTCTTCGTTCTTCAGTAATAGTAGTTCTAATTATTCTTCTTTCTTCTGTCTTCAGTATCTTTGATTGTTCTTCTTTCTTCAGTAATAGTAGTTTTAATTATTCTTCTTTCTTCTGTCTTCTGTATCTTTGATTGTTCTTCTTTCTTCATTCTTCAGTAATAGTAGTTTTAATTAGTTCTTCTTTCTTCAGTAATAGTAGTTTTAATTATTCTTCTTTCTTCTGTCTTCAGTAGCTTTGATTGTTCTTCTGTCTTCTTTGAGTTTTGATTAGTTTTGTTTCTTCTGTCTTCAGTAGCTTTGTTTTTTCTGGTCTGGTTTCTTTGACGGGGTATATTAATTGCCTGCTTCTATCTTACCTGGGTAATTTTGTTATTATTATTTTTAGTCTTCTGGGTTTTTAAATTTGTATTATATTATATTATTTGCAGAATTTTTCTTTATTTAACCTTTCTTGTGAATATATTATTAAACAGTGCATTTTAATTAATTCTCATCTGGATATTCCATATCTTAGAGCTTTATTAATGATCATTGAGTAATGTATTTGTGTGGATTATCTGTCATGCTACAATATATATATATATATATATATATAGACTATTATATAAAAGTATAGGCAAATATTTTTAGAATGCTTTAAACACAACAAAAAATATTAAATTGAACTGAACAATACACATGGACATCTCTGTTTTTTAACATTTCACGGTAGAGGCACTTTTTTGTTTCTAATTAGCCTCTTTATAAATACCGTCTGAAATGTTTAATGGTTTAAAGACAGAGATACAGAATGGGCTGAATAAGTTTTGTAAGTCTTCAATAAAGTTGTTATTTTTATTTATAAGTACAGACGCCCATTTTTGAATTAAAAACCTACATGATGTCCGTGTTTGAAATTAACCATTCCTCAGATGTCCACTTTTTAAATACCGATATAAAAAAGCAAAATACATTAGCTAGTAAGGTGTATTCATAATAAAAATTTATATAACACTAATATTTAGATGACGTTACCAAACAAAAGAGATCTAAAAAGTTCAAAATGCAAATAAGTTTTGAGAAAGGTTTTATAAACCTTTTAAATTGCTGTTACAACAATATTTTCTTCGTCAATTTCTTCGACCAGGTCAAAACACTCACAATCGTTGTTGCTTGAGTTTGTTATATCGGAAACGCCACTGTCAATGAAATTGTTATGATTCAACTGAAAATTTCCAGATTCTTCCAGTTATTAGCATAATTTTTGGTAATCAGCTTATTAACATCGTGAAGTTTCTCAGGCTTAAGAGGTACGTCTATTAGAATTACTACTGGACTAATGTTTTCTGGCATGAAACTTTCTTTACATATTGGTCTCTCTATTCCTATGACAAGATAGTGTGCCATCTCTTCTCGCACAACCACTTGCTTAGTCTGGGTTTTCATAAAATGATTCGCCTACAATTTGAAATTTAGAAATGGAGTTGGCCAGCAGACTTCAGGCACTCTCGTTTTATCTTTCTAGTCAAATGCTAACCAATCCCTTTCCATTAACTTCAATGTCCCATGACATATATAAATTTCACGGTGCTACTCTTTAGTAATGATAGTTTTCCTCTGCTTCAAGTCTTGTTAGTCCAAATACCCTGTCTGATGGCAAGAAGTAAAGCCCCGTTTCAGAGTAGATAAGCTCCACTTTAGTGCATAGGGTGCAAGCCACCTTGAACACATTCCCGAGATGTTAACATTTTTATTGTGGCCTGTGCACCCATCTGCAATGAGACGATTAGATGTATAACGAGATAGGTCAATACTTTTAATCTCATTGAAAACCGCAGAGGCAACTCCATTTGAGGATTTTCTTGCTCCAAGAATAGACTGATACATTTTCTGCTTTCAGAGAGTCTGTAGATACACCCCTGGCTACTGCTAGGTTGTAACAATACAACTGTCTGGAGTAGTAAGCCATTTAATCACTTATTTTAGGCAAAACCAAATTATTTTAGCAGTATAATGATAAAATGTAAGTCTCTGGTACCTTCTCTCGTAAACATTTAAGAAAACGCTGATCTTGTTTTTTATGCAATTGTATCTTAAACTTGAAATCTGCTTTCTTCGTTTCATCCTTTTCAATAGAAATTCTTTGTTCTAACTCAATATAAGTACTGCAGTTATCAACAGAAATTGTTGAGAAACCTATGTTAAAGTTGATACAAAATTAGCTCCTGAATAATAGGATTCACATCATTTCAAACTGGAAATGAAATGTTTTATCCTTTTCTCTTAAGGAATCAAATGTTGTGTCTTTATGGTTTCTTCCCTATAGTTTCTTCTGGAATATGGTACTGTCTATTCTATGGACACCGATAACTCTACTTTGTTTCTTTAAAACATATAAAAATGTGTTCCGACATACACCGAGATTAACTCCACCGTGACTTACAATTGAGTATTTAAATGTTGTGGACTTTCCTTCTACTGAATCTCTTTCCATCTCTTTGAATTTGGTACATGAGCACGGCAGTATTTTAGAATAAATGAGTCTTGTTTACCTTTTTGCATGAGAGTAAAAGCCTCATGAAACTTATTATATCTAGCATTGTCAGTAACCTACATTGGTAACCAACCCTGTACTGGCATGTTGGATATTGTGGCAGCCTTTACTTGAATACCTGTAACACCGAAACAAGAACTGACTACTTTAAAGTATGGTTTATGTTAAGACATTTAGTCATATTTACAAATAAAGGTTTTTATTAACTACATTTACATGCCAAGAATATAAAGTGATATAAGAAATGCTAGGCAGTATGTAGCGTTACTAATATCGTAACAACAAATATTTAGTAGACAAACCTACAAGTAGCAGTGAATGACTGTACCTATTTTTTCAATGGGTAGTGTTATTACAATTAACAAAATAAATACTGTTAATCACAAGTTTGCTAACTAGTCTTCAAGCACGATGTGTATCGCAAGAACAACTTTCAGGCACGATTTTCTTAAAAATATTTTAGCAAAATAAATTAAAAAATGTGTTTGTTTGTATCAAAAAATAATTTTGTGTTAGTTTCAATATTAAATGTATTCTACTTACTTCTAATTTTTTTCTACAATCAAAAATTTACAATAGTGTAATTGTCAGGTTATGCTTACCTTTTGAACGATTCAGTGTTATGTTTTCATGCTTCAGGGCAAAATAATTTCTTCATTGCTTTTCCTTGAAGAATTGGTAATATATTCTGCTCTATTATGTAACTTATATGAAACTTCTAGAAACACAATTTGTTCCATATTATTCCATAGAATATTGTAGATGTACTACTCAATTTTAATATCGTAACTACCACACGATTATTGATGTGATACAAGGTTATAATTTGTTACAGAATAATATTACTTCACTAAAAGTAATTAGTATTCCCACTCCTTTATTTAAAAAAGAAAAATAGCGTAATAGTTACACAAATTTGAGGCTTTTATGCACACTCACACTTTGGTTATAAACATAATATTTTATTTTTACATTTATACTATACTTCGTATTGTTTAAATTAGCAGCCATCCTTACTATTCCTTTTATGAATTTGCTAACTGCTATGATTTTTTTTATTGTTCGACTAAGCTTTTCGTCATCACTGACATCTTCAGGTCTTAAACAACCTTGTTTAAGGTCTTCAGGTTGTTTAAGAACTGAAGATGTCAGTGATGACGAAAAGCTTAGTCGAACAATAAAAAAAATCATAGCAGTTAGCAAATTCATAAAAGAAATAGTAATTTATACTATAGATTAGAAGATAGACACAAATGTGCTTTGTAGTACAATTAGAGACACTGAATTTGACACTAACACGAATTAGTAAGAAGTAGGCTCAGAGAAGCCATAAATTATTAGATAAAATTTCAAGTTTATATAACATTTGCACTGTTCTGGACAAGTTTATATTTTTATATTCTGTGCAGTAGAAAGTAATACAAAAATAAACAATACGTATTGCTCAAAGTATTTTACAGATTTTCTTTGACAGTAATAACGAACTCGAGTGGACGGCCGGAATAAAAAATGTTATATGCCTAGGGTTTAACAATATATATTAAAATGTGAAATTTATTTGTTTGCAGTAAATTCTGTACTTGTTACTTCTCCTTGTATTTGGTTACTTTAAAATTCAAAAGTTAAAATTTTTAAGTTAAAATGTTAGTCTGAAGAATACAAAACGTAATTCTTACTTTACGTAACATAAATATGCTATGTGACGTCACATATACTGCAACAGTACGTCTGCGTACGTTACTGTGCATTGTCGCAATTAGTTAAAAAACTGCTAAATTGGAATAAATAATTAATATTGTCAATATTTAAAAAAATGCGTATTGAAAGCTGTGAGTAACCAGTGAACGGGGACAGGTCGGTACTGGCATATCATGCCACACACAAGCTAAGAGTGTGTACAGTGTAAGTGATATGTGTGTGTGTGAAACAAGTAGAAACCGGCGTGGCGTCACCCTTGAATAAATGTGAATTAAATAAGTAATTTATTTAAATTTTGGTAAGTGCGCGTTAGATATGACAAAACAAATTATCCCCCGTTATTAATAATATAAAGACGCACACATGTGCAAAATCTAGTGCAAAACAAATAATAAGTATTAATGCAGTGTAAATAAAAGTGAATAGAATCAAGAATAATTAAAGTATAGAAAAACTGTTAATATACATTTATACATAAAAAAATTACCGATCGTGTGAACATCGTGTAATAACCAAAAGACTTCGCATGTTGCGACTAAAATTAAAATAATTACAAAAAATAAACAAACCTGTAAAGGGACTCTCGACAAACTATAACAATATAAATCGTGCACAGAATGGTTGAAACATGGTTTTTGCTCCCGACAATATAAATAAGCGAGGATCACCAGCCTCGATCCTCATTCACTGGAACACATCTGCAACCGAAGGCTATGCCCGACGGTGGAGCATCCAAGGTCGATATCCCAGCAGTATGGAGATAGCACCGTACGAGTCATCTGTGTGTTGAATGGACCAGGAGGACCAGACGACAACGGAGGATCGACACAAGACACAGGACTCAGGATCATGGCGAGGAATCACTGAATATCACCGCACAAGCAATAAAGTGACATGAAATCATTTTCACTTGTCAACAAACGAGTCATAAAAGACGTTAAAAAAAGAATAAAAAAACAATAATAAACTTTAATTGTGTAAATAATAATTATAAAATCTAAATGGTTAAATTGTAGTAATAGATCACACGAATTTATAATGATATTTAACATTTACAAAATTATTATTTTTTGGAAATTGTAACGTAGCATAAATGTTTATGTAATTCTAAATTTGATTGATATTTCATGAACACGATATTCATATTTAGGCATACAAAGCAAAGCAGTAATTATATAAAAAATATGCAATTTAAAAGGAATACAATCTGAGCAATTCGAGAACACATTAATTATTTTATATTATAAAAACTTATATTTATCCATGTTTATGCATACATGTCAATTCATATTTGTGCATTATTTTTATAAATATTAGTGTTAATGTTATTTGTGTAGTGACAATAATTGTGTGTATGCTGATCACACACAAAAGAAAACTATTATGGGAATAATAATGGCGAAATTTTAATTCGTAATTTTCAAAAATTATTTAATATAGTTTTGAATGATTTTTTACAACGTCGATATGATATAAGAAGTGCTGTTATTATTTTTATTAAAAAAAACACACACGATAAACTTTTCTCATACATAAAATACATACATAGAATAGTGCTGATGGATATATTGTAATCTTGCTCATGTGACACACAACGTATGTTACTGGCTCGTTTTCTGTAAGTTGTGAAAGCTGAAAAGTATCTAATCCCAGAATGGCGATGCCATTGCACAAATGTCCTGCGTCAGTGATAAAGAGATTGTATTTGAAACAATTTGTGGTCCAAAAAGGAAAACAAACAAGCCCTTATTAATGTAAATATTAAAATTTAAGTGCAGAAAGTTTATGTAATTTTCAATTCTATTTTCTAGAAATTATTGTGACGTATGTGAGTATGATCACGTGTATTTGTATGTATCTGAGTGTACGCGTGTGGCGATTGTGGTCAATGGTAACAACAACTCTGACTGCATTACCTTTGTAAGGGAGGACAGGTAAGTATCACAAAATGTTGGACTCTAAGTTAAGAAATGTGTAGGGAAATGAAAATCTTAGGTAGTAGAGCAATACGTCTGTACCATCTAAATGTAAATACGTTTATTTTAAAGCTTATCACATAATTCGTTTATAATACTTCTAAAAACATCAGGTTGCGCCAAAGGAACTGCAATATTCATAAAGTGTTGAACGAATTACGCTTAAATGAAAACACGTAAACATTAATTAAGATTAATGAAAGCTGATGCCCGTGACAAAGTTATTCAACAGCAACCTTGCTAATGTTATAGACAAGCGAGCATATTCTTAGAAGTTACTCATCCCTGTGTTTCAAGTTAATTACGAGTCTGGTAGCATCTGCTTTACATAACCGTAATTCGACATGGAGCAATCGTTTCTTCTGTAATTAGCGGAACGTTACATGATTTATACACCATTACTAATTATGCTTACATAATAAATGTAACAAGACGAGTACCTTGTAATTTTTATTAACAATTTTAAGTTTAATTTTGTATTACTTACTCCTTAATTATATAACATAAAAAATATCTACATTCATTTATAGTTTGAGGTTAATACAAACAGGAAAGTCTGGAGGTCATGAAGAAATTCAGTGAAGGGCTTTCAGGTCAGCAAGCCCACTCTATTGATACACAAAACCCTTTACTTATTAGGACTAACAAAATGCCGAACAGTTTAGTTTTGGTAGCCTGAAGAATAACACGGAATTGTAGGAACGTGTTTTCTTCTGAAGGAAAGTAATTCTTCTGAAGGTATACGTAAACCTAAACCAAGGGAACGATACAAAACAATTACTTATGTTATAACAACTATCAAAATACTCTCCTTTAAGCCCCTTATAATACGCTCCTTTAAGCGTTAATTTATAACAAAATAGAAACAAAATGGTGTAATGTAAAAATGTTGTTCGCGTTGTATGCTGTCGGGCGTTACCTCCGCGCACTTTTTGTTATTTACTGTTGACTGGATCCTCTGCGGTGATGTAGTCCTGTAACACAACTTAATACTATGTTTTTTGTGGGCGCCACTTGGAATCGTTTGTTCCAAGAATAAAATGTGATTATTAAAGAAATTAAAATTTTTAAATCTTGCTTCTATGAAAAAATATAAACAAGTCAGTTTAGCTTGAAAAAAAAAAGGTAAGTTTATTGATTCTTCAAAAAAAAAATCGTCTGAAGGACTAATATTCATATAAAAATTATAAAATTGCAGAGTTACTAAAGAAAAAAAATTTTACAAGTTATTATTATTATTATTATTATTATTATTGACAATTTTATATATATCCAATCAAGTATCGGCTAGTGTTTTCAATTTTTTACTCAGTTGAAAAGCATGAGTTTAATACGTGAAAAAATCTTTACTCTCAGGACGTGACTCCTTTGAACTACCAAGACATATCAATAAGACGCTTTACAAGAAAAATTAAGTGATTTGAAGGTGTGTGTGGCATGTGTAGTACAACTGTGTGATAAATGTAACCAGGTAAAAAAATGACTTTAATTTTGGTAACTCACGTTCCAATGATTAATTAATCTCGCACAGGACACTCCTCTCGGGTAGTTTTTTCAATCTCGCCTCTTCATATGTGCACTGAATCTATTTTAAGTCAAAATTGCGACCATTTACTATTTCCGCACTTTTGTAAAAACGTTTGGCAGTAGATTCTCGTTCAAACCCCGCCAATACGCATCAGCTGCTCCCGTTGATTCACAAATTGGCCGTCACAGCGCTGATTCCCATGCAGTGTCGAGAGAAAGGCTTTGTGTTTGTTTGTTTACGTTAAGGGGTTATTGTCAAGTTAGTCTGTCTATGCGAACACAGCAGAATTGGTTCTCTATTTAAAGTTTTGGTCCCTCCTGGGCCGTTGACGTTCTGGCTGCGTGATTTCTATTAAAATTTGCCGTGCTGCTGCTCTATTTCAGCAACACATTGGCGTAGATTCTTGTAGAGGTTAAGTCAGTCTGTCAATGTACGGGAAAAGCCTTTCTTCGAGTCTTGTCGATTTATCGCCTCTCGGTTTCGCCTTAGCTGCGTCGATCAGTGTCGTGGGTGATGCATTTGTTTTGGAGTTCAAGCTACAAGTGTTTTTGTGTCGAAATTGGTCTCTCTTTTATACTAATTCAGGCTGATTGTTTTCATCGACTTCCGGTATATTTGTGTAAAAATTCTTTCTAGATTGTTCGAGAATAAACGAAATGGAACATTATGGAACAAAATTCATTTCCGTCGAAGCTTTTAGAAAAAATTTCTTATTCTTCATACTAAGGATATTTCAAAAATTACTCTGGTATTTATGAAACAGTTTTACATTAGTACTCACAATTTGTATGCCGTTATTACATTTAGATTCTCTGTTTTCAACTGAATCTAGTGATACTAATTATGATTGGTTTTTAATTAAATTAAGTCTAATAAGTAACACAATATACAACTCTCACCTTGGGTTGTTGTCATTAAAATTCAATTTTTTTTTATAACAAAAATTGTTGTGGAACTATTATGTCTCTTCCACAATCTGAACATACAACATTACTATCTTCCTATAACAAAACAAACAAATTTTAACATTAATATAAATACATAAATAATTACAATTTTACATGGCCTCTGTCCATGGCCTAGGTTTTTGTTAATGTTGTAACACAATAATTAGTCTCTTTCTGTAACATATGTAGTATTTCACTAGTGTACACTCAGAGTTTATTATATTGTCTGTCTGTTGTGATACCTGGTTACTCTTTACATACATTATTTTTATTACAGGATGACATAGCATCATTGATTGGTCTTGAGATGCCCTTTTTCATGGTGTGACAAATCTCACTCTTATAAGTTAAATTCTTTTATAATTGATCTTATTTTCAACTGAGTTTGTTCGTTTTTAAGGTATACTGAAGTATTGTACCATTCTATTTTATTTTTGTTAGCATTTTGTAAATATTTAGCCAGATATGATTATTTTTGTACTGGTTGATTGGCTCCAGCCATACATGGTATAGGTAAATATTTTGCTAACTTGACTATTACAACGTTAAAGTTAGTCAGATATATTAGTATAGTCGCTTTATATCATATTTCAACTTTGTAATGCATTTTGGTTGCATTTTGGCAACATTAAATCCATAAATTATACAATATTATATGCCTACTACATGTTTATAGTCAATACTGTTTTTGGCTATTTTGACTGATTTTTATTCATTTGACAGCTTTGTTTATTTACGATAAATTGTTCAATTTTGTCTGCTTGACAATTACATATAGTTTTTATTTCAATCTGATAATAATTAATTTTTCATGAAATCTGGGTGTTTGGTCTCAAATCCAACACATTAGTATTTTTTGCCATAACAAATATATAATTTTTATTTTAACTTAAACTCTTTTTAGTAATGTATTTAAATCATTTAATACATTTATTTTATTTACATTACATAATATAATAATGGATCATGTCCATTCATTCACAAAAAATAGTTCTTAATACTCTATTCAGAGTTATAAAACTTAATAATTAATGACTTCGTTTTGGTTGATTCTGACATTATTCGTCTCTCTTATAGTGTCTTATGGTTTTTTCACTGTTATTCACTTTAATAATATAAATGGGGTTTGTGTCTTAGTCATAGTTTGGTCGTTTTTTCATGTTAGTAGTAATGATTATTAGACAATATTACACAATTTTTTAGGACTACTTGGGTTTGATACTGTTCACCTCACTTTCCTCTTATGATAATTGCTATGTAAATGGTTTCCTTTATGAAACGTTCTGTGACGTTACATATGCCTCTCCGTTAAAGTTGATAATTTTTGAAAAACATATCTTTGGTTTTGATGAAATTATCATCTCTATATTAACCTTTTATTAGCTTCTTTATATTTCATTCTTTTATCTTATAATTAAATTCCTGTACTACTCCTTTAATATATTAATCCAACTAAATATTCCTAGTTCGTTCTTTGTCGTATCACCTATTCCTTTCCTTTTTACCTTGATGTTAATTATTGAATCTTTGATATAATTCCCTATCAATTCCCTAACTTTCATAGAGGGTTGGGAGTCAGAGTGGCTCGCTATGGCATACATTCTCTGTCCTTTCCTATCTATAACTACTGAAATCAGAGGCAACACATCCCTGTCCAGAAAATAATAATTGCACCTTTGCAACAAATAATAATAATAAAAAAAAAAATACAATATTCAAAGATCATAGGCTCCTACACATAAATTCCCTTTCTTAAACTCTTCTGATTAATTCACAATTATATTAATATATCGTTCTCCGCAGGTTAAATTATCGTTTAAAATCATTCAATGTTAATAGCCATATTCATATTCATCATTACCTCCTTATGTAACACACCGTTTTCCTTTTTTTTTTTTCATTTATCATTTCCATTTAGTATCAAATATATGACAGTATTTCTCCTTTTTTCTCCTTTACTAAGTGTCCATCTCGTAATATTTATTAATAATAATCTCTCTCCTTCTCTAAGTACGGGTGAGCTGGTAAATATACGTTGACATGGCTATTGGAAATAAATCTTGCCTATAGTGGAATGTGTCCATCTCGTAATATTTATTAATAATAATCTCTCTCCTTCTATAAGTACGGGTAAGCTGGTAAATATACGTTGACATGGCTATTGGAAATAAATCTTGCCTATAGTGGAATGTGTCCATCTCGTATTATTTATTAATAATAATCTCTCTCCTTCTCTAAGTACGGTTAAGCTGGTAAATATACGTTGACATGGCTATTGGAAATAAATCTTGCCTATGGTGGAATGTGTCCATCTCGTAATATTTATTAATAATAATAATCTTTACACAATAATATTTATATTTATTTAATAATCTCTACCTCCTTTCTAATTCTGGGTAATTTGAAAAATTCACGTTAACATGTTTAGTCAAGGTACTTTCTCAATGATGCTGTATTTGACTTTGGTTTTTGATCATGGTACTTGGTCACTGATTGAGTATTTGACTTGTGATTTTTAATCATGGTACTTTTTCAATGATGCTTGGTTATACGTACCTTTTACTCTGTTACTAACCGTGTCAGTTACCTCATAGGTATTGTTTTTATTGTCTCTGGTGATCGTGAAAGGGCCTGTATATAAGAGTAGCAATTTCCTCGTTATGCCTTGTATAGCACTGGGCAATTCTCTATTTTTAACTAACACCTTTTCTCCTACCTCATATTTAATTGCCTTGGGCTGTGATTTGACATATTTTTTCCGCTGCTGTTCCGTTTTTTCTAACACCTTGTTATAAAATTTTGCCCTTTCAAATTGGTATGCGGGTTCGTCGGGAAAATTAATAATTTCTTTTATCTCTCGTGGTAGGGGTCTTTCGAACATAACTGTGTATGGCGACACCTCGATGATGATATGGAAAATCCTCGGTTGATGCTACGTATTCATGCCATCTTTTCTGCTCGTTATGGCAGTATGTTCTCAGTAACCGTCCTACCTCTCTTAACATTCTCTCGGCTGGGTTACTATTCGGGTGATATACGGACGTCTTGTACGTTTTTATTCCGTGTTCTCCCAGGTTTTCCTTCCAAAGTTTTCCCCTAAACTGGGTACCGTGGTCCGTAATTATAGAATACGGTCGGCCCACCTCCATTATGTATCGCTCTATAATGATGTCTATTATTTTCCTGGTCGTTGCCCTAGTTATTGGGTATAGCTTGGTATATTTGCTAAAGTGGTCGAAGATGATTACGATAAATTTATATCGGTGTCTCCCACCGCTGCGTGGAAATGGTCCGCAGATATCGAGAAATACCTTTTCCAATTTTTCGGTAGATGATATGGGTATCACGACCCCTTCTTTTCTTTCGTTATCACACTTTACTTTTTGACAAATATCGCACGACCGTATCGCCAGTTGCACCTTTTTATTCATCCCCTTGATGTATGTTTGCTCTTCCAATGCCTTCCTTACTTTGAGGGCACCCATATGTCCGTACCTATCGTGGTAGTCGATTATTAGTGGTCTCTCTATCGCTGGTGGAATTACTAATTTCCAATGCTCCTGGTGCGGGGTATTCCTTACACAAAGTGTCGTTGTGTAAACAGTAATATCTATTTATGACCTCATCGCCTTCCTGTACCCTTTTTCTAATATCTCCTAATTTTGGATCGGCCTCTTGTTGCGACTTTATATCGTTTAAAATATTTTTTAAATCTTCCCTGCTCTTAATAATGTGGTAAACCTTGGCTAATTGTTCCTTTTCGCCGTCAAAGGTTTGGTCTGGTATATTGACGCGAGATAGGACGTCGGCTGCTACGTTCTGTTTGCCGGGTATATATTCCCATGTGATATTATATTCTTGCAAGGCCAAAACCCATCTCGTCAGCCTTCCGTGGTTCAGCTTACAATGCTTTAAAAATGATATAGATTTGTGGTCGCTTCTAACTGTTATGGGGTACCCTAATATATATGTCCTAAATTTACCGCATGCGAAAACTACACTCAACAATTCTTTTTCGGTAGTATTGTAGTTTCGTTCGCAACTGTTCAGCACGCGGCTAGCAAAGCTGATTACTAAATGGTTACCGTCCTGATCTTCCTGATATAGGGCTGCACCTAAACTCACGTTACTGGCATCGCAGTTTAGAAAAAATGGTTTTGTAAAGTCGGGATGATGCAACATTACTGTTTCTAAAAACTTTTCCTTTACGAGATTGAGCACTCCATCTTGCTCTGGTCCCCAAGTCCATTTGTCTTTAGCTAATAACTGCTTTTGGAACCTGGCAGTTAGTTCTGAGTAATTGGACCGAAACTTTCTGTAATAGTTACAGATTCCTAAAAATGACTGCAGCTGTTTCCTGTTCTTTGGGGTGGGGAACTTCTGTATGGCCTCTACCTTCTCTTTGGATGGAGTAATCCCTTGTTCTGTTAAATTAAAGCCTAAAAATTTCACCTCATTTGCAATGAATTGGGACTTGTCTAATTTGAGGGTGATATTATTCTCTGATAATTTCTGTAACACCTGTTCAACCCTATTACAATGGTCGTCCCAATTCGCTGAAGTCACCAGTAGGTCGTCGACGTATACTGTCGTAAACTTCAGTACTTCCTGCCCCAATATTCTGTCCATTATCTTTACAAACACCGCCACAGAATTTATTAAGCCAAAAGGTAACCGCTTAAACTGATAGTTTCTGCTCTCGAATATGAATGCCATATATTTCCTACTATCAGGGTGGAGTTCTACCTGCCAGTAACCGCATACCGTATCCCATTAGCTTATATACTTGCTTCCGTGAAACTTTTTCAATATCTCCTCTATCTCCCCAGGTGATGTGCGGTCGTTAACAATCATCTGGTTGATCTCCCTAGCATCGAGACATATACGTACCTTTCCGTTCTTTTTTGGCACAGCTATGATTGGGCTGGTAAAGGGCGAATGACTATACTCGATTATGTCGTCCTCTATCATCCTGTTCAATTCTTCCCTGACTTCGTTCTTTAGCGAGTATGCGATCGGGTACGATTTCCTGTTAAATTCCACCGGAGTTTTGAATTCTATGGTGCATTGATAATCTCTGGCTTTACCTGGAGCGTTCGAGAATATGTGTTTATAATTGTTGTATACCTTGATTAATTGTTCCGCCTGTGTTTCGCTGATCAGGCCCCTTGCTTTCGTCTTTTGGAAATCCCGTATTTCTTCTAATTTTTCTAACCACAACTCTGGGTTTTCCTCCTGATATATAGGCATGTTTATTGGACGATCGGCACAATAATAATGGTTCACCATCGCTTGATAAGGTGTATTGTCTGTACCATTTCCTTGGACATCGATTAAATTATTGGTCCAAATTCCCTTGTTAGTTTTTAAAGTTATCACTTTACCTTCCAAATCTATTACAGCATTGTATGGCCTAAGTATATCGCAGCCTATTAGGATACTCATGGGTAAATTATTCGCCACTAATAACCCTATTGGTATTGTTACCCCATTACTAGTCATCTCTAATGACACCTGTTTCTTTATTGATTTATTTTGCCTCCCCGTTGCTCCGACTAAAATGATGTTATTTATCGGCAGAGTGGGTATTGGTAAATTACTATTTTGCTTGATCCTCTCTAACTCAACACTATCGATAAGTGATACATTTGACCCCGTGTCAATGAGTAATATTGCTTCTATGCCATTGATATTTGCTTTGATCTGCACGATACTATTATTCCCTTGGTTACTATTTTTAACGATATTGTCACCCTCTTCTAATAACTCCTCTCTAATATCCTTAAGATAATTATTTATTCTTAATATCATAGTCCCGTCTTTGTCCTGTCTATGCTCGTAACTAGTCACCCCATAATATTGGTTCAGTGAAGGGCGGTTTTCCTTTTCCACTGCCGCGTTTAGTTTAAATGAGCCACGGTCTCATTGGCCCGGTCTCCCGGGACATTGGGTTGCTGACCCGTCTGTGTTTCCTGCCTGACCTCGGGATTACCATTAATAGGTTGGCTATTCGTCGTGTTACCCTGGCTACCTGGCGCCTGTTGTGAGTAAAACATGTAAGTGGGTACATTCGGTGGATATGGCCGTCGGTTATTGGCCATTGTATAGTTTACCTGGGGCCTATATTCTTGATTTCTCCTATCGCCTCCTCCTTGGTCGCCCCCGTTACGATAATTATTACGTTGACCGTAATTATTTCCCCTATAGTTATTCCCGCGATAACTGTTTCCCTGATGGTAGTTTCTACCGTAATTATTCCCGGTGTAATTACCTCTGTTTGGTCCCGGATAGTTGCGGTTATTTGGACCTTGAGTGTTATTACTTCGGCCATTTGGTGGGGTATTATTATTCTGACTATTTGTGTTCAGGTTGTTACCGTTTCCACCTCCATTCCGGTTTGGTCCGTTATTGTTGTTATTGTATTCTACCTTACGATTGGGGGGTTGGTAATCCTGGAACCTTCCTGTGGATTCGCAATTTTCCAATAATTTGGCCAGATCGGCTATTTTGCTAATCTGTTGGTATAATTGGGCATCCTTGATACCATAGCTGTAATGTCCAGCTAACTGCCTTACCAAACATTCTTCTAGGATCGGCGGTATCAACTTCCGTGCTAAACATACCTTTCCCAGGAAATAAGACGTCGGGGACTGTCCATTGGACGCGTCGTATTTGCCATAGAATATGTCCATTCTTACCCTGTTTTGTGCAGTCTCCGACCAATACTTTTCCTTAAACTGGCGTTTAAACTCGGCTAAATTCGTGATTTCGGGTCGTACCGCTATCCACCAGTTATCCCTAGTGTTTTTAAACGTCTCGTCAAGCATCTCCCTTATCCTGTCCCACCTTGTTTCTCTATTTCTCCCAATAAACTCCTCCATTCTTTCTAAAAATTCCATTGGGTTTCGTCGATAGTTGTGGAAGTTGATTACTTCCCTGTTTTCACCATGACACGTATGAGAATTTAGTATAGGTGTGTCTCTCAGCGCCTCTAATCTTTCCTGCAGGTTCTTCTCTCTCTGGTCTATTTCCAGTATGCTATTTTTGTTAGTTTTTATTTGTTCGTCCAGCCTGTTAGCGATGTCATATGTTCTCTGCATCCTCTCGCTAACGTCTTTCTGGACTTCTCCCACCTCCTGCATGATGGCGTCTTGGTTCTGCCTTACCATGTTTTCGAGATTTCTAACATCTTGTTTGGTCTCTACTGTTTGTTCTTCTAGATTTTCGAAACGTGTATTGTTTCCCTCCTGTAACCTTTCCAACTGTTTCTCCATGTTTTCGACCTTCCTGTCACTATCGATTTTATTATCATTGATCGTTTTGTTTACTGCTTCGTACTTTATGCTAATTTCTTTTTTCAGGGACTCTATACATTTTTCATTCGCCTCCTGAAATAGCTCTAGCTTTTTCCCATTGTCATTTATTTTCTCGGTGATATCCTCCCTTAAAGATTCTATGTTTTTGTCTAATTTCTCCTCATCTTCCAGTCTATTTTTATTATTCTCCTCCTTCAGGGATTCTGTATTTTTGTTCATATCCTCCTTCAGGGATTTTATTATTTCCTCCTTATCTTCCTTCATTCTTTGGAGCATCATCATTATTATATTTGCGTCAACACTCCCTGTTATTTTTTCTGGTTCGGGTTTCTCTGTTTGTTCTACCATTTGTATGGGTTCTTCTCCCGTTTGCTCCTCTAATTCGTCTGCCGTTTTTATCGGTCTTTCCATTTCTAGTGTGGGCGGTTCTAATTCCGTTTCCTCGACCTGTACTGTCTCTCCGTCTTCCACACTTAACTCGGGTTCCACATTCTTCTTCACCTTTTTTCCCTTAGGTTGCGGCATTTTGATCTGTTGGTAGTTGCCGGGCTTGTTCCGTCTTTTCAAGCCTCACTAGTTGGGCTGCCAATTTATAACAACTATCAAAATACTCTCCTTTAAGCCCCTTATAATACGCTCCTTTAAGCGTTAATTTATAACAAAATAGAAACAAAATGGTGTAATGTAAAAATGTTGTTCGTGTTGTATGCTGTCGGGCGTTACCTCCGCGCACTTTTTGTTATTTACTGTTGACTGGATCCTCTGCGGTGATGTAGTCCTGTAACCCAACTTAATACTATGTTTGTTGTGGGCGCCACTTGGAATCGTTTGTTCCAAGAATAAAATGTGATTATTAAAGAAATTAAAATTTTTAAATCTTGCTTCTATGAAAAAATATAAACAAGTCAGTTTAGCTTGAAAAAAAAATCAGGTAAGTTTAATGATTCTTAAAAAAAAAACAAATCGTCTGAAGGACTAACATTCATATAAAAATTATAAAATTGCAGAGTTACTAAAGAAAAAAAATTTTACAAGTTATTATTATTATTATTATTATTATTGACAATTTTATATATATCCAATCAAGTATCGGCTAGTGTTTTCAATTTTTTACTCAGTTGAAAATCATGAGTTTAATACGTGAAAAAATCTTTACTCTCAGGACGTGACTCCTTTGAACTACCAAGACATCAATAAGACGCTTTACAAGAAAAATTAAGTGATTTGAAGGTGTGTGTGGCATGTGTAGTACAACTGTGTGATAAATGTAACCAGGTAAAAAAATGACTTTAATTTTGGTAACTCACGTTCCAATGATTAATTAATCTCGCACAGGACACTCCTCTCGGGTAGTTTTTTCAATCTCGCCTCTTCATATGTGCACTGAATCTATTTTAAGTCAAAATTGCGATCATTTACTATTTCCGCACTTTTTGTAAAAACGTTTGGCAGTAGATTCTCGTTCAAACCCCGCCAATACGCATCAGCTGCTCCGCGTTGATTCTCAAATTTGCCGTCACAGCGCTGATTCCCATGCAGTGTCGAGAGAAAGGCTTTGTGTTTGTTTGTTTACGTTAAGGGGTTATTGTCAAGTTAGTCTGTCTATGCGAACACAGCAGAATTGGTTCTCTATTTAAAGTTTTGGTCCCTCCTGGGCCGTTGACGTTCTGGCTGCGTGATTTCTATTAAAATTTGCCGTGCTGCTGCTCTATTTCAGCAACACATTGGCGTAGATTCTTGTAGAGGTTAAGTCAGTCTGTCAATGTACGGGAAAAGCCTTTCTTCGAGTCTTGTCGATTTATCGCCTCTCGGTTTCGCCTTAGCTGCGTCGATCAGTGTCGTGGGTGATGCATCTGTTTTGGAGTTCAAGCTACAAGTGTTTTTGTGTCGAAATTGGTCTCCCTTTTATACTAATTCAGGCTGATTGTTTTCATCGACTTCCGGTATATTTGTGTAAAAATTCTTTCTAGATTGTTCGAGAATAAACGAAATGGAACATTATGGAACAAAATTCATTTCCGTCGAAGCTTTTAGAAAAAATTTCTTATTCTTCATACTAAGGATATTTCAAAAATTACTCTGGTATTTATGAAACAGTTTTACATTAGTACTCACAATTTGTATGCCATTATTACATTTAGATTCTCTGTTTTCAACTGAATCTAGTGATACTAATTATGATTGGTTTTTAATTAAATTAAGTCTAATAAGTAACACAATATACAACTCTCACCTTGGGTTGTTGTCATTAAAATTCAATTTTTTTTTATAACAAAAATTGTTGTGGAACTATTATGTCTCTTCCACAATCTGAACATACAACATTACTATCTTCCTATAACAAAACAAACAAATTTTAACATTAATATAAATACATAAATAATTACAATTTTACATGGCCTCTGTCCATGGCCTAGGTTTTTGTTAATGTTGTAACACAATAATTAGTCTCTTTCTGTAACATATGTAGTATTTCACTAGTGTACACTCAGAGTTTATTATATTGTCTGTCTGTTGTGATACCTGGTTACTCTTTACATACATTATTTTTATTACAGGATGACATAGCATCATTGATTGGTCTTGAGATGCCCTTTTTCATGGTGTGACAAATCTCACTCTTATAAGTTAAATTCTTTTATAATTGATCTTATTTTCAACTGAGTTTGTTCGTTTTTAAGGTATACTGAAGTATTGTACCATTCTATTTTATTTTTGTTAGCATTTTGTAAATATTTAGCCAGATATGATTATTTTTGTACTGGTTGATTGGCTCCAGCCATACATGGTATAGGTAAATATTTTGCTAACTTGACTATTACAACGTTAAAGTTAGTCAGATATATTAGTATAGTCGCTTTATATCATATTTCAACTTTGTAATGCATTTTGGTTGCATTTTGGCAACATTAAATCCATAAATTATACAATATTATATGCCTACTACATGTTTATAGTCAATACTGTTTTTGGCTATTTTGACTGATATATATTCATTTGACAGCTTTCTTTATTCAAGATAAATTGTTCACTTTAGTCTGCTTGACAATTACATATAGTTTTTATTTCAATCTGATAATAATTAATTTTTCATGAAATCTGGGTGTTTGGTCTCAAATCCAACAATTAGTATTTTTTGTCATAACAAATATATAATTTTTATTTTAACTTAAACTCTTTTTAGTAATGTATTTAAATCATTTAATACATTTATTTTATTTACATTACATAATATAATAATGGATCATGTCCATTCATTCACAAAAAATAGTTCTTAATACTCTATTCAGAGTTATAAAACTTAATAATTAATGACTTCGTTTTGGTTGAGTCTGACATTATTCGTCTCTCTTATAGTGTCGTATGGTTTTTTTCACTGTTATTCACTTTAATAATATATATGGGGTTTGTGTCTTAGTCATAGTTTGGTCGTTTTTTCATGTTAGTAGTAATGATTATTAGACAATATTACACAATTTTTTAGGACTACTTGGGTTTGATACTGTTCACCTCACTTTCCTCTTATGATAATTGCTATGTAAATGGTTTCCTTTATGGAACGTTCTGTGACGTTACAATGTATATATCTTATATTTTTTAAATTATAAAAATCTATTTAGATTTATACACAGACAGACACGCGCACGCTCGCGCGCGCAGGTGATTACGTGTCTGTACCTGTAGTACCGTAGTGTAGTAGAGTACAATATTGTTCACTAGCCTATTTGTATGATTTGATAAACATATGCAGACTGTGAGTGCAAATTGTTTTGGTACTGCAGCAAAGTCCTTAGTTAAGAAAATGGGAATGAAAAGTGCACTAAATAAGTTATAAAGAATATTTATACTTATTAACAACAGGAGAAAATATTCAAAAGCCATGTTACAAAACAGCACATAACACGTTTATTAAAATTTTAGAAAAACAAATTTTAACATAAAGACAAATGCAAATCGTCCGCAACACGGAACACGAACGAAAATGTAAATGACAGGCCTACGTTTCAAATAGCTTGACACAGTATATCCATAGGGTTTTCACTGACAGATTTTAAGGTTAGATTTGTAAGAGGAAAATCACTAATCTTAGATCAACATTTATTAAATATTTCTGTAAAGCCTCAATTGAGTAACATCCAACAAAATTCTTATAGGCCTACGTAAAGTTATCCACAGTACAACAGTGATATTATTATGAGCACGAATTATTTATATACATTGCTTTACAAATCAACTTTATTAATAAACTGATTTTTGAACAAAAGTTATTAATCTTTAATTAACGAATTATGGCAATATTGTTTAACACTGATCAGTTCTTCGAACCCACCTTAAATATGTGATACACGTTTGCATAACACTTTTATAAAGGTTTTATATTTATTTTGAAAAATTGTTATATGGATTTCGTTTTAGCGATTTAGTACAAACATATTTGGTAAAATATAATTCAGTTATATACAAAGTTCAAAAATCATTTATTTTTCCACAACAAAAGGTTTGAGTATTAAACAATTCATTAATGGTAAATAGTAAATATATTTTTTAAATTTTCTCTGTAAAATAATCTACAGATTTTAAAAATCAATTTTTGTATTAGTTTTATTATTTTTGTTTCCTTTAAAACTTTTGCTTTTATGTAAGGAACACCAAAATAAATGTTTGTGAATTTAGTTGACCAAAAGAGTCAACGGAAAGTTAAATTTGAATTTTATTACAATGTCAAAACGAACCCAATAACATTCATTTAATTTGGATAATAATAAAATTATATTTTGCATTTATCTGAGCTTCGAAAATTCCAGTTTTTGCAAATATATTACAATATGTTGACAAATTTTAAGTTTGAAGTGAGAGATAAAACTTAAGACTTTTCTATATCCTCAGTAAATATTCATCTGAAAACACTGACAAATGTTTAAATAACTTTTAAAAGCACATTCACATCCTTTGACAGTAAATTAAAAAAAAAATATGTAAACAATATTAGGTTTCAGTACAGCCTTACGTAAGTATATCTTTCAATAGGTTAGTAACACAGAGTTTGGGAAAAAATTACGAAAAAGGTAGTATGACGTTTGAAGAAAAAAGGAAAAACTGTTTAAACAGGTTAGGAAGAGATATCACTCTTGATACGTTTGTGAGTTTATTTGGGAGAATGGCGGATTTATATCTACGATACATTATAATTAAGCGGCAAATGGGAAGACAAGTTCTGAAATTCATTGTGTAGGGTAAAGTTCATTCAAGGGATTACCCCTCACAGTTAAATACCTTCAATATATCGCTTTAATAACGCTTAAAACCCATTTCTAAATGTATCTGGTTTACCAGTGGGTACTAAGAGCATTTGAAAGATAACTGAATGTGTATTAGTGTTGTGCGATATTCTTTAATTCTAAACAATAAACAAATATTTACTTTAAATTAGTGGGTTTATAATAAAAGCATTAGTAGTTTTATACAAATTACTCGTTTTAACGTACTTGTAATTTATTTATTACAGCTCTGAATTAATAAAACAAATTGCGTAATTTTTTAAATGGGTACTATTCTGTACCTTACAGAACGCGTTATATTATTGCTAATATGTATTCGTATACGTCTGTGTATTTTGCTAATATTTCGTACATACTCAATACATAATACGCGGCACGTTTGTAATTATGTTATCTATGTAATTGTTTAGACTTTATATTCTTAAATGGTAAAGAATAGCTTTTGAGATACAACGTGATGCAACTACAGTATATCAGATAAACTTCCAACCAGAAATGCTTTACTACAATTGATACCAAGTTTTGTTTATTATTTCAGCCTACACGTGTCTCGGTACTAATCTTAGATAATATCAAAAACATAGTAACATACATTTAAAAAAATACAATATAGGTAAACTAAAATAAAAAGAAATGCACAGACATATATGTAGCAATCTTTAAAGCAATTATAAATAGGCCTATATTTACAGTAAACAAGATGTACCCGAAATTTTTCCTTCTCGTCAATGTCTCCCGCACATGAGATTCACCTCAAATATCTCAAAAATTAACGTGTTTATTACAAAGTAATAATATTCATATTGTTTTTTTAAAAGACTTATTAGTTTTCGTCATGTCACTACAAATATAGCACACGTCAGGTCGGAGATCACACGATTCAATTACGCCAGAGGCTACCGGCCAGGCTGAGTTTGTTAGACTCAGATCAAGCAGTCCGTCGTGGGAAAACTAGGGGGAATGAAATCTTTAACTAACATTCAAAAATTTGTGTGCGAATGTGTAATACACAAGCCTATGACCTTTGACCAAGAAGGCTAAGGAAATGACCGTACTAAGAAAAGACTAAGAAAATGAGTATGCAAATTTCTTTAGATGGTTAATGGTGGTAACACATTCGTGATACTTTTACATTAGTTGCTTACGTATATCATTTTACGGTTTTCGTAAAAATCTGCTAAACACCAACAGATAAAGATTATGAAAGTTACATAATCATAATTAAATTGCAAAATTACAAAAAGTGTGTGTGTGTGTGTGTAATCCATTGTAGTTGTTTCAGTGGGATGTATATGTGCTCAAAATAAGCCACATGACGGTAATAAGAGATTACAATAAATATGTAGAGTTGTAGGCCTACGTGGAACTATGTATTTTACCATGTAAAAACTTTGAATAATCGATTTAAAATAAATTATTTTAAGTATGAACAGGTAGTCCAATTCATGAAAATCAATTATCATAAGTATCATAGTGAGTAAGTATCATAAGTTCATGTTACGATATTCGACTGCTCGTGTCCGTGTATCATGTAGACACTAATTACATAATGCTTTATAGCGCCCTTATTAATTAACATTTTGAAATATTACGTTTGAGCTTCATAATAACATTAATTAGGTAAGTCTAGACATTCTTCTTCAAATAATAAAATTATTTGTAACACGGCCATTTTTCCTTTACAGGAATGTCACTAATTCCACATCATTAGTGATTGTTCTAAGCAATTTTAAAAGAATTTAAATACTTTATTCCTAAAAGTGTTAACTAAATATAAAAAATTCAATTCAATTTGCAACTAAATTCAAACACCTTGAACCTAGTTGTGCAGTGGGAGTATCAACGAGATTAAAGCAAATCAGAAGAGTCAAATATAGGGGCAGGTTGCCATCATTGGACCACATAACAGTTTAAAATTTTTTTCATCACATTTTCAACTTAAATTTACCATTCAATATACAGATAGACTCTCTGTTACTTTCTGATTAACCGTGAGTATTTACTTTGTTTTTAGATTTTTCAAATATGGTAGTAGGAACAAAAAACAAAATTTTAACAAACGGTCCATTGATGGCAATTGGTTGCAACTGGTTGATTGAAAACAAGTTTCCATCGATGGACCGATTACGAAAGTAAAGAAAAACTGTCTTTACATAGGTCTATTACGTTTTATTATACGAATCTACTAGTCATGGTAAAACAAAACTAAAATATATAAAGTATTAAAAGTTATCTCAAGAAGCCTGAGACTTAATTCGGGCCGCATAAAATTGTAGTACCATTTTTTCCCAGCCGATCTCTTCTCTTTGCTGAATCTGTGTTCGATGTTATTTTGTTCAGCGACTTGAAACGCGAGTTCGTAAGTCTTTGGCTGTAATTCCAAAAACCATCTCCTCTAATTTTAAAATGTGGTCTACGAATTCGTTCTCTACCTCAGGAGGCAGATCTCCTAAACTACCAATAATTTTCTTTCCCTCCACAGCAAAATTGTTTTTGCCTTCTAAATGTCTCTTTAAAATTGCTTTGGGCACTCAATACTCTCGGCAGACTTCATTCAAACTCATCTCTCTGATACGAAAGGCTGCGATAGCACGATCCATTGTCTCGGTACTCCATTGTCCATATTTCACTCATTTTGGCATTTTTCTGAAAAACGAAAATTAGTATGTTAATTTATAGACAAGCTACTACAATATTTTGTGTATTTAGGCTTTTTTGCAATGATTACTATTTATAATTAATAAATTTCATTTCAGCTTTTACATACAATCAAATGTATGTAATTCAACTTGAGTGGCATACAACGACCATGTTAACAGTAGGAACCTAACGCGCTTGTGACTAAAAGTGTAAGGCTATAATTTTATTAGTGTTATCATAGTACAGGAAGACTCAATATGTTTGTATTGAAATGTTTTTATTTTTAATTTGCTACCAATTGTTGCTATAAACTTATTTTCAAATGACTACAATATTCGGGCTAGAATATAAGAAAGTAAATTTTTCAAGGTGGTCTCCAGAGTTTAAATGTTTATATAATGTAGTTGTAGGTTATACTTTAGGCTAATAGTTAGGCTATTTGTAAAAAAAAAATAGCACTTACATTGAACACAGTGTATATTTGAGTATTATAACACGTTTTTCTAGACACTAACGCAGCTACTAACTCACACACAATAATACGCTATTTCCTCGCATCTCCTACGTTCTTAGCGTTATAAAAATTAATATTTGCAATTTAACAGGTTGTTAATTGTACTGTAAACCGTAGATTATAGGTTAATAAAATTTACTAACAGGCCTATGACAAAATATCAGTAAATGGAAAAGTACCAATCAAACAGGTTTTCTGTGTCCCATGTAAGACGTAAAACCTAAAATGATAAAATTTAGTCTTACTTTTAGTCAAAATATAAAAGAAAAGATACTTAACGTAAAGCGTTTCAAGGAAAATAATAATAAGTCAAAACTTTGTTCACGTTTCCATGAATGGACCACCTGATTTGGTCCATTCATGGAAACGCCAAGTGGTCCAATGATGGCAACTCGCCATATTGGATTCCTTAGATAAACACAGCTGAAATGACGATTCAAATTGGAACAACCAATATAAAATTTAGAACTTTAAAAACTGCTTTGAATGTCAACAAATTGTGAAATTGTTCAGTAATATATAATTCGTGATAACTGATATTAAAGAAGACTAATAGTTATAGCACAGAGTACAGAAATCTTACCTGAATATTTATCTCGCAGCGACGCCACTCCAACTCGTTTATAGCACTGCACACAGCTGGCGTGAAGGAAAGAAAGATTCTACAACTACTACCGCGCATGTCCACGCTTTGGTAGAGGAAATACGTAAGAGGTCCATCCATGGAACCGGTTCATTGATGGCAACCCTCCCCTAAAAGTTTCGTCATTAGTTCTAGTCAGCTAGTTGTGTAGCTTTTATCAACAAATCATTCTGCAATCTATCGTGCGCATGTTACAATGTAATTAAAACGCTAGTACACTTAAGAGTTTTAAAGTTAATATAGTGGTATATTTAAGTCTGTTTGAATTCTAAATCATGTACAGAATCATATCGTTTTCTTTGTCATTGTAGTTACCTGTCGTATTGTTAACTGTCCTGCTTGTTGAATATTAACCTCCGCTTAGTTGATATACACCAAAGGGTTGTCGTGACAAAACGACGAAAATGCAAGAGTGGCAAGTATTTTATTACATTCTTAAGCATAAATTCGCGGCCCTTTTTCTTTATAATTTGTTCGAGTAGCAACTGAAGAGACATAAAGTCTGTCCTCGTCTTTCCCTTCAGGTATATGATGTGTGTCGTTATTCCCTGATATGTTCCGTCGTCTGCTGGGTAATTGTGCAAATGTGTCCATAATTTACTCTGGGTCCTCTGGTCGCTGGTCAATGTCTGATGATGTGGGCTCTCGGTCGTTGAAAAAGCTCGGTTGTGCCAAGCACTCACTCTCGAATCAAAAGCTAGGACAAAGCGCCAGTTTGTCGGTGTGTCTTTACCGGGTGATCGACGGTCAACCCATTAGTCGGGTACTCGCCATCACAAACCCGAGTGTTCCGTAAGGGAAAATACGAGTAATCAAAAAGTTCGAGCTCCACAACCGAACTATCAGAGAATCGTGAGCATGTCTGTCGGCACCCGCTTCGAGACTGTTACCCCATAGAACTAAGTCTGAACAAAGTTTCCATCGTGTATCGTTGTAGCGTATCCTTGTTATCGATACAGTTACTTTCATTTGAATTTACAGAAATTTTCAAGAAAAAGTAATAACATTGCAGAAATTTCTACAGTGTTTATAATCTAAATTTAGAGTTAGGCTATTCGCATTAAGTGTTTGACAGCGAATTATCTTCACCATAGTAGCCCTGACATGTAATGCACAGGGTAGTTGATAGTTTATCGGCAGCAGCAGCCAAACCATCGGACACTAGTAACGGACGAACATTTTTTTACAGCAGCTAGTTGGCTACAATTTTGTACATAAGCAGAAAGCTTCAAAACGGTTTCCAAAACATTTATTGAAATGTTAAACTGTCCTAATTCTATGTTATTTTTTATTTATCGTGTGTCTGATTAACCCAGAATCAGTAAATAATGGATAAAACTTTACAAGGGAAATGTACAATACTATTAATTAAAATACGTTAGCTAAATAATTAGCCTACATCTTGTTGTGTGTTTATTTGAAAAAATAAGTTAAGGTGGCACATTTATAGGCCTACTATTGACTGCCAGCTGGTCAACTTGTATATTTTAAGGAAACTTACACATTTTAGAAGCAATGAATAGTTATTTGGATAATTTTTATTTTAATTGGTACTGTTGATAACCAAGCAAAAATTGATTTTGTTAAATCCGGAAATTTTACATATTTAGGCTGTTAATTACATTGAGTGATATATGCCTGGGTAAGCTAACGTTGTAGGAACTCATAATATACTATTTACGAAATTAAACTTCAGCGCTCTAAGTAAAATAACATGTAAGGACGGATATTGCTTCTTAGCGAATGAAGCAACATTATAGAACAAGTTGTATATCTGCCTCTAACAGACATGAATATATTGCTAGTAAAGATACAGTACATGTATTTACTTTAATTTATGTTTGACACTTAGAATATAAATGTATATAAACTTACGGAGAGAGATGACTTACATACAGAAATACGTTACTCCCTTCTCGTACTGAAAGCGCGTTCTATCCGGATCACAGTAAGTAATGTAAGCAACTTTACATGAGTTCTAAGCACTTCTCAGGAACAAATACAGATAAGATTAGAAATAAATGTATATTGTTAAATAGAGTATTCTTGCTGCAAACATAATAAATTAATCTATGCGCAGTGCATAGGGACAAGGATAAAGAAGCATAAATCTCTTCTAATGGTTCTTACATTTGTAGTGAACGTTATTTCTATATTACCAACCTATGGAGTCGCATTAGGTAAACAATAATATCTAACTCTTACCCGTATTAAAGGATTTTAGGATTGTCACTTTTAAGGCAAGTTTGTACAAAATTAAAACCAAAAATTATATGAAACAAAATACAGTTTTTAAAAATTTATCGTGGTATATGTTTTTCAAAGAATATTGTAAATTATTAGCTCAATTATTATTCAAAAATTTAAACATTCCGTAAGACTTTCAACGCATGTATTGAAAATGTGCATAAACATTACAAACAAAGCACACAAACAGCGACATTTATACATTTCTATAACTTTATAATGTTGAAGTCAAAAGTGTATTTGAATATTATTCGCTAAATTGATGATCATATATCCAGAAAGAATTTCGATTTCAAGATCGTAAATATTATCGTTATTACTGCATGTTAGTCCTTCTTTATTTTAACGATATTCCTCAGAATTATCTTTTGTATACTAAGTAGCATTAAGAGACTCGTACAAATTAAAATTGTTAAAGAAATATTCGGCCCCAACTTCATATAGGAGGTTCGAAACGGTAATAATACCGGACAAATACTTGCTGTGAAGATACGAAGTTGAGTTAGCTTCAACTGGTTTCGGTTTTACAGAAGTTTTAAGAATATTTATACTGTTCACTTATTGTTAGTGCATGAAAAAGATTGTACATGTAAATATCGAAAAATGCAAAACTTGTGTCAATTTAAATTTGTATCGAAATATGTCAATTTAAACTTGTGTTAGGCTTAATGTGTGACCTAAAAGTGTTTGCGATAAACAAAGTAGGATACGTGTTGTATTTGCGCGCGTTTATGTCATAAGCTGGTAAAGGTTAGCTGGTCATTCGACAAAAATAAAATATAATAAGGAGTATTTCCTAAACTTTGATTCTATTATATGATATTCTATATTAATAAACTTTTTGCAGTAGTTTAGTTAGGATTAGTATGTTTTACAAGAAATAGTATTATATTAGCCTAACAAATTACATTACTTTAATAGGAGTCTAAGAACTTTTTTTTTAAATTTACAGAAAAGTGAAACCACCTTAAATCCATACTCCATCATACACGCCCTACAGACACGTTCATACACACCCTTGTACGGGTTCACCATCTAAAACATTCTTTCTATTTAATTGTTATTAGTAGCGCCTTGAGAATCTAATCGGGTGAAACAATTTTGTTAAATCTGTCAGAGGTTAAGGATAAATTGTAAGACTACCAATCGTTTGTGTTTATTTAAATCAGATTATATTGAAAACTAGTATATAAAATAATGCACTAAAGAGAAATTTTTAACTTCAAGTGACAACTGCGAATTCTTGAACTTTATAGAACTAAACTTGGAAGGAAACAAGTATGAAATTTTATAAAACAATAGCTGTTCCGACATTCCTTTATGCAAGTGAGACATGGACCCTCGGTACACGGGAAGAAAAGAAAATTCAGGCTGCCGAAATGAGATTTCTTAGAAGTGTCCAAGGATTGTCCCTTCTGGATAGGAGAAGAAACATAGACATTAGACAAGACCTAAAGATCCAGTCTTCAAATGAGACGATTAAGGAGTATAAGAGGAGATGGTGTGGACATGTGGCCCGAATGCCAGATACCAGATTGCCAGTGGCAGCTCTCAAGTACAAGCCGAGTGGAAGGAGGGATGTTGGTAGACCGAGGAGGAGATGTGTTCCGGAACAGGCCAACTAGGGCCTAATCCCTGTAGTGAAGATGATGATGATTATAGCACTGAAGAAATTATATATAGGAATAGAAAGATACTATATTATACTACATACATAGAAATAAGCAAAGTCCTATTTTAGTGTTTCGTGTCCTGTTATGCAGATGACGAAAGTGCTGTTTAAAATTCAAATAATCACGTCTCTCTATAATAAGTTAATAATAAAATTATAGCACCAGAGTAATACGTGAATTCTATAGGCTACTATCAACTAGTTGCGCCTATATTTTTAATGACGCTTACAAAATATATCCAGTAAATAAAAAGTTTTACGTAAAAAATTTGTTTTTTTTAAGGCAAACTTCAAAAGTGCGGAATGAATAGCTTTATTTTACTCAGTTCAGCAACTCGTATATAGAGACTACATGAAAATAAACGTTTTCATCACAACAAAACCTACTCAACGCCAGCAGAAATTTATGTACACTTAACGCTCGCTGTTTCAACGAGAATTTTACGTAATCGTCAGAGAATGAAGATCGGTCCAAACAGACAAGAGCATTTAATATGTTTTATAAGTCGTGTAATTTCTAATGTACATTAAAGTGAGTTGTAATGATAAATAAAACATAATACTTATAACTTAAAGCTTTTTGATAAACAAAACCTTAAAGTTTTAACAAAACGCATTTTAAACAATATGTGACACCAAATGCTATTTCATGCATAATATTTCGTAGCAAATTATAATTTAGTTTATAAATACTGGGAATAAGTTTCACAGCAGGTTAATATGTAGTCCACACTTTCAGCATACGTGACAGCAGTTCATAAGACAATTTCTAACAATAGTGTTACGTTTTAATATTACTTCACTTATCAGAAATTTGGTTTACGACAAAAAATATTTATCTTATTTAACCAATATTTCACAGTCATAACAGAGTCATTATAGGAAAAACAACGCATCATCTCTTATTAGGGAGTTTTGTTCAATACATGACGATACTGTGAACAAAGAAACAGTCACATTCTTTATGATTGGAGATCAAACCCTTGTAATTTTCAATTCATAATGAGATGTCAAAATAAACTCTCGATAATATATGCTACATAAACATATTGTATATTGTGAGTGAGTATTTATGCATGTGAAGGTAATCTGTAATGGCCTTCAATTTGCTACGAATACGTATCAAGTCAAATGTTTGCTTCCTATCCATCGTTTATGTCATCAAGATACCGAAATGAGTAATTAATAAGCATATAATATGTAGATGTAACTAGTAGAAACCTTTATATTTGTTAATAAAATCCTTTTATTTTTCACAAAAACTGATAGTGTTAAAGTTAAATAGCCTAATGCTTGGCTATTACAGTTACTAACAGGATAAATCAGGAAGGACTTTACAACTTTGAAAGTATTTAAAAATTTATCTAAATGACTTACAGAGTCGCTTGACGTGCAATTTTAAAGCAAATACATCAGGTTTTTTGTGAAACAGTTATTTTGTTTTGATGTGAACACCACTTGCGATACGGCAAACAGCCGACTTGAAGCCAATTTCATTCCAAACTTGAGCCAGTACGTCGGTGTCACTCCTGCAACTGCGGCGTAAATGCGATTTTTTACATCAGGGATATCGGAAGGTAAAGGTGGAACCAACATTTAATACTTAATGAAATCCCAAATGAGAAAATGAAAAGGGCCTAAGTCTAGGGAGCGAGTTAGCTATGCAATAGGCCTTGCATGACCAATCCAACGACCTGGGAATCGGTTGTCAAGGAAATCTCGGACGTGTAAGCTGAAGTGAGGCGTTGCCCCGTTTTGCGGTAGTGAAGCCGGCGATCGTGGTCATTTTATCTCTAACTGTGGAATGAGAAAATTTTCAACCACGTATACGATACTAATTTATGGTTTCATCTATAAAAAAGAACGGGCCATACACTTTAAATTTGCTGAGGGCACAAAAAACACTCACTTTTGGGGAGTCTTGATCATTCTGCAATGTTTCTTGAGGATTTCCGCTTCCACGGAACCTGCAGTTGTGTCTACCTTGCCACTGATGTGAAATATTGATTCATCGCTAAAAACGTTGCCTAAGAATGTCTCGTCGGTTCCAATTCGATCCAACATTTGTGCACAGAACTGTTGACGAGCGACATTATCTGCTGCATTAATTTCTTGTAACATAGAAATTGTATACGTTGTACAAAAATTGTGTTTGAAATTGTATACGAATTGTATTTGCAAACGTTTGCGTAATACGCGATAAGAGGTCAGTTGTTCTATGCCACTTTTACAAGAAGCACGTTGTGTTGATTTCTTAGGGCTACGGCGAAGCTCTCTCTAAATCGTTCCACAGAGGTATCAGAATCTTGCTGGCGTCCTGATAATTTTGCATGTCGTACAGAACAGCCAGTCTCAACAAAGGTTTGGTGCAAATCGTAAATTGTATGCCTACTTTGAGGGTCTTTACCATACTCACTACGAAAATTACGTTGAACTGTAGTAGTTGACTTCGTTTCATGAAACCAACACACACAAAGAAAACGTTCAGCACCAGTGAAAGTAGCCGTTTTGAACAACAATTGTGCTAGCGCTTCTGGTGGTTGTATTTGTAACTACGGCACGAAGTGAGTCAAACATGATGTGTATTGCTTTAAAATGTTACCTTAGCCGACTCTGTAAGTCATATGAATAAATTTGGTAATGGTTTCATATTTGTAAATTTTGTGTGTGGTCACACTGTATTTAACAGGCCGAGCCAATCTACGCTTTGCTACTATAAAAAACGTTAACTTTATTCTCTGTTATAATTAGCCGTTGATTCAAGTATGTAATAAATTATTATTAATAAACTATTATACAGCTACATACCGTCCTCTCTACTTCTGTCTGTCGCCCCCCTCACTCACTCACTCTCTCTCTCTCTCTCTCTCTCTCTCTCTATCTCTCTCTCCTTCCCTCTCTCTCTCTCTTCTATATTTTACTTATCTTTAATAAAAAAAGTAAAAAAAGTATTAAGAGAAAATTTATAGATTACCCTCTAAGACAAGCATAGTGATACCTGTCTTCAAAAAGGTTGATAACAAAATATCGGGTAACTATAGAGGTGTCACCTTACTAAACACAACACAAAGGTAATGACAAAGGTGTTTTAGCTCAAGCTATTACAACATATTAAATATGAAGACGAACATAATGGATTTAGAGATGGAAGGTCTTGTAATGATGCATTATTTGTAATTCAAGAAATAAAAGAAAAGGCAATTGAGTTCCGAAAACCAACTTTTATGTGTCTGGTAGATCTCAAGAAGGCATTTGATATGGTCCGAGTGTCGGATATGTTAAAGGTTGTAAAAACAACAACGAGGAGTTCCAATCGACATCAAAAAGCTAACAAAAGAGATCTACACAAACACTTCAATGAGAGTAAAAGTCAATGGCGGATTATCAGATAATATACAGATAAAAGGGATCAGGGAGGGAGATTCCTTAAGTCCCATACTCTTTAATGTAGTTATGGATAACATTATTAAGGAGGTGAAGGATATAGAATGGGTAGAAGTGTGTTTACCATATATAACCTTATATGGATTGATAAATACCTCACACAAGAAGCAAAAACTATGGTTTACAAAATTACAATACGTCCTATGCACATCCTACGTCATATGTTAATATGCTATGCATCAGAGACCATGCCAGATACAGCAGCAACTAAAAGAAAACGACAAACTATAAAATGACTTGCGACAACACAAATAACTTAACTATTGGCGCATAGGATATGGTAGTACGTGTGTTTTAATGCAAAAGTCTATATTGGAGGATTTAAGATCAATTATTGCACACAAGACATATGAAATTGTTTATGCGATATATTTGACAAGAATAATAATGATAGTGTTTTCAAATATAGTCTTTTTAAATGTTAAATAATGTTCATATATGAGTTGTGGTACATTACATATACGATGATTTCCACAGCAATGTTGAGAGGGGGTTTGTTTTGTAGTGGAGTCGTCAGGCGTGGCGTACGATGACAGATGGTTGACCCTGGTGATGATTACAGCTGGGCTGGCGTCCTGAAGTTCCTACGTCGACACTGACGATGCGCACACGAACAATGGTTCTAAGGGTACTATTACTGGATTTTTATACAGTATTTAAACTTCACAAGTATCTCAGGTCACAGTGGGTATTAACTAGAATTGGTATATTAGACTTATACTTATCCGGCCTCTTCAAGTGTTCACGCGTAACACTAGGTCTACCACGGTCAGCAGACCTTCCTAAGCGGAAATCTTCCACTCACGCGGAAACTACTGATGATAATATTATACTGATAAGTAAATTATAGAATACTTCCGGTACTGTAGAATACCTCACACAGTCCCGGTTTAAGTTCCCTTTTATACACGTTATGTTTCAATAACAATAACGTGTGTGAAGATGAATTAAATAAACAGTTCTAAGAGTTCGCACCTGTTACTACCGACAAAAGGACTTGCACTTGCGACCGGCGAAAAATCTTGCACGAGAATACCACGTTCCGTTCGTGACAGCTAGATGAGAAGGGCTGCCCGTGCAGCCACAGGCTGAAGAAAATTGCGACTACCCTCGAGCTTCTTATTGGTGGAAGGAAGTCACATGGTTATTTTGCACACGACACTGCAGTGGTTTCATGCCGTAAAGTGCATAGAATTTGTAAGGGCATGCATAGATGATTATCTATGAATATCTTATCTCACGCAGAAATGCGTTTTACAACGAGTTTTATATTTAAAAAAATCATATTTTAACGTCATTTTATGATCAGGAAATATAGGGAAACTGTAGCTAACATAACAGTTTATGTCCAGTTCAAGTGTCAATACGATTCAATACTTACTGTATATCACGCACGGCAGGGAAACGTTTATCACTCGCGCACACTTCCACTGACACAGTACATGAATAAGTAGCACATAAAATAATACACAGTTTGACTTATCCTAATTCCTTATTCGTTCTAAAATACAAAACTTATAGCAAAAAAACTAAACCTAACGAAATACCATTTGAAACTTGAATGTTTATCGACTGTGTATTTACACAAGCCTGCACTGCTTATCAGGATCCTGTGTTTCATTGCAGACTATATTACGGAGGGTACTAGGAAAGACAAAACATAAGAGAATGCCAAATAATAGTATAAGAGAAATGTGTAATGTAACAGATACTAATTCTTGGATTACGGAATGAAGAAGGATATGGATTGAACACATATCAAGAATGGATGACACAAGTCTAGTGAAAAAGGCAAGAGCCAAAAAACGAAGAGGATGATCGGTCGGAAAAGGAAGAGGTGGAGTGACAGCGTGTAGGACCGTTGTCATAGAACGGGACAGAGTACTAGCAAGGAAATTAAAGAAGAAGAAGAAAAAGAAGAAGAAGAATAAGAAGAAGAAGAAGAAGAAGAAGAAGAAGAAGAAGAAGAAGAAGAAGAAGAAGAAGATGAAGAAGATTACCCTGTAACTCCCCCTATTTTTCCCTATTTCTATTCTGTCTCTTCCTGTATCGGTAAAACAAACGTGGAACTCCAAACAGTAAAATACTATTCTACTGTTTCTCTGTGCCCCTTCGTCTATTATCTGTTTTCCTGTGTTTACTCCTCTCTTCCTGTCAGTCCTTTTCTCTCCCACTGATATAAAAGTAGACTCATATAACTTAAAACTACACATTATTTGTATAAAGTAATATATTATAACTATCTCCTTGTGATACAGAAATAAGAGAAATAAAAGTTCTAGCTAATGATTATTTATAAATAAAAAGTAATGATACACATTTTAAAGCAATAAGGTATTATATTACTTTACGTAACGTTTAAACTTAATAACATTAAATTCATTATTTCTTACTGCCGATGTGCCAAAGGTTAATGAGATCAAAATTACACTGTAATCCGGCTTCAATTGCATATGAGTAATCAAAAATTTACAAGTTACTTCAGTCTTTGATATGATGTGAATTGATCAGCGTTTAATATAATCTACACGTCTCCTCCAACGTACTGCCATAAAACACAATAAAAGGTAGGAACTACATTATAGTTGAAGTGATTGAATATAGTTAACGGTAAATTGAAATGAATAGTAAAATGTAAATATTATTTCAAACAAATAAACATGTATTAGTAAAAATGATATTGTAGCAATAAAACGTGAATAAATGAAGACAATGTATGCTGGTCTGCAGTCAGCCACAGTTGCTTAGAAACTAGCAAGCGTCAACTGCGTAAACTGCGCAATACACGGTGGCGAAAACTGACAACGTCGCCGGACGGAAAAATGATAAAGGTTCAGAAAAATATGTACTTATATATTTTGGATGCTCAAATGATGGTTGAATAAAAAATTACGCCTAATTGTAGTAATTAAGACAATTTGCCAAGATATCAGTGTTTTGTAAACGCGCGCTCACACACATGCGCAACATTATATTCATGTGTGTACTCCATCTCCTTCATGTGAATGCATAGGAATAAACATCAATTTGAAGAATGTAGACGAAGTAAGAAGTATTACTAGATCCAATATCAAGCAAATGATATATATAGCTATAGCATGATTTATTGCATTACTATATTGGTGCTGGAGCAGTTTTAAATTTCCGACACGCCTTGGACTTGTAAAATCGATACCTCTGATCTCCAGTACATTTAAAAAAAGGAAATATTTCAGCTGTGTCCGACGATTTTGGTGATACGTCCTAATGGAAAGTTAATATAAATCACAAATTATAGGGATTTTAGCAATAACAAGTATAATGGAGACTTTTACTTGAATTTGTTGATACTTATTTATGTCAATGTTGTGTGCAATTTTTGTACAAACCTGAGAAGAATTAACGTGCAATATTACATTTCTTCGTTTACATTCAGTATTATTTTGTTTATCCATGAATGAAGGACTGGTGTTTAAGTTAATGCTCGGAGAGATAACAAAACATAAACACGTACCTAGAGGATTGTGCTATATTTCAGTGTATTATACTGCTACAAACAGTAGGCCTGTATTTTTGTGATGAGGGATACAATATAGTCAGGCTGTTATTATTAAGAAAAATTAAAGTTATAATTCAATGTCAAAGAGGTCAAAATAAATATTTTCGTATGTTTTTTTTAACAGCACCTAGAATAAGACCACAGTACACTTTCCTAAATTAAAAGTTTAATTAAAATAAATATTATATTAACGAGTTATATTATATTTATAGTTATAGTTATATTATATTATATTAGGCCTAATATTATTTTAACGAGTGGTTGTAAGATTTCAGGTTTTATTTAAATACTTCATACACTTACATTTATTTTGTGTCGGTTTCAGTAAGTATGTGAAACGTATACTAACGTTAGAGATGGAATGGAATTAGTCTAAACCTTTCCGTTGTTAAGCTTTTGTTTAGTTAAAAAACTTGAAAAATACTACCAGTAATTTACATTCAGCCTGTAAGGAGATTACGAGACAAATGTCCGTAATTCCCAAAAGATCAAGACAATTAATCGTTTAATACATAGGAGATTATGTGCATAGAGAAAGTAGGGCGTAGTAGGGCTTAGAGAAAGCACTTACCTTAAACCACTCATTATTTACGTAGCATGAACCTTGCACTCACTGTCTCCCTGCTGTCGTCTCCAACATTCCTTATCACAGTAAACCGTGTAAAATATATTGTATTGTCAACTATGCAAACATCCTTTTGGACATGTGATGCAAATATAATATATATTGTGGATGTGTGTGTGTGTGTGTGATTCAAGAATAGATTATTTATGCATGTATATTTCATATGCACTAATTTAAATTAAAATATACTTGCAAAAATAATCTATTCCTGAATAACAACCTAAAATACTGGAAGAAACTAACAAAGCATTGTGGGGAATGTGTACAATTCCACACTTGCTTCATTCGACATAACAAACCTATACACCAATGTTCCCATAAAAGAAACCATAATTACATTAGAAAAATTACTAAAAATAAATAACACACCCGAAACACACATAAATGAGATCATCCATCTAACTAAAATTATCACAGATCAAAATTATTTAGCACACAATAGCATGTATTACACACAAACAGATGGACTACCCATGGGCTCCCCTATACCAGGTATACCAGCAGAAATATTCATACACACCATAGAACAGAAACACATACTGAACAACAACAAATACACCGATAAAATAATATATTGGCACAGGTATGTTGACGACATTTTACTCCTTTACAACGGCAACAAAAGACAAATAGAAAATTTCCACAAATACATTAACACTATCCACCATAAATTAAAATTCACACTTGAAATAGAATTAAATAACAGCATAAACTTTTTAGACCTCACAATCACCAAAACAAACAACACACACACACATACAAAATATACAGAAAACCCACCACATCAGACATGGTCATACATAACACATCCAACCACCCAACTCAACACAAACATGCAGCTTTCAACTACATGCTCCATAGGCTCACGTCAATACCCCTAAACACACATGACTACCAAGATGAATTAAATACAATTAAATACATAGCAGTCAAAAACGGATACAACCCGGAATTAATAAATAAACTACACAAACGAATCCTCAACACAAAAAGTAAAACACATCTGACCAACAGCACACAACCCAGTAAATACATAACACTTACATACTACAATTCCAATACACATAAAATTGCAAACACATTTAGGAAACAAAATTATAAAGTAGCCTACAGAACCAACAACACCATTAGAAAACATATAAACAATACTAACAAAGACATTGACACATACAGCAAAACAGGGGTTTATAAATTAAATTGTAATGATTGCCAACAATTCTACATCGGCCAGACGGGAAGATCTTTTTCTTCCAGGTTTTCTGAACATTTAAAAGCCCTCACCACAAACTACATACATTCCACATTTGCCACACATTTACATAACGAAAACCACAGTTACACAAACATAGAACACAACATGGAAATATTACACTACTTACCTAAAAGTAGAAAACTAAACACAGCTGAACAATTTGAAATATACAGATATCACACACTACAACCAAACAACATATTAAATGAACAAATACATTACAAATCACATACACTATTTGACACACTGTTCCAGACACATAATTCGAACCTCAACGCCAATCCCTTCCCACCATCAACCCCCACCACACACTTCATTTTTCCGTAACGGTTATTCTGTAATCGACAGTCAGTATTAAACCCACTGAAGAAGAGAAACAACATCTCGAAACGTTTGAGAAGTGACAACAGTAAGTTCATTAGTGAAAGTATTATATATATTATTAAATTAATAAAGTGAACGAAGAGGATGCAACAACAAGATAACATAATAATAATATTTGTCTTTTTCATATATAATAAATAATAGTTTATATATTATAATAAAATAAGACAGTTTCTCTCTCTCCACACACGAGCGCGCGCACACACCCACACCGACACATCTACTCACGTGATGTTATTGTTGACTATCGTAATCTTACGCCTGAGCGATACGCAAATTGCATAACATTGATGTTTACTAAACAGAGGACTTGTTACTCTTCTGCAACATAGACCGTTTAACTAGAAAACGTTTATGATCATCATATTTGTCGACAGGGATCGAGGGTCTTTATTCACTTACTTTGTACACAAATCTAGTTCGTTGTCACAGATTTTTTTTTAACATTACTACGTTCAGTGTGGCAATAACGGATATTATAATATGTACGCAGCTCACTACGTCAATCGTCTGTGGTTTACAATGTTTTAGCTAAATTTATAGGGCACTCTTATGTGTCAGCTGATAACATTTCATCACTCACTTGAGTTTCGATCCGCTATTTGTGGAGTTATTCACACTTATTAGTGACTTACATCAACAAATTTTCTGCCGCCCACACGCGTGCGCCGCGAACCCACACAGAGGCGTATACCATGACATATGTGAAGTTAATACCATAAGAATATTAACGTATTTTGTAAAGTCATTGCAAATTTCTAGTGTTCCTGTTACTGTTTGAAAGATTTTAACTTGCTTAACAATCTGTAGTCTGCATTAAACGAAATCACATTTTAATTAACCAACTAATAGCATTAAGCGTTGAAGCTTATATGAACTCTGTATGATAGGATTAGGCGTTTAGAAGGGACGCGTTTATACGATACGTAATGTCACGTTTAGTTAATTACGAGAGATGAAGGCTCATTGCTACCCGCTTAAATCGCTCACGTTATATTGCTTTTCAGAATATTATATATAACAATATCGTTAATTATGCCGTTTTGTTTGTTCTACCAACGAATTATAGAATAACGTTGCCATCGCGTACTAAAAAGTAACATGACACTTTAGTAAAATATAAAACAATTATATTTGTTTTACTGTAGTAAAAATAACAAGAAAGTACAAACGAATCAATATATGACGCATTATGCTATTTGAGACATAAATTAAATAATAATTTCGTGCAACATCCAAATGAGTTCTTAATGACATCTGATTTATCCCTTACTTTGTACTTTTAAAATTTTATTATTACTGTTTCTATTAATTATTAATTTTATAATTTAAATTATTTATTCTATCTTTTATTATTTAATTTTTTATTATGATTTTATTTAATTATGTCTTAGTAAAATATATGCATTTGTCAAATTTATTTTTTAAACGCAACTCTCTATATATTTTAAAACATGATCTTTTAATGAAGCTTTACAATTGTCCGTAAATGTATTTTATTTAGTTACCGTATCTAGTTACACTCACGAAATTGTTATTTATCAGTATTACGTTGGGTGTAACATAATTTATGTAACATGAAGTAATTACTTTTACGATTCACTTTCATATTGCTTTTTAAAAATCAACTCCGTGTATTAAGTATATTGTACGTAATATGTTACATTACCCTTTTATAATACAATTTCTAATTAGGAACTTTTATAGTAAACCTATAATATCTCCATTAGACAGAGTTTATGTCAAAAATGTTTGTTAGCGTACTTAAAATTATTCCATCTACATATAACTGTTTGCGTATTGAATAAAATGTTTATTTTGCATACAAAATTATATGATTCGTAGTGATCAACAATATTGTCTTAATTCGCACCTTTTTCAGATCCGCACTGATTACTAGCAATTACATATAAAAGTGTAACTCATTCTTATAAAAATATAACAAAACCTACCATTCTATTTTCAGCGACTTTTTTGTATTATGCAAATTTCAGAACATATATTGTTATGAGAAAAACTGTTTGTACACGTTTACTTTACACAGTGTTAGACTAACGTACCAGTTATCTGGAACTTTTAATAAAATTTCCTACGAAATTTTATTCTCGCTCAAACTACCTTTTAAATATTTGTGTACGCTTCTCTTTATATATTTATATATTTCAATCACTTTCTGCTACAGTCTGTTTCTTGATGTATATAATACATTTAATATTTACAAATAAATTTACCTCAAGATATACCTTTTTTTTTCCCTTATTAGGAACATGTTTCGGGTACCAAGGATGGGTACAAGATGGTACCCGAAACATGTTCCTAATAAGAAAAAATAAGGTATATCATGAGGTAAATTTATTTATAAATATTAAATGTATTTATATATTTACATGAAATACATATAAATTTGTAACACGCTATCTCAAGAATTTTTAAACACCACATCTTGTTTTTGTATGTAAGTTCAACGTTTTTTCGACAAATGGTTATTTATGCATACAGAATTAAAAATATGTTTATTGGAAAGTAGTGATATAGTTTTCTATTTACCCTCTGAAACATATTTTTTTATTTTCTTGGATTACAACCATTCTCTTTAGAATGCTGTGAGTTAAAACCAAACGTTTGGACTGTTATGTGCTTATCTAATAGCTGGAATAAGTGGAAACAAATTTTCAAACCTGTTCACTCAACTCCTCATCTTGAGTACTGTGTGTTCACTTGTATATTTAATGTGGTCGGTACTTAGTGCATATTCTTCTGTAAATAGAACGGGGAGGGGGTAGTCCAAGTGTTGAACAGAAGTAGGCTTAACGTTTATAAGTAGGAAAGTTCCTTAAAAGGGAAACGTAAAGTGTACATACGATAATAAATATGTGAATCTTCGGTGGCCCCTCATTGCAGGCATGTCTCACGGTTTAAAAGTCAATCGTTTGTGTTTGTTTTTTTTAGTTAACTTTGTAGAATAAACTAAGTTTTAGACAAACGTTTGTGTTTTCTTTTTTACTGTACCTTTTGCAGTAATTGGTTAAACTGTACTACCAAAAGAAACACAACCATTTGTCAACTTCTACTATTTTTGCTTGCATTCTTATCATCTCCTTCATTTTCTTTCATAAAATTTAGATACAATAATTTAGGAGTTTTCTCTAAACTGTTTTTTTTTTACCAGAGAAGCCACTCTATACTGCTGACTTCATAAAAACAGTGATACTATTATCTTGTTTATCGTAAATTTTACAAGTTCCATTGCGATAGTAAAAGTAGGCCTACCACTGCGTAATGAAGTCCTTTTCTGACATTGCCTGTTTTCACATTGGACATTGATTCTCTTCCTACGTCTGTGCAGAATATATAACGTATGTGTAAATGTTTTCTACAATCCTTATTCTGTCAGAAGCTAAATTGACAAACAGTTTCTTAAACTACACAAAATTATTGCACTGGATAAAGTATAATACTTATATAAAATGTATTTGATAATTACGGTAGTTTTTGTTTCTTCTTTCTGCTAATTCCTGAAATAAATCGAGTGAATAAATACTTATGTAAATAAATATTGTCTTTTTTATTTTTTAATAAAATATTTCATATGTCAGACTCTGTATTATGTTTTATTAGCCTGTACTTATATAATAGAAATGTTCTTTAAAAATTGAATAAAAGAATTATTCAACTTATAAATAAAAATATTTATTCCACTTTTAAATATGTTTAAAAATTTTTAGTATAATTTCTATTTTTTAATCAGTAACTTGTCAAAAACAGTATTTAAACCTTTTACGTGAACCTATAGAGTTTAATATGAGAAGGTACCGTACATTAATAAGAATATCTGAGACTAACATGTAAACGTAAATAATGATCCCACCAAAATTAATACAAGTGACTCTTCTAAATCGTACAACTGTATCATAGTTTCTTCATTCTTATTTAAAATAAACCGAGGTAAACCACTGGAACACAATTATAGTCACTCACAAGTACGCCGTCGTTCTCATCATCCAACAAAATCACGTCGAGCCAATGATGATGCTTATATTGAAGGCCTGTACCCAAATAAAATTCAAGAATCGGCACACAAAAATCGCATCTGAGAAAAATTTAGCCTCATAATAGTGTTTGGTAATAATGTTATAGTGTTAATAAAATCGTGTATTGTCGACTGAAGTAAGAAAGAATTGATACTTTAAGCTAAGTGACTTTTATTTTTTTGAATAGTTCAAGTCGCTTTAGCTCTCATCCGTCCCGCTAAAAAGGCCTACCAATGATATTCAATTTTGTCAAATTTTCAAGCTTGCTGTTTGTACAACTTTGGCAGAGAGCTGAGTACCCCGTCGGTATCGCCATTTTGTTGCTTAACAATAAAGTTCGGGAACTAATCTGATTAAAATGTGATTAAAAATATATTCACTACGCCTTAGACGACTATATTTTTTGTTAAACACTGTCACCAGTTAGCCTATATGTTGATTCTATTCATTAGAATTTTAGAATTCACATACATTATTTTATTTTATTTTTATATATTTTGCCTAAAACGTAATAATTATTCCTATATCTGGTAATATTTTTGTACAATTTTTTCTTTTAAAAGTTAATTTCTTGGGATTGTAAAAATAAATTTTCCTAAAATATTTTAAAATAAAGCGAGGACATTTCTGATTATATGGTTTTGTGTGTGTGTAGAGCGATTAACGTGTACTAATTATATTTGACATGTACGCTTCCGTATACGTTTTAAAATTTAGTTTATTATGATTTTATTTTGTCCGAGTTGGAGGTGTTACATTTTAATTTTAATTTGCTAAACCCGTGTCTAATAATCTAATTTTTTTTATTTAATAATGAAAAGAATTGTAGACAATCGAACCGTGATAATTGGACAAATCTCGTTTTAGAGTCTCTTGCTACTCTGTATTATGCAGTTTGATGTTACGTAACTACCAATGCCAGAGATAAAAAAAAAATGAATTTAGTTAAGTATCCTTATGTCGTAAATTCTTCTTCCGTGGAGTTGCATTTTACAATTAAAAAAATAACCATTTGAGTTTACAAGTGATATAAATTATTGTAGCATCCGGACGAATATAATTTTTTACAGTAACATAAGTATTCAAAGCTAAAATTACTGCTGAGTAAAAATAATTTGACTTGGTGTTTTTATTTTCACCAATTAGTCTATTACGTGAGGCGTGACAAAGGACCTATCTGACGATTTTGATTCAGTGTCCTTGTAATTTTTTGATTACTTTTGCTATCGCTTCCTAAAAGGTTATAGAACTAAGTTTATGAACAATTTTGGCCTGCTCTCACCCCTAAAGGGTTGAAAATATGAAACGACGAGAGGATGCATTTTCAAGCCCTGACATTAGGTACTTACAGGTTTTTTGGGGGCGATGCTTACGATTCTGAAGTTCAAAATTATGTTAGACGCAAAGAGTAATTTTTAAAGGGTTGAAGCAAACTGTAATCGGGGGCGTAAGTATTAAACTTCGCGAGAATGCGTGTCAAAGCCTCAAAAGTAAGTACCTATAGGTTTTTGGGTGTGCTGATTACGATTTTGACATCACGTTATACATTCGACTCAAGGGTTAGGCTTGACAGGGTTGAAAACCACCCCTACAGGTTTGAAAACATGAAATAACGCGAGGATGTACTTTGAAGTCCTAAAATTGGGTACCTACAGGTTTTTGGGGGTGATGATTTTGATTTTGATGTCAAGGGATACATCCGACGTGAGGGTTGAACTTGAAATGGTTGAAAACCACCCCTAGAGAGCATCAGGTAGCGCATCAGGCCTCTTCTGGTCTTCGTTAAAGGGTCCGTGTTTTTAGCTGTCATAATTAAAAATTCAGTAAAAAAAATGTATATTTCATCCATGCTTATAAAATTGAATCAAAGAAAAGTCGAACAATGAACATATTATTTTATTAAATTAAATATTCGCTTGATATAACGAACCAACAATACAGGCCGGGGAAAATTGCAACAGATATTCTTTTGTTTACAATAGACGTTAAAAAATAATAATGATACTTAATTTTATTGTCAATTTGAACAAAATTTAGTTTAGTATAAATTGATAGGCTCTCAGGGGCACACCCGAACATATAACGTCCGAAAACAAAAAATAACCGTTGGAGCGCGTTTACGTTTTTAGTCACAATTCGGTCAATTTTTAAGAAATAAATTTCAAAGAAAATGCGTTTTGTTGTAGGATCTTTAGAGCGTTACAACGTTTGTCATATGCACTATAGTTGAAAAACCTACTGTAGACTAGATATTTTGCCTATAAATCAAAACGTTTTACACGATGTCGCAAAATACACCTTTAAATTGCTGCAACTCATTGAATTTTACTCGTAAAGGAATTAAAGAAAATTAAACATTGTTTCCTTTTTTTATAAGCTTTATTTTTGGATCATATCAATTTCTTGATAAAACGCATCATTACTGAGATATTAAATAAAAAAACGAATTTTGTCGGAAATTCAAAAACTTGAATTTTCTTGAAACGTTATCCGCTACTATACAGCAAAACATATATGCTTTAAAAAAATTTGAGGGCATTGGTAATATAACAGAAAATCGAAAACTACAGTATCACGGCTCAATATGCACATTTGACAAAATGGCGGACGTCCCTTTTTAAATATCTTGGAAAAAAATTTGCAGAAATTATGATATTCTCCTACAAACTTTCGTTATTTTTTAAGCTAGAAATTAATAGAGATTTTATTTGAGACTACGTTGGTTACGGTCTAACCATTTTTCGCCGAGTTGTAGGCCTATAAGTTTTAAGCACGTGATTTGATAAAAAAAACGCTGAATCGGCAACTTATTTTGGCTGTATCTCAAGAATAATTTACATAACGAAACCAAACAAAGTGGAAAATGTTTGTCTATTCATAAGCTTTAATTTTGATGTACACAAAGCTTTTGAAAAATGGCGTCGTTTTTGAGTTATTTGCATATAATTGTTAAAAAACACTTTTTTGGCAAAACTTTGAACCCTTGTAATTCACAAAGAACGCACAGTTTAGAAAAAGTGTATACCACCGTTTCTGCTTAGAATTTGATTGTCTATTGGTTTCTGTGTTTAATTAAATTCTGTTTTTTAACCCTCGAAAAAGGGGTGAAAACAACCTCTAAATTTAAGAACAGGCCAAAAAATTTCCTTAACTTTATTCCATAACCTTTTATGAAGACATTGCAAAAAAATCAGAAAGATCCATGGATACTGACTCAAAATTAGCAGAAAATTCCTCACGTAATAGACTAAATGAATTATATTCATTACGCTTGTCGGGTTCAGTGTACCAGGGGATGCATACCTACTATACGAATTGCTTTTCCGATTATAATAATTGATGATATAAGTAAAGTACAATCTTTCACTTATTTAAATAAATAGGCCTACGTATCTAACTTTCCCTATTATTAAGGGTAAAATTGTTTTATCTTTTTAATTATCCACTTATCTTCCCAATACTAAAAAAGAAAAACATCACTCATTATTTATATATCTGCTTGCTTTTTGCACATCAGCAATCCCTATTGTTGAGATTTATTACACGTTTATTGCCAGAATTATATCTGTAGGTTTTATTTTCAAAAATGTCCGTAACATTAACAAACACAGTATAGGCCTATTAAAGGTACACATTTTTACTCCGCAACTTGAAATTAGTTATTAAAATCTGAATTTTGTATATATTGATACAAAAATTGGTTATCCCCCAGAAATAATGTAAACAAGGAAAAGTAAACACCATGTTTTATTAAACTTCTGTTCGATTTATTAAGCATGTATCAAAATATATTTTAACAAAAATAAACAGTTAAAGAAAAATATAAACAAAAAGTCATAATTAGATTAATATTTTCATGCATTCAGGTTGTATATAGATGATTTCTACTTATGTTTAAGGTTTTAATTCTAGCAGCGTTATGTCGATGTGCACACTAGCAAAACGTTACGTTAAAAAAAAAACAGAAATAAACAGATCACAAAAGATTAACTGACTAATCATTCTGTTTTTACTTTACATTGTGTAAACAATGAAGTAAAATGTGTGTGCATGACTCATCATTATTTTTTGTTTTTATATCTTCCTGTTTTAAATTGTGTTTAACATAATTTTAAACCTAATGTGCTATATATAATGATACCAATATTTTTCTGCATGTTTACAATTTTTGTTGTTAACAGTTTCTAGTTGCATTTTTAATTATAATGAAATAATCCGTTATTAAATGTAGTATTATATATTATTAATGTATGGTATCCTACTATTATGATTGATTTTACATGTTACGTATACAGTTAGTTAACACGTTTTTAGAAACATTTTAAATCATTTTTCAGTTCGCATTTACCTGTTGACATTTACAGTCAGGGGCGGACTGGCATCCCTGGGAGCCCTCGGCTGTAAGCAGTCAAGGGGCCACCTGCAGCTATACACACAAACCCGCACGCACTTATTTGTGTGCGTATACACTTTTTAAATTATTTATTTACTCTTTATAGATACGTGGTATTTACAATATTTGCATAAGTGAACGTTTTAATACAAAACACACAGGACAGTATATTTGATTACTTAAACTTTAACATAACCAGCTTTAAGACCAGAATTACCTACTATAAATGTTTCTACTGTAAAAAACAATTTATACCCTACAAATCTACATAAAATCCAATTAAAAATATTCCACAGTGTATTACGGCGGTGGAGCCCTCTTGAGCTCGGCGCCCGGTCTAATGTCACCAATCCATAGCCCCAGTGGCGTAACGTTTTTAATCGGACCCTCCTGCAAGTTTATGCCGTGGGCCCCTTTTGAATCTTGACATAAGGCCCTGAGGCCCTCCCAGGCCTTCGGGCCCCCAGCCCTGAATGCTACAATGACATTCAAACAAAAATGACAATAGCCTTATTACTCGTCAGTCAGCTGCCGCGCGCCGCGCCTCTACAGTAATCTCCTTCGCTTTCCACCATTATTGGTAAGCGATAAATTAAATTTATTTAATTTAATTTGCATGTGCCATATGTAACATAACAATGATGTTGGGTGTAATCGTAATAATAAGAATGTGTAATACGTTTTTAAATATTTATTTTATTTATTGAACAACACCTTTACATATTTCGGAAATGGAAAAAACTCATTATTTTTCACTTGTGCGAATCTTTTGCATGAGACTTCTGGTTGACAATTTACATTAAACAGGTTATACAGAAATCTTATTATCTAATCTTAACTATCAAATATTTTGCTCTCGGCTTACTCATTCAGTGTGGTTATCTTTGCAATTGCTTACCCATTTATTTCAACAATGAATTTACTTTTATTTCAATTTCTTTAATCTTACTTTGCTTTAATTCTTTTCTACTGCATATGCATTTTTCTTTTACCAAATAAAGATTTTATTAATTACTTTAAATTATTTCAATTTCAAATCAAATATTGCTCTTATAGCATTTAAGTTATATTCAAATCCTAATTTAGATAAATGAAATATTATTCTAAATTAACAATCTGTCTTTACACTACTATGTACAATTTAATTACTTATAGCAACAGTTCGAATGTCTCTCATTATAATTTTTAATTATTGTCTTTCAATTGTAGGTAATTATATAGCTTTTTATCACCTCGTCTGATGTGGTACATTATCGGTGTGTCCTCCTTCGGTCCTCGGTCCGTTTCCTTCGGGTCCTCGGGTCCTCGGGTCCTCGGGTCCTCTTCCAGGATTCCACTGCATGTACTCCTTAATTGTTGTCTCTCCTCACATCATGGGCTGTAGGTGTGTCCATAGAACCTCTGCTGTGACTTCCAGTCTATCCTGTGACGCTTACTGTAGATTCGAGACAGCGTTTCTGACAGACATAGCCTCCTGCGGCAACGGTTGAATGAAGAAGTAAAAAGCTGATTAGCGCGACTTGGTATTTATAGCCACATCGTGCAAAAGCTCTTGTCTGAACAATATTTGTCTTGTCAGATTTTGTCGAAAGCGTCCTTACTCCCACTCTTGTTCGATTCACTAATTTCGCCGATCTTCGCGAATTGTGAAGTCTGTTTTACACTACACGATACTCAATCGATCCCTAATTTTCATATATATATTATGTGTAACTTACACTTCTTTATTGTAATTATTCAGAGAGCTATTCACTTTGTAATTCATTGTACTTTCACTTTACGTCACTTTCTAACGGATTTATAACCTTTTGTGCATCTTTATTTCCTACACACTTTCGTGTATTTTGTTTTATATTATTGTAAACATTTTTCTTATAATTAAAATAATACTTAAAATCTAACACCATTTGAATAGGGGTTGTTACTGTCCAGCAACGGACAGGTTTCACACACACATATTAAATACAAATGTACACACAGCTAGCGACAGGTGGCCAGATAGGCGTGTCCATGCATGAATTGTACTGTTCCCTATATTTTAAACAATCCAGCTTGCAATCGGAATCATGTTTATCATTCATATATTTATTTATTTTTATTAATTATTTTAATTATTTTGGCAATGCACAGTACCGTATATGGTTGTACTGTCGCAATATATATATATACATATATACATATATATATATATATATATATATATATTATAACGATTCATAATAGCGTCCTATCTGAGCGTTATATGAAAGTGTCTGAAGGAGGGAGTAGAGCAGCGTAAGCAAGAGAGAGAGCGTACAATCGCAGCAATCTCACTCTAACCTCGTCACAGCGACATCAGATACCGGTACGAACATGAAATTTTACTCAATACAAATTATCAGTTTAACCTGTGATAACTTAAAAACTAATAAATATACGACAATTCTGAAAACAGCATTGTATTCAGCAAGTGAAGCTTTATAAGTAGCTGCAATCTCAGTTAACATAATTAACAAGTGAAGAAGTTATACGGAAGACGTACGCCAAAAGGAATAACGAGAGAATTATGCTACATAGGAATTAGGTGTTTTCACACACACACAGATAAAGACCTAAGCAACAATATTCTGTGGTCAGATCTTTGAAAACACGTTTGCAAATACCTGTAATCAATCGATTTGCAAACACAGGAAGTACGATATTAACTAGAAATTCTCTGCCGTTTCAAACCTGTCACGGGGTGTTTCGTCGACCTGTTCGAGATTGTCAAAACTGGAAAAACGCATGATTTGTTTGAACAACCAATCAGCACAGTATTCAAAACTGACGCCAAATCAAAGCGAGGGGTAGCATCACTCTTCGTTCGGATCTTCAATGCACTAGTCGTGTATAATTGACGTACAGAAATTTTTAAATCACACAAAAGTGTAATTAAGTATCGAATTCGAGAAGTAGTCCGCAATGAAGATGAACTAGTGCCGTTGAACAACTCTCGCTGCGTAAAACAACGTTAATTAAATAAATTATTAATTAATTAATCATCAGCCGTGAAGGACCTGTGCTACAGAAGGCTACAGCATCTGTAATTGCCAGGGCATCTTCTACAGCATTGATCAACATCAATTCTTCAGTGCAAAACCATCAAAAGGAGGACCTCTACGAATTCCTATCTTCAGTCGACGCATCAAACAGTAAGAAATAGATTCATTGATCAATGAAATAAGCACTAAACAAATAATAAAAGCAACAAACAATTTTTAAAAGACACTAAGAATATCACACTTTGTATTTTAATTATAAGATTAGCTCTAACATAGTATAGGAGTGCTGAATGGAAAGTGAGGTGTAGTATTGGACGTGCAAATTATTGCAGACCTGTTCTTTAGCACAGGTTTGGGAGACAGCAATCTCTTAATTTAACAAGATAAGAGCCATAGGTTGTTTGAACGTCTTAATCGTTACTTTTCACACTCACTCAGTAATTATAAGTGTTAGGGTAGAAATAAGTCCTACCATTAGCAATTTCAAGTTTAAAAATAACAATAATTGATTAAAACGTTAATTAAAATAATCAAGCAAATATTAAAGTGTTATTTGTAACGATTCCCCTTGAAAACCTTGTTCTATTTGAGAAAAAATAGAACACATTGATAAAATACTTAACCAAAAGAGTGACCAGCGCAATGACGCTGTAACACAGCCAACTGCAGAGACAATTGAATGCATAGATGGGACTTTCAAAAGGACCAATGAACATTTAGAAAAAAAAATTGATGTTTTAAGAGAGCAAAATGGCAGTAGGGTAAGCAAGAAAAAAGAAGGTAGTAAAGAAATAGAAAATAAAGAAGAGACAATTGAATTACTACCTGAAAATTAACATAACAGAAACAAGGAGAATACTAAGCAACTAGAAAAGAAGACAAAGAAAATAAGAAGAATACATCCAATGAAACCAATAAATACAAGAGAAAATTTGGAGATGATGAACAGTGGACTAGTAAATATACTTAATCTTCCTATTACCGACCATAGAGAGATAATGAATTTTCAAAATGGTAGGAGAAACTTAACAGAAATTATAGAAAGGACTCACAATAAAACAGTGAGTAAGGACTTCAGAAAATTGATATTCAAGGCAAATATATTTGAAATAAAAATACATGATAAGATATAAGTGATACCACCGATAGTTGATATACCATCGACATATTTGTTTAGGAAAACAGATGATAGAGTGATTAATATAGGACTGGATACTAGTGGAAAGGTGGTATTAGAAGAATTGGTGTATGAAGTAGCAGAGACCTATATCACAAGGAAGGAAATAGTTCTGCACACCAGAAGAATCCGAACGACAAGTGCAGATGAGATGATGGACCATGGATAAAAACTAAATACCACACACTATCGAAAAGAAGGGACTGATTTTCTGTGTACCGATCAAGCGAACCATTTGAAAAAACGAAACAAAGAAATAATATTGATTAAGACAAAGACGACACAAATGAAGATTTAAGAAAACATAACCAAAACCGAAGAAATGCCAATAATGAACAAAAGGAGAATAAAAATGGAAAAATAAGAAGAAAAAGTATTAAACTAACAATTAATTAAGACAAAATATTATTTAGAAGAAATATAACAAGGGATTCATTAAAAAGAAAACAGGGTAAAGCGAAAACAAACTGAGACATAGAGTACATCAAAGTAAACACTACAAGGGGTGCTGACAACAGTCTTGATCAAAATGGGAGGGAACACTTCCTTAACAAACATACCAGAATAAAACGTGGAGAATACGCACGCTGTCCATAAACCAGATACAATTATAGGAGCCACAGGTAAATAATATAAAACCAACCATAAAGCAGCAAATAAGCCTGAATGTTACGAGAGAAGGAATAGGAATTCCTATGGTGTTATTAGTAACCCAAGGGTTACTCTTTAAGGTATTAAGAGAGTGTTGTAAGCTACGGAGCCACTCTGCGATTATGAATGATCCGCTGAGATAATAGGAAGCACAAGTGCCCCTCAGGACAGGAATTCATACTAAGTTAGGGAAAATGTTAGGGTACCCATAGGAAACAAATAAACCGTAACAGAATCAAAATTATGGCAGGAAAGACTGCAGGAATTCAGGGCATTCCAAGGAAAGGATATACAGAGATCATGAGTGTGGCACAAAAGAAGAGGTTAGTGAACAATTACTATAACTACCGCATCGTATACTCTAACTGACGGAATAAAGCGAAGAATTTAAGTAATAACTTAAGTTGTTAAAGAAGGCTGTAAGAAAGTAAATATAAAGAAGGATCCAAGAAGATATTATAGGAAAAAGTAGTTTGTGTCAAATACCAGCTCCATTATAGCAATACCCCAAGGTGAATACAATCAAACAATTAAATAATACTATGGAGAATAGAGAGAAAGGGAAAGTTTATATATTATAGCCGGGTATTTTAGCAAATACCATAATAATTACCAAAATAACACAACTTTAAAGAGGGCGTTATGTAACGTGATGTTCCTTCCCTTTACATAAAGAAAATACATACCCAATAAATAAATAATAATAATAAACAGAGAGTACAGTACAACTTTGGGATAAATAAATAATGTATAGTGACTAGTTTAACAAATGTAATTTAAAATAAAAGGTAAAGTGATTCAAGGTAAGTTATAAACATACCACGGTGTTAAAGTGAAGAACATTGAAATTAATCAATAACCATCCCACACACAATATAATAAGGATGAAGGTCAAAGACAGATCCAAAATGGTCTGTAAACCCAGATGTAATATTGTTATTTGTTAATCACACAGACAATTTTGTTAAAAGGTGTGTTGTTATTTAGCATTAGGAGAAGTTGTAGTCATTAAGACATGATTTTTAGTTAAGAGTTTTGTTTAGTTTTAAAGGAGTTAATATTACTAGAAAGCAAGGAATAAATAAGTTCAATTAATAATTGTCCAAAGTGTCATATCAATCAGCCATAAATAGTTCTAAAATATTCTGTTTTGTAAAAGTAAATTCCCCAAAACTAATTATTAATTTACAAATACACGTCATGAGTGGTACCGTACAAATTGCTAATAATTTTACCAGAAAAAAAAACAAAATGTAAATTATAATAAGTCTAATTATGTAATAATTAAGGAGTAATTTGGGTGTAAAATATAAAAATAATATATTTTTTATAACCGATGTCATGTGATACCTAAATCTCATAAATTGGACCAATAAGAATCATAGTAATTTATGGTCAATTCAGTGAAATAGGAAGAAACGGACACTTTGTTGTTAGAGACGAGAGATTTCGGTTGAGTTCAGTGTACAAACGAAATGACAAAATTTATATAAAGGAATCTAATCTGAGAAGGAATATAATTTAATGAATTTATGAAAATAATATCCAAAATTAAATAAAAATACTGTAATATAAAATGAAGATGTAACTAAACACGGAACGACTAACAAGAAAGAAGAATAGAATAAAACTAAATAATAACCAGTGAATATCTCTACAAGTTCAACTAACCTAAAGGTAACATAAAATATACGGTTTATCACTATCAACACTAGGAACGATCCCACAACGTTTACAATGGATAAAAACATTAATGCACAAAGAAAATATAAGTAACAAATAGTGAACACTTAATGACATTTATTTTATTAAATAAAACAGTGGGTAAACATTTCACATGGTTAATAGCAGACCAACAAGACGCCATACTGCATTTGTCAACTCGCCAAGCCCATGATGCTTTGCGGCCTTAGACTAAATTAAGGGATTTCTAGTAATGTATTTTCAATTTCAATTACCATTGTTTCTGTTATATTAGATGATTAGTATTACTATATTTGTACTGTAATGTACTCCTTGTTTTTCTTTTTAATGTAAATAAACCTTGCATAGCAGTCCAAAGAACTTGACATAATAATATTAACTAAAGAAAAAATGAGGAATCGAACCCTGAGACAGAATCAATCTATGCTATTTTTAATGTCGAAAGCATAATTTTCAACTATCTTGAATAAAAATAAATATTAAACATTATCATTATCAAATACAATTCCAAGTGTTTTATTTCTCAAGGTATTAAGTTAATAGGTTTCACATTGAACGAGCGAAGACCAAGAAGACGTCAGCGTGTGGTAATTCTGAAGATAATTACAACAATAGAAATAACCTCAATTGGTACGTTCGAGATGGTAATCGAAGGTCTCATTAAAGAGTAGTTTCTAAATTACAACCGCGTTATTCAAACGTCTGAGGCAGATAGCGAATAATTGTGTTTGCCGAAATCATAGAAAAATCTATGAAGGAGATTAAAAACCTAAACAAACCTACAAATAAACATATTTAAAATACATACGAGGAATAAACACCAACAGCTATACTCAATAACCAAAAATAGAGAGTAAACCGAGTTAACAAAATTAGTTAATAATTTAAAAAGACGATAGGTTGCAAAGTGACACCGACAACGTGTGTATGATAAACAGTATCGGAAAGTGTTATATTACAAATTGGCGCGCCAACTAATGAGGCTTAAATTAAGGAATTAACAGACGAAAGAAATAAAATAATAACGGACCCAACTTCCTAATTTTAGCTGGCGGGTGCTATAGGTTCAAGAAAGTAGCAAGGATGCAAAAGAGGGCGACATCGAAGAAACGGGCGGCAGAGGCCGAAAAGGAAATTGATGTGGAAGACGTGGAAATATTATTACCCCTTGCGGAACCTAATAAACCCGCACAGAAGGAGAATCAACCAGAAAAACCCACACAAACAGAGAATGCGACAATGCAAGAAATTTTCAGGCTTATGATGGAAAAAATGGATGAGAACAGTAAGAAATGGAGGACGATAGTAAACAGTTAAAAGAAACAATAAACAAGAAATAGATAAAACCGGTGACACGGTGAATAAACAAATCAGTAAAACTAGATAAACTTTAAAACACATGAAAGAAGATATTGACACACTGAACAAGAAGATAGACAGGAACAATGAGATATTAAATAAACAGATGGAGAAGAACAATGAAATGGTGAAGTTACAGTTAAAAGAGTACAGAGAAGAAATAATGAATAGAATCACGGAAACCAACGAGAAGATAGAGAGAACAAATGAAAATTTGGTTTAATTCCGGGAAGAGATCATCAATAAAATTCTTGATGTTGAAGGTGAGAGTAAAACAAAAATCGAAACACTTCAACAAGACACTCAAGGAAAATTTGAGAAATTACAGGACAAAGTAGAGGGAGAGTACAATCAAATTACAATCAACGTAGGACAGGTACAAGATCAAGTGACGAAAAACCGAGAAAAAATAGAACACATTCATAAAATACTTAACCAAAAGAGTGACCAGCGCAATGACGCTGTAACACAGCCAACTGCAGAGACAATTGAATGCATAGATGGGACTTTCAAAAGGACCAATGAACATTTAGAAAATAAAATTGATGTTTTAAGAGAGCAAAATGACAGTAGGGTAAGCAATAAAAAAGAAGGTAGTAAAGAAATAGAAAATAAAGAAGAGACAATTGAATTAGTACCTGAAAATTGACATAACAGAAACAAGGAGAATACTAAGCAACTAGAAAAGAAGACAAAGAAAATAAGAAGAATACATCCAAAGAAACCAATAAAAACAAGAGAAAATTTGGAGATGATGAACAGTGGACTAGTAAATGTACTTAATCTCAATATTACCGACCATAGAGAGATAATGAATTTTTAAAATGGTAGGAGAAACTTAACATAAATTATAGAAAGGACTCACAATAAAACAGTGAGCAAGGACTTCAGAAAATTGATATTCAAGGTAAATATATTTGAAATAAAAATACATGATAAGATATCAGTGATACCACCGATAGTTGATATACCATCAACATATTTGTTTAGGAAAACACATGATATAGTGATTAATATAGGTCTGGATACTAGTGAAAAGGTGGTATTAGAAGAATTGGTGTATGAAGTAGCAGAGACCTATATCACAAGGAAGGAAATAGTTCTGCACACCAGAAGAATCCGAACGACAAGTGCAGATGAGATGATGGACCATGGATAAAAACTAAATACCACACACTATCGAAAAGAAGGGACTGATTTTCTGTGTACCGATCAAGCGAACCATTTGAAAAAACGAAACAAAGAAATAATATTGGTTAAGACAAAGACGACACAAATGAAGATTTAAGAAAACATAACCAAAACCGAAGGAAAGCCAATAATGAACAAAAGGAGAATATAAACGGAAAAATAAGAAGAAAAAGTATTAAACTAACAATTAATTAAGACAAAATATTATTTAGAAGAAATATAACAAGGGATTCATTAGAAAGAAAACAGGGTAAAGCGAAAAAAACTGAGACATAGAGTACATCAAAGTAAACACTACAAGGGGTGCTGACAACAGACTTGATCAAAATGGGAGGGAACACTTCCTTAACAAACATACCAGAATAAAACGGAGAGAATACGCACGCTGTCCATAAACAAGATACAATTATAATAGCCACAGGTAAATAATATAAAACCAACCATAAAGCAGCAAATAAGCCTGAATGTTACAAGAGAAGGAATTGGAATTCCTATGGTGTTATTAGTAACCCAAGGGTTACTCTTCAAGGTATTAAGAGAGTGTTGTATGCTACGGTGCCACTCTGCAATTATGAATGATCCGCTGAGATAATAGGAAGCACAAGTGCCCCTCAGGACAGGAATTCATACTAAGTTAGGGAAAATGTTAGGGTACCCATAGGAAACAAATAAACCGTAACAGAATCAAAATTATGGCAGGAAAGACTGCAGGAATTCAGGGCATTCCAAGGAAAGGATATACAGGGATCATGAGTGTGGCACAAAAGAAGAGGTTAGTGAACAATTACTATAACTACCGCATCGTATACTCTAACTGACGGAATAAAGCGAAGAATTTAAGTAATAACTTAAGTTGTTAAAGAAGGCTGCAAGAAAGTAAATATAAAGAAGGATCCAAGAAGATATTATAGGAAAAAGTAGTTTGTGTCAAATACCAGCCCCATTGTAGCATACCCCAAGGTGAATACAATCTTACAGAATTAAAAAAATACTATGGAGAATAGAGAGAAAGGGAAAGTTTATATATTATAGCCGGGTATTTTAGCAAATACCATAATTATTACCAAAATAACACAACTTTAAAGCAGGGCATTATGTAGCGTGATGTACCTTTCCATTACATAAAGAAAATACATACCTAATAAATAAATAATAATAATAAAACAGAGAGTACAGTACAACTTTGGAATAAATAAATAATGTATAGTAACCAGTTTAACAAATGTAATTTAAAATAAGAGGTAAAGTGATTCAAGGTAAGTTATAAACATACCACGGTGTTAAAGTGAAGAACATTGAAATTAAACAATAACCATCCCACAGACAATGTAATAAGGATGAAGGTCAAAGACAAATAAAGACAGATCCAAAATGGTCTGTAAACCCAGATGTAATATTGTTATTTGTTAATCACACAGACAATTTTGTTAAAAGGTGTGTTGTTATTTAGCATTAGGAGAAGTTGTAGTCATTAATACATGATTTTTAGTTAAGAGTTTTGTTTAGTTTTAAAGGAGTTAATATTACTAGAAAGCAAGGAATAAATAAGTTCAATTAATAATTTCCCAAAATGTCATATCAATCAGCCATCAATAGTTCTTAAATATTCTGTTTTGTAAAAGTAAATTCCCCAAAACTAATAACTAATTTACAAATACAGGTCATGAGTGGTACCGTACCAAATTGCTAATAATTTTACCAGAAAATAAAACAAAATGTAAATTATATTAAGTCTAATAATGCAATAATTAAGGAATAATTTTGGGTGTAAAATATAAAAATAATGTATTTTTTATAACCGATGTCATGTGATACCTAAATCTCATAAATTGGACCAATAAGAATCATAGTAATTTCTGGTCAATTCAGTGAAATAAGAAGAAACGGACACTTTGTTGTTAGAGACGAGAGATTTCGGTTGAGTTCAGTGTGCAAACAAAATGACAAATTTATATAAAGGAATCAAATCTGAGAAGGAAGAAAATCTAATGAATTTGTGAAAATAACGTCCAAAATTAAATAAAAATACTGTAATATAAAATGAAGATGTAACTAAACACGGAACGACTAACAAGAAAAAAGAAAGAATAAAACTAAATAATAACCAGTGAATATCTCTACAAGTTCAACTAACTTAAAGGTAAAATCATATATACGGTTTATCACTATCAACACTAGGAACGATCCCACAACATTTACAACGGATAAAAACATTAATGCACAAAGAAAATATAAGTAACAAATAGTGAACCCTTAATGACATTTATTTTATTAAATAAAACAGTGGGTAAAAATTTCACATGGTTAATAGCAGACGAACAAGACGCTATATTGCATTTGTCAACTCGCCAAGCCCATGATGCTTTGCGGCCTTAGACTAATTTAAGGGATTTCTAGTAATATATTTTCAAATTCAATTACCATTGCTTCTGTTATATTAGATGATTAGTATTACTATATTTGTACTGTAATGTACTCCTTGTTTTTCTTTTTATTGTAAATGAACCTTGCATAGCAGTCCAATGAACTTGACATAGTATTATTAACTAAAGAAAAAATGAGGAATCGAACCCTGAGACAGACTCAATCTATGCTATTATTAATGTCGAAAGCATAATTTTCTTTTATCTTGAATAAAAATAAATATTAAACATTATCATTATCAAATACAATTCCAAGTGTTTTATTTCTCAAGGTATTAAGGTAATAGGTTTCACATTGAACGAGGGAAGACCAAGAAAACGTCAGCGTGTGGTAATTATGAAGATAACTACAAAAATCGAAATAACCTCAATCGGTACGTTCGAGATGGTAATCGAAGGTCTCATTAAAGAGTAGTTTCTAAATTACAACCGTGTTATTCAAACGTCTGAGGCAGATAGCGAATAATTGTGTTTGCGAAATCATAGAAAAATCTATGAAGGAGATTAAAAACCTAAACAAACCAACAAATAAACATATTTAAAATACATACGAGGAGTAAACAACAACAGCTATACTCAATAACCAAAAATAGAGAGTAAACCGAGTTAACAAAATTAGATAGTAAGTTAAAAAGACGATAGGTTGCAAAGTGACACCGACAACGTGTGGATGATAAACAGTATCGGAAAATGTTATATTACAAATTGGCGCGCCATCTTGTGAGGCTTAAATTAGGGAATTAACAGACGAAAGAAATTAAATAATAACGGAACCAACTTCCTAATTTTAGCTGGCGGGTGCTATAGGTTCAAGAAAGTAGCAAGGATGCAAAAGAGGGCGACATCGAAGAAACGGGCGGCAGAGGCCGAAAAGGAAATTGATGTGGAAGACGTGGAAATATTATTACCCCTTGCGGAACCTAATAAACCCGCACAGAAGGAGAATCAACCAGAAAACCCACACAAACAGAGAATGCGACAATGCTAGAATTGTTCAGGCTTATGATGGAAAAAATGGATGAGAACAGTAAGAAGATGGAGGATGATAGTAAACAATAAACAAGAAATAGATAAAACCGGTGACACGTTGAATAAACAAATCAGTAAAACTAGCGAAACTTTAAAACACATGAAAGAAGATATTGACACACTGAACAAGAAGATAGACAGGAACAATGAGATATTAAATAAACAGATGGAGAAGAACAATGAAATGGTGAAGTTACAGTTAAAAGGGTACAAAGAAGAAATAATGAATAGATTCACGGAAACCAACGAGAAGATAGAGAGAACAAATGAAAATTTGTTTCAATTCCGGGAAGAGATTATCAATAAAATTCTTGATGTTGAAGCTGAGAGTAAAACAAAAATCGAAACACTTCAACAAGACACTCAAGGAAAATTTGAGAAATTACAGGACAAAGTAGAGGGAGAGTACAATCAAATTACAATCAACGTAGGACAGGTACAAGATCAATTGACGGAAACCGAGAAAAAATAGAACACATTGATAAAATACTTAACCAAAAGAGTGACCAGCGCAATGAAGCTGTAACACAGCCAACTGCAGAGACAATTGAATGCATAGATGGGACTTTCAAAAGGACCAATGAACATTTAGAAAATAAAAATTGATGTTTTAAGAGAGCAAAATGACAGTAGGGTAAGCCAGAAAAAAGAAGGTAGTAAAGAAATAGAAAATAAAGAAGAGACAATTGAATTACTACCTGAAAATTGACATAACAGAAACAAGGAGAATACTAAGCAACTAGAAAAGAAGACAAAGAAAATAAGAAGAATACATCCAAAGAAACCAATAAATACAAGAGACAATTTGGAGATGTTGAACAGTGGACTAGTAAATGTACTTAATCTCCCTATTACCGACCATAGAGAGATAATGAATTTTCAAAATGGTAGGAGAAACTTAACAGAAATTATAGAAAGGACTCACAATAAAAGAGAGTAAGGACTTCAGAAAATTGATATTCAACGTAAATATATTTGAAATAAAAATACATGATAAGATATCAGTGATACCACCGATAGTTGATATGCCATCGACATATTTGTTTAGGAAAACAGATGATATAGTGATTAATATAGGACTGGATACTAGTGAAAAGGTGGTATTAGAAGAATTGGTGTATGAAGTAGCAGAGACCTATATCACAAGGAAGGAAATGGTTCTGCACACCAGAAGAATCCGAACGACAAGTGCAGATGAGATGATGGACCTTGGATAAAAACTGAATACCACACACTATCGAAAAGAAGGGACTGATTTTCTGTGTACCGATCAAGCGAACCATTTGAAAACCGAAACAAAGAAATAATATTGATTAAGACAAAGACGACACAAATGAAGATTTAAGAAAACATAACCAAAACCGAATAAAGGCCAATAATGAACAAAAGGAGAATAAAAATGGAAAAATAAGAAGAAAAAGTATTAAACTAACAATTAATTAAGACAAAATATTATTTAGAAGAAATATAACAAGGGATTCATTAGAAAGAAAACAGGGTAAAGCGAAATCAAACTGAGACATAGAGTACATCAAAGTAAACACTACAAGGGGTGCTGACAACAGACTTGATCAAAATGGGAGGGAACACTTCCTTAACAAACATACCAGAATAAAACGGAGAGAATTCGCACGCTGTCCATAAACCAGATACAATTATAGGAGCCACAGGTAAATAATATAAAACCAACCATAAAGCAGCAAATAAGCCTGAATATTACGAGAGAAGGAATAGGAATTCCTATGGTGTTATTAGTAACCCAAGGGTTACTCTTTAAGGTATTAAGAGAGTGTTGTAAGCTACGGCGCCACTCTGCGATTATGAATGATCCGCTGAGATAATAGGAAGCACAAGTACCCCTCAGGACAGGAATTCATACTAAGTTAGGGAAAATGTTAGGGTATCCATAGGAAACAAATAAACCGTAACAGAATCAAAATTATGGCAGGAAAGACTGCAGGAATTCAGGGTATTCCAAGGAAAGAATATACAGAGATCATGAGTGTGGCACAAAAGAAGAGGTTTGTGAACAATTACTATACCTACCGCATCGTATACTCTAACTGACCGAATAAAGCGAAGAATTTAAGTAATAACTTAAGTTGTTAAAGAAGGGTGTAAGAAAGTAAATATAAAGAAGGATCCAAGAAGATATTATAGGAAAAAACTAGTTTGTGTCAAATACTAGCCCCCTTGTAGCAATACCCCAAGGTGAATGCAATGAATCAATTAAATAATGCTATGGAGAATAGAGAGAAAGGGAAAGTTTATATATTATAGCCGGGTATTTTAGCAAGTACCATAATAATTACCAAAATAACACAACTTTAAAGAGGGCGTTATATAACGTGATGTTCCTTCCCTTTACATAAAGGAAATACATACCTAATAAATAAATAATAATAATAAACAGAGAGTACAGTACAACTTTGGAATAAATAAAAAATGTATAGTAACCAGTTTACCAAATGTAATTTAAAATAAGAGGTGAAGTGATTCAAGGTAAGTTATAAACATACCACGGTGTCAAAGTGAAAAACATTGAAATTAATCAATAACCATCCCACAGACAATGTAATAAGGATGAAGGTCAAAGACAAATAAAGACAGATGTAAAATGGTCTGTAAACCCAGATGTAATATTGTTATTTGTTAATCACACAGACAATTTTGTTAAAAGGTGTGTTGTTATTTAGCATTAGGAGAAGTTTTATTCATTAATACATGATTTTTAGTTAAGAGTTTTGTTTAGTTTTAAAGGAGTTAATATTACTAGAAAGCAAGGAATAAATAAGTTCAATTAATAATTTCCCAAAATGTCATATCAATCAGCCATCAATAGTTCTCAAATATTCTGTTTTGTAAAAGTAAATTCCCCAAAACTAATAATTAATTTACAAATACACGTCAGGCGTGGTACCGTACCAAATTGCTAATAATTTTACCAGAAAAAAAACAAAATGTAAATTATATTAAGTCTAATTATGTAATAATTAAGGAATAAATTGGGTGTAAAGTATAAAAATAATTTATTTTTGTAACCGATGTCATGTGATACCTAAATCTCATAAATTGAACCAATAAGGATCATAGTAATTTCTGGTCAATTCAGTGAAATAAACAGAAACGGACACTTTGTTGTTAGAGACGAGAGATTTCGGTTGAGTTCAGTGTACAAACAAAATGACAAAATTTATATAAAGGAATCAAATCTGAGAAGGAAGAAAATTTAATGAATTTATGAAAATAATGTCCAAAATTAAATAAAAATATTGTAATATAAAATGAAGATGTAACTAAACACGGAACGACTAACAAGAAAGAAGAATAGAATAAAACTAATTAATAACCAGTGAATATCTCTACAAGTTCAACTAACCTAAAGGTAACATCAAATATACGGTTTATCACTATCAACACTAGGAACGATCCCACAACGTTTACAATGGATAAAAACATTAATGCACAAAGAAAATATAAGTAACAAATAGTGAACACTTAATGACATTTATTTTATTAAACAAAACAGTGTGTAAACATTTCACATGGTTAATAGCAGACCAACAAGACGCCATACTGCATTTGTCAACTCGCCAAGCCCATGATGCTTTGCGGCCTTAGACTAAATTAAGGGATTTCTAGTAATGTATTTTCAATTTCAATTACCATTGTTTCTGTTATATTAGATGATTAGTATTACTATATTTGTACTGTAATGTACTCCTTGTTTTTCTTTTTAATGTAAATAAACCTTGCATAGCAGTCCAAAGAACTTGACATAATAATATTAACTAAAGAAAAAATGAGGAATCGAACCCTGAGATAGAATCAATCTATGCTATTTTTAATGCCGAAAGCATAATTTTCAACTATCTTGAATAAAAATAAATATTAAACATTATCATTATCAAATACAATTCCAAGTGTTTTATTTCTCAAGGTATTAAGGTAATAGTTTTCACATTGAACGAGCGAAGACCAAGAAGACGTCACCGTGGGGTAATTCTGAAGATAACTACAAAAATAGAAATAACCTCAATCGGTACGTTCGAGATGGTAATCGAAGGTCTCATTAAAGAGTAGTTTCTAAATTACAACCGTGTTATTCAAACGTCTGAGGCAGATAGCGAATAATTGTGTTTGCGAAATCATAGAAAAATCTATGAAGGAGATTAACAACCTAAACAAACCAACAAATAAACATATTTAAAATACATACGAGGAATAAACAACAACAGCTATACTCAATAACCAAAAATAGAGAGTAAACCGAGTTAACAAAATTAGATAATAATTTAAAAAGACGATAGGTTGCAAAGTGACACCGACAACGTGTGGATGATAAACAGTATCGGAAAATGTTATATTACAAATTGGCGCGCCATCTTGTGAGGCTTAAATTAGGGAATTAACAGACGAAAGAAATAAAATAATAACGGAACCAACTTCCTAATTTTAGCTGGCGGGTGCTATAGGTTCAAGAAAGTAGCAAGGATGCAAAAGAGGGCGACATCGAAGAAACGGGCGGCAGAGGCCGAAAAGGAAATTGATGTGGAAGACGTGGAAATATTATTACCCCTTGCGGAACCTAATAAACCCGCACAGAAGGAGAATCAACCAGAAAAACCCACACAAACAGAGAATGCGACAATGCAAGAAATGTTCAGGCTTATGATGGAAAAAATGGATGAGAACAGTAAGAAGATGGAGGATGATAGTAAACAGTTAAAAGAAACAATAAACAAGAAATAGATAAAACCGATGACACGTTGAATAAACAAATCAGTAAATCTAGCGAAACTTTAAAACATATGAAAGAAGATATTGGCACACTGAATGTTCAAACTTTTTACTTTGTTTATCAGCTGTGTGTAGTAACTACTGCAATGCGACACGGGCGGATGACGTCACGTGCTTATCGAACGCTGCCGGCGGTCAGCTGACCGACGGGAGACAAGTTAGTTTAGTTTCTAACCAGGCTCCGAGCTGTACTCTCGTTAAACAATCTCTCTTCCAGTCGCGGCTTCTGGATCATTCTTAATTATGTATCGTACTTATTAATTTAATCAAACTACCTGCGTCCATTTACAATGGACTGCGACTTGTTTCAAAACTAATTTATGGGCGTTATGGCCTCCAATACATCCGTACGTATCGACCATGGTCTATACATCTTAACATTTCAATAAACGCATTTCAAATAACAGTATTACAATCCACTTCTTTTCGTACAAACAATGCAGCCTTTCCTACATAGCGTCTTTGGAACAACTCGAGATTATCAAGAGCTTCCAAAACCGCATCATTTTTGGTCGTCCGGGCCGGATTTCTTATTTTTGGTCCCCAAGCGACCGCATTTCTTTGTCCGCAACATTTTTGGTCCTCACGGGACGGATATCATATTTTTGGCCCAAAAGCGACATCATTTTTGGTCCAACCGAGCTGAATTTATTCTCGCCCTACGGGCAGCATTCCTTGGTCCTGAGAGACCGCATTTTCGTCCACAAGCGACATCATTTTCGTCCTGAGCGACACATTTTTGTGAATTACATCGCAGTCAACACGACAAGATTCGGCAAAGCAGTAGACCAAAGACGACGGGACACGGCAGGGCAGCATTTGCGATTTCACGTAAAAAAGTTCCACAGCTTTAAATTATGGAAGGCTACAACATAAGGCGTCATCTGACCAGTAGTGACAGGAGGTGCAACAGCTCCTAACAGGATCGAGCAACGGGATCGAAGCCAGCTTCAGCACGACTGGATCAACGTCCACGTGACTATGAACTTTTTACTTATATTTAACGTTTAACAATATTTTACATTTAGCAGTTATTTATTAACACCTTTGTATAAACAAACACCATCATTACACAATACAACTTAGTATGTGGTTGGCAGTTCATTGTGAGTTCAAACTTCAAAGATAAAGATATATATTACTATCATTTAAATTCATAATTTTAATAATCTTAATTGCCAACAAAGCTTGATTAATAGAAAGAGTAAGCCTATGTTCTAGCAAATATTAGGTTTATATAAACAACGATCGCTAGCTACCGCAACGTATTTAAATTTATTAAAACTTACGTTTATGGTTCACATGCTCTATGCTCAAATTCTTCCAAAGTATTTTTCTTTTTTCTTAAATTGTAATAATGGCAGATGTAAGGGCTCTAATAAAAAAACGAGGCACAATTAAAGCTTCAATATCACGCGTAAATACTTTCGCGGATAACTTCGATTTGGAAACCAGCGATCATCATGCGCTGAAAATAAAACTGCGACATTTGATAGAATTATCCACCAAATACGATGAGATTCAATCCCAAATCGAATCCGAGGAAGCGGACGTTGCTTTAACGAGTGATAGGGTACAAACGGAAGACGATCTTTGTAATATAGAGTGTAAATTGCAACACCTGCTGGAGCAAGCTGAGCATGTGAACCAGAAACCAGTAATTAATGCTGAAAGTAAACAGCTTAGAACACCCCCCATTCAATTGGAACCAATCAAATTACTACGGTTTGCGGGTAGTATTGTTGAGTGGCAACATTTTTATCACATTTTTCTTGAACTAATTCACGTCAGAGCAGATCTGACGGACATAGAGAAACTTCACTATTTGCACTCGTCATTATATGGCGAGGCGCTTAACGTAATAAAGTCATTACCAATCACTCATGAGTATTACGTGGTGGCTATCGATCTGTTGAAGAATAGATATGACAGTAAGCTAATTGTTTCCGCACACCATGTAGGGAATGTCCTGGACGTACCATTGGTTCAACAAGAATCCCAAGTCAGCATATCTAAATTCATTGATGAAATCTCAGCCAATATAAACGCTTTAAATAATCTCAACCTGCCAGTTAATACATTCGAAATTATTGTCATACATTACTTAGCTAAAAAACTTGATAGTTACACTTTCCGGTTGTGGAAAGAGAGTTTGTCGAAACATAAATTCCCTGACTTTAATAATTTTATGAATTTTCTAAATTCACGCAGAAAATTACTACAAAATCTTGATAACGCGACTACCCCAACGAGCAGATTGAATAAAAGCGATAAGTCTCCTTATCGCAAGGCAGTTAAACAGATAAGCGCTCCTAGGGGGGCATTCCATTCTCATATCAGAAACAATTTATGTAGACTGTGTAACGGCGAACATAGAATTATCGACTGCTTACAATTCACATCGCTGTCTATCCCTGACAGAAGAAACGTCTTAGTAAAAAACAAACTTTGTTTAAATTGCCTTCGTCCGGGACACGAAAGCTCAAAATGTCCATCAAAATTTTCTTGCAAGAAATGTGCCAAGCGTCACCACACCACAATTCATGTCCCCAACAGAGACGGAGCTTCCATTAATAACCAATGCTCACTAAAGTCACAGACAAATAAATCAGTATTGTTATCCACCGCCGTCTGTATGACCGCTAATAAGGCCGGTAGGAAATTTCCCGTTAGGATTTTACTGGATTCCGGTTCTCAAGCGAACTTTTGCACAATGGATTTCGCCCGCAGAATGGGCCTCCAATTCGTTAAATCGCAACTACCCATCACGGGTATAAACAACTCGCTTTCCCAGGCTGACTTTAGTACAAAGGTAAGGCTACATTATCGCTATAAACCCTTCACGTTAAACGTGCATTGTGCCGTACTACCCAGTCTAACTAATGATTTACCGGCGGAGTCGTTTGATCTTGCCTCTTTGAATTTACCCAAGCACGTATTCTTGGCTGATCCTCACCTACATTGCTCGGCGCAAGTCGATGTATTACTCGGCGCTCAATATTATCTCCAACTAATTGAACCTATTAAATTTACACTAATTGAACCTAATAAATTTACGCGCGGACCGCACTTTCCTATAATTCAGGAGACTAAGTTAGGATTTATTTTGGCCGGTAAGTTACCCTTCAACGTTGACATAACTAAAACAGTTTCGTCCTTTATGGTCTGTAAGGATGATAGTCAGATTTCCTCGCAACTAAAAGAATTTAGGAAGTTGGAGGAGATCTCTAGTCGCGAACCCTGCTCTGAGGACTCGCCGTGTGAAAAACATTTTGTGAAAAACACTAGCCGCAACCGCGATGGGAGATTCGTGGTATCCCTGCCCCGCAGGTCTGATAAATTTCATCTGGGAGATTCTCTCCGCGGAGCTATCCGCAGGTTCCAATCGCTAGAGTTCAAGTTCAAGCAGAACCCTATCATTTACAAGGATTATAGCGAGTTCATGAGTGACTACTTGAAACTTGGCCACATGTCTCCACTTAATGATTACGATTTGTCGCTTGACAACTCAGATATTTTTTATTTGCCCCATCACGCAGTCTTCAAGGACTCCAGCCTAACCACTAAATTGCGCGTGGTATATGACGCCTCCGCTAAAACCACAAATAATCTGTCCCTCAACGATACTCTAATGGTCGGTTCTACGATCCAGCAGGATCTGTTTTCGATAATGGTTCGGTTCCGTACCCACCGATACGTACTTATTGAGGACATAGAAAAGATGTATCGCCAGATCATGGTTAACCCAAAGGATTCAAACCTGCAACGCATCGTTTGGCGTGATGCGCCGCATAAGGAATTGCGACATTACGCTTTAAGGACGGTTACGTATGGCACTGCTAGTGCCTCCTTCCTTGCTACACGTTGTCTGGCTCAGATAGCCTACGAAAATAAATCCGACTACCCTACAGCTTCTAGGGCCATAGCCAATGATTTTTACGTAGACGATCTTATAACGGGTTCGGATGATCCGAACGTCTTAGCTAAAATGAAATGCGAGATCGTGAAGTTGCTAAGTAGGTATGGTTTCACGTTACATAAGTGGTTCTCTAACCACCATAAGATTATGACCCTTCGCGCCCAAGTATCCCATGACTTCAGCAAAGGTCAAAACGTGCGTACATTGGGAATCCAATGGAACGTTGATAAGGATAATTTTTTATACACCGTTCGGGGTGATGATAATTTGACCGTGTTCAACAAAAGAATCGTGTTGTGGGTCATTGCTGGGATTTATGATCTGCTGGGTCTTATCGCACCCATCACATTTTACTGCAAGCATTTCGTGCAACAGTTGTGGTTGGCGGGCACAGATTGGGACGAACCCCTATCTGGGTCATTAGCCAATCAGTGGCTAGAACTATACTCTCAATTAGTTTCCGACACTCATTTTAAGATTACGAGGTCGGTTAAGAGTTCGAACAATTATCCAATTAGTTCATTACAGCTTCACGGATTCGCCGACGCTTCGGCTAAAAGTTACGCGTGTTGCATTTATGTGCGGGCGGTCTATTCGAACGGCGCCATATCGTCAAACTTGTTGTGTGCTAAATCTAGGGTCGATCCGCTGAAACAGATAACGCTACCACGTCTTGAACTTTGTGCTTGTTAATTGCTGGCGCAATTAACTTCCAAGGTTTTAAACGCCATCAACTACAATTTTGACGGACTATATCTCTATTCGGACTCGATGATAGCGTTGCATTGGATACATCAACAATCTTCCCGCTGGAAGGTATTTGTGGCCAACCGTGTCGCGGAAATACAGCGTCTTGTTAGCAGCAGGGGAACTTGGCATCATGTAGTATCAACTGACAACCCTGCCGACATTTTATCGCGCGGTTACCTCCCTCGTAGTTTGCACTGTCATACTCAATGGTGGCATGGTCCGTCGTGGTTGGCGCATGAGTCAGCATCATGGCCAGTCAGCGCTGTCGACATTAATGCTCCCTGTACTTATCCCGACCTTGAGCAGGAACGTCGCAAGCAGGTTCAAACCTCACTAATTGTCGCGTCCTCAACACATAGTTATGTTGAAAATTATTCGTCCCTTACTAGGCTCATTCGCGTCTTCGCATATTGCCGCAGATTTTTTCGCAATTCTAGGCTCCCGGTCGTCGACAGGGCCACGTCCTTTTTGTCTGCTCAAGAATTGTCTGACACACTCTTGGTTTTTGTCCGGCAATCTCAGCAGTTGCACTTCGGCAGAAGTTAAGGAACTTGAGGCACACCGGTGCCTTCCTCGCAGTAGTAAAATTCTTGCTCTCAACCCCTTCCTGGATGACTCAGGCATTTTAAGAGTGGGTGGACGCTTGCAATTCTCCCCACTTAACTACGCGAGTAAACACCAAATAATTTTGCACCCGCACTCTCGTCTCACGAGATTAATAATTGAGTATGAACATATCCGTTTGTTGCACGCTGGGGTGCAATCAACTCAAGCTTCGCTCAGGCGCAAATATTGGATCATTCACGACAAATCCTATATCCGCTCAGTGATACATAAGTGTGTCACTTGTTTTCGTTTCCGGGCTAGAGGCGCGAATCAACTATTAGGTCAGTTACCCCCTTCTAGGGTCACGCCTGCTAGGCCATTTTCACAGTCTGCCGTCGACTACGCCGGTCCTGTACTTTTGCGCCATGGCGGGCAGCGCTCAAAGTCCACGTCCAAGGCATACATCGCGTTGTTCATATGCATGTGTACAAAGGCCATCCATTTAGAATTGGTGTCGGATCTCACTTCCAACGCCTTTATAGCGGCTTTAAAAATGTTCATCTTGAGTTGTTCCAAAGACGCTATGTAGGAAAGGCTGGATTGTTTGTACGAAAAGAAGTGGACTGTAATACTGTTATTTGATATGCGTTTATTGAAATGTTGAGATGTATAGACCATAGTCGACACGTGCGGATGTATTGGAGGCCATAACGCCCATAAATTAGTTTTGAAAGAAGTCGCAGTCCATTGTAAATGGACGCAGGTAGTCTGATTAAATTAATAAGTACGATACATAATTAAGAATGATCCAGAAGCCGCGGCTGGAAGAGAGATTGTTTAACGAGAGTACAGCTCGGAACCTGGTTAGAAACTAAACTAACTTGTCTCCCGTCGGTCAGCTGACCACCGGCAGCGTTTGATAAGCACGTGACGTCATCCGCCCGTGTCGCATTGCAGTAGTTACTACACACAGCTGATAAACAAAGTACAAAGTTTGAACATACTGCCCGCCAAAATCGGGACGATTTTGTAAATTAAACCTAATTGGGGACAGTATATTGCAAAATATTACCAATGTTATATAAATAATACATAATATACTTAAAGGGCTTATACATTAAATTGACTCTTGGATTAATGTAACTCACTTCTAACATAAAATCTGTAGAAACCAAAATTCATTAAGCTAACAGAAAAGCTCAAAGTCAAAACAAAACAATTTCTGTGCTAGAAAAGGTACAAAATAAAAAATCATGATAAAAACGAGTCTTTGCATAACTAAACATGATCTCTCTTGAAGCATAAACATATGGATATGAAATACATATATTTAAACTTTAACAAAAACGTAAGTGACAAACCTTAATTTATATAAGACAAACCATCTTGAACACTGCTTCATATATAATAATACAAATAATTAGAACATAATGTATATGTACATAATGTTACCATAATCACATCAAAGTTCAATGGTACATGGAGATATGGTAGACATATCCAATGTAAAAATATGCTTAATACATCAAATAAGTATATTTCTGTGTTTCGTGTAATGAAACGTAATTAATAATGGAAGAGTACTTTCTGCTGACAATATTTCTAAATATTCTTTGATATGTAATAACGAATTCATAAATATTGCTGGAATCACCAATATCTGATTAGGTGCTACGAAGTTTAATATCAAAGTGTAGAAAGTATTATTTTTATATAAATTCTATACTCATTACATCCAGTTGTCTCTCTAGTAAACGAACTAACTGTTAAGTCCGTATTCCTTTACATATAACAGAAGTACAGGACGTCGCGCGCGCGCGCGCGCACACACACACACACACACACAGAAAGATATTCATTTTTTCAGGAAAGTGTTGAAAAATATTTTGTAATCATACACATGTGATACACAATATATAAAACTGGGTCATTTCTTGTAGGTTGCGAATAAACACATTGTAAAATCACACTTTGGCCCAGTCAATTCTCACACTCCCTACGTTAAAGACTGTAAAAAACAATCAGTGGTAAACAGAATATCCAAAAAGTAGTTATCTAAATTAACATGGAAATTTAAGTGCAGATAATTTATATACTTTGAGATTATGTTTTCTTAGAGGTGATTCTGATATTGGTGATGATGATTTTGGTGGTGGGGTGTCGGTGAAGATGTGGTTATTACGTTTGTGTGTATGTAGCCTATATGACTATATGTGTGTGTACCATTTATGGTAACCTGTAACAGTCACTACATGTTGCATTATTCTTGTATAGTTTTACCACGGAATGTTTGACCTTTTATATATACAAATAGTTAGGGTAAAAAAATTCACACAGTACGAGTGATTCTTATAAAGCTAAAAATGGTATTTGTAACATATTTTCGGCTTTACAAAAAAAACATTTTCAAACATAACATTGCTTATTACTTGTTTAACAAATTGAAATAATTAAGCGTTTTCCAAAATTAATAGAAGCAAAATATACCATATTCATGTTTATATGGTAATAAGAATTAATGGTAATATGGTAATAATTAATTAAGGTAATTAGTTTATTAAAATATACCATGCTGAGTAAAATTTAATAAGAAGGAGTTGTATGTATACCTTCACCTTTCAGGAGGTCATTGGCATTTTTTTTTATCTGATGTAAATGTAGTTAATATGACTTGTTCTGTAAATGAATGTGTCTGTCCCACTAAGGCTGCTGTCGATGAATGCTAGTTGTGGTTGTAAAACGGTAATATCATCTTAATAACGTTGGAATGTGTTTGGTGCACACAGTGCCGCGCCATTAAGAGCACATTATTACATCGAAGGCAGACATCAAACGTTATCCATCTGTTCAAGCATGCTAAAACAACAATTAAATGCCTTCTCCAATTGTACGCCAACACAATTGTACGTTCTGTACGTTTCTTTGTTTGTAATATAGAATTACTTGGTATTTTAAGACAAATTTATATTTAAATTTTAAATATCACTGACATTTCTTAACCTGCGAGGACTAAGTTGAACATGTTCGTACAAAGGACAGAGAAAAAGTAAAGGTAAAAGAGAAGGTAAACTAAGAGTATATTAACGAAACAGTACAAAGCGTTACGACAGAGACATTTTATTGAAAACTGTCGACGAAGTATTTTACAGTAAATAAGTATTTTTGTCAACATATCGTATCAATTACACTAAATTGAGCCAGTGTGTAATATTAAGCATTATCGACTTTAAAGAATATTGAGGACAGAAGAAATATATACAATTAAGGAATATTGTGTGGAACAAGTTTCAAACATGTGTTTTGCCGTATTTTATTGTTGTAATATATCCTATATTTACGATTTCATTTTTAACAACTTGTTTTTCTCTATTGACACAAACGAAACAATTTTCGAGGATTCTATTTGCAAAAGAATTTTCAGTACTCATTCTATTTTTGTAGTCATTAACATGTGTTGCTCATGAGATCATTTTGTCACAGACGTAATTTATTGTATACAGCGGAACAGACCGCTGTAGGCCTACGTGTAATTCATTGATCACATGAGGCTTATATAGATTCATTGTTGTTGTGGGAACCAGCTAATTTGTCCCAATACGTAGAGGAATTCGCTTTCGATGTGAATATATTTAATACTATATTCATTTTTCTAAAACTCGTGTTAATTGAGTAGCTTAAAATAATAACATGATAATGATCAACGTGTCTGTTACTGAGAGCATATGAAAAAAGACCTTTACTTTTGTGAATAGACTTCAAAGTATCTCTACCACGTCACTGGGAAAAATTACAATAATTACTGCGTTCTTTACAGTTCGCCGTCAATGCCGTATTCTTGCATCCTAAAATCGACTGTAACACTTATTATATTTGTATATACCGAACATTTCCATTGTAATTAGAGGAAATATCATGTAATATTTAAAATTATTTACAAGTAGTAGCAGCTTTATATAAAAGCATAGATTAATATCGTTACTTAAGAGGTAAACTATCTTAACATTTTTATAGTTTTAGAGGAAAGCTATGTGAAAAAGTACTAACCTCAATTGCTGAATGAAATTAAATATATTTGACGACCTTTGTTGTAATTCTGTACCCTTAGGTAATACTTTAAACTGGTATTTTTTCATAATCTTCTCAAGATAACTAAATAATAGTACATTAAAAGTTATTAGCATATAGCTATTTATTTAAGAACTTTTATAATTTAGGCCTACATTAGAAATAATATTCAGTCATAATTCAAAAAAATATTTAAAAACAATAAAAATTAAAAAATTATAAGATCACTACTCAGGAAAATCTTCCTTTAAATGTTTGAATGAGAGATATGTTGATAAATCTCGTGAAAGCATGGGGTATCTATTTTAAATATGTCTGTTAATCTTTATACTTTTTTTTAGTATTGATTAGTCTTAAAACAGTGCTGTCTGGAACTAATTTATCAGGCCACAATGCTGGACATCTAGTATACCTCTTAAGGCCTCTTGAGGACTTGTATAATAAGAGCAGCGGTAGTGTTTAGCCCATGTCATCTGTCTTAAACGTATTGTAACGAGAAGCGTACCGAACAATCCAGAACATTCTCCACTCCCCCCGACCGGTGTGGCTTGTGTTGCGTCATTCACGTAGGTGGTTTTAGTGAGTTCCAGGAGCACTTGAGATAAGCATTAAGCCGCTGGCGTGCAGTAAGGAGGCGTGCGGTAACTGTACTGTACTTCTGCGGGGCCTATATAAAGTCATAGCAGCCGGATTGTCAGTTTAGTTTTCGCTCCCAACCCATCCAAGAACCCGGCCTTCACTGAGCAAATCTGCCGCGAGGTAGAGCGCTTTCTATCGGCCGATATCACAGTCCCGCCGGAGCCCATCTCCCCGGAGGAGGTCTCTGAGAGGATTGTTCAGCTCAAGCCCCGGAAGGCGCCTGGCCCGGACGGAGTCATGAATTCCGCCCTCCATCGCCTTCCGGAGCGAGGAACCCAGTTCCTCACTGACCTGTTCAATTCATGCCTCAGACTGGCCTATTTTCCGGTGAAATGGAAAACGGCTACCGTCATTGTGATACCCAAGCCGGGAAAGAATTCTTCTCGAGTGGAGAACCTCAGGCCCATCAGCCTCTTGTCCGCGACGTCCAAGGTTTTTGAGCGTCTGATCCAGCGTAGGATCCGCGACCATCTAGAAAGACTAGACGTGCTGATCCCCGAACAGTTCGGCTTTCGTGAGCTGCACTCCTCGACTCATCAGCTGATGAGACTCGTGGAATGCATAACCGAGGCTGGCTGCCAGGGCAAACAGACGGCTGCGATCTGCCTAGACGTAGAGAAAGCCTTTGACCGCGTGTGGCACGAGGGTGTCCTGTACAAACTGACGGAAGTCCTTCTCCCACACTGCTACGTTCACTTGATCGGCAGCTTTCTGCGAGACCGTAGCTTCCGAGTGAGAGTAGACCACGCTCTCTCTTCGGAGAGGCGTATTACCGCCGGCGTCCCTCAGGGAAGTGTCCTTGGGCCTCTCCTGTTCTCGTTGTTTATCAACGACACGCCCCGAGTTCCTGGAGTGAAACTGTCGCTGTTCGCGGACGACACTGCGGCTTTTGCCTCAGAGCCGAACGCGAGTTATGCGGCAGTTAAGCTCCAGCGCCAACTCGACGCGTATGTCGGGTGGACCGATGACTGGAGAGTTGCCGTTAACGCTTCCAAGAGCGCCGCGGTAATATTCTCGCGCAAACGTAAGCGGCCTCGGCCGCTTAAAGTAGGCCCCGTCGAGGTGCCCTGGACCAACAGCGTCAAGTACCTCGGGCTCCACGTGGATTCCCGACTCACCTGGCGAACCCATACAAACTACATCAGACAACGCGCTTCGGCGCAACTCAGTAGAATCTGGCCCGTGCTATCTAATCCGGCAATGACCCCCCGGCTAGGTAAGCTCATAGTCAACACGTACGTGTTGCCCGTGATTACCTACGCCTGTCCTGTTTGGGGATACCTGGCTCGTGGTCATAGAATCACGCTCCAGCGCGTACTCGACCGGGGACTGAAGCTCGCGTGCAAAGTCCCCCGGAGGTACTCTTCTCGTCTTTTGAGGAGAGGACTCGGTATCCGCTCTCTTGATGACACCGTGAGACGCCTGGCGCGACGATTCTATGTTCGTTCCGACAGAGTGACCCACAATTCCCTCATTGCCGGACTTGGTAAATACACCCCGCGACCAGGTGAGTCCTGGAAGCGACCTCGTTTGCTAGTCCCGGTGGTATAATCCACCAATCGCAGGTCGCTTCAGACCCCCCCCCATAATTAGCTAAAAGTATATATTGAACTCAACCAGACCCAGTGGCAGGAGTCCTTTCTCAGACTCGGGACACTGCACTACTCGCGACCCCCAGTTGTGTATTGTCAGTTTAGTTACGTGAGCGATTTCCACTAGTGCGGATTGAGTGTTGTTGAAGTGAAGTAGTATTGTGTTAATAATGGTGTGAAACTCTATTAATAGTCATTGTTATTGCGTGTGGACGAATCTAACTGGAAATATTGTACGAGTTAAGTAGAAACTGTGTAACTGTGATAATTAAAGCTGGTGATTAGTGACTTAATTGGTGTGTTGTATTTTGTTTTCCACTTACCTACGACGATCCAGTAGACAGTAGACGATCCAATAACAGTATTTATTATTAATTCTACTGATGATGGTCTCCGGAGGCGCGGCCGAAACATGTAGAAGAAATTATAACAGCAGTCGACAACGGCCCAACAGTCCGGTATTTAATATTAACGACACCGGCCTTGGCAGCCTACGACTTAAATTAGAATACCGATGATTTACAAAGCCCAAAAAAAGGTCATCAAATTCCCTGAGCTGCAGAACTCGCTAACGATTTGAACGAAATAAAGCAGAAAATTGTTAGGTCTGTCACTTTGTCATTATTTTGAGTATAAGAAATACTACAAACACTGACTATTAATCATTTTCCTTACTCTTTCTTTGTTGTGTCTTCTTTTCCGCTTTTTCAGCCTTCTCCACCTATTTCATACCTCTTTATAAATATTAATTCTTTTTAAGCACATTATAATTAAATATATGGTCAATTTTTTGTTTTCACTTTTCAACATCCCTGTTATAAATCACGCTCTCACCTTCTCTACTGTCACATTTTCTTAATGCTCCCCATTACCTTGGTCGATTTCTGAATCGTTATCAGAAGACGCAATAGAAATAAATCATTTAACATATATTCAGGATCGTTATAATCATCCTGATAATGAATAGGGATGCCACTTACCCTAGTCTTGATTTTTACCATAATAGTTACCAGCAATCTTAATCTAAATGTCGTCTGATAAAATCTGAAAATTAACAAACATTCCCTTGAAAATAACTGTAAATTTTCTGGTGATTGGAGATAAAACCTCAGTACCTAAACAACTACCGAAAAAATTTAGGAAATGCTTAACACCAAACCTGTATAACTTCTTTTATTACCATCAGGTAACAAGTTTAGTCTCTAAATCTGTGTTTATGTAAACAGAGAGCACTGCATTAATATTTTTCCTTGAACATCAAAACAAATATATCCACAATATCAGTGTTTTGGCCAATACAATACTTTCTCGTTAAATATTTTTATACGGGACAAAGGAAAATAAATAAGTCTTGGTAGGCCTATGTGTAAAATATCTCATTGTGGGAATTTTCATATAAATCGCATCGTACTTTTAGTATTTTTAAACCGCAGAAATTGCTTCTTTCCAGAAAAAGAACAAATCAATTCAGTGCCTATAATTACAATAAGCTACAATATTATTATTTGAGTTATGGGGCGGATCATAAATTAGTAAAAATTTCGGTTGCAAATAATGGCTTATAAGTAACCGCTGTAGAAGAAGGTGGTTTAAAAGACAAGGTTTGAACAGAAGATTATTATTATTCAGGAGCAAGGAAATCGTTAAAAAATTTACTAGAAATTTTACTTCTTAACAATCACCATTACTGTAATTTTTAATAAAAACCTGTTTCCAGGTAACACAATTAAATGTATTTCTTTAGGCCGGTTACACACAGGGCGGATTTTCGTCCGCGCGGAAGGTTTATCGCGCCGCTCAAAGAAATCGTCGTGTTTACACATTCGACGGTAAAATAGCCGTCGCCGTCGTTAGCTGTCTGCAGTTTAATCTTCCATTCCAAATGGCGAATATTCCATCGACCCTTTAATGTCCAACCTGATTTGGGTATTGATATTATTAAAGCTTGTATTATTCTTCATAATTTTGTTCGAGACAGAGATGGATACATGATTGAGGATACAACGCCAATTGCAAGGTGGAATATATTTAAGGAGAGAGTACTGCACTAGGAGGTCTAAATGGTAACAATGTGAGGCTAACACTGTAAATATTTTCTACAAGTGTTGGAAGAGATTCCTGACAAATGACGGGTGTTCTAGTAGCGTTCCTATCTTTGAAGATGTCCAGGGTTTTATCCCAAAGAACAGGCCTTCCTTTAACTAAGAAAATGAGCAATTCGTTGTTTATATTTATGTCAATCATGTTTCACAAAAAAAGTAAAATTATAACAGCCACTAAAGCACACCACCAAAAAACAACCACTAAACAAAATTAAACCACTTTACTTTAAATAAAAAAAGAAAACGCGTAGCGTACATGGAGCAACACAGCTAGAATGATTCTGCACAGTTGAAAAGTCGCTGGGTGTGTAAGCCTGCATTTGGTCACATACGCCACTGATAGGACGGTGACGGCAAAACTAGTACCGTCGATTGTAGTGGCAACGGGCGGCTGCACAGCTACCGCCAACGGCAAATCTACCGCGCGTTTATTTTTCCGCCTAATGTGTAAGCTCCAATGTACTTCTTCGCGCCACTGTTGGAATGGCGGCGACGGTAAATTCTCCGCAGCGGAAAAATCCGCCGTGTGTGTAACCGGCCTTACACATTAAAATAGTAAGATATTTAAAATAGTAACCGGCCTTACACATTAAAAACCGGCCGACTTTATTAAAATAGTCGACTATTACGAACGTTTCTGTGGACGAATTCATTTCTCTGTGTTATACTGTGTAATATATCGCATATGAATGCCACCGTCGAAAAACGTGGATTGGCGTAAAGCACGTTGTTTCCCGGCAAAGTTTTGTACTCTCGAATCCGTAAGTACGCCTTGCGAACTTATGAGATCAGAGGTCGCAGGCGAACGTAACTAGTGGTTGCTTCTACACACGCACGCACGCACGCACGCACGCACACACACACACACACACACACACACACACACACACACACACACACACACACACACACACACACACACACACACACACACAGATCAACGAACAGGATCTATGGTCTCCATTTTTTTTATTTGAAAAGCACAGTTGTTATTAGATAACGTTTTCAAACAATAGTATCTTTAATAAGCTTTTTTTTTTGTTTATACCTGGTGGTGGTACATCCTCGTACCGAGCATTGGCTTCCTCCAATTGTCTTGATATCCTGCGGCCCAGTTGACAGCTTGTCACCCGAAGAAGACACTCAACGTCTCACCGAACAGTGTCCATTCAGTTGTCAGTGGGTTATGTGTTTTCCACGTCTGGTACGCAGCTGTTCCTTCATTATTTTATTAGGTATTCCTTTGCCACTGACACACTCCATACGTCATGCCCACCTAAGGCGTTGTAGCCATGTCTAACTACACTGATGGGTTCTTTGAAATGTTTTTGCAGATTATAGCTGAACACAATGCGCTATCAATCATTACTCCTAACTGCGCAAAACACTTCTCCGAGCACTAGCGTTTAAATGTTGCCAGCATCTCTTTAGTCCTCTGAAGTTTCGTATCGCATCGATATGCGACGATAAGTCGTATTATCATCTTCTATATCATGTGCTTAGATTTTTGATGAACCGATTTAGACCTTCTACAGAACTTAAGCGAATAGAGTATCCTGCTACCCTTTAGAATTTTATTTCTCGTATCCTGGGTCATACAACTATAATTTACTTTGCAGCCCAAGTAGGCCTATTGAAGTTTCGGACAACACTGATCCTGTCACCTTCGTATCCCATTTCTAATCACGTCTCCCTAACGTCTTCCTTTGTTCCTTTTTGTTCATTCATAGATTTTCTGACTAATGTTTCGACGCCCCTATTACGCAAACATTATTTTTACATGCGAGTATCCTTTGTTGTTTGTATATAATATATACAAACTTTTTTATATTTCTTTTAAGACAACTTTAAGCATAATTGTAAAGATTAATACCATCCCAAATTCTCTTATAACATCGGAAGGAAGGTTTATAATATTTTAAGTGCAAATTCTCCATAGGAATTTTTCATCGATAAGGGTGTCAGATTGATTATTGTTGGTATTTATAGCTTCTACACGAATGCAAGAAACGCCTATATCTTTTGAATATTACAGGCTTGTTTGAATTTGATTAATATTTGATAAATGTTAACATCATGTTGCTATCGTCACAATGATATAAAAATTCATGTAAATTGTGTAGGCCTACATCAGTAACGTCCATTAGGTTATATATATTTCATTCTTTTTCCAATTTGTATTGGCAGAGGGAAATATCTAAAATTTGTTTCCATTAAATGTAGGCAACCGTAACATTTATTTTACAACTACAGATAATACTGCTCTTGTCACGGCTTATTGTGATGTGTGGATACTGCAAAGTCCGTCAAGGTGTCATAATATTGTGCCGATCTTGTGTTTTATTGTTATGGGGTAGCTCCATTCTCATTAGTGGAAAACAAGATTTATATATATATATGTGTGTGTGTGTGTGCATGTATGGGAGTTGCCTCTTAGATGAAATGACATGTTATATAATGTTATAAAATGTATTATAATGTTATAAATTAAAGCACCAATAAAAGGTTGTTACTGTTACTGTTATATCATTGTTTTATTGCAAGTCCTGTCACGCTGGGCCCAGTAAATTTTTCTTCAATCTAGGACTTGTGCCTAGTTTTAAACATTAAGTAACGACCCCTCATAAAAAATAACATTCAAAAAAAATTGTAAAGTTTGTGGGGGCCGTTTCAATATAACCCATCTCCCACACGTGACAATAACTAAAGCTTCCCGTCCTGCAATGAACCATTTATAATATACATTTAACTGTTGAACAAACAAAAAATAAAAGGGATATCATTTAAAGGTTTAGAATTAATCAGATGCAAAGAAGCTATTCACGACCTGGAAACGAAATAGTAAATACGGTCAATTTTATAGAAGTTAAAGATGACCAAAATGTTGATACTGGTAATGAGATAAGAGAAATGACGCAATGCACAGAACATATAAAATTAATATTCGATAATGGAAATCTATAAAACCACGTCAATCTCAGGCTAACTTAAGGAAGTGAGACAAAGACTTAATGAAAGGCAATGAAAGTGGAATAAAAATAGCAAAAAGACGTATACAAGAGTACATAATGTAAAAAATTCTAACATAAGGTGGTTAACAAGTATAAAGCGTAATAGAACAAATAAAAAAATACAGGATAAATTTTGTAGATAGTTGTATCTCCCTCGTATTCCTAAAAAGGAATTTCACAGAAATTTGAATAGCAATCGAGGAAACAAAGAGGGTTTGGAGCGGTCAAGAAAAAGATGAAGAGATCAGTTCCAACAGGAAGTAAAGTAGAAATTGCAACAGAGTGTAAACCTAAAGAAGAACTTTTACCACGGATAGAGATACCACTGCGACTACGCCTTGCTTATAAGCCTGAGAAGACCTAATCAATTATCAGTTCATACGTTGTGACGGGCAATATATCCTTTCAAGTGGCTTCATATTAATTCAGTGGTATTGAGGATACATTGATAAGGAGGACGTCTTAGTGTGCCCAGATTTTTCTGCAGTATCATCTCATCCAACCTTTTATATTTGTGTTCATTTTATTTCACTAATTCTAAACCGACGTTCACGTAGTTTGAGATTTGGAGTCCACGAGTTCACGGTTTAAAAGCTTCTCGAATTGTTTCGTACGAAGAAGGAAGTACATACACGTGCAGAAATATTGATCGAGTAGTATACAAATTGGATCCCGTTAGCAAAGGGGTCGGTGTTTTGTGTAGATTGGTAGCCTGAAAACTGACAGCCAAGACGTCTTCTGTAATCTCTTACAGAAGACGGAACGGAAAACAAGGCACAAATATTAGATCGTGGATTGGCAGAAGTAATGGGAAATAAGAACTGAGATCATAAGGCCCGATGTTTTTTAAAACTTGTTCAGGGTAGAGAAAGATAAATTTGATTTTTTACAGAGCACTAGATCTCTCACTGAGAAAACAAAATATGAGCATGACAGAGGATCTTACGTTAAAAATGAAACTCAATTAAATTGAAATAGTTGGCATCAGAGAAAGATAAATTTGATTTTTTACAAAGCATTAGATCTCTCACTGAGAAAACAAAATATGAGCATGAGAGAGGATCTTACGTTAAAAATGAAACTCAATTACATTGAAATAGTTGGCATCAGTGTAACCCCTCTTTCTAGTTTTATGCTTTATAAAATTTTTTTTTTTTTTTTTTTTTTTTTTTTTTTTTTTTTTTTTTTTTTTTTGGGGGGGGGGGAAAGAGGGGCCACTAGTTATTTAAAACTAGGCCGAGGGCCTAGAGAAGCCAAAAATGCGCTGGGTCCAGTGGGACGGGACTTGCAATTAAACTCGATGGTTAAATAACAATAACAAATTTTATTAGCAATTTCAAGTCCTGACATTCAATATAACTTTGATAGAATTTAAAAATTTCATTAAAAAAATTTACTCCACTCCCTGACATTATAACATTCTGAAAATATACACTGGTAACATATACATAGTTCATAGTTAAATAATTTCTCATAAATACACATAAATACAACATAAATCAATATACTTACATGACTACACATAGAACACACACATATATATATACACATATACCACACACACATGTTCACCTGGCGGACAGCCTATATATATTTTTCACCATACCTCAGGATAATATAACCCCAGTATCAGTCACCAAGACCCCCATCCCAAACTAACGTAAACGGATAAAGTGCCCAGCCTATTTTAAAAACTTTTCATTTAAAAAAACAAATCCATTAACTCGTCAGATTATAACAGAATTACGACAAATGAAATTATTACAAGTATACAAAATGTAGGAATGTTCCCCCAAATAGTAATGTGCCCTCGCAAGGTCAACATGACTGCACGGTCTTATGACATGTGTAACAAAATTTATAATTGAAAAGCAAGAACCGGTAGTGTGCTCATAATAACAACTCAACAATTAATGCACTGGCTATGGCAGTAAAAGAAAATGATGAAAATTTACTTATTACTGAATTATTAAACAGCTAACATAAATTTTATAAAATGTATAATAAAAATTTTAATAAATAAAATTTTATAATGTAAAACCTAATAAAACAGATTTGAGGCATTCATAGAGAATTGAGTTGACCACAGGCACGGCCATGCGCCCGAAAGAGATGCAACAGAATTTAACAAGTCAGAAACCTGTGGATAAAGGCACCAACAGATGACGGTGGCAGGTCAAAGCACCCCCAAACCTTACATAATCTTAAAAAAACAAAACCCATACAGATCTATAAATATAATCAAGAAAATCCCCAACAAGTACCCCGGCACCCATGCAAGCATAATTAACAGCCATACAAATCAGTAACATTCAGTTCTGCACACTTTTGCAATAAGATAAAAATTTAACAGCAAAATCGGGAGACGCATGACCCCGTCTGGGTTTACACTTTCTCTGGGGTGTAAGCGTTTGTAAAATAAATCTGACAAAATTTATAACCACTAAATGTCCCGCTGGACTTGTGCACAAACAAAACCTTTAACTGGAGCTGTTTCAGGAATGATATCACAAGTTCTACTTTGTAGCGGCCCAAAAATATTTCTGAAAGGTATAAATGTCACCTGGTTATAGTCCGTCACAAAACCTGAGGTAATTGTGGTGTGTTGTCCAGCTCTTCCTCCTCCCGGCGGCTCAGACGGAGAATCACTGGTTTAATGGCAAGGGTGGCAGGTGATCGGCCACCAGCTGGAGCGAAACAGGAGATCGACTTAAATCAGGAACCCTGGACAATTATATATATGGGTAATTACTCAAGTGTTCAGTAATTCACAATACACCTTTTACTCCAGCATAACTCACACACTACAACATGCTCCGTTTTCAATAAAAAAATTTGAAATTTAAGTATGCATTGAAATTACCTTCAGTATAGAATTTAGAATTAAATAAATAGTTATTCATAGACTGTTCGTCCATTAATTAATCACTTATTACAATTTCGAAATGAGTTGCAAACTTGAACAGGTTCATAAAGCACGTTGCTTCAAAAAAATAACAAAATACATTTTCTTACGCCCCTCTTGATATAATTAGAAAAAATATACAGACATAAATACTTTATAAATACTTTATCTCAGCCAGTGGTAACGTTCAAGACATGAATAATCAGAATTTAACCTGTGCTTGCCACGTGGTAACTTCACGTATATATATCGCCTTGCATCGGCGTTGACTTTAAGTTAAAATACAATTCTTTTATCAAATAATAAGTAAAGTACCTTAAACACACTTACCGGAGAGTCACTTAGCGATTATCTAAGCATAGTAGATAATAGAATAAAAAATCCAAACTCAAACCGCCGGGATAATGCAAGGTCAGTTGAGGCCAGCTGCCAGACGAGAACTGCCCAGATCCGCTACCGAAAAAACGTTACGTAGCGCTCAGCACAGAGCGCGCGCGGATCGCCATAGCAAGCTTATTGATAACGGAGCAGGCACCGCTAAGCTAATTAATTAACGGATACGGCAATGCCCGTCACATCGTTAACAAGAAAACAGCCGAGTTTTTCCAAAACTCGGCAAACCCCCACTCCAAAAGAGCAATATGGTTGCTCAACTAGAACTCAGTGGTACCCTGCAGTGTACCTCCCTTATAGTTCATACTCGAGTTGCTATCGGCATCCTCGCCAGTCATGGCTCTCAGGAGAACAGAGGCTCAGAATTCTGCGACCATCCCTATGCGACCCTCTCCACCAAACCAACCCCACGGGACCGCCCCAACACGTCACCCACTCGGTGACCAACGCCTACTTCATGCGGTCCCACTCACAACCCGTCCGAAGACCCAACAAGGTATCACCCACCTTGGTATGTGAGTGACCGTACTACCTCTCGTCCACCTCTTGGACCGACCAGCCATATGCACCAACAAGGCATCTCCATCCTTGCCATATGACTGGCCCACATCCCTACACTAGGGCGGATGTCCCCGCAGAGCCCGACAGAGAAGACCACATCAAGGGCACGCGAACATCCAACCCTACTCTCACTCAACAAAACCCCATGGAATACAACTGGGAATGCGGCATGGCTCGGGTCCTACAACGATCAATAAACAAATTCAACCACTATAAACAACGAAACAGCAACAGCACACTATCACTCTCCATCAGAACTTTCAAAACAGGGGAACTGACAATCTCGATGACCACAATCTAAGTGCACCTTCAGCAAGTCTCTAACTCCTTATCGATTTTTTTTTTTTTTTTTGGCGGGAGGGGTAGGAAAATCGGGAAGATGAAACGGGGCAAGGATCCTTGAAGGGCAAGAGCGAGGACTAAGGGTTAGGACATGGTTCCCTCCGAAAAGGAGAATGACTGGAGAAAACCAAGGCTCGCGTGGGCAGGGGCGCAACACTGAAATAGACGAACACCACTGGGACTGTGGGGAACATCTTCCCGCTACCCGTTAACCGCTTCTTCTCACCTTTCTGTGACGGACTTTAGGTACTCGCTCCTTTCGGACCCCACTTTCTGAGAAACTATCTCGCGTTGAGCTGTACTGGCTGGTTTCCTCTGAATCAGAATCAAGGAAACTTACCTCACTACTTTCACCCCGATTTGGATTATCCTCATCACCTAACTCCTCTGCTTCTGCCTTCCCTGCTTCTCTTTCTTCCACTTCTTCCTTTTCTTCCTCTTCCGCAATCTCCCCTTTTTCGTCCCCATAATCCAAATCAAACTCATGACACAACACCTCCTCCCCCCTTCCAGTTGCTCGCCTGATCCATCTTCTACAGCATCTTCTCGCAGCTCCTCACCGATTTCTGCATCACCCTCGTCACCAGCTCCTTCACAAACGTGTTCACAAACCTCCTCTCCAATCTCGTTTTCCTCAACACATTTATCACCAACATCCTTGCCATCACGTCCACTACCACCATTCGAACACTGCACATCTTCATCATCCTCTAGTTGCTCCTCTGGTCCACATGAAACATCTTTCCGTGCTTCGGAATCCTCAACACTACTTACAGAAGGCGTCTGCACATCTTCACACACTACATCATTCTCACTCGCACACTCCACAACGTTGCAACCAAATTTCTCCTCAACTTCTACCTCATCTCCTTCCACCACACTTACCGCATGGACATCCCCTTGTCCATCCGCAACCTCAGAAACACTTGCAGCCTGGACATCCCCGTGTCCATCCGCAAACTCAGACTCTTCAGTCTCCCTAACACCCACAACTATACTTCACTGTGCAGCATTTGCAGACCGCTCTTCTGCCTCTTCCTTCGATTCCACTCCTTCACCACTCTCAGCAACTACAACGTCCTCAACATTTTCCACCCTGGAATCCAGCTGTCCAGGTTCATGTGCAATGACTAAATTAATTTCTACTGGCGATGGTAAAGCTACACCATCAAGTGACTTCTCATATCCCGGCGTAGGCGATGACGATATTACCGGATCTGGATCCATCACGAACCGAGATGGAGATACCGGAACAAATTCTGCGGCATCTGGATTCAACTGTGACGTCCTCTCTGAGTTCTGTAATTCAGTATCAATAGATGTTTTCTTGTCGTCTTTTATTAATCCCACGAAATAATTCCCCTCTTCTTCTTTCTCTTCACTTTCTTCATCCGCAACTCTATTAGCCACTTGTAATTCCTCTGGAACCTTTAAAGATTCCTTTTCTCCGAATAGGAATAACGCCTTGCTACAGGCTCCCTACTTGCCGATGTTCGTTTACTAATTTAACTTCTTCTTCCCCTGTTACTTTCATACTTATTTGTTTTCTGTGCTGTAGCTGTTGTTACCGTCTTTCCACTTGCCACCCCCTTGTAGCTTCCATTACTTCCGTAATACTCAGTTTTTCTTACCGTTTCTTGTGTTCTCCACCTACCACCATGTTTGTCTTCTTTAGCTTTTCCTAATGAACCACTGGAGTATTGGACATCTGTAGCAGCTCTTCCCCGGGACTCGTCATTCGCCTGGACAGTCCTGGCATGCGCACACCACCGGTCCAGGTCCGCAAAAGAACGTGGAGGATCTGCGAAAACCAGCCGGGATCTCTCTTGGAGATTCAGCCATTCTCGTATTACCTGTATGACTTCCGTCTCGGGCAACCCCAACTTTAATATACGGGCAGCTTTCCTTACATCGTGCACGAAATCCTCCAATGCCTCTCCGTTGGCCTGTAGACGATAGAATAATTTAAACTTCAACTGGTCACGTCGTCAAAAGGGGTACGAAGAAGTCCAACACCTCCTCATGGAAGGTGTCGACACTGCAGCCTCGACGCAGAGTGCTGGTGACCAGCCATGCCAATGAACCCCGGCAATACGGGTATATAAGGGACAAGACCTCCTCATCGGACACACCCGGGAAATCTGCCAACTTCAGGACCAGGTCCAAGAAGACCAGCAACCTGTCCTCATCTACTCCATCCAACACCGAAAGTTTCTGGAGAACCCCTGAAATGGGGTGGGGCAATCTCTGGTAGCATACCGCAGCCAGAATTGCAGAATTCACAACAAAAAACCACCAAACATAAATCACGACGAAACACCTAACACAAACCTAACTTACAAACATAGTCACAAAAACAGAAAAAACGCAAGTACTATACTTCCTTTGAGCGACCTCCGGGTTCCCTAGCGCTGCGAAAACCTGATCCACTCCAGAACCAACTCTCCGTCAGCCACCACAAGAAGAGAAACTACATCAGACACCAACACAGACCAACAATCCACACCACCGAACAATTACCACAACATCTAACATTTCAACAAAGACGTTTATTATAAACTTCAAAGACTAAATCGGGTCAATGACAGTAGCGACTTCCGGTCGGGCCATACCGCATCCAGCTAACCTCACGCGCTATAACTTCCTTAATTATTTATAAGGCAGCCCATTCACCCGGCAATTCCCCCGTGATCTCCGGTAAGGTCCAATCTCAACAACAAAAAAACCCCAGCTAAAACGCATGCCACGTGGCGGCATCAGGTTTACAATTCCAAATCAACTACAATTATTCATTGACAATACATATACACATAAAATGCTAAACCTGCCATTGCATCTACCTCTGTATTCATTTTCAACGTTTTGAAGTTTTTCCAACTATTTCCGAGTTTGCAAGCCCGTCACACCAAGGACCCAAGGGTTCGACCCTAGAATCAACCACGCTCTGCTACCATTTGTAACCCCTTCTTTCTAGTTGTATGCTTTATAAAATTTTTTTTTTTTTTTTTTTGGGGGGGAAAGAGGGGCCACTAGTTATTTAAAACTAGGCCGAGGGCCTAGAGAAGCCAAAAATGCGCTGGGTCCAGTGGGACGGGACTTGCAATTAAACTCGATGGTTAAATAACAATAACAAATTTTATTAGCAATTTCAAGTCCTGACATTCAATATAACTTTGATAGAATTTAAAAATTTCATTAAAAAAATTTACTCCACTCCCTGACATTATAACATTCTGAAAATATACACAGGTAACATATACATAGTTCATAGTTAAATAATTTCTCATAAATACACATAAATACAACATCAATCAATATACTTACATGACTACACATAGAACACACACATATATATATACACATATACCACACACACATGTTCACCTGGCGGACAGCCTATATATATTTTTCACCATACCTCAGGATAATATAACCCCAGTATCAGTCACCAAGACCCCCATCCCAAACTAACGTAAACGGATAAAGTGCCCAGCCTGTTTTAAAAACTTTTCATTTAAAAAAACAAATCCATTAACTCGTCAGATTATAACAGAATTACGACAAATGAAATTATTACAAGTATACAAAATGTAGGAATGTTCCCCCAAATAGTAATGTGCCCTCGCAAGGTCAACATGACTGCACGGTCTTATGACATGTGTAACAAAATTTATAATTGAAAAGCAAGAACCGGTAGTGTGCTCATAATAACAACTCAACAATTAATGCACTGGCTATGGCAGTAAAAGAAAATGATGAAAATTTATTTAATACTGAATTATTAAACAGCTAACATAAATTTTATAAAATGTATAATAAAAATTTTAATAAATAAAATTTTATAATGTAAAACCTAATAAAACAGATTTGAGGCATTCATAGAGAATTGAGTTGACCACAGGCACGGCCATGCGCCCGAACGAGATGCAACAGAATTTAACAAGTCAGAAACCTGTGGATAAAGGCACCAACAGATGACGGTGGCAGGTCAAAGCACCCCCAAACCTTACATAATCTTAAAAAAACAAAACCCATATAGATCTATAAATATAATCAAGAAAATCCCCAACAAGTACCCCGGCACCCATGCAAGCATAATTAACAGCCATACAAATCAGTAACATTCAGTTCTGCACACTTTTGCAATAAGATAAAAATTTAACAGCAAAATCGGGAGACGCATGACCCCGTCTGGGTTTACACTTTCTCTGGGGTGTAAGCGTTTGTAAAATAAATCTGACAAAATTTATAACCACTAAATGTCCCGCTGGACTTGTGCACAAACAAAACCTTTAACTGGAGCTGTTTCAGGAATGATATCGCAAGTTCTACTTTGTAGCGGCCCAAAAATATTTCTGAAAGGTATAAATGTCACCTGGTTATAGTCCGTCACAAAACCTGAGGTAATTGTGGTGTGTTGTCCAGCTCTTCCTCCTCCCGGCGGCTCAGACGGAGAATCACTGGTTTAATGGCAAGGGTGGCAGGTGATCGGCCACCAGCTGGAGCGAAACAGGAGATCGACTTAAATCAGGAACCCTGGACAATTATATATATGGGTAATTACTCAAGTGTTCAGTAATTCACAATACACCTTTTACTCCAGCATAACTCACACACTACAACATGCTCCGTTTTCAATAAAAAAATTTGAAATTTAAGTATGCATTGAAATTACCTTCAGTATAGAATTTAGAATTAAATAAATAGTTATTCATAGACTGTTCGTCCATTAATTAATCACTTACTACAATTTCGAAATGAGTTGCAAACTTGAACAGGTTCATAAAGCACGTTGCTTCAAAAAAATAACAAAATACATTTTCTTACGCCCCTCTTGATATAATTAGAAAAAATATACAGACATAAATACTTTATAAATACTTTATCTCAGCCAGTGGTAACGTTCAAGACATGAATAATCAGAATTTAACCTGTGCTTGCCACGTGGTAACTTCACGTATATATATCGCCTTGCATCGGCGTTGACTTTAAGTTAAAATACAATTCTTTTATCAAATAATAAGTAAAGTACCTTAAACACACTTACCGGAGAGTCACTTAGCGATTATCTAAGCACAGTAGATAATAGAATACAAAATCCAAACTCAAACCGCCGGGATAATGCAAGGTCAGTTGAGGCCAGCTGCCAGACGAGAACTGCCCAGATCCGCTACCGAAAAAACGTTACGTAGCGCTCAGCACAGAGCGCGCGCGGATCGCCATAGCAAGCTTATTGATAACGGAGCAGGCACCGCTAAGCTAATTAATTAACGGATACGGCAATGCCCGTCACATCGTTAACAAGAAAACAGCCGAGTTTTTCCAAAACTCGGCACACCCCCACTCCAAAAGGGCAATATGGTTGCTCAACTAGAACTCAGTGGTACCCTGCAGTGTACCTCCCTTATAGTTCATACTCGAGTTGCTATCGGCATCCTCGCCAGTCATGGCTCTCAGGAGAACAGAGGCTCAGAATTCTGCGACCATCCCTATGCGACCCTCTCCGCCAAACCAACCCCACGGGACCGCCCCAACACGTCACCCACTCGGTGACCAACGCCTACTTCATGCGGTCCCACTCACATACCCGTCCGAAGACCCAACAAGGTATCACCCACCTTGGTATGTGAGTGACCGTACTACCTCTCGTCCACCTCTTGGACCGACCAGCCATATGCACCAACAAGGCATCTCCATCCTTGCCATATGACTGGCCCACATCCCTACACTAGGGCGGATGTCCCCGCAGAGCCCGACAGAGAAGACCACATCAAGGGCACGCGAACATCCAACCCTACTCTCACTCAACAAAACCCCATGGAATACAACTGGGAATGAGGCATGGCTCGGGTCCTACAACGATCAATAAACAAATTCAACCACTATAAACAACGAAACAGCAACAGCACACTATCACTCTCCATCAGAACTTTCAAAACAGGGGAACTGACAATCTCGATGACCACAATCTAAGTGCACCTTCAGCAAGTCTCTAACTCCTTATCGATTTTTTTTTTTTTTTTTTTTGGCGGGAGGGGTAGGAAAATCGGGAAGATGAAACGGGGCAAGGATCCTTGAAGGGCAAGAGCGAGGACTAAGGGTTAGGACATGGTTCCCTCCGAAAAGGAGAATGACTGGAGAAAACCAAGGCTCGCGTGGGCAGGGGCGCAACCCTGAAGTAGACGAACACCACTGGGACTGTGGGGAACATCTTCCCGCTACCCGTTAACCGCTTCTTCTCACCTTTCTGTGACGGACTTTAGGTACTCGCTCCTTTCGGACCCCACTTTCTGAGAAACTATCTCGCGTTGAGCTGTACTGGCTGGTTTCCTCTGAATCAGAATCAAGGAAACTTACCTCACTACTTTCACCCCGATTTGGATTATCCTCATCACCTAACTCCTTTGCTTCTGCCTTCCCTGCTTCTCTTTCTTCCACTTCTTCCTTTTCTTCCTCTTCCGCAATCTCCCCTTTTTCGTCCCCATAATCCAAATCAAACTCATGACACAACACCTCCTCCCCCCTTCCAGTTGCTCGCCTGATCCATCTTCTACAGCATCTTCTCGCAGCTCCTCACCGATTTCTGCATCACCCTCGTCACCAGCTCCTTCACAAACGTGTTCACAAACCTCCTCTCCAATCTCGTTTTCCTCAACACATTTATCACCAACATCCTTGCCATCACGTCCACTACCACCATTCGAACACTGCACATCTTCATCATCCTCTAGTTGCTCCTCTGGTCCACATGAAACATCTTTCCGTGCTTCGGAATCCTCAACACTACTTACAGAAGGCGTCTGCACATCTTCACACACTACATCATTCTCACTCGCACACTCCACAAAGTTGCAACCAAATTTCTCCTCAACTTCTACCTCATCTCCTTCCACCACACTTACCGCATGGACATCCCCTTGTCCATCCGCAACCTCAGAAACACTTGCAGCCTGGACATCCCCGTGTCCATCCGCAAACTCAGACTCTTCAGTCTCCCTAACACCCACAACTATACTTCACTGTGCAGCATTTGCAGACCGCTCTTCTGCCTCTTCCTTCGATTCCACTCCTTCACCACTCTCAGCAACTACAACGTCCTCAACATTTTCCACCCTGGAATCCAGCTGTCCAGGTTCATGTGCAATGACTAAATTAATTTCTACTGGCGATGGTAAAGCTACACCATCAAGTGACTTCTCATATCCCGGCGTAGGCGATGACGATATTACCGGATCTGGATCCATCACGAACCGAGATGGAGATACCGGAACAAATTCTGCGGCATCTGGATTCAACTGTGACGTCCTCTCTGAGTTCTGTAATTCAGTATCAATAGATGTTTTCTTGTCGTCTTTTATTAATCCCACGAAATAATTCCCCTCTTCTTCTTTCTCTTCACTTTCTTCATCCGCAACTCTATTAGCCACTTGTAATTCCTCTGGAACCTTTAAAGATTCCTTTTCTCCGAATAGGAATAACGCCTTGCTACAGGCTCCCTACTTGCCGATGTTCGTTTACTAATTTAACTTCTTCTTCCCCTGTTACTTTCATACTTATTTGTTTTCTGTGCTGTAGCTGTTGTTACCGTCTTTCCACTTGCCACCCCCTTGTAGCTTCCATTACTTCCGTAATACTCAGTTTTTCTTACCGTTTCTTGTGTTCTCCACCTACCACCATGTTTGTCTTCTTTAGCTTTTCCTAATGAACCACTGGAGTATTGGACATCTGTAGCAGCTCTTCCCCGGGACTCGTCATTCGCCTGGACAGTCCTGGCATGCGCACACCACCGGTCCAGGTCCGCAAAAGAACGTGGAGGATCTGCGAAAACCAGCCGGGATCTCTCTTGGAGATTCAGCCATTCTCGTATTACCTGTATGACTTCCGTCTCGGGCAACCCCAACTTTAATATACGGGCAGCTTTCCTTACATCGTGCACGAAATCCTCCAATGCCTCTCCGTTGGCCTGTAGACGATAGAATAATTTAAACTTCAACTGGTCACGTCGTCAAAAGGGGTACGAAGAAGTCCAACACCTCCTCATGGAAGGTGTCGACACTGCAGCCTCGACGCAGAGTGCTGGTGACCAGCCATGCCAATGAACCCCGGCAATACGGGTATATAAGGGACAAGACCTCCTCATCGGACACACCCGGGAAATCTGCCAACTTCAGGACCAGGTCCAAGAAGACCAGCAACCTGTCCTCATCTACTCCATCCAACACCGAAAGTTTCTGGAGAACCCCTGAAATGGGGTGGGGCAATCTCTGGTAGCATACCGCAGCCAGAATTGCAGAATTCACAACAAAAAACCACCAAACATAAGTCACGACGAAACACCTAACACAAACCTAACTTACAAACATAGTCACAAAAACAGAAAAAACGCAAGTACTATACTTCCTTTGAGCGACCTCCGGGTTCCCTAGCGCTGCGAAAACCTGATCCACTCCAGAACCAACTCTCCGTCAGCCACCACAAGAAGAGAAACTACATCAGACACCAACACAGACCAACAATCCACACCACCGAACAATTACCACAACATCTAACATTTCAACAAAGACGTTTATTATAAACTTCAAAGACTAAATCGGGTCAATGACAGTAGCGACTTCCGGTCGGGCCATACCGCATCCAGCTAACCTCACGCGCTATAACTTCCTTAATTATTTATAAGGCAGCCCATTCACCCGGCAATTCCCCCGTGATCTCCGGTAAGGTCCAATCTCAACAACAAAAAAACCCCAGCTAAAACGCATGCCACGTGGCGGCATCAGGTTTACAATTCCAAATCAACTACAATTATTCATTGACAATACATATACACATAAAATGCTAAACCTGCCATTGCATCTACCTCTGTATTAATTTTCAACGTTTTGAAGTTTTTCCAACTATTTCCGAGTTTGCAAGCCCGTCACACCAAGGACCCAAGGGTTCGACCCTAGAATCAACCACGCTCTGCTACCATTTGTAACCCCTTCTTTCTAGTTGTATGCTTTATAAAATTTTTTTTTTTTTTTTTTTTTGGGGGGGAAAGAGGGGCCACTAGTTTTTTAAAACTAGGCCGAGGGCCTAGAGAAGCCAAAAATGCGCTGGGTCCAGTGGGACGGGACTTGCAATTAAACTCGATGGTTAAATAACAATAACAAATTTTATTAGCAATTTCAAGTCCTGACATTCAATATAACTTTGATAGAATTTAAAAATTTCATTAAAAAAATTTACTCCACTCCCTGACATTATAACATTCTGAAAATATACACAGGTAACATATACATAGTTCATAGTTAAATAATTTCTCATAAATACACATAAATACAACATCAATCAATATACTTACATGACTACACATAGAACACACACATATATATATACACATATACCACACACACATGTTCACCTGGCGGACAGCCTATATATATTTTTCACCATACCTCAGGATAATATAACCCCAGTATCAGTCACCAAGACCCCCATCCCAAACTAACGTAAACGGATAAAGTGCCCAGCCTGTTTTAAAAACTTTTCATTTAAAAAAACAAATCCATTAACTCGTCAGATTATAACAGAATTACGACAAATGAAATTATTACAAGTATACAAAATGTAGGAATGTTCCCCCAAATAGTAATGTGCCCTCGCAAGGTCAACATGACTGCACGGTCTTATGACATGTGTAACAAAATTTATAATTGAAAAGTAAGAACCGGTAGTGTGCTCATAATAACAACTCAACAATTAATGCACTGGCTATGGCAGTAAAAGAAAATGATGAAAATTTACTTATTACTGAATTATTAAACAGCTAACATAAATTTTATAAAATGAATAATAAAATTTTAATAAATAAAATTTTATAATGTAAAACCTAATAAAACAGATTTGAGGCATTCATAGAGAATTGAGTTGACCACAGGCACGGCCATGCGCCCGAACGAGATGCAACAGAATTTAACAAGTCAGAAACCTGTGGATAAAGGCACCAACAGATGACGGTGGCAGGTCAAAGCACCCCCAAACCTTACATAATCTTAAAAAAACAAAATCCATATAGATCTATAAATATAATCAAGAAAATCCCCAACAAGTACCCCGGCACCCATGCAAGCATAATTAACAGCCATACAAATCAGTAACATTCAGTTCTGCACACTTTTGCAATAAGATAAAAATTTAACAGCAAAATCGGGAGACGCATGACTCCGTCTGGGTTTACACTTTCTCTGGGGTGTAAGCGTTTGTAAAATAAATCTGACAAAATTTATAACCACTAAATGTCCCGCTGGACTTGTGCACAAACAAAACCTTTAACTGGAGCTGTTTCAGGAATGATATCACAAGTTCTACTTTGTAGCGGCCCAAAAATATTTCTGAAAGGTATAAATGTCACCTGGTTATAGTCCGTCACAAAACCTGAGGTAATTGTGGTGTGTTGTCCAGCTCTTCCTCCTCCCGGCGGCTCAGACGGAGAATCACTGGTTTAATGGCAAGGGTGGCAGGTGATCGGCCACCAGCTGGAGCGAAACAGGAGATCGACTTAAATCAGGAACCCTGGACAATTATATATATGGGTAATTACTCAAGTGTTCAGTAATTCACAATACCCCTTTTACTCCAGCATAACTCACACACTACAACATGCTCCGTTTTCAATAAAAAAATTTGAAATTTAAGTATGCATTGAAATTACCTTCAGTATAGAATTTAGAATTAAATAAATAGTATTCATAGACTGTTCGTCCACTAATTAATCACTTATTACAATTTCGAAATGAGTTGCAAACTTGAACAGTTTCATAAAACACGTTGCTTCAACAAAATAACAAAATACATTTTCTTACGCCCCTCTTGATATAATTAGAAAAAATATACAGACATAAATACTTTATAAATACTTTATCTCAGCCAGTGGTAACGTTCAAGACATGAATAATCAGAATTTAACCTGTGCTTGCCACGTGGTAACTTCACGTATATATATCGCCTTGCATCGGCGTTGACTTTAAGTTAAAATACAATTCTTTTATCAAATAATAAGTAAAGTACCTTAAACACACTTACCGGAGAGTCACTTAGCGATTATCTAAGCATAGTAGATAATAGAATACAAAATCCAAACTCAAACCGCCGGGATAATGCAAGGTCAGTTGAGGCCAGCTGCCAGACGAGAACTGCCCAGATCCGCTACCGAAAAAACGTTACGTAGCGCTCAGCACAGAGCGCGCGCGGATCGCCATAGCAAGCTTATTGATAACGGAGCAGGCACCGCTAAGCTAATTAATTAACGGATACGGCAATGCCCGTCACATCGTTAACAAGAAAACAGCCGAGTTTTTCCAAAACTCGGCACACCCCCACTCCAAAAGGGCAATATGGTTGCTCAACTAGAACTCAGTGGTACCCTGCAGTGTACCTCCCTTATAGTTCATACTCGAGTTGCTATCGGCATCCTCGCCAGTCATGGCTCTCAGGAGAACAGAGGCTCAGAATTCTGCGACCATCCCTATGCGACCCTCTCCGCCAAACCAACCCCACGGGACCGCCCCAACACGTCACCCACTCGGTGACCAACGCCTACTTCATGCGGTCCCACTCACATACCCGTCCGAAGACCCAACAAGGTATCACCCACCTTGGTATGTGAGTGACCGTACTACCTCTCGTCCACCTCTTGGACCGACCAGCCATATGCACCAACAAGGCATCTCCATCCTTGCCATATGACTGGCCCACATCCCTACACTAGGGCGGATGTCCCCGCAGAGCCCGACAGAGAAGACCACATCAAGGGCACGCGAACATCCAACCCTACTCTCACTCAACAAAACCCCATGGAATACAACTGGGAATGAGGCATGGCTCGGGTCCTACAACGATCAATAAACAAATTCAACCACTATAAACAACGAAACAGCAACAGCACACTATCACTCTCCATCAGAACTTTCAAAACAGGGGAACTGACAATCTCGATGACCACAATCTAAGTGCACCTTCAGCAAGTCTCTAACTCCTTATCGATTTTTTTTTTTTTTTTTTTTTTGGCGGGAGGGGTAGGAAAATCGGGAAGATGAAACGGGGCAAGGATCCTTGAAGGGCAAGAGCGAGGACTAAGGGTTAGGACATGGTTCCCTCCGAAAAGGAGAATGACTGGAGAAAACCAAGGCTCGCGTGGGCAGGGGCGCAACCCTGAAGTAGACGAACACCACTGGGACTGTGGGGAACATCTTCCCGCTACCCGTTAACCGCTTCTTCTCACCTTTCTGTGACGGACTTTAGGTACTCGCTCCTTTCGGACCCCACTTTCTGAGAAACTATCTCGCGTTGAGCTGTACTGGCTGGTTTCCTCTGAATCAGAATCAAGGAAACTTACCTCACTACTTTCACCCCGATTTGGATTATCCTCATCACCTAACTCCTCTGCTTCTGCCTTCCCTGCTTCTCTTTCTTCCACTTCTTCCTTTTCTTCCTCTTCCGCAATCTCCCCTTTTTCGTCCCCATAATCCAAATCAAACTCATGACACAACACCTCCTCCCCCCTTCCAGTTGCTCGCCTGATCCATCTTCTACAGCATCTTCTCGCAGCTCCTCACCGATTTCTGCATCACCCTCGTCACCAGCTCCTTCACAAACGTGTTCACAAACCTCCTCTCCAATCTCGTTTTCCTCAACACATTTATCACCAACATCCTTGCCATCACGTCCACTACCACCATTCGAACACTGCACATCTTCATCATCCTCTAGTTGCTCCTCTGGTCCACATGAAACATCTTTCCGTGCTTCGGAATCCTCAACACTACTTACAGAAGGCGTCTGCACATCTTCACACACTACATCATTCTCACTCGCACACTCCACAACGTTGCAACCAAATTTCTCCTCAACTTCTACCTCATCTCCTTCCACCACACTTACCGCATGGACATCCCCTTGTCCATCCGCAACCTCAGAAACACTTGCAGCCTGGACATCCCCGTGTCCATCCGCAAACTCAGACTCTTCAGTCTCCCTAACACCCACAACTATACTTCACTGTGCAGCATTTGCAGACCGCTCTTCTGCCTCTTCCTTCGATTCCACTCCTTCACCACTCTCAGCAACTACAACGTCCTCAACATTTTCCACCCTGGAATCCAGCTGTCCAGGTTCATGTGCAAAGACTAAATTAATTTCTACTGGCGATGGTAAAGCTACACCATCAAGTGACTTCTCATATCCCGGCGTAGGCGATGACGATATTACCGGATCTGGATCCGTCACGAACCGAGATGGAGATACCGGAACAAATTCTGCGGCATCTGGATTCAACTGTGACGTCCTCTCTGAGTTCTGTAATTCAGTATCAATAGATGTTTTCTTGTCGTCTTTTATTAATCCCACGAAATAATTCCCCTCTTCTTCTTTCTCTTCACTTTCTTCATCCGCAACTCTATTAGCCACTTGTAATTCCTCTGGAACCTTTAAAGATTCCTTTTCTCCGAATAGGAATAACGCCTTGCTACAGGCTCCCTACTTGCCGATGTTCGTTTACTAATTTAACTTCTTCTTCCCCTGTTACTTTCATACTTATTTGTTTTCTGTGCTGTAGCTGTTGTTACCGTCTTTCCACTTGCCACCCCCTTGTAGCTTCCATTACTTCCGTAATACTCAGTTTTTCTTACCGTTTCTTGTGTTCTCCACCTACCACCATGTTTGTCTTCTTTAGCTTTTCCTAATGAACCACTGGAGTATTGGACATCTGTAGCAGCTCTTCCCCGGGACTCGTCATTCGCCTGGACAGTCCTGGCATGCGCACACCACCGGTCCAGGTCCGCAAAAGAACGTGGAGGATCTGCGAAAACCAGCCGGGATCTCTCTTGGAGATTCAGCCATTCTCGTATTACCTGTATGACTTCCGTCTCGGGCAACCCCAACTTTAATATACGGGCAGCTTTCCTTACATCGTGCACGAAATCCTCCAATGCCTCTCCGTTGGCCTGTAGACGATAGAATAATTTAAACTTCAACTGGTCACGTCGTCAAAAGGGGTACGAAGAAGTCCAACACCTCCTCATGGAAGGTGTCGACACTGCAGCCTCGACGCAGAGTGCTGGTGACCAGCCATGCCAATGAACCCCGGCAATACGGGTATATAAGGGACAAGACCTCCTCATCGGACACACCCGGGAAATCTGCCAACTTCAGGACCAGGTCCAAGAAGACCAGCAACCTGTCCTCATCTACTCCATCCAACACCGAAAGTTTCTGGAGAACCCCTGAAATGGGGTGGGGCAATCTCTGGTAGCATACCGCAGCCAGAATTGCAGAATTCACAACAAAAAACCACCAAACATAAATCACGACGAAACACCTAACACAAACCTAACTTACAAACATAGTCACAAAAACAGAAAAAACGCAAGTACTATACTTCCTTTGAGCGACCTCCGGGTTCCCTAGCGCTGCGAAAACCTGATCCACTCCAGAACCAACTCTCCGTCAGCCACCACAAGAAGAGAAACTACATCAGACACCAACACAGACCAACAATCCACACCACCGAACAATTACCACAACATCTAACATTTCAACAAAGACGTTTATTATAAACTTCAAAGACTAAATCGGGTCAATGACAGTAGCGACTTCCGGTCGGGCCATACCGCATCCAGCTAACCTCACGCGCTATAACTTCCTTAATTATTTATAAGGCAGCCCATTCACCCGGCAATTCCCCCGTGATCTCCGGTAAGGTCCAATCTCAACAACAAAAAAACCCCAGCTAAAACGCATGCCACGTGGCGGCATCAGGTTTACAATTCCAAATCAACTACAATTATTCATTGACAATACATATACACATAAAATGCTAAACCTGCCATTGCATCTACCTCTGTATTCATTTTCAACGTTTTGAAGTTTTTCCAACTATTTCCGAGTTTGCAAGCCCGTCACACCAAGGACCCAAGGGTTCGACCCTAGAATCAACCACGCTCTGCTACCATTTGTAACCCCTTCTATCTAGTTGTATGCTTTATAAAATTTTTTTTTTTTTTTTTTTTTGGGGGGGAAAGAGGGGCCACTAGTTTTTTAAAACTAGGCCGAGGGCCTAGAGAAGCCAAAAATGCGCTGGGTCCAGTGGGACGGGACTTGCAATTAAACTCGATGGTTAAATAACAATAACAAATTTTATTAGCAATTTCAAGTCCTGACATTCAATATAACTTTGATAGAATTTAAAAATTTCATTAAAAAAATTTACTCCACTCCCTGACATTATAACATTCTGAAAATATACACAGGTAACATATACATAGTTCATAGTTAAATAATTTCTCATAAATACACATAAATACAACATCAATCAATATACTTACATGACTACACATAGAACACACACATATATATATACACATATACCACACACACATGTTCACCTGGCGGACAGCCTATATATATTTTTCACCATACCTCAGGATAATATAACCCCAGTATCAGTCACCAAGACCCCCATCCCAAACTAACGTAAACGGATAAAGTGCCCAGCCTGTTTTAAAAACTTTTCATTTAAAAAAACAAATCCATTAACTCGTCAGATTATAACAGAATTACGACAAATGAAATTATTACAAGTATACAAAATGTAGGAATGTTCCCCCAAATAGTAATGTGCCCTCGCAAGGTCAACATGACTGCACGGTCTTATGACATGTGTAACAAAATTTATAATTGAAAAGTAAGAACCGGTAGTGTGCTCATAATAACAACTCAACAATTAATGCACTGGCTATGGCAGTAAAAGAAAATGATGAAAATTTACTTATTACTGAATTATTAAACAGCTAACATAAATTTTATAAAATGAATAATAAAATTTTAATAAATAAAATTTTATAATGTAAAACCTAATAAAACAGATTTGAGGCATTCATAGAGAATTGAGTTGACCACAGGCACGGCCATGCGCCCGAACGAGATGCAACAGAATTTAACAAGTCAGAAACCTGTGGATAAAGGCACCAACAGATGACGGTGGCAGGTCAAAGCACCCCCAAACCTTACATAATCTTAAAAAAACAAAATCCATATAGATCTATAAATATAATCAAGAAAATCCCCAACAAGTACCCCGGCACCCATGCAAGCATAATTAACAGCCATACAAATCAGTAACATTCAGTTCTGCACACTTTTGCAATAAGATAAAAATTTAACAGCAAAATCGGGAGACGCATGACTCCGTCTGGGTTTACACTTTCTCTGGGGTGTAAGCGTTTGTAAAATAAATCTGACAAAATTTATAACCACTAAATGTCCCGCTGGACTTGTGCACAAACAAAACCTTTAACTGGAGCTGTTTCAGGAATGATATCACAAGTTCTACTTTGTAGCGGCCCAAAAATATTTCTGAAAGGTATAAATGTCACCTGGTTATAGTCCGTCACAAAACCTGAGGTAATTGTGGTGTGTTGTCCAGCTCTTCCTCCTCCCGGCGGCTCAGACGGAGAATCACTGGTTTAATGGCAAGGGTGGCAGGTGATCGGCCACCAGCTGGAGCGAAACAGGAGATCGACTTAAATCAGGAACCCTGGACAATTATATATATGGGTAATTACTCAAGTGTTCAGTAATTCACAATACCCCTTTTACTCCAGCATAACTCACACACTACAACATGCTCCGTTTTCAATAAAAAAATTTGAAATTTAAGTATGCATTGAAATTACCTTCAGTATAGAATTTAGAATTAAATAAATAGTATTCATAGACTGTTCGTCCACTAATTAATCACTTATTACAATTTCGAAATGAGTTGCAAACTTGAACAGTTTCATAAAACACGTTGCTTCAACAAAATAACAAAATACATTTTCTTACGCCCCTCTTGATATAATTAGAAAAAATATACAGACATAAATACTTTATAAATACTTTATCTCAGCCAGTGGTAACGTTCAAGACATGAATAATCAGAATTTAACCTGTGCTTGCCACGTGGTAACTTCACGTATATATATCGCCTTGCATCGGCGTTGACTTTAAGTTAAAATACAATTCTTTTATCAAATAATAAGTAAAGTACCTTAAACACACTTACCGGAGAGTCACTTAGCGATTATCTAAGCATAGTAGATAATAGAATACAAAATCCAAACTCAAACCGCCGGGATAATGCAAGGTCAGTTGAGGCCAGCTGCCAGACGAGAACTGCCCAGATCCGCTACCGAAAAAACGTTACGTAGCGCTCAGCACAGAGCGCGCGCGGATCGCCATAGCAAGCTTATTGATAACGGAGCAGGCACCGCTAAGCTAATTAATTAACGGATACGGCAATGCCCGTCACATCGTTAACAAGAAAACAGCCGAGTTTTTCCAAAACTCGGCACACCCCCACTCCAAAAGGGCAATATGGTTGCTCAACTAGAACTCAGTGGTACCCTGCAGTGTACCTCCCTTATAGTTCATACTCGAGTTGCTATCGGCATCCTCGCCAGTCATGGCTCTCAGGAGAACAGAGGCTCAGAATTCTGCGACCATCCCTATGCGACCCTCTCCGCCAAACCAACCCCACGGGACCGCCCCAACACGTCACCCACTCGGTGACCAACGCCTACTTCATGCGGTCCCACTCACATACCCGTCCGAAGACCCAACAAGGTATCACCCACCTTGGTATGTGAGTGACCGTACTACCTCTCGTCCACCTCTTGGACCGACCAGCCATATGCACCAACAAGGCATCTCCATCCTTGCCATATGACTGGCCCACATCCCTACACTAGGGCGGATGTCCCCGCAGAGCCCGACAGAGAAGACCACATCAAGGGCACGCGAACATCCAACCCTACTCTCACTCAACAAAACCCCATGGAATACAACTGGGAATGAGGCATGGCTCGGGTCCTACAACGATCAATAAACAAATTCAACCACTATAAACAACGAAACAGCAACAGCACACTATCACTCTCCATCAGAACTTTCAAAACAGGGGAACTGACAATCTCGATGACCACAATCTAAGTGCACCTTCAGCAAGTCTCTAACTCCTTATCGATTTTTTTTTTTTTTTTTTTTTGGCGGGAGGGGTAGGAAAATCGGGAAGATGAAACGGGGCAAGGATCCTTGAAGGGCAAGAGCGAGGACTAAGGGTTAGGACATGGTTCCCTCCGAAAAGGAGAATGACTGGAGAAAACCAAGGCTCGCGTGGGCAGGGGCGCAACCCTGAAGTAGACGAACACCACTGGGACTGTGGGGAACATCTTCCCGCTACCCGTTAACCGCTTCTTCTCACCTTTCTGTGACGGACTTTAGGTACTCGCTCCTTTCGGACCCCACTTTCTGAGAAACTATCTCGCGTTGAGCTGTACTGGCTGGTTTCCTCTGAATCAGAATCAAGGAAACTTACCTCACTACTTTCACCCCGATTTGGATTATCCTCATCACCTAACTCCTCTGCTTCTGCCTTCCCTGCTTCTCTTTCTTCCACTTCTTCCTTTTCTTCCTCTTCCGCAATCTCCCCTTTTTCGTCCCCATAATCCAAATCAAACTCATGACACAACACCTCCTCCCCCCTTCCAGTTGCTCGCCTGATCCATCTTCTACAGCATCTTCTCGCAGCTCCTCACCGATTTCTGCATCACCCTCGTCACCAGCTCCTTCACAAACGTGTTCACAAACCTCCTCTCCAATCTCGTTTTCCTCAACACATTTATCACCAACATCCTTGCCATCACGTCCACTACCACCATTCGAACACTGCACATCTTCATCATCCTCTAGTTGCTCCTCTGGTCCACATGAAACATCTTTCCGTGCTTCGGAATCCTCAACACTACTTACAGAAGGCGTCTGCACATCTTCACACACTACATCATTCTCACTCGCACACTCCACAACGTTGCAACCAAATTTCTCCTCAACTTCTACCTCATCTCCTTCCACCACACTTACCGCATGGACATCCCCTTGTCCATCCGCAACCTCAGAAACACTTGCAGCCTGGACATCCCCGTGTCCATCCGCAAACTCAGACTCTTCAGTCTCCCTAACACCCACAACTATACTTCACTGTGCAGCATTTGCAGACCGCTCTTCTGCCTCTTCCTTCGATTCCACTCCTTCACCACTCTCAGCAACTACAACGTCCTCAACATTTTCCACCCTGGAATCCAGCTGTCCAGGTTCATGTGCAAAGACTAAATTAATTTCTACTGGCGATGGTAAAGCTACACCATCAAGTGACTTCTCATATCCCGGCGTAGGCGATGACGATATTACCGGATCTGGATCCGTCACGAACCGAGATGGAGATACCGGAACAAATTCTGCGGCATCTGGATTCAACTGTGACGTCCTCTCTGAGTTCTGTAATTCAGTATCAATAGATGTTTTCTTGTCGTCTTTTATTAATCCCACGAAATAATTCCCCTCTTCTTCTTTCTCTTCACTTTCTTCATCCGCAACTCTATTAGCCACTTGTAATTCCTCTGGAACCTTTAAAGATTCCTTTTCTCCGAATAGGAATAACGCCTTGCTACAGGCTCCCTACTTGCCGATGTTCGTTTACTAATTTAACTTCTTCTTCCCCTGTTACTTTCATACTTATTTGTTTTCTGTGCTGTAGCTGTTGTTACCGTCTTTCCACTTGCCACCCCCTTGTAGCTTCCATTACTTCCGTAATACTCAGTTTTTCTTACCGTTTCTTGTGTTCTCCACCTACCACCATGTTTGTCTTCTTTAGCTTTTCCTAATGAACCACTGGAGTATTGGACATCTGTAGCAGCTCTTCCCCGGGACTCGTCATTCGCCTGGACAGTCCTGGCATGCGCACACCACCGGTCCAGGTCCGCAAAAGAACGTGGAGGATCTGCGAAAACCAGCCGGGATCTCTCTTGGAGATTCAGCCATTCTCGTATTACCTGTATGACTTCCGTCTCGGGCAACCCCAACTTTAATATACGGGCAGCTTTCCTTACATCGTGCACGAAATCCTCCAATGCCTCTCCGTTGGCCTGTAGACGATAGAATAATTTAAACTTCAACTGGTCACGTCGTCAAAAGGGGTACGAAGAAGTCCAACACCTCCTCATGGAAGGTGTCGACACTGCAGCCTCGACGCAGAGTGCTGGTGACCAGCCATGCCAATGAACCCCGGCAATACGGGTATATAAGGGACAAGACCTCCTCATCGGACACACCCGGGAAATCTGCCAACTTCAGGACCAGGTCCAAGAAGACCAGCAACCTGTCCTCATCTACTCCATCCAACACCGAAAGTTTCTGGAGAACCCCTGAAATGGGGTGGGGCAATCTCTGGTAGCATACCGCAGCCAGAATTGCAGAATTCACAACAAAAAACCACCAAACATAAATCACGACGAAACACCTAACACAAACCTAACTTACAAACATAGTCACAAAAACAGAAAAAACGCAAGTACTATACTTCCTTTGAGCGACCTCCGGGTTCCCTAGCGCTGCGAAAACCTGATCCACTCCAGAACCAACTCTCCGTCAGCCACCACAAGAAGAGAAACTACATCAGACACCAACACAGACCAACAATCCACACCACCGAACAATTACCACAACATCTAACATTTCAACAAAGACGTTTATTATAAACTTCAAAGACTAAATCGGGTCAATGACAGTAGCGACTTCCGGTCGGGCCATACCGCATCCAGCTAACCTCACGCGCTATAACTTCCTTAATTATTTATAAGGCAGCCCATTCACCCGGCAATTCCCCCGTGATCTCCGGTAAGGTCCAATCTCAACAACAAAAAAACCCCAGCTAAAACGCATGCCACGTGGCGGCATCAGGTTTACAATTCCAAATCAACTACAATTATTCATTGACAATACATATACACATAAAATGCTAAACCTGCCATTGCATCTACCTCTGTATTCATTTTCAACGTTTTGAAGTTTTTCCAACTATTTCCGAGTTTGCAAGCCCGTCCCACAGGACCCAAGGTCGCTAATTTTTGGCTTCTCTAGGCCCTCGGCCTAGTTTTAAATAACTAGTGGCCCTCTTTCCCCCCCAAAAAAAAAATTTTTTTTTTTTTTTTGGGGGGGAAAGAGGGGCCACTAGTTATTTAAAACTAGGCCGAGGGCCTAGAGAAGCCAAAAATGCGCTGGGTCCAGTGGGACGGGACTTGCAATTAAACTCGATGGTTAAATAACAATAACAAATTTTATTAGCAATTTCAAGTCCTGACATTCAATATAACTTTGATAGAATTTAAAAATTTCATTAAAAAAATTTACTCCACTCCCTGACATTATAACATTCTGAAAATATACACAGGTAACATATACATAGTTCATAGTTAAATAATTTCTCATAAATACACATAAATACAACATCAATCAATATACTTACATGACTACACATAGAACACACACATATATATATACACATATACCACACACACATGTTCACCTGGCGGACAGCCTATATATATTTTTCACCATACCTCAGGATAATATAACCCCAGTATCAGTCACCAAGACCCCCATCCCAAACTAACGTAAACGGATAAAGTGCCCAGCCTGTTTTAAAAACTTTTCATTTAAAAAAACAAATCCATTAACTCGTCAGATTATAACAGAATTACGACAAATGAAATTATTACAAGTATACAAAATGTAGGAATGTTCCCCCAAATAGTAATGTGCCCTCGCAAGGTCAACATGACTGCACGGTCTTATGACATGTGTAACAAAATTTATAATTGAAAAGCAAGAACCGGTAGTGTGCTCATAATAACAACTCAACAATTAATGCACTGGCTATGGCAGTAAAAGAAAATGATGAAAATTTATTTAATACTGAATTATTAAACAGCTAACATAAATTTTATAAAATGTATAATAAAAATTTTAATAAATAAAATTTTATAATGTAAAACCTAATAAAACAGATTTGAGGCATTCATAGAGAATTGAGTTGACCACAGGCACGGCCGTGCGCCCGAACGAGATGCAACAGAATTTAACAAGTCAGAAACCTGTGGATAAAGGCACCAACAGATGACGGTGGCAGGTCAAAGCACCCCCAAACCTTACATAATCTTAAAAAAACAAAACCCATATAGATCTATAAATATAATCAAGAAAATCCCCAACAAGTACCCCGGCACCCATGCAAGCATAATTAACAGCCATACAAATCAGTAACATTCAGTTCTGCACACTTTTGCAATAAGATAAAAATTTAACAGCAAAATCGGGAGACGCATGACCCCGTCTGGGTTTACACTTTCTCTGGGGTGTAAGCGTTTGTAAAATAAATCTGACAAAATTTATAACCACTAAATGTCCCGCTGGACTTGTGCACAAACAAAACCTTTAACTGGAGCTGTTTCAGGAATGATATCACAAGTTCTACATTGTAGCGGCCCAAAAATATTTCTGAAAGGTATAAATGTCACCTGGTTATAGTCCGTCACAAAACCTGAGGTAATTGTGGTGTGTTGTCCAGCTCTTCCTCCTCCCGGCGGCTCAGACGGAGAATCACTGGTTTAATGGCAAGGGTGGCAGGTGATCGGCCACCAGCTGGAGCGAAACAGGAGATCGACTTAAATCAGGAACCCTGGACAATTATATATATGGGTAATTACTCAAGTGTTCAGTAATTCACAATACACCTTTTACTCCAGCATAACTCACACACTACAACATGCTCCGTTTTCAATAAAAAAATTTGAAATTTAAGTATGCATTGAAATTACCTTCAGTATAGAATTTAGAATTAAATAAATAGTTATTCATAGACTGTTCGTCCATTAATTAATCACTTACTACAATTTCGAAATGAGTTGCAAACTTGAACAGGTTCATAAAGCACGTTGCTTCAAAAAAATAACAAAATACATTTTCTTACGCCCCTCTTGATATAATTAGAAAAAATATACAGACATAAATACTTTATAAATACTTTATCTCAGCCAGTGGTAACGTTCAAGACATGAATAATCAGAATTTAACCTGTGCTTGCCACGTGGTAACTTCACGTATATATATCGCCTTGCATCGGCGTTGACTTTAAGTTAAAATACAATTCTTTTATCAAATAATAAGTAAAGTACCTTAAACACACTTACCGGAGAGTCACTTAGCGATTATCTAAGCATAGTAGATAATAGAATACAAAATCCAAACTCAAACCGCCGGGATAATGCAAGGTCAGTTGAGGCCAGCTGCCAGACGAGAACTGCCCAGATCCGCTACCGAAACAACGTTACGTAGCGCTCAGCACAGAGCGCGCGCGGATCGCCATAGCAAGCTTATTGATAACGGAGCAGGCACCGCTAAGCTAATTAATTAACGGATACGGCAATGCCCGTCACATCGTTAACAAGAAAACAGCCGAGTTTTTCCAAAACTCGGCACACCCCCACTCCAAAAGGGCAATATGGTTGCTCAACTAGAACTCAGTGGTACCCTGCAGTGTACCTCCCTTATAGTTCATACTCGAGTTGCTATCGGCATCCTCGCCAGTCATGGCTCTCAGGAGAACAGAGGCTCAGAATTCTGCGACCATCCCTATGCGACCCTCTCCGCCAAACCAACCCCACGGGACCGCCCCAACACGTCACCCACTCGGTGACCAACGCCTACTTCATGCGGTCCCACTCACATACCCGTCCGAAGACCCAACAAGGTATCACCCACCTTGGTATGTGAGTGACCGTACTACCTCTCGTCCACCTCTTGGACCGACCAGCCATATGCACCAACAAGGCATCTCCATCCTTGCCATATGACTGGCCCACATCCCTACACTAGGGCGGATGTCCCCGCAGAGCCCGACAGAGAAGACCACATCAAGGGCACGCGAACATCCAACCCTACTCTCACTCAACAAAACCCCATGGAATACAACTGGGAAAGAGGCATGGCTCGGGTCCTACAACGATCAATAAACAAATTCAACCACTATAAACAACGAAACAGCAACAGCACACTATCACTCTCCATCAGAACTTTCAAAACAGGGGAACTGACAATCTCGATGACCACAATCTAAGTGCACCTTCAGCAAGTCTCTAACTCCTTATCGATTTTTTTTTTTTTTTTTTTTGGCGGGAGGGGTAGGAAAATCGGGAAGATGAAACGGGGCAAGGATCCTTGAAGGGCAAGAGCGAGGACTAAGGGTTAGGACATGGTTCCCTCCGAAAAGGAAAATGACTGGAGAAAACCAAGGCTCGCGTGGGCAGGGGCGCAACCCTGAAGTAGACGAACACCACTGGGACTGTGGGGAACATCTTCCCGCTACCCGTTAACCGCTTCTTCTCACCTTTCTGTGACGGACTTTAGGTACTCGCTCCTTTCGGACCCCACTTTCTGAGAAACTATCTCGCGTTGAGCTGTACTGGCTGGTTTCCTCTGAATCAGAATCAAGGAAACTTACCTCACTACTTTCACCCCGATTTGGATTATCCTCATCACCTAACTCCTCTGCTTCTGCCTTCCCTGCTTCTCTTTCTTCCACTTCTTCCTTTTCTTCCTCTTCCGCAATCTCCCCTTTTTCGTCCCCATAATCCAAATCAAACTCATGACACAACACCTCCTCCCCCCTTCCAGTTGCTCGCCTGATCCATCTTCTACAGCATCTTCTCGCAGCTCCTCACCGATTTCTGCATCACCCTCGTCACCAGCTCCTTCACAAACGTGTTCACAAACCTCCTCTCCAATCTCGTTTTCCTCAACACATTTATCACCAACATCCTTGCCATCACGTCCACTACCACCATTCGAACACTGCACATCTTCATCATCCTCTAGTTGCTCCTCTGGTCCACATGAAACATCTTTCCGTGCTTCGGAATCCTCAACACTACTTACAGAAGGCGTCTGCACATCTTCACACACTACATCATTCTCACTCGCACACTCCACAACGTTGCAACCAAATTTCTCCTCAACTTCTACCTCATCTCCTTCCACCACACTTACCGCATGGACATCCCCTTGTCCATCCGCAACCTCAGAAACACTTGCAGCCTGGACATCCCCGTGTCCATCCGCAAACTCAGACTCTTCAGTCTCCCTAACACCCACAACTATACTTCACTGTGCAGCATTTGCAGACCGCTCTTCTGCCTCTTCCTTCGATTCCACTCCTTCACCACTCTCAGCAACTACAACGTCCTCAACATTTTCCACCCTGGAATCCAGCTGTCCAGGTTCATGTGCAATGACTAAATTAATTTCTACTGGCGATGGTAAAGCTACACCATCAAGTGACTTCTCATATCCCGGCGTAGGCGATGACGATATTACCGGATCTGGATCCGTCACGAACCGAGATGGAGATACCGGAACAAATTCTGCGGCATCTGGATTCAACTGTGACGTCCTCTCTGAGTTCTGTAATTCAGTATCAATAGATGTTTTCTTGTCGTCTTTTATTAATCCCACGAAATAATTCCCCTCTTCTTCTTTCTCTTCACTTTCTTCATCCGCAACTCTATTAGCCACTTGTAATTCCTCTGGAACCTTTAAAGATTCCTTTTCTCCGAATAGGAATAACGCCTTGCTACAGGCTCCCTACTTGCCGATGTTCGTTTACTAATTTAACTTCTTCTTCCCCTGTTACTTTCATACTTATTTGTTTTCTGTGCTGTAGCTGTTGTTACCGTCTTTCCACTTGCCACCCCCTTGTAGCTTCCATTACTTCCGTAATACTCAGTTTTTCTTACCGTTTCTTGTGTTCTCCACCTACCACCATGTTTGTCTTCTTTAGCTTTTCCTAATGAACCACTGGAGTATTGGACATCTGTAGCAGCTCTTCCCCGGGACTCGTCATTCGCCTGGACAGTCCTGGCATGCGCACACCACCGGTCCAGGTCCGCAAAAGAACGTGGAGGATCTGCAAAAACCAGCCGGGATCTCTCTTGGAGATTCAGCCATTCTCGTATTACCTGTATGACTTCCGTCTCGGGCAACCCCAACTTTAATATACGGGCAGCTTTCCTTACATCGTGCACGAAATCCTCCAATGCCTCTCCGTTGGCCTGTAGACGATAGAATAATTTAAACTTCAACTGGTCACGTCGTCAAAAGGGGTACGAAGAAGTCCAACACCTCCTCATGGAAGGTGTCGACACTGCAGCCTCGACGCAGAGTGCTGGTGACCAGCCATGCCAATGAACCCCGGCAATACGGGTATATAAGGGACAAGACCTCCTCATCGGACACACCCGGGAAATCTGCCAACTTCAGGACCAGGTCCAAGAAGACCAGCAACCTGTCCTCATCTACTCCATCCAACACCGAAAGTTTCTGGAGAACCCCTGAAATGGGGTGGGGCAATCTCTGGTAGCATACCGCAGCCAGAATTGCAGAATTCACAACAAAAAACCACCAAACATAAATCACGACGAAACACCTAACACAAACCTAACTTACAAACATAGTCACAAAAACAGAAAAAACGCAAGTACTATACTTCCTTTGAGCGAACTCCGGGTTCCCTAGCGCTGCGAAAACCTGATCCACTCCAGAACCAACTCTCCGTCAGCCACCACAAGAAGAGAAACTACATCAGACACCAACACAGACCAACAATCCACACCACCGAACAATTACCACAACATCTAACATTTCAACAAAGACGTTTATTATAAACTTCAAAGACTAAATCGGGTCAATGACAGTAGCGACTTCCGGTCGGGCCATACCGCATCCAGCTAACCTCACGCGCTATAACTTCCTTAATTATTTATAAGGCAGCCCATTCACCCGGCAATTCCCCCGTGATCTCCGGTAAGGTCCAATCTCAACAACAAAAAACCCCAGCTAAAACGCATGCCACGTGGCGGCATCAGGTTTACAATTCCAAATCAACTACAATTATTCATTGACAATACATATACACATAAAATGCTAAACCTGCCATTGCATCTACCTCTGTATTCATTTTCAACGTTTTGAAGTTTTTCCAACAATTTCCGAGTTTGCAAGCCCGTCACACCAAGGACCCAAGGGTTCGACCCTAGAATCAACCACGCTCTGCTACCATTTGTAACCCCTTCTTTCTAGTTTTATGCTTTATAAATTTTTTTTTTTTTTTTTTTTTTGGGGGGGGGAAAGAGGGGCCACTAGTTATTTAAAACTAGGCCGAGGGCCTAGAGAAGCCAAAAATGCGCTGGGTCCAGTGGGACGGGACTTGCAATTAAACTCGATGGTTAAATAACAATAACAAATTTTATTAGCAATTTCAAGTCCTGACATTCAATATAACTTTGATAGAATTTAAAAATTTCATTAAAAAAATTTACTCCACTCCCTGACATTATAACATTCTGAAAATATACACAGGTAACATATACATAGTTCATAGTTAAATAATTTCTCATAAATACACATAAATACAACATCAATCAATATACTTACATGACTACACATAGAACACACACATATATATATACACATATACCACACACACATGTTCACCTGGCGGACAGCCTATATATATTTTTCACCATACCTCAGGATAATATAACCCCAGTATCAGTCACCAAGACCCCCATCCCAAACTAACGTAAACGGATAAAGTGCCCAGCCTGTTTTAAAAACTTTTCATTTAAAAAAACAAATCCATTAACTCGTCAGATTATAACAGAATTACGACAAATGAAATTATTACAAGTATACAAAATGTAGGAATGTTCCCCCAAATAGTAATGTGCCCTCGCAAGGTCAACATGACTGCACGGTCTTATGACATGTGTAACAAAATTTATAATTGAAAAGTAAGAACCGGTAGTGTGCTCATAATAACAACTCAACAATTAATGCACTGGCTATGGCAGTAAAAGAAAATGATGAAAATTTACTTATTACTGAATTATTAAACAGCTAACATAAATTTTATAAAATGAATAATAAAATTTTAATAAATAAAATTTTATAATGTAAAACCTAATAAAACAGATTTGAGGCATTCATAGAGAATTGAGTTGACCACAGGCACGGCCATGCGCCCGAACGAGATGCAACAGAATTTAACAAGTAAGAAACCTGTGGATAAAGGCACCAACAGATGACGGTGGCAGGTCAAAGCACCCCCAAACCTTACATAATCTTAAAAAAACAAAATCCATATAGATCTATAAATATAATCAAGAAAATCCCCAACAAGTACCCCGGCACCCATGCAAGCATAATTAACAGCCATACAAATCAGTAACATTCAGTTCTGCACACTTTTGCAATAAGATAAAAATTTAACAGCAAAATCGGGAGACGCATGACTCCGTCTGGGTTTACACTTTCTCTGGGGTGTAAGCGTTTGTAAAATAAATCTGACAAAATTTATAACCACTAAATGTCCCGCTGGACTTGTGCACAAACAAAACCTTTAACTGGAGCTGTTTCAGGAATGATATCACAAGTTCTACTTTGTAGCGGCCCAAAAATATTTCTGAAAGGTATAAATGTCACCTGGTTATAGTCCGTCACAAAACCTGAGGTAATTGTGGTGTGTTGTCCAGCTCTTCCTCCTCCCGGCGGCTCAGAAGGAGAATCACTGGTTTAATGGCAAGGGTGGCAGGTGATCGGCCACCAGCTGGAGCGAAACAGGAGATCGACTTAAATCAGGAACCCTGGACAATTATATATATGGGTAATTACTCAAGTGTTCAGTAATTCACAATACCCCTTTTACTCCAGCATAACTCACACACTACAACATGCTCCGTTTTCAATAAAAAAATTTGAAATTTAAGTATGCATTGAAATTACCTTCAGTATAGAATTTAGAATTAAATAAATAGTATTCATAGACTGTTCGTCCACTAATTAATCACTTATTACAATTTCGAAATGAGTTGCAAACTTGAACAGTTTCATAAAACACGTTGCTTCAACAAAATAACAAAATACATTTTCTTACGCCCCTCTTGATATAATTAGAAAAAATATACAGACATAAATACTTTATAAATACTTTATCTCAGCCAGTGGTAACGTTCAAGACATGAATAATCAGAATTTAACCTGTGCTTGCCACGTGGTAACTTCACGTATATATATCGCCTTGCATCGGCGTTGACTTTAAGTTAAAATACAATTCTTTTATCAAATAATAAGTAAAGTACCTTAAACACACTTACCGGAGAGTCACTTAGCGATTATCTAAGCATAGTAGATAATAGAATACAAAATCCAAACTCAAACCGCCGGGATAATGCAAGGTCAGTTGAGGCCAGCTGCCAGACGAGAACTGCCCAGATCCGCTACCGAAACAACGTTACGTAGCGCTCAGCACAGAGCGCGCGCGGATCGCCATAGCAAGCTTATTGATAACGGAGCAGGCACCGCTAAGCTAATTAATTAACGGATACGGCAATGCCCGTCACATCGTTAACAAGAAAACAGCCGAGTTTTTCCAAAACTCGGCACACCCCCACTCCAAAAGGGCAATGTGGTTGCTCAACTAGAACTCAGTGGTACCCTGCAGTGTACCTCCCTTATAGTTCATACTCGAGTTGCTATCGGCATCCTCGCCAGTCATGGCTCTCAGGAGAACAGAGGCTCAGAATTCTGCGACCATCCCTATGCGACCCTCTCCGCCAAACCAACCCCACGGGACCGCCCCAACACGTCACCCACTCGGTGACCAACGCCTACTTCATGCGGTCCCACTCACATACCCGTCCGAAGACCCAACAAGGTATCACCCACCTTGGTATGTGAGTGACCGTACTACCTCTCGTCCACCTCTTGGACCGACCAGCCATATGCACCAACAAGGCATCTCCATCCTTGCCATATGACTGGCCCACATCCCTACACTAGGGCGGATGTCCCCGCAGAGCCCGACAGAGAAGACCACATCAAGGGCACGCGAACATCCAACCCTACTCTCACTCAACAAAACCCCATGGAATACAACTGGGAATGAGGCATGGCTCGGGTCCTACAACGATCAATAAACAAATTCAACCACTATAAACAACGAAACAGCAACAGCACACTATCACTCTCCATCAGAACTTTCAAAACAGGGGAACTGACAATCTCGATGACCACAATCTAAGTGCACCTTCAGCAAGTCTCTAACTCCTTATCGATTTTTTTTTTTTTTTTTTTGGCGGGAGGGGTAGGAAAATCGGGAAGATGAAACGGGGCAAGGATCCTTGAAGGGCAAGAGCGAGGACTAAGGGTTAGGACATGGTTCCCTCCGAAAAGGAGAATGACTGGAGAAAACCAAGGCTCGCGTGGGCAGGGGCGCAACCCTGAAGTAGACGAACACCACTGGGACTGTGGGGAACATCTTCCCGCTACCCGTTAACCGCTTCTTCTCACCTTTCTGTGACGGACTTTAGGTACTCGCTCCTTTCGGACCCCACTTTCTGAGAAACTATCTCGCGTTGAGCTGTACTGGCTGGTTTCCTCTGAATCAGAATCAAGGAAACTTACCTCACTACTTTCACCCCGATTTGGATTATCCTCATCACCTAACTCCTCTGCTTCTGCCTTCCCTGCTTCTCTTTCTTCCACTTCTTCCTTTTCTTCCTCTTCCGCAATCTCCCCTTTTTCGTCCCCATAATCCAAATCAAACTCATGACACAACACCTCCTCCCCCCTTCCAGTTGCTCGCCTGATCCATCTTCTACAGCATCTTCTCGCAGCTCCTCACCGATTTCTGCATCACCCTCGTCACCAGCTCCTTCACAAACGTGTTCACAAACCTCCTCTCCAATCTCGTTTTCCTCAACACATTTATCACCAACATCCTTGCCATCACGTCCACTACCACCATTCGAACACTGCACATCTTCATCATCCTCTAGTTGCTCCTCTGGTCCACATGAAACATCTTTCCGTGCTTCGGAATCCTCAACACTACTTACAGAAGGCGTCTGCACATCTTCACACACTACATCATTCTCACTCGCACACTCCACAACGTTGCAACCAAATTTCTCCTCAACTTCTACCTCATCTCCTTCCACCACACTTACCGCATGGACATCCCCTTGTCCATCCGCAACCTCAGAAACACTTGCAGCCTGGACATCCCCGTGTCCATCCGCAAACTCAGACTCTTCAGTCTCCCTAACACCCACAACTATACTTCACTGTGCAGCATTTGCAGACCGCTCTTCTGCCTCTTCCTTCGATTCAACTCCTTCACCACTCTCAGCAACTACAACGTCCTCAACATTTTCCACCCTGGAATCCAGCTGTCCAGGTTCATGTGCAATGACTAAATTAATTTCTACTGGCGATGGTAAAGCTACACCATCAAGTGACTTCTCATATCCCGGCGTAGGCGATGACGATATTACCGGATCTGGATCCGTCACGAACCGAGATGGAGATACCGGAACAAATTCTGCGGCATCTGGATTCAACTGTGACGTCCTCTCTGAGTTCTGTAATTCAGTATCAATAGATGTTTTCTTGTCGTCTTTTATTAATCCCACGAAATAATTCCCCTCTTCTTCTTTCTCTTCACTTTCTTCATCCGCAACTCTATTAGCCACTTGTAATTCCTCTGGAACCTTTAAAGATTCCTTTTCTCCGAATAGGAATAACGCCTTGCTACAGGCTCCCTACTTGCCGATGTTCGTTTACTAATTTAACTTCTTCTTCCCCTGTTACTTTCATACTTATTTGTTTTCTGTGCTGTAGCTGTTGTTACCGTCTTTCCACTTGCCACCCCCTTGTAGCTTCCATTACTTCCGTAATACTCAGTTTTTCTTACCGTTTCTTGTGTTCTCCACCTACCACCATGTTTGTCTTCTTTAGCTTTTCCTAATGAACCACTGGAGTATTGGACATCTGTAGCAGCTCTTCCCCGGGACTCGTCATTCGCCTGGACAGTCCTGGCATGCGCACACCACCGGTCCAGGTCCGCAAAAGGACGTGGAGGATCTGCGAAAACCAGCCGGGATCTCTCTTGGAGATTCAGCCATTCTCGTATTACCTGTATGACTTCCGTCTCGGGCAACCCCAACTTTAATATACGGGCAGCTTTCCTTACATCGTGCACGAAATCCTCCAATGCCTCTCCGTTGGCCTGTAGACGATAGAATAATTTAAACTTCAACTGGTCACGTCGTCAAAAAGGGTACGAAGAAGTCCAACACCTCCTCATGGAAGGTGTCGACACTGCAGCCTCGACGCAGAGTGCTGGTGACCAGCCATGCCAATGAACCCCGGCAATACGGGTATATAAGGGACAAGACCTCCTCATCGGACACACCCGGGAAATCTGCCAACTTCAGGACCAGGTCCAAGAAGACCAGCAACCTGTCCTCATCTACTCCATCCAACACCGAAAGTTTCTGGAGAACCCCTGAAATGGGGTGGGGCAATCTCTGGTAGCATACCGCAGCCAGAATTGCAGAATTCACAACAAAAAACCACCAAACATAAATCACGACGAAACACCTAACACAAACCTAACTTACAAACATAGTCACAAAAACAGAAAAAACGCAAGTACTATACTTCCTTTGAGCGACCTCCGGGTTCCCTAGCGCTGCGAAAACCTGATCCACTCCAGAACCAACTCTCCGTCAGCCACCACAAGAAGAGAAACTACATCAGACACCAACACAGACCAACAATCCACACCACCGAACAATTACCACAACATCTAACATTTCAACAAAGACGTTTATTATAAACTTCAAAGACTAAATCGGGTCAATGACAGTAGCGACTTCCGGTCGGGCCATACCGCATCCAGCTAACCTCACGCGCTATAACTTCCTTAATTATTTATAAGGCAGCCCATTCACCCGGCAATTCCCCCGTGATCTCCGGTAAGGTCCAATCTCAACAACAAAAAAACCCCAGCTAAAACGCATGCCACGTGGCGGCATCAGGTTTACAATTCCAAATCAACTACAATTATTCATTGACAATACATATACACATAAAATGCTAAACCTGCCATTGCATCTACCTCTGTATTCATTTTCAACGTTCTGAAGTTTTTCCAACTATTTCCGAGTTTGCAAGCCCGTCACACCAAGGACCCAAGGGTTCGACCCTAGAATCAACCACGCTCTGCTACCATTTGTAACCCCTTCTTTCTAGTTTTATGCTTTATAAAATTTTTTTTTTTTTTTTTGGGGGGGGGAAAGAGGGGCCACTAGTTATTTAAAACTAGGCCGAGGGCCTAGAGAAGCCAAAAATGCGCTGGGTCCAGTGGGACGGGACTTGCAATTAAACTCGATGGTTAAATAACAATAACAAATTTTATTAGCAATTTCAAGTCCTGACATTCAATATAACTTTGATAGAATTTAAAAATTTCATTAAAAAAATTTACTCCACTCCCTGACATTATAACATTCTGAAAATATACACAGGTAACATATACATAGTTCATAGTTAAATAATTTCTCATAAATACACATAAATACAACATCAATCAATATACTTACATGACTACACATAGAACACACACATATATATATACACATATACCACACACACATGTTCACCTGGCGGACAGCCTATATATATTTTTCACCATACCTCAGGATAATATAACCCCAGTATCAGTCACCAAGACCCCCATCCCAAACTAACGTAAACGGATAAAGTGCCCAGCCTGTTTTAAAAACTTTTCATTTAAAAAAACAAATCCATTAACTCGTCAGATTATAACAGAATTACGACAAATGAAATTATTACAAGTATACAAAATGTAGGAATGTTCCCCCAAATAGTAATGTGCCCTCGCAAGGTCAACATGACTGCACGGTCTTATGACATGTGTAACAAAATTTATAATTGAAAAGTAAGAACCGGTAGTGTGCTCATAATAACAACTCAACAATTAATGCACTGGCTATGGCAGTAAAAGAAAATGATGAAAATTTACTTATTACTGAATTATTAAACAGCTAACATAAATTTTATAAAATGTATAATAAAAATTTTAATAAATAAAATTTTATAATGTAAAACCTAATAAAACAGATTTGAGGCATTCGTAGAGAATTGAGTTGACCACAGGCACGGCCATGCGCCCGAACGAGATGCAACAGAATTTAACAAGTCAGAAACCTGTGGATAAAGGCACCAACAGATGACGGTGGCAGGTCAAAGCACCCCCAAACCTTACATAATCTTAAAAAAACAAAATCCATATAGATCTATAAATATAATCAAGAAAATCCCCAACAAGTACCCCGGCACCCATGCAAGCATAATTAACAGCCATACAAATCAGTAACATTCAGTTCTGCACACTTTTGCAATAAGATAAAAATTTAACAGCAAAATCGGGAGACGCATGACTCCGTCTGGGTTTACACTTTCTCTGGGGTGTAAGCGTTTGTAAAATAAATCTGACAAAATTTATAACCACTAAATGTCCCGCTGGACTTGTGCACAAACAAAACCTTTAACTGGAGCTGTTTCAGGAATGATATCACAAGTTCTACTTTGTAGCGGCCCAAAAATATTTCTGAAAGGTATAAATGTCACCTGGTTATAGTCCGTCACAAAACCTGAGGTAATTGTGGTGTGTTGTCCAGCTCTTCCTCCTCCCGGCGGCTCAGACGGAGAATCACTGGTTTAATGGCAAGGGTGGCAGGTGATCGGCCACCAGCTGGAGCGAAACAGGAGATCGACTTAAATCAGGAACCCTGGACAATTATATATATGGGTAATTACTCAAGTGTTCAGTAATTCACAATACCCCTTTTACTCCAGCATAACTCACACACTACAACATGCTCCGTTTTCAATAAAAAAAATTTGAAATTTAAGTATGCATTGAAATTACCTTCAGTATAGAATTTAGAATTAAATAAATAGTATTCATAGACTGTTCGTCCACTAATTAATCACTTATTACAATTTCGAAATGAGTTGCAAACTTGAACAGTTTCATAAAACACGTTGCTTCAACAAAATAACAAAATACATTTTCTTACGCCCCTCTTGATATAATTACAAAAAATATACAGACATAGATACTTTATAAATACTTTGTAAATACTTTATCTCAGCCAGTGGTAACGTTCAAGACATGAATAATCAGAATTTAACCTGTGCTTGCCACGTGGTAACTTCACGTATATATATCGCCTTGCATCGGCGTTGATTTTAAGTTAAAATACAATTCTTTTATCAAATAATAAATAAAGTACCTTAAACACACTTACCGGAGAGTCACTTAGCGATTATCTAAGCATAGTAGATAATAGAATACAAAATCCAAACTCAAAATCGCCGGGAGAATGCGAGGTCAGTTGAAGCCAGCTGCCAGACGAGAACTGCCCAGAGCCGCTACCGAAACAACGTTACGTAGCGCTCACCACAGAGCGCGCGCGGATCGGCATAGCAAGCTTATTGATAACGAAGCAGGCACCGCTAAGCTAATTAATTAACGGATACGGCAATGCCCGTCACATCGTTAACAAGAAAACAGCCGAGTTTTTCCAAAACTCGGCACATCAGGAGGTTCTTATTCTTGTCTCATGTACCTCTTACTTGTCCCAAACTATACAATGTCGCTATTTATTTTTAACTTTATGATGCTATATACAAAGTCTTATGAAACGCAAACAAGGTGATAAGAAAGGTGATATTTTAAAAATTATTAAAGTTGGTAGGATCAGGCATAAATTTATACTGATGAGAGTTGAAAGTTTGATTAATTTAACTTTCATGCCTTTTAAGGGGACACGGAATCCCTATCTTCCACCGTGTTAATATAAGAAACATTTTCTGAAAAACTACTTAACCTTTCTGTTTGAAATTTTCACAGAAGTTTCTGTAGACTTTTTCACAGGAGTTTTTTGTTAAAAAATATAGCACACAAAATGAAAAACAAAGGTTTTCTTATTTAACTTTTAAAAGTTGCTAAATTTTCACGAAAATTGTTGTTTTAATATGTAAATGCGAATTTACCTGGACAGAAAAAAACTTAGTATATATACTTATATACTGTGAATTGTGTGGAAATTACACAATGGTTGGTTTAGTGGTTGGTGAGAAAATGTCCCTTATGTATTGAAAAACCATACTTTCGCTAATCGAGAAAAACTAAAAACATGTGAAAATGGAATTACATTTAATACATACCTGGGTAATGGGAGGGTGGCTCTGCAAATTCTTCCTCCAATTTCCTTTTTTCAATCCTTTTTCTACCTTCCTGTTCATATTCATTGATGGAATTTTCTACATCACGAACTCGCTCCTTGTCAAAATATTTCGTCGCTTGAACAGTTCTCTTCCCAGGTTGAATACCCACAGAACTTAACACATCACACTTTTTACTGTTTCCATTATTGAAGGAAGCTATTGCCTCAAACACACTAAATTCAAGTTTATTCATTTATACAAATACATTTTTAGGAACACTTTGTCCAAATCACGTTATTTAAACTTTCGCTGGCATTTTGAGTGTTTCCATGGAGAGACTTCTTCAATAATTCTGGATTACTAAGATCTCTAAAACGTGGTTTGATTTTAGTCATTATGGCCGCTGGAATATTATTTTTGTGACAGTACTTCAGATCAAACAAAGCACTGTTGATTTAGTTCATTCGATTCCTTCTCAACGTAAAATATGTTTTAAGATTATCCATAGTTTAATTTTTAAAACTTTTTACTTTTAGCAATGTCAGGTAGGAAACTGATATCGGTAAGCGTAAAATAATAAAGACATATTTTGTAAGTGTAAATGATGACTGTTTTGAAAAAATTAAAGGCATGTCAATTGTGACTGAGAAATTTCCCAAAGGCCAAATCGTATTACGTACTTTTCTGACTTCTATATTATTTTTTAAAACAGGAGAACTGTTTTATATATTTATTAGAGAAAGACTAGCTTTCCTCAAACTTTGTACGAGGAAGGTACTAAAGAACTAACTTTTAAATGTTTTAATAGTGTATTAAATTAACGATTTAATTATATTTGTCGTTTTCATGTTTAATGGAAGCTGAATATTTAACAAATTGTTTTATACGAGAACAAATTTGTTGCTTCCTGGTTCTTTTACATTACTCAGCTAAGTTTTTACATATAAAAGTAGCTGCAGTTGAGTCCTAGTTACCATAAACATCACATTTAAGTTGGTACAGAATAGTGCACGCGAGAATGTCGTATTATTGGAGAAACACAGCTTATTACTTTAGATTGAGAAATAAAATTTCCTTTACAACTTCAACAATAAATTCTTCTACATTGCTGATCCGGTAGAAATCCAGTGTATAAAATTTCAGTGTGCTCAGCCGCTTACTGATTAAACGACTGCAAATAATGTCTTAGATTTGTTGGCACTAAATACAGGCTTCACTGCTCTGAGTGTATAGAACGCGTTACTTCGACTACTAATCGTCGTACCTTCCGACGTAAAAATGAGTTTTGTCCTGTTGTTACGCTATAAATATTTTCGGTATTAAACTTTATGTTAAATGTAATGTAATGATATTACTCTAATAATTTGCATATGGCTGGGAATTCTAAAATTAAAATTATATTGTTTGAAAAAGGTGTCTTTAAACAAACTGTTGTTTATAAATAGAAGCATTCTTGGCAAATAAATTAAAAGTTTTGATTACAAAATATTAATAAAATGATGATTAATTTGTGTACAATTTGTAATGTCTAATGAGTAATTTAAATTCTTGACAAGCTATATTAAATTTTATTAAAATTTTAAGTCAAGGTTGTTTATTGAAAGCGTTACTTAACAGAAACTATTTGCATTCATATAGGACTGTCACACTGTTTTGTAAGGTGACTGCAAATAAATGCAGTCCTTATCACTGTTGATGTATAGACTTTATAAGAAATATATTGTTACGACTGTACTCACTGATCGTCGTAAGGTACAGTAGAAAAGAATACAAGACATCAATGAAACCCCTAATCACCAGCTTTAATTATCACAAATAACATTTTATAATCAACTTGTACAATAATCCGAGCAAAATGTATCCACACGCAATAATAATGTCAACTAATAGAGTCAACTAAGTGTAAAACAATAACACTTTCCTACAGTACTTCGAACCGCACTTGAATAAATCGCCAATTAACCTGGCTTCTAAGCGTTAGCTGTCTTTGTTTAAAATGGATAGCACAAGTGTTCCAGAATAATCCATAATACACGTCAACACTACGCGAAAACACTAGAGCGTATTTGATTGCAGCCTTGAACAAAGTACGCCTTCCGGTATGGTTTGGAGTAGCCTCGTTTTTTGACGCATGTTAAGTGTCATGTACGCATACAAACATTACAGCTGGGCTCTGTTGGGATAGCCGAGGGAGGTGTAGAACATTCTGTAATGGCGGATAACAAAATATAGGCCTATTTTGACTCATAATATTAGTTTAAGGTAGGTTCGTAGACATTCTTGATATTACAAACTTTCAATTTTGAATTACAGTAAAAATTTGTGTTACTTATCTAAATATTTTTAGATTAAATATAATAGGAAATTTCGTAAGTGATAATAAATATTTAAACTTCTTGCTAGTTTTGGCGAATGCAGTCCGTATTTACCGGCTATAAGTATATGACTTATAAGTACGGTGTACAAAGCCTGTCGTGATTCACATAGCTTTAACCAACGTTACAGTATTCTCAGTTTCATGAGTGTTATCAGGAACGTGAAGTTAGTGTTAACGCAAAAGAAATCACAATGCTATAAGGAAGTAAATCAGTAAACGGCTAGTATGATCGGCCTGTGTGTACTATTAACTACGACTGCTCGCACATTGGGATCATGGGATTAAGTATGATTCAAAAACGAGCTTGAAATTATAGCATATGCAACTAGTTAAAAATTTTTGACAAACAGAAATTCATCTTTTGGACACCATTATGTAAAAAAAATTACGATTAGCGCTTTTAAGCTTAAGAGTTCATCATCAGATCGGAAGTATGCATATATCTGCAGTATTAACACAGTGTGTCTGCGTCCGGTTTTGACGTATGCACATCCGATCCTTCTAGCTATCGCTCCTGATCGTTTGGACGGTTACAGTATAACAGGACCACGGCCTGCCCATCTGATTTACCAACGTCCAACTCGTGTCCGCAGTAGCAATGTTGTTCCACATTCCTTGCATGGAAACTTCAGGGACCTCGACTCGGTTGTTCATAAGTTGACCTCAAATACACATCGAAGGCGAAACCCTGTCTCAGTTCGCTTGTAGATACCTCTGTTTCTAGTAAACCGGCAAACTAGAAACACGAAGCGTCTCACCTTCTTCAACAACGGATGGCGGCAGTTAGCTTACCTCCGTACCCCAATCCTCCATAATCACACATCAGTTCGGACGGCAACCAGCACATCATACACAAAGGTCCTACTGTATACTAATTTGGTCAGCATTTATCTGAAATTGAGTTATATTTTTGCACTGTCCTCTTCTTTACTTTTGTAAATTACTGAACCAACTAACATAATACGTAACACACTCGACACTGTGAAACAGTGAGCACTGCTCGCCGTGAACAGGTTGGCTGTCGAGCCATTCAGTAACTGACTTTTAAATTAGTTGGTTTTTGCATCCTTCTTGTTCTTCGTAATGCAGCGTCATAGAGACTATTTAATCGAAATGGTAACTGATCATTAAGCAATTGTTCCTATAAAGCTTGGTTGGTTTATACATTTTAGACTTTTCTAAGGCACCCAAATATCGACCTTTACTGCAAAAGTGCATAGGCTTCATGTTCTCCGCAAACCCGTTGTAATTATGGTTTCAATTTATCAAGTTCAATGTAGAATTGGTCTTGATTGAAACTAACATTCTTTGCGTACACGCCCTTTGAACATATCCATGAATTTTCTACCAGTTTGTCCAATGTTAAAATTATTACAATCATTGCGTTGAAACCTGTACATACCTGAGCAATTTTCCGTTGTTTCTTTAACCCTGGGTTTCAATATATTTTTTATGTTATTAATGGTTTTGAACGATATAATGATGTTTGTTTTCTCAAACTCATTTAATATAAAGATAGGGACTAAGTTAGTGTAAACGGGGGAAATGAAATTAGATTTATTCTTGTTTTTTTTTGTAACGTTTATGTTTGTCTGTCCTTTTGTTTACGTAATAATGTTTCATCTTGCAACTTTATACCCATTTTTCACAGAAATGTACTCTATTAAATTTATTTAAAAATTTTCGTCATGAAAATTTTCTTAGTTTAGTGGTACTTTGAACAGTCTATATACCAAGGCATTAAGTAATGTCATTTTTTGTGAAAAATGAAGGTAAGTATTTTCATGTACAGTCATGTCTCTGATAGCTTTCTTAATGTATAGTCTACTTTGTACATAAAGAAACAATTATTTTTTGTATGGATTAATCTAGGAAGTTTAAAGTATTATTAGGCCTACTTTGTATTTCAATAGTAAACCTGATTGTTTTTATTTATGCTATTCATATAGTAGAGTAGCCTGTCAATTTGTCTATAAGTTCTATCAAAAACCAGGATTGTATCATCTACATTGAGTGTGTCGGAGATAGGTTCTTGTGGAATTTGTTGTGATATGATGAAAAATATTTATTTTCATATAAATTGAGGTATAATTCTGTCAAAAAAAGCACTTAAGGCGAGAAACCATAGCTAAACCTTTCACCATTTTTAATAAAAATTGAAATAATTTTGCGCCAATACGACTTTAAATAGGATATTAAATTAAATTAAACCTCCGCTCAACAGTCCGTTAAGGACCAAGGCGTACCGCACGGCTTTTGTGTTAGTGTGACGGTGTATGCCTAGTACTACGTGCCACCAGCCGCTAGTTGCGGTATTCACAGCCAGGAGGCGGCGCTGTTATCTCAGCGCCTACTCAGTTTGCCTCACGACGCTGAGTGCACGCCGTACGGAACCTCCGCCGGGAATTGAACCCGGGACCACGAGCGCATCAATCGCCCGCGTTAGCCACTAGACCACCTAAACTAAATAGGATATTAGTTCACACATATGTTGTTGGTTTATTACTGCCGTTTTAGTTAAGTTAGTTTTAAAAAACTATATGGTTTCTCGTTGTGAAATATTAGTATATAAATTAATGATACCAAAGGACATTAACTTGTATTGTGGAAATACTTTTTACGCTGTCTACGTATTCAATATATTTTTAACACTAAAATTATTATCCAGTTTTATAGCATGTAGTATTATGTGTCATAATTTTTACCAACTTTGTATCCTGGGGCTGAATTGTAGTTAGTTAACATACGTATGAGTATTTTTTTCATGGATTTTTGGTAAACCCGTGAATGTAGCAGCCTTTGCCTTTATCTGTATGACACGATTTCTAGTGTTTTGGTCAAACAGCATAACGTATCTATTGATAGCTGCATTCAAATCTGCTGTTTTGGAGTGTCGTGTTTTATGTCTTATGTGTCTTCGTTTAATAATTTTTACAATGACGCGTCTTCATGACAGGAAAAGGATTTGGGACCTGATGATGGAAACTTGTTTCCAAGACATGTCGTGTTAACGAAAACAATAAGACGCAAAATGAATCGCATTAAGGTATTTAATAACATATTGTGAACTGGAGACCATATACAATGTATTTTATCCACCGAGCTTCTTTGAACACACCGGTGTATTTTATCACACCGAACACCTATTATGGCGGCCTGTATATCTGTATTATGGCGTGATCCATTACAATCTATCTCAACATTCCTTGCGGATTCACACACACACACACACACACACACACACACACACACACACACACACACACACACACACACACACACACACACACACACACACACACACACACACACACACACACACACACACACACACACACACACACACACACACACACACACACACACACACACACACACACACACACACACACACACACACACACACACACACATTATTCTCTGACTCTCTCTCTCTCTCTTTCTTTCCCCCTTTCTTTGATTCTCTTTCTCAAAACTCGGGCCACACAGACATTTGTTTCCCTCATTGTCATTATACTCTGGCTAAAGGTGACTTGTCTCCGGATCAGCCTGGGATTCGTGTTGGACGTTTGGACTTGCCTGATACCTCGGAAAGACGGCATTTTCTTTTCTACGACTGTAAACACGGTACTTTCAACCGTCGTTCTACGGTAATAAAATATTTTATCTTAATTTATGATTATAATTATATTAATTAAATTTAAATGGAGTTTATATTTATTGCTGTAGTTAAGTGTTTATTATTTTTAAATAAATTTGATTTTATAATATTTATTGCAAGTGGTTTACGATTTACAATTCCTATGTCGATCACGGATTTTTAGGGTCCGAAGGACTGAGGTAAATTTGTTATGAGAGAGGTAGTCAGGCACGAAATCTTACAAGAAATATGTCTGTTCTCATATCGTTAACCTTGTCTGAAACCTTATTCACAATTTATTGACAAGTTAGGTATTTAGTATTTTATGTTCACGAAGACAAAAAAATAATCTCAAATAAATAAAAATTATTTACGTTTACGTGGAAATTAAAATTTTGAATTTTACGAAATTGTTTTCTCAATTATAACGAGAAGCATGCCGGTAAAGCTTTCCTCATTAATGTAAACGCACATTTTGTCTAAATTACTAGAATTAATTTTGCAAGTGTAATTTTACTTCCATATTCCTTAAGGAATTGGAAGTATGGTGATGGCAAAAAAAATCGTGTTCTAGATTATTCCAGATTCTGATTGTACTACACTCAAAACATGAAAAAAAATCGGTATGGAGAACTATACATAACTTCCATGTTCTAAGATTTATATTTAAAATCATTTTCGAAATGAAATATTACCATAGAAATTACTTCTTTCTACTTACTGCTTCAGCCTTAACCACAGTACTGTGTGAGCCGCTCATCAATGACATCACAACACATTAACCATACAGAATTCAGAATTTTAACTTTCTTAAAATGTGTAACTAAATTCTACAGCTTACCTGGATGACCGGCTCACTTGTTCAAAACCAGGAGGAGGCCTCCTAGTGGAAGAAAGGCCTCGTGCTGGGGAACCATTAGGCAATTGAATTAATGAGGTGACCTCAATTTCCAAACTCAACAAACAACAAATTTATTGGTTCTCTAAATCCTTTTAAAAGCCTTAATTTTATGTACAATGAGTGTACTTCACAGTACCCAGAATATAGAAGTATTTTATTTAAAATAACAATGATCATGCAACAAAACCTCGACGGTAAATTTTAAAACATTTACAAAAATATAATTTCGATATTTTGGCAACAAATTATTATTAACTTTAATAAAAAAAAATTAATCTAGAGGTTTTCAAAATTTAATACAAATACATCTATTAACAATAAGTTTCTTTTTTTACAGGACACCTCTGGTTGTACTATTTTAATGTTTTTTTTTTTTTTTTTTTTTTTTTTTTTTTTTTTTTTTTTTTTTTTTTTTTTTTTTTTACACAAACAACATGCACCATCTGAAATCTCAATCAAAAATCTAAGAATGATAACAATATAATTAGTAAAGACATAATATTAAATATAATGTGGTAGTTATGTTCTTTAGTATGAAATTTACAATGTGTGTGCACAATTTTTATTAAATAGCTCAATGGTTTTCTGATTTCATAATGTATATCATTATTAAAGAAAATATCAAATAACCAGGTCTCTCAAAATGTAGAATGTTTTATACATACATATTTGTGTATACGAATGACTAGATCCATAACACTATTTATGTACTCATCACTCAACAATTATTAATATAGTCATTCAACATATTTTAAACTGAGCAAACATTATTAAGATCCATTAGATTTATAAATGTATATATATACAAAAATTTTAACATTGATTTTAAATTCACAGAGAATTAAAATAAATCCTAAATCCCAAAACGTGTAGGGATATAACATAGTTGAAACAATGTGATGGACAGTTCACTACTTGTCATGACAAGGAGTTGCACTCAATACATATGACTTCATAATTTTCTTTTAATTTACATGCACTTCACAATTTTCACACCAGACAGTCACACAATTGACGGAAAGTGGTCTGTTGGGACTGGCTTAAATTATTAATAGCCGCCGGGGGTTGAAGTTTTTCAAGTCCCTCCCCCGACTCATCCCGATATCCAAAAAAGGGAATGCGCACTGCACGGTTAAACTTGAAGAAACAAACGTGCCCCTGGATATCGAGAACCAGACCACTTTTCACGATGAAGTCCGCACCCAAAGTACAATCGACGCTCAGATTAGGAGCGACAAGAAACTCCCACACCCACGAAAAATAATTTATTTTGATTTTGAAGGCCACCAATTTTGAGGTAGGAAAAATCTCCCTCGAGGCCGTCCAACACACCACCGACGAAAGTGCACTCGCCTTAATTAGAGACTCCCTAACCAACTGCTGGTAAACCCGGGAGGAGACTAAACGCCGCGCCGATCCCGAGTACACCAAGGCCTTAATACGGCCCTTTCCAACCTCCAACTTGAGATAGGGACACACAGAGAGACCAGGACGAATCGGCTTAGGATAGGGCTCTCCGAATGGGTGCCCAGTTTCAACCGCACATAACGGAACATGAGATGCGCTAACGCTACCACGCGTGGGGAGGGACCGGCGTCCCCTCAATCCCCCCCACGCGGGCCGTTTTTTGAAGGGCGGTTCTCACGCGAGACCTCTGACCGTTTGGAATGGCAATTTCTTGGCCAAGTGCCCCATCTTACCACAGGTATAACTATAGTTTTTCCTTTCAGAGTTGTTACCTCGTTGCTCCCGGGTAGGTGGCCACTGTTGACCAGATGTGGAACAGGGGACAGGGAATTCGGGAGTGCCGGAGCGAGTCTCATCATTCATCTGGATGGTGCGGGCGAAGACACAAGCTCTGCTGAGATCCGCGAAGCTTCGCGGTCTCTCCAGGAACACCAACCGTGACCTCTCCTGGGGATTGAGGCCCTCCAAGGTGACACGCACCACCTCAGCCTCCGACACGTCCACACGCAGCACAAGGGCAGCACTCTTGATTGAATTCATGAACACGTTTAACTTTTCCCCGTGCCCCTGAACTCTATAAAATAGTCTTTGCCGCATCTGGTCATGCAGCCTCCCGAGCATAAACAGCTCCAGAACATCTCTGTGGAAAGCATCAAAATCTCCGCCCGCGCCGAGATGCCAGACCACACGATCCAGTAAAGGCGCTCGACAATAAGGGTAGATCATATTTAACAGAGAGGCACCAGTCACCCCAGGGAAGTCATAAATGCCGAAAATCCCTTCATAAAATTTCACCAGCTGGTCTAGATCCAGACCGTCGATCACGGGAAGCCGACGGAGGAGGTCATAGATGGGGTTCGGTAACGACTCGTATTTGACGCTGGCAAGGGTGGTACCAAAACCACGAGGGACTTCCACCTGATCAGCCGGAAATCCCTGGGGGCGACTGCCCAACGAAATAAGAGGACGTTCCTCGACCAGAGCACTACATGCTTCCCCCAGGAGATCCACCAGCTCAGTGGCCACGGTCTGGCGCGTGAGCATCTCTTTCGGTTTACCAGGACTCTCCGGAGACTCCCCAGGTAGGCAAATTTTTGACTGCAGGGCCGTCGCAGCCCGCCTAACCTTCTCCTCCAGTCCGTCCTGCGACAACAAATTACGGAGAAGAGCGGACAAGTGGTGCATTCTTTGGGTCACCCGCTGCCAAACTCGGGTAGAACTCCCTATGTATTCAGAGTCCTCCATCAGGGTGGAGAACTCCGTCCACTTATCCGAACACAAGGCTAACTCCTCCCCCAGATCCTCAATCTCGACTCTCTGGAGAGGGACATCCCCCACCAGCAGCTCCCGCAGTTGTCTCCTCAAGGAAGCTACATCACGTTGGAAAACCCCACCCCGCAAGCGTATCTCAAACTGGAGCTCATCTTTATTAAAATACTTGGGCACCAGACCGCGACCCTCACGCCGCCCACTACTCTGCCCCGCCTCTGACATCGTTCCTCAATACTAAGACTTTAATACAACCAAGCAATAACAATCAAGGCACCCCAGGGTTCCCGACCCGACACCGGACCAACAACCAAGACCAAGACCATATGCTGTAAGACCAACAAAGACAATGACAAGAACACGAACACAAACAAACAAATAGACACTTAACTGCGAACACCCCAAAGATACAATCCGGAATCACTAACCCGCCTGTGCTCACCCCCAGGTATCCCGGCCCAGCAACCGCTCCCAAAGACCAAATTTTTACAACAAAGGTAAACACATAATTACAGTAAAAATATCAGAATCAACCCTTCCTAAGCTCATTACATTCACTGAGATATGAGAACACACCACAAAACTGACAGCGCATGTCCAATTAAAGTATTGAGGCCACCGCATCAATTTCCCATTTTTGGTTCAGAGGTGGCCAGGCCTACGTCCAACCACGCTCTGCTACCATTTGTGAGCCGCTCATCAATGACATCACAACACATTAACCATACAGAATTCAGAATTTTAACTTTCTTAAAATGTGTAACTAAATTCTACAGCTTACCTGGATGACCGGCTCACTTGTTCAAAACCAGGAGGAGGCCTCCTAGTGGAAGAAAGGCCTCGTGCTGGGGAACCATTAGGCAATTGAATTAATGAGGTGACCTCAATTTCCAAACTCAACAAACAACAAATTTATTGGTTCTCTAAATCCTTTTAGAAGCCTTACAATTTTATGTACAATGAGTGTACTTCACAGTACCCAGAATATAGAAGTATTTTATTTAAAATAACAATGATCAAGCAACAAACCTCGACGGTAAATTTTAAAACCTTTACAAAAATATAATTTCGATATTTTGGCAATAAATTATTATTAACATTAATAAATAAAAAAAATAAATCTAGAGGTTTTCAAATCAAAATTTAATACAAATACATCTAATAACAATAAGTTTTTTTTTTTACAGGACACCTCTGGTTCTACTATTTTAATGTGCTTTTTTTTTTTTTTTTTTTTTTTTTTAATTAATGTACACAAACAACATACACCATCTGAAATCTCAATCAAAAATCTAAGAATGATAACAATATAATTAGTAAAGACATAATATTAAATATAATGTGGTAGTTATGTTCTTTAGTATGAAATTTACAATGTGTGTGCACAATTTTTACTAAACAATTTTTATTAAATAGCTCAATGGTTTTCTGATTTCATAATGTATATCATTATTAAAGAAAATATCAGATAACCAGGTCTCTCAAAATGTAGAATGTTTTATACATACATATTTGTGTATACGAATGACTAGATCCATAACACTATTTATATACTCATCACTCAACAATTAATTAATATAGTCATTCAACATATTTTAAACTGAGCAAACATTATTAAGTTCCATTAGATTTATAAATGTATATATATATATATACACAAAAATTTTAACATTGATTTTAAATTCACAGAGAATTAAAATAAATCCTAAATCCCAAAATCCCTAAATCCTATCCTATGTTATGTAGGGATATAACATAGTTGAAACAATGTGATGGGCAGTTCACTACTTGTCATGACAAGGAGTTGCACTCAATACATATGACTTCATAATTTTCTTTTAACTTACATGCACTTCAGAATTTTCACACAAGTCAGTTACACGCATAACACTGATAAATACTGAGAGACTTTCTCAGAGAAAATAAAGGAACTAGGTATGCTTCACTCTAGTAACGCTGGGAAGTGCCTTCACACTGCAAAGTTTAGGCAGATACCAATTCACCAGTTGTAGCTTAACACATTTCGTTTTTCATGTCTTTTTTTTTTTTTTTTTTTTTTTTTTTTTTTTTTTTTTTTTTTAATAGGTTTTTCATGTAAGGTACTACTATCACTTACTAACAGCATAAGAATCTGTCCTCAGAATTAAAACAAATATCAGATGCCAGTCCAGTTCAACTGAATTTTGAAAGAAAAAAAACTATATTTCAGAAATGAATTTGCTATCATTAAAATAACCTGGGTATTCCGGATATTAAGCAATGTAAGGAAGCATCAAGAATTAAAGCAAAAGTCTCTCTTTGTTTTTTTTTGTGTTGTTCTAAGATAACTAGCCAGGGCATCACTTGACGAGAGAATCAAGTGGTGCCAAATGCAGACCTAGGAATTAAGTTAATTTTATTTTTTTTGCAAAGTTCACTTACACAGCACACTAGAAACATTATTCCGAGACATACCTGTCGATATTGGCAGTAGCACATTAGCTACCTATAAGTTCCTTCATTTTCTTACATTCCATCTTGGCCTGACAATCGGGTCACGGTTCAACGGGCCGTAGACACCCCTGGGCACACCTCGGTACTCAGCCAGCCATAATAAAAAAATACACGCCCGGTATTAAAGGAAACAATTAAAACTTTCTTCAGAAGCCGGACAAGAAACGTCTCGCTGCATTGAAGGCACAAGCGAGAGAGACAGATCCACACGAGTCTAAGCCGCACAACCAACAACGCCCCCACACAGCGGAACCGTGAAACTCAAGTCACGCCGCGTCCCTACTAGATAGCGTCGCGAGTATCCATATAGCACGCAACTAGGACCAACACGGCAATATAATATAAATAATTCTTATTGCCGTAACGAAATTCCTTAGTTACGGCACACTGTGGTCACTAACGTATACCAACTCACGTTATTGCACTCGATTTTCACTGATGATGGAAGTCGATGGCATTGCCGAAACGTCTGGTTTTGTAGAAAACATTGGACTACGGCCAAACATCCCGGGAAGGAATTTTAACAAAAACTACTTCTTTGTTGCCGATAACGTTGTACACAAATATATAAAAAATATGCATAAAATTAATGGCTCTATAACGTCTCTCCTGACCATTGGATTAAATAGATTAGAAGAACTAACGTCTTGTTACATCGTTGTTTAGCGACATACATCTAAGTGTAACTTTACAACACATTTTCTCGCTGCTTACTTGTCGAAGATTCTCCAGCGACTGGGGCGAGTTTAGCGGCAGGGAGTCTGTAAGCTGGCGCTGTTTATGCGCTGAGAGAAAAGTAGTTCGTTCCTTTATTATTATTAATTGTCCATTAATTAACTAGTATAAATTATGCTACATTTTGTTAGTAGTTTAGATATTTCCTTTATTATTAATACGTCTTTTATTTAATTAGAAGAATTATTAGTATTCGCTTAATAACATTGTACTTAGCATGTTCGTACTGGACTTTTTGCACGTTGATACAGGTATCTAGGTACAGATAAGGGTGGATTATACTCTCACTTGTTATAGGAACAAAAAATTTTAATTTGTGCTATTTAAATAATTTTTAAATCGTCACAGCTTGTATAAGTTAATGTTTGATCTCCATTAAGAAGTGCTCAAGTTTCCAAAGTTTTAATATTATGATGTCCGTAATTAAAACATCAGAGCAGGTTTAGTGTGTATGAGGGTACACCGTGGACAAAAATTTTTAACATTCCCTATGGAGCGTTGCTCAGAGTAAAGCTGTGAATCTACGTGTACGTTTCACCGAACAAACACGCGGAAAATAAGGAGGCTCCAAAGTCTCTCATGGACCCTGAGGATCTTGCAGAGCGTTCATTCCCTAAAGACGAAAAGTCTGTCTATGAGCCGTTCCTCTGTAAACACGTGGAGTTACACTGGCCAGCGATTCACAGATAGCAAATCGCTATCCACGCTGGACACCTTTTCGGCTTGCACGCGTTGTGATGGTGTGGGTTTCGGCACTTTCCATTTAAAAAGCGTGCAAATGTAAGAAAATATACATGAGTGAGGCCAGAAGTAACGCGAATTTTGTGTGTGTGTGTGTGTGTGTTCCCTGCCTTTTTATTGCAGTAATAATAATAATAAAATGGAAACGTAAACATTACTTAATTGAGATATGTTTGCCTGCCACGAACTATATATTTTCTCTCGTACATGATTTACATTAAAATGAAAAAATTATAATTTTATTGCCTGGCAACAAAATTATTTTATTTTTAACAATTAAAATTGTTTGAAAAAGTTTAAATGAATTTTCAAGTACTTTACTGTTGTTAAAACGTAAAATGTTGCAGGTAAACTATCCCTTTCCCATAACCGATCTTCACCAAAAACAACAGGCTTTAAGCACTCTACAAATCAGAGTTGCATGCAAAAAAATATTTGATTCTGTTTGAATTTGCGGCTGTTATCGTTTGCCATAAAAAAATCTATAGACAGACAGACACACAGATAGACACACAGACAGACACACACACACAGACACTTTTCGAAAAATGACTTTTTTTCATGTTTTGATTGTACTACACTCAAAACATTAAAAAAAGTCATTTACCGAAAAGTGTCTGTGTGTGTGTGTCTGTCTATCTGTCTGTCTGTCTATCTGTCTATCAGTAAATTTTTTCTATAGCAAATAATGTTTTGCATACACCCCTAAATTGTAAAGTTCTCAAGACCTATTGTTTTTGGTGAAGATCGGTTAAGGGAAAGGTGTAGTTTACCAGCAACGTTTTATGTTTTAACAAGGCTATTTTCTATGACAAACGATAACTGCCGCATATTGAACCAGAATCAAATAATTTTTTGCATACGTCCCTGAATTGTAGAGAACTCAAGGTCTCTTGATTTTAGTGAAGATCGGTTAGTGGGAAGGGGTAGTTTACCAGCAACATTTTACGTTTTAACAACAGTAAAGTACTTGAAAATCCATTTAAACTTTTTCAAACAACGGTAATTGTTTAAAATAAAATAATTTTGTTGCCAGGCAATAAAATTATAATTTTTTCATTTTAATGTAAATCATGTATGAGAGAAAATATATCGTTCGTGGCAGGCAAGCATATCTCAGTTATGTAATGTTTACGTTTCCATTTTATTATTATGACTGCCGCAATAAAAAGGCAGGGAACACACACACACACACACACACACACACACACACACACACACACACACACACACACACACACACACACACACACACACACACACACACACACACACACACATCAGTATTTTATTTTTACTTCCAAGTTCCATAAGGAAATGGAAGTATGGTGATGGCAAAAAAAATCGTGTTCGAGATTATTGCAGATTCTGATTGTACTACACTCAAAACATGAAAAAAAGTAATTTTTCGAAAAGTGTCTGTGTGTCTGTCTGTCTATAGATTTGTTTTCTATGGCAAATTATAACAGCCGCAAATTCAAACAGAATCAAATAATTTTTTGCATGCAGCCCTAATTTGTAGAGTACTCAAGACCTATTGTTTTGGTGAAGATCGGTTAAGGGAAAGGGGTAGTTTACCTGCAACGTTTTATGTTTTAAAAAGGGTATTTTCTATGGCAAACGATAACAGACGCAAATTCAAACAGAATAAAATAGGTTTCAGCATACGGCCCTGATTTCTTAAGTACTCAAGACCCATTGTTTTTGGTGAAGATCGGTTAAGGGAAAGGGGTAGTTTACCAGCCACGTTTTATGTTTTAAAAAGGGTATTTTATGTGGCAAAGGATAATAGCCGGAAATTCAAACAGAATCAAATAATGTTTTGCATACAGCCCTGAATTGTAGAGTTCTCAAGAGCTTTGGTTTTGGTGAAGATCGGTTAAGGGAATATAGGGTAGTTTACCTGCAACAATTTATGTTTCAGCAAGGGTAATTTTTTCTATGACGAACGGTAACTGCCGCATATTCAAACAGAATCAAATAATTTTTTGCATACGTCCCTGAATTGTAGAGAACTCAAGGCATTTTGATTTTGGTGAAGATCGGTTAAGGGGAAGGGGTAGTTTACCTGCAACCTTTTACGTTTTAACAACAGTAAAGTAATTGAAAATTCATTTAAACTTTTTCAAACAATGGTAATTGTTAAAAATAAAATAATTTTGTTGCCAGGCAATAAAATTATAATTTTTTCATTTTAATGTAAATCATGTATGAGAGAAAATATATCGTTCGTGGCAGGCAAGCATATCTCAATTATGTAGTGTTTACGTTTCCATTTTATTATTATGATTACTGCAATAAAAAGGCAGGGAACACACACACACACACACACACACACACACACACACAAAATTCGCGTTATTTCTGGCCTCACTCATGTTTATTTTCTTACATTTGCACGCTTTTTAAATGGAAAGTGCCGAAACCCAACATAACGCGTGCAAGCCGAAAAATTGTCCAGCGTGGATAGCGATTTGCTTCCTGTGGATCGCTGGGGCAGTGTAACTGTACGTGTTTACAGAGGAACGATTCATAGACAGACTTTTCGTCTTTAGGGAATGAACCCTCTGCAAGATGCTGAGGGTCCATGAGTGACTTCGGAGCGCTCGTTCTTTTCCGCGTGTTTGTTCTGTGAAACGTACACTGTAGATTCGCAGCTTTACTCTAACCAACGCTCAATAGGAAATGTTGAAAATTTTTGTCCACGGTGTACCCTCATACACACTAAACCTGCTCTGATGTTTTAATTACGGACATCATAATATTAAAACTTTGGAAACTTGAGTAATGGAGATCAAACAGTAACTTATACAAGCCATTAATTTTTTGCATATTTTGTATATATGTGTACAACGTTATCGGCAACAAAGAAGTAGTTTTTGTTAAAATTCCTTCCCGGGATGTTTGGCCGTAGTCCAATGTTTTCTAGAAAACCAGACGTTTCGGCAATGGCATCGACTTCCACCATCAGTGAAAATCGAGTGAGATAACGTGAGGTGGTATACGTTAGTGACCAGAGTACTGTGGTTAAGGCTGAAGCAGTAAGTAGAAAGAAGTAGTTTCTATGGTAATATTTCATTTCGAAAATGATTTTAAATATAAATCTTAGAATATGGAAGTCATGTATGGTTCTCCATACCGATATTTTACAATTCTATTGGAAACTTGTTGGCCAGTTTAGGTTATGTTCTCACTTGGATCTCCAACAATGGTTGAACCTTAGATTTAGTATTTTACTTATTGCATTGACTTTATCGCAGCTTTACTCTAAGCAACGCTCAATAGGAAATGATGAAAATTTTTGTCCACGGTATACCCTCATACACACTAAACCTGCTCTGATGTTTTATTTACGGACATCATAATATTAAAACTTTGGAAACTTGAGCACTACTTAATGGAGATCAAACATTAACTTATACAAGCCATTAGTTTTTTTATGCATATTTTTTATATATATGTGTACAACGTTATCGGCAACAAAGAAGTAGTTTTTGTTAAAATTCCTTCCCGGGATGTTTGCCCGTAGTCCAATGTTTTCTACAAAACCAGACGTTTCGGCAATGCCATCGACTTCTATCATCAGTGAAAATCGAGTGCGATAACGTGAGGTGGTATACGTTAGTGACCACAGTACTGTGGTTAAGGCTGAAGCTGTAAGTAGAAAGAAGTAGTTTCTATTGTAATATTTCATTTTGAAAATGATTTAAAATATAAATCTTTGAACATGGAAGTCATGTATGGTTCTTCATACCGATATTTTCTTTTTTGTAGTCACTATATTTGCAGCTGACGCAAATTTCACATATTTAATCTGTATCTAAGGAAAACATTGTTATACAATTTTTTTAGAAACCTCTGTAGATACAATTTATTATATAGTACTTGATAATTCAATAGAGAAGCTGCAAGAAATATTAAAAGGAAAGATATATACACATTATTATTCATTTATTTGATATTAGATAGATTGTTATTATTCATTTCATTTATTAAAACAATGATTTCGTCCATAGTAGCTGCCATTGAGACTTATTATTAAATCGCTACTTGGCTTCCAACTATATCGTTTAATTATGTTTATTTCCACTGTACATAGTTTATTAACTCAAACGTAGGTTTTATTTCACTGACAGTTTTGTTTAAATATTCATTAACTTTTCCAATCTAACAATCAATATAATTATTAAACTATAACAGCTATAAACTTAACGTAACCACAATGCAGCCATAAGCAACATAAATATTTAATACCTTAATTTAGTTTGCGAATCTGCGAGTTTCCCAAAATCTGAGAGGTTCTCACATAGTATTATTTTTATAATAAATATTATCTCACATAAATCATGCTTCATTTTATTTTAAGGGTTTTGTATAGTCGTCTGCTTAACGTATCAAAAGTTAACGTTTCAGGGAACATAATCATTGTTTTCCAAAATTATTTGTGTACGTAAATAACCTGCCGTTTTCTTTGTTTATAAAATAATACACAAACGTATTCCTGCGTAAGCGTATTTCTGCTTAAGCGCCGTTTTGTTAGCGGGCGTAAAAAAAATAATTTTTTTACTTGTAATGGCTACGTAACCCTTTCAAGCCATCTCTTTTTGAACTACTGGAGTCAGCTCTCACAGAATCACATGACGGATGTTTGAGACAAATCCTAGATACATGCACTGTGACTCATGTACAATGGCGGCCAAACGGGCCCTGTAGATTTATCGTAGAAATATCTGTTCCATGTACCGAATTTTATGATGTTTGTATCCCAAAAAATTAACTCAGATTTGACAAATATGTTAGTAAAAGTTTATCGTCCTTAACAAGTTTATTATTCAAAGCCACCTCACATCTACAAGCTATAAAATTTATTTAAAGACCACGTCGCTGTGAGACATATGTTAGGCTCTCAGTTTCATTTAGTACGGTAATTGATGGACATTTAATGCCTAGCATTAGCTATTCTCTAATCAATACAAAAATCGCAGTTGACTTTACAAGACACTGATAATATTACTAAAGTCTTTGAAATTTACAGGAAGCACGTTACGTTCATCTTTGATGTTGTAATCTCTTTTCAGAATATACCTATCAAGTTAACGACGGAGATAATTAACGACTAGAGATAAATAAATATATTATAATTGTATTATAAATAAATAAATAAATTATAAGTATGTAAATACATTCTCTGACAGAACCTATTATTTACGAGTTTGTTACTTTATGAATATTAGATATTATTTTTTTCGGCACAATAATTTTTTTGAGCAAAACGAGGAGCTACAAATTGGATTGTTTTTGTTATCCAATTTGTCCAATATATTTGTAAACATAAATAAAGAGAACGTATTATAAATTTGGGTTAAATATGTGGAAAACTATGGCAACACGGTAAAAAAGGTCATGACGCATTTTTATGAGTGTTTCATTCTCAAAGTGTTACATTATATTTTCATTTAACATTGGAAAGGGTAGGCCTATGTAATACGATTCCTAGATACATCGACTTTTAGAAATAAACACGCCGTTAGTACTTTTATATACCATAGCGTACACATCACTGATATTTCTGTATATTAGTATCTTTGGAATTTAATAAAAATATTTTACAGTATGTTTATGTTTATTAATTAAGAAATAAGCCTATCTTATTCTGAAGGTTACAATATATTTGGTTACACGTAAATAAGTAAATAAATATAATATATAAATATAATAAATATAAATAAATATTTCTAAATAATACGTATTTTTATAGAAATATTCTATTTTCTTTATGGAATATTTACATTAGGTGAGCCATGCTAAATATGAGAAATTTTGAAGTAATGAAAAAATATACCTTGGCGAGAAACACAGTTTTCTTTCCACTATTAGCTACCTGTTTACATACGACCAAGAAAATGTTGTGAATACACTTTATGCAAACTGAGATGTTCTTAGCTGTAGTCAGTAACAAGATCTATGTATTCTGTCAAGGTAGGCCTATGCGTGTTTTACATTACAGTATTCTAATACGGTACCGTATTATGTAACTTTGTTATAGACCATCTGTAGCGGTCTCATGTTACACATTTTATTACATCACTTTCTTTGTGCATCTCACAGTAAAAGCGTTCACTTTACCTGTCTGACAAAGTAAACTGTAATGACATTCAATGGTTGAGGATGTCATGTTTCGTATTGTAAAAGATCGGTATGCAGAACCATACATGACTTCCATGTACTAAGATTTATATTTAAAATAATTTACTTGAATTCGGTTTGATAATATCTAAAAAAATATCAAAAAATACCTTTTTGGTGTCGCTTGCACGCGTTGTGTCGGTGTGGGTTTCGGCACTTTCCATTTAAAAAGCGTGAAAACGTAAAGAAATAAAGATGAGTGAGGCCAGAAATAACGCAAATTGTGTGTATGTGTGTCCTGCCTGGTTTTTATTGCGGTAATCACAATAATAAAACTTTGGAAACGTAAACATTACATAATTGAGACATGCTTGCCTGCCAGGAACAATATATTTTCACTCATACATGATTTAAATTAAAATTAAAAAATCGGTATGGAAAACCGTACATGACTTCCATGTCCTAAAATTTATATTTAAAATCATTTAAATATTAATTAAATAAGTGGATGCTTGAGTTCTGAAGAAATTTCGTGTCAGCTAAAATGGTACCACCATGTCAGGTTGATTAAGACTATTCTCAGCCTTCGTGAGGTAGGACTGTACTTTTGGATAAAATGTCTGTAGGTCGAACGAAGAGCTAGCTAAAGGTAGCTGCGATCTGATTCCTGTAATGAAATTGGAGTCTCGCTGCGAGGGGCCGAGGGATGTCTATAGTGTTATCAAAGTCTTTCCTGTCAATAGTATCCTAGTCATTTTTCTTTTTTAAAATCGAGTCTTGATTTCTTTTTTCCATTTGTCTTCTGATTTCCTGAACGACTATTCTGTTCACCCGTATAATTATAAATTTCTAAGCAAAATGTTTCTTCCTTAATACGTTTGTGTCTCCTGTTTAACACCCACCATTCTGATCCTTGTTTTTTCAAGTACTTTACTCTTGTTAAAACGTATAACGTTGCAGGTAAACTACCCCTTCCCCTTAACCGATTTTCACCAAAATGAATAGGCCTTGAGTCCTCTACAAATCAGGCAGGTAAGCAAAACAGTATTTGATTCTGTTTGAATTTGCGGCAGTTATCGTTTGCCACAGAAAAAACTCTACACACAGGCACTTTTCGAAAAATGACTTTTCTTCATGTTTTGAGGGTAGCACAATCAGAATCAACCCTTATCCTTAGTGATTTTTTCGCTATCACTATACTTCCATTTCCTTATGGAACATAGTGAAATAATAGCATACGATCCCGTAAAATACAAAAATTTTAGTACCTTTAGATTATTTAAAACATAAAAAACAGACTACACACAAATACATATTTCTATTTTTTTCTGTGCCTTAGCTGTTAATAGTTTACTATAAACTGAATTCATTCAGCGTAATCTTTTACTATTACCTTTTTATTTCTGTATACTCTATAGTGATTCTTCATACCCTTCGTCTTTACATTAACGACTTTTTATGAATTATATTGGTTGCATATTTAGAGATAGTAACTGACTAATTAGTTGATTAATTATATAAATAATCTTACATTTAAACGTTTCTCCAAATAAATTTTCTATGAACTTATCTATTCTAGATACTTTTCTTTACTCACATCAGTGTTAAACGTAGTGTCACAACGGTCTCAAGGATCGTAGCGTTGTACAATGGAAACAGAATAACTGACACCAATGAAATCGCCAATTAAAAACTTTAATTAAACACAAACAACGCTTAGAAGGTAACAAGGCACTCTTGTTCAATAACTCGAGTTACATTGTTCAACAAACGTCACCTTATTACATTTTTATTACACTATGTAACACAAATCACTTACCGCTGGTTACAATAACAAACATTCCGAACCTGTAGCAACACTCAAATATCGCTAATATAAATATCGGCATGGAGAACCATAAATGACTTCCGTATTCTAAGATTTATATTTAAAATAATTTTCGAAATGCAATATTTCCATAGAAACTACTCCTTTCTTCAGCCTTAGTCACAGTACTGTGGTCACTAATGTATACCACCTCACGTTAGGGCACTCGATTTTCACTGATGATGGCAGTCCATGGCACTGCCGAAAAGTCTGGTTTTCTAGAAAACATTGGACCACGGCCAAACAGCCTGGGGAGGAATTATAACAACAAACTACTTCTATGTTGCCGATAACGTAGTACACATTTAAACTTGTTGCCTGGCAACAAAATTATTTTATTTTTAACAATTATTATTGTTTACAAAGTTTAAATGCATTTTAATTTAATTTCGTCAAACTTGTTAAACCAATACCATACGTGAATAAAATACCCCTCCCCCTTAACCGATCTTCACCAAAATCAAAAGACCTTGAGTCATCTACAACTCAGGCACATATGCAAAAAATTATTTTATTCTGTTTGGATTTGCGAGTTATTTTCCGCCATAGAAAACAAGACATGACAGGTCTAGAATTTTACGTTTGTGTTTATAACATATATTTGACAAGAAACAGAGCTATATATGATGACAAAACATCAAATAAGCGGATGCTTGAGTTCTGAAGAAATGGCGTATCAGCTAAAATGGTACCCGCATATCAGGTGGGAGAAGACTATCCTCAACCTTCGTAAAGAAGGGCTGTACTTTTGGATAACATTTTTGTAGGTTGAACGAAGTGCTGGCTAAAGGGAGATGTTATCTTATTCCTGTAATGAAATTGGACTCTAGCTGCGAGTTATCTGTCGAGTGTGAATGATATCTATAGTGTTATCAAAGTCTTTCCTGTCAATATTATACTAGTCATTTTCTTTTTTAAAATCGAGTCTTCTTTCTTTCCATTCGTCTTCTGATTTCCTGAACGAAGCTTCTGTTCACCCGTATAATTATAAATTTCTCAGCAAAACATTTCATCCCTAATACGTTTGTGTCTTCTGTTTAACACCCACCATTCTGATCCATGTAATAACGGTATATTCCACACAGGCTAGTAAATAACTAGCCATCAGGGAGGTAAAAATATTTTCCAGGAGGGGCATACAATTTTCCAGAGAAGAAAAATTTTATATATTTTTCATACATACACACATGTACATATTAATTTGTCATTCTTATAACATAAAAGAAATAAGTACACAGAATGTATTAATTTATTGAAACATTTACTGCTTCAAAATATGCATAAACCTAATGGCTTGTAAAAGTTAATGTTTGATCTCCATTAAGTAGTGCTAAAAATTTCCAAAATTTTAATATTAAGATGTCCGTAATCAAAACATCAGAGCAGGTTTTAGTGTGTATGAGGGTCCACAGTGGACAAAAATCTGCAACATTCCCTATGGAGCGTTGCTCAGAGTAAAGCTGTGAATCTACGTGTACGTTTCACCGAACAAACACGCGGAAAATAAGGAGGCTCCAAAGTCTCTCATGGACCCTGAGGATCTTGCAGAGCGTTCATTCCCTAAAGACGAAAAGTCTGTCTATGAGCCGTTCCTCTGTAAACACTGGCCAGCGATTCACAGGCAGCAAATCGCTATCCACGCTGGACACCTTTTCGGCTTGCACGCGTTGTGATGGTGTGGGTTTCGGCACTTTCCATTTAAAAACCGTGCAAACGTAAGAAAATAAACATGGGTGACGCCAGAAATAACGCGAATTGTGTGTGTGTGTGTGTGTGTGTGTGTATGTGTGTCTGTGTGTGCGCGCGCCCTGCCTGCCTTTTTATTGTGGTAATCACAATAATAAAACTTTATAAACGTAAACATTACATAATTGAGATATGCTTGCCTGCCAGGAACGATATATTATCACACATACATGATTTAAATTAAAATGAAAAATATTGTAATTTTATTGCCTGGCAACAAAATTATTTTATTTTTACTTCCAAGTTCCATAAGGAAATGGAAGTATGGTGATGGCAAAAAAAATCGTGTTCGAGATTATTGCAGATTCTGATTGTACTACACTCAAAACATGAAAAAAAGTAATTTTTCGAAAAGTGTCTGTGTGTCTGTCTGTCTATAGATTTGTTTTCTATGGCAAATTATAACAGCCGCAAATTCAAACAGAATCAAATAATTTTTTGCATGCAGCCCTAATTTGTAGAGTACTCAAGACCTATTGTTTTGGTGAAGATCGGTTAAGGGAAAGGGGTAGTTTACCTGCAACGTTTTATGTTTTAAAAAGGGTATTTTCTATGGCAAACGATAACAGACGCAAATTCAAACAGAATAAAATAGGTTTCAGCATACGGCCCTGATTTCTTAAGTACTCAAGACCCATTGTTTTTGGTGAAGATCGGTTAAGGGAAAGGGGTAGTTTACCAGCCACGTTTTATGTTTTAAAAAGGGTATTTTATGTGGCAAAGGATAATAGCCGGAAATTCAAACAGAATCAAATAATGTTTTGCATACAGCCCTGAATTGTAGAGTTCTCAAGAGCTTTGGTTTTGGTGAAGATCGGTTAAGGGAATATAGGGTAGTTTACCTGCAACAATTTATGTTTCAGCAAGGGTAATTTTTTCTATGACGAACGGTAACTGCCGCATATTCAAACAGAATCAAATAATTTTTTGCATACGTCCCTGAATTGTAGAGAACTCAAGGCATTTTGATTTTGGTGAAGATCGGTTAAGGGGAAGGGGTAGTTTACCTGCAACCTTTTACGTTTTAACAACAGTAAAGTAATTGAAAATTCATTTAAACTTTTTCAAACAATGGTAATTGTTAAAAATAAAATAATTTTGTTGCCAGGCAATAAAATTATAATTTTTTCATTTTAATGTAAATCATGTATGAGAGAAAATATATCGTTCGTGGCAGGCAAGCATATCTCAATTATGTAGTGTTTACGTTTCCATTTTATTATTATGATTACTGCAATAAAAAGGCAGGGAACACACACACACACACACACACACACACACACACACACACAAAATTCGCGTTATTTCTGGCCTCACTCATGTTTATTTTCTTACATTTGCACGCTTTTTAAATGGAAAGTGCCGAAACCCACACCAACATAACGCGTGCAAGCCGAAAAATTGTCCAGCGTGGATAGCGATTTGCTGCCTGTTGATCGCTGGTCAGTGTAACTGCACGTGTTTACAGAGGAACGATTCATAGACAGACTTTTCGTCTTTAGGGAATGAACCCTCTGCAAGGTGCTGAGGGTCCATGAGTGACTTCGGAGCGCTCGTTCTTTTCCGCGTGTTTGTTCTGTGAAACGTACACTGTAGATTCGCAGCTTTACTCTAAGCAGCGCTCAATAGGAAATGTTGAAAATTTTTGTCCACGGTGTACCCTCATACACACTAAACCTGCTCTGATGTTTTAATTACGGACATCATAATATTAAAGTTTGGAAACTTGAGCACTACTTAATTGAGATCAAACATTAACTTATACAACCCATTAGTTTTTTATGCATATTATATATATATATATATATATATATATGTGTGTGTGTGTACAACGTTATCGGCAACAAAGAAGTAGTTTTGTTAAAATTCCTTCCCGGGATGTTTGGCCGTAGTCCAATGTTTTCTACAAAACCAGACGTTTCGGCAATGCCATCGACTTCCATCATCAGTGAAAATCGAGTGCGATAACGTGAGGTGGTATCCGTTAGTGACCACAGTACTGTGGTTAAGGCTGAAGCAGTAAGTAGAAAGAAGTAGTTTCTATGGTAATATTTCAGTTCGGAAATGATTTTAAATATAAATCTTAGAACATGGAAGTTATGTATGGTTCTCCATACCGATTTTTTACAACTACAATTGTGTGAAAAAGTTTAAATGAATTTTCTAGTACTTTGCTCTTGTTAAAACGTAAAACATTGCTGGTAAACTACCCCTTCCCCTTAACCCATCTTTACCAAAATCAATAGGCTTTGAGTCCTCTAAAGTTCAAGCAGGTATGCAAAAAATTATTAGATTCTGTATGAATTTGCGGTGGTTATCGTTTGCCATAGAAAAAAGTTACAGGCATTGCACAAATGCAATGAACAGAGAAGGGCATTGAAAATGCTTCAATAAATCTAAAAAGTATATATATTTATGTTCATTCACTAATCAATGAATTCATTCTTCATTCACCAATCAATGAATTCATTCTTCATTTACCAATTTACAGATTATAAGTTAAATTTAGTCGCATTCATAAGCAAATTTTTATATGTGTACTACGTTATTGACAACAATGAAGTAGTTTCTATGGAAACTCACCCGTCCCCATTATCGATAACGCAACAGCGATCGGCCGCAAACGTGCGACACGACCTTATAAACGTTTTCAATGTTAAACTTCTACACACAGACACACACAGACACAGACACTATTCGAAAAATGACTTTTCTTCATGTTTTGAGCGTAGTACAATCAGAATCAGCCCTTATCTCGAACACGATTTTCTTCGGCATCACCATACTTCCATTTCCTTATGGAACATGGAAGTAAGAAAACAAGTGGACCACTTCGTAATACGACCCAATAGAGTAGTCAAATAGCGTCTGGAAATAGGGGATCTCGAACAATCCAATTCTACTCGCAAAATTACGTGCAAGGCGTCACTGCGTAACTTAGGCGGTACTATGTATTTCCTCAGCGTAGCTGTGCTGCCTCCTCAAACCTGTTTGTCCCGAACTGGCAAACCGCATCAGCAGTAATCTTTGGCAACGTACTCTAGGGTGGACGACCTTGAACAATATCACTGATTCCCCATTTCTCAGTTCAAGGGTCTTTCCCAGCCAGTTTAAAGTTTCAGGAGCGACCACGACGGTACTTTGAGCAAACATAGTCTCCTTATTGGAAACCCACATCATTTCTCTGAATGTCATACAGCGTTTTCATTTTGTCACTTCCTATCTGCAGCCATCCTCTTCTCAAAGGTTACATTTCTCGCAGTTGCTTCTCTAACCGCGGCGAATAATTCGACGGCTCTTAGAATTGAGTCTCAGATGATCCGATCATCAAGTTCTGAGGAAGACGACTTTTTCAGCAAAACAGTAATTTTGCTAGAGCCAAGCCGGTTGTGTTATGATCCGATGACTATACGCCATTTATAATATTGGTAACGCTGACCACGGTCTGGGTCACTGCAGAACCTACACGTTGATCAATGGTACTGCTAGAAGTATAGTAGGAAAATATAGTAAGTATCAAGATTCAGACTTTCCTAAAGTGGAATAAAAATTAATTTTCATTACACAAACTATGAAGACACAAGTTGTTATCCGTTGATTTCCTTTTATGACATTTGTAATATCTGCTTTAAAACGGTGTCATGGTGAGACATGTTCCTAAAATAACATGTTCTAAACAAATTGTAATATAATATTTTCTGGTTTTCTGGTAAGACTGTTGTCCTTACATTCTCTTTAACATTACTAATATTAACAATAATATTACTCATGTAAATTTACTAGAAAGCTGTTATTACTAAAAATACCGATATTACTAAAAGAGCTGTTACAACAACAACAACAACTACTACTACTACTACTACTACTGTGACGATTTCATTAAAAAAAAATATATGTTAATTATTTAAGTTGATAATGTATAGGCTGAGAAATTTTAAATTTTTAATAAAATCTCACATTTTAAACTAAATCTGATTGCTATCATTAAATAATAATAATATTTAATAAAAAGTCTAATAATAAATTAAAAGGAATACGATTGTACAGAAAGGGTAAAGCTTGTTAATTAATCCTGCATAAACAGGCGCTAACCAGAATCAACTTGTTTTCCGACCCCTTAACTAACTAAAAATAATTGTAAATTTGTTATTATTTAAATAATTAAACGAGACCCCTGTAATGTACTTTGATAGCGATTGTAACTAAGAATCTCCCTACTTAATTATTTAATCTAACTTTAGTCCTTTAAATAAAAAAGAAACGTGGAACTACTTTTATGTTGAATTGAACTGTCGCGAGATTACTACTCTCACCCCTAACTATTTTCGTCCACTTGCAATGGAGCGGTCAACCCGTAAGCTGCGTACTGCAGATATGTGCAACGTTAAAAATAGTTTGTTTCAAAATGTGATTAATCCGTCAGTTAAGACACAGAGGCATTCTTTATACTATTAAACAATGTGTTGCGTTAATATAGTTGAACCGCGATTCATATAAATATGTTGTAAACGAGTAAGAAAGAATAACGAAAATTTAGCGCCTATGACATCTCTACAAAAAATCTTAAAATATAAAACTTATGTAATTAAAACTGTGGTAATACCCTAAAGTGAAGTGCAACCATCAAACAATCATGTGAAGTGGATACAGGTGAATGAAACTTTTGTGTTAATCATTCAAATCAACGAGCTATTACTATCCGTTAGCCAAGAGCAGAGAACCAGGACCCACTATGATCTAAAAGACTTCAGGACTACACCATTCCCGGATACGAAGATAATGAGAGATACCTGACCTACATCGAACATGCTGCAACCGAGGACCTAGGACTGGATTAACGCGGAGCTGGAGGACATCCAAAAAGGTGACACGGAGGCAAGCCTTCCGTGGTTATGAAATACTAAATATTATCTCCAACAAAAGACAATTAAATTAACAACATTAAGACATTTTACGTACTGACAGTAATTGTACATTTATTCTTAGTAAAAGAGTTATAGCTCTAAACTGTAAAGCCTTATTGTTTAAAAAGATTAATAAAAACCACTCTTCAAATGGCAAAATTTTAAAGATTTTATATGGCGAGGTAACCATTATTAACGTATTAGACTAAATCCCGGATCCGGGGAATTCATTAAATTTGATGTACATCTTATTTTGAGGGCCCTTGTAAAAGAATAAAATATAATCATCATGTAAACTGTAAGCTGTTGAAGCATATATGTCGAGAATTTTAAGTAGAGAAATTAATACCATATGTAATAAAGAGATGTCATCAGGAGTACTGACTAAACTGAGTGCATAAATCAACAGTCTCCCCTTCCCTGAATCCTTTTATATTTATTGTTTGTTGTTCTGATTAATTTTCAGCACTTCACAACTAAGGCAGCCTGTATAATTGGCAGAACCAATTATTGCGGGTTCCCTAAGTTATAACACAAGAGAAGATGTTATACTACTAATACAACAACAACAACAAAAACAACTACCACTACTACTACTACTACTACTACTACTACTACTACTACTACTACTACTACTACTACTACTACTACTACTACTACTACTACTACTACTACTACTACTACTACTAGTAAATAGTAATTTTTGTTTTTTGAAATATGTACAATACTAGAATAAGGTAAATCTAACAGGAAGCCTTTATTGTGATCAAATATTAAATTCACAATGATTATTGTCAGCGGTTGACACGTTTTTTAAATATGTGCAAAATTAGTATTTTTTTCTTTTATTTTTTATAGTCGGAAGATGTCTGTAAACTAAAATGTCTCATATTTCACGCCTAATTATCTCGATTTAACATATAACATTAAGGAAGCTTAGAAACTTAGCTGAGGAGAGACAAATTAAGATTATAGGCAAACATAAATATTTTATTAATCTAAAACTGCATTAGAAACGTACGGCTTGGGATGTTTTTTGCATGGCAGCAGGGTAGCTTACATGGCACTAAGTATTCAGCGGAATACGTAATCGTAGTTGAACTTTATACCATTAAAACGTTGTTAGTATATAATATACATAGAGTTCAGTTTTTACAGGTTAAGGGGTTAGTTTATGACCATCGTGTTTATACTGTAAGAATGCTGTTGGTTTTTGAAACGCGCTCTTCACAAGTTACGTGTTCTAGTGAATATTACCTTAGTAAGTTATGTGTCATTTTTTACAGCAAAAAACTGTACTGGTAGATTGACACACAACTAACGTAAAATATGGTTGATGATTGTCTATTTTATTCCTTATATACAGATATACACACTAGTATATATAGGCTCTAGTACTTACGTGGAGAAAGTCGTTTAACTGATGTTTTTCCCTTTATATTTTCCTTCTCTAGGTGGAATTTAAAATTTTTGTTTACCATCCTTAATTTGAATTCTGAATATGTCTTTTGTTACTTTTGTGCTTTGTCTAATCAAAAAATGAATTTTTATTCAAATTTGGTTGTTGTTATGCGTAATTTAATTTTATATGCTTTTAACCCTATATACCTTGAAACATGCACCCTAATTCCAGTACAAATATTTTATATTTTAATATGAATGGGCCTTTATTCTGAGCCACATTTAAATAATGACGATATTATCTATGTTTTGTGAATGCGTGGATACGCACTACTATGTAATATAAACATACATTTGGTCAGATAATTGTAAATGCATCCTAATATGTATATTTAAAAAAAAAATAAAACAATGTTTCTAATTTGCTAATTTTGGAAACTATGGAATGCCGGAAGCGTGAAGAAGATACTGTCTGACTACCATTCAAGCGCGCCAGTAAATTCCCGCCAGTTCAATTAATGCTGATTTACAGGAAGTGTATTAGATTCGCACACGCATCTTAAGCACTAGCCTACTACTTCGTTTGATTTAATGATTTCAAAATTTCTGTTCCTATTTACTGTATATTCAGTAACATATTATAGTATACAAAATCCATAGCAAAAAGTAAATTATTCATCATTTTAAAAAAAAGAGATAATCGATCTTTTTAAAATGAAATCTTTTATTTAAAATCCTGCAAAGCTCTGTAAATTTAATTATAAAATAATTCTCATTTTTGCGATACTACTAAGCCTAATTTATGTCAATTTTAAGAATTAACATTTCAGTAAAACCGAAATGCACTTGATAGCTGTAGTTGAATACTCGACTATGCTTTAATTCTTTAATACTTAAAAATACTTTCTTTGCTTTTCAGTTTGCTAAAGACTTACTGTAAAGATTTTTTTACATAAAGGTTAAGACATTTTCTATTTAAGCTTATACAGAAGTAAAAAAACGTTTTATCCTGCAAGCAAGTGATTATTTAAAAGAAAAAGTTATTTTATTAAAATATTCAGTTTTAATTAACATTGGTTAAAGAAAGAAGGAAAACATTCAGTGCCAAAGGTAAAATTTATATAGCTTTTTTAATTCAGAAGGTACCTGTGTTTCTTTTTACAAAATACATATAATTAACGTCATTATAAGTGAATTCTGAACATGTATTTTGTTGCACTAAGTTTTATCTAACACAGTCGAAATAATTCACCAATAAAGATGTTTAAAATTTAATAAAATGTTTAAGACACCATTAGTAATTTTACAAACAGAATTATCACTGTTGCACACCACTATAGAAAAATTATTCCGATTAGCGCTTTCAAGCTTCGCAGCTCATCATCAGATCGAAAATCCTTAGTATTTTCCTAAGTTACTTTAGATTTATTTATTGTTTTATACATTTTCTTGAATAATTTTGTCCGTTTTTGAAATTAAATTATATCTTCTTTACAGGCTTTTCTTATTTATGTTTTAGGTCTTTTGTGATGAGTAACATTCGCAGTAACGACTATCATGTGTTAATAATAATTAAACCCAGATAAATAATTTGTAGTTTTATAATTATTTACAAGGCAATACGTATCACAGAGCATTATTTCTCTTTGTGGTGTGACCCTAAATAATTAATAACAGTAGAAAAATCTGACTAACACATGCAGTTAATGAAATAGTTTAATATTCAACCACAAGTGTAATTCACGTCATAAACTGTAGTACCAAATTTTTGAGTCATTTTTACTTCTAATTGGTTAATTTTACATAAATCTAAATACTTTCAAACAAAACTTTCATTACTTTCAAACAGCATTCATAGATGTGTCGAAAGCTTTTGATAATGTGAAACGTTCGCTACTCTGGAGTATAATGGGAACGAAGAGGTTTCCCTTCGCAATTAATTAAAATTCTTAAGAGCTTATATTAAAAAGCAGCGGTTATCGTAGTTTTGAGTGGTAAATTGTCAGAAGATATTCCTACAAATAAAGTTGTGAGACAAGGGTGCCCTATTTCATTGACATTTTAGTATCTACATGGACGACATATTTCGGCGATGGACAGCTAAAGTTGACTCGGGAATACCACTTCAGCGTATTATTCATGTGAATGCACTGCTTTATGCATATGACAATGTAATGATACAGAAAACAGAAGAACAGTTACAGCGGGCGATATTTACGTTCAGTAGCATTATACAAGACTACAGATCTCTGCTACAAATTCTAAAACGATGATATTTCAGGGCAGGTATCCTATAAAAACTAGGATAGTCGTGAATAATCAGATTTTGGATCAGGTTAGTCATTTTAATTAAATGGGTTGTAACATCGCATATGGAACTGATACTGATTGGGATAGTAAGCTAAGAAAATTTAGACGCATTTGTGGAACGATTCATGGATACCTGAAAAATAAAACACGAAAGGATACCCACATTCCTGTATGCTAGTGAGACATAGACTCTTAGTAAAAGGGAGGTGCAAAGGATTCAGGCAGTCGAAATGATATTTCTAAGAGGGACGCAAGGTTGTTCTCTCTTGGATCGGAGTAGGAACGAGGATATTAGACGCGATTTAAATATTGTATCATTGCACCAGCAGATTGAAGACCACAGAAGAAGATGGTGTAAACACTTGAATCGCATGCCTGATATCCGTCCACCTGTGGCTGCCTTCGGTTATCACCATATTAGAAGAGAGATTTCGATAGACCGAGGAGGAGATGTGTTCCGTAACAGGTCTAAGGCCTAATCCTTGGAGTGGTGATGATGAGGATGATGATGAAGAGCATAGGGGAAAAATGTGTAAGTCTATGTTTTGTCCAATTCTTGTTAGGGACATCGTGCCGTTAACACGCGATAGGTGTTAATCTGTAAAGTTTTTGAAAAGAATGAGCCAAGATGTTTTTATATAAAATACGTAAGTAATATAATATAATTTATTACTATAAGTAATATGATATAAGTAAATAAGCAAAAGCTATTTAGCGGCCTCGGAACTGTACATTTATCCATTCCTACAGTACATTTTCGATGTTTTATATAATATGCGATTGTATCGATATATTACGATGTGGAAAAGAAGAAGTGTACTAATTGTAAATTGTCCTATTACTTATTGCAAAGCGAAAATACGTGTTGTTTTCATTTGTGAGGTTAGGTGACAACGGTTTTTGGTTTTTACTTTACTGCTGAAATAAATAAAAGCCATGGTTGAGGAAAACATAACGTTTTATGTGTTATACAATGCTTCTAACATAGTAACACTTAAAGTAAAGAATTTAGCGTTTTTGATTTAATAGGTACTTTATAAATATATCCAAAGGCTTTATAAATGGGTACTTTTAAATCTCCAATGGCTGTTGCACCAAAATAATAATTTAGTATAGCCTAAGTTAAAATAGTACAAGTGTTGAAAACAGCTTTGGAGAAAATTAAACTAATGAGTACAAAATAGTTATACAAGGTGACAGAACGCCATATAGTTATAGACAATAAAAATTATATTAAAATACTTATCAAAAGTCAAATATTTGCGTGCAAAGCCCGGGTAACAGCTAGTATTATAATAAAATAAAACAAAATATGAAGACCTTTCGTATTTTTTAAACTTTTAGTGGGTGTGGCTAAATAAAAATTAGCCACATAATTAAGTTAGAGTATTACATTTAATGACAAACTAAGCATTTATTAGTTACAACAATGACAACTTTTGTAGCAGGGAGAATTTTTTATTTTCAACCTGCACATAAAAATAGATCGTAGGCCTATTTGTGATAAAAGTTCTAATTATAATTTACGGTTAACCTTTAATTTAAACATTTCTCAGTTTTCACTTTAAAATATAATGTTATCAATTTGTGTGTGTGTTTTGTTGTAACTAATGGACCAAAATTAAATCTTGTTTTTAGTAGTTGTTAATATTTTGTACGTAATATGCAAAAACAAAAAGGTTGCTGGAATAAAATCTGATTTAAAGAATTATAATATCTGATTTTTAAATTTCTTGTCCTATATTTAACAAATAGGCTTACCCCGCTTTCCCTGAGATTATTAATAATATTAATAACAATTATAATACACTCTCCTCCTATGGCGCTACAGCTCAAGTCGGGCCCTGGCCTCCACCAATCACCGCCTCCAATCCACTCGATCCACTGCAACCCTCCTCCAGTTTCTTATCCCCATGTCTCTCGCGTCCTCTGCAACGCCATCTTCCCACCTCTTCCTCGGTCTGCCTCTAAGTCTGGTTCCCTCCCATGTACCCAGCAAAGCCTTCTTTTGGGTTCCTGCCATCCTCCATTCTCATAACATGTCCGGCCCAACGCAATTTTTGTATTCTTATAAATTTTGAGACTGGTATCTCTTTATATATTTGATACAGTTCGTTGTTGTATCTCAGTCTCCATGAGCCATTTTCTTGTATTTGCGTCTGAGGATTTTCCTTTCAAAGGTGCCTACTATGTCGACTGTTTCCTGTGTGATTGTCCATGCCCAATTATAATACAGTAATGCTAAATTAACAAATCAAAATGTATTAACTAATCAACAACATATACAATTCTCGGCCAGAAACGTAGATCTTATCCTTTTGGAGTGCGTGTAACTGTTGTCACCCTTTAGCTAGCTGTCAGAGCAGCAGTAATCGGGTTTTAACAAAAACGTGCAGGCCGATGGAAAACACACCGTAATCCAGGTTGGGACGGATCGTGTCAATAGGTGGGTGGCTTTAATATATATCGCGAAGGTCGAACCGTATTCTGTTTAGTTTAGTCGTAGCTGCGGTACACGAGGACTCTGCCACCGTAGTCTGTTTAGTCGTAGCTGCGGTACACGAGGGCTCTGCCACCGTAGTCTGTTTATTTCCCCGGTATTTACAGGAACTATATAACAATTTTACAAATGACTTCGTAGATTGAGGGATTGCTTAAAAACTCTTGTCCAGAAAAAAGTGCTCTTCAGAGGGTGAGCAGAAGCAGACTTTGCTCCTTAGTCGACATTGAAAGATTTCTGACATCCTGTACCAGTCTGACAGCGGTGCGAAAATATTAATTGTTAAACGAAGAAAGGTTATTTCACAAGAGTGGCCGCTTTCTTAGTAGAAAAAGCAGTACCGGTTGCGCTAGATCAGCTGTAAGGGACATCAGTAAGGCTGCAACTGGTTTACTGGTAGAGACCCACAACAATCAACACGGTTCAAAGTTGGTGAAGCTTTAGTAGGTGGAGAGGAGATTATTGTAGAAGTTGTACCCCATACGGCACTGAACCACAAATGGGGTGTAGGGTGCAAGGACTTCCTTAACTGCACAGCGGACGAAATTGCAAGAGAGCTTTGCGGGAACAATTCGGAGGATAACGGTCCAAAGGGATAGTGAGAGGCTCCCATCTGCGTCTTTCTAACCTTCAACAGAACGACTGCCGGAGGAAATCAGAGCAGGTATTCACAGGGTGAGTGTGAGACTTTTATTTCTCAGCCAATGCAGTTTTTCCTGTCCTTGCCTGTATGTCACAGTGAACTAAGATGTTACCATGTATATACACTGCTTCTACAGGAAGTCGGTTCATGTTGATGACCTCCATGCTAAACCTATGAAATTCGTGAATTCGAAATAGATGAATCCGTCAGCATTCATCTAGACGACGCAACTGTCCCATTCACGAAAAAGAAAGAGAAGAAATAGGTATTAAGGAAATACGAACGTACCGTAAGGAAATTTAGCTACTTGAAAGAATCTTGTGTGCCCAGTCAAACAGTGCAAAAAAGCTATACATAAGCTGTTAACTCTGCCTATATCATCAGCCCCTATAGTAAAAGATATCCTGCCTAGCTAGACACGGCAGCTGTAGCACTACAGATATAGTGAAAATATAGAAGCTGATGTGTTATCACTTCAGCAGCTACGGAGCATATCCCACGGATCGGTGGTCGTTCATCCAGAACACCAGCACAGTAGTGGAACAATATTATGGAAGACAATCGCATCACTTTTAAGCGACTTCAAGCCGCCCGCTCACAGAACAATTTTCACTGCTGAAAGAGTAAACTGGAAAGACATCGTCTCGACAAGAACAAGGTCGACCTCAGTAACAGAAGTATGGAAGAGAATCAGAGCAATCGCTAGTACATGAATGCTCAAGCCAATCATATGTGCAGAACGCGACTGATATACAACCAATATAAAACTGATGGAACCTTTGCTGCGCGATATGCCTAGTTAGCAGTTCTGAAAGTAATTCTCACTATTTTCACGAATAAGATGTTGCTGAGGTATATGGTAAAGCTCTAGTTCTACCGAGCTACATAAAAAACGTGTTACTATAATGAACAACAGATTTCCTAGAATATACGAACGCCTTTCTACGTAAATCCGACCAGCCTGCATCGTGCACTGGAAATACCTCGGCGAGACAAAACCCAGTCGCCGATGGTTCAAGGGTACGTGTTGTATGAAATTATAAAGTCTCAGTTAAACCAACTAGGATAACCCGTATTAATACTGCAAACCTGAAACTGAATTTACCCGATTGGTGGTACATTAGATTTATATCCAGCCAACGTTTGAGAAGAATTTCCGGCTGACGCGTCGAGCCCATTTACGTAGTTAGAGAATGTTGGAACAGCTATGTATATGCCCGACCTTTACGCATCCATCAGACCGAGTACCGGCACGTCATGCAGGATGCAGTCTCATGGGCTCAAGTGTAACATTCTAGGAAAGATAAATTACTCCGGATTTATACATTCATGGTGCAATCCGGTTAATACAGCATACATTTTCAAGTCTTTAGTACCTTATTCTTAAAATGCAATATTAAAAGGCATATTTTAAAATAAATAAATATGCTGTACATGAAAGTATTAGAATTAGCATGCACGTTACTTTATACAAAAAGAAAAATTATTGTTTCTCGTAACTGTTTAAAATCGAAAAAGTACTTTACTTATTTTACTTGCTTTTACTTATTTAAAAAATCTCTAAAGTTTGTAAAATATTTCGAAGTGTATTCATTGAATTTAAAATTGCTAGAGAATAAACACTTTAAGTTATCTCATTATTGGAGAAATGGACCTTGTAGATTTAGAAATCCAATTACCTTTACGATATCAACAATTGTTCCTTCTGCTCCAGTGAATCGGTAGTAATCCAGTGCACAAGGTTTCAGTGCACTCAGCCACTTACAGTTTGAGTAACTACGTAGAATATGTCAAACTGGTTTCTCTCTCAATATTCGTTTCATTGAACAAGGTGTATAAAAACATTACACTGATTAATAACCGTTAAGTGTTTAGAAATAAAACATTATTCTGCACTGTTGCACTGTTGTAGTATTTGGACATATTTATTTTTAAAGTTCAAGATATTATTAATGCATTCCAATGAGTTATGCTCTAATAATTTCTGGTTTCATAGCATAAAACAGTTCAGAATCTTTCAGAATTAATTTTAATAGTAAGGACAACAAACATTTTTAAAATTCAAATTAATTAAGAACATACATTTTAAGAAACAAAATATAGTCCAATACTGAAACGAACAATAATTGTTTGAATGCCCAAAGGTTACTGAAGTTTTATTTAGGAATCAATTTCGAAAATTTTTTGTTCCTTGCATGCACACATTTTTTGTACTGCTATAGCCTTAAACGACATTTCTACTATCCATTGATGTTATAGCTATTTTTGTATATCATGTTTATTTGACAAAAACTTTAAGTCGAAGGTGTCATAAACTTTAGTAATGATAAAAGAATAGTATGGTGTGTTTTCTTTTATAACAATTTGAGAGACAGCTCTAATAAAACCCGTAACTTATAAATGTGTTATAGTAAAGGATGTGACCGATGTGACTCAATGCGGTCGATCTACAACAGGACTGAATATTAGATCATATATAAATCAAATCTTATGTATACAGTAATATAATAAATTGTTATATAACAATGGTGTGATAACTTTAATTTAATTTTGAAATACTGACTTAAGACGGCAATCATTTAGTATTTCTAAACATAAAATAACAGAGTTATTAAAATAATCAGCGATGGCTTGCATGTGTACATTAGATTTAATCACATGACTGTTATAGTTGATACAGTGCAGATAGTATACAAAATTTTATACGTGAATATTTGACTGTTCGTTGCCTATTAAAGTCACAAACAATAAAGACACTTAGATGGAATTATATTAAATTATTCTTCATCTTATGAGTAGAATTATTGTGTTTTTCAAAATTTTTTAATTTCCTGTGGGTACAACATTAAAAATTCTTATTTCATTTTATTTCTATTAGAAGTAAGGTAATTCAACGCAACGGTAGCAAATTTGAATTTAGAAGAAATCTTTTAAATTTTTAAATAAAAGCCTTCCCAGTAATTTTAAATTTATCATGTTTATATAAAAAGAAAGCTCACTTGTTTTGAAATTGTTTAGGGATATATCATAACAAATCTTCAATCAACATTTGTGGGTTTGTGTCCAGAAATCATCAGTCGTAATTATGAAAATTTTTAAAACGTTTTCGTTTTCCGGTTTAATTAGTAACTTGCGGTTGTGAACGCAATGTTCATAACGTTACACAGCTGCGTTTATTGTTACATTATTTGAGAGAAACTGCCTAATAGCCCTTACTTGTATGTATAGTTGTCGAATATTATTGTACGTACATACAGCGTTGGTGATTGCATGTATAGTGTATTCTTCGTGTGGAAAATTTTTTAAAACTAATTCTGTGATTTATATGCAACCTGTATTTAGGCAACAACTGGGATGTAGAGGATTAGCTCCATCGAGGCACACAGTTCTTAAGTGGGTAAGAAAATTGCATGATACAGGTTCTCTTAAGGACGAATGAAATGAAGTGTGAAATAATATTAATTACTCCAGAAATATTATTGAACGTGAGGGAGTTTTATTGCCCATCATAAATACTAAACAAGTACCTTACGTGGATGATATGGTTTTCAAAACAAAATAGTGACACTGAATTATTTACGAATATGTATGACTTACTTATAAAAGAAGTCAATTTTAAGTCGTATTTATTCTTTCTTATAAAATATTTAATGTTCAACCCAGGTTCAACCATGTGCATTAATTACAATTACTCTCTCTCTCGCGCGTGTGTGTGTTTGTGTGTGCGCGCGCCTTAAGACGTAATGAAATAACACTCATCAAGGAAATGAAGCATTGTTGTAATATAGCCAGTTTATTGGGAAACCAGAAAATTTGATAGAAGCAACACACCTTCCTTAATTTGTAGGTCAAGCAAGGTTAAACAAAATGAATAGGATAAGATAAATTGATTCACCTTTTTTCAAGTTTAAGGAGTTGCTGGAGAGCTGTCATAGGAAGTGTGAGGTAAAAGAAAAAGAACAGTAACTTATGGTGAAGGTATTACGAGATGTGTACATGCTTAACTGAAGGCAAGACTACAGCGTTCCCCGTCTCCAGCGTTTCGAATCAATTTGATTAAGTTAGACCTGTTACTCTAAAGTGCCGGTATATTTTTCAATACGATTTTCTTATCAGTATACTTATAGATGTTGTTACAGATAATGAGATATTCAATAAATGAGGTTCTAAGGTCCGACTGGATTTACGCTTTGAGTTTAACTAACAAATACTTGTTGCAAATATTATCTGCGAAGTGATAATTGACACGAACATTATGAATACCTACAGATTTATAATGGATTTTGATTACAATATCGTGTGTTGGCCAAAGGATACGATAAATGACACGGGCGAAATAGGAGAGGTAAACAGGCATTTGATTAAGCACGTGAATATGTCCGCAGGAGGATTCGGTAAGTGACCATATACTTCATAACAGATATGGTAACAGGAAAGGAACAGATCGACGAAATACCCCAGCTTGTGTGGTGTGAAAAGGTGTGATTGAAAAGTCATTATATTTTGTCGAAAGGAAGCCCACGCTCATTCCTCAGTTGGAGGAAGCGTCCTTGGATGAAAATTCCGACGCGAGTAAAAAATGGCTCGCGAAACGCAATTTAAGAGCAGAAAGAGTGTAAAAGGTATTTAATACTCGGTGTGTTATTGTAGGCCTAGTTGTCCCTATTTCAATATTTTAATATACCCTGCACGTTTGGCACTTTAATTTGCTCAATATTTATAGCCCGTTAAACTTACAAAGAATCACAGCTAATAAAACCCATGTGAGTCAGTAATAAATCTGTCGAATGTAATGTATTGGTATTCTTTCTTTTGAAGTTATGCAAAGTGTAGCAGTAATTCATGGGCAATTATGTCACACCATGTCACATGTTCTTAGATACACATTACAAGCGAAGACGGTCTAATCTCGTTATTTATGTGCTCCATTAAATTCTGTTCTGCTATACGTTTAACTGTTTCCTTCCTGCTGCTACTATAGATTTATGTCCATAAATCTCTAACATTCTCTAACGCCTTTTTTCATTTTGTACCTCCCTTAATGTATGGTTCAGTTTATTTTTGGATTATTATTTATTTGGCTAGTTCACATCAAAATATATTTAGTGTTGACAACAAAATTATTGACAGTCAACAAACTTGTTATATTAATTATTTCTGAGTTATTGAACCTACAAATACATGTATAACCAAGTCGGGAAAACCAAATAAGTGATTATATTTGATATTTTAATGTAAAGAAGCAACTTAAATTTACTTAATTATAAAATTACTAAGGATAAACTACATTGTGATTTTATGCAGTGTAAGAAGTTGTAGATATATTTGTTTTGACGTGATAACGTCTTATAATAAGGTCAAGGTATGGAGGTGCATGTAGCGCGATGCGGTGCGACACAAAATTGTGAGGTTTCAAATAATATAACGTATTTATGTTTCACCAAATATTCTTTTTAATTTGCAGAAATCGAGCATAAGTGGAGACTAGATGCAACTGAAATTTGAAAAAAACGATCATATGTGGACAGCGAGGTCTCCGATAAACAAAGATCACCACCGAGAGTTCAAACAACTCGGGGAAGCGACAATGGGGTTCACAAAATTCAGTCGGAAAGCGGCGGTGGCGCGGTAACTCGCATTACAGGATCGTCTGAAGCTCACAAGCGCCGTTATAAGAATAAAATTTAACATAGAAAGCATGCAGCAGTTTTCAAGTAACCCAAAAAGTTACCACTGGCTAGTACAGAACGATGCAGGCTTTATAGACAGCGAAAGAAATTAGAGCGTGCGCGCTACTGGAACGGACGAGGCGCCTGACACTTTTGTTGAGGCAAATGTATCTCATATGGCTCATATGGACATCGGCGACTACATTGATGCTGAACCGAGTACTTCATGTGCTGTTAAACCAATGAATACGTGTGAAGAGGAAATCATCATCCATGCAACAAGTGAAACCATGCATGCAGAGCATCGAACAACTCTGCCGCCGAGTGTAACTATCCCTTGGATTGTGAAATGGAGTGATTCAAATGCGTATTTTAAGCGAGCATTCACTGATAATGAATACGGTTTGGAATGTAGTGTGTGCGATCGTTTATAGTTTGCGTCCCAACTGAGCAAGCTCACACACTAGCAAGTGAATGTGCTCGTGAAGGCTCGTATCGTGGTTATGGATTTTAAACCACTGCTTCATTTGACGTTATCACGCCTGAAACCTACGGCCGTGTCCATCGACACAGCCTACCCGATTCCTTATGTACAATTAATCTTTCCTGTACATCAAAATTTTATCTTAAAATTGGTATCAACGTGGACTACACCGATCACTACATGTGCACTAATAACTGTATACAGAAGATGATGATATCCCTTTTTTACGTACCCCACAAGCTATGTGCAATTATAACGCAAAGTAACTTAATATTTGCTTGTTGAAAGCCACAGAAAAGGTAATCAATGTGTGCTAGTAAAAACAGTATTTACTGATATAGTATATCATTCTCATTAATTAGAAAACCAAGAAATCCACTTAACATTCTTTAAAAATACATAGCCCAAATAAAGAGTAACAATTTTTAACAATTTTTAATATTTCCAAAAATATAAAGAAAAAGGCCCAAAGTTAATTTCTTAGAAAGCACTATGAAGATAAAAGGTTAAGAATAGGCATAGGGAGCTGTTATTTACGTAGCTGATTTCATTTGAACCAAGAATAATTACTGAGATAAGTCAAAGAATATCGCAAGTGTAGAAAAAGTAGTGATGATGTAGCTAAATATGTAGGAATAGACGTGGATATTTGGCATTACAGGTAAAGAAAGATATTTTTGCTTACGAATCCTTTTGCCGCTCACAGGTAATATGGAGTTCAGACATTGTGTTCAAAAAACAGTGGTGCGTCTTAGACGCTCTCGAAGTAATCTTGAGTTGGTCTTATAACGCTAGGTGATGAGTTAGCGGGTAAGAAATGAAATAACGAAGTGGACTGTATATGTTCTTTGAGTTAATTGTTTATTGAAAATTGTTAGAAAATAATTGCATGGCGCGTGCAATGTAGCGCGGCATAAATGCCTGAGAACTAAGGTAGAATTAAATATTGAAATCCATAATCGTGAATAGAGGCCGAGAACGCCTAAGTATTAGCGCATTATGATCATGCTAAAATTTTGAAATATTGAAAATAATTATGTAGCCGCGGCTGGCGAACTGAAGGCAAGTTGCCCGTCCGGAGTCTTGCAATTAACTAACTATTTGACTGTTGCGAGCCTGCGATACAAGCCGGGAGCAGTTTAGCGGGGGAGAAAAATGACGTCACCGCACGCACCGCAATGCAGATATTCTAAGTACAAAGTTTAAACAAGTACAAAGTTTAACCATACTGCCCGCACAAAATCGGGCGATTTTGCAGTTTCAATCATTGTATGAATAGTGCATAACAATTCAATAATACATAACAAATGACAATATAATAATAAAAGGCATAACAGTTTACATGCATATCAATAGAACAATGACACCAAAAATTCAAAGTACATAACAATAGGTTTGACGTACACAATTGATGTAAGGATACATAATACATAATGATTGATATTACATAGTAATAGAATAATGATAATAAAATTCCATAACACATAATAACATGATAATGATACATAATAATACAATAATCCGACAGACATAATAGTTGACAGTACATAATAATCCCAAAAAATTCAACAATATATAGCAGGTAATAATACAATGATAAAAGACATAATAATTTACATGCATAATATTAGAATAATAATCCCCAAAATTCAAAAAGATATACCAGATGATAATACAATAATAAATGACATAATACTTTACATGAGTGGTATTAGAATAATGCTACACAAAAATTCAACAATATATAACAGTAAAATAATACAATAATAAAAGACATAATAATTTACATGCATAATATTAGAATAAAGAATCCTAAAAATTCAATAACACCTGACAATATGATAGTGATACATAATAATATAATAGACATGATAATAATATAATAAGAATAACAATGTAAAGCATGTGATCGCCCGGGGGATGTCCCGGGCATGAAGCACGATAATGCGATAAAGTTCAAATCAGTGCTACGTGTCACACGAACGCTCATGCGATTAGTCTGAGGCCACTGGAAGTGGACATAATTTGTGAATGGGCCGACGCAGGGTACCGTTTGCGGTGCGAACATCCGCGACGCGCACTATTGAATCCTGACCCAAGTAGACCTGAGTGACTACCCCGCGTTTCCACTGCAGTGGGGGGGGGAATTGTCTTCCAAAATAAGTACGAGTTGTCCGGGAGCCAAATTTTTTGACGGGATGCGCCATCTGTTGCGTTGTTGCAACTGGTGCAAATAATCCTTCGACCACCTTTTCCATATAGAATTGGTGAATCTTTGGAGCAGCTGCCATCTACCCAGACGACCAATTTTGACTTTGGAATAGTCAGGTTCCGGGAGTGCAGTGAGTGAAGAACCAACCAGGAAGTGCGCTGGAGTTAAAGGTTCGGGATCCCTAGAGTCATTTGAAATGGCGAACAAGGGGCGTGAGTTAAGGCAGGACTCTATTTGAGTTAGAATAGTGTAATACTCTTCAAATGTAAGAATGGTTCCACCGACAACGCGCCGCAAATGAAACTTGACGCTCTTGACTCCACTCTCCCACAGTCCACCGAAATGAGGTGCTGACGGGGGAATAAAGGACCATTTGATTCCTTGGGCACTGGTAAAATCCTGGGTAGTCTGTTCAAATCCGTTAGATTGAAGAAGTTTGAATAAGCCGTGAAGTGTACTACTAGCACGACGAATTTTTGTACCATTGTCGGAGAATATCTGTGCAGGGATACCTCTACGAGCTATAAACCGTTTTAAGGCTGCTATTAAAGCATCTGAGGTAAGATCTGAGACTAATTCAAGGTGAATGGCCTTAGTGGCCATGCATATAAATAGAGCAATATAAGCCTTTGACGTCGATTTGGAACGCTGCCCGCCATGACGTATAAATACCGGACCGGCATAGTCAACTGCAGATTGAGAAAATGGCTTAGCAGGAGTAACCCGGGAAGAGGGTAATTGTCCTAATAATTGGCTTGAGCCCCTAGCACGGAATCAAAAGCAACTGATACATTTGTGTATTACTGATCGTATGTATGATTTATCATTAATTATCCAGTATTTCTGCCGTAGAGAGTAATGAGTCAATTGTACCCCAGCATGTAGTAGACGAAGATGCTCGCCTTCTATGATTAACTTACTGAGATGGGAATGCGGGTGGAGTATATGATTTGGTGTTTGCTATCATAGGTAAGCTGGGAGTGCTGAAGGCGTCCGCCCACGCGTAATATCCCCGCATTGTCCAGAAAGGGGTTAAGTGAAAGAATTTTACTATTATTAGGGATACAGCGTTGTGCCTCAAGTTCCTTGATTTCGATGCTAAAGTGCGATCGCTGGGACTGGCAAATAAAAACCAAAAGTGTACCATGTAACTCATGGGAAGTTAAAAAGGAAGTGTCTCTATCAGCTATGGGAAGCCTAGAGTTCCGAGTGAATCAAAGGCAATACGAAAATACACGGAGGAGTTTTGAAAGCGAAGAGTAGTTTTCAAAATAACTAGGCGTTGATGAAGCAGCAACCAGTGAGGTTTGGACTTGCTTACGTTGTTCTTGCTCAAGATCGGGATGAGTGCAGGGTGAATGGGCATCGAAAGCACTGATGGGCCATGATGATGACTCATGGGACAACCAGGATGGACCATACCACCATTGTGGGTGACCGTGTAAAACCCGAGGGAGACAACCACGCGATAGAATGTCGGCAGGGTTGTCATGTGACGAGACATGATGCCAGGTACCCTTTGCAGTGAGACGCTGTATCTCCGCAACGCGGTTGGCGACAAATACCTTCCATCTGGACTACTGCTGGTGAATCCAGTGTAAAGCGATCATTAAGTCAGAGTAAAAATATAAGTCGTCGAATTTGTAGCTTACCGCGTTTAGAACCTTGGAAACCAACTGAACCAATAAGAGACAGGCGCAAAGTTCAAGTCTGGGCAATGTCACCTGCTTCAATGGAGCGACTCTAGATTTAGAGCACAATAAGTTTGATGATATGCTATGGTTTGAATACACAGCACGCACATAAAGGCAGCACGCGTAACCCTATGCTGACGCGTCGGCAAACCCATGGAGCTGAAATGAAGTGATTTGAGAATTACTTTAATTCCTTACAGACCTTGGAATCTTAAAGTAAGTGTCGGAAATCAGCTGAGTATAAAGCTCTACCCATTGATTAGATAATGAGTCTGATAGGGGGTCGTCCCAACTTGTATCGGTTAACCACAATATCTGCATGAAATGCTTGCACCAAAATGTAACCGGGCAAATTCCTGCGATAACTGATAATATCCTTCTCTTGTTGAATGCCTCAACTTCGACATGGCTCTGGAAACTATAAACGAAATTATCATCGTTAATGTCCCTTGAATACCCAAAGTACGTACAGTTTGATTCCTGCTAAAGTCGAGGGAAGAATTGGCGTGTGAAGCTATAATGGTTTGATCATTTGAAAACCACTTGTGCAAAGTAAAACCGTATTGGCTTAATAAATCTGTAATTTCTGACTTCATTTTAGATAAGATGTGTGGGCTATCTGAACCGGTCATGACATCGTCCACATAGAAATCGTTTGCGATAGCTGTGCAGGCTATGGGGTGTTGAGTTTTGTTCTCGTTAGCTATTTGTGCCAGACACCTTGTGGCCAGAAATGACGCACTTGCAGTCCCATATGTGACTGTCCTCAATGCGTAGTGTTGAAGTTCACTATGGGGGGGGGGGCGTCGCGCCAGACAATTCGCTGCAAATTAGAGTCCCTGGGGTTAACTAAAATTTGACGGTACATCTTCTCAGTGTCCGAAATGAGGACACATCGGTACGTTCGAAACCGAGACATAATCGAAAAAAGATCCTGCTGGACCGTGGGACCAACCATCAATGTGTCGTTCAAGGATAAATTATATGTTGTTTTGGCAGATCCGTCGAAAACAACTCATAATTTGGTGGTTATACTAGAGCCCTTAAAAACCGAATGGTGCGGTAAGTAAAATGTGTCTGACTTACTGACTGACAAATCATAAGAATCAAGCAAAGACATGTGACCCAGAGTTAAATATTCCTGCATGAATGTAGCATAGTCTTTATGAAGGGCAGGGTTCTGCTTGAACTTGAGTTCCAGTGATTGAAATCTGCGAATGGCTCCGATAAGAGAATCGCCCAAATGAGAATTGTATGCCCTGCGAGGTAGGGACACCACAAATCTACCACTATTAAAGCGGAAAGTGTTAGCGACAAAATGACTTTCGCATTCTGAGTCCTCAACCGAGGGAGCACGAGCAGCTACGTCCTCTAAATGCCAGAAGTCTTTTAATTGCGATGAAATGGCATTATTATCTTCGCATGCTATAAATGACGAGACAGGTTTGGTCATTTCGACATTAAAGGGCAGGTTACCCGCGAGGATGAATCCCAATTTTGTTTCCTGTATTATGGGAAAATGTGGGCTGCGGACGAATTTGAAAGGTTCAATCAATTGTAAGTGGTACAGGGCACCAAGTAATATGTCGATTTGCGAAGAAAATTTCAGTTGCGGGTCAGCTAGTAATATGCGTTTTGGTATATTAAGGGATGAGATATCAAACGATTCCGCAGGAAGATTTTGCGTAATGCTGGGAAGCACAGCGCAGTGCACGTTCAAATTAAAATACTTGTAACAAAAATGTAGCATTACCCTTGTAATAAAGTCAGCTTGGCATAAGGAATTGTTTATACCAGTGATGGGTAATTGAGACTTAGTTAGTTTTAAACCCATGCGAGGCGCGAAACTCATGGTACAGAAGTTTGCTTGCGATCCTGAGTCTAATAAAATCCTTACTGTGTGCTTCCTACCGGCATGATCAGTTGTCATTCAGACAGCGGTGGATAATAAAATAGATTTTTTTGTTTGCAGTTTCAGTGAAAATTGATTGTTGCCTCTACTCGAAGCGTTATTGCCTGATATGTGGATCATTGTGTGATGGCGTTTAGCACATGTCCTACAAGCAAATTTGGAAGGACAGTGTGAGAGATCATGGCCTGGACATATACAATTTAAGCAAAGTTTATGCTTGATTAAAATGTTATTTCGCTCAGAGGAAGATATAGCTACGAATTGTGGGCATTCAGAGAGTCGATATTTACCTCGACACAGCAGACAAATGTTATTGCTGATATGAGTATGAAAGGTTGACCTAGTGAGATCAACCGGTTTAATAGTTTTGCGATAGGGAGTCTTATCGCTAACTTGTATTCTATTTACTGAATTGGCCGAGGCGCCGACGTTTTGCATTAATTGCCTTCTACCATTTAAAAATTTAATAAAATTGTTGAAAGTAGGGAATCGCTCGTCGGATAGGCTTTCCTTCCATAGTCGGCATGTCTGGTTATCGAGTTTTTGCGTTAAATATTGAACGAAAATGATTTCAAAGGTATTTACCGGTAAATTTAATGAATTTGAAGCATTTATATTTGCGGCGATTTCGTCAATGAATTTGGAAATGCCAACCATGGACTCTTGCTGAATGGACTTCATACCCAAGACATTCCCTATATGACAGGCTGAGACAATTAATTTGCTATCATACCTGGCCCTCAATAGATCAATGGCTACCGCATAATTATCATGGGTTATTGGGAAAGATTTTACTACATTTAACGCCTCGTCCCTTAGTGAAGAATGTAAATAGTGTAATTTCTGAATGCCCGTCAGGTCAGTTCTGACGTGTACTAGTTCCAAAAACATATTATAATAATGCTGCCAATCAATAATGTTGCCTGAGAAGCAGGGCAATTTAATTGGTTCTAACTGTATAGGGGAGGTTCTAATTGGCGTAACTTCAGCTTGAATTAATGGTTTTTTGTTCACTTCCTCTACTCGCTCCAATAAATTGTGCAGTTTGCACTCAATAGTACAGTGATCATCCTCTGTTTGAACCCTGTCACTTACCGATGTGAAATCGGAATCATCAGCCTCAATTTGGGTCTGAATTTCGTCATACTTCTCGGACAATTCCATCAAATGGCGGAGTTTAATTTTTAAGGCATGATGATCACTTATGTCCGGATCGAAATTGTCAGCGAATGTATTTACACGGGATATAGAGGCCTTAATTGTGCCACGTTTTTTAATTAACGCTTTCACATCAGCCATGACCGAAATGCAAACTGTGATTCGAAAAAGATAGCTAAATATAGAGCAGGTGAACAATTGTTATAATTTGAATACTTTACTAAATACTGAGATAATGCGGGAGCAAGTGATCGGAATGCAACTTAATCTATTACTTATTATAATAGGTACTTATTTTCTTTAAATAATAGTTATTGAAGTTATTGAAAATATGACTCATTCAAAGTGAAAATATACATATAGATTCATCACATTACTTAAGTTTCTGAATGCATTATTGTGAAGCTGCGTAAATGAAAATTTAAGTAAAATTAGAAGTCTATGGCCACTTGACACTAATTTCTGTTTATTTAAAAATTATTAATGATCTTACATTAAATGCTATTAAATATATGCTAAAATATTACTGACTTTGTTGTACATAACAATTATAAATGAAAAATTATAAGAAATGCAAGATCATAGTCACGTGGATTGTGAATCCCGGCGTGTTCAAGATGGCTCCGATCCTGTTGTTTCCTTGGTGATCCTGTTTGGCAGTCCTTAGATGTTGGCGCAACTCTTGTTTCTGCTGGTCGGGTAACGCTTGAAGCTGTAGCTCTCCGTTTAATTTTGAAGTTTTAGAATTTCGCTGCTGTACGACAAATGATGATGACTTGTAGTGTCTTGCTGTCTCAGAGATGATGCTCTGCAGAATCTTGTAATGTCAAGTATGAAGTATTTCGAAAACAGTGAAGGCATGCAACGGCCAGCAATCTTAAGTTTGAGAATATTTGGGCTTGAACCAAACGTTGTTTGAGCCCATTAAATGAAATATAGATGACAATCTTAGTCCGAATCACCATCCGGATCCGGCCCTGGTGGACCATAAATGGTGCGTCTTAGACGCTCTCGAAGTAATCTTGAGTTGGTCTTATAACGCTAGGTGATGAGTTAGCGGGTAAGAAATGAAATAACGAAGTGGACTGTGTATGCTCTTTGAGTTAATTGTTTATTGGAAATTGTTAGAAAATAATTGCATGGCGCGTGCAGTGTAGCGCGGCATAAATGCCTGAGAACTAAGGTAGAATTAAATATTGAAATCTATAATCGTGAATAGAGGCCGAGAACGCCTAAGTATTAGCGCATTATGATCATGCTAAAATTTTGAAATATTGAAAATAATTTTGTAGCCGCGGCTGGCGAACTGAAGGCAAGTTGCCCGTCCGGAGTCTTGCAATTAACTAACTATTTGACTGTTGCGAGCCTGCGATACAAGCCGGGAGCAGTTTAGCGGGGGAGAAAAATGACGTCACTGCAGCACCGCAATGCAGATATTCTAAGTACAAAGTTTAAACAAGTACAAAGTTTAACCAAACAGATTGAGATAATTTTATGATCACCATAACAGAATCGGAACGGGAACATTAAATTATACCTACCTTAATTAGGGATATAAAACAAGTAGCCAATTAAGTGTCATTGGCTAAGAAATTAAAATGCAATTGGGCAAGAGCATTGCTTGAAGTAAGGGCGTTGTTCAGATTAAATTGTTCACTGACATATACTCTGCATTCTGAAGTACTTACAACAATCTAGAAAATTGTCCTTGACAGTAGTCAGGATTCTTCTGATACGTGCCAAACAAAAGAAATACTGTAATATGTATAATAAACTAATAGGATGTTCATAAATATGATAAAATGTTTAGTTAACTTATGTGTTTATTATGTTATTATGTCATACTGTCTTTAGTACGTTAAAAAATTTTAAAACACTTGTTTTGTACGTAAAAACTGTGTGCAATATCAAAGATAGCAGTCGAAATAAACTTTTACTAAACTTTACAGGAATAGAAATGACCTTACGTTCTGGGAATAACACAGTCTGTACATCAAGACAAAACTCAGGTTTCCCTGTTACGCTAAAGTTTTCAGTGCCGTTTTCCTTGTTATTTACAGACTTTAATGGTGTCTCCAATTACACCCTTGTAGTCCTTGTTTACTTTGTCTACCAGTGAATTCAAGGAACTACCAGGCAACATAAGAAACTATTCTCATATTGCTAGCTTCTAATTTAATTTACTTTTTCTATATTCGGTAACAGAAAAGGAATAAAAATGTTACCTTCAAGAAATACAATAAGTTAATAAAATTATTCATATTTAGTAAATGTAAAACCTACAAACATTAAGCAAATTAATAATAATTCGTACCTGTATATACACATGATATAATAAATTTGATAACAATTAAAGACTAATACTTATTAAATAAAAGTGTGAAAATTTCAGTAAGAAACTGTATTATATATTACTTACAATACTGATTTTTAAAAATGTATTATTTAAAGTTGCAAAAATTATGAAATCGGAAAGGTAAAACGACTGCTTGTAAGTATACTAGAAGCAATAATTATACTTGAGTCATAAGTATACTTCTTGTTTGCTTCCCTATTATTGAAAACTTTGTTAAAGTATGTCGGAAATCCTGTAAATATATTCAAACGTGTATTTATGTTGATCAAATTTATTTAGTAATTTTGTCGATCAAATTAAAATGTAATAATTAAGAAAGTTGTGTTAGTGGTTATACTCACAAACAGAATTATCACTGTTGCACGCCAATATAGAAAAATTATTCCGATTAGCGCTTTCAAGCTTCTCAGCTCATCGTCAGATCGGAAATACGATGAGCAGACAATGATGATGATTTCCGATCTGACGATGAGCTTGAAAGCTTGAAAGCGCTAATCGCAATAATTTTTCTATAGTGGTGCAACAGTGATAATTATGTTTGTAAAATGTAATAGTCTGTCTAAAAGAAGAAACATTTTTGGCTATATTAAAAATATAACACTGAGATAATTTAATATCCGTGTTTTACGATTGCGGAATTTTAATGACAAACCTTTTAAAACACGCGGACACACCTCCGAACTTTCAGATGCGTTGTTTGGGAAATCAAAATTACGTTTTGAAGTTCGTATACTTCTGAAAACTTATACGCACAGTAATTGAAATCCGACATTTTCCACAATTTAAGTATTGGTCCCTCGAGGGATACTATGTTTTCGTGCTAGATGGGGCACCATGTTGTACTGTAATGAGCACAATTTAATTACGTACGGCGTTAGAAGACGCACAATTCACTGTTTACAAACAGATTTTATCAGTGTCAGCACGTAGTTCCGTAATCATACGTAATTTTTTGTTTTGCTGAATGTGAAAATTGAGAACAACTTCACAGGTTTCTAAACATCATTAAAAATATTTCTAGTGAGTAATTAAACAATTTATGTTCCATCATTTGATTTAAATAAAACGTTAAATGGTGTTTGAGACGTCTTTCATTTTTAGATTTTGTTAACAAAACATAATTGTACGGAAACTATTTAGAGTATATGGCTCAACTGATAAAATTCGGTAAAAATATTTTACATAATACTGTACATGTCTCAGTATTGAATTATCAAATTTAGTTGACACTTTTGTGATATTCGTATACTGAAATATTGTTTTGAACTCTTAGATGAAATCTACAATACGATATAATTGTCTTGTTCTGGAGATAAAATGAGTATACTGTATATGTATGTGACGACCGACACATGAGATTCAGAAAGAAACAGAACCGCCGTGTATTTTCTGAAATATAGGACTGCTTGAATGACCCAAATGTTACAATAAATTCCAATTTTTACTAACGGTCAGTAAAGCTACAAACCGGATATCAATTAATTGACGATGTGATTTCAGCTACACTTAACAAAAAATGTACTACATTGCAAAGGAAAATTACTAGCCTACATATAATAATGTATTAATCACTTCCTTTATACACTCGTATGGCTGGATGTAGTAAATTTCTAAAGACATATATGCAAGGGTTTGCACATTTAATTTGTATGTATTAAGCTGCGATTATTTCTAGACTTTCGAGGACACCTAAACTTAATAGCCTAATTTTAAGTAACGTGAGTCACAATGTCACAATGTTTACGGATTTGCAATTGTATATTTTATCTCAAACATCTTAACTAATGCACGGGCAGTCAACTTGTAACAGCAATAGAAGTTAAAAGCAAGAGATATATACGACAAAATGTTTATTAATACGTTTATAAAACAAATACTTCTCGTATAACAATAATCTTTTAGCTTTACATACCCAATTAAATTATTATTCATTATTTCATAATTATAATATTAATCTTTTGTACAAATAGATTTATTTCTCGTAAATAGGTTATTGCATTCGTGAAAATAGATTATTGCGTTAAAAGCAATTCCTGTAATATTTAATGGGACTCCTTTTATGTCGATTAACTAGTATTGTACACGACCGGTATCAACAATATCTCATATTCTAACTTCAATCAATATTCACATAAGTGCATAGGAGAGAAGAAAGTGCCAAATTTTGACAGACTATACAAAATAAATTTAGTGGACATGATATAATTTTATATACATTACAAGTTCGTAATTTGTTGATTGTGTGGCATCTGGGCTTGAAAAATAAAAAAAAGCGGTTGACCATTAAAGTTGCAACCTAGTTTGTTGTTTGAAAAATGAAAAATGTTTAAATTTTGGCATACAATGACGAAGATGATCCTAAAATTAATTATGAAACATAAATTAAATTCAATAAGAAGGAAAACGTACATAGGCGAAAAATTTGACGGACGAGAACATTGGTATAAAGAGATTATGGTTTTTCTAAAAAAAATAGAAGTGTGTAGAATACTACCGGACGTTGGAATGATAGTTAAAATATCTGTATGCAGAAGATGATCACCAGGAATATAACATTGGAGGATACTATAAAATTGATTAAGAAGGTTGTAACATGTTGAAGGTCGACTGAATTATAGAAAGCAATCTATAAACATTTACAAGAAGAAAGCACTCGGTGTTCACTATATTCTACCAGAATTGCTGAAGAAGAATGGGAAGAAGTTAAATCAAAATTGCACAAAGTTGCCAGGAAAATCTACTGGGCAGAAAAATTCCGAAAAGATTCTATCCACTGTTATAACTGTATCAATGTATAGAAAAAAAACAGATAAACAACCATTTAAAAATTAAAGAACTTTGAGATATCAAAAATGGTTGCTAGAATCGTCATTGGCAGAATGAATGGTAATATAGAAAGCTATTTGACTAAGGAGCAGTTTAGTTTTAAGAAAGAATAGAGACAAGTGGGACAATAACAGCGGGACGACAGATTACAGAAAACACTCTTGAAAAAAGGCAAGCTAACTTTTATTGCCTTTGCTCACTTACGAAAAGCTTTCGGCAACGTTAGTTTTACCTATCTATTCAGTTTTTTTTTTAAATAAAACACTAGTCGCACATAGAGAACGAAGATTGATTAACTCCTTTGACAAGCATGCTCCCCATGCTTGTCAAAGGAGGTATAATTCGATACGGAAATCATCAAGAAGAAGCAAGTATTAAAAAATGGATAACCATGCTCTCTGTGTTTAGGTTGGTTAACTTATATGTCCAACAAATGATTGATAAAATAAGGGAAGAATCTGTTCTTAAATTAAAAATCAAACGGGAAAGTTGATATGTTTTGTTTTGCAGATAACACAGATGTAACTGCAGACTGTACAGAAGACTTCTAACTTAACACGCAGTCAATCAAGAAATGAAGAGCATATACACACAACAGAAAAATATTTATAAAAATATAACTTCATGTAAAATAGTGTAAAGCAGAGCTTGTGTAAAATACCCATTGAAATGCACCATTATGTCCGTGTCTGTTAAAGAAGAGTTATTCAGTAAACATTTCTAATCTCTCAGCCGTTGCTGACTAACGCTTTAGTTTACGGCAATCTCATTAGTGTTTCTTAAGAAAAATTATATTTTCAGATTTCTTGAGAGCTATAAAATAATCAAAATAAGAAATAACAAGCAAAAAATTCTACCTGCATTTGACTTCAATCTGTAGTTAATTAAATACTTAAAGAGATGAACAAGGTTTTAAGGAAATGTATAGTTTTTATTACTGCGATTAACAGAAAGCAGTTATATTATTCCAAGTGAAGTGTGTTTGTTTTCTAACGTTTTACACCGGCAATGGTATTATAATTCATCTTTTACATACGCTTTAAGCACTCTTCCCTTCTCACTAAAGTTGTCTAACAGTCAAGAATATGATTTTTCCTTCCTAGACCAAGAATAAAAACTTAATACAACTTATAGGCTACAACTTAATATGCATACCTCTAAAGAAGATAAATAATTTCCTCAAACTGTTTCCAGGTTTAAAAAATTATCAAAACTCTAATAAACGTTCTCATTGTAACATGCAAAACTGATATTTAATATGGCTTACTTTCTTACGACTCCTGGATGTTTATAATTCTTCATGCTTACTTACATTAAATTTACAATCTTAATTGTGTTCTCTGAGGTGTTCACACTCAATATCCATAAATAAATATAAAACAATAATTTGTATTCAATGCATATAGTTAATTGAGAGTTTAAAAAATGCGTTTAAAGCCTATACCCATCCCAGATATATATTATATTATATTATATTACATATCTTCTTTAGAGGTATGCGTATTAGGTTGTAGCCTATAAGTTGTATTAAGTTTTTATTCTTGGTCCAGAAAGGAAAACTCATATTCTTGACTGTTAGACAACTTTAGTGAGAAGGGAAGAGTGCTTAAAGCGTATATAAAAGATGAACTGTAATACCATTGCAGGTTTAAAACGTTAGAAAACAAACACACTTCACTTGGAATAATATAACTGCTTCCTGTTAATCGCACTAGTTTATGGTGTTATCGTACTCAGCACCAGTAAGAGTTCCCTAACCCACCATTAAGAAAATACCTTACTTAATCATACCCTATAAATACGCCTTACCAAAACTTTTTCTCATGTAATTTTAATTCCAAAAACTTTTCACCAAATCTAAGTTGGTAGCTCACCCGTTTATGACGTGTACCCGCTTCAATATAAATCCAGTTACAAAATGCATTTATTAAATTATTTTCTGCCTTTATCATTTTATATTTTTCTACAGCCCCAGTCCTCTATTAAGTACGGAGCGTTTGTGGCTCTTATTGTTTAAAGCCCTATCATTATTAATTAAATAACACAACAAATTATGTAAAGTTTAATATAAAATATATATTTTATATTATATCCAATGGACAATTATAGACAGAGAAAATGCTGTGGTATACTCATATACTTATATACATAGATTTGTATAGTTGTATTTTTTTTCTTACACTTATGGTTTATTATGAGATGCTAAGCTAATCTCTATACTAATGTGGATAAGAAAACTGTATGTATAAGGTAACTGGAATCTTTACTTGGGAGACGAAGTTCCCCTGGAAACAAAACGTGTATTCGTGGAAAATATGATACCCATTCACGTTAGCAACAAAGGTCGTTTTATGGATGCGTTAGAGGAATTTGAAATTTACAGAGCATCCAAAATTCATAAAGAATGCTTGCTTAACAACCAGCTTTCGTTTAAATCAAATACGTTGTGCGATACCATATTGAAGATAAACGGCGAACTTTGTAATCAGTCTAGTTGAAATTTGACAGTCGAGCAGTGCGCACTGTTTTCGATACTTGTGTAGTCATAACGGTTTTAATTATGCTATTTGTAACAGTTGTGGTTGTTTGTTTATTTGTATGTGTGTGTGTGTGTGTGTTTGTGTAATATTTTCCCCGATGATTCCAATATAATAGGAGGATAAAAAAATTCTTCACCTGAAGATGGGAATTTATTCCCGAAACATGTAGTGTACAAAATAACTACATGATCGCAAGACGGGTTACAATAAACGGGTTATAAATTTTAAATTAAATCTTAATGTGATCTGGAGACTGTATATAATGAAAATATAAAGGAAAAAGGCACTTTAATTAAACGGATACATAAGAGCTAATGAGGTCATAAGATAAAAAACTAAAACTCAATGTCGTATAAACCAACTAATTTCCTGCGTTGACATCCGTGGAAAGTCGGCTTGCCAAATCAAATACTACAGGTTAACTGCCGGCGTTTATAAATGTACTAATATTAGCCTTATACTTCAGAAATTAAAAAAATTATTCTCACAATGAAATGTCACGTGGTTATATACTTTGTGAAATACTAACTTGGAAGCTTGGATTACTATAAATAAACGGATAAATTTCCCTAACATATTTTATATTAAACTTTACATAATTTGTTGTGTTAATTAATTAATAATGATAGGGCTTTAAACAATAAGAGCCACAAACGCTCCGTACTTAATAGAGGACTGGGGCTGTAGAAAAATATAAAATGATAAAGGCAGAAAAAAATTTAATAACTGCACTTTGTAACTAGATTTATAATGAAGCGGGTACACCTCATAAACGGGTGAGCTACCAACTTAGATTTGGTGAAAAGTTTTTGGAATTAAAATTACATGAGAAAAAGTTTTGGCAAGGCGTATTTATAGGGTATGATTAAGTAAGGTATTTTCTTAATGGTGGGTTAGGGAACTCTTACTGGTGCTGAGTATGATAACACCATAAGCTAGAATTTCATAAACATAAGTAAGTACCACGTGATAAAAAATATGTCAGTATATTTTAAAATGTTATGATTCAAAAAACAGCTATTGTTTACGACAGTCTACTGTTCGTCGTGTGGTACAGTGGAAAACAAAATACAAAACACCGATAAAGACGCTAAAAACCTGCTTTAATTGTAACGATTAATAGTTTGTAATCAACAAGTTGTTCAACAAGATTAATCTCGTACAACAATTTAGGTTAATCTGTCCACACAAATATTAATGTCAACTATAAAGAATTCCGCACTATAATCACTTTTTACTAATACACCACTTGAAACGCACTGTGTAAATCGCCGGACAATAATTCGAAACTCACTTGAATAAACCGCCACTTAAAACTGAACTAAGCGTCACTAAATGCTTATATTTATACCCCGCTGAGATTGCAAAATAATCCATAATGCGTCAACACTACTAAAAAAACACTAGAGCGTAATTGCTTGCGGTCTCAAACGCAGTGCGCGCTGACCGGTGAAGTCTGGAACAGCCTCGTTAACGAATGATAAGAATCACGTACGCACACAACATTACGGATTTCTGGTTCTGCTGGGATAGCCCAGAAACATATAGAACGTTCTGTAATGGCGTAACACTATAATCAATTATATTTTAGTACTTAAAAGTTGATTTTAATACAGGAACTAAACATCTTCAGTTATTCAATTAAACATTTATATAAGACTTACTAATTTTTTACAATATACAAAATTAATATTTTTATTTTCTTTCATTTCATATTTGGCTTTTCAATAAGTGTAGTTTTCCGCTTCATTATAACGTAAGTATAATGTTTAGATTCGTTCTCAATAGAACAACTAAAAATACTTTGTACGGACAGAAATAGAGCTTGTAAACTTTAATATCCAATTACCTTTCCGAGGAAAACAATAATTCTGACTGCTTCACTGAACCGATAGAAATCTAGTTCACAAAGTCTCAATGCAATTACAGACTTATCGTTTACGTTACTGTATACAGTACCCTAGTTTCCGTAAATCATACCATACGTTTCACTTGAATAAGTGTTAACCTCTCATCTGACAAAAAATGTAAACATTTTATTAATAAAAGCTGTTCACAATTTATAAAATGGAATTTGTGATAAAACATTTTTATCTGAGTTGATTATTTAGTTGAATATCATTTATAATTTTGATGCTTGAAATTATCTAAATCTCAATCTAAATTAACTCAATATTTGTAATGACTAAACTTAAAGAAGGATTACAGAAAATATAACTCATTTATTTATGTAATAAATCTGTAGAAAATAATATATTAATACATATCCAGAATGAAATTACGCAAAGTGTAGACGTAATTTATTGTTAATTATGCAAGAAAAGGTCACATGTTTCTTAGATGAAGTCGGCTGTTGAGAAAGTTACAATATCGTTATGTATGTGCTTCATTTAAAACTGTTCTACTCCGCGTTTAACTACTTCCTTCACACTGTCATTAGAGACTTATATTTAACGCTGTGTTTTTTCGCTATCAATCTTAACAGTTTTCTACCTTTTTCCGTCCTTGATTTCGTCTACTTATATATGTTAATATTCATCTCCACAAATCAAGTAAATACTTGCATCGGAAAGTATTTATGATTGACCTGCAACATTTTAGCACTGAGGAAAAAATTCGTGTTTGTTATTTTTACATCTTTTGAACAATACTGAACACGAATAAATCTAGTGTTTACTGCCTAGTGTTTTAATGAAATGCGCTGCTGGAAAATGGCTTTACAAGCATAACGCAAGCAGTCAAGGGGAAGATGAGGGTTAAATCTGTGGTTACTTTTCTTGACAATGGAGACCAGAGGAATGCTTGCGTAAGACAATGGATAGATATTACCTTGTGACAGAGCCAGCTTATATTATAGAAATTCTAAATGAATTTCTTTAATGAAAATCTAAATAAAAATCTAAAATCCTTATTACAAAAGATAGTCAGATTTGACGTCAGCTGTAGCAAGACATAGCGTTGTTTACTACTATGAACTTCTAGTACTGTATAGAGTCAAAGACAGGTTTCAGTTCTCTCTGAAAAACTTTCCCACATTCGATTCAACACCACGGTATTGACAGTCATTCTGCTATAACATTTACACCTTACCTGTATAGTCTAGCATCAATCCTCGGGCCAGGAGAAGTACTTTTCTTCCTCACGATGACAAATCAAGGATTCCTACACGCTTCTAAATGGGAAACAAACCTACTATTTTACATTTGAAATGTCGCGTTTGATAGGTGATCATGACTGAGTGACAGCCGAGTATCACAAAACAATATTTTCCGTCTATGCCAGTTCAAAAGAGGTTCTATAACACAAGCGAGAATCGACGTTCATTTCAATTAGACGTGATAACCACAGCTCATCTTATGGAAATGATAAAAACGGTAGATGGTAAGTCATGAGGGCGAATTTCTCTGACTGACCCTGTAACAAGCACTGAGCATATAAATCATAAGAAAATCGTTTCTATATGTTTAACATTGATATTTTCTACGGTATTGAAATCACAACGCACAATAACGACTTGCAAGGAATGCTCCTTAGACACTGTAATAAGTCAGCAGATCCCCAAACGTACTAAAGACGGTACTGATAAAAAAATAAGTCACGAACACAACCCATTGATATAGGTATAACTCATCGATTTGCCAAGAAGCTAATATGTACATTTGAAGATGAAATCATATTGAAGATATCCAATGGCCTAGAGAAAAAAAAAACAGAGAGATTACTTTGGCGAAACCAGCTACCGTTCATACAACTGAAGTGAAGCAGTAATAGTAGTTTACTTTGAAGAGAGTATTACGAAAACTGTGTGACAGACTAAAAGAAATGATAAGACATTCCGTCAGTATTACTACGGTAATTTTCTAATTAACTAATAAATTTCAATTACTAGGAAATTTAACGTATATGTAGCACATTGTATACACTTGTTTAAGGTAACTTACTGTTTCTAAATTAAAATAAATAACTGTTAAGACTTTAATTAAGATATTTAAGATATAATTTCAAGGGTTTCAAATTTGTTTCACTAATATTTATACACTTCTACTTAAAAGTGCACTATGAATTCAAAGATTTAGAATATTATATAGGCTAAGAAATAACATTGGCAAATTTGACAAATCTTGTGTAAGCACAACGGAAGCGGCCGGACGTCTGCTTAGCGTTGCTTACAAGGAGAAGGTTCCATAACGATTACAGATATACTTTAGTAATACGAAAAATCCCAAATAAAACACTTGAGTTTGTCTAAATCAATATTTTCCTATTTATTTAATACAGTAGAGGAAGATTAGATATTCAAACGCATCGCTTCTGTAGTGGTTTTGAAACAAAATTTCCTAAACTAGTTGACTGCTGAGAGCTTAAATAAGAAGCGTAGTATTGTAATGTGTCGAACCAGTACACATGCTTGTTTAGTATCTACAGAAGACGCTTTGTAACATATATCAATTTTCATAATTTATAAAATATAAATTCAATGCTTTTCCACTTTATCGTTTGGAATGCAATGTATTAAAAATTAAGAGAAGAAAAATAAACAATAAATACATGCTATCAGTCAACTTTACTTAGTAATTGTCAATATATATAGAGAGATAAAACTCATATAAGTCATAAGTTTATATGTTACGTTTCACTGAACACAAGTATAATATATAACTTAATGGCTTAAGTCTAAAATCCGGTATAAAGTCTAATTAAACTTAATGACGTCTCTCATAGTAATTTGTGAAACATAGTAAGTAAGAAAAATTTAGGATTTTCTAATGTTCCAAAATATTTATTTCCTTGTTATAAATATGGGTAATGTATGACAGTACATTATGACACATTAGAAAGTATACTGTCGTACTACTGACAGTACAGGTATTACATTAATATTACTTACTTAGCCTATTGTTCATTCAAGTATTGTTGATTTAAGCAACACCCAATTTTAACGTAAGCAATTCTTTGCAGTCACTACAGCATAGTTTCAGTAACTTATTCATATTTATTGATGACTCGTCGGGCAATTGGTGAAACATATTAATACAAAGGTTTTTTTAAAATATACAAACACTTGGTAGGTTTCACAGTTTATTTTTTACCTCTAACAGCTGTTTCAGCTTATTAAGCTATTTCAAAGGGATCAAGGAACTAAACAAAGAACGTGAGGGTGATGAACATGTGTTTAAGGTGTGTATCCGGACATGTGTCTGGGGGGTAAGATAGAGAGGGTGGAGGTAATAGTAAGGGAAGGTCAAGCTCTTGTAAAAACTAAGTATAACCGAAAGGCTAATTATAAAAATTGACTAAACTAAATAACAACTTTTATTCTTGGATTTCGTTGTCCATGACGTGTCCGTTACTTAACTAATATCACTATAATATTGACGACTCGGAACACTAAGTTTTTTATAAGTAAAAACGTAAAGTTTTACCTTACAGCCTAAACCGGCTTTCACCTATAGAACCTTGTTGTATTATTAACAACTTTTAATAAATGGGATACACAAAATTCAGTTTGTTCATTTGTTAATTTTTTGTTAGTTTTGATTGCTTTCATAATTTCTAGAATTTTTAATAAATCCATTTTTTACCTTTCTGTATGTTGTGCAGTAGTGTAATGTTTTTTTATCTATGAAGTAATTGCGTTGTAAGTGATGATCTGTAAAACCTGTATTGGCTGTATTAGTTAAAATCGCTTTCTTATGTTCATAAATGTTAAGCACGGCCATATTGTCCGATATAAATAACATCGCATTCTGCACAGTGTATTATGTAAACTCCATTTTCTCTAGTATGTTTGATTTTTCTGTATTGTTTACTAGTAAAAAGAAAGATTACGTTTCAGTTGTTTTGTGATCCCAGCGCCAACCCCCTTCCACCAACTACCCCCCCACACATACCACCAACCTGAAAAAATCCGTTACAACTGTTTCAAGACATTCTGTATTTAAACCTCGCTGAAGAAGGTGAATAACACACCGAAACGTACGAGGACATTAAGAAACGTAAGTGTTCACAAGGAAAGTTACAATTTATCACTAAGATTACGTTTATTTACTGGTACCATGCTAGACCATGCTTTTTTAACCTATTATTGCGCCTATCTGTTACAAACGGAATGTATCTGTTACAAACTTATAGATAGTATTAAAATATTATTGCCTAGGGTGTTTGGCCTTGGTGCACAAGATTTACAACGAAAATTATCAGACGTTTTGGGCGTGCCCACGTCGGCTATCTTCAATGGAGACGAAACTAAGACGTTTAAACGCCCGTGTAGGACTAATTTTCGGCTCCACTCTTTCGTGGGTACGGCTGCGGACAAGAATAATTACAATAATATTGGCATCTCTGGCCGTAGGGGTTTACTTTTTCAGTAGCTTTCTCTTTCATAAAAATCAGATAACACGCGTTCATCTCAAGATAAAAAAATTTAATTACCGCTATCGAGTTCCCATCTATAATTTTTTTAGGTTATGAAGAAAAATAAATATTCTTATAGAGGAAATAAAAGATAAAATGAAGTAAAAAAATACAAAAAGATTAATCTTGTATGATTCAATTTGTAATTTTGACTAATAAGTAAAAATGAAACACTTTTACTAGAGTCGTCATGCGCAGATATTACGTAACTTAACAATGATTGTGACATTATATTGTACTCTTCTGCCGCCATTGCAGTTGCTGATTGGAGCAAAATGTTGAAAACTTTGTGTCTAAAGGTGGTACTCACTGAATATTTTTTACTGTTTTCATTAGACTGTACTTTCCGTTTCACAAGCAGCGTATTTCGTGATATTAACTATGTCGTACTAAAAGACATTTTAGAGTGAATTATGTTGAATCTAGTTGAAGTAGTGTAATAATTTACTCACTATAAGGAAGTAAGTACATTACGTTAAGTACTCGATAATTAGTTTCTCGAAAGGTAACATTAATTTAGTTTTGTCTTCCGTCTTCTTAGCGATGCGAATGTGGTTACACCCATTCTTTATGTAAACTAAATAGTTGTGTGGTAAACAAGATAATACGGCGCTATCTTATTTCTGCGTACTTCACAAGCTATTTTGTAATGTTAAGGCATAACGAATTAAATTTTTACATGTTGGAAGCAACAAGAAAACAGATTGATTTGCGTATGCAAGCGTTGTTAATGGAAATATAATAATATATGTTTAATTAAATAAACAAAAGAATTTAAATTAGAATTCAGGATACCTAGCAAAAGAAAACTAATTATAGTCTTTAAATTTTGAAAACTTATAAAGTAAACATCCTTACAGTGACTTTCGTATACAGAAGCCAGCCTGAATGTTATTACCTGTTTGTAACAGAAAAATTAAGCCTACATTTAGCGTTTTTCCCTCTGTACTATACCATTCATATAAACAAAACCAGAACACGTGTAGTGAACGTCGCAGAATACATTCTTATTAGTTGCTTCCATTCAGTAATAAAGTAACATATAACAGCACTGGGTAAGAGATTAATATCATAAACATACACTTTAAGCGTAGTTGTAAATGTTGCCTGCACCACTCGCCAATTCCCAGCTGCAATTCAGTAGTAAGTTTGTAGCGGTTATTAAAGTGATACGACTGTCGCTAATAGGGCTGCGACCATGAAGTGTCTTCCCTTTACATCATAAAATAATACATCCAGCTGATGAAACACAATCATTAGATTTATAACAGACTACGACAATAACTAGGTGATAATATTTTTATCATTACTACTATAAAATGTAAACTAGAGGTGAAATTTAATTACTCTTGATTTGAATAAATATATTGTTACGTAACAAACATCCTTGAACAACGGAGTGTGTCATTGTACGTGTTTCTCGGCTATCATAGCAGAGCCCAGCTGTAATGTTTGTGTGCGTACGTATTGTCTTAAAAAGAACACTTGGTACAAGAAAACAATCGAATTAATTTTTAGGTTGTTTCAGGCCTATCACAACCGGCAACAGGTGTTATGTACCCACGCCACGCCACTGCCTATAATACTGCTAGAAACGCTTCTCATAATAAATGTTGCGCAATTACGGAACGTTCTCGAACAATGGAGAGTGTCGTTCTACATGTTTCCCGGCTGTCCTAGCAGAGCCCAGCTGTAATGTTTGTGTGGATACATACAATTACTTCGAGAAGAAAGACAATTACGTGACAGTTATCATGCGTCAACAATCGAGGCTGTTCCAGACCGCACCGGTACGCGGACTGTGTTCAAGGCCAGACACAACACTCTTTCTAGTGGATTTGAGAGCGCCTGTAAGAGGCACTTGTTTAACACGTCACTCAAAAGTTACAGATTATTCTGGCATCTCAGCGGGGTATGAATATAAGCACACAACGACGGTCAGTTCAGTTTATGACGATTTACTCAGTGGGTCTCAAGTGGTGTATTAGTGAAAAGTGATTATTGTGGGGGACTCTGTTAGTTGACATTATTATTGGTGTCGACAAATTAACTTGAATTATTGTAAAAGTTTAATCTTGTTGAATAACTTGTCATTACAAACTGTTATTTTTGTGATAAATTAAAGCTGGTTATAACGTCTCTCCTGTTAAGACATAGGGAACCAGTTTAATTGGTTGCTGTTAATTAAACCGGCTGCCGTTGTTAGTACAAATTACTTACCAACAAATTGGGAGAATGTAAATATCAGGAATTTGTCCAAGGTTACGTAAATTTACTCACTCTCTGGATTTTAGCAAAAACATCTCTTTATTATGGCTTCTTAAATAATGATTTAAAAATAATACCTTTAATGGTCATCTTTTTGTTTTTACGTTAAAAGAAACTTCGTACAGATTCTGCATCAAATGCTCTTATACTCTTTAAAGTGTTACTCTGATTAGCTCAAAACCATACAGTTGTATATTACATTGAATACCACGGATCCGGGTTTTAATTTTATAATATTCTAAAATGCTTCAACATTATGCAAACTATTTGAAGAATAGTTTGATCAAATATCGAATTAATTTTTACCTTTAACCATCATCAGATTACTATTATTTCGTTACAGTAACTACAAACATTACTATGTTAAGATTTACATGATTTGAATGAGTTTTTACAAAAATGTACTGTTTTTGTTGCGGTTGTTAGAAAACAATATAAGCGCAGAAGTTACGCTTTAATGTCATCTAGGTATAATGTGAATCTGCGGCTGGTTCTCTTGCTGATCCTCTTCAGTAGGTTTTCCTGGATGTTGTTCGTTGTCGTTCGGGTTCCTCCATTTAGTTTGTTGGTTCTAAGTTGTGATCTAAGTCATGACGCTAGGATTCTGCTACCTGGAGCTCGTAAAGTTGTCGTCGTTGCTTCACTCCTGACGTTGGTGTTCACTTTTCACATTTTAGTTTTAACTGCACTAATGTTACCTTTTTATATGGTATAAAATATACCTTACAAGTTAAACCTTTTTATAAAGAGATGTGTCGGGTATGTTAGTTATTTTTAATTCTTTCTCTACATTTAAACTACTTTACTTGTTTTACGTTTCACTTCGTTTCAACTATATGTGGAGTATGTAACCACGAAACACTTACTTTCTGCTACATCGTTTTGCAATATATACATACGTTCACCTTCACGACACATAGTAAAGCTGTTAATTTGTCAAAGATTCTCGGTCGACTGGGGTTGATTTTGCGGCCGTGAGTAGGGAAGCGGGCGCAGTTCACACGCCGAGAGAAAAGTAGTTCGTACTTTTATTATTACTAATTTTCCATTAATTAACTACTATTAATTACCCTACCTTTTCTTTATTGAGTTAGGTATTTCATTTATTGTTATCACGTCTTTTATTTAAATAGAGTGATTATTAGTATTCGCTCCATAACAGTATAATTTGCATGTCCGTACTAGCCTTTTTACAAGTCGGTACAGGTATGTAGGTACAGAGTTGAGGGGGATTATTTTCACACGTGTTATTTTGAATAAAAATTATTTTGTGCTATTTAAATTGCCTTTAAATCGTCACATGGTGATTAGTGACTTAATTGGTGTCTGTAATTTTGATTTCCACTGTACCATACGACGATCAGCGAGACCTTCGTAACAATAAGTTTATAAATGGCAGCTTAAAATTCTTACTTTGTAAAACGTTTGATAGTACGTGTAACTTCTTTTTGTGCCACAAAAATTAAAAATTAAAACTTTCAGTAATGGTAAGTAATACAATAACAATGTCTGCTAAATTACTATTTCTTACGCCAAAAGTAGGTAACATTTACGCAATTCGTTAAGTTTTTGTCCACTAGTTTCTAGACTTATTTTTATTGCAGTAAATAAACATTTATCTGGTGACAGCTCTTTCTCAAAGACAAGGGCCAGAGGAAAATCATTAAAAAAAAATCTATTCATTTCTATGGCCTTAGCCTCAGGTCTGTGGTTTACTGACTGTAGACCTTTGTCAGTGTTTCAGTCCGTTAACCACTAAAGATAGCCACCGATGGAGTGGCTCAAACGTTTGCGAATGATAACATCCGACCACGGCCTGATAGCCCGGAAAATAAAAATAATAACAACTCTCTATTCATTAGATTTAACAAGACCGTTAGTGTAAAGCGTACAGCATTGAAGCTAAGTATGAATATACTTTAAAGCGCTGAACGGTGTTAAACTTTATTACTACCTAATTTTGTAACTATCAGGTACGATTTACTTGTAATAGTGTCATTATACGTACCACATAATCGCAAAATATTATAACAAATGAAATTCATAATGATATCTAGAGCCTCAAATTATAGTTTCACTTCTGAGTAATTCCGTATAATATCTTAAAAGCTTTAATGAGACTGACATATTATATCTCTAAAGGTAACTGAAAAGGTAACATATTGATTTATTAGGTCTTATGGTTGTAGTAGTGTGTAAATGCAAAGTGTAAATGAAGCGAATGGCAGGCAAATATATGCTTGGATGTTAGTAATTTTTTAGTGAACCATAAGCCAAAACCTTATGGCTTATAACGTAGTGCGATTAGGTATCCAACCCAAAACCTGTAGGTAAGTAGCCTGCAGCCATATCCATTGTGCTACTAACCACACATACTAAATAATAAACAACAAGTATAATATTGGTCTTCTGAAAAATTGTGAAGGAGGTGAATTAAAATTTTAAAATCAGGAAATCAATAATTTAACTGACGCTACAGAAAGAAACAATGTTAAAGACTATTTAAAACTTTTACTTAAGAAACACTTTATAGAGTTATATAATCTTGATAAAGTAAATCTTTAGAAACTATCAAAATTATTACAAAGAATAGGATTAAATTTGTGATGGATGAAATTATTAAATGGTGTATTATAAAAATAAAATTATGAATTGGTATGGTATGGTGTTAAGATATTTTGACGAAGATATTAACATTATCATTTATCACAACTGTAGACTGAACATTTTACTAGCTTTAACCAGCTGCATAGAAAGAAACTGTTGCGTATATATGTAATTGGTAATGGCCCAATTACTTTATTATATTCCTTATTGTACTTGTACCTAATGAAGGCGCGAATTAAGACAACTTTGAAAGCTCCACGACCGAAACAAATAGTTCTAGTATGTTTTTAAAATCTTCTTCCGGTATGGACCGTGTCAAAAATGTTTCGTATGTCAACGTTTCACTCATATTACAATGAGTATTCTCAACGTAATATGAGTGAAACGTTGTCATACAAGACATTTTTGACGCGGTCCATACCGGAAGAAGATAAAAAAAAATTAATGAACACCGGCCACGGAAGTTTACGTGAGAAAATAGTTCCAGTAACATTTTTTCTATCATACAATACTTGCATTTAGTTAAACAAAATCGGAATGAGCTAGGAATTACATATTGTAGAACATGGATACTCATTTATATAGCTACACTATTATAATAGCTTTATAAAAAAGGGATTTCTTAACATGTACACATCTGCTCAGGATACTTGAACAGAGATCAATGTAAATCCAGGTAAATAAACTTAATTACTGGTAGAAAACAAATGTTTAATAATTTCTTGAGGTAAAAGTTATGAACGGATAGAGGAAAGTGTGTTTTAGTTCCTTGATTTAGGTAAAAAATATGAGGACTAATGAAATTAGTCAAAGATTACCTGTAGCATAGAAGAAATGATGCACAAACGTTTTCTGGATTCTGGATGTAAAGTGAGGTCCCTTCATTTACGGTATCCTTCACTGGTTTGTATATAGACTTCAAAATAAGGACGTTTACGAAAAAACGACAAGATGAATGGACTAATGGAGTGCGATAAAAATTATATGGTAGGAAAGAATCAGAAGTACTCTAATTAATAGTAGTCTTCAAATGATACATGAAGTGGTATTGACTAAGAAATTAAAATGAAATTGGCCAGGGTACATTGCTTGTACAAAGAATGTTGAGGGAATTAATTACTAAACGGTACTCTGGGTGCTACGAGAGCGTGTATATAGATAACTGGTTAGGCAAGGAAATTATAAAATTTCTAATTACATATAGATTTTTAATTACATATTTATCCTTCCGAGAGTGGTAACAGAAAACGAAGAAAACAGAAGAGTCATTTACTCATGTGTAGGCTCAGTTTCAAAACAAAAGAATTATGTTTTACACTTTATTATAAATTATATGTGTGACTGAAACATTTAATTTGATTTATGCAATATGAAGGTATTATTAATTGGATCATACACGTCACTGTTATTAATTTTAGTTGTCACTGTCTCATGCATGTTAAATATTGAAGATCATATTTTTTTTACGTAGAGTACCTTATATTACATTCCTAAATGGCTGAACAAAAGTTCACGAAGTGTTACGTGAGCTGAAATAGTCTAATGTACTGGAGGTAACAAGCTCTATATATATATATATATATATATATATATATATATATATATATATATATTCAGAAAAAGAACAGGTTTCCCGTTATACTGATTGTATTTCCTTTGATGTTATTGTACTTGTTAGAGCAAACTTTAATGGGGTCTTCAATTACTCTTCACAGACACTTAGTTTACTGCCACTCGTAGTTACTTCATTTGAACTGACTGGCAAAATAACAAGATATTCTGTATACTGTTAGCTTCTAATTTCATAATTAATTAATAAGAAATAATAAAGTATAAAATGGCACATTCAAGTAGTTAACATTAAATTTTTTCTAATTTGACCCCTATAAAGAATTAGCTTTCAGTAAAGAAGTGGAAAAAAGTAAATATTATATTCTTTGCCGATTTTGTTTTTGTTAGTTGTGGCCGTGTTACAATTTACAAACGTTTTTAACCAGTTAAAAATAAGAATAGTGGTTGTAAGCATAACCTTAAAAATCATTCTATGATCAGTATACACTTCACTTCTCCCAATGCTTTCTTAAATTATAAAAGCTATTATTAAATAACAATATCTATTTACATTACTCAGACTTTCTCAGTAATAACTGATTAATCAAATCAAAACAATGCATTGCTGAAGGTAAAAAAGTTTTGTTAGCACCGTTCGACTCATTAAAACGGGGCTTATTTATTAAGCGGGCCTTACAGTTACAGAATATAAATAATATTTCTTATATAACACGCCCGAACGCGTACGAGCACACACACACAAACACACACACACACACACACACACACACACACATTCTCTCAAACACGTATCATTTAAAAATCACATATTTATGTTTTTGAGCTTATAAGCTATTGAAACCATAAGCACATTTAAATTACATACGCTGGGGCCGTTAGAAGACATGTGATCAATGTTAGAAAGCCACTGTATCACCATGTATAATTATTTCCCGTTTTACTAAAAATAACAAAAGAGAACAGCTGCATCTGTATCTAAATGCTTTCAAAAGAATTTTATTTAGTAAATTGAGTAAAAGGAAAATACTCACTAAATACAACTATTTCATTAACGACTCGGAACACACAATTTTTTATGAGTAAAAACATAAAGTTTTACCTTACAACCTGAACCGGTTTTCACTTTTAAAAAGCGTCTTCAGAGGTTGCCGCTGGTAGCGCTGTCCGTCCTGTTGTGGGCGACGGAATCGAATTTCGAAAGATCGATGTTGTGTGTGTGTGGGGTGAGATATGTTCGAATAATGCGTGCGATTTGAATTGTGTCTGTTCGTTTAGGATGTCGATTTTATTTGTTTTCGTGTGTTTGTATATTTCCAATTGTTCTAGAGTGTCTAGTTTTCGGCCTTTGTGTGTACGTGTAGAATGTTCATGTTATTGTCGATGTTTTTGTAGGTATGGTTTGCTTCAATGAGGGTGGTTTGCAAAGGTGGATTCTGTAGTGGAGTGGAGTGCCTTTGTGTGTTCAATGTATCTCTGTTTGAAGCTACGTCCTGTCTGGCCTATGTAGAATTTGTTGCAGTTTGAGCAATTTAGTTTGTAAACACCAGGTAGATCGAATTTGTCTCGTGCTTTGTGTGTGTGTTTTGATAGTGTGTGTTCTGTTTTGTTAGTAGTTTTGTAAGCGATTCTGTATCTTGCTTTTTTGAATTTGTGGGCTATTTTTTCAGTTTGTTTGTTGATGTATGTTAGTGTTATAAATTTGTTGTTTTCTGTCTTTGTCTGTTGTTTATTTTGTGTTTTGTGTAGGAGTTTATTGAGTATTGTTCTGTTGTATCCGTTAGATTCTGCTAGATATTTTATGGTGTTTAGTTCGTCTTTGTAGTCTTTTTCATCAAGGGGGATGTTGTTAAGTCATGGTTCTGAAGGCAGCTAGTTTGTATTGTATTGGGTGATTGGAGGAGTTGTGTATTAGTGTGTCAGTTTTAGTCGGTTTTCTGTATATACTGAATTTGTGCCTGTGTTCAAGTTTTGTGATGGAGAGGTCTAAGAAGTTTATGGTATTGTTGTGTTCGTATTCGGCAGTAAAGGTTATGTTTTTATGTATTTTGTTTATGTGCATTAGTAACAGTTCACATTGTCTTTTTTTCCCCTGTATAGTATTAGAATGTTATCAACGTATCTGTGCCAATATAGTATTTTATGTGAGTGTCACAACACGACGGTCGCCCTACGCGCCGGGGTAGAGGAACATGGACCGAAGCCCTCCTACAGGCAAGGGAAGCCCGATCAGTGCCGGAATTGGAGGCCGCGCCACACTTAGCTGGAAACGGCCGGCCGCTACCGGCAGGGACCTAACCTAAGCTAAGCTACGAAGATTGGCGGGATAAGCAACCAAAAGTAAGCGGAATAACGTGTGCAGGCTTAGCAAAATACAGGTCCCTCGACGTTTTCCCGAGGTCCGCCGGACGTCGGAGTTCTGAAGGAGGCTGGAGTACAATTTTACTCAAAGCACAAAACACTGCTGCACTAAGACTTTGGGCGGTCCACTTCGCACAGGAAACACCAGGCGGGTTCCATACAAACGACAGAAACACTACCGGGCGACCCGCACACGCAGCAACGAACCACGCACCAGTTCAAGAACCGAGCACAGACGTCGAGCTGCTGTAAATCGGCGAAGGTTGCAGGACGGGCCTTACAAGGAGCGTCAGAGACAGTCGTACTTCTCACTAATGCGTGGCCGCAGCTACCTTGTCTTTGCTGTTTTTCTTACCGGTAGGGCAGGTGACAAGTTAACACCTTCAGTTGAAGAAACATAACCTTGCTGCTGGTGCAAGGGTGGAAGCTAGGGTTGGAGATAAAACTGCTAATATTTCTACTCGCAAGGTCCACGTGTAGAGTCGTCCGCTCTGCTTCAGTGTGGTGACGAAAGCACAGACGATTCACTATCGATGGCAGCCAGATCCAAAGTCTGTAGGCGTTTGAATAATCGGTAACCTGCTGAGACATTGTTGTTGTGTAGTTGAAAATATTACGCATTGATTGTTTTGTTAAGTTACACCATTTTATTGAACTGTAACTATTTTATTACATGAGGATAAACCTGAAGCTTGGAATAAATTATTTATAAAGTTTATTTAAATAATACGTTAGTAAATACGTATTTACGTAGGTAGATACACACAGGGAAAACCTGTAGATATTTACTAAGCTACAGAGCAGTTAGAGTTACTGAGTTGCACTTTTAAAAAGTTTTAGATCTTGATCAGCAACACTAATTCAGTCTAAGTATGAGATATAATATTATTCAGCTATTAATACACCATTATACACCATTAAAAAATAATTTTATTTAATGGTGGATGGGTTTATGGTTATACACCATTTAAAAATCATTTTATTGAGAATAATATTTTTATACAGGTTAAAAGATTAAAGGTAAATTTAATTAAAAAATAATTTTATGAAGCATCGTTATGTAAAGTAGTGTGCAGGAGTACCACTGCATTTGTGTATGTTCAATGGATTTAGACCGAAATAATTTTAAGTTTTCCGTCATTACTGACTTAACCTGTTTAGTTTAATGAATTCTCGAGTAAATTACTTTTCCAGTATTTCTATAGGCTAGTATAAATTAGAATAGGAAGAAAAACAAATTAATTCAACTTACAGTAAGAGTTTAATTAAAGAGATGAAATATGCTGTAAGGAAATATCCGACTTTCACAACTACGATTCAAAGACGTTGTTCTATTATTCAAGTTATATTTATTTTATAATGCGTTTATATTAGAAAAGTCTATTAAAACTCGCTTTTTCATAAACGTTTTCAGCATAGTTTTTGCCGTACAATAATTCTATTACATCCGTCAAGAAAATGTGATTTATTTTGTGTAGATTAAAACTTTTGCAATATTTACTTGAGGAAATCGTAAATGTTTTATAAGAGACATTGTTAACTTATTTTTAATCGAGTTAGTCACATTAAGGATATATTTACTACATGCTGATCATAATAACACAGCAATTATTTTTCACAATCACTTGATCTACACTCTACAATCTTGCCAGGTGTAACTAACACATAAGCCGGCCGCTGTTGCTTATATAGGTCCCGCTGGTGTTCCAGAAAAATTTTCCATTCTTTGGCTGCGAGCCAGCATAATTTGCGTAGTTAAGCGTATTCAAACAATCTAAAAGGAACTTTAGTTCATGGCCATGACAGGGAACGTCTCTGGTAGCCGAGAAACCTGTAAAACTTACGTAACAGACTTACGTAACAGCACCTGCAGGCTGCACGAGAGCGTTACGTAATTTCGTAGCAAATATTATTAGGAAAATTAAAATACATTTAACCAATAAAATGATTATTTGATTCAATTATTAAATTTATTTTTAATTTATACTTTATATTACACTATGTAATGCTTTTATTGTTTATTTTAGTGTATTTTCTTACAAGTACAAAGTACGCCGGACACAAACGTACATAGGAACACCTACTACTACTACTACTACTACTACTACTACTACTACTACTACTACTACTGCTGCTACTACTACTACACACACACACACACACACACACACACACACACACACACACACACACACACACACACACACACACACACACACACACGCACGCACACACACATAGCAACATTACAACTTTTATATATTTTGTGTATCTGAAGTCCTACTCAACGTAACTATCAAATAACTGAACAGCTAGGTCGTGGGATTTCTGTGTTCTTTACGTTAAGTCCCTTTTGTCGCACAATATATTTGATGTGAGAAGATAAAAAAAAGATTTTGAGAAATGAATGTTAATAAAACATTGATTTATTAAAAAAAGAAATTCTTTAAAAATTAAAAAGGAACATATTGTAACGCGAATGGTATCGAACCGCGTAGAACAACTGAGAACATTCTCCACTCTCCCCCGTCCAGTGTGGCAGATGTTGCCTCATTCAACTAGGTGTTCTAGTGTGTTCAAGGACACTTGAGATACGCATTAATCCGTGCAGTAAGGAGGAAAAGCTGCACTGGACCTCTGCACGACCTATATAAACCATAGTTGCCCGGGTTGTCAGCTCAGGTACGTGAGCGATCAAGTGTTTGTCGAAGTGAAGAATTATTGTGTTAATAATTGTGTAGAACTCTATTTTTTGACATTGTTATTGCGTCTGGACAAATCTAACTGGAATTATTGTACAAGTTGATTGTAAACTGTTATTTGTGATAATTAAAGCTGATTTTTAGTGATTTCAGTAGTGTATTGTATTTTCTTTTCCACTGTACCTGAACACGATCAGTTAGACCGTCGTAACAGTGGGTCAGAAGTGCGACAGAACCGTTAACAGTGGAAAAAGTGAACACACTGTACAAAACTAGTGTAATTCGTAATTAATTGGTAAACAATGGATGCCAGTCAGATGATGGAAAATTATCAGGCGCTGCTCTTGTAGACAGAGGAATGACGACGGCATGATGCAGAGGAAGCAGAGAAAAGACACCGACAGTTCATGTCAAAGCTCCAACCTTTGATGAAAGCAGTCACAGGGCGACGTATCTACGCCGATTTGAAGCTGCTGCAAGCGCAAGTAATTGGACAGAGAAAGACAAGGCAGTTTCACTCGTTCTCGCTTTAAAAGGACCTGCTGCAGAGCTGCTACAGAAAGTGCCACCTGACAGCTAGAATATCTATGCCAAATTAACAAAAGCTCTAGAATTACGGTACGGTGACCAGCATTTGTGCAAAGTGTATCGTGTTCAACTTAAAGCGAGGCGGCATAGTTCTGGGGCAACCCTCCAAGATTTTGAAGCAAATGTCGACCCATTTACAAGACTGGCTTAACCCGAAGAATCGGAGGACTTCAGAATGTGGATTGCTTACATTGTGTTTGTTGACGGTATCAGAAACTGTAAATTACAACAAGTGTTAAGAATGGGACTGTATCAGAATAGCTCAGATGCTCTTGTTCGTGCTCTCCGTTTTGTAACTGCTAAGTCGGCGATGTAAATTAAACGGATACAATATCAGAGTATCGTCATAGCGGACTGAAGGAAGAGACGCTTCAAGAGCGCCACAACGATCTTTCGAGCAAAAGGAAAAACAGAAGGCAGAAGTGTTACAACTGTGGGAAACGTGGTCATCTACAGGTAGACTGTTGGAAGAATAAAATACCGAGAGATGGGAGTGGTCGCACCAATTGGAGAAATAAAGCTCCAGAACAGCACACAGCTTCCACACTATATAGGACCATTGGAGATTTGATCGTTAATGGATTTGCCGGAGGTAAACCAACATCATTTACAGTTGACACGGGCGCAACAATGTCCATTGTGCGCCCTGTGTTAATCAGCGTACAACAGCCTCAAATTAGCTCTTGTACAATACAGACTGTGACTGAAAGCCTCGTCAATGTGTTAAGAAAGATAGACGAACGTGTACGCCTGGGTTTCCGCGAGTTTTGCCACCAAATGCTCGTTGCAGACATTGTTGATAAAGTGATTCTTGGGACGGACATTATGAATGCCTTCGGATTTTTTATGGACTTAGGAGAGAACGTCCTGAAGGATGGCCGAGAGAAGATAATGCATAATTGTTCTTCCCTTTGTTTATCACTGCTCCGAGACAAATCCTCCTTTTGTTTCTCCATGATCTGAGTCAGATCCTCTTTTAATAGCTGAGTACTTTTAGTAATTTGCAGTAGGCCTACTACTTAGTTTATCATTTCCATCAATTGTGAATAATCAATGGCACTTTTCCTAGCTGGCTGTTCCTCGTTATCGCCTGATTCTTGTTCTGACACGCTCCTACTTCTAAGTGTATTCCGTTCCTCAGGTTTCTGTGCCATGTTTTAATTTACAAGATATGTCTTAACACAAAATATCTTATAATGATAATAAAATTTAAATCCTAACTTCACTGAAGCAGTTATTATTAAATGATTCTTCCTTATTAAATTAATTTATACTGATTTATCAATTAAGACACAGGAAATTGGAGGGGGCGGGTAATGTATTAGATGAGTTTCTCTATTTTAAATCTTAAACTAACGACTCTTGTACCTCAGGGCTACGGTACATACAAAATTATAGACTTTATAGAACCAAGTTATTTTATTATTTAATATCTCTATTTGTATACAATATTATACATTATTTTTTGTTCTATAACAAATTACAAATTCGAATTTTTTCAACTAGATGGCAGCAATGGCCATTCGTCATTGAAAGCTGTAACCTAGTTCTGCAGTCTTTCGCCTGTAGCGCCAGGTAAATTTAGTTAGTTGTTTTGTCAAACAGGATAAAATTTAAAATAAATAATATTCATCAAGTGATAGCGCTGTATTAGGGAGTGTCTTATTTCTTAAATAATTATTGTCTTTACTAACAATGAATTTGGATTAATCTGTTTGTTTAAATCTTCACTTTCTTAAGAGTTTTAGGCTTTAGCGGCCTGTTCATATTCCACATTCTACCCTTTCTTAGGTATACCAACTTTTCTGCTGCCTCCTGGGTTGTAATCTTTTGCCATCTTCGGTATTCTACTTTCTTCCATTCTATTGATGTGTTGAATCCATTTTCTTTTATATTCTTTAGTCCTTTCATTAACTGCAAAAATATCTAAATAACTTTTTATCTCCTCATTTCTTATATGGTCTCGTCTATTCCACCTTTTAACTGATCTCAGAAATTTCATTTGTAATGCTTGTATCTTCTGTTCATCTTTTTTTCTTTATGACCCAAGTTTCACAACCACACAGTAGTATAGGTATTGCCATTGTTTTATAAAATTTTATTTGGGTTCCTTTACTACATTTTTTTCTCAACGTTCTCCAAATCGATCCACAGATTCTTGTGAAACTCGTCAATTTATTTTCCATATCTCTACCTTCATCATAAGTAATGTCACGTCCAAATAGTCGGAACGACTTACTTGTTCTTTGCATGTGTTTTATATGCATATTTTTGTCCGAACCGATTTATCTCCTATAAAGGCCATTAATTTTGTCGTTGATTCAGATTTGTTACAGTTACATTCTTTTCCTATTTTACATCATATGTATATTGCTCACTGCAGATTATATTCTGAAGTGGCGAATATAGCTTGGTCATCCGCGAAGAGAATGGTTTTAAAGCTTTTATTTCGGTCGATTTTAATGCCATCCGGGAATTGTTCTTTCCATCAATTCTGACAATTTAGGAGATCATCTTGATAAAGGTTAAATATCGGTATGGAGAACCATATATGACTTCCATGTTCTAAGATTTATATTTCAGATCTTTTTCGAAATGCAATATTTCCATTGAAACTACTTCTTTCTTCACCCTTAACCACAGTGGTCACTAACGTATATCAACTCACGTTAGCACACTCGATTTTCACTGATGGTAGCAGTCGACAGCACTGCCGAAACGACTGGTTTTGTAGAAAACATTAGTCCACGTCAAACAGCCCGGGAAGGAATTTTAACAACAAACTACATCTTTGTTAACGATAACGTAGTACACATGACATATAAATAAATATCGGTATGGAGAACCATATGTGACTTCCTTGTTCTAAGATTCATATTTAAAATCATTTTCGAAATGAAATATATAAATAGAGACTGCTTCTTTCTACTTCTTGCTTTAGCATTAACCACAATACTGTGGTCACTAACGTATACCACCTCACGTTAGAGCACTTGATTTTCATTGATGATGGCAGTCGATACAACTGACGAAACGTCTGGTTTTGAAGAAAACATTGGACCACGGTCAAACAGCCCGGGAAGGAATTTTAACAACAAACAACTTCTTCGTTGCCGATAAGTGAGTACAAATGACATATAAATAAAAATTATCCCCTCCCCCTTGAACTATCATTTTCATTTACAGAAATATACCCTCCTCAACTGCCTCTTCATTTATAGATATTTCATCTACGTTTCAACAGTGGATTATTATGATCTTCTTTTCAGGATACTTTATTTATCATAATTAAGTACTTTACTCTTGTTAAAACAAAAAACGTTGCTGGTAAACTACCCTTTCCCCGTAACCGATCTTCACCAAAACTCCTCTAAAACTCAGGCACATATGCAAACAATTATTTAATTCTGTTTGAATTTACGGCAGTTATCGTTCGTCATAAAAATAAATTACTCTTGTTAAAACATAAAATGTTGCAGGTAAACTACCCCTTTCCCTTAACCGATCTTTACAAAAATCAATAAGCCTTGCGTCCTCTACAACTCAGGTACATATGTAAAATTTATTTGATTCTGTTTGAATGTGCGGCAGTAATCATTAATCATAGAACAAATTACCCTTGTTAAAACATAAAATGTTAACTACCTCTTTCTCTTAACCGATCTTCACCAAAATCAACCGGCATTGAGTCCTCTACAATTTAGGGATGTATGCAAAAATTTATTTTATTCTGTTTGAATTTGCGACTGTTATCGATTGCCATAGGAAAAATTCTACACACAGACACATAGACACACAGACAGAGAGACACACAGACAAACACACAGACACTTTTAGAAAAATGAATTTTCTTCACCTTTTGAGGGTAGTACAATCAGAATCAGCCGTTATCTCGAGCAAAATTTTTTTCGCCATGACCATATTCTATTTCCTTATAGAACGTATACTACCACACGTTATCGCACTCGATTTTCACTGATGATGGCAGTCGATGGGACTGCCGAAATGTCTGGTTTTTCAGAAAACATTGGACTACGGCCAAACAGCCCGGGAAGGAATTTTAACTTCAAACTACTTCTTTGTTGCCGATAGCGTAGTACATATGTAAAAAAATTATCCTCTCCCTCTTCAGCTACTATTTCCATTTATATAAAAATTATCCCCACCCCTTTCAACTAGGCTCTTCATTTATAGATATTTCATCTACGTTTCTACAGAGGATTATTATAATCTTCTTATCAGGATACTTTATTTATCCAAATTAAGTACTTTACTCTTGTTAAAACATAGAAAGTTGCAGGTAAACTACCCTTTCCCCGTAACCGATCTTCACCAAAACAACAGGCATTGAGTCCCTTACAACTCAGGCACATATGTAAAAATTTATTTGATTCTGTTTGAATTTACGGCAGTTATTGTTCGTCATAATAAAATTACTTTTGTTAAAACATAAAATGTTGCTGGTAAACTACCCCTTTCCTTTAACCGATCTCCACCTACATCAACAGGCCTTGAGTCCTCTACAATTTAGGGATGTATGCAAAAAATTATTTTATTATGTTTGAATTTACGGCAGTTATCGTTCGTCATAGAAAAAGTTACCCTTGTTAAAACATAAAATGTTGCCGGTAAATTACCCCTTTCTCTTAACTGATCTTCACCAAAAACAATCGGCCTTGATTCCTGTACATTTCAGGGCTGTATGCAAAACATTATTTGATTCTGTTTGAATTTGCTACTGTTATCGTTTGCCATAGAAAAAATTCTACACACAGGCACACAAACAGACACACACACACACACACACACACACACACACACACACACACACACAAATTTCGAAAAATGACTTTTCTTCATATTTTTTGGGTAGTACAATCAGAATCAGCCGTTATCTCGAACACGATTTTTTTCGCCATGACCATACTTCCATTTCCTTATGGAACATGGAAGTAAAAAGTAATGGTTACAGACAACCTTGGCTCACGCCTTGGTTTGTTTCAATCGGGATAGATTCTTCTGCGTCGTCTGTCTGATCAGTGATCACTCTATCAAAAGCTTTGTTAAAATCGATAAAGACAATATGTGTTTCTGAATTCTTTGCACGTAGTGTTTCTTTCACTTGTTGTGTCGTAAATATGCAGTCTGTGCAAGAGCGTCCTATCCTAAAAACCATGTTGTCATGTTGTTCTTCATCTGAAAGAGTTTCTACTATGTTTTGTAGTCTTTTGTTATAATACTTGCATATAATTTATAACACGGACTTAGAAGATTAATACCTCTGTAATTGTGGGTGTCTCTTCTGTCCCCCTTCTTAAAAAGGGAGATCACTTTCGACATTGTCCATTCTTATGGTATGCGTGTCTGCTGCCAGCACATATTAAGCAAATTTAGGATCCTTAAGTGTAAGAGAATACTACCATGTTGAAATATCAGCGATCTAATAATTAGTTCACGCCCGCACTCACCATTTGCGGTTATGTTTACCCCTTTATCTGTAAATTATTTATTAATTTCACTCTCGCGCTGATCGCGTCTGTACTCAGTGATGGTCAAACTAGAGTGATGCTTTCTTGTCCAGCCGCGTCTATTTTGTTGCGTCCGGGAAGTAGCTACCCTTCCTCTTCGTAACTAACAATGCATCAACACCTTTAATATTTTCGCCCATTTGCCTACTTATTATGGTTCTTGATTTTACATAATTATTAGTTTTTTACGTTTCATTTCTACACATTAGGCAATGTAAAGATTTATTATAACACAAAATATGTTCATAAACTCTAGGTTAATTTGATTGCTTAGACTTAAATATTTTCTGTTTGTTCTATGATATTCGATCAAAACCGAACTTGTGACTTAACTAATTCAAAATATTTAAAAAAATTCTATCTCAGCTATAACCCGTTAATGAATTTAGACATAATTATAATAATTTTTGGGTTTTAACTTTTTTGTACATATCATATGTCCATAACCAGCTAATTCTGGGTCCTAGGCTTTTTACATACATCCTAGATGGCTGACAATATTATTCAACAGATTAAAATTTTTACAAATTTGCTGTAATTTTACGGCATCACTATAATAGGCCTACTATCTACGGTAGTATATATTGTACTGTTATTTTTTTTTATGAGTCTTGTAATTATTTAATAGTATAATATCATTAATAAATGTACCTACTATTATTATGTTTTTTTGTTTACCAGTACATGTAAAGAAACTCTTTCTCTCAGGGTTAATGATTATTAAGCTGTTTGGTCGTATTTACGATTGTATCTAATATTTTATTTTCTTTAAACCAAACCAAATTCAGTTAATATATAGTATTTTGAGAATCAACCATGTAAAAAATATATACCAGACTAACGTAACTTGACCGACTCTGACTTCTCCAGCTGCCACGGGTTCACTTCTGGTTGTTGTTTACCTTTTCAAAAGCAATATTAGGCTTGGCAATCTGTTCCTTCACACACATTTCTTATTGATCTCACCGCTGAATTCCGCTCTCCAGGACGACTGCAACACAGATGTCTCCTCGGAACAATTAATTATCCTTTATGGCCACTTAAACTCTTCTTCAGTCCAGGATTTCCCTCTTCTATCGTCGTTAAGGATATTGTTATATTTCTCGTAATATTATTTATTTATTAAATATTATAATCAAAACTCTGGTATCACAAATTTAATTCCTTTACTGTATTTTCTTTTCCATGTTACATTAACTTGATGATGTACAAATGTTATTTTATGAATTTAGACTCTTCAAACTACTCTTACAGATATAATTTTAGACTCTTCATGCTGTTACCATTAGATACTAAATTAGACTCTTCATGTTACTCTTATTGAAAATAACATCAGAGTTATAACGTTACTCTTATTGAATATAATTTAAGACTCATACACATTTCCTTGATCACTATACAATACAATTTTTTTTAAACAATCTCAAAATTGCCACTTTGATAATTCCCTAATTTCTTTACATCTGTTTATCATATACCTATTAAAACATATATCATTTTCCTATTTCTTAAAAAAACATCTTTATTTTACCTCTAATATTCGTAATTCTATTTGTTATTTATTAAATTATAATTATATTACTCTTTACTCTTCTTATAACATTCATTCCAATTTCATATATTCTTCACATAACATATAAGTGAATATTGTTTTATATCATATAGGAATCGCCCTCTATGTTGACTGGCTGAGTCGATAGTCCCAATGTTTTTTGTTTACATTTTAAAACATATGTTACATGCAATACAAAATCTGCATCCTTTCTCTTTTAAAATTTATTACCTCCCTATTATGCACTGTGTGCATTTTAACAGCAGTACAATATATATATACATATATATACATATATATACATATATATACATATATATACTGTAACGTCTCGCTGCTCTCTCCGAGTCAATGTAACGTCTTGCTGATATACTTTCCTACTTAAACACCACGTTTGTACGTCATCTTGTAACGTCCCGCTGTTTATTTCCCTGAGTAGTAGTAATTTTACGTCTATTTATGCTCTTCTAAAATCTCGCTTTAATAAGAGTCACAAAATTTGTTATATTTTATGTTCAATATTTCCAAAAATCGAGTGTGTGTGATTATGCAAATATTTCGCTTAGATTTTATTTGGGTGAAATCAATACCGCTGTTTGACAATAGTTAGGAGAGAGAGTGCAAAGAGAATTACTCTCTTAGTATACGATTAATTATTTCAAATTTCTCCGCTCATGAGACCAGGTGACTGTGACGTTTACAAACACATTTGAGGTTAAATTAACTCCAAATGGTACGTAATGTTTTCTGGTTGTCCGTTCTCTTCTCAGTCTTCTAACAATCTGTAACCAACTACCATCTACTGAAAAATAATACACATTTTTTTCAAACAACAAAGTATTCATTTGATTTATTTAGGATTTTTTTATCTTCTCCCAAAACAGAAAGTAATAATCGATTCTTACTGACAACACAGAATTAGTTCGATTTTATTTTCAAACATATGATATATAACAAATATTTTTACTTTTTATTTCAATAACAATAAAGAAACAATTTATTAATTTCCCAGGGTTATTGTAGAGTTCTTTTTACTATGAGAAAGTCAGAAATGAATATGGGTTAATACCAAGCCATAAATAATACACAAATAATAACATAAATAATTTTTGTTTTATAATTTGTACTATTTATATTATGTAGTTTATTGGTTGACCGCTAGAGCGCAGATTACGTTTCCTCACTGAAAACACGAAAATTATTTAATGACACCGGAATGTTCACAAGAACCCGTTCTGTTGGTTTTTTGGGTTAACTAAAGAATAAAGTTTATGTTCACCTCTTTTCCTGAAGTATTTAAAGAAATGGTGCTGTTTCTATTGTTATAAAGTTATAGTTGAGGTGTAATTTAGTTAAATTTTACTCGGTAACAATCTCACCAAAATGTCGAAGTTCTGTGGGCTAGGCCTAGACATCGAAGGTGGATTTTTCAAGGTTTCATCAAATTACAGGCGTGAATTGTTCTATTCGAAGGAGTTCTAATATGTAGTGGACATCACTTGTTAATTTTATTAATTTTGCACTGCTTATTCCAAACGGTATTTGTTAATTTCTTAAATTTTTTATAGGCATTACACTTTTTCGAAACGTTCACTTCCAATCGCGTTTAACAATTCTATTCAAATCTTGTTAGTTGGTTACTCTTAGTAACCAAGAAATTTTATGGTTTTTTATTGGTGAATCTATATACTTTTTAGTATATAGGCTATTATTAATTATTATAAATTCATTTCTTCTTTTTAGAAGAATAATCCTTTTTAGATTTTATTTATAATCGAATTTAATTTATTTAAAGTTTTTCTTTATATTTTTCCTTAAGCTTGTACATTGGTATTTATATTTTAATCCCCTTTAATTTGATTTATTCATTATTTATCATTTACTTAATGTATCCTTACTCTAAACTATTTTTCATATGCCATCTTGCTAACATAGCATTATTTTATATATTATTATTTTATATTTAATCCTGGGTTATCTTATAATTAAACAAAATCATTATATTAAACACAATGATTATTCCTGGGTACAAGACCTTTGTGGCCTACATAATACAAATTTACACAAAATACAAAAAATACAAAACTTGTCAGCAGCAATATAGTCCACTGTTATAATATTTATTGTTTTTCATCTCCAGTACCAATCTGTGAGATGCTCTTTTTAAAAGTTTACACTTTCACTAAGTACACTATATTTCACTTTGTACACTGCACTTTTATTATTACTGTTTACAGTGTTATGTAGTACAAAGTTTTTTATAGCTTGGTACATAATACCCATTTCTGACTTTTAAAATTGGGTGATTACTGGTTTTAACGATGGTGATTGTGTTTCAATATTTGGGTAGGGGTTATGTAACGTTACATAAAGCTCCCCCACTAAGACAGATTTATTTTTGTTTACTTGTTGAACTCTTCAGTCTTCGGATTCTTTCATCATTCTTCATAATATCTCTTTATTTCTGATTGGTTATATACTCCTTTTACTTTGTTATTATTAACAGATTTGATCTCATATGTATTATTTCCTTTCACCTGCGTTACTATGTATGGCCCGGTATAAAGTAAAAGTAATTTTCTTGCAATACCAGTAGTATAAAAGTGAGCGTACGAAAACACTTCCGGGTTGCAAAGGAAAACACTACCGGGTTCCAGTTCATGACGTCATAGAGGCACTGGCAGCTGGTGTCCGAGCTGTCCATGTGACGTCACTGTTTTGTGTGTGTGTATGTGTGACTGAAACACTTCCGTGTTCCAGTTCATGACGTCACACAGAGGCCCTAGTCGCTGGCGTCCGCATGGCTAAAACCTGTTTCAAGACGTCACGGAGGCCGTGGTTTCTGCATGTCCGCAATTTGGTAGCCGAAAACAATGTGTAGCAGATGGGGGTACCCGGAATTCGGAGGTTGCCGCGGGTCCGGACGCACAGAGGCGACGTCATCGGGTACCGTTACGCGAAATTTTGGGGGCATCGGGTACCGTTACCCGAAATGTTTAAATCAACGGATGGGGGTACCCGAAATTTGTGGGTACGCCCACATGACGGATGTATAAAACACTGGTTACGACGAAACAGGAGGCTGGGTGGATATGATAGCTGGTTCGACGACGACGTAGATGGCGTGATGTCTGAAATTTGACACCCGAAATGATTAAAACAACGGATGGGGGTACCCGAAATTTTTGGTGTCTGAAATTTAGTACCCGAAATGTTTAAATCAACGGATGGGGTTACCCGAAATTTTTGGTGTCCGAAATTTAACACCCGAAATGTTTAAATCAACGGATGGGGGGTTCACCCTAAAACAAGTCCTGTATGTCTAAACTCTGGACGGGGGAGGAGGTACCGTTACGCGAAATTGATCGGTTAAAATTTGGGGCAATAGGTACTTGACGGGTTCCGAAATTTGGTGATTAATGACATCCCGACGCGGTTCCTCCGGTACTCAAAACCGGATACTGTATTATTATAATGTTTATATTGTGTTAATAGAAAACAGATGCATCGATTTGAATACTGTTTAGAAAACATATATTCTTATTATGCGTTACTAAAATTGTTAACTGAATAAATATATTTACTCCTGTGACGATTCGCCTGTAAACCAGTCAAACAGCATCTAAGCTGGTACACGCGGTGTGTGTGTGTGTGTGTGTGTGTGTGTGTGTGTGTGTGTGTCTGTGTGTGAAACACTTACACGTTCAGTTAATATATTCAAAGAGGAACTGATAGCTGGCGTCCGTGTTTTATAAAGCTGTGTGTGTGTGTGTGTGTGGGTGTATGTGGGTGTGTGTGTGTGTGTGTGTGTGTGTGTGTGTGTGGTTTATAGTCAGACGTTGAACTGCCTCAGGCAAGCTGTTGTAAGGTGTAGCGCTCTTTCTCTACTATAAAAACCGGTTTCTTTGCTGCTACATTCCATGCTGCTACATCTCAACTGCTTTTGCGCTTATTTAAGTATGATAGGAATTACTGTTTTGTATAAGGGGTATAATAATAAAAATAACATAGGTTATGGTTTATACATATAAGTTTTAATAATATCGAAAGCTTTTACCATCAAATCATAAGCTATAATTTTTTCCTCTCTCTACACACACACGTTCTATATTCACAAGGCAATTATAATTGAGCAAAACATACGCGCTCTCTCTATATACATAACTAAACAAAATAGACACTTTATCTATATATATATATATATATATATATATTGTAATATTATTTTATTACAAATATAATAAAATATCAAGATAATAAAGATAAAAATTGTGGTGCTAATAAATTTTGCCTGAATCTCGGTGTTGAACTCGCCGATGATAAAGCTCCACTTTGGATTCACCAATTGGTAATTAATCCCAATTACAAATAATAAATTAAATATAAATAATGTATGATAAATGTGTAATGTGTTGCTGAGTAAAAATTTTCGTTAGTTATAAAAATTATTTTTTCTTTTTTATTTAATTAATTTAATTAAATTAATTAAATGCATGTTTATAATTACTTCCAATTAAATAGGTAAGAATTTGTGCTTCGAAACTATTTGTTTCTATTAATAATTTAATTGTGTAGTTAGATCTATTAATTCTCTCTTCTGACTTTGCTCTTCTTCTTCTTCTTCTCAAATATTCATTTTATCACTCTAAATTATTTTTAGAAGAAAAGAATAACTAGCATTCACTATACAAATAAATACTAACTCTTATAACTGAATAATTATGTTCATTTATTAACATTTGAAAGTATGCGCCATTCTGGCTGCGCGTGGACCAGGCATTGGTTGATATTTGCTCAAGTCGGTAGCGAACAAAATTGACAAAATATATTTTTACAAGATTAATTAATTAGGATTCTTTTAACTGTCGAAATGGTCAGAGAGGGCAAGGAACAAGATACAATTCTTACAGCTACTTTAAAATAAATTGTTATGGCGGAAAAAACATTAGTATTATGTAAATTGTCAATTATTAAAAGTAATATCGAAACATTCGTCGAATGACGTCACTGGCTTCAAGGAGGCGGTGTCTTGTGCTAGTTCAGAAATAAAGTATGGCTGCCGTCACCTCGATTTCTCTGCGATGTAATACTGATGCTGGTTGATCTTCTCCCTAGGAAATAAATGAGTATTCCCTTCTCTGTGGAGTTGTAGTTGTCCTGGAATATAGTGTGGAGTGTTCTTCCTTCTTCTGCGATGTCGTTTCGTGATGGTTTACTGGTGCAGTGTTCGGTATTCAAATGTGTTGTATTCGTGTTCTGCTAATATGGTTTAATATTCCTTCAAAATGGCCGTTGATTTCTTGTGCTCGTGTTAAATAGTGTTATTGCTGTTGTTCTGGATTAGTTAGGTGTTAATTATTATGTGTTGGTGTTATGTTTACTTAGTTAACCTCTGTTACACTTTTCGAGGCTGCACTCACGGTTTTTGCACTAATTTATACTTTTTCGGTCTTCTGTCAGTAATTTCTCAACTGTTCATATTAACGATTAACAATAGACTGATGACTGAAAGTCGTCGTTTGGGGTAATTTATGAAATGTCTTTTTCCTCTTCCCATTGTCTTTTTATAAAAGTACACGCCTTAGATTTCGTTCATCCTCTAAATATACATAACAAGTTTTCCTATTTATTGCTGTAACTCAATTATTTATCAATTTTACAAAACTCTAACTATTCAGCAATATTCTTAAACTAATTTTACATAATTTGATATATAGCTGGGTCTGTTTTAAGTTTAGATAAGCCTAACATTTACAATTTTTGATAATTATTGTATGCCTCATATTTTGTACAAATTTAGTATTTAAATGGTTTACAAGTGTTCTTCTGATAATATTTCCATGAAATAATATTACTCACTCCATGATTATTGTTTGTTGTTAGTAATTTTGTTGTTATAACACTTCAATATTGATTAATTTACTTTTTAGTCTTAGTTGATTACCATTTTAGGCCTAGTATTAGTTATTTCCAAAAGAAGTTAATTTTCTTCCTTTGTCATTCCATTCGTTATTACTTGTATCTGTACTAATTACATTTTCATAGTTTTGTGTTGTATGGATTAAATTCTATTCCTTATATTATGTAGTTTGATTGAATTTATTTAATTAAGTTTGACTCTCTGATAGATGGTTTTGGTTTACATTACTGGTCTGTTTTTCTAGAGTGGTGTATTAGCTAATCTGCTTTGTACTTTTTATATGGTTTACAGTTTTAAATAAAATTATAACATTCCTATTTCCTACTTGCCTCTCTGCCTTGACAAACTTGAAAATTAGTTAACATTATTTTGAATACAACAGAACATCTTATTATCTACTATTTTTCATATATCACCTAATTATAACAAAAACATCTTATTCCTATTATTTTTAACTGTATCATCCAATGATAACAAAATATCTTATCCTTATTATTTTTAATTATCTTATTTAGTTATAACAAAAATATCTTATCCTTCTTATTCCCTGGACATAATTTAATTCGAAAATAAAAACATCCTATTACTAGTAATACTGTCAGTCATTAACTGTCTTTTGTATTTATGCCTCTTTTGATAACAACTCAACTGTGATTAAAAACATCTTATATCTATTATCACCTTATATCTAATATATTATCTGATTAACAATAAATAACAAACATCTTAGTATTAGTTATACCCTCAGTTATGAACTGTCCTTTGGTATTTATTGTCCTTCCCACAATTTACTTAACTGTAATTAAAAAAAAACATTTTATGGGTAATAGTATTTCTTATATCTAATTTAAAAAACTCTTATTATTACTAATGTTGTCAGTCCTTAGACTGCCTTTGATTCTTAAGGTTTTACTGGTATTATCTACACTCATGGTAGTCCTTTTATATTATTTACACTTCATTGAATATTTTTTCATAGATTTTTTAGCTATGTTTCTCACTACACTCACTGTAGTCTCTAATTTTTGTTAAGTCACTTCACTTTATTGGGTTCTACACTATGGTAGTCTTTTTAATGGGTTCTACACTATGGTAGTCTCTTTTGGGTTGTTACATATTATACTTATATCTAGTTTACAATTCGGTTTTCATTGTATTGTATCTTGTAACTTGAGTTACTGGGTCTAAATATATCGGTTTTAATTTAGTTCAATGGCATGTATTCCTTTATTAACATTTTTTGAATAGCTCTTCTTATTTCTAGGCTCTTTGTAGTAATCTTGACATATTTGGTCCTTTCTTCCTTATTATATTAGTAAATTTCTTGTCTTGTGGTTTCTCTGCTTCTTGACTTTATAAATTTCCCTTATTAAAATTGTTTTCACCTCTTTACCTCTTTTTTCTTTTCTTTCCTTTTTACTGCTTCCCCAATCTACTGGGTATACTGCTGGTTTATTGGGTTTTTATATATGGTAGGTTATTCGTATATTGACCAATAGTTTTCTTTGTTATTGTTTATTCTTATTAATATTTTATTGACTTAATGTACAGTTTCTTTAGTTTAATCTTTAACCATTTATTATTCTTACTCACTATGGACATTTTCTTCTTTATTTATGTTGCATTAATTTAAAATTTTAATGTGATAATTCTGTTATGCTACATATGCTCTCCTGTAAAAGTGATTAGTTCAGATCATACTCTTAGTATGGATGAAATAATTACTACTAATTCTTTTTATTTACCATATTTTCTTCATGATTTCACTTTATATACCTTCTTTTTCCACCGTTGCTTCCTCTCAGATGAGGTGTATCTCCTTTATTAGTTTCCTTTTTACATTAATAAGTAATCATAAATCTTGTGTATAACATTATCATTTTATATCCTTTCTTATTTGGTGCTTCCTCACCAGTATGTTTACTCCCTAACATTCCCTAACATAATGAGTTGGAACAGTTCAGAGTGGCACTTTTGGCTTCAATCCCTGCTGTCCAATACTTCAATTAATTGAGCCCAGAGGTATTATCATCTCTGCTCAAAATGTAAGACTGATGGCATTTTCTACATCCAGTCATAAAAATAAATAATCAGTAAAAGTAGTCTCTTTTGACTAAAATAAACATCCTTAGATTCTTCACTTCATAATATTTTATATCAATTAATACTTTTATACACTTGACTCTTCTTCTCTATTAAAGCTTATTCCATATTATGTGGTTTAGGTATGTGGTATAATATACATTTCATCGTTTCATCATTTCACCTTCTTTTCTTGTTTACATAGTAATTAGCATTTATATAGATGTTTTTCTACCATTTGGTATCCAATGAGTTATTTTATTGCTCATTGCATAACATTAATTAATTCTTTATCACTTATCACTATAACAGTGGTTATTACAACAATATTATCATTAATAGTACCAAGGTTTTTGGTTTCTGGTCTTAATATTTGGTCTCTACTTAGTTGGTCTTTCTTCATTGTTCCATCTTTATCAAATTATTTTCTTTGTGAGTTTGGTTAAGTTGTTTTGGTTAAATTGTATGATATTCTGGTTTCCTCTCTCTTTTTCATTTGAAATTCTGTATCATTTTTGTCTTAAATTGTCTCATTTACATAATTTATAATAGTGGTCGTTGTCAGCATAGTCACTATTATCATACAAACTATAGTATGGTTTTTTATAGCTTTGATAGTTTATTGAGGGTTTTTTTTCTTATTAACACTGGTTTTTATGAGGATTTGTTACATTCCTTCTTCTGACATTTTTAACATTTATTAATATATTGTTCTGGTAACATTAAATTATCCAGTTGTTTAACATTGGTTGTTCTCTTTGTTTACTGGAACCTGTTCTTTTTGTTTTGGGTCTCTGGAGAGTTTGAGAGGGAGTTTTTACATTTGTACTCCATTTACCTTCAAATTTTTTGTGTAAGAGTTCACTCAAATTATGAGTGTGATTTGAGCTAACTCTTTTAGAATTTTGTATCTCTTTCTTACAAAATCTCTTTTTATATTTAAGAGTTATTTCTCATCATTCGTATGAGTTGTACTTACTATTTTTTAACTTTAGATATTTTTATTCCACTAAATTCTTTCTTATTCATAATAGTTTTTCAAATATTTTGGTGTAAGTTGTACTTACTATTGTTCTGAATTTTGAAATTTTTTGATCATCAAAATTCTTTTTCTTTTTTTTTCATTTTCATCATAATGGTTTTTCTAATATTTGGTATAAACTGTTCTTACAAACCTTTTGAATTTTGAACATTAAACAAAATTCTTTTTTTTTCATTCATAATAGTTTTTCGAATAATCATTTGGTGTAAGCTGTTCTTACTACTTTTTGAATTTTGAACTTAACAAAATTCTTTTTTCATTCATAATAGTTTTTCGAATAATCAGTGTAAGTTGTACTTACTATTTTTTGAATTTGGACATTTTTATCTCTCCTCTATATATTTTTTAATTGATAATTGATTATAAGTTCCTTTTACTTTATTTGAAATGATATCCTTTAATACATACGTATTGTTATCATTGTTTTTAATAATCAGGTATGGGCCGGTATACAGCAGTAACAACTTTTTGGTAATGCCTTCCAAAGTACTGGGTAATTCCCTGTTTTTTAGTAGTACCTTTTCTCCGACTTCATAGCTTATTATCTTCTTAATCGCCTTTTGGTACTTGTTCTTGCGCCTTTCCTGGTCTTCTGCCAATTTATTGTAGAACCTGATTCGATTGAACTTGTATTCTTGACTCATGGGGAATTCTATTATGTCTTGTATTTCTCTTGGAGGCAGTTTTTCATACATTGCCGTGTATGGCGTGGTACCTATAGAGGGGTGATATGCCAAATTAAGGAATTCTTCAGTAGCTAATAAATATTCTTGCCACTTCTTTTGTTGATTATGGCAATAAGTCCGTAATATTCTTCCGACTTCTCGCAGTACCCTCTCCGCTGGAATACTGCTGGGGTGGTAGACAGATGTCTTGTACGTCTTAATGCCCAACGTATTTAGAGTGTTTTTCCACCTCCTACCCTTAAATTGCGTTCCATGGTCTGTGATTATGGATGCCGGGCTCCCTATCTCTGGAATGTAATGGTTTGTTATTGCTCCTAAAGTCTTCAAAGTGGTGGCTCTGTTCACCGGGTACAGTTTTGTGAATTTTGTGAAATGATCCATCATGATAATAATGTATTTGTATCGTTGGCGTCCGCCACTGCGGGGAAATGGACCACAGATGTCCAGGAAGACCTTTTCCAGTTTGGCTTGTGAGGTAATTGGTATCATCATACCCTATTTTCTCTCCTTGTTGGTTTTCACCAATTGACATATCAGACAGGTTTTGAGGTAGTTTCTCGTCTTTCTATTTATATTTTTTATATGGCAATTCTCTTCTATTGCCTTGATCACCTTCATGGCTCCCATGTGACCGTATCGTAGATGATAGTCCAGGATGATATCCCTTTCGATTGTAGTAGGGATCATGATCTTCCATATCTCTTCATCAAGGGATATTTTGATGAATAATATTTCGTTATGAACACAATAAAACTTGGTTATTGTGTCATCTGGGTGGGAGAGACGAAGTTTAATGTGGCTTAACTTCGGGTCGGACTGCTGGTGTTTGCTGATGTCCTGCACTATCTTTTCTAGATCGGATCTGTTCTTAATAATATTATAAAACTTCAGGATGCTCTCCTTTTCGCCTTCGAACGTTTGTTCTTCCAGATTTACTCTCGACAACACGTCGGCTACTACATTTTTACTTCCAGGAACGTACTCCCACTGTATATCGTATTCCTGCAGGGCAAGTACCCATCTGGTCAATCTACCATGGCTTAACTTGCATCTTCTCAGAAATGATATAGATTTGTGATCTGTTCGAACGGTCACTGGATATCCGAGGATATACGTCCGAAACTTCCCACATGCAAAGACTACACTTAGCAGTTCTTTTTCCGTCACGTTATAGTTCTTTTCACACTGGTTAAGGGTTCTGCTAACAAAGCTCACTACTAGATGGTTTCCACTTTCGTCTTCTTGGTACAGTGTTGATCCCAAGCTAATGTTACTAGCGTCACAGTTCAGAAAGAAGGGTCGGTCAAAATCTGGATGGTTGAGCATTACTGCTTCTAAGAACTTCTCCTTAATTGATTTGAAGGTTTCATCTTGTTCTTAACCCCATCGCCATTTATTCTTGGACGATAACTGGTACTGAAATCGGGCCGTCAGTTCGGAATAATTATTTTGGAACTTCCTATAGTAGTTACACAGGCCTAAAAATGATTGTAGTTGCCTTCTGTTTTTTGGTATAGGGAATCGTTGTATGGCGTCTACTTTTTCTGTTGATGGTGTTATTCCTTGACTGTTTAACTGGAAACCCAAGAATTGCACTTCTTTAGCTATAAGCTTGGACTTGTCTAGTTTAAGGGTAACATTATTTTCAGCCAGCTTCTTCAAGACATGTTCCACACTGTAACAGTGTTCTTCCCAATTGGTTGATGTTATTAGGAGATCATCAACATAGACAGTCGTGAATTGGAGCGCTTCTGGTCCGAGTATATGATCCATACAGGCGACAAAAACAGCTACTGAGTTCACCAACCCGAAGGGCAACCTCTTAAACTGGTAGTTGCGCCCTTCGAAGATGAACGCCATGTATTGCCGGCTTGCTGGGTGCAACTCCACCTGGCAATACCCGCACACGGTATCCCACGTAGTAATGAACTTCGTTCCGTGAAATCTCTTCAGTATCTCATCAATTTCGCCAGGTGAGGTACGATCGTTAATAATCATTTTATTTATCTCACGTGCGTCAAGGCAAAGCCTTACTTTCCCAATTTTCTTTTGTATAGCCACAATTGGGCTAGTGTATGGCGATTGACTGCTTTCCATAATATCTTTACTGATCATATTCTGGATCTCTGTGCGTACGGCTTCCTTCAGAGATTGTGCTATGGGATACGACTTTCGATTAATTTCTACCGGTTCTCTGAATCGTATGGAACATTGGTAGTTCCGGATCTTTCCAGGTTCGTCCGAAAAATACAGCCCGATATTTTTCATATATGTTGACTAATTGATTCAGCTGGTTTTCCTCTAATTGCTCGGTAGTATTGTGGCATTGAAAGTCACGTATCTCCTGAATCTTTTGTTGCCATTGGTCATCCTCCGAATTCTGATGTACTGGCTTGTTGTTTGTCGAGTAGTTTGACAAGTAATTCACCTTATTTTTGTGGTCGAGAAGTTGTCTGGAGTCTAACATCTTGTTGTTAGTTAAATTGGCTACCCAGGTCGAACCTTCAGAAAAGAGTGATACCTTCCCTCGGCACAAGTCGATAACTGCTGAGTTCCTACGCAATATGTCACATCCTATCATGATGTTGAAAGGTAATCCGGCTGCAACAAGAAATATCATATCCACACTAATGCCCTGACTGTTGACACTTAGGGATACCTGTTTTCTTATGGTTTTGTTCTGTCTGCCGGTAGCTCCTACAAGTACAATATTATTAATAGGTAGTACCGGTAAGTTTTTATGGCATTCCTGCTGTATCCGGTCCAACTCATTGTGATTTATTATAGAGATATTTGCTCCCGTGTCTATCATTATGGGAACAGAAATACCCTCAATTTCTGCAATTATATATATTATTTCGTTGTCATTATTATTAATGTTAATTTCGTTTTCTTCTAACAAGTCCTTACGGATATCCTTCAAATAATTATTGTATATTATTGTAAAATTTTTCTTTTCTTTTTTCGATTTTATTTCTTGGTCAAACCCAGCAGATTGGAGCAGTAAAAGGTTATTGGAGTTTATTACTGCCTTCGTTCGTTTAAATGCTCCGCATCTTTACGGATTAGGCCGGTGGAAGCATCAACTTGGAGTCCTGAAGCTACTTCGTTTGGTTCAGCACGATCGTCCTGCTGGGCTTCCGTTACAGGTAGTCTTCGTTGATTGTCCAGACTGGAACTGCGTCTGGGTTCATACTCTCTGTAACGATTACTTCCCTGACTTCCTTGAAAGGTCTCATACTCATAATATCGGCTCCTTCGTTGAGGCTGTTACCTCCTCTGTCCACTGCCTTCCGCTCTGATGTAGTTAATATGGGGTCGATAGGTCCTGTAATTATTGTTATTATCTCCATTTGGGTAATTCCTGTTATAATTACTATGATAATTGTTATTAGGGGGGTTGGGGTTTCTCTGACCATTTGGAACATAATTACGATTATTATTATAATAACCGTTGTTGTTGGGTGGACGGTTATTATTATTATTATTATTATTATTATTGTTGTTGCCCTCATTATTATTAATTCGGGGAACATTACTATTATTATTATTGTTATTAAATCTAGGTACATTATTGTTATTACGAGGGTTGTGATTGTATTCGGCATTATTCCGGTTTGCGGAATTATAATTATTGTTGTTGCCCACGTTCTGCCGATTATTATTATTCGAATTATTGGTGTTACTTCTTGGTTCCGGCCTTTCATATCTCCTACGACTTTGGCGGTAGTAATCCTCGTGCTCATACATTTCTAAGAGCTCGGTCATTGCTTGTACAGTCTTTATTTGACTGTTCCTTCTAGCTCTTATTATATCTTCCTCATAATGGTACGAGAGCTTGCTGACCAGGCATTCTTCCGGTATTCGGGGCTCTAGATGTTTGGCCACACACACCTTTCCCAAGAAGTACGCCGTTAGAGTCTGGTTTCCATACGGGTTGTATTTTCCATGACAGATCCCGTCTCTGGCGATATTTTGTGTCGATTCAGACCAATATTTGGCTTTGAAAAGCCTTTTGAATTGTTGGTAGTCGGTCACTTCGTCTCTTATCGCCATCCACCAATTATCTGCTATCTCCTTGAACGATTCGTCAAGTACTTCTTTATTCTCCCTCCAGCGATTGCCTCTGTGTTTGGTGAAGTACTCTTCGATTCTGGCTAGGAACTCCATCGGTTTGTTTTTATAAAATCTGAAGTTAATTCCTTCGCGATTCTCGTTGTTAGGACAACTGGTAATGCTTGTCAGTCGACTATGGAACAGGTCTATATCTGTTTGATTCTGTCGCACCTGACTGTTGATACTGGTCACAGCAGCTTCAATGCCGTCACATTTTTCTGTGAATCGGTCCTGCACTCGCTCCCAGTCTTCACGTGTTTCTTTTAGGTTTTCCTCTAAAGTCTTCCTATTCGTTTCTTCAATGTTGTTAACCTTAGTGTTTATTTCTGTCTTGATACTCTGTACTTCCCGTTCTGTCTGACTCCATCTTTCGTCAGCTCTTGTAATCTTTTGTTCGATTACCGTTATTTCCTCTTCTACCTTCTTGCTGATTGTTTCATTGTTTTCAGCTATCTTTTGCCCCATTTCTTCCTTCAATGCTTCCATCTTTCCATCTAATCGGTTCATATTCTCTTGGTTCGTCTCCTTCAATTCTTCTCTCAATTGTTGATTATTGCTTTCCACCTTCTTATTGGTTTCTTCCAGTTTCTGGCTTATCTGGGTTAATTCCTCCTTCGATTGCTTATTGTCAGTTTATATTTCCTCCATTTTCTCCTCAATCTTCTGGATATTTTCTTCCGTCAATAACTTATTCTCGTTTTTTATTTCGTCCACCTTCTCCTCCATCTTCTTACTGTTTTCTTCCATCTTCTCTTCCATCTTCTTACTGTCTTCTCTTAATTCCTCCTTCAATCGTTGGTTATCACTTTCCATTTCCTTACTATTTTCTTCCATCTTCTTACTGTTTTCTTCCATCTTCTTACTATTTTCTTCGATTTTCTTGTTGGTATCTCCGATTTTATTACCCAATTCTTCCTTCAATTCCTTACTATTTTCCCTTAACTCTTCCTTCAGTTTTTGGTTATCATTTTCCAGCTTCTTACTATTTTCTTCCATTCTCTCCTCCATCTTCTTACGGTTTTCTTCAATTTTCTGGCCTAATTCTTCCTTTAACTGCTTACTGTGGGTTTTTATTTCCTCCATCTTCTGGCCTAATTGTGCCAATGTGGTCATTAGTATTCCTTGATAATTTACTTCTCCAGTTTGTATCGGTTTGTCAGGTTGTTTCCCTCGGGATTCTGGTTCGGTTAGTTCCGCTGGAGGTAATCTCTTCTCTATATCCTCCACAGGTGTCGCCTCTTTATCCTCCATATCTATTTACTGTTCGGCCTCCACAGCCCTTTTCTTTGATGTCGCCCTCCTGTGCAACTTGTTTCTTTTTCTGACCTGTTGACAGCTGCCTAGCTAAAATAGGAAACTGGACAATTGTCCTTATTTTATAACTCTATTAACTCCTATTTTAACCCCTTCAGTTGGACGCCAATTTGTAATATTATTTTATTACAAATATAATATAATATAAAGATAATAAAGATAAAAATTGTGATGCTAATAAATTTTGCCTGAATCTCGGTGTTGAACTCGGCGATGATAAAGCTCCACTTTGGATTCACCAATTGGTAATTAATCCCAATTACAAATAATAAATTAAATATAAATAATGTATGATAAATGTGTAATGTGTTGCTGAGTAAAAATTTTCGTTAGTTATAAATTTTTTTTTCTTTTTTATTTAATTAATTTAATTTAACTAATTCATAATTAATTAATTGTATGTTTATAAATACTTCCAATTAAATAGGTAAGAATTTGTGCTTCGAAACTATTTGTTTCTATTAATAATTTAATTGTGTAGTTAGATCTATTAATTCTCTCTTCTGACTTTGCTCTTCTTCTTCTTCTCAAATATTTATTTTATCACTGTAAATTATTTTTAGAAGAAAAGACTAACTAGCATTCACTACACAAATAAATACAAACTCTTATAACTGAATAAATATGTTCATTTATTAACGTTTGAAATTATGCGCCATTCTGGCTGCGCGTGGACCAGGCATTGGTTGATATTTGCTCAAGTCGGTAGCGAACAAAATTGACAAAATATATTTTTACAAGATTAATTAATTAGGATTCTTTTAACTGTCGAAATGGTCAGAGAGGGCAAGGAACAAGATACAATTCTTACAGCTATTTTTAAAATAAATTATTATGGCGGAAAAAACATTAGTATTATGTAAATTGTCAATTATTAAAAGTAATATCGAAACATTCGTCGAATGACGTCACTGGCTTCAAGGAGGTGGTGTCTTGTGCTCGTTCAGAAATAAAGTATGGCTGCCGTCACCTCGATTTCTCTGCGATGTAATACTGATGCTGGTTGATCTTCTCCCTAGGAAATAAATGAGTATTCCCTTCTCTGTGGAGTTGTAGTTGTCCTGGAATATAGTGTGGAGTGTTCTTCCTTCTTCTGCGATGTCGTTTCGTGATGGTTTACTGGTGCAGTGTTCGGTATTCAAATGTGTTGTATTCGTGTTCTGCTAATATGGTTTAATATTCCTTCAAAATGGCCGTTGATTTCTTGTGCTCGTGTTAAATAGTGTTATTGCTGTTGTTCTGGATTAGTTAGGTGTTAATTATTATGTGTTGGTGTTATGTTTACTTAGTTAACCTCTGTTACACTTTTCGAGGCTGCACTCACGGTTTTTGCACTAATTTATACTTTTTCGGTCTTCTGTCAGTAATTTCTCAACTGTTCATATTAACGATTAACAATAGACTGATGACTGAAAGTCGTCGTTTGGGGTAATTTATGAAATGTCTTTTTCCTCTTCCCATTGTCTTTTTATAAAAGTACACGCCTTAGATTTCGTTCATCCTCTAAATATACATAACAAGTTTTCCTATTTATTGCTGTAACTCAATTATTTATCAATTTTACAAAACTCTAACTATTCAGCAATATTCTTAAACTAATTTTACATAATTTGATGTATAGCTGGGTCTGTTTTAAGTTTAGATAAGCCTAACATTTACAATTTTTGATAATTATTGTATGCCTCATATTTTGTACAAATTTAGTATTTAAATGGTTTACAAGTGTTCTTCTGATAATATTTCCATGAAATAATATTACTCACTCCATGATTATTGTTTGTTGTTAGTAATTTTGTTGTTATAACACTTCAATATTGATTAATTTACTTTTTAGTCTTAGTTGATTACCATTTTAGGCCTAGTATTAGTTATTTCCAAAAGAAGTTAATTTTCTTCCTTTGTCATTCCATTCGTTATTACTTGTATCTGTACTAATTACATTTTCATAGTTTTGTGTTGTATGGATTAAATTCTATTCCTTATATTATGTAGTTTGATTGAATTTATTTAATTAAGTTTGACTCTCTGATAGATGGTTTTGGTTTACATTACTGGTCTGTTTTTCTAGAGTGGTGTATTAGCTAATCTGCTTTGTACTTTTTATATGGTTTACAGTTTTAAATAAAATTATAACATTCCTATTTCCTACTTGCCTCTCTGCCTTGACAAACTTGAAAATTAGTTAACATTATTTTGAATACAACAGAACATCTTATTATCTACTATTTTTCATATATCACCTAATTATAACAAAAGCATCTTATTCCTATTATTTTTAACTGTATCATCCAATGATAACAAAATATCTTATCCTTATTATTTTTAATTATCTTATTTAGTTATAACAAAAATATCTTATCCTTCTTATTCCCTGGACATAATTTAATTCGAAAATAAAAACATCCTATTACTAGTAATACTGTCAGTCATTAACTGTCTTTTGTATTTATGTCTCTTTTGATAACAACTCAACTGTGATTAAAAACATCTTATATCTATTATCACCTTATATCTAATATATTATCTGATTAACAATAAATAACAAACATCTTAGTATTAGTTATACCCTCAGTTATGAACTGTCCTTTGGTATTTATTGTCCTTCCCACAATTTACTTAACTGTAATTAAAAAAAAAAACATTTTATGGGTAATAGTATTTCTTATATCTAATTTAAAAAAAATCTTATTACTACTAATGTTGTCAGTCCTTAGACTGTCTTTGATTCTTATGGTTTTACTAGTATTATCTTCACTCATGGTAGTCCTTTTATATTATTTACACTTCATTGAATATTTTTTCATAGATTTTTTAGCTATGTTTCTCACTACACTCACTGTAGTCTCTAATTTTTGTTAAGTCACTTCACTTTATTGGGTTCTACACTATGGTAGTCTTTTTAGTGGGTTCTACACTATGGTAGTCTCTTTTGGGTTGTTACATATTATACTTATATCTAGTTTATAATTCGGTTTTCATTGTATTGTATCTTGTAACTTGAGTTACTGGGTCTAAATATATCGGTTTTAATTTAGTTCAATGGCATGTATTCCTTTATTAACATTTTTTGAATAGCTCTTCTTATTTCTAGGCTCTTTGTAGTAATCTTGACATATTTGGTCCTTTCTTCCTTATTATATTAGTAAATTTCTTGTCTTGTGGTTTCTCTGCTTCTTGACTTTATAAATTTCCCTTATTAAAATTGTTTTCACCTCTTTACCTCTTTTTTCTTTTCTTTCCTTTTTACTGCTTCCCCAATCTACTGGGTATACTGCTGATTTATTGGGTTTTTATATATGGTAGGTTATTCGTATATTGACCAATAGTTTTCTTTGTTATTGTTTATTCTTATTAACATTTTATTGACTTAATGTACAGTTTCTTTAGTTTAATCTTTAACCATTTATTATTCTTACTCACTATGGACATTTTCTTCTTTATTTATGTTGCATTAATTTAAAATTTTAATGTGATAATTCTGTTATGCTACATATGCTCTCCTGTAAAAGTGATTAGTTCAGATCATACTCTTAGTATGGATGAAATAATTACTACTAATTCTTTTTATTTACCATATTTTCTTCATGATTTCACTTTATATACCTTCTTTTTCCACCGTTGCTTCCTCTCAGATGAGGTGTATCTCCTTTATTAGTTTCCTTTTTACATTAATAAGTAATCATAAATCTTGTGTATAACATTATCATTTTATATCCTTTCTTATTTGGTGCTTCCTCACCAGTATGTTTACTCCCTAACATTCCCTAACATAATGAGTTGGAACAGTTCAGAGTGGCACTTTTGGCTTCAATCCCTGCTGTCCAATACTTCAATTAATTGAGCCCAGAGGTATTATCATCTCTGCTCAAAATGTAAGACTGATGGCATTTTCTACATCCAGTCATAAAAATAAATAATCAGTAAAAGTAGTCTCTTTTGACTAAAATAAACATCCTTAGATTCTTCACTTCATAATATTTTATATCAATTAATACTTTTATACACTTGACTCTTCTTCTCTATTAAAGCTTATTCCATATTATGTGGTTTAGGTATGTGGTATAATATACATTTCATCGTTTCATCATTTCACCTTCTTTTCTTGTTTACATAGTAATTAGCATTTATATAGATGTTTTTCTACCATTTGGTATCCAATGAGTTATTTTATTGCTCATTGCATAACATTAATTAATTCTTTATCACTTATCACTATAACAGTGGTTATTACAACAATATTATCATTAATAGTACCAAGGTTTTTGGTTTCTGGTCTTAATATTTGGTCTCTACTTAGTTGGTCTTTCTTCATTGTTCCATCTTTATCAAATTATTTTCTTTGTGAGTTTGGTTAAGTTGTTTTGGTTAAATTGTATGATATTCTGGTTTCCTCTCTCTTTTTCATTTGAAATTCTGTATCATTTTTGTCTTAAATTGTCTCATTTACATAATTTATAATAGTGGTCGTTGTCAGCATAGTCACTATTATCATACAAACTATAGTATGGTTTTTTATAGCTTTGATAGTTTATTGAGGGTTTTTTTTCTTATTAACACTGGTTTTTATGAGGATTTGTTACATTCCTTCTTCTGACATTTTTAACATTTATTAATATATTGTTCTGGTAACATTAAATTATCCAGTTGTTTAACATTGGTTGTTCTCTTTGTTTACTGGAACCTGTTCTTTTTGTTTTGGGTCTCTGGAGAGTTTGAGAGGGAGTTTTTACATTTGTACTCCATTTACCTTCAAATTTTTTGTGTAAGAGTTCACTCAAATTATGAGTGTGATTTGAGCTAACTCTTTTAGAATTTTGTATCTCTTTCTTACAAAATCTCTTTTTATATTTAAGAGTTATTTCTCATCATTCGTATGAGTTGTACTTACTATTTTTTAACTTTAGATATTTTTATTCCACTAAATTCTTTCTTATTCATAATAGTTTTTCAAATATTTTGGTGTAAGTTGTACTTACTATTGTTCTGAATTTTGAAATTTTTTGATCATCAAAATTCTTTTTCTTTTTTTTCATTTTCATCATAATGGTTTTTCTAATATTTGGTATAAACTGTTCTTACAAACCTTTTGAATTTTAAACATTAAACAAAATTCTTTTTTTTCATTCATAATAGTTTTTCGAATAATCATTTGGTGTAAGCTGTTCTTACTACTTTTTGAATTTTGAACTTAACAAAATTCTTTTTTCATTCATAATAGTTTTTCGAATAATCAGTGTAAGTTGTACTTACTATTTTTTGAATTTGGACATTTTTATCTCTCCTCTATATATTTTTTAATTGATAATTGATTATAAGTTCCTTTTACTTTATTTGAAATGATATCCTTTAATACATACGTATTGTTATCATTGTTTTTAATAATCAGGTATGGGCCGGTATACAGCAGTAACAACTTTTTGGTAATGCCTTCCAAAGTACTGGGTAATTCCCTGTTTTTTAGTAGTACCTTTTCTCCGACTTCATAGCTTATTATCTTCTTAATCGCCTTTTGGTACTTGTTCTTGCGCCTTTCCTGGTCTTCTGCCAATTTATTGTAGAACCTGATTCGATTGAACTTGTATTCTTGACTCATGGGGAATTCTATTATGTCTTGTATTTCTCTTGGAGGCAGTTTTTCATACATTGCCGTGTATGGCGTGGTACCTATAGCGGGGTGATATGCCAAATTAAGGAATTCTTCAGTAGCTAATAAATATTCTTGCCACTTCTTTTGTTGATTATGGCAATAAGTCCGTAATATTCTTCCGACTTCTCGCAGTACCCTCTCCGCTGGATTACTGCTGGGGTGGTAGACAGATGTCTTGTACGTCTTAATGCCCAACGTATTTAGAGTGTTTTTCCACCTCCTACCCTTAAATTGCGTTCCATGGTCTGTGATTATGGATGCCGGGCTCCCTATCTCTGGAATGTAATGGTTTGTTATTGCTCCTAAAGTCTTCAAAGTGGTGGCTCTGTTCACCGGGTACAGTTTTGTGAATTTTGTGAAATGATCCATCATGATAATAATGTATTTGTATCGTTGGCGTCCGCCACTGCGGGGAAATGGACCACAGATGTCCAGGAAGACCTTTTCCAGTTTGGCTTGTGAGGTAATTGGTATCATCATACCCTATTTTCTCTCCTTGTTGGTTTTCACCAATTGACATATCAGACAGGTTTTGAGGTAGTTTCTCGTCTTTCTATTTATATTTTTTATATGGCAATTCTCTTCTATTGCCTTGATCACCTTCATGGCTCCCATGTGACCGTATCGTAGATGATAGTCCAGGATGATATCCCTTTCGATTGTAGTAGGGATCATGATCTTCCATATCTCTTCATCAAGGGATATTTTGATGAATAATATTTCGTTATGAACACAATAAAACTTGGTTATTGTGTCATCTGGGTGGGAGAGACGAAGTTTAATGTGGCTTAACTTCGGGTCGGACTGCTGGTGTTTGCTGATGTCCTGCACTATCTTTTCTAGATCGGATCTGTTCTTAATAATATTATAAAACTTCAGGATGCTCTCCTTTTCGCCTTCGAACGTTTGTTCTTCCAGATTTACTCTCGACAACACGTCGGCTACTACATTTTTACTTCCAGGAACGTACTCCCACTGTATATCGTATTCCTGCAGGGCAAGTACCCATCTGGTCAATCTACCATGGCTTAACTTGCATCTTCTCAGAAATGATATAGATTTGTGATCTGTTCGAACGGTCACTGGATATCCGAGGATATACGTCCGAAACTTCCCACATGCAAAGACTACACTTAGCAGTTCTTTTTCCGTCACGTTATAGTTCTTTTCACACTGGTTAAGGGTTCTGCTAACAAAGCTCACTACTAGATGGTTTCCACTTTCGTCTTCTTGGTACAGTGTTGATCCCAAGCTAATGTTACTAGCGTCACAGTTCAGAAAGAAGGGTCGGTCAAAATCTGGATGGTTGAGCATTACTGCTTCTAAGAACTTCTCCTTAATTGATTTGAAGGTTTCATCTTGTTCTTAACCCCATCGCCATTTATTCTTGGACGATAACTGGTACTGAAATCGGGCCGTCAGTTCGGAATAATTATTTTGGAACTTCCTATAGTAGTTACACAGGCCTAAAAATGATTGTAGTTGCCTTCTGTTTTTTGGTATAGGGAATCGTTGTATGGCGTCTACTTTTTCTGTTGATGGTGTTATTCCTTGACTGTTTAACTGGAAACCCAAGAATTGCACTTCTTTAGCTATAAGCTTGGACTTGTCTAGTTTAAGGGTAACATTATTTTCAGCCAGCTTCTTCAAGACATGTTCCACACTGTAACAGTGTTCTTCCCAATTGGTTGATGTTATTAGGAGATCATCAACATAGACAGTCGTGAATTGGAGCGCTTCTGGTCCGAGTATATGATCCATACAGGCGACAAAAACAGCTACTGAGTTCACCAACCCGAAGGGCAACCTCTTAAACTGGTAGTTGCGCCCTTCGAAGATGAACGCCATGTATTGCCGGCTTGCTGGGTGCAACTCCACCTGCCAATACCCGCACACGGTATCCCACGTAGTAATGAACTTCGTTCCGTGAAATCTCTTCAGTATCTCATCAATTTCGCCAGGTGAGGTACGATCGTTAATAATCATTTTATTTATCTCACGTGCGTCAAGGCAAAGCCTTACTTTCCCAATTTTCTTTTGTATAGCCACAATTGGGCTAGTGTATGGCGATTGACTGCTTTCCATAATATCTTTACTGATCATATTCTGGATCTCTGTGCGTACGGCTTCCTTCAGAGATTGTGCTATGGGATACGACTTTCGATTAATTTCTACCGGTTCTCTGAATCGTATGGAACATTGGTAGTTCCGGATCTTTCCAGGTTCGTCCGAAAAATACAGCCCGATATTTTTCATATATGTTGACTAATTGATTCAGCTGGTTTTCCTCTAATTGCTCGGTAGTATTGTGGCATTGAAAGTCACGTATCTCCTGAATCTTTTGTTGCCATTGGTCATCCTCCGAATTCTGATGTACTGGCTTGTTGTTTGTCGAGTAGTTTGACAAGTAATTCACCTTATTTTTGTGGTCGAGAAGTTGTCTGGAGTCTAACATCTTGTTGTTAGTTAAATTGGCTACCCAGGTCGAACCTTCAGAAAAGAGTGATACCTTCCCTCGGCACAAGTCGATAACTGCTGAGTTCCTACGCAATATGTCACATCCTATCATGATGTTGAAAGGTAATCCGGCTGCAACAAGAAATATCATATCCACACTAATGCCCTGACTGTTGACACTTAGGGATACCTGTTTTCTTATGGTTTTGTTCTGTCTGCCGGTAGCTCCTACAAGTACAATATTATTAATAGGTAGTACCGGTAAGTTTTTATGGCATTCCTGCTGTATCCGGTCCAACTCATTGTGATTTATTATAGAGATATTTGCTCCCGTGTCTATCATTATGGGAACAGAAATACCCTCAATTTCTGCAATTATATATATTATTTCGTTGTCATTATTATTAATGTTAATTTCGTTTTCTTCTAACAAGTCCTTACGGATATCCTTCAAATAATTATTGTATATTATTGTAAAATTTTTCTTTTCTTTTTTCGATTTTATTTCTTGGTCAAACCCAGCAGATTGGAGCAGTAAAAGGTTATTGGAGTTTATTACTGCCTTCGTTCGTTTAAATGCTCCGCATCTTTACGGATTAGGCCGGTGGAAGCATCAACTTGGAGTCCTGAAGCTACTTCGTTTGGTTCAGCACGATCGTCCTGCTGGGCTTCCGTTACAGGTAGTCTTCGTTGATTGTCCAGACTGGAACTGCGTCTGGGTTCATACTCTCTGTAACGATTACTTCCCTGACTTCCTTGAAAGGTCTCATACTCATAATATCGGCTCCTTCGTTGAGGCTGTTACCTCCTCTGTCCACTGCCTTCCGCTCTGATGTAGTTAATATGGGGTCGATAGGTCCTGTAATTATTGTTATTATCTCCATTTGGGTAATTCCTGTTATAATTACTATGATAATTGTTATTAGGGGGGTTGGGGTTTCTCTGACCATTTGGAACATAATTACGATTATTATTATAATAACCGTTGTTGTTGGGTGGACGGTTATTATTATTATTATTATTATTATTGTTGTTGTTGCCCTCATTATTATTAATTCGGGGAACATTACTATTATTATTATTGTTATTAAATCTAGGTACATTATTGTTATTACGAGGGTTGTGATTGTATTCGGCATTATTCCGGTTTGCGGAATTATAATTATTGTTGTTGCCCACGTTCTGCCGATTATTATTATTCGAATTATTGGTGTTACTTCTTGGTTCCGGCCTTTCATATCTCCTACGACTTTGGCGGTAGTAATCCTCGTGCTCATACATTTCTAAGAGCTCGGTCATTGCTTGTACAGTCTTTATTTGACTGTTCCTTCTAGCTCTTATTATATCTTCCTCATAATGGTACGAGAGCTTGCTGACCAGGCATTCTTCCGGTATTCGGGGCTCTAGATGTTTGGCCACACACACCTTTCCCAAGAAGTACGCCGTTAGAGTCTGGTTTCCATACGGGTTGTATTTTCCATGACAGATCCCGTCTCTGGCGATATTTTGTGTCGATTCAGACCAATATTTGGCTTTGAAAAGCCTTTTGAATTGTTGGTAGTCGGTCACTTCGTCTCTTATCGCCATCCACCAATTATCTGCTATCTCCTTGAACGATTCGTCAAGTACTTCTTTATTCTCCCTCCAGCGATTGCCTCTGTGTTTGGTGAAGTACTCTTCGATTCTGGCTAGGAACTCCATCGGTTTGTTTTTATAAAATCTGAAGTTAATTCCTTCGCGATTCTCGTTGTTAGGACAACTGGTAATGCTTGTCAGTCGACTATGGAACAGGTCTATATCTGTTTGATTCTGTCGCACCTGACTGTTGATACTGGTCACAGCAGCTTCAATGCCGTCACATTTTTCTGTGAATCGGTCCTGCACTCGCTCCCAGTCTTCACGTGTTTCTTTTAGGTTTTCCTCTAAAGTCTTCCTATTCGTTTCTTCAATGTTGTTAACCTTAGTGTTTATTTCTGTCTTGATACTCTGTACTTCCCGTTCTGTCTGACTCCATCTTTCGTCAGCTCTTGTAATCTTTTGTTCGATTACCGTTATTTCCTCTTCTACCTTCTTGCTGATTGTTTCATTGTTTTCAGCTATCTTTTGCCCCATTTCTTCCTTCAATGCTTCCATCTTTCCATCTAATCGGTTCATATTCTCTTGGTTCGTCTCCTTCAATTCTTCTCTCAATTGTTGATTATTGCTTTCCACCTTCTTATTGGTTTCTTCCAGTTTCTGGCTTATCTGGGTTAATTCCTCCTTCGATTGCTTATTGTCAGTTTATATTTCCTCCATTTTCTCCTCAATCTTCTGGATATTTTCTTCCATCAATAACTTATTCTCGTTTTTTATTTCGTCCACCTTCTCCTCCATCTTCTTACTGTTTTCTTCCATCTTCTCTTCCATCTTCTTACTGTCTTCTCTTAATTCCTCCTTCAATCGTTGGTTATCACTTTCCATTTCCTTACTATTTTCTTCCATCTTCTTACTGTTTTCTTCCATCTTCTTACTATTTTCTTCGATTTTCTTGTTGGTATCTCCGATTTTATTACCCAATTCTTCCTTCAATTCCTTACTATTTTCCCTTAACTCTTCCTTCAGTTTTTGGTTATCATTTTCCAGCTTCTTACTATTTTCTTCCATTCTCTCCTCCATCTTCTTACGGTTTTCTTCAATTTTCTGGCCTAATTCTTCCTTTAACTGCTTACTGTGGGTTTTTATTTCCTCCATCTTCTGGCCTAATTGTGCCAATGTGGTCATTAGTATTCCTTGATAATTTACTTCTCCAGTTTGTATCGGTTTGTCAGGTTGTTTCCCTCGGGATTCTGGTTCGGTTAGTTCCGCTGGAGGTAATCTCTTCTCTATATCCTCCACAGGTGTCGCCTCTTTATCCTCCATATCTATTTACTGTTCGGCCTCCACAGCCCTTTTCTTTGATGTCGCCCTCCTGTGCAACTTGTTTCTTTTTCTGACCTGTTGACAGCTGCCTAGCTAAAATAGGAAACTGGACAATTGTCCTTATTTTATAACTCTATTAACTCCTATTTTAACCCCTTCAGTTGGACGCCAATTTGTAATATTATTTTATTACAAATATAATATAATATAAAGATAATAAAGATAAAAATTGTGATGCTAATAAATTTTGCCTGAATCTCGGTGTTGAACTCGGCGATGATAAAGCTCCACTTTGGATTCACCAATTGGTAATTAATCCCAATTACAAATAATAAATTAAATATAAATAATGTATGATAAATGTGTAATGTGTTGCTGAGTAAAAATTTTCGTTAGTTATAAATTTTTTTTTCTTTTTTATTTAATTAATTTAATTTAACTAATTCATAATTAATTAATTGTATGTTTATAATTACTTCCAATTAAATAGGTAAGAATTTGTGCTTCGAAACTATTTGTTTCTATTAATAATTTAATTGTGTAGTTAGATCTATTAATTCTCTCTTCTGACTTTGCTCTTCTTCTTCTTCTCAAATATTTATTTTATCACTGTAAATTATTTTTAGAAGAAAAGACTAACTAGCATTCACTACACAAATAAATACAAACTCTTATAACTGAATAAATATGTTCATTTATTAACGTTTGAAATTATGCGCCATTCTGGCTGCGCGTGGACCAGGCATTGGTTGATATTTGCTCAAGTCGGTAGCGAACAAAATTGACAAAATATATTTTTACAAGATTAATTAATTAGGATTCTTTTAACTGTCGAAATGGTCAGAGAGGGCAAGGAACAAGATACAATTCTTACAGCTATTTTTAAAATAAATTATTATGGCGGAAAAAACATTAGTATTATGTAAATTGTCAATTATTAAAAGTAATATCGAAACATTCGTCGAATGACGTCACTGGCTTCAAGGAGGTGGTGTCTTGTGCTCGTTCAGAAATAAAGTATGGCTGCCGTCACCTCGATTTCTCTGCGATGTAATACTGATGCTGGTTGATCTTCTCCCTAGGAAATAAATGAGTATTCCCTTCTCTGTGGAGTTGTAGTTGTCCTGGAATATAGTGTGGAGTGTTCTTCCTTCTTCTGCGATGTCGTTTCGTGATGGTTTACTGGTGCAGTGTTCGGTATTCAAATGTGTTGTATTCGTGTTCTGCTAATATGGTTTAATATTCCTTCAAAATGGCCGTTGATTTCTTGTGCTCGTGTTAAATAGTGTTATTGCTGTTGTTCTGGATTAGTTAGGTGTTAATTTTTATGTGTTGGTGTTATGTTTACTTAGTTAACCTCTGTTACACTTTTCGAGGCTGCACTCACGGTTTTGCACTAATTTATACTTTTTCGGTCTTCTGTCAGTAATTTCTCAACTGTTCATATTAACGATTAACAATAGACTGATGACTGAAAGTCGTCGTTTTGGGGTAATTTATGACATGTCTTTTTCCTCTTCCCATTGTCTTTTTATAAAAGTACACGCCTTAGATTTCGTTCATCCTCTAAATATACATAACAAGTTTTCCTATTTATTGCTGTAACTCAATTATTTATCAATTTTACAAAACTCTAACTATTCAGCAATATTCTTAAACTAATTTTACATAATTTGATGTATAGCTGGGTCTGTTTTAAGTTTAGATAAGCCTAACATTTACAATTTTTGATAATTATTGTATGCCTCATATTTTGTACAAATTTAGTATTTAAATGGTTTACAAGTGTTCTTCTGATAATATTTCCATGAAATAATATTACTCACTCCATGATTATTGTTTGTTGTTAGTAATTTTGTTGTTATAACACTTCAATATTGATTAATTTACTTTTTAGTCTTAGTTGATTACCATTTTAGGCCTAGTATTAGTTATTTCCAAAAGAAGTTAATTTTCTTCCTTTGTCATTCCATTCGTTATTACTTGTATCTGTACTAATTACATTTTCATAGTTTTGTGTTGTATGGATTAAATTCTATTCCTTATATTATGTAGTTTGATTGAATTTATTTAATTAAGTTTGACTCTCTGATAGATGGTTTTGGTTTACATTACTGGTCTGTTTTTCTAGAGTGGTGTATTAGCTAATCTGCTTTGTACTTTTTATATGGTTTACAGTTTTAAATAAAATTATAACATTCCTATTTCCTACTTGCCTCTCTGCCTTGACAAACTTGAAAATTAGTTAACATTATTTTGAATACAACAGAACATCTTATTATCTACTATTTTTCATATATCACCTAATTATAACAAAAGCATCTTATTCCTATTATTTTTAACTGTATCATCCAATGATAACAAAATATCTTATCCTTATTATTTTTAATTATCTTATTTAGTTATAACAAAAATATCTTATCCTTCTTATTCCCTGGACATAATTTAATTCGAAAATAAAAACATCCTATTACTAGTAATACTGTCAGTCATTAACTGTCTTTTGTATTTATGTCTCTTTTGATAACAACTCAACTGTGATTAAAAACATCTTATATCTATTATCACCTTATATCTAATATATTATCTGATTAACAATAAATAACAAACATCTTAGTATTAGTTATACCCTCAGTTATGAACTGTCCTTTGGTATTTATTGTCCTTCCCACAATTTACTTAACTGTAATTAAAAAAAAAAACATTTTATGGGTAATAGTATTTCTTATATCTAATTTAAAAAAAATCTTATTACTACTAATGTTGTCAGTCCTTAGACTGTCTTTGATTCTTATGGTTTTACTAGTATTATCTTCACTCATGGTAGTCCTTTTATATTATTTACACTTCATTGAATATTTTTTCATAGATTTTTTAGCTATGTTTCTCACTACACTCACTGTAGTCTCTAATTTTTGTTAAGTCACTTCACTTTATTGGGTTCTACACTATGGTAGTCTTTTTAGTGGGTTCTACACTATGGTAGTCTCTTTTGGGTTGTTACATATTATACTTATATCTAGTTTATAATTCGGTTTTCATTGTATTGTATCTTGTAACTTGAGTTACTGGGTCTAAATATATCGGTTTTAATTTAGTTCAATGGCATGTATTCCTTTATTAACATTTTTTGAATAGCTCTTCTTATTTCTAGGCTCTTTGTAGTAATCTTGACATATTTGGTCCTTTCTTCCTTATTATATTAGTAAATTTCTTGTCTTGTGGTTTCTCTGCTTCTTGACTTTATAAATTTCCCTTATTAAAATTGTTTTCACCTCTTTACCTCTTTTTTCTTTTCTTTCCTTTTTACTGCTTCCCCAATCTACTGGGTATACTGCTGATTTATTGGGTTTTTATATATGGTAGGTTATTCGTATATTGACCAATAGTTTTCTTTGTTATTGTTTATTCTTATTAACATTTTATTGACTTAATGTACAGTTTCTTTAGTTTAATCTTTAACCATTTATTATTCTTACTCACTATGGACATTTTCTTCTTTATTTATGTTGCATTAATTTAAAATTTTAATGTGATAATTCTGTTATGCTACATATGCTCTCCTGTAAAAGTGATTAGTTCAGATCATACTCTTAGTATGGATGAAATAATTACTACTAATTCTTTTTATTTACCATATTTTCTTCATGATTTCACTTTATATACCTTCTTTTTCCACCGTTGCTTCCTCTCAGATGAGGTGTATCTCCTTTATTAGTTTCCTTTTTACATTAATAAGTAATCATAAATCTTGTGTATAACATTATCATTTTATATCCTTTCTTATTTGGTGCTTCCTCACCAGTATGTTTACTCCCTAACATTCCCTAACATAATGAGTTGGAACAGTTCAGAGTGGCACTTTTGGCTTCAATCCCTGCTGTCCAATACTTCAATTAATTGAGCCCAGAGGTATTATCATCTCTGCTCAAAATGTAAGACTGATGGCATTTTCTACATCCAGTCATAAAAATAAATAATCAGTAAAAGTAGTCTCTTTTGACTAAAATAAACATCCTTAGATTCTTCACTTCATAATATTTTATATCAATTAATACTTTTATACACTTGACTCTTCTTCTCTATTAAAGCTTATTCCATATTATGTGGTTTAGGTATGTGGTATAATATACATTTCATCGTTTCATCATTTCACCTTCTTTTCTTGTTTACATAGTAATTAGCATTTATATAGATGTTTTTCTACCATTTGGTATCCAATGAGTTATTTTATTGCTCATTGCATAACATTAATTAATTCTTTATCACTTATCACTATAACAGTGGTTATTACAACAATATTATCATTAATAGTACCAAGGTTTTTGGTTTCTGGTCTTAATATTTGGTCTCTACTTAGTTGGTCTTTCTTCATTGTTCCATCTTTATCAAATTATTTTCTTTGTGAGTTTGGTTAAGTTGTTTTGGTTAAATTGTATGATATTCTGGTTTCCTCTCTCTTTTTCATTTGAAATTCTGTATCATTTTTGTCTTAAATTGTCTCATTTACATAATTTATAATAGTGGTCGTTGTCAGCATAGTCACTATTATCATACAAACTATAGTATGGTTTTTTATAGCTTTGATAGTTTATTGAGGGTTTTTTTTCTTATTAACACTGGTTTTTATGAGGATTTGTTACATTCCTTCTTCTGACATTTTTAACATTTATTAATATATTGTTCTGGTAACATTAAATTATCCAGTTGTTTAACATTGGTTGTTCTCTTTGTTTACTGGAACCTGTTCTTTTTGTTTTGGGTCTCTGGAGAGTTTGAGAGGGAGTTTTTACATTTGTACTCCATTTACCTTCAAATTTTTTGTGTAAGAGTTCACTCAAATTATGAGTGTGATTTGAGCTAACTCTTTTAGAATTTTGTATCTCTTTCTTACAAAATCTCTTTTTATATTTAAGAGTTATTTCTCATCATTCGTATGAGTTGTACTTACTATTTTTTAACTTTAGATATTTTTATTCCACTAAATTCTTTCTTATTCATAATAGTTTTTCAAATATTTTGGTGTAAGTTGTACTTACTATTGTTCTGAATTTTGAAATTTTTTGATCATCAAAATTCTTTTTCTTTTTTTTCATTTTCATCATAATGGTTTTTCTAATATTTGGTATAAACTGTTCTTACAAACCTTTTGAATTTTAAACATTAAACAAAATTCTTTTTTTTCATTCATAATAGTTTTTCGAATAATCATTTGGTGTAAGCTGTTCTTACTACTTTTTGAATTTTGAACTTAACAAAATTCTTTTTTCATTCATAATAGTTTTTCGAATAATCAGTGTAAGTTGTACTTACTATTTTTTGAATTTGGACATTTTTATCTCTCCTCTATATATTTTTTAATTGATAATTGATTATAAGTTCCTTTTACTTTATTTGAAATGATATCCTTTAATACATACGTATTGTTATCATTGTTTTTAATAATCAGGTATGGGCCGGTATACAGCAGTAACAACTTTTTGGTAATGCCTTCCAAAGTACTGGGTAATTCCCTGTTTTTTAGTAGTACCTTTTCTCCGACTTCATAGCTTATTATCTTCTTAATCGCCTTTTGGTACTTGTTCTTGCGCCTTTCCTGGTCTTCTGCCAATTTATTGTAGAACCTGATTCGATTGAACTTGTATTCTTGACTCATGGGGAATTCTATTATGTCTTGTATTTCTCTTGGAGGCAGTTTTTCATACATTGCCGTGTATGGCGTGGTACCTATAGCGGGGTGATATGCCAAATTAAGGAATTCTTCAGTAGCTAATAAATATTCTTGCCACTTCTTTTGTTGATTATGGCAATAAATCCGTAATATTCTTCCGACTTCTCGCAGTACCCTCTCCGCTGGATTACTGCTGGGGTGGTAGACAGATGTCTTGTACGTCTTAATGCCCAACGTATTTAGAGTGTTTTTCCACCTCCTACCCTTAAATTGCGTTCCATGGTCTGTGATTATGGATGCCGGGCTCCCTATCTCTGGAATGTAATGGTTTGTTATTGCTCCTAAAGTCTTCAAAGTGGTGGCTCTGTTCACCGGGTACAGTTTTGTGAATTTTGTGAAATGATCCATCATGATAATAATGTATTTGTATCGTTGGCGTCCGCCACTGCGGGGAAATGGACCACAGATGTCCAGGAAGACCTTTTCCAGTTTGGCTTGTGAGGTAATTGGTATCATCATACCCTATTTTCTCTCCTTGTTGGTTTTCACCAATTGACATATCAGACAGGTTTTGAGGTAGTTTCTCGTCTTTCTATTTATATTTTTTATATGGCAATTCTCTTCTATTGCCTTGATCACCTTCATGGCTCCCATGTGACCGTATCGTAGATGATAGTCCAGGATGATATCCCTTTCGATTGTAGTAGGGATCATGATCTTCCATATCTCTTCATCAAGGGATATTTTGATGAATAATATTTCGTTATGAACACAATAAAACTTGGTTATTGTGTCATCTGGGTGGGAGAGACGAAGTTTAATGTGGCTTAACTTCGGGTCGGACTGCTGGTGTTTGCTGATGTCCTGCACTATCTTTTCTAGATCGGATCTGTTCTTAATAATATTATAAAACTTCAGGATGCTCTCCTTTTCGCCTTCGAACGTTTGTTCTTCCAGATTTACTCTCGACAACACGTCGGCTACTACATTTTTACTTCCAGGAACGTACTCCCACTGTATATCGTATTCCTGCAGGGCAAGTACCCATCTGGTCAATCTACCATGGCTTAACTTGCATCTTCTCAGAAATGATATAGATTTGTGATCTGTTCGAACGGTCACTGGATATCCGAGGATATACGTCCGAAACTTCCCACATGCAAAGACTACACTTAGCAGTTCTTTTTCCGTCACGTTATAGTTCTTTTCACACTGGTTAAGGGTTCTGCTAACAAAGCTCACTACTAGATGGTTTCCACTTTCGTCTTCTTGGTACAGTGTTGATCCCAAGCTAATGTTACTAGCGTCACAGTTCAGAAAGAAGGGTCGGTCAAAATCTGGATGGTTGAGCATTACTGCTTCTAAGAACTTCTCCTTAATTGATTTGAAGGTTTCATCTTGTTCTTAACCCCATCGCCATTTATTCTTGGACGATAACTGGTACTGAAATCGGGCCGTCAGTTCGGAATAATTATTTTGGAACTTCCTATAGTAGTTACACAGGCCTAAAAATGATTGTAGTTGCCTTCTGTTTTTTGGTATAGGGAATCGTTGTATGGCGTCTACTTTTTCTGTTGATGGTGTTATTCCTTGACTGTTTAACTGGAAACCCAAGAATTGCACTTCTTTAGCTATAAGCTTGGACTTGTCTAGTTTAAGGGTAACATTATTTTCAGCCAGCTTCTTCAAGACATGTTCCACACTGTAACAGTGTTCTTCCCAATTGGTTGATGTTATTAGGAGATCATCAACATAGACAGTCGTGAATTGGAGCGCTTCTGGTCCGAGTATATGATCCATACAGGCGACAAAAACAGCTACTGAGTTCACCAACCCGAAGGGCAACCTCTTAAACTGGTAGTTGCGCCCTTCGAAGATGAACGCCATGTATTGCCGGCTTGCTGGGTGCAACTCCACCTGCCAATACCCGCACACGGTATCCCACGTAGTAATGAACTTCGTTCCGTGAAATCTCTTCAGTATCTCATCAATTTCGCCAGGTGAGGTACGATCGTTAATAATCATTTTATTTATCTCACGTGCGTCAAGGCAAAGCCTTACTTTCCCAATTTTCTTTTGTATAGCCACAATTGGGCTAGTGTATGGCGATTGACTGCTTTCCATAATATCTTTACTGATCATATTCTGGATCTCTGTGCGTACGGCTTCCTTCAGAGATTGTGCTATGGGATACGACTTTCGATTAATTTCTACCGGTTCTCTGAATCGTATGGAACATTGGTAGTTCCGGATCTTTCCAGGTTCGTCCGAAAAATACAGCCCGATATTTTTCATATATGTTGACTAATTGATTCAGCTGGTTTTCCTCTAATTGCTCGGTAGTATTGTGGCATTGAAAGTCACGTATCTCCTGAATCTTTTGTTGCCATTGGTCATCCTCCGAATTCTGATGTACTGGCTTGTTGTTTGTCGAGTAGTTTGACAAGTAATTCACCTTATTTTTGTGGTCGAGAAGTTGTCTGGAGTCTAACATCTTGTTGTTAGTTAAATTGGCTACCCAGGTCGAACCTTCAGAAAAGAGTGATACCTTCCCTCGGCACAAGTCGATAACTGCTGAGTTCCTACGCAATATGTCACATCCTATCATGATGTTGAAAGGTAATCCGGCTGCAACAAGAAATATCATATCCACACTAATGCCCTGACTGTTGACACTTAGGGATACCTGTTTTCTTATGGTTTTGTTCTGTCTGCCGGTAGCTCCTACAAGTACAATATTATTAATAGGTAGTACCGGTAAGTTTTTATGGCATTCCTGCTGTATCCGGTCCAACTCATTGTGATTTATTATAGAGATATTTGCTCCCGTGTCTATCATTATGGGAACAGAAATACCCTCAATTTCTGCAATTATATATATTATTTCGTTGTCATTATTATTAATGTTAATTTCGTTTTCTTCTAACAAGTCCTTACGGATATCCTTCAAATAATTATTGTATATTATTGTAAAATTTTTCTTTTCTTTTTTCGATTTTATTTCTTGGTCAAACCCAGCAGATTGGAGCAGTAAAAGGTTATTGGAGTTTATTACTGCCTTCGTTCGTTTAAATGCTCCGCATCTTTACGGATTAGGCCGGTGGAAGCATCAACTTGGAGTCCTGAAGCTACTTCGTTTGGTTCAGCACGATCGTCCTGCTGGGCTTCCGTTACAGGTAGTCTTCGTTGATTGCCCAGACTGGAACTGCGTCTGGGTTCATACTCTCTGTAACGATTACTTCCCTGACTTCCTTGAAAGGTCTCATACTCATAATATCGGCTCCTTCGTTGAGGCTGTTACCTCCTCTGTCCACTGCCTTCCGCTCTGATGTAGTTAATATGGGGTCGATAGGTCCTGTAATTATTGTTATTATCTCCATTTGGGTAATTCCTGTTATAATTACTATGATAATTGTTATTAGGGGGGTTGGGGTTTCTCTGACCATTTGGAACATAATTACGATTATTATTATAATAACCGTTGTTGTTGGGTGGACGGTTATTATTATTATTATTATTATTATTGTTGTTGTTGCCCTCATTATTATTAATTCGGGGAACATTACTATTATTATTATTGTTATTAAATCTAGGTACATTATTGTTATTACGAGGGTTGTGATTGTATTCGGCATTATTCCGGTTTGCGGAATTATAATTATTGTTGTTGCCCACGTTCTGCCGATTATTATTATTCGAATTATTGGTGTTACTTCTTGGTTCCGGCCTTTCATATCTCCTACGACTTTGGCGGTAGTAATCCTCGTGCTCATACATTTCTAAGAGCTCGGTCATTGCTTGTACAGTCTTTATTTGACTGTTCCTTCTAGCTCTTATTATATCTTCCTCATAATGGTACGAGAGCTTGCTGACCAGGCATTCTTCCGGTATTCGGGGCTCTAGATGTTTGGCCACACACACCTTTCCCAAGAAGTACGCCGTTAGAGTCTGGTTTCCATACGGGTTGTATTTTCCATGACAGATCCCGTCTCTGGCGATATTTTGTGTCGATTCAGACCAATATTTGGCTTTGAAAAGCCTTTTGAATTGTTGGTAGTCGGTCACTTCGTCTCTTATCGCCATCCACCAATTATCTGCTATCTCCTTGAACGATTCGTCAAGTACTTCTTTATTCTCCCTCCAGCGATTGCCTCTGTGTTTGGTGAAGTACTCTTCGATTCTGGCTAGGAACTCCATCGGTTTGTTTTTATAAAATCTGAAGTTAATTCCTTCGCGATTCTCGTTGTTAGGACAACTGGTAATGCTTGTCAGTCGACTATGGAACAGGTCTATATCTGTTTGATTCTGTCGCACCTGACTGTTGATACTGGTCACAGCAGCTTCAATGCCGTCACATTTTTCTGTGAATCGGTCCTGCACTCGCTCCCAGTCTTCACGTGTTTCTTTTAGGTTTTCCTCTAAAGTCTTCCTATTCGTTTCTTCAATGTTGTTAACCTTAGTGTTTATTTCTGTCTTGATACTCTGTACTTCCCGTTCTGTCTGACTCCATCTTTCGTCAGCTCTTGTAATCTTTTGTTCGATTACCGTTATTTCCTCTTCTACCTTCTTGCTGATTGTTTCATTGTTTTCAGCTATCTTTTGCCCCATTTCTTCCTTCAATGCTTCCATCTTTCCATCTAATCGGTTCATATTCTCTTGGTTCGTCTCCTTCAATTCTTCTCTCAATTGTTGATTATTGCTTTCCACCTTCTTATTGGTTTCTTCCAGTTTCTGGCTTATCTGGGTTAATTCCTCCTTCGATTGCTTATTGTCAGTTTATATTTCCTCCATTTTCTCCTCAATCTTCTGGATATTTTCTTCCATCAATAACTTATTCTCGTTTTTTATTTCGTCCACCTTCTCCTCCATCTTCTTACTGTTTTCTTCCATCTTCTCTTCCATCTTCTTACTGTCTTCTCTTAATTCCTCCTTCAATCGTTGGTTATCACTTTCCATTTCCTTACTATTTTCTTCCATCTTCTTACTGTTTTCTTCCATCTTCTTACTATTTTCTTCGATTTTCTTGTTGGTATCTCCGATTTTATTACCCAATTCTTCCTTCAATTCCTTACTATTTTCCCTTAACTCTTCCTTCAGTTTTTGGTTATCATTTTCCAGCTTCTTACTATTTTCTTCCATTCTCTCCTCCATCTTCTTACGGTTTTCTTCAATTTTCTGGCCTAATTCTTCCTTTAACTGCTTACTGTGGGTTTTTATTTCCTCCATCTTCTGGCCTAATTGTGCCAATGTGGTCATTAGTATTCCTTGATAATTTACTTCTCCAGTTTGTATCGGTTTGTCAGGTTGTTTCCCTCGGGATTCTGGTTCGGTTAGTTCCGCTGGAGGTAATCTCTTCTCTATATCCTCCACAGGTGTCGCCTCTTTATCCTCCATATCTATTTACTGTTCGGCCTCCACAGCCCTTTTCTTTGATGTCGCCCTCCTGTGCAACTTGTTTCTTTTTCTGACCTGTTGACAGCTGCCTAGCTAAAATAGGAAACTGGACAATTGTCCTTATTTTATAACTCTATTAACTCCTATTTTAACCCCTTCAGTTGGACGCCAATTTGTAATATTATTTTATTACAAATATAATATAATATAAAGATAATAAAGATAAAAATTGTGATGCTAATAAATTTTGCCTGAATCTCGGTGTTGAACTCGGCGATGATAAAGCTCCACTTTGGATTCACCAATTGGTAATTAATCCCAATTACAAATAATAAATTAAATATAAATAATGTATGATAAATGTGTAATGTGTTGCTGAGTAAAAATTTTCGTTAGTTATAAATTTTTTTTTCTTTTTTATTTAATTAATTTAATTTAACTAATTCATAATTAATTAATTGTATGTTTATAATTACTTCCAATTAAATAGGTAAGAATTTGTGCTTCGAAACTATTTGTTTCTATTAATAATTTAATTGTGTAGTTAGATCTATTAATTCTCTCTTCTGACTTTGCTCTTCTTCTTCTTCTCAAATATTTATTTTATCACTGTAAATTATTTTTAGAAGAAAAGACTAACTAGCATTCACTACACAAATAAATACAAACTCTTATAACTGAATAAATATGTTCATTTATTAACGTTTGAAATTATGCGCCATTCTGGCTGCGCGTGGACCAGGCATTGGTTGATATTTGCTCAAGTCGGTAGCGAACAAAATTGACAAAATATATTTTTACAAGATTAATTAATTAGGATTCTTTTAACTGTCGAAATGGTCAGAGAGGGCAAGGAACAAGATACAATTCTTACAGCTATTTTTAAAATAAATTATTATGGCGGAAAAAACATTAGTATTATGTAAATTGTCAATTATTAAAAGTAATATCGAAACATTCGTCGAATGACGTCACTGGCTTCAAGGAGGTGGTGTCTTGTGCTCGTTCAGAAATAAAGTATGGCTGCCGTCACCTCGATTTCTCTGCGATGTAATACTGATGCTGGTTGATCTTCTCCCTAGGAAATAAATGAGTATTCCCTTCTCTGTGGAGTTGTAGTTGTCCTGGAATATAGTGTGGAGTGTTCTTCCTTCTTCTGCGATGTCGTTTCGTGATGGTTTACTGGTGCAGTGTTCGGTATTCAAATGTGTTGTATTCGTGTTCTGCTAATATGGTTTAATATTCCTTCAAAATGGCCGTTGATTTCTTGTGCTCGTGTTAAATAGTGTTATTGCTGTTGTTCTGGATTAGTTAGGTGTTAATTTTTATGTGTTGGTGTTATGTTTACTTAGTTAACCTCTGTTACACTTTTCGAGGCTGCACTCACGGTTTTGCACTAATTTATACTTTTTCGGTCTTCTGTCAGTAATTTCTCAACTGTTCATATTAACGATTAACAATAGACTGATGACTGAAAGTCGTCGTTTTGGGGTAATTTATGACATGTCTTTTTCCTCTTCCCATTGTCTTTTTATAAAAGTACACGCCTTAGATTTCGTTCATCCTCTAAATATACATAACAAGTTTTCCTATTTATTGCTGTAACTCAATTATTTATCAATTTTACAAAACTCTAACTATTCAGCAATATTCTTAAACTAATTTTACATAATTTGATGTATAGCTGGGTCTGTTTTAAGTTTAGATAAGCCTAACATTTACAATTTTTGATAATTATTGTATGCCTCATATTTTGTACAAATTTAGTATTTAAATGGTTTACAAGTGTTCTTCTGATAATATTTCCATGAAATAATATTACTCACTCCATGATTATTGTTTGTTGTTAGTAATTTTGTTGTTATAACACTTCAATATTGATTAATTTACTTTTTAGTCTTAGTTGATTACCATTTTAGGCCTAGTATTAGTTATTTCCAAAAGAAGTTAATTTTCTTCCTTTGTCATTCCATTCGTTATTACTTGTATCTGTACTAATTACATTTTCATAGTTTTGTGTTGTATGGATTAAATTCTATTCCTTATATTATGTAGTTTGATTGAATTTATTTAATTAAGTTTGACTCTCTGATAGATGGTTTTGGTTTACATTACTGGTCTGTTTTTCTAGAGTGGTGTATTAGCTAATCTGCTTTGTACTTTTTATATGGTTTACAGTTTTAAATAAAATTATAACATTCCTATTTCCTACTTGCCTCTCTGCCTTGACAAACTTGAAAATTAGTTAACATTATTTTGAATACAACAGAACATCTTATTATCTACTATTTTTCATATATCACCTAATTATAACAAAAGCATCTTATTCCTATTATTTTTAACTGTATCATCCAATGATAACAAAATATCTTATCCTTATTATTTTTAATTATCTTATTTAGTTATAACAAAAATATCTTATCCTTCTTATTCCCTGGACATAATTTAATTCGAAAATAAAAACATCCTATTACTAGTAATACTGTCAGTCATTAACTGTCTTTTGTATTTATGTCTCTTTTGATAACAACTCAACTGTGATTAAAAACATCTTATATCTATTATCACCTTATATCTAATATATTATCTGATTAACAATAAATAACAAACATCTTAGTATTAGTTATACCCTCAGTTATGAACTGTCCTTTGGTATTTATTGTCCTTCCCACAATTTACTTAACTGTAATTAAAAAAAAAACATTTTATGGGTAATAGTATTTCTTATATCTAATTTAAAAAAAACTCTTATTACTACTAATGTTGTCAGTCCTTAGACTGTCTTTGATTCTTCTGGTTTTACTAGTATTATCTTCACTCATGGTAGTCCTTTTATATTATTTACACTTCATTGAATATTTTTTCATAGATTTTTTAGCTATGTTTCTCACTACACTCACTGTAGTTTCTAATTTTTGTTACCTCACTTCACTTTATTGGGTTCTACACAATGGTAGTCTTTTTAGTGGGTTCTACACTATGGTAGTCTCTTTTGGGTTGTTACATATTATACTTATATCTAGTTTACAATTCGGTTTTCATTGTATTGTATCTTGTATCTTGAGTTACTGGGTCTAAATATATTGGTTTTAATTTAGTTCAATGGCATGTATTCCTTTATTAACATTTTTTGAATAGCTCTTCTTATTTCTAGGCTCTTTGTAGTAATCTTGACATATTTGGTCCTTTCTTCCTTATTATATTAGTAAATTTCTTGTCTTGTGGTTTCTCTGCTTCTTGACTTTATAAATTTCCCTTATTAAAATTGTTTTCACCTCTTTACCTCTTTTTTCTTTTCTTTCCTTTTTACTGCTTCCCCAATCTACTGGGTATACTGCTGGTTTATTGGGTTTTTATATATGGTAGGTTATTCGTATATTGACCAATAGTTTTCTTTGTTATTGTTTATTCTTATTAACATTTTATTGACTTAATGTACAGTTTCTTTAGTTTAATCTTTAACCATTTATTATTCTTACTCACTATGGACTTTTTCTTCTTTATTTATGTTGCATTAATTTAAAATTTTAATGTGATAATTCTGTTATACTACAATATATATATATATATATATTTACATAATTATATCAAATAATCTTTTCTCTCTCGCTTTCTCTCTCTTTTGCAGCGTTGAAGGTTCTCTCTCTCTCTCTCTACACACACACACACACACACACACACACACACACACACACACACACACACACACACACACACACACACACATATATATTATGTTACGTAACAGAGTTGAGGTTCCCGACGTTACATAAAAACTTTGCCAACATGACTTAAAACAATGTCCAAAGTATGTTATAATCAAATACAAGAGGGCCAGTCTCACCTAAAAAATGCATTGAAGGTACCTAGTAAGGTTACTAAGTAATAAAACATTGAAGGTGTACCTAAATATAAAATATGTAATGAGTAGTATGAGATGTAACCTATAAACACTGTCTAGTGGGATGAGTTTAATGTATAGGGTTGAGTATAATATACTGTTCAATTAATATTTAATGTGTTATAAAATGTACTTGGTGTTGTACTGTGTCATGATATAGTGTTTACATGATATTTATTTTATGTTTTGTGTGTAGTAAGTGTGGAGCCGTTGCTTTAAGGAAGTACTAAGTCATGGGTACTCATTTTATTCATGTTAAAATTGTATTTAAATAATTAAGTACAAGTACATTTATTAGGTATGATATTATGTTAAATGTATTTATTTTATTTAATTAATTAAGATGTTTAAAATAACATTATTAAACTTGGCCAGGAAGACAATAAGTGTTAATAAGTTGGCAAGTAGTTCTTATAATTATGTTAAAAACCAATGAAGGGTTCAATGATGAACGAAATAATAATAATGAATTGAAACCAGGAAATTAAAATTGATATAAGTGGCTATAAGCCAGTGACTCTTTGTACAGTAGGTCAGGTAAAGAAAAATTAAATTAAAAACAAAACAAAATTATAACATGTGTAATAAAACCAATAGGCCTAAATTTAATATTTGTAAAAGGAAATTAATACCTTTTTTAATAAGTCCATTCAAATGAAAATGTAGTAAAATGTATACGGTTTAATAAGGCAGATTAAGTGAAAGTTTTATGCGATTTAGTGTAATTCCAAGCAGGGAGTATTTTATTAAATAAGAATAGTAATATTTCCTAATTCTGGCTCTAGGATATCAAATATTATCCAATGATAGTAAAAGTAATGGTTGTTAGGGTAACAGAAATGCAAGAAATTTTGTTGATTTCAACATTCAATTGTTACATGTTATAACATCTTTACTTGCGTTATAACATAGGGAACCCGTATTAATTGGTTCTGCCAATTATACAGGCTGCCTTCGTTGTAACAAGCTGAAAATTAATCAGATCACTAAAACAATTAATATACAAGGAACTTGGGGGTGGGGGTCTGCTGATTTATGCACTCAATTTAGTATTGTACTAAAGATGACATCTCTTTATTTATGTCTATTTGATTATACACAACATATCAACTTTTAACTTACAGTGAAAATTGTAATGGCTTTTCTACATTAAGATTTTTAATACAGTTAGCGCATTTTACCTCGGATCCGAGTTTATATGTATTACTTATGAATTTAAAGTTTACTCTACTCTCCATTAATGAATTACTTTGTTACTCTTTATACCATTTGAGGAATGGTTTCATTTAGTAGTGCAATGTTCCAACGCTACCTCACACGTGTTACTTTACAACTTATGGTTACTGAAATTACTTGTTACAACATTTATTCTTAAACTTTAGTGATTGTCATTTTAAAGTCTTTTAGTTTACAATTACTTCTATTTCAAAAGATACATATCCACGGAAGACAAGCCTCCGCGTCACCTCTTTGTTAAGGGTTTTAGTCCTAGTCCTCCACGCGTGATTCTTCCGCACACTCTAGGTTGAGGGTTGTCATCGTGGTCGTCTTCCTGGTGAAGGTCCTTGGTGTCAACTAATGATAGAGAGAGTTACGATGTCATGAAGTCGTCCTGTTCCTTGGTGGTTTGGCAAATACAGTTGAGGTCTTCGTCTTCACATTTTACATTTGTAATAGAACGGTTGTATTTCACTTTACATATACAACCCTAAAATAACTTTAACTATCTTTCTAGATGTGAGATGTCACCTTTCGCACTTCATCTTCTACATTCTTCTTTACTGATACACACTACATACTCGTTACATAACTCTTCACACGGTTATTTGAAACTAATAACCACATTTAACAAAAAATACAAATTTTGTATAGCGCTCTGCTTTGAGCTGTTTACTGGTTGAACGAGGCATCATCTCTGCTCTGTAACTATGTAGGAAGGGTCAGTAAATCGCGCGGATGTTACGCGTCGCAGCGAAATAGTTCCATATTTCTCCTTTATTTAAATGGTTAAAATTTGGGTTTTCAATTATTCAGAAATATTCTTAATTACAGACGTTATTAAGGTACACTACTGTGGTCTTGTTTAATTATTTAAATAATGTCAAATTTACAAGTATTATTAGTTTGTTTAGGGGTCGGAATTCAAGTTAATTCCGGTTAGCGCATGTCTATGCAAGGGTTAATTAACAAGGTTTACCCTATCTGTACAATAGTATTCCTTTTTATTTTATTGTTAAAACTCTTTATTAAATATTATTATAGTTTTATGATAGCGATAAAATTTAGTTTAATTGTGCGATTTTATTAAAAATTTAAAATTTCTCAGCCTTTACATTACCTATTTATTAATTACTATATTTTTAATTAATGAAATCGTCACATACTCCGCCGCTTAAACACAGACTCCTGCTTATTTGCTCAGCAATGTACCAGGAGTATGCTTGGGGATTACCGTGTGAAATTTCTCTCACTCGTTTCTCTGTATAAAATTACGAGCTGCATAAGTCACTCTCGACTTGCTTATTCTTACTATCAATATATAAATATAATACTTTACAGACTAATTCTAATACTACATAAAATTCACACATTATAAAATATATTGTAAACATTCTAAATTTTTCTTAACTCTACTACTTACGACTACTACCGGATTTTTCTTTAGTTGTGAGTTACTCTTGTTATAGAATTACTCCTTAAGTAATTTGTTACTTAATTATTACTCATATTCGATGTCAGCTGACTTCTCACTTTGCTCTACTTTCGATGAATAGGATTCAAGGTTGATCAGGCCTCGTACCTATTTATACGATTAGGTAGCCAATTGTTACTCAAGTACTCTTTAGCAGTTGAGTACAAAACATATACCTTTTACTACATTTGTTTTGCTTGCACTCTACCATTTCCTTCTTTGTGATAACGTTTTATCTGCGAAATATGTGTTCTTCGTACATATTTTTGAGTAGAGGGTTCGTACAGGGCTACAGTCACTGGAGTTAAGTATCTGTGAATTTGATAAGGACCGCACCATCGGTATGATAGCTTGGAGGTTGTCTTATCGATTGCACTACTCGTAGGGTGTGTTTTATACATTACTAAGTCACCGATTTGGTACTTTACTTCATTATTATTATTATTTCGCTCGTGATATTTCCTTGATTTCGCTAAGTTTGCTCGTAAATTAGCGCGAGCTTCATTCCAGATTTTCTTTATATTTTTATCCTTAATTTCAAGTGGTAACAACTCATGTATTTTCCACTTAGTGGATAATGGGTGGTTAGGTTTGTATTTGAACAATAATTCGAATGGGGTAGACTTATGTCCTTCATGATAGGCTGAATTAAAGGCGAATTGTATCCAGGATAGGTTCTGGTCCCAAGACGTATGGTCGTTTGCATGGTAGGCTATAAAAACCAGATTTTAGGTTTCGCAAATACCTTTCAGCTATATTACCTTGCGGACGATACTCTGTAGTGGTAATGTGGTCTATTCCTAATTTGAAACACATGTTCCTGAATTCCTTTGACTTAAACTGTGGACCGTTATCCGACACTAGATGGACTGGTGTACCGAACTCTTTAAATAATCTATGCTGTAAAATACTTACGGTGGTTGAGGCTAATGCTCGCCGCATGGGGTATATCCAGACAAATTTGCTGAAAGAATCTACGCAAATTAGTAACATTGTATTTCCTGATTTAGAACGCGGGTAGGGTCCTGAAAAGTCTAAATAGATTTTGGAGAACGGGGTAGCAGGAATCTCTGAGATTAATTGACTTATTTGGCTGTTTCTCGCTGGTTTGCTGAGTGCACACAACTTACACCTTTTCACGAAATTAGCGATCTCACTGTTCATATTTTCCCAGTGATATTCTTTACGAATTCGATGTATGGTTTTATTTATTTCCATATGCGCTCCAATGGTGGAAGAGTGATAGTATTCCATCAGCATAGGTTTAATAATATCAGGGGCGATTATTCGTAAATATTTTCCGTTCGCTATTCTATAACATAACACTCTCTTACTTAATATGTATTTTTCTGACTTATTTCCTTTATCGAGTTGTTCAATAATTGGTCTCAACCGGGGGTCTTGTTGTTGATACTGGGCTAAGTCCGCAAATGCAAGAGGAAATTCGGTAATTAAAGTATTAATAATCGGCGTTTCTCTACTCTCCTTGTTTTCGTATGTTTTACTACTCGGCTGGAACATACGTGACAGTGTATCGGCAACTACGTTTTGGGTGCCTCTAATATGTTGTACTTTGAATTTAGAACAATTTAATTTTAATACCCATCTTCCGATACGACCTAACTGTTTTGGGTGATTTAGTAGCCAAGATAATGCTTGATTATCTGTTTCTAACAAAAACTCTTTATGTTCTAAAAAGGGTTTGAACTTTTCAAAAGCGAAAACGATAGCTAAACATTCTAATTCGTATGCTGAGTATTTCTTTTCTTGGTCAGTCAGGGTGCGTGAAGCGTAACTAATAGGTAATCTAGAGTTATCTACTTCCTGATATATTACTGCACCTAGGGCTACACTTGAACTGTCTGTCTGCATTACAAACGGTTTTGTAAAATCGGCTAATTGTAGTACTGGGGGTGATATGATGCTTTCTTTTAATTTCTCGAATGCGGTTTGGTGTTGCTCATTCCACTCAAATTTAACTCCCTTCTTTCTTAAATTATTTAGAGATGCTGCAATTTCGGCTAGATGTGGGATATACTTGTGGAAATAATTTATCATTCCCAAAAAATCGGGCTATACCTTTCGCATCCCGCGGTGGTAAAAATTCTCTGATAGCACGGGTTCGCTGGGGGTCTATGCTTACCTTTCCGTTGGCTTTTACGATGTGACCTAAAAATGAAAATTGTGTGACAGCAAAATTTACTTTACTGGGGTTTACGGTTAATCCAGCTTTCTCCAATCGGGATAGTACTTCACGTAGATGTTTAAGATGTTGGTCAATTGATTCGCTGTAGATAACGATGTCATCTAAGTAGTGATACACATATTTAAATTTTATATCATGAAATAATTTTTCTAATAAACTGCTACATACAGAACTACCTTGGGATATACCAAAGGGTACCCTCGTAAATTGGTACAGGTTGGAAGGGACGGCAAATGCGGTTAGACGTTTTGATTCTTCCGAAAGGGGTATTTGATGAAATGCCTGATTTAAATCCATGATGATAAAAATTTTTGCTTTCATAAAATAATGAAAAGGACTGTGGATGTCGGGAAGCGGTATAGATTCAAATTATATCCGTTTATTTAGTTGCCTGTAGTCCACAAATAGTCTGTGTTTGTCGTTACTTTTTGGTACTAAAAACGCGGGTGATGAATAAGATGAAGTCGAAGGTTCGATGACTCCTTGTTCTAACAATTTGTTAATTTGGTTCCTCATTACTTCCATTTCTGGAGGTGATAACTTGTATGGGGCTAAACGTATTACTTTATTATCGCTCAAATTGATTTTGTACTCTATTAGGTCCGTCAGTCCTAACTTTGGGGTGAGGACGTTGGAGAACTGTTTTATTAATGTCTGCATGTTCCGTCTATCTTTACTTTCCAGATGACCTAATTCAGATTCGTGATGTTTTAGATGTGTAGAAGTAGTTCCAGTACTTTCTCTGTTATTTGCGTTATCATCCAAGTTATATTTTCGTGAATGATCGAATCCAAAGTAAAATTTCTTATCGTGAATATCTAGAATTATTCCTGTTTTACTGATAAAACCAGCTCCAAATATTAACTCGGGTCCTAACTCGTCGCATACCAACATTGGAAAATACCACGTTAGATTTTTAATTTTTACTTTAAACGTGATGATAAGTTTTATCATTAAATTTTGTTTATTAGCTGTAGCGCATCTAATATTTACTGATTGACGGCGTTTAACTAAATTGTGTTTAAATAATTTATTGGCTAGCTCTTGACTAATTAAACTTCGCGTTGATCCGGAATCAATTAATCCGAGGGTGGATGTAACACCAAGGTCAACTTGTATATACGGTAATTGACACTTACTGAAATCACATTTATTAATCGCGTTACATTTATCAATAAATTTTCTAACATAGGGGTCTAATTTTCTTTGGTTATTATTATTTTGTTTTAATTTGTTGTCTCTCAGGGGTTTACCTGTTTTCACGATGCTGCGGAAGACACAGGATTTCGGATCTCACTGCCTTACATGTTTTTTGGATAAAGGGGTTTTCTGATTGTACTGTTTCCGTTTACAGTTTCTACTGATGTGTCCAGGTTTCCCGCAGTTATAGCATATATTTTCTTTACGTGGGGTCTCGCTGGTTTCCTGTCGAGTTTGAGGCTCCTTGGACTTATCATGGCCATGAAAATAGGTTGGTCGCCGAAATGGTCGTCTTTCTCGTAGAGTACTTGCATCTGAGACTAGGGCTTGCGTTTCCTTTCTATGTGGTGTAGTGGATAGCGATGCATGTCTGTTCTGATCTGCGTACCATACATTTGAAGAGTGAATACTACATTGTTCAAGATCAGCGAAAGTGTGGGGCCTATTTATTAGTGCTAAACGGGAGCGTTCTTCAGGAGATAAGCCTACTAGAATAGTATCGACCAATTGTTTCTCACTCCAGTCGACTTGCAGTAGACGTGAAGATTCTCTGATGTCTGCAATATAGTGGGCCAGTCTTTCATGGGCTCCTTGTACTCGAAGTACGGTATTTCTTTTAATCTCTTCGTAAATTCCCGTGGGGATAAAATATTTGATTATGGTAGTATGAAGTTCTTCTATTGGAAGAGTCGAGTTTAATGATTCCAGTACACGATCTCGTAATGGTGGTTTACATTTGGGTAGGATTACTTGCAGGATTTGCCAATCGTTCAATTGTTGTAGATCTTTTATTTGCAGTAGGTATCTGATGAAATTCAACAGTTTTGTAATACTTAAGCCATCGGTGTTAGGAATTTCATTAATTATTTTCTCTACTGGGTGGGTAATCTTTCCGTAGAGGTCTACATTAAAATTTACATTTGGTATACATTTCGAAGGATTTGTGGCTGCATTAGGAGTCGTAATCGCATATCGACTAGTGCGAGTATGCTGACCACTAGGCTGTGGGGGTTCTGATATCGTTAGGGTATTTAATTCTCTACTAGGTAACTGTTCATGAGTCAGTTGTATCTTCGATACGGTGGGTGATTCGTGGTTCGAGGTGGAGGGAGGGTGTTCTAAAGTAGGGGATTGAACCGGGGAAATATATAATTTTTGTAAGGAGTGCTCAATTTCTTCTATTCTAGATGAGTCTGACTTTCGTCGCAATTCGTTGATAATTATGGGTAATTGACGTAATGCCTTATCCGGAAATTTCTGCACATCGGGAGGGATTACGGTGACGTCGGGCCAGCTTAATAAATTGTTCAACCGGCGGGTTAAATGTTCTATTCGTTGCGTGACGCGCAATATTACAGTAGGTGATTTTTCGTCTTGAAGGTTTTGAGATAATAACGTCAGTTCCCTATACTTCGCATAACAGGTTTCTCGTTCGCTGTCATAATCGAGTTCGCGCAATCTATCTAACTGCGAGGGTATATCTGATCTGCTTTCGCGTAATGATTTGCGCAATTCAGACACTGTTACGTTCACGTGCTTTACACCGCGTAAAATAGCTTCGTAGCACAGCTCATCTTTTAATAATAGATCAGGGTTAAATACAGCCATTTTTGAAATGTTAGTGGCTATAAATACTTATTCTACTATTCGCATTAAATTCTATACTACTCTTTCTTTTTTTTTTACACATAAACGATTAAAATGTGAACTTTAATCATTTTACATTGGTAGTGAGAGAGAGAAATCTCACACAGGCGTCAATATACGTCCAACGAAGGGGGAATTCTCGGTCACTAAACACAGGATAATACACGCTTCTTATAACAATAGAACAATCGAAGAGGGTTGCGTATTGTCTAACTCAACTTTGTGGGAGGTAACTATGACAGTTTTACACAGGCGTGGACAAGAATTTAACCGGTCAGATTTTGTTTACAAACCGACAGGTTGATGAATGAAATTTTTGACAAGCACGTACCTGATGTTATTTCGTATTCTTGTGGCGTGTTAAGTTAACATTATGTACATTCCTATATATAAATCATAATTAAAATTACTTACTTACTATACTATTATAATAATAATTATCCTTTTATTTTATTTAAAATTTTAGACACATATTAAAGTACATGAGTGAATAGATCAACAGGGTGTGTGTGTGTAATATTGGGACACAATTACTTCTTAAACAATACAAGACACAATTACTTTTTTTTTTAGAAAGCAGAGTTGCGCAATTTATAACATTTTTACTTGCGTTATAACATAGGGAACCCGTATTAATTGGTTCTGCCAATTATACAGGCTGCCTTCGTTGTAACAAGCTGAAAATTAATCAAATCACTAAAACAATTAATATACAAGGAACTTGGGGGTGGGGGTCTGCTGATTTATGCACTAAATTTAGTATTGTACTAAAGATGACATCTCTTTATTTATGTCTATTTGATTATACATAACATATCAACTTTTAACTTACAGTGAAAATTGTAATGGCTTTTCTACATTAAGATTTTTAATACAGTTAGCGCATTTTACCTCGGATCCGAGTTTATATGTATTACTTATGAATTTAAAGTTTACTCTACTCTCCATTAATGAATTACTTTATTACTCTTTATACCATTTGAGGAATGGTTTCATTTAGTAGTGCAATGTTCCAACGCTACCTCACACGTGTTACTTTACAACTTATGGTTACTGAAATTACTTGTTACAACATTTATTCTTAAACTTTAGAGATTGTCATTTTAAAGTCTTTTAGTTTACAATTACTTCTATTTCAAAAGATACATATCCACGGAAGACAAGCCTCCGCGTCACCTCTTTGTTAAGGGTTTTAGTCCTAGTCCTCCACGCGTGATTCTTCTGCACACTCTAGGTTGAGGGTTGTCATCGTGGTCGTCTTCCTGGTGAAGGTCCTTGGTGTCAACTAATGACAGAGAGAGTTACGATGTCATGAAGTCGTCCTGTTCCTTGGTGGTTTGGCAAATACAGTTGAGGTCTTCGTCTTCACATTTTACATTTGTAATAGAACGGTTGTATTTCCCTTTACATATACAACCCTAAAATAACTTTAACTATCTTTCTAGATGTGAGATATCACCTTTCGCACTTCATCTTCTACATTCTTCTTTACTGATACACACTACATACTCGTTACATAACTCTTCACACGGTTATTTGAAACTAATAACCACATTTAACAAAAAATACAAATTTTGTATAGCGCTCTGCTTTGAGCTGTTTACTGGTTGAACGACGCATCATCTCTGCTCTGTAAAATCTGCTATGTAGGAAGGGTCAGTAAATCGTGCGGATGTTACGCGTCGCAGCGAAATATTTCCATATTTCTCCTTTATTTAAATGGTTAAAGTTTGGCTTTTTAATTATTCAGAGATATTCTTAATTACAGACGTTATTAAGGTACACTACTGTGGTCTTGTTTAATTATTTAAATAATGTCAAATTTACAAGTATTATTAGTGTGTTTAGGGGTCGGAATTCAAGTTAATTCCGGTTAGCGCATGTCTATGCAAGGGTTAATTAACAAGGTTTACCCTATCTGTACACTAGTATTCCTTTTTATTTTATTATTAAAACTATTTATTAAATATTATTATAATTTTATGATAGCGATAAAATTTAGTTTAATTGTGCGATTTTATTAAAAATTTAAAATTTCTCAGCCTTTACATTAACTATTTATTAATTAATATATTTTTAATTAATGAAATCGTCACAATGTGAATGGGTTAAGTTAAATTAATACGAATCCAGAAAAGAATTAAAAAAAAAAATCTTTCAATTCGATTGTTATATGCTATTGGGTAAAGTTCAGCAGACAAATTTGAAAAGAGTACCAAATAAAATGAATGAAAATTTAACAAATTAAATGTCTTAAAGCCAATCTATTTAAAAAAAAACTGAGTAATAACTACTGAACTATATTTCAGTTAATATAATTCTACACATCCTCAAAGTTCACGGAATTAAAAAATACCCATTCAACTATTTCCAGTAAAAGGATGATGATGAAAACAATTTCCCATTAAACAAAGATGATCCATAGCAGAAGAAGTAAAAATTAATTATAATATAAATTAAACATGTACGTAGAACTTTTGTATTGAAATACCAATTCTCACTTTCAATAAACTAACGAAGTCGTAATACTAAACCAATTCCACTGGGACCGGCAACTACTAGGATCGTGAAGAAGAACGAAGACCAGAAATGAACTTCATTTACACTCCTGGACATCACCTTTAAACCTTTATTGAAAATCTGGACGCTGTTTTTGGTCAAGAGTAACATAACCATTTTATGTTCACTCCGTTATAAACAGACACGGCCACCTTTAGTATCGTATCGCTTGGTAAAAAACCTGCTTATATTTAATTTTATATATTAAGAATTAATAACAATTGTAATACTTAGTAACCTTAATTTTGCATTACCTGGCCTTATTAATCGTCAAAAGAATCACATGTGCCCTGGGTAAGAGATAAACCGAAAATTATATTTAAATTGTAATATACACCACTAGTTCACTAACAAATCGATTCAGTATTGTACGATCGATATTACGACCTACTAACCGACGAAGACAACTGTTGAAAGTTAAGAATAATATAAATAAAGAATCCTTCTTGTATGTGACGATGTTCTGTGTTATTGTAGAATAGTTATTGTATTTTGATTAGGGAGTAATTTACAGAGAAAGAAAGTGATAAAACCGTCAAGTGAAACGACTTGACCTATAACAACGATTTAATTATTAATAACAGCGCTCGTTGCAGACAGCTGGTGAATACGAGAGAGTGGAGAACTAACTTATTCCCTTCGCCGCTCTTTGGTCAATTTAAATAATACAGACTGACTAGGGTTGGAGAGAATTACTGAATTATTAACTATTATACCCGTTATATAGCGTTATTCTCTGGTAAAACACTTAGTAATTAATTAACACAAGTCTATGTTCAACATACGAATCATATCAGCTATATAATAAATAATCGTTTTTATAAATTAATCTTGATTTGCAGGAGGTCTCATCTGCAACAACATAATAAATATTTTTCTCATAAACAGAGAGGATTAGTAACCAATTGGTTAATTCAACGTGGGCTGAATTAACGATAAACTCGCAACACTAGTTACTCATTAACTGTTTCTTTACAAATTGGCGTATACCAACTTGGAGCTTAATTAATCCCCAAATAGCAACATTTACTGTTTATTTACAAATTGACGCTCATAACATGGGGCTTACCGTTGATACACGGGAGTCTCATATAAGTAAATAAACCAATAAAATTGTTTATTTACAACACACACACACACACACACACACACACACACACACACACACACACACACACACACACACACACACAATTGCCTCGCAGTCGAGCACATGCGTCATGTCGGGTACCCCCATCCGTTGATTTAAACATTTCGGGTGTTAAATTTCGGACACCAAGAGATTTCAGGTACCCCCATCCGTTGTTTTAAACATTTCGGTTGTCAAATATTGGACATCAAAAATTTCGGGGTACCCCATCCGTTGTTTTAAACATTTCGGGTGTCAAATTTCAGACATCACGCCCTCTACGTAGTCGTCGAACCAGCTATCATATCCACCCAGCCTCCTGTTTCGTCATAACCAGTGTTTTATACATGCGTCATGTGGGCGTACCCACAAATTTCGGGTACCCCCATCCGTTGATTTAAACATTTCGGGTAACGGTACCCGATCCCCCAAAATTTAGCGTAACGGTACCCGATGACATCGCCTCTGTGCGTACGGGCCCTCGGCAACCGCCGAATTCCGGGTACCCCCATCCGCTACACATTGTTTTCGGCTACCAAATTTTGGACATGCAGAAACCACGGCCTCCGTGACGTCTTGAAACAGGTTTTAGCCATGCGGACGCCAGCGACTAGGGCCTCTGTGTGACGTCATGAACTGGAACACGGAAGTGTTTCAGTCAAACACACACACACACACACACACACACACACACACACACACACACACACACACACACACACACACACACACACACACCAGTGACGTCAAATGGACAGCTCGGACACCAGCTGTCAGTGCCTCTATGACGTCATGAACTGGAAACCGGTAGTGTTTTCGTTCGCAAACCGGTAGTGTTTTCGAACGCTCACTTTCCCTTCGATAGTAGTACGGTGAAAGCATACTGTCCGTAATAGTACACTTTTCGGGTGCTAAAGGGTAGTCATTGTATAAGTCGTGTAGGTAATGTGGATACCCCACATCGACTTCCAGGATATAACCGGTGTCATCATCGTCACATAACGCGTGCACGTTCAACGTATCGATCTCTGTACGTTCCAACCATCGAAAACCGGACAGTGGTAAAGGCTGTGTCATAGCCGTTCCGCACAGGTTGGTACAATCGAGGTAGAGTAAAAAGTTATGCGGCTTGCTTGCGTCATAATCGGGAATGTACGGGTTGTTGGCCTTGGCGTACCGATTAGAAATTGCTGCTAAGCCGCCACGGATACATCTTTCGATGTACAGGTGTACGTATGTATCGCGGAGTAACTGTAACCTAACTCCTCTCATTTTCAGCATCGCGTTCCACGCTAAACCGGCGGTGGTAAAAACGTTACACGGTTCGAGTTCGTAGTACTGCAGGCTCATGTTTCGAAAGTTTTCAAATACATCTGCAAGCAGTAGTACATCCGTTTTTAAATAAAGGTCATGATAATCACCGAACGTTTGCATGTCGAAAGCCGACCAAACCGCTCGAGCGTGCGCGTAATCTTCTTCGTTTATATCCGACTCTGTCAACCCGTTGTAAAAGGTTCGCGGTCCGGTAACTGCCTCTCGTCAAATTTTGAATCGTCCGTAACGTATTCGTAAGGGTACACGCCTTTACTCAACAGTAAATTACCATTACGCGTGCAAATTGATTAAGGATTTTAAATTTATCCGCGGATAAGTTGGAGACGAGTTTTTCAAGTGACGCGTTCATGAACCGCAGAGAATCGAGAAACCGGAGCTGACCGAGTGTAACGGAGATGTAACGTTCGCTTGTAGTAGCGATACACGTTATTTCATCTTCCTTGTACTTTCCGAAACCTTGCATCAAATGATGCGAGTCATAGCCACTTAAATTATGGAAAAAAAAACGGAACGTGTGTTGGTATTTTGTAATTTATATTACACGCATTGTGAGCAGCGCCAAAATAGTTTTCCGTTATGTGGCAATGGTTTCGAACCGTGTCATCCATTAACGCCTTCTTACACAGATGACAATGCGTAGCGTTTCGGAATGACCGTTCATCGGCCGCTGTCATTTGGATCGGTTTATTAAACTTTCTATCGAGTCGTTGAACGTCGGCTAAAAGCACACGAAGGAACGTGTCCACCACGTCTTTACCGCGGTATATTACTGGTTCCTTGACGGCGTTTCCCATTCAGTCAACTATCACATAGCAGAAACTGGCTGGTATATGATGTGCCACGTTTTTACCGGTGGTCGGAACAATAAACGATTCGAAATCAGCGTATACCGTATAAGGTACGCGGTGACAAAGTGAACAGTTTTTAAAATACATCCACTTTTCGTTCTCGTCAGGAAGTTTTACTTTCTGTACTCCGTGCTGAGAGCAGTTGCGTTCGTGTTCTTCAACTCGTTTTCGCGCCGCGTTAGTACCTTTATTGTCCGAAAATCGGTGTAGACAGTAGTTGGAGTAAAACGAAGCGCCGTTTCATTTTGACAACGATGAAAGCATACGCGAAAGGTTCCGTATGAGGCAGTAGTGAGTAGTGTTCGCGTCGGACAGTAGCAGTAGATTTACGTGGTACTTTCTACTGCGATGTTAAGTAATACGTAAAGGATATACCTCGCCTTCGTACCCAAAAACGTTAACGGATATGTTTTCGTTTAATTTTTCAAAACGTTCTATCTTATTGACTGCGACGGGATAAGGTATGCCCTTCATGTTTATTTCTTCTTCGTACGGAAGGTAATGGCTAACGCGATGCGGGTTACACGCGATAGGGTGTATACCGGGGAGCACAGACCAGAAGAAACACTTTTCATCTTCTACATTTTTCACATTAATAATTCCTTTCCTACTGTTTGATAATTTCGATGGTGTAGGAAAGCTCGACCCCACAAGAGGATTGTATTTTGTAATATTTAATTCCACCGACTCGACACCGTTTTCGACCCACCCGCTTCCGTCACGCGTGAATTTGTCAACGGATTCCATTATTTTCTCGCTAGCTATCGATTACTGTTCATCGATATCGTCATACTGTGACTTAAGTTCTGTACGTGATCTAAATACCGCATTACAATAAATATTTTCGGTGTTTATGAATTTTTTAAAAGATACACGAATTGCTAAATACCACTTTATATAATTATTTAATGCAACGGCTTCGCTACAAATCTTACCAATAACCGTGTGTTTGTAATCTAATAATACTGTTTGTGTGTTTAGTGTAATGTCAAGTATCATAAATTTTATAGTAATTACATTACCATTGATAGCACGGTGTTCGCTGTTGCTGCCGCTGCTGCTGCTGTCGGTCATTGTGAAAGGAGTGAGGCCGGCTTCGCGTCGTCGGTTCCCTATATAGACAGTCCGGTAACCGGTGACGCTGTCGCCGCGCGCCCTTGACCGATCGGCCTCGCGAGAAGCAGCGGTGCGGGGTAGGTAGTCGTCCGGACGTGACCGACGACGCGCGTTGAGGTGTGTGGGGTGGGGTAGGGGGTGCGGTGTAGGAAGCCAACGTCCGTACCGATGCGGTGCGGGGTGCGGGGTAAAGATGTGGGATGGTGGTGCGGGGTAGGGAGCTAGGTTGCAGCCGGTGTCCGTGACCGAGAGGTAGTCGTGGTGCGGGGTACAGGATGCAGGCGACCTTGACCGAAGCGCGCTCGTTGAGTCGCCTCCCGCGGGATGTAGGGTGCGGGGTACTGGGGGCTGGGTTGTACGACCGGTCGTGACCGAAAGCAGGAAACGTCGAACATCAAGCAGATGCGCGAGATGGTGGCCTCAGGCGACGCGGGGTGGACGTGCGGGGTGGGAAGCAGAGTTGTAGCCGTGACCGTTGCGGTGCGGAGTGGTGGTGTGGGGTGGAGGTGCGGGGTAGGATGTCATCGTCCGGTCGTGACCGAAAGCAGATGGTGGTCCGAGACGACGCGGGGGTGGGGTGCGGGGTAGGAAGCTAGGTTGTCGCCGACGGACTCGATTGTGGTGCGGGGTGGGTAAACCCGGTCGTTGCGGAGCGACAGACAAAGTAATTGAACAAAATATGTTGGCGAGGTGCGGGGTGGTGGTGAGGCTCTGGGTGCGGTGTGGGGGTGCTGGGTAGGAAGTCATCGTCCGGTCGTGACCGAAAGCAGATGGTGGCCCGAGACGACGCGGGGTGGGGTAGGAAGCAAAATTATAGCCGTTACCGTTGCGGTGGTGGTGCGGGGTGCGGGGTAGGGTGTCGTCGTCCTGTCGTGACCGAAGGAGATGACGCTTTAGAAGGAAGGAACGTGGTCGAGGGAAACAGAATAAATACGCCAGTGTTTCCCTGTGCAGTCATCAGTACTCGCCATGGAAGGAATCGTTGCGAACGCAAAGACAGTTGAAAATTTTTACCAAAAAGAGACTTGTCAAGTCTTTCTTTAGGAGTAAAGTATCATATAAGTCACATGAAATTTGTGAAAACGAAATTCGGGGAGTCAGTTGTGGTAGATTTGGAAGATACCGGAGCCTGTCCTCAGCCAGGTGTGACGGTGTTTACAGAGGAGCAATTGAAAGCTGTGAAGCCTTGTGTCCTATCACTATGCGTAACCTCACACACTCCGCTGGCGAACGGGAAAGTGAGCGTGCAGTTGGATATTGATTATGTGAGTATGATATTTCGGTACCACTAATAATTACTTATACAGAAGTGGGTATGTATTAATTTTTTCTCTTTTTTTTCCAGACCAAATAAACGAGAACAGGATTGATTTATAATAATAATAATAATAGTAATAATAACATTAATAGTAAAATGTTTTTAAATGTTGAAGTAGACTTCTCTATTGTTTTTTGTCGTTTTTAATATTGTAACGTGACAGATGTATGCATAATATTGAATGGCAATTGATCATTAGAATAATGAAGTTATAATATTTAAATTTGGAAGAAAGCATTAAGTTTAATATAAATAGATTAATTCATAGCAACTGTGGAAAGAAATCATTATTATAAAGAAAATACAAGTTCAAATAAAAGGAGTTACTAGTGATGAGTCATCCAAAACCAGTCTCATAACCAAAGGTTTTCAAGGTATAACCCAGGAAGGTAAAAAAGTAAATAACAAAGCAGTACTGAATATGACCAAACCCACAACGAGGAAGAATAAATAGAATAGAAACCCTAAAATAAGCCAAGATCAAACAACACAGGTGGTGTATTTCTAAAATAAAGAAGAAGATGGAGAAAATCCCAAGAAACCTGATGGCATCAATAAGAAGATGGAGAAGATACCAATCCCAGAAGGCAGGAGAAAAGAAGACTGATGAAAGAAGAAGAAGGCAGCATCCTGAAGAAGATGTCATGCTCTTATAAAAGACACCCCAAATCCCAATATCCCCAAAATAAATATTTAAAAATAAAAGTATAATGAAATGAAAACCACATGTATATAAATTTAAGAGAGAGAAGTGTATAAAGTAAAAGTTGCCTGTGAACTAAGATGAAACAATAATATATTACCCATGGAACAAATCTCCATTGAAAAACGCTAACCAATTTATTATGTTAATAAGACTATACGACCATTTAGCAATAACATAATATAAAAGTGCAAAGTGAACCAGTGATAGTTTTGGGTATTATAAAAAATGAACCTTGTGTTTCATTCATGGCAATCACAAACATTGAATGCAATGAAATATGCAATTTTCAATGACTTGAAATGTGTACTGTGACAATATGTTGTTTATAAGACATAAATCTGTTTAAAATAACATTTTGTTTTATATGCAAAAAGAAAAACAGATTTCATAATACTTTTCGAACAATTTATACTATTTATTTATTAATGACAGGGTACAATTCCCCAAAGACAATGTGTAAAAGACGGTATGAAAACTGTAGAATCCTACTTATAGTAATAGTTAGAAATAAGAATATAAATATAAGTTTTTTATGTATATAGTATAAGAACGTTTAAAAATTTATTAGATATAAGGCCATTTGTTTGGGTCTGATACAACTAACATCAGAACTATAAAAATAATTACTACTTGTAAATAGTAGGAAGTAATTAAGATGTTAGTTAGTAAAAAACCTTTTTTGTAAACCATATTTCCATGTTAGAAATAAGGATTTTGTTGTAAAATGTCTGACTTGAAGACAACCATTTATTTAAAAAAAATATTCTTTATTTGTTTAACTGTTATTTGTATTGTAACCAATACTAATTGTTATTGTGTAATTTGAAAACATGTTTAATTTATAATACTATATGTAAAAGTCAGAGAGGGTATCACACATCATATATTGTTTGTAAAGTTTTTGTAAGGAAAAAATGTTAAAAAACCTAGGCCAAAAGAATGGAAACCAGACTTCATCAAAACAGAGAAATTGCTCATTTAAATGCAAATAAACAAAAGGGGTTTAGACAAAATAAACTTGAGATCAAGCCATATAATTGCACATACCATTTAGAGAGATTTTAAAAAATTATATTCAGAATTATAAATAAAAATGAAAATGACTAAACTCAGAAATTTGGACATAGGAGTCATATATTCCAGAATAATGTTTCAGAATACAACTAATTCAATTAATTACTAGAAAATAAAGGAATATAAACCTTTTAATACAATATAGGATTATTAATATTAAATATAACTGATAAAATGGCTGAATTTACATTATAACAGGAAGTAAATTTTGGAAATGTTTTGACTTTTCAGAGAATACCAAACTGAAAGTAAAATTAATATTTTTGGACAGAAAACACTATAAAATGACATTATTTAATCTGAAAATAAGCCGAATGAACTGAAAGATTAATTTAAATAACATCTAGTAAATAAAATTGATAAATAACCAAAGTTTAGGCATTTATATAGTGAATTTTAAAGTGTGCACAGGATGTGAAATTTTATTTGAACAATGTTAAGAATAATATTATATCGGCTAAGAGTTTAATTGAAACTGGAGGAAACAGTTAGTTGATTATTGGTATTCGAACGGTTAACATAAACGAGAGTTTTGTGACGATCTAACCTATCTTACAACGGTAAAGTTAAGTGGCGAACAGTACGTTACTGTGAAGTCGAGAGTGGATTATAAAATCCTTCCAGAACATATACATTGTGACAAAAACAATCAAGAAACACTAATTAACACTAAACAATACATTTCTACTCCGAAAAACACCACAAAACACCAGAAAACTGTATAACACATTAACCAAGTATTAGTGTCGGTATCGGGAAAAGTGTTTGAACTTATAATTACACGGATACACTAAATACAACCCAGAAACATTACACCAGGCACTACACAACATTTAACAAGAGATTTGCAGACACCAGAACAGGAATACTGCCAGAAAATACATTATTTGGAACGTAGCAGGAACGAGCGACATTTTGATCATCTCGACGGCAGCCATCTTACTTTGACAATTTCAATGCCTTCAGTGTTCACATCAGCTGTTGGTGAAAACAATTATATTATTTTCTATTCAATGTCTGTATTTAGTAATAATTATTAATTTGTTGTAACGTTATACTTTTTAAATATTAGCCCGATTTCTCTGACTTTGATAATAATTGGCTGTTTAAAGAACCCTGTATGAATTTTATATAATATACTTTATAACTTTTTCGATATCCTGAGAGTCGATATTAATCGATAAGAGTCAATATTGCTATTAACTAATAAAACATTAATATTTTTCAACACTAAATAGTTCTTTATTTCATAAATATTACTAGTTATCACTAATATAATTCTAATTAATAATCTACCAGGACTTTACCACCTATAAGTGAAGATAACCTAAAAAATAAAAAGGTAAACAAGTATCGATTGGTTTGAAGACAATCTTATGAGTGGTGATAGTTTATTTAAAATATACCAAAACTTCAATAAAATTTTTCAGAAGAGCATTACACTTTTTAAAACTTCACAGCCCTATATTAATTAATTGATCATAATTAATTAATTAATAAAAAAGAAAACTTTTTTTTTAAAGCATAATTTTTTTTTTTAATTTTCTTCAAAACAACAATTTTTGTTTTGAAACTTTCGGTGAAGCTGAACATATATTTCTTCATCAACATTACGCTACTCGACCGGTCTCGCTACCATTGAGACTCGACCAGCTGGGAAACTTAAGGAAGTGTTTCAGACCAGTGAGACGTCGAGAACCACACCAATTAGCCACACCATTTAAGAACATACAGACTCAATATCTAATATCAATTATTTTATTTTATTACAAATTGGCTAGCCCAAACAGTGGGGCTTGATTACATTGATTACAGCAGAGTCAACATCACCACTACTAATTATTATTACAATATTAACTGTTTATTTTCAGAGAAAGAACAAGGTGTTGCTTGGATCTAATATTGTAGAAAAACTTTTAAACAGAGAAATAAATGGTAATAATAGATTATATTGTCAATGCGACATGATTAAATTCGATTATAATTTTAGAAATAATCGTAAGACAATGAGTAGATGGATGTCAATACGAAACGAAAAGAATATTTACAAAATAAAAGTATTTATTCGTAATGAGTTTTTCAAACTCTTCAAAACACTAATTAGTTTTTGTAACGACCATAATATTGAATATCTTCAAATAAAAGATTTGCTAATTGCTAAAACAAAGCTGGTGAATCAGATGTACTATATGATGTATAATTTTACTGTTACAGCGTATACCTCGCTGGTAAAAAAATATGAGTGGTCAAGGCATGACTCTAGAAGATGACCGCTTCGTAACCGTTGTCGCGTCTGTTGTTATCTAAGATATCAAAATGACTTTAATTCAGAATACATATTTTTTTTAATACCATACTAACTATCATTTGATGTGTCTACATTCTTTTGTATTTGATCAAGTATTATTAATTGTAGGAAATAATATTCTGTTTTTAATTATTAAAAAACGTATGTGGTTTATAACATAAAAATTTGAGATAAATAATCATTAAAGTGTTAATTAAATTTTTATGTGTAATTAAATTTTTTAAAAGATTTCTCTCATAGTTACAGGAACCTAGTTTCGATGTTTGTGCGAATGCGAGGGAGATGTATGTCGTTCACGACCATATGGTGACGAAAGTAACATTCTGAGTGCTTGTGAGTGGAGAGAATTTTCACTCTGAAGAACAATTGTTTTAAAAAATTATTTTGACCAAAAAAATTGTAATTGGTTAAGGCATAATTCCACTGGATGTGCGCTTTATAAGCGTTGTTACCTCTGTTATTATCTAAAGTACTAGAAAGAGTTTAATTCAAGGTTTTGGTGTACCATTTTACACATGTAGTTAACACCATTGTAATTATCATTTGATGTGTGTCTACATTTAGTATGTTATTATTAACATTATTAACATCAACATTGCAATATTGTATGTTATTAATTATTATTATTATTATTATTGTTAGACATATAAGGCTTGTTTTGGTTGTAGTAAATGTAATTATTATTTTGTTAAATATGTGTGTGTGTGTGTGTGTGTGTGTATGTGTGTATATATATGTATATATATATATATATATAGAGAGAGAGAGAGAGAGAGAGAGAAGCTTCAAGCCTGCAAAAGAGAGAGAGAAAGCGAGAGAGAAAAAAGATTATTTTGTATAATTATGTAAATATATTGTAGCGTGAGAATGAGAAATCATCCAAATTTTAAAACAATGTAAGACCACATTACTAACCAAGTATTTGAGAAAAACCATTTTGCAGAAATATAAAAAGAATTTTGAATCGAAACAACTAAATTTAAAAAGAAAGCAAGCCCACCTTACATACAAATTATTGGAGAAAACTTTATGGAATAATATAAAAAGAATGAATTTTGAATTGTGAATAAATCAAGTTTCCAAACTAAGAGTAAGTACAACTTACCGACCAATTATTAATAAAACACTTGGGTGAAATAAACAGAAAAGACTTAATACCATATTTATGGTAAGCATAAAATATATTTACCATGTTTATAAAGGATCATAATAAGATGAATAAAGGAAACAGACTTTAGAATTAAAACAAATAATTCTGGAAAGTATGATCATGTCTAATTTCAATATAAAGAGTAAGAACCTTTCCATAAAATGATGCCAAAGGAAATTAAAAAAAAAAAAATTTTTTTTTTTATACGACTTGAGCTGATACGATTTGAGTAATTGAATATAATAAAGTACAAAAAACTAATGTGGAATTATGAGATAATATAACTTTGAAGTGGTGTGAGGAGAAATTATGACCTCATTATAAAATTAATAAAAAAACATTCATTCGAAAGGATAATAACCATGACAGGAATAATGTGAAAATAATATCGAAGATATGTGTAATTAAACGAATTAATATAAAATGATGTATGAATTAAATGTCAATTATAATAACGACAGTTATAAAAAAAGTTCTAGAACATAGAACAAGTGGAAATAATAAAAACAGAGCAATATAATAAAAATGTCATAAAGATATGCTACAATAAACAATGCAGATATAATAAAAACCAAAAGGTAATAAAAAATTTATAACCAAAAGCTTTATATGATAAGAAAAGTTGAAAAATGTAATAATAGAAGAGCTTCCTACCATAATATCAAATGAATGAAACATCCAGTTAACGAGTCAGAAGAACAACTGAGATAGGAATATTAAAATCTCTGAGAAATATAATAAGTAATAAGTGAAGTATCCCAAAGATATTTTTTAAATAGTAACAAATGTGTACTATTCTGAATAATTTTTTAATCTGTCTGTAGATAATTCCAGCAGTATTAGTAGGTTTTTTGAGCAGAGATGATTTGCCTCTGTACTCAAATATGTGTGAAGTATTGGACAGCAGAGGAAGTAGCGTACAGTGCCTCTCTGAACTGAACCAGCTCACAAATTAGGGAACGATAGGGAGGAAATATCCCAAGGAGAAAATACTAAGAAGAAATATGAAAATGAAATAATAATTATGAAACTCAGATGAATATTACTATGAAGGAAGATCAAGTGAGAATGAGAAGGATATAAACTCAAATATAAATAAGACAATTTTTAAAATGGAAGGAAGTCCAGAATAATAAAAAACCTAGAATAAGTATCATAAGCAATTGTTTCAGACAAAGCAAGTATAGTCTGAAAAAATTACTTCTGGAGAAGGGCATTCTGTAGCGTGACAGAGAATCCACTACTTATTAAGTCATATAAAATCATAAAAATTAATTACACCACATATGTTAAAATAATATCGAACGAGATTTAATGAAATCAAAGGAATGAACCACAATAAAATAAAAATCCTCATTACATTATATAAAAACCACTGTTTAAATATCAAAGAAATTATTAAATGCAACTCATATTATAATATCAGGAATTTACCCAGGAAGTTAGGAGCAGTAAACAAATTAAATAACACAATATCAAGAAGAAAGAGAATCAGTTTAAGAGTGGTGAACACCAAAATACCCCAAAGACAAGAAGAAGGAAGAATAAAGTTTGTGGTCAGGAAGAAAACAATACCCTGAAACCTTTAGAGAAGAGCAAGGTCCGTGTCAGTAAATAAATTAGATGCTCCAAACTAAAAATCAGTCGAGATAACACGAAGTACCTTGGTTTACCCAAGAGTGAAGAATGAAGACAAGAAGACCAGAAGAAAGAAGATAAGAAGAAGGACAAGGAAGAAGATAAGAAGAAAGACAAGAAAGAAGACAGGAAGAGAGGAAGAAATAGTATGAAAGAAACACCGTAGTAAAACCTATTATTATTATTAACTACCATCAACCCCAAACCCACAAAAACGATTAAAAAGAAAGTATAAAATACCAAAATCCTATAAAAATGTAATTATTTAGAAAACTAAAGTGTTGTATAGTATTATAAGAAGTGAACCGACTAAAGCTATTGTGTGATAAAGAAAATGGACAAGTCTTAACAGTCCATGATTACTAAAGGTCTGGTCTGAGATAGTGAGACTCAAAATATCAGAACCACCAGTGCAAGTGAATTTGTGTAAGTGTTTTTTGGAAATGCAATAAACTTAAAGTTAGTGATACTATGACTTATCAATATGCTATATAACAACTTTTATATCCAATAGTACACAGCATCATAAAATAATAAAATGGAAGATTTCCAGTATTTTATTATTTTAATGTAACTCTTTATTCACAAGACATTTGTAAAAAATGCTATTGACTAGAGTGTGGGTGGTCATGTTTACTGATGAAGGGGATCATAAATAATAATGGTTTAGACCAGAAGGGACTGGCATGAATTTAGTATTCATAGGTTTAAAATGTTTAAATAGGCTGTGTGTTCACAGCCATAAAATCAATGTACTTGTAAGAATTATTAGAAAATAAGATTTATATGTGTTAAAAATAAGTTATGTTGCTAAATAACAGCATACATACCATTAATAATGTTTCAGTAGGTATGCTGTGTTAATTCAAAAAGAGTTAAAAGTATATATTCAAACCATGTCAGCAATATGTTCAATTGTACAGACTGCTAAATAATGTTCATAATTATTTTTTTATAACAGTAGTGTTAATTAAATACTACACCTCACAATAAGTTATAAACCATTTTATTTTCATGTAATAATAACTATGTAAAGTCAGAGGAGTGGTAGGATTAAATTTATTTGAGAAAGACAGAAATGTAAAATTCTAAACTCTAGGCCATTTGGTGAAGTCACAGAAACCATATAAACCAGTATAATTCACTTATAAATCCTGTAAACTAGCAAGATTTAGATAAGGTAGATCAGTTAACCACTACTGGGAATGATCCTATGAGTTAAAATGATAATAAGGAAATATACATTAAAATATTATAAATTTTCAAAATATATAAGTTAATTAATTTTAAAGAGCAATGTCAAATTCAGAGATTAACACAAAAAACCAGTTCAAAGGTTCAATTTATATGTATTTAAGGAAAGGAAGAGAAATATGACTAATTAAAATTTATTATAATAGTATTAATAACAATTAAAATGGAAGAAAAATTGTATAAAGGCGGAAATCAAGGTTTGAGCCTAGATTTACAAAAAGGAAAGAAATTTTGTAATTTCCACAAAATGTCTACAGATATGGATTATAATATATCAATTTAAAAAGAATGAGATGATTAAATCAATGATATGGTTCATAATTCATGAAAGTGATGAATAAAATAAATAAATTCCATATATAATGTAATTTTGTATCATGTGTATGGGTAATCGAAATATGTTAACAATACTTTTTCAAAGATTAACTGGGCCAGATTTTGACCAAGTTAAAATAGTCTTTTGTTGAATATCAAGCTGAATAGTTGTGTGATAAAACGTTCCTTAAAACCGAGTAGAAAATGGTACTACGTTTAGTCATTAATATAAGTGAATCGAGAGTTAGAAGAATTAAACACTTTTTTAACTAAATCTACCAAAACGTTAGCGACAATAGTGAAAACTAACACCTAACTTCATTATACGAGTGATCTAAAACAGTAAAACAATATATTTGATATAATTCACGCTACAAATCATAACCACTTTTACAAACAAATTAACCCACAGAAGTGAACACATACCAAATAACTTAATTAACACCAGTATACACAGAACACTTCTTCAGAACACACCAAACAACCTAATAGACAGATTACACGAGTGCGGGGACATTTCAAACATTCATGAAGGTAATTTTGTTGTGAGTTTTTGACACGACGACATCGCAATAACTTCGCCATATCTAATAGCGGCCATCTTGAAAGTACGAATCTGCCTTCCACATCGAGTGACGTCATCGAAGCTACATATGGTCTGACAAAACAATTTATTAAACATTATATATCAGAATTATTAAAATATTGTTAAATAATAATTAATGAAATTACTTTAATTGTTAATGTTATACTTTCTCGTTACCCTTCTCTGACTATTAATTTAATCGCTCAAAGAACCTGTCCTTTTTATAATACTTATAATAATTTTTCTACTGTATGCACGAATCGATAATTCCCTGAGACGGAGTCGATAATTGTTCTCAATCGATAAAAAATCGATTATTTATTAAATTGTTTAATAAATCCATTTATTTCAATTGTATTTATCTGTTATTATTTCACAGGCTAATTTAAGGTTATTTATTAAGGCAAAGAGACTTCAAGAAGAAGAAAATTTTTTTTTTCAGTGAGATATTGGACCAGCAAGGAAAATCATCAATCGATTACTGACCGGAGTTAATCTGGTTAACTCCAGACTTGGTTCAGATCTTCCAGAAGTGCTCAATAGTTAATAAATACCTTCCTGATTCTTAAAATTTTTACAGAACATTTAAAACAGCATTATTTCTTAATTACGAACATCTATTAAAACATAAAATTTATTTTTTTTGAAATAAAATTTTTTCTATTATTTTTTTTTGTAAAGACCGGCTTACAGGGTCTTCTTACAAAGTGGCGTCCAACTTAGAGGGTTTGATAAGATAACCCTTGCAGCGGTTAATTAACAGAACAGAAGAAAAATGCAAAGACGAGCTACTTCGAAAAAGAGGGCGGCAGAGGCCGAAAAGGAAGTGGACATGGGAGATAAGGAAGCAACACCCGTGGAGGATCCGGAAATGTTACTAACCCCAGTGGAAGATAAACAACCTGCACCACCAGAGGAACAACCGGAAGTACCAACGCAGACGGGGGAAGTCAATGTCTTAGTGAAGGAGAAATCCAAAACAATGGAAGAGAACATAATGGAAATGTTCAGGCAAATGAGAGAGGATAACAAATCAATGAATAAGAACCTAGAATCCAAAATAGAAGGAGTAACTAAGAAGATGGATGACAACAACCAGTCTACCAAGGAAGATTTGGGTGGAATAAACAAAAACATAGAGTAGTTGAAGGAAGACAACCGATCCACAAAGGAAGAATTGGGTCGTAAGTTGGAAAATACCAACAAAAGGATTGAGGAAACTAGTAGGAAGATGGAAAGGAAAATGGAAGAAAATAATAAGACTATAAAGGAAGAATTGAGGGAAAATAAGAAGAATTTGGAAGAGAAGATGGAAGAAATCAGCAAGAAAATAGAGAGTGACAACCAGCAATTAAAAGAAGAATTAAGGGAAAATAACAGGAAAATGGAAGAGACGATGGGGGAAAGATTGGAAGAATTGAGAGAGGACAATCAACTGCTGAGAGAAGAATTAAGGAAAGTTAACCAAGAGAACATGAATAAATTAGACGAGAGGATTGAGTTAGTTAAAGAGGAGTTAAATAAAAAGATAACAGAGACGAAGAAATCCATCGTCAAGAAGTTAGAACAGGAAGTCGTTGTTGTTAACCAGCAGATCAGGGAAGTAGACGAAAGATGTCGGCAGACCGAAAACGAAGTGCTGGAAGTCCGGGAGGTAATACATAAAGAGATTCCACATGTCAAGGAACAACAGGAAACGAAACTGGAAGAAAACAAGAAATTTGCCCTGGAAGAAATGAATAAAGTGCGGACACAGGTAACCGAAAGATGCGACGGCGTGGAAGCCGCTATGACGAACATCACGGGACAGGTGCGTCAGAGCCAGGAGGAGATAGAATTGATAAGGAACAGACCATCTGGATATCATAATTTCCCCATGTCAGAAAACAGAGAATGGCTCAATTTCCGGCAATATAAACGGAAGCCTATGGAGTTCTTGGCACGCATAGAGGAATACCTAGAAAAACACAGAGGTAACCGATGGGTCCAGAACAGGGAAATCCTTGACGAGTCGTTTCGGGAGGTGACTGACCATTGGTGGATGGCCAACCGGAGCGACATCGACAATTATCAGCAATTTAAGAGCCTATTCAAGGCCAAGTACTGGTCGGAGACAACTCAAAATTTGATAAGAGACAATATATGCCACGGCCACTACAAGCCACAAGTCGGTAGTTCGATGACAGCTTATTTCCTCGGCAAGGTATGTATGGCCAAGCACTTAGAACCGGCCATACCTGAGGAGTGCCTAATAAATAAGTTGTCATATCATTACGATGAAGAAGTAATTCGTGCGAGGAGGGGCAGCCAAATAAAAACCATCCAGGCAATGACCGAACTCCTCGAAAACTATGAAAATGAAGACTACTACCGACAGAGTCGTAGAAGAAGTGATGGGCCCGAACCAAGGACGTATCAGAACCACAACCAGGGTACGAACAACATAAACACTGGGTACCAAGGAGGCCGGGCATACCCGCAGAATAACAGTTTTAATAATAATACTAATGTTAACAATTCTAATTATAATAATAATAATAATAATACGGGTCCAAACCATCCAAACCCGAGTCGACCCTCAAATGGTTATCAGGGTAACCGCAATCCCTACCCTAATAACACAAATAGTCAGAGAAGCCCCAATTATGGTAATGATCGTTACCATAATAATAATAATCGTGCGGGTCCAAATAATGGTAATCCCGTTAATAATAGGTTTCCTCGCCCTCGAGTGAATTTCATACGAGCCACAGATGGACGACAGCGAAGATACAACAACAGTCGAAGAAACAGCTACCGCGGATATGAAGAAAGGCGGAGGAGCCTAGAACGGGACCAACCAAGGTACTATCCGGCAAGAAGGAGTAATAGTTTAGACGATGCTGAACGAAGGTCTAACCACGAACGACCGGAAGGCCATAGGACAGATCGACAGGGAACCACTCTAAGCATCCCAAATGAGGCATCAACTAGTATGGCTCAAAGGAACAATGATGCCAAGCCTTTAAACGGGCACAGGCAGTAATAAATCGCCAGAACCCGTTACTGCTACTAAATACTGGGTATAATCATAATAATGAGTGTAATCATATGTATAATAACAATCGTATCACAGTCATAGGGTGCAACTACCTAAAGGACATCAGACATGAGTTATTGGAAGAGGATAACAGTAATCCCACCAATAACTTCAATAATGAAATAATACATGTCGACGCCGAGGTAGAAGGCATCCCAGCCAAGTTAATGATCGATACTGGTTCGAACGTGTCAATCATAAGTACGACGGAGTTGGAGAGGATACAGCAAGAGTGCGGGAGAACTTTACCAACGTTGCCGTTGAATAATATTATTTTGTTGGGAGCAACCGGCCGACAAAACAAAACAATACGTAGGCAAGTCTCCGCCAGTGTGATGAGCTGTGGTATAGCAATTGATATGGAATTCTTGGTGGCGAGCGGTCTGCCGTTTAATATACTGGTCGGGTGTGATATGCTCAGGAGGAATTCCGCCATCATTGATCTGAGAACTGAAACATTGTCGCTGTTTACTAACGGACATACTTGGACGGCGAACTTGGTGGGTAGTGACCAAGTCATTCCCGATAGTATCCACCAGCAAATCCGCAAGATTAACTACATCCATCCAACATCTATAATTGAACAAAAGATAGACGACACCTCCAATGAGGATTTATGGTCACAAAAAATCCAGGAGATCAGGGATTTCCGGAGCGGTATAACTGGCGAAAAGTTAACTTTAAACCAAGCGAATCAATTAATCAACATATATAACAAATATAAATCAGTCTTTTCTGATGAGCCCGGTAAAGTGAAAAACTTCCAGTGTACTCTACAGTTCCGAGACACAGTGGACTTTAACCGGAAGTCTTACCCCATTGCGCAATCACGAAAGCAAGCAGTAAGAGCTGAAATAGAGCAAATGATTAACCGTGACATTATAGAGAGTAGCCATTCCCCATATACAAGTCCTATCGTGGCTATTCCTAACAAAAACGGACAAGTCCGTTTGTGTTTAGATGCGCGCGAAATAAATAAAATGATCATTAATGACAGGACTTCGCCCGGTGAGATTGAGGAGATTTTAAAACGGTTCCACGGCACCAAGTACTTTAGTACCTGGGATACGGTGTGCGGGTACTGGCAGGTGGAATTACATCCACAGAGTCGCCAGTATCTGGCCTTTATATTCGAAGGGCGGAACTACCAGTTTAAGAGGTTGCCCTTCGGACTGGTAAACTCAGTCGCAGTCTTTGTGCACTGCATGGACCAGATACTTGGCCAGGAAGCACTACAATTCACCACCGTATATGTCGATGACTTGCTAGTGTCCTCAGAAACTTGGGAGGAACACTGCTACCGTGTGGAACACGTATTACAAAAGCTAGCAGCAAACAATATTACGCTAAAATAAGCAAAATCTCATTTCATTGCTAAGGAAATACAATTCTTAGGCTTCATCTTAAATGACCAGGGAATCTCACCGTCGGCTGAAAAGGTCAAAGCGATTCAGAACTTTCCTACACCTAAGAATCGAAGGTAGTTACAGTCGTTCCTGGGACTCTGTAATTATTACCGCAAGTTCCAGGAAAGGTACTCAGAACTGACTGCCAGATTTCAGCCGCAACTGTCATCCAAAAATAAATGGATCTGGGGTAATGAACAACAGAATATATTATCTTTAATAAAAAAAAAATTCCTTGAACCCATTATACTTCGCCATCCAGATTTTAACAAGCCTTTCTTTCTTAATTGTGATGCCAGTGACATCAGCCTCGGCACTACCTTATATCAAGAGGATGAGGAGGGCGAACATCTTGTGATCTGCTTTGCCAGCAGAGCTATGAATCAATGTGAGAAAAACTACCACGTTACAGAAAAGGAATTATTGAGTGTCGTGTTCGCGTGCGGAAAGTTCCGCACTTATATCCTTGGTTATTCCGTTACCGTCCGGACAGACCATAAGTCTATCTCGTTCCTTAAGAGATGTAAGTTAAGCCATGGAAGGTTAACGCGGTGGATACTATTGCTGCAAGAATACGACCTTAAGTGGGAGTATATCCCCGGAAAGAAGAATGTCGTAGCGGACGTCTTGTCTAGAGTAGACTTTGATAAACAGACGTTCGAGGGGGAGAAGGAGAGTATTCTTAAAGTATACCATATTCTAAGCAGCAGCGCCAGTCTCCAATCAATTTTGGAACACCTGAGCACACACCAACAAGCTGACCCGAAGTTAATCTCTATTATCACAAGATTGGAAGCAGGGGATGCGACAATCTCCCAATATTATAAAATCCATAATGGAATCCTGTTTTCAAGACCATCTTTATATAAGGAGGAATGGAAGGTTATTATTCCGACCCATATCGAGAAGGGGATAGTGTCCAATTATCATGTTCGATATGGGCATATGGGCGCCTTAAAGGTAGTGAAGTCCCTGGAAGAGAGCTGCCATATCAATGACATAAATCGGAAGGTACGAAAGTACATTAGAAACTGTCGAATTTGCCAACTCGTAAAAACCAACAACGAGAAAAGAGAGAGGCAAATGATTCCGATAACCTCTCAGTCGAAACTTGAGAAGGTATTCCTGGATATCTGTGGGCCATTTCCCCGCAGTGGGGGCCGCCACAGATACAAATATCTCGTCATCGTAATGGACCATTATACCAAGTTCGTGAAGCTATACCCAGCGAATCGGCGACTACGAATAAAGTTCTTGAAATCCTGACCAACCAGTACTTCCCAACCGTCGGAAAACAGGTATCGATCATAACCGACCACGGAACACAATTCAAGGGGAGGAAATGGCGGGATACACTGCTGTCAATGGGGGTTCATACATACAAGACATCAGTATACCACCCGAGCAGTAACCCGGCCGAAAGAGTCTTGCGAGAGGTGGGGCGCCTATTAAGAACTTATTGCCACGATCAGCAGAGGAGGTGGCAAGAATACTTGGAGGCCACTGAAGAATTCCTCAACCTGGCATACCATCCAGCCATAGGAATAACCCCATACTCCGCCATGTACGAAAGACAACCCCCTAGGGAGATCGAGGATATATTGGAGTTCCCCAGAGAGCATAAATATTGTAACGTGCGGTTTCTGCGAGAGGCAGGTGTTATCGAAACGTACACCTTTAGTCAAGCCCCAAATGTTGGGTTCGCTAATTTGTAACGTCCTGCTTATTTTTTCGTGAGGTGTAATGGAAGTGTTATTATATGCCTCACGCAGTATGCGTCACTTTTGAATTATACTAACTGACGTTTTAAAAGGTATAAATAAAGGATTTTGTTTATCTTGTTTTACTCAATCTAAAAGAAATCGAGAGTGTGTGATTTGGGGTCAAGGAGGTAATTTGTTCAGCCTTATGCAGAAGAGAGAGTAAGTATCATTATTGCCCCTCAGTTGTGACGATTTCTTCTGTATGTTGTGCTGAAATTTTCATTAACTACCCACTACAATAAATTATAACACGTTATAATTCAATATTAATTTTCAATAATATTGCTTTATTGATTATTGACTTTTGTCTCCTGCCACCAAAATATAGGTATCACAATTAATCATATAAAAAAAAAAAAATCATCTCGACTTTACCGAGTAAACATAGATCTGTCTAAGGAACAAAACATATATGTTGTTATTTACCCAATATTACGCTATAATAAAAAACATCAGTTATTACATAATTCTTAATAATTCCCCAGGGTTCAGGGTGAATTCTTTGTGTTATGAGAGTGTCAGAAATGGATAATTGCTACGCTTTACAAATATCAAAAAATTAATAAATAATTTTGTTTATTTTTCAAATATTACGTAGTTTCCGGAATTGCCGTAAGAGAGCAGCATGTATTTGTTTACTTTGAAAGAAACATATGATAAAATGAATATTTTTTGTTCTATTTCACTGTTAAAAACGAGTTTTCTTCTGGACTTATTACGAAAAAATGTTTATATTACCTCGCTCCGTGTTGTCCTTACTGGATTGAAGTTTTATTCTGTGATGAGGTACGTCTTGCGTTATTATTTCCTTTTCGTTTGGAGTATTTTCTGATTGTCTACTGGAAGTAGGCCGAACTATATTGGATCCTCAGAATGTTTTCATCCACTGGTTTTTAATGTATGTCACCATTTAATTTGGATTCCTCAGGTATAATTAGTTAGTATTCACTTTGTTTATTACTCTTGCCTGAATTTCACCTCCTCCAACGTCCAAAAAGGTTATTTTTTATAATTTTTGTCGCATCGTTTCTTCAACTCTCCGGTTTAGTTCAAAATTTTTATATCTTATTAACAATACTTGTTATTTTTCATCACTCTTAGTAACACATAGTATTTTTATTATGTAGGCAGTTTGTAATTTATTATAAATTTATATTTTATTTATGTAAAAATAATTCCTTTCCATTCCGGTTTCTTTACTAATTTAATTTACATAATATGTTTTGGTTAATTTTTTTATGACATTGTATATAAATATTTTATCATTTTATTATCCTTAAATAAATTTATATATTATTTATTTAGTCTCGAATAGTATTCATACCCGACACTACTTCCTGTTGCCATTTCCTTCATAGGATTATTTTAATTTTATATTATCTTTGGTAATTAAATTTTTATGTCTGTTAAAATTACCCCTGGGTTTTCTTATAATCTAACACAATTATTTGAAAAAATATAATATTAACTTGGGTATAACAATTTTTGGTTCATACAATATAAATTACAATAAATAAATAAAATTACAAAAATCAATCAGTATTATTACATACTACTTCCATAAGTTTATCCTTTCCAAAACATACAACACAGTCTGGTAATACGTTGCTTTCACTTTTGTTTTTTCACCTCAATGGGTACACTAGAACTCACTTTGCACTGTATTTTGAGCTAGCTTTAGTTTTACCCATTTCTGACTTTTATTATCATGAGTTAATTTATTGGGACCGGATTATGTAACGTTACATAAAGCCCCCCCACTAGAACAAATTTATTTTAGTTCAACTTGTTGATAGAAATAAATTGTTGATTTGTTCAAGTCTCCTAATGGTCTTGACTTTGTTTTCATAATAGTGTTTTATTTCTGACTGATTATACACTCTGGTAATTCACACTGGTGGTAATTGCTATTTTCTTACTTTACTCTCTCTCTCTTGGAGGCAAATTCATCAATGACATAATTTCTCTTGGTGGTGGTTTATCAAACATTATTTGACAAGGACTGGTCACACTAATCATATTAAACTTGTTTTAACACTCATTTCTATTTACTTTTATATACTCGCTTTATCAATTAAGCTTCTGTCTGCTATCTTCCTTCTATTTTCTTCATTTATACTTCTGGAATCTAATATCACTCTTTTCAGCTATTTTATAATTATTATCCCTTAAATATTCAATTTCCCTAACATTTTTCCCTATCCTGTGCGGTGGTTCCAGTCGGGTGGCCACTCTGGGTCCATACACCGCTGTCCATCCTTACACCTTCTGAGACCAGGGGAACATCATCCCTGCTCATAAAAATTATTGCCGGAACATTTCTACGGTCAATACATAAAAATAAAAAAATTATAAGTAGTAGTCAATTAGCGACTAGTACCAAACACTTTTGGGATTCTTCATACTGTAGCTGTTTGTATTTATTTATATAAAATTAATTTCTTCTTCTCCTTGATTCCTTCTTCTTTTCCATTGACTAATAGCATATAACATCATTGATAGGCCTTATGTTAAAATTCTTCTGACTTTACTTCTTGTGACATATTTCTCCGTATCACTTCTTATATAATCTTCAATTCCGAGAAATTCTAATTTTTGTTGTATTAATTATCCTCCTCCTTCAGTTTCATTGGAGTCATTAAATTATTCTTTATTCTTCTTATCTGAGCACATTACCATTAATTGTTTATTTATTTATTCTTCTTTTGTTACCATAAAAATATTATTTTTCCTATTATTTCAGTTTAAATCAGTTATTTATAATTAAATTATATAATCTGTTCTTATATACTCTTCACTTTAAATTATATGGTTTCAAAATAATTCGAGTAAGATGTCCTTACGTGCTTTTTATTAATTCTAATGGTTGCAACATATCTTAAGTAAGTTGTACTTACACACTTTTTGAATTTTGGGGTTTTAGTCTCTTCACTTTAAATTATACTGTTTCTGAATAATTATTGAGTAAGTGGTTCTTACCTTTTTTGGAATTTTGGGGTTTTTATTCTCTTCATTTTAAATTATTGTTCGAAATACCTTGAGTAAGTTGTCCTTACGTGCTTTTTTGAATTTTGGGGTTTTTTATTTACAATAGGTTGCTTGGTCCTGTATCCATAAAATCCGTCCCTTTTTCTGGTTTGTTTGGAGTCTGTTTAACCGTGGTCCATTATTTCAGGTACTCCATGTTCTCGGATTGCTGGGGTGTTCGTAATTAATTCTCTCCTTGATAATCTTCTTACCATCCGGCTCTCCCACTTTGCTGCTATGAAACTTTCACTTAAGTACCGGTCTTCCGTTATAATTCGTTCCTTTTTAACTAACAAGTATTGTACCTCCTCTAACATAACATATTTGCTCATATTTAATCTCATTTCATTCCCTTTTACCTCTGGATTATTTGCCCAATATTTGCATGTTGTCTTCCGTCTTGAAGATACGGCTGATATTGTCTGATACACTTCCATCGTTGACACATTTAACTGGGATGTAAACTTAATTAACTCCCTCTGTTCGTTAATTGGAAGGTTGAATACATTAATTAATCCACCTGTAATCATCTCCTATTCTTCCTTGGTATTTATTATTCTCTTTCTACATGTTTTTATTATTTTCTTGGTCTTCTTTTCCACAGTTTGAACATCCTTTTTGTTGTGGCTATTTTTATTTTCCGATGGCATTACACCTTGGTATTCTGTAATTTCTATTTCCTTCCTACTCTCTTCTGTATTCAGAGTTACTTTAATACCTTCTGAAGTGCTGTCTAATGTTTCCTCCAAACTCTTGAAACCTTCATCCATTTGCTTATTTGTCTCCTCCTTGTATGTATCTGCCTTTTGGCTAAGTGTGTTACTGATCATGTCAATCTTTGCATGAATTTGTTTTATATTTTTATTACTTTCTTCAAATTTTGCGCTCATATCTTCTCTTTGCCCTTCAACCGCTTCCTTCAGTTCATGGTATTGTTCATTCATGGTTTGTTTTAAGTTTTCCTCCTGTTTTCTAAAATTTTCATTAGTTTGTTTATTCTGTTCCTTCAAAGTTTCCTCCTGTTTCCTAAATTTTTCGTCTATTTTATCATTTGTTTGTTTATTGCTTTCCATAATAATTCTCAACATCTCCTGCATGCTCATATCTTCTTTTTGGGTGGATTTATCTGGTTGGTCCCCTTGGGCATCCTCTTCCACTATTTCCTTTTCCGTATCCATAACTACTTCGGTTTCTTCTATATCACCTGTCTGTTGGTCCATTTCACTGTCCGTAACTAATTCTATTTCTTGTTCCTGTCCACCTTCTTCAATCTCCTTTTCTTCTGCCCTCTTCTTCGATTTTCCTCGGGTATTAGGCATTTCTTGTTTTCTCATAACTGCCAACGATAATTAGATTTTTTGATATATATTTTATATTAAATATCAAAATTCTTTTCTAATTACCGCCCTTTTACGTTGAGCGCCAATTCTGTAACGTGCGGTTTCTGCGAGAGGCAGGTGTTATCGAAACGTACACCTTTAGTCAAGCCCCAAATGTTGGGTTCGCTAATTTGTAAACGTCCTGCTTATTTTTTCGTGAGGTGTAATGGAAGTGTTATTATATGCCTCACGCAGTATGCGTCACTTTTGAATTATACTAACTGACGTTTTAAAAGGTATAAATAAAGGATTTTGTTTATCTTGTTTTACTCAATCTAAAAGAAATCGAGAGTGTGTGATTTGGGGTCAAGGAGGTAATTTGTTCAGCCTTATGCAGAAGAGAGAGTAAGTATCATTATTGCCCCTCAGTTGTGACGATTTCTTCTGTATGTTGTGCTGAAATTTTCATTAACTACCCACTACAATAAATTATAACACGTTATAATTCAATATTAATTTTCAATAATATTGCTTTATTGATTATTGACTTTTGTCTCCTGCCACCAAAATATAGGTATCACAATTAATCATATAAAAAAAAAAAAAATCATCTCGACTTTACCGAGTAAACATAGATCTGTCTAAGGAACAAAACATATATGTTGTTATTTACCCAATATTACGCTATAATAAAAAACATCAGTTATTACATAATTCTTAATAATTCCCCAGGGTTCAGGGTGAATTCTTTGTGTTATGAGAGTGTCAGAAATGGATAATTGCTACGCTTTACAAATATCAAAAAATTAATAAATAATTTTGTTTATTTTTCAAATATTACGTAGTTTCCGGAATTGCCGTAAGAGAGCAGCATGTATTTGTTTACTTTGAAAGAAACATATGATAAAATGAATATTTTTTGTTCTATTTCACTGTTAAAAACGAGTTTTCTTCTGGACTTATTACGAAAAAATGTTTATATTACCTCGCTCCGTGTTGTCCTTACTGGATTGAAGTTTTATTCTGTGATGAGGTACGTCTTGCGTTATTATTTCCTTTTCGTTTGGAGTATTTTCTGATTGTCTACTGGAAGTAGGCCGAACTATATTGGATCCTCAGAATGTTTTCATCCACTGGTTTTTAATGTATGTCACCATTTAATTTGGATTCCTCAGGTATAATTAGTTAGTATTCACTTTGTTTATTACTCTTGCCTGAATTTCACCTCCTCCAACGTCCAAAAAGGTTATTTTTTATAATTTTTGTCGCATCGTTTCTTCAACTCTCCGGTTTAGTTCAAAATTTTTATATCTTATTAACAATACTTGTTATTTTTCATCACTCTTAGTAACACATAGTATTTTTATTATGTAGGCAGTTTGTAATTTATTATAAATTTATATTTTATTTATGTAAAAATAATTCCTTTCCATTCCGGTTTCTTTACTAATTTAATTTACATAATATGTTTTGGTTAATTTTTTTATGACATTGTATATAAATATTTTATCATTTTATTAACCTTAAATAAATTTATATATTATTTATTTAGTCTCGAATAGTATTCATACCCGACACTACTTCCTGTTGCCATTTCCTTCATAGGATTATTTTAATTTTATATTATCTTTGGTAATTAAATTTTTATGTCTGTTAAAATTACCCCTGGGTTTTCTTATAATCTAACACAATTATTTGAAAAAATATAATATTAACTTGGGTATAACAATTTTTGGTTCATACAATATAAATTACAATAAATAAATAAAATTACAAAAATCAATCAGTATTATTACATACTACTTCCATAAGTTTATCCTTTCCAAAACATACAACACAGTCTGGTAATACGTTGCTTTCACTTTTGTTTTTCCACCTCAATGGGTACACTAGAACTCACTTTGCACTGTATTTTGAGCTAGCTTTAGTTTTACCCATTTCTGACTTTTATTATCATGAGTTAATTTATTGGGACCGGATTATGTAACGTTACAATATATATTTAATAGAGTTCAATTTCATAATAAGGTGGCCGAAGATCAGGAGAAACGGCGGAATAATTACGATAAAATCATGGGTAAGGTTATTAATTATACCGTTGGAGAGAAGGTGTTGTTGAAGGATAGGGAATTACCCAGTTCCTTAGAGGGGATAACAAAAAATTATTGCTTTTGTACACTGGTCCCTATATTGTCTCTAAGAACAATAACAACAACAGGTACGAAATAAAGGAAATGAATTCAAATAAAGTTAAGGGTGTCTTTAACCAGGCATCCATGAAGAAATTTTATGAATAAAAATCATCTAAATTCTAAAAAGACTGTAAGATCACCTTACATACTATTTATGAAAGAAATCTTGTGGCAATAATATAAGAAGAAGAAATTTTATGAATAAAAATAATCCAAATTCCAAAACAATTGTAAGATCACCTTACATACCAGTTATTTATGAAAAACTATGTGGCAATAATATAATAATAAAGGAGGAGAGAATTTAGAAATAAAAATCATCTAAATTCAGAAAACAATGTAATATCAGATTACATACGAAAAATTTGAAAAAATTTTATGACAAGACATAAAAAGGAACTTAGAATGAGAAATCATCCAAATTTTAAAACAATGTAAGACCACATTACTAACCAAGTATTTGAGAAAAACCATTTTGCAGAAATATAAAAAGAATTTTGAATTGAAACAACTAAATTTAAAAAGAAAGCAAGCCCACCTTACATACAAATTATTGGAGAAAACTTTATGGAATAATATAAAAAGAATGAATTTTGAATTGTGAATAAATCAAGTTTCCAAACCAAGAGTAAGTACAACTTACCGACCAATTATTAATAAAACACTTGGGTGAAATAAACAGAAAAGACTTAATACCATATTTATGGTAAGCATAAAATATATTTACCATGTTTATAAAGGATCATAACGGGATGAATAAAGGAAACAGACTTTAGAATTAAAACAAATAATTCTGGAAAGTATGATCATGTCTATTTTCAATATAAAGAGTAAAAACCTTTCCATAAAATGATGCCAAAGGAAATTAAAAAAAAAAAATTTTTTTTTTTGATACGGTTTGAGCTGATACGATTTGAGTGATTGAATATAATAAAGTACAAAAAACTTATGTGGAATTTATGAGATAGTAAAACTTTGAAGTGGTATGAGGAGAAATTATGACCTCATTATAAAATTAATAAAAAAAACATTCATTCGAAAGGATAACAGCCATGACAGGAATAATGTGAAAATAATATCGAAGATATGTGTAATTAAACGAATTAATATAAAATGATGTATGAATTAAATGTCAATTATAATAACGACAGTTATAAAAAAAGTTCTAGAACATAGAACAAGTGGAAATAATAAAAACAGAGCAATAAAATAAAAATGTCATAAAGATATGCTACAATAAACAATGCAGATTATAATAAAAACCAGAAGGTAATAAAAAATTTATAACCAAAAGCTTTATATGATAAGAAAAGTTGAAAAATGTAATAATAGAAGAGCTTCCTACCATAATATCAAATGAATGAAACATCCAGTTAACGAGTCAGAAGAACAACTGAGATAGGAATATTAAAATCTCTGAGAAATATAATAAGTAATAAGTGAAGTATCCCAAAGATATTTTTTAAATAGTAACAAATGTGTACTATTCTGAATAATTTTTTAATCGGTCTGTAGATAATTCCAGCAGTATTAATATGTTTTTTGAGCAGAGATGATTCGCCTCTGTACTCAAATATGTGTGAAGTATTGGACATTAGAGGAAGTAGCGTACAGTGCCTCTCTGAACTGAACCAGCTCACAAATTAGGGAACGATAGGGAGGAAATATCCCAAGGAGAAAATACTAAGAAGAAATATGAAAATGAAATAATAATTATGAAACTCAGATGAATATTACTATGAAGGAAGATCAAGTGAGAATGAGAAGGATATAAACTCAAATATAAATAAGAAAATTTTTAAAATGGAAGGAAGTCCAGAATTAATAACAAACCTAGAATAAGTATCATAAGCAATTGTTTCAGACAAAGCAAGTATAGTCTGAAAAAATTACTTCTGGAGAAGGGCATTCTGTAGCGTGACAGAGAATCCACTACTTATTAAGTCATATAAAATCATAAAAATTAATTACACCACATATGTTAAAATAATATTGAATGAGATTTAATGAAATCAAAGGAATGAACCACAATAAAATAAAAATCCTCATTACATTATATAAAAACCACTGTTTAAATATCAAAGAAATTATTAAATGCAACTCATATTATAATATCAGGAATTTACCCAGGAAGTTAGGAGCAGTAAACAAATTAAATAACACAATATCAAGAAGAAAGAGAATCAGTTTAAGAGTGGTGAACACCAAAATACCCCAAAGACAAGAAGAAGGAAGAATAAAGTTTGTGGTCAGGAAGAAAACAATACCCTGAAACCTTTAGAGAAGAGCAAGGTCCGTGTCAGTAAATAAATTAGATGCTCCAAACTAAACATCAGTCGAGATAACACGAAGTACCTTGGTTTACCCAAGAGTGAAGAATGAAGACAAGAAGACCAGAAGAATGAAGACTAGAAGAAGGACAAGAATGAAGACAAGAAAGAAGATAAGAAGAAGGACAAGGAAGAAGATAAGAAGAAAGACAAGAAAGAAGACAGGAAGAGAGGAAGAAATAGTATGAAAGAAACACCGTAGTAAAACCTATTATTATTATTAACTACCATCAACCCCAAACCCACAAAAACGATTAAAAAGAAAGTATAAAATACCAAAATCCTATAAAAATGTAATTATTTAGAAACCTAAAGTGTTGTATAGTATTATAAGAAGTGAACCGACTAAAGCTATTGTGTGATAAAGAAAATAGACAAGTCTTAACAGTCCATGATTACTAAAGGTCTGGTCTGAGATAGTGAGACTCAAAATATCAGAACCACCAGTGCAAGTGAATTTGTGTAAGTGTTTTTTGGAAATGCAATAAACTTAAAGTTAGTGATACTATGACTTATCAATATGCTATATAACAACTTTTATATCCAATAGTACACAGCATCATAAAATAATAAAATGGAAGATTTCCAGTATTTTATTATTTTAATGTAACTCTTTATTCACAAGACATTTGTAAAAAATGCTAATGACTAGAGTATGGGTGGTCATGTTTACTGATGAAGAGGATCATAAATAATAATGGTTTAGACCAGAAGGGACTGGCATGAATTTAGTATTCATAGGTTTAAAATGTTTAAATAGGCTGTTTGTTCACAGCCATAAAATCAATGTATTTGTAAGAATTATTAGAAAATAAGATTTATATGTGTTAAAAATAATATATGTTTGCTAAATAACAGCATACATACCATTAATAATGGTTCAGTAGGTATGCTGTGTTAATTCAAAAAGAGTTAAAAGTATATATTCAAACCATGTCAGCAATATGTTCAATTGTACATCCTGCTAAATAATGTTCATAATTTTTTTTTTTAACAGTAGTGTTAATTAAATACTACACCTCACAATAAGTTATAAACCATTTTATTTTCATGTAATAATAACTATGTAAAGTCAGAGGAGTGGTAGGATTAAATTTATTTGAGAAAGACAGAAATGTAAAATTCTAAACTCTAGGCTATTTGGTGAAGTCACAGAAACCATATAAACCAGTATAATTCACTTATAAATCGTGTAAACTAGCAAGATTTAGATAAGGTAGATTAGTTAACCACTACTGGGAATGATCCTATGAGTTAAAATGATAATAAGGAAATATACATTAAAATATTATAAATTTTCAAAATATATAAGTTAATTAATTTTAAAGAGCAATGTCAAATTCAGAGATTAACACAAAAAACCAGTTCAAAGGTTCAATTTATATGTATTTAAGGAAAGGAAGAGAAATATGACTAATTAAAATTTATTATAATCGTATTAATAACAATTAAAATGGAAGAAAAATTGTATAAAGGCGGAAATCAAGGTTTGAGCCTAGATTTACAAAAAGGAAAGAAATTTTGTAATTTCCACAAAATGTCTACAGATATGGATTATAAGATATCAATTTAAAAAGAATGAGATGATTAAATCAATGATATGGTTCATAATTCATGAAAGTGATGAATAAAATAAATAAATTCCATATATAATGTAATTTTGTATCATGTGTATGGGTAATCGAAATATGTTAACAATACTTTTTCAAAGATTAACTGGGCCAGATTTTGACCAAGTTAAAATAGTCTTTTGTTGAATATCAAGCTGAATAGTTGTGTGATAAAACGTTCCTTAAAACCGAGTAGAAAATGGTACTACGTTTAGTCATTAATATAAGTGAATCGAGAGTTAGAAGAATTAAACACTTTTTTAACTAAATCTACCAAAACGTTAACGACAATAGTGAAAACTAACACCTAACTTCATTATACGAGTGATCTAAAACAGTAAAACAATATATTTGATATAATTCACGCTACAAATCATAACCACTTTTACAAACAAATTAACCCACAGAAGTAAACACATACCAAATAACTTAATTAACACCAGTATACACAGAACACTTCTTCAGAACACACCAAACAACCTAATAGACAGATTACACGAGTGCGGGGACATTTCAAACATTCATGAGGGTAATTTTGTTGTGAGTTTTTGACACGACGACATCGCAATAACTTCGCCATATCTAATAGCGGCCATCTTGAAAGTACGAATCTGCCTTCCACATCGAGTGACGTCATCGAAGCTACATATGGTCTGACAAAACAATTTATTAAATATTATATATCAGAATTATTTAAATATTGTTAAATAATAATTAATGAAATTACTTTAATTGTTAATGTTATACTTTCTCGTTACCCTTCTCTGACTATTAATTTAATCGCTCAAAGAACCTGTCCTTTTTATAATACTTATAATAATTTTTCTACTGTATGCACGAATCGATAATTCCCTGAGACGGAGTCGATAATTGTTCTCAATCGATAAAAAATCGATTATTTATTAAATTGTTTAATAAATCCATTTATTTCAATTGTATTTATCTGTTATTATTTCACAGGCTAATTTAAGGTTATTTATTAAGGCAAAGAGACTTCAAGAAGAAGAAAATTTTTTTTTTCAGTGAGATATTGGACCAGCAAGGAAAATCATCAATCGATTACTGACCGGAGTTAATCTGGTTAACTCCAGACTTGGTTCAGATCTTCCAGAAGTGCTCAATAGTTAATAAATACCTTCCTGATTCTTAAAATTTTTACAGAACATTTAAAACAGCATTATTTCTTAATTACAAATATCTATTAAAACATAAAATTTATTTTTTTTGAAATAAAATTTTTTCTATTTTTTTTGTTTTTGTAAAGACCGGCATCCAGGGTCTTCTTGCAATATAGATTAAGTTTCTATTTTGTTTAGTTATGTATATAGAGAGAGCGCGTATGTTTTGGTCAATTATAATTGTCTTGTGAATATAGAACGTGTGTGTGTAGAGAGAGAAAAAAACTATAGCTTATGATTTGATTGTAAAAGCTTTCGATATTATTAAAAATTATATATATAAACCATAACCTATGTTATTTTTATTATTATACCCCTTATACAAAACAGTTATTCCTATCATACTTGAATAAGCGCAAAAGCAGTTGAGATGTAGTAGCATGGAATGTAGCAGCAAAGGAACCGGTTTTTATAGTAGAGAACGCTACACCTTACAACAGCTTGCCTGAGGCAGTTCAACGTCTGACTATAAACCACACACACACAGCTTTATAAAACACGGACGCCAGCTATCAGTTCCTCTTTGAATACATTAACTGTACGTGGAAGATTCACACACACACACACACACACACACACACACACACACACACACACACACACACACACACACACACACACACACACACACACACACACACACACACACACACACACACACACACACACACGCACACACACACACACACACACACACACACACACACACACACACACACACACACACACACACCGAGTGTACCAGCTTAGATGCTGTTTTGACTGGTTTACAGGCGAATCGTCACAGGAGTAGATATATATATTCAGTTAACAATTTTAGTAACGCATAATAAGAATATATGTTTTCTAAACAGTATTCAAATCGATGCATCTGTTTTATATTAACACAATATAAACATTATAATAATACAATATCGGGTTTTGAGTACCGGAGGAACCGCGTCGGGATGTCATTAATCACCAAATTTCGGAACCCGTCAGGTACCTATTGCCCCAAATTTAAACCGATCAATTTCGCGTAACGGTACCCCTTCCTCCGTCCAGAGTTTAGACATACAGGAATTGTTTTAGGGTGTGCCCCCCCATCCGTTGATTTAAACGTTTTGGGTGTTAAATTTCGGACACCAAAATTTTCGGGTAACCCCATCCGTCGATTTAAACATTTCGGGTACTAAATTTCACACACTAAAAATTTCGGGTACCCCCATCCGTTGTTTTAATCATTTCGGGTGTCAAGTTTCAGACATCACGCCCTCTACGTCGTCGTCGAACCAGCTATCATATCCACCCAGCCTCCTGTTTCGTCATAACCAGTGTTTTATACATGCGTCATGTGGGCGTACCCACAAATTTCGGGTACCCCCATCCGTTGTTTTAATCATTTAGGGTACCAAAATTCTGACATTAAAAATTTTGAGTACCCCCCATACGCTACAGAGAGAGAACGATTATTTTGTTACATCAAAATAAACCAGACCGGTCGGGGAAGTGTTTTAACATTCGGACACCAGCTGCCAGGGCCTCTGTGTGATGTCATGTACTGGAACCCGGTTAGGGCGTACCCACCTTTCGGGTACCCCCATCCGTTGATTTAAAAATTTCGGGTAACGGTACCCGATGCCCCCAAATTTCGCGTAACGGTACGCGATGACATCGCCTCTGTGCGTCCGGGCCCTCGGCAGCCGCCGAATTCCGGGTACCCCCATCCGCTACACATTGTTTTTGGCTACCAAATTGCGGACATGCAGAAACCACGGCCTCAGAGACGTCTTGAAACAGGTTTTAGCCATGCGGACGCCAGCGACTAGGGCCTCTGTGTGACGTCATGAACTGGAACACGGAAGTGTTTCAGTCACACATACACACACACAAAACAGTGACGTCACATGGACAGCTCGGACACCAGCTGCCAGTGCCTCTATGACGTCATGAACTGGGACCCGGCAGTGTTTTCGTTCGCAACCGGAAGTGTTTTCGTACGCTCACTTTTATACTACTAATACCTTCTATAGAACTGGGTAATTGTCTATTTTTTATCAACACCTTATCTCCTACTTTGTATGGATTTATTCTTTTCTTCTTCTCCGTTTCCTTTTTATTTTGAAGTTCAGCTTTATGTAACAACCTGTTGTGCATTTCGATCTTGTTGAATTCTACTCTCTCTCCTGGAGGAAATTTTATTAATGATGTGATTTCTCTGGGTGGTGGTCTTTCAAACATTACTTGATAAGGGTTGGTTCCGATAGTGTCATGGTATGACCAATTAAGGAAGGTTTCTGCTGGTTCAAGGTACTGGCTCCATTTCCCATGTTCTTGGTGACAGTAGGTACGCAAAATTCTACCAACTTCCCTTAAGACGCGTTCGGCAGGATTACTACTAGGGTGGTATACTGAAGTTTTATATGTTCTTATTTGCAATTTCAACAATTCTTCTTTCCACTTTTTTCCTCTAAACTGCGTTCCATGATCCGTTTCTATGGTTTCAGGTTTTCCCACCTCTGGTAAGTATTTTTGAATAATTATCTCTAAACTTTTCTTTGTAGTAGCTCTATTGATTGGGTAGAGTTTTGTATATTTGGTATAATGGTCAAACATAATTATTATATATTTAAATTTATGCCTCTCTCCGCTTCTGGGGAAAGGTCCACATATATCTAAGAAGGTCTTCTCAAGTTTACCGTTAGATTTTATTGTAATCATAGCTCCAGTTCTCTTCTCATTATTTATTTTTAGTAACTGGTATATGTTGCAGTTTTTCAATAATACTCTTACTCTCTTATATATTACTTTTATATAACAATGTTCAGACAAAGCTTTAATAACTTTGAGTGGTCCCATGTGACCATATCTTTCATGGTAGTCCTTTATTATGGCTACTTCAGTTGCTTCTGGTACATACATTTTCCACACATGATCCTCAATGGTTGGACGGATAAAAAGGATTTCTTCATAAATACAGAATAGTTTTGTTATTATAGGATCCTTTTGTACCATCCTGTCTCTAATTTGTATTAATTTGGTGTCCATTTCCTGATCTATTTTTATTTTACTAATTATATCCTGTAACTCTTTCTTCAATTTGATAAAGTAATATATCTTCCCAATACTCTCCGGTTCTACTTCAAATGTCCCTTTTTCTAGGTTAATCCGTGACAGTCGGTCTGCTATTATATTCTTTTTCCCCGGGATATATTCCCAATCTAAATTATACTCTTGAAGTATTAACACCCATCTAGTGAGCCTACCGTGGTTAAATTTACAGTTTTTTAAAAATGAGATTGACCTATGGTCGGTCCTTATAGTTACTGGATATCCCAATATAAATGTCCGGAATTTTATACATGAGAACACAACAGTCAGCAGTTCCTTTTCAGTTACTGTATAATTCCGCTCACAACTACTCAGTACTCTGCTGGCAGAACTGATGACCCAATGATTTCCTTCCTCATCTTCCTGATATAGTTCACTTCCAAGACTAATGTTGCTGGCATCATAATTTATGAAAAAACGTTTATTGAAATTTGGGTGGTGTAGCATTATGCTATCCAGAAATTTATTTTTTATTATCTTAAAATTATTGTCTTCATTTCCTTCTTACTTCCGCTTGTTTTTCTTCGAAAGTAAACATTTTTTAAATAGTAACAAATGTGTACTATTCTGAATAATTTTTTAATCTGTCTGTAGATAATTCCAGCAGTATTAATATGTTTTTTGAGCAGAGATGATTCGCCTCTGTACTCAAATATGTGTGATGTATTGGACAGCAGAGGAAGTAGCGTACAGTGCCTCTCTGAACTGAACCAGCTCACAAATTAGGGAACGATAGGGAGGAAATATCCCAAGGAGAAAATACTAAGAAGAAATATGAAAATGAAATAATAATTATGAAACTCAGATGAATATTACTATGAAGGAAGATCAAGTGAGAATGAGAAGGATATAAACTCAAATATAAATAAGAAAATTTTTAAAATGGAAGGAAGTCCAGAATAATAACAAACCTAGAATAAGTATCATAAGCAATTGTTTCAGACAAAGCAAGTATAGTCTGAAAAAATTACTTCTGGAGAAGGGCATTCTGTAGCGTGACAGAGAATCCACTACTTATTAAGTCATATAAAATCATAAAAATTAATTACACCACATATGTTAAAATAATATTGAATGAGATTTAATGAAATCAAAGGAATGAACCACAATAAAATAAAAATCCTCATTACATTATATAAAAACCACTGTTTAAATATCAAAGAAATTATTAAATGCAACTCATATTATAATATCAGGAATTTACCCAGGAAGTTAGGAGCAGTAAACAAATTAAATAACACAATATCAAGAAGAAAGAGAATCAGTTTAAGAGTGGTGAACACCAAAATACCCCAAAGACAAGAAGAAGGAAGAATAAAGTTTGTGGTCAGGAAGAAAACAATACCCTGAAACCTTTAGAGAAGAGCAAGGTCCGTGTCAGTAAATAAATTAGATGCTCCAAACTAAACATCAGTCGAGATAACACGAAGTACCTTGGTTTACCCAAGAGTGAAGAATGAAGACAAGAAGACCAGAAGAAAGAAGATAAGAAGAAGGACAAGGAAGAAGATAAGAAGAAAGACAAGAAAGAAGACAGGAAGAGAGGAAGAAATAGTATGAAAGAAACACCGTAGTAAAACCTATTATTATTATTACCTACCATCAACCCCAAACCCACAAAAACGATTAAAAAGAAAGTATAAAATACCAAAATCCTATAAAAATGTAATTATTTAGAAACCTAAAGTGTTGTATAGTATTATAAGAAGTGAACCGACTAAAGCTATTGTGTGATAAAGAAAATAGACAAGTCTTAACAGTCCATGATTACTAAAGGTCTGGTCTGAGATAGTGAGACTCAAAATATCAGAACCACCAGTGCAAGTGAATTTGTGTAAGTGTTTTTTGGAAATGCAATAAACTTAAAGTTAGTGATACTATGACTTATCAATATGCTATATAACAACTTTTATATCCAATAGTACACAGCATCATAAAATAATAAAATGGAAGATTTCCAGTATTTTATTATTTTAATGTAACTCTTTATTCACAAGACATTTGTAAAAAATGCTAATGACTAGAGTATGGGTGGTCATGTTTACTGATGAAGAGGATCATAAATAATAATGGTTTAGACCAGAAGGGACTGGCATGAATTTAGTATTCATAGGTTTAAAATGTTTAAATAGGCTGTTTGTTCACAGCCATAAAATCAATGTATTTGTAAGAATTATTAGAAAATAAGATTTATATGTGTTAAAAATAATATATGTTTGCTAAATAACAGCATACATACCATTAATAATGGTTCAGTAGGTATGCTGTGTTAATTCAAAAAGAGTTAAAAGTATATATTCAAACCATGTCAGCAATATGTTCAATTGTACATCCTGCTAAATAATGTTCATAATTATTTTTTTTTAACAGTAGTGTTAATTAAATACTACACCTCACAATAAGTTATAAACCATTTTATTTTCATGTAATAATAACTATGTAAAGTCAGAGGAGTGGTAGGATTAAATTTATTTGAGAAAGACAGAAATGTAAAATTCTAAACTCTAGGCTATTTGGTGAAGTCACAGAAACCATATAAACCAGTATAATTCACTTATAAATCCTGTAAACTAGCAAGATTTAGATAAGGTAGATCAGTTAACCACTACTGGGAATGATCCTATGAGTTAAAATGATAATAAGGAAATATACATTAAAATATTATAAATTTTCAAAATATATAAGTTAATTAATTTTAAAGAGCAATGTCAAATTCAGAGATTAACACAAAAAACCAGTTCAAAGGTTCAATTTATATGTATTTAAGGAAAGGAAGAGAAATATGACTAATTAAAATTTATTATAATCGTATTAATAACAATTAAAATGGAAGAAAAATTGTATAAAGGCGGAAATCAAGGTTTGAGCCTAGATTTACAAAAAGGAAAGAAATTTTGTAATTTCCACAAAATGTCTACAGATATGGATTATAAGATATCAATTTAAAAAGAATGAGATGATTAAATCAATGATATGGTTCATAATTCATGAAAGTGATGAATAAAATAAATAAATTCCATATATAATGTAATTTTGTATCATGTGTATGGGTAATCGAAATATGTTAACAATACTTTTTCAAAGATTAACTGGGCCAGATTTTGACCAAGTTAAAATAGTCTTTTGTTGAATATCAAGCTGAATAGTTGTGTGATAAAACGTTCCTTAAAACCGAGTAGAAAATGGTACTACGTTTAGTCATTAATATAAGTGAATCGAGAGTTAGAAGAATTAAACACTTTTTTAACTAAATCTACCAAAACGTTAACGACAATAGTGAAAACTAACACCTAACTTCATTATACGAGTGATCTAAAACAGTAAAACAATATATTTGATATAATTCACGCTACAAATCATAACCACTTTTACAAACAAATTAACCCACAGAAGTGAACACATACCAAATAACTTAATTAACACCAGTATACACAGAACACTTCTTCAGAACACACCAAACAACCTAATAGACAGATTACACGAGTGCGGGGACATTTCAAACATTCATGAAGGTAATTTTGTTGTGAGTTTTTGACACGACGACATCGCAATAACTTCGCCATATCTAATAGCGGCCATCTTGAAAGTACGAATCTGCCTTCCACATCGAGTGACGTCATCGAAGCTACATATGGTCTGACAAAACAATTTATTAAACATTATGTATCAGAATTATTTAAATATTGTTAAATAATAATTAATGAAATTACTTTAATTGTTAATGTTATACTTTCTCGTTACCCTTCTCTGACTATTAATTTAATCGCTCAAAGAACCTGTCCTTTTTATAATACTTATAATAATTTTTCTACTGTATGCACGAATCGATAATTCCCTGAGACGGAGTCGATAATTGTTCTCAATCGATAAAAAATCGATTATTTATTAAATTGTTTAATAAATCCATTTATTTCAATTGTATTTATCTGTTATTATTTCACAGGCTAACTTAAGGTTATTTATTAAGGCAAAGAGACTTCAAGAAGAAGAAAATTTTTTTTTTCAGTGAGATATTGGACCAGCAAGGAAAATCATCAATCGATTACTGACCGGAGTTAATCTGGTTAACTCCAGACTTGGTTCAGATCTTCCAGAAGTGCTCAATAGTTAATAAATACCTTCCTGATTCTTAAAATTTTTACAGAACATTTAAAACAGCATTATTTCTTAATTACAAATATCTATTAAAACATAAAATTTATTTTTTTTGAAATAAAATTTTTTCTATTTTTTTTGTTTTTGTAAAGACCGGCATCCAGGGTCTTCTTGCAATATAGATTAAGTTTCTATTTTGTTTAGTTATGTATATAGAGAGAGCGCGTATGTTTTGGTCAATTATAATTGTCTTGTGAATATAGAACGTGTGTGTGTAGAGAGAGAAAAAAACTATAGCTTATGATTTGATTGTAAAAGCTTTCGATATTATTAAAAATTATATATATAAACCATAACCTATGTTATTTTTATTATTATACCCCTTATACAAAACAGTTATTCCTATCATACTTGAATAAGCGCAAAAGCAGTTGAGATGTAGCAGCATGGAATGTAGCAGCAAAGGAACCGGTTTTTATAGTAGAGAACGCTACACCTTACAACAGCTTGCCTGAGGCAGTTCAACGTCTGACTATAAACCACACACACACAGCTTTATAAAACACGGACGCCAGCTATCAGTTCCTCTTTGAATACATTAACTGTACGTGGAAGATTCACACACACACACACACACACACACACACACACACACACACACACACACACACACACCGAGTGTACCAGCTTAGATTATGTTTGACTGGTTTACAGGCGAATCGTCACAGGAGTAGATATATATATTCAGTTAACAATTTTAGTAACGCATAATAAGAATATATGTTTTCTAAACAGTATTCAAATCGATGCATCTGTTTTATATTAACACAATATAAACATTATAATAATACAATATCGGGTTTTGAGTACCGGAGGAACCGCGTCGGGATGTCATTAATCACCAAATTTCGGAACCCGTCAGGTACCTATTGCCCCAAATTTAAACCGATCAATTTCGCGTAACGGTACCCCTTCCTCCGTCCAGAGTTTAGACATACAGGAATTGTTTTAGGGTGTGCCCCCCCATCCGTTGATTTAAACGTTTTGGGTGTTAAATTCCGGACACCAAAATTTCGGTTAACCCCATCCGTCGATTTAAACATTTCGGGTACTAAATTTCACACACTAAAAATTTCGGGTACCCCCATCCGTTGTTTTAATCATTTCGGGTGTCAAGTTTCAGACATCACGCCCTCTACGTCGTCGTCGAACCAGCTATCATATCCACCCAGCCTCCTGTTTCGTCATAACCAGTGTTTTATACATGCGTCATGTGGGCGTACCCACAAATTTCGGGTACCCCCATCCGTTGTTTTAATCATTAAGGGTACCAAAATTCTGACATTAAAAATTTTGAGTACCCCCCATACGCTACAGAGAGAGAACGATTATTTTGTTACATCAAAATAAACCAGACCGGTCGGGGAAGTGTTTTAACATTCGGACACCAGCTGCCAGGGCCTCTGTGTGATGTCATGTACTGGAACCCGGTTAGGGCGTACCCACCTTTCGGGTACCCCCATCCGTTGATTTAAAAATTTCGGGTAACGGTACCCGATGCCCCCAAATTTCGCGTAACGGTACGCGATGACATCGCCTCTGTGCGTCCGGACCCTCGGCAGCCGCCGAATTCCGGGTACCCCCATCCGCTACACATTGTTTTTGGCTACCAAATTGCGGACATGCAGAAACCACGGCCTCAGAGACGTCTTGAAACAGGTTTTAGCCATGCGGACGCCAGCGACTAGGGCCTCTGTGTGACGTCATGAACTGGAACACGGAAGTGTTTCAGTCACACATACACACACACAAAACAGTGACGTCACATGGACAGCTCGGACACCAGCTGCCAGTGCCTCTATGACGTCATGAACTGGGACCCGGCAGTGTTTTCGTTCGCAACCCGGAAGTGTTTTCGTACGCTCACTTTTATACTACTAATACCTTCTATAGAACTGGGTAATTGTCTATTTTTTATCAACACCTTATCTCCTACTTTGTATGGATTTATTCTTTTCTTCTTCTCCGTTTCCTTTTTATTTTGAAGTTCAGCTTTATGTAACAACCTGTTGTGCATTTCGATCTTGTTGAATTCTACTCTCTCTCCTGGAGGAAATTTTATTAATGATGTGATTTCTCTGGGTGGTGGTCTTTCAAACATTACTTGATAAGGGTTGGTTCCGATAGTGTCATGGTATGACCAATTAAGGAAGGTTTCTGCTGGTTCAAGGTACTGGCTCCATTTCCCATGTTCTTGGTGACAGTAGGTACGCAAAATTCTACCAACTTCCCTTAAGACGCGTTCGGCAGGATTACTACTAGGGTGGTATACTGAAGTTTTATATGTTCTTATTTGCAATTTCAACAATTCTTCTTTCCACTTTTTTCCTCTAAACTGCGTTCCATGATCCGTTTCTATGGTTTCAGGTTTTCCCACCTCTGGTAAGTATTTTTGAATAATTATCTCTAAACTTTTCTTTGTAGTAGCTCTACTGATTGGGTAGAGTTTTGTATATTTGGTATAATGGTCAAACATAATTATTACATATTTAAATTTATGCCTCTCTCCGCTTCTGGGGAAAGGTCCACATATATCTAAGAAGGTCTTCTCAAGTTTACCGTTAGATTTTATTGTAATCATAGCTCCAGTTCTCTTCTCATTATTTATTTTTACTAACTGGTATATGTTGCAGTTTTTCAATAATACTCTTACTCTCTTATTTATTGCTTTTATATAACAATGTTCAGACAAAGCTTTAATAACTTTGAGTGGTCCCATGTGACCATATCTTTCATGGTAGTCCTTTATTATGGCTACTTCAGTTGCTTCTGGTACATACATTTTCCACACATGATCCTCAATGGTTGGACGGATAAAAAGGATTTCTTCATAAATACAGAATAGTTTTGTTATTATAGGATCCTTTTGTACCATCCTGTCTCTAATTTGTATTAATTTGGTGTCCATTTCCCGATCTATTTTTATTTTACTAATTATATCCTGTAACTCTTTCTTCAATTTGATAAAGTAATATATCTTCCCAATACTCTCCGTTTCTACTTCAAATGTTCCTTTTTCTAGGTTAATCCGTGACAGTCGGTCTGCTATTATATTCTTTTTCCCCGGGATATATTCCCAATCTAAATTATACTCTTGAAGTATTAACACCCATCTAGTGAGCCTACCGTGGTTAAATTTACAGTTTTTTAAAAATGAGATTGACCTATGGTCGGTCCTTATAGTTACTGGATATCCCAATATAAATGTCCGGAATTTTATACATGAGAACACAACACTCAGCAGTTCCTTTTCAGTTACTGTATAATTCCGCTCACAACTACTCAGTACTCTGCTGGCAGAACTGATGACCCAATGATTTCCTTCCTCATCTTCCTGATATAGTTCACTTCCAAGACTAATGTTGCTGGCATCATAATTTATGAAAAAACGTTTATTGAAATTTGGGTGGTGTAGCATTATGCTATCCAGAAATTTATTTTTTATTATCTTAAAGTTATTGTCTTCATTTCCTTCTTACTTCCACTTGTTTTTCTTCGAAAGTAAATATTGGAAGTTGGCTGTTACTTCTGAATAACCCTGTTGAAATTTCCTATAATAGTTGCATATCCCCAAAAAGGATTGTAATTGTTTTAAGTTTTTTGGTTTAGGAAAATCTTGGATAGCCTTTACTTTCTCAGGAGATGGTTTTATTCCAGTAGCTGGCAGAATGACTCCTAAAAATGGTAACTCATGTGTGATAAATTTAGATTTATCTAGTTTCAAAGTTATATTATGTTATAACAGCTTATTTAACACTGTTTCCACTCTATTACAATGCTCCTCCCATGTACAAGAAGTAATTAATATGTCATCAACATATACCGTAGTGAAGTCTAAAACTTCTTTACCCAAAATTTGATACATGCATTGGATGAACACGGCAACAGAATTTACCAATCCAAAAGGCAAACGTTTAAAATAATAATTTCGTCCTTCAAATATGAAAGCGACATATTGTCTGCTGTTAGGGTGCAACTCTATTTGCCAATATCCACAGACTGCATCCCAAGTACTCAGGTACTTACATCCATAGAACTTTTTCATTATTTCATCAATCTCACCTGGAGACGTGCGGTCGTTAATGAGCATTTTATTCAGCTCCCGAGCATCGAGGCATAGTCTTACTTGACCATCTTTCTTGGGTATAGCTACCATTGGGCTGGTATACGGAGAATTGTTTCTTTCAATTATATCTTCCAATATCATCCTCTGAATTTTCTTTCTTGCTGATCCTTTCAAGGCTTGAGCGATGGGATATGACCGTTTATTAAAATTGACATTGTCTTTGAACTTTAATTCACACACGAAGTTCTTTCGTTTCCGGGTGATCTGAGAATACTGATCTATATTTATTATAAATTTTTATAAGGTGTTGTTTTTGTTCTACACTGATTGTTTCCTGGGCCTGCCTATCTTGAAACTCTATGATTTCTTCTATCTGCTCTTGCCAAATCTTTGATTCTGTTACTTTAGTATTTTTACCTAGGGTTAACCTATTATTCTCCCTAATATAGAATGAGCTCAGACACTGAGGGGCACTTTGGCTACCAATTATCTTAGCCGATAACTCACCTTCTTCTGCGCTCAGTGTTACTATACCACTGGCCAGATTTATAACTGCAGTGTGTCGCCGTAGCATATCACACCCTATTAATACCCTAAAAGGTAGCCCTTTGGCTACTAAAAATCCCATAGGTATTCCTATCCCACTGTTAGTAACACTCAAAGACACTTGTTTTCTAATTGTTTTATTTTGTTTCCTGGTGGCGCCAATAATTGTTAAGTTATTAATTGGAATAAAAATTAATTAATAATTATATATTAAAAAGAATAGACTAAACTCACTATTATATAAAGCACATTTAACATTGTTAAAAGAGATACACTCAATACTTTTGCCCAACATATTACAATACATTAATCAGCAGGTTACGAAGTTCACTTTACCAATCGTACACAAACATGATAAGAAATTAAATATGTTAATTACAAGACAACACCACGACAAATTCACTGGATGTAAACATACATTTTATACCCGAGTCTCTAATTTAACTGATATTAAATTCGACGCACAAGAGATGAATATACTTAATAAAGGTTTCAAGTACAATTTACCAAATTTAAATAATAATCACGTAACTAAAGAATTGATTATAACCGAAGCAGCCATAAAAAGTGTAACAGATTCACAGACACAAAACGAGTTGAGAGTTACAATCAACAGAAAAATAGACAGACATATACGAACACATGACAACAACTTTAAACCATTATATGACAGTTTAAAAAAGAAATACGCAAGTGAAATGAAAACCATTAAACAAATTAAACATAAACTAAACGAACATAAGGCCTTAGCCACTAAATCAGACAAGGGCAACACTATGGTTATTTTTCCGATAGACATGCATCAACAAAAAGTATATGAATTTATCCATAGCAACAACATAAGAGCCATAGATTCCGATCCCACAACGAAGTATATAAAATATATCAACCAAACGATTAATAAATGCACACACCTTTTCGATGAACCTACACGCCGCCAGTTGAAACCCATAATCGCACATGCACCCTTGTTCAACGGTTTACCTAAGATCCATAAACCAGGTATACCGATAAGACCTCTCGTTAATTACACAACAGCCCCGGGTTATAAATTATCCAAGAAATTGGTCCAATTAATAAAAAATAACATAACCATAGACAACAATCATTCTATAAAAAATAGCATTCAATTAATAAAACTAACTAAAGACCTTAACATTAACAGTCAGCATAAGTTAATCTCCTTAGACATAGTAAACCTGTATACAAGCGTCCCAGTACAGACAACCTTGGACATTCTACAAAATAATTTAATACGAACAGGAAAGTTAAATCTACAAGAAGTAACAGAATTGTTACTTTTACTAGACGTAATATTGAAACAAAATTATTTCACATTCAATAACACAATATTTATTCAAGAGGAGGGTCTTGCAATGGGTTCACCCTTGTCCGGTTTGTTGGCTGACATTTTCCTGAATAACTTCGAAAATACATATTTGCTATCACCACATAATAAATGGCAACGTAACATTACATTTTATAAAAGATACGTAAATGACACATTTGTTATCTTCGACGGGACAACGAGACAGGCAAACATGCTGTTACATTACATGAATAACATCACCAAAAACATACAGTTCACACTCGAAATAGAGTCAAACAACGCAATAATTTTTTTTAAATTTAACTTTTATGAAACACAATAATAAATTTTAATACAGGATACACAGAAAACCCACCACAACTGATGGTGTCATACATGCTGAATCTTTCCATTCGCGCTCACAAAAATTGGCCGCGTTCAACAGTCTGATACACAGACTATACAGTGTACATTTAGATCCAACAAACCACAAGGAAGAAATAGATATAATTAAACACATTGCAATTGCGAACGGTTACCGCAGCTTATTATTTGAACACTTGATGCTTAGACACAAACGCAGAACTGACAACCCTCACCGTGTCACGATGGACGCAATATTTAGGGCGGTTGATTATACTAACAACTTCTCAATGCTCATTAGAAATACATTTAAAAAACATAACATCCACATCACATTTAGAACAAATAACAATATCCAAAAATTGTTAAATAATGCCACACGAACATCAATTGAAAAAAGAACGGGCGTATACAAGATGATATGTGATGACTGCGACATGCATTACATTGGTCAGACTGGCAGGGGTTTTTTCGAAAGATATAAAGAACACTTTTACCCACGAGCATTTTAAATATAAATAAATCAAATTACGCTAATCATCTCGTTTACACAAATTTTGAGGCAAATTTCAAACCCTTACACATTTGCAAAAAGGGAAGATATATGGATGCAGTAGAAGAGTTCGAAATTTACCGGGCCTTCAGAAATAATCCTAATAATATACTAAACGAACAATTGGCATTTAAATCACATACACTATATGATAAGATAATAGATAGCATAACCATAGAGTACACGCCCCAACACAACAATAGATAACATGATAACTTAAATAAACTGTGCAGTACGTCGTCAACCGGTGTCGAGTGCGCACTCACATCCGCGTACGTCGCTGTGTTTGTAGAACATATACATAAATGTATTTTAGTGTCACTTTTAATGTTTTAACGAAGTCATAACCGACGAATTTTTACTCTCTGATGATGGATTAAATTAATCCGAAACGCGTAAGAAGACAGAAACCAAGCGGTCACATAGACGGATTAAGGTAAAATTTTTAAAAATTTAATTATAATAATATTGTGACGCGGATACCAGTACAATGACTTTAAAATTTCGTTCTTCTCTGGCTACCGCTTTATCTGGTTGGTCCCCTTGGGAATCCTCTTCAACTCTTTCTTTTCCGTGTCCATAATTGCTTCAGTTTCTTCTTTATCGCCTGTTTGTTGCTCCATTTCACTGTCTGTGACTACTTCTATTTCTTGTTCCTGTCCACCTTCTTCCTTCTCCTTGTCTTCTGCCCTCTTCTTCGATCTGCCTCTGGTATTATGCATTTCTTGTTTTCTCATATTTGCCGACAAAAATTAGGTTTTTTGTTATATTATCTTTCGTATATCTCGAAATTTCTTTCCTAATTAAAGCCCTTTTAAGTTGAGCGCCATCTTGTAACGTCTCGCGGTTCTCTCCGAGTCAATCTAACGTCTTGCTGATATACTTTCCTACTTAAACACCACGTTTGTACGTCATTTTGTAACGTCCCGCTGTTTATTTCCCTTAGTAGTAGAAATTTTACGTCTATTTAAGCTCTTCTAAAATCTCGATTTAATAAGAGTCACAGAATTTGTTATATTTTATGTTCAATGTTTCCAAAAATCGAGTGTGTGTGTGATTATGCAAATATTTCGCTTAGATTTTATTTGGGTGAAATCAATACCGTTGTTTGACAATAGTTAGGAGAGAGAGCGCAAAGAGAATTACTCTCTTAGTATACGATTAATTATTTCAAATTTCTCCGCTCATGAGACCAGCTGACTGTGACGTTTACAAACACATTTGAGTTTAAATTAACTCCAAATGGTACGTAATGTTTTCTGGTTGTCCGTTCTCTTCTCAGTCTTCTATCAACCTGTAACCAACTACCATCTACTGAAAAATAATACACATTTTTATTCAGACAACAAAGTATTCATTTGATTTATTTAGCATTTTTTTATCTTCTCCCAAAACAGAAAGTAATAATCGATTCTTACTGACAACACAGAATTAGTTCGATTTTATTTTCAAACGTATAATATATAACAAAAATTTTTATTTTTTATTTCAATAACAGTAAAGAAACAATTTATTAATTTCCCAGGGTTATTGTAGAGTTCTTTGTACTATGAGAAATTCAGAAGTGAATATGGGTTAATACCAAGCTTTACATATATAATTTTTGTTTTATAATTTGTACTATTTATATTATGTAGTTTATTGGTTGACCGCTAGAGCGCAGATTACGTTTCTTCACTGAAAACACGAAAATTATTTAATGGCGGCCGGAATGTTCACAAGAACCCGTTCTGCTGGTTTTTTGGGTTAACTAAATAATAAAGTTTATGTTCACCTCTTTTCCTGAAGTATTTAAAGAAATGGTGCTGTTTCTATTGTTATAAAGTTATAGTTGAGATGTAATTTAGTTAAATTTTACTCGGTAACGAGCTCACCAAAATGTCGAAGTTCTGTGGGCTATTCCTGGACATCGAAGGTGGATTTTTCAAGGTTTCATCAAATTACAGGCGTTAATTGTTCTATTCGAAGGAGTTCTAATATGTAGTGGACATCACTTGTTAATTTTATTAATTTTGCACTGCTTATTCCAAATGGTATTTGTTAATTTCTTAAATTTTTTATAGGCATTACACTTATTCAAAACGTTCACTTCCAATCCCGTTTAACAATTCTATTCAAATCTTGTTAGTTGGTTACTCTTAGTAACCAAGAAATTTTATAGTTTTTTATTGGTGAATCTATATACCTTTTAGTATATAGGCTATTATTAATTATTATAAATTCATTTCTTCTTTTTAGAAAAATAATCCTTTTTAGATTTTATTTATAATCGAATTTAATATATTTAAGGTTTTTCTTCATATTTTTCCTTAAGCTTGTACATTGGTAGTTTATATTTTAATCCCCTTTAATTTGATTTATTCATTATTTATCATTTATTTAATGTATCCTTACTCTAAACTATTTTTCATATGCAATCTTGCTAACATAGTATTGTTTTATATATTGTTATTTTATATTTAACCCTGGGTTATCTTATATTTAAACAAAATCATTATATTAAACACAATGATTATTCCTAGGTACAAGACCTTTGTGGCCTACACAATACAAAATTACAAAAAATACAAAACTTGTCTGCAGCAATATAGTCCACTGCTACAATATTGATTGTTTTTCATCTCCAGTACCAATCTGTGAGATGCTCTTTTTAAAAGTTTACACATTCACTAAGTACACTATATTTCACTTTGTACACTGCACTTTTATTATTATTGTTTACAGTGTTTTGTAGTACAAAGTTTTTTACAGCTTGGTACATAATACCCATTTCTGACTTTTAGAATTGGGTGATTACTGGTTTTAACGATGGTGATTGTGTTATCATATTTGGGTAGGGGTTATGTAACATTACAATATACATATACATATATATATATATATATATATATATATATATATTTATTGTAACCTTACTCGTTTTAGTGTGTCTACTGTTTTTACTGTGGTTAAATATTTTCTTTAACGCCCACATTTGTGTGCTAATTTGTAATATGATTCTTTATATTTCGTCAGTTTATTAGCCACACGTTGGTTGGGTCAATTTTGTAATATTACGTTTTTCTTCTTTATTTTAAGGATTTAAATTATTTTTATTTATTTTTGTTTCCCGTTTTATGCCCCAAATTTTTTTTGTGATTAAAAAAATTAAAATTACTCACTTTCTGTTTTATTTATTCACCTTCTCTTTATTAGATTTGGTCGACTTACCTTTTTACTAATTCAATTCGAATTTCGTTCCTAAAACAATTATCAACTTCTTTTTTTGATAAAAAATTTTTCACCTTTTGCTTTATGAAGAAATAATATATTATTAACATAGAAATAAATTAACCATACAATTAAAAATCTTCAATATTGGTTTTATTGGTTTTTGATTGTATATTTCTTTCCTTTAAAACAATTAAATAATTTACAATAACATATTTGCTCCAGCTATGATGTTTAAATGCTCAGCGGTTGGCAACAAGGCTCAGGCTATCAGAGTTGATATTAAACAATTTTTTACTCATTAAAACTAGTTCGTTTAAGTCCTTTGGATTACAGAAAGTTAACAAAAAGACACCCCTTAGGAAGTATAAATTTTCACATAAACAGGATTTAAACATTATGTAAGTTATGAACGACTTAAATTTTAGGTTATAATTATTTGGTTTACAACAGTCAGTGTTAGTAGGTTAAGTGTGTTCTGAAGATTATTACATTTCCAATAAGTCTATCACCATGGATTAATAATTTAATAGTGATATAAATTAATTATTACAAGTTCTTTATCAAGTGAATAGTGAAATATAGTTTATGTGTGATTGAAATTGTGTACCAGTGTATTATATTTTATTATACTGATTAGTTTTTATAGTCTGATATTATACTTATATATATCTTCCTTCAGTTATTAGGCTCAACACATAATTCACTGTTTTTGAAATTATTCGTCCACTTTAATATGATTGTATTTCGAATTCCTTCTTTTTATATTAGTATTCTTCAGAGCATCACTTCATTTTCATTTAATATCATTTTTATTTCATCTGGTTGTATGGAAGTTTAATCCTTTCTTCTCTGAGTCTAATAATGAACTAACTATTTTTTCATGTAATATTTTGGTTGTCAAGGCAAAAGGTATCTAATTCGTATTGGTTGAAAATTTGTTTCATTGTTAAACATGGCTACTGTTTTTTGATACAAATTTAACAAATATCTTTAAATTAGTATAACCTTTTTACACTATTTTTAATCCTAAAGATAATAACATCATTGTCTTGCTTTGTTTACATAAATTGATTTGAAATCAAACATGAATGATTTCTGTCCAGTACTTCCAAAGTTACAATTTCAACAATTTTTTTTCTATCATTAATTAATTTAAAAAATAATTCTTTTGTATACATTTGGTTTCTCTAACACTATATAATCAAACTTAACATGATAATATACATAGTATCATTAATTTCTACTGTTTTCATATCTAATTTTCCAAAGTTCTCAATGTTACCCTAGGCTTTTAAGGCCTAGTTTTTCTGGCGTTCTTTATACATTTATTATAATATATTCCTTTGTTTTTATTAACCAGACACACCTTACAATGTAAATGCAACGAAATAAATCATCTAATACACAACATTTGATTAGATAATTGTTTTCAAACATAATATAACTCTCTTTAAATATTTTATACAAATATCATTTTTCAATACTTAACATACTCTCATTATTTTACTTATAATCATTCATTAAGCATTTTTTTACTTTTATATTGTTTTTAGTAATTCTCAGAATATCCTATTACTTCTTTTATTAAGTATTATTTACTCTTAAAATATATTTTACAAAACCTTTATATTTTGTTTCTACTACTGACTTCCAGTTAGTATAACATTCATGGGTTCTATACACACCCTTTACTTACATATATCACTCACTTTTGACATTCCATTTATTCCCTTTAAATTAATCACATATCTGAACTTACCATTAAACATTGTACATTCATAATAGTTTTATTCTTTTATATTCTATTAGCCTTATTATCATTATCAATAACTAATTACCTCTATATCTCTAGAGTTTTACATGAAACGGTTATTATTTTCTAATTCATATTTTTATCTACAGCTTTGTACTTGCACTTTTGTTTATCATATTCTTTTTATGTGTAAAAGTTTGGGGAATAATCATAAAGTTAAAATGGTTTTCACTCACGCCACCAATCAATTGGGTATTGTCTTAGTCTGTCATTATATTAGTCCATATGTTGATATTGATTCTATTTTCTAAATTCTGTCCATTAATTCCTTCGTAGTTTCTGATGATGATTGTTTTATCGTTCTGCTACCTTATGTCACGTTACAATATATATTGCAACGAAACAATGTAATATTTTCGCAAAGGATATTGTGTGTGTAAATAAATTACAAACCAGTCTATATTGGAGGTAATGAAGAATTATATATTATAATACACACAAGAAATGATAGTTTATACGATATGTATTAAATTACATAAATGTCATGCATACTCTATATTTGTGGTAATAAAGTTTATATAGTCCGATTTAGATCGGTTTTACTTGTTTGTCGAAATTCTAAACACTTGGCGTGACGTCCTCGCTCCGCTGCAGCTCCTCTTGCAATTCCTCGCGCGTCTCACCTTCACTCGCTCCTCTCCGCTCTCTGATGATGATGTCGACGAACACTGATAACACTGAAGCAGATTTCACATACACCAATTGTCTCTCTCGGAATTATTAGCGTTCTCGCTCGAAATAATTTATTATTATTTTAAAATGTTATTGATTATTTAATCTCAGAGTGATAATGAGTAATATTTAAAAAGCGGTGTATTGGGCTTACACCTTCCGGGAAATATTGAAGTGTTCCGCGAAACTATAGATTTAACGCGGTCAGTAAATCTTTCTATGCGGATACCTTCCACTCACGCAAAAAGCACTTTATATAATAATAATAATATGGTTGTTCACCCGGTTGGTTCTTAACGAATAACTAGAAAAGAGTTCCAAGTGTTAGCGTAACTTTAGATTGATACTAGTTCATACAAGAAAAACTCTTGTAGAGGAACACACGTTCACAAGGCAACGGCTATCGATGAACTGCCTCGATGCATCCCATACAGCGTACGGATCTTACTGAAATTAGGGGTTTCTGATTGGTCAATCAGGTGTCCACGTGGTTAATAGAACAAAAGATATACGAGTTGCAGGGAAATCTTTGTATAAGTTGGCGAAAGCCTGCATAGATTTAATCTCGAAATTTTATTACTCTTCCATAGATAAGAGTAAAAAGTGAACTTAGTTAACTTAAAGAGTAAGGTTTTAGCTATTAAAAAAACACATTTATAAAATAGCTAAGAACAACAGAGTAGGCCAATATAGAAAATGTAGCTATTTCCCTAACTAATTCACTGTCCAAGTTTCACGCCGATGGGTTAATTAACACGAAAGATATAGCGAATAAGGTTTATCACACGCGCACACTATCATATTCACACAAAAAGTACATGACATAAAAGAACGAAATTGTACAAAGAATTTGATATATCATAAGTCCTTATCCATCACTAAATACAAAACTTATAGCTAATTGACAGAAAATTGTATAAATCTATTTCAAACCTGTTAATGTCCGTCATCCATGCTCTGATATACTTAATATAGCTCATCATCCTGTGTTTTGTTGCAATATATATGTAATTTTTAAACTAAAACACAACAGAACAACTGAGAATCTCTTCTTAGAGCAGAAACAGAGATTGTAAGCTTTCAAGTGCAGTTACATTTACGACCAGAACAGTAATTTTGAATGCTCCACTGCACTGACAGAAATCCATTGCATATATTCTTAATGAATCCAGACACTAACTTATTGCGTTGTTTCACATGAACTGGCTTATAACATACGCTTCGCTGAGGTTATCATATTAATCTCTCTGTTATTTATTAATCTCTCTTTATTAAAGATTTTGTCTTAAATCTTTTTAAACTGCTTAGTACTTATAAATTGTTATATATATATAGCAAAACATTTTGTCTAACTTAATTTAATCGAAATTAATGAATGATTTGGAACATGAAAGCCAATAATTTACACGATTTCAGTAACACGTTAATTTAACACAGGCTGAAAATTGTTATCAGGACCAAATTCTGTCCATTTTAGTCGTTCGCTCGAGAGACTTTTGGTCTTAAGGTAGTCTGATTTCCTGATTTTATATTTGATTTCTGCAAGTATAACCACACTGTCGTTCATGAAATTTCAGTATGCGTCTTGTGCCTCTAATTTAATTTTTTTGTAATACTTGTTACAATATTTAAACATTCATTGTTATACAAGTAAGCATTTCTTACAGAGAATACTACTAAAGACAAAATGTTTCATCACTGTCGTTATAATATCTGTTATGTATTTTTCTGAGTTATTTTTATCAGTGCATTAGAAACTTCTGAATAGGACACTCTTTATTATGTAAAATGAATATATACAATAGAGATTTGATTATGACCAAAGAAAGGGTGGATTACAACAAGAAAAATTAAAAAAAGTTATTAATATATACACTAGATTCGCTATTGTATTTATAGTAACAACCAAACACAGATACATTTTAACTCATATATTACTTTGAAACTACATAACTAAATAAGCTACTTGCGTTTGTAGTAGTTGTTTAGAAATATGAACTTACCGTTTTACACGAATATGATGTCGACGTGGTAGCAAAGTAGGTGTTTCAGAGCGGATTTATCAATGGCTACACGAGGCGGAATACTGTTAATTTCCGTTTGTTCAACGAAAAGGGGGTGGTAGAGGTAGGCATAGAGCCTGGTACTTTTTTTATATCAAAGTGACTCTTATTGAATATCAACGCTGTGTACAATCAATTCTGCGCAATTTCCCTGCTTCCCGTCAAACATTTTAATAATATCTATTCCCACCACCACCACCACCACAAAAACAACAACAATAAGAACTACCACTACTACTATTACTACTACAACTACTACTACTAATACTTATGCTGCTACTACTACTACTACTACTACTACTACTACTACTACTACTACTACTACTACTACTACTACTACTACTACTACTACCACCACCACTACATCACTACTACTACTACTACTACTACTACTACTACTACTACTACTACTACTACTACTACTACTACTACCACCACCACCACTACATCACTACTACTACTACTACTACTACTACTACTACTACTACTACTACTACTACTACTACTACTACTACCACTACTACTACTACTACTACTTATGCTACTACTGCTACTACTACCACTACCACTACATCTACTACTACTACTACTAGTACTACTACTACTACTACTGCTACTACTACTACTACCACTACCACTACATCTACTATTACTACTACTACTACTACTACTACTACTACTACTACTGTCTGGCCGCGACCGGATGATTGAAGCTGCTCTCCCCAACCACGCTGACGCTTGTAAGCGATGTTGGGTAAAATACGTGTACTAGCCGTTTGGTTTGCCTACGCTAGTAAAAGCACAGTTCCCCTCTACTCAGCGTCAGCAAACTGACTTCTACAAAAGCCGTAGTTTAAAGTGTTCAAGTTTGTATTAATAACTTCCCCTGTAAATGTATCCCACATAAATAATTTTTGTATTCAACAACAAAAAGACGATTAAAAGTATGGTAACGTGATTAAAAATGTGAGAACAAGCGGTGTTGAAAGTTAAAGAAATATCAAATTGTATTATGTACGAAAACTAAATTTTTATTATTTATCCAATAATAAATTTATGTATTTTAGCACATTAAAACTAAATACACAAGTAGGCTACATAAAGTCAACTTAAACGTAGTGTTTGCTATATGAAAACACGATCGACTTAGTTTAGCTGTAAATACATGTACCGAAATAATAATTGTAACAAATAATAATACAAATGCATAGGCTATGCGAAGTCCGATCACAAATGCACACCCTATGCACACGTGTCTTCTTACACTTGTAAGATAGTGCCAATGGTGGATGGTTCTGGGTTTTTGAGTCACGAACGTTGGCTCCATGGCACTAGGATGTACCCTGTGTATTTACTCCTACCTGGGGTAATTAAGGGCTATTCAGCGGTGGTCTCATTTCCTCGGTACTAGTGGACACATATGCTAGGTTTATAAAATAATTATGCTGTTGAGGGATTCCAGAATTCATCGTCGTCGTCGTCGTCGTCATCGTCATCGTCGCTATCGCCGTCGTCAACCTGAACTATGAATTGTTCCATGACGTTCTCCATCAAACCGTCCGTACTCCAATACTGTTATTCCAATTTTTATGTGTGCTCACGAAAACCTTTCCAGTCTGTGGAGTTTATACTTTGGATACCTAAAAATCAAAAGGACAAAAAAGGAACTAAAATTTGCAAACAGAAATCTTACAGCATAAACTAATTTTGTCACTTTTATCTATACTGGCTGGTGTAAAAAGTGTTTACTGTCGGCGCAGAAAGTATGTGTACTCGAGTTTGAAGATGAATAAAAAAGTAACCAGAAACCCTACAAAAAAAAAAAAAAAAAAAAAAAACAGATCACATCATAAAAACATACTGAATCCTGATACTCATAATGTATTATCAAAGATATGGACATCAACAAACATACTAGTAAATAACTATTGTACAGGATGCAAGTTTTTTGGTCACTCTAATGATAGTTGGTGGCTTTGGAATTTAACAACTGACTACGCTTATCTGTGTGCCGTGTTTGTGTGTCATACTTCCTGTCGCCAGACTGTCTCCGTATAACATTCCAGTCAGATAATTTAATCATTATCTTGCTTTTGTTTTATAGATTCAACTTTGGTTCTGTCGACCAATTTATTTCAGATATGGAACGTTTTCTTATACAAACTGATAATGAAAGTACTCTTTTATCCTACACTAATTATCCTTCTACGAATGTAGGCCTATTCCAGAAATAACAAAAATCTTTTGTAATGTACCATAGTGTACGTTGTATTGTAAAACCACACATTTCACATGGAATGATTGACATGTATTTTTTGGAGTAATAATAAATTTAAACGATAACAAAGAAGTAAATAATAAATGTAATAACGATAACAACGAAATGTTCTCGAAGAGCGCAAAAAAATTTCTCTAGTGAAAGCCACGCGAGGAATGCGTGAACGCATTAAGAGAGCAAGAGACGAGCTAAATGGCGCGAGGGGTGAGGGACTAGTGAGACGAGGTAATGTTCTCAGCTTAGAGATTAGGTAAAATCCCACCACAAATTAGGTAAAACCTTGTCTCCAGACTCGCTGTACTACCGCGGAGTATAGGGTGACGCGGAGCACTTTTTCTTTAACTGTGACAGGTGCGTCACGAGTCGAGCGTCTCTGGTTGCGGATGTAGGAAGGTTAGCTTCAGATAACATCGCCGGAGCCATTCTAAGAGCGGAAGACGTCTAAAACCATGTGGCACATATACCCCTACAACATCTTGGCAATAGCTGGCAATAGCTGTTACTCTTTAGCTGGCTAACATGCAATAGAAATAAAATTCTGAGAACATTGTGTATACCGCTTGAAAATACACGGTAGCCCACGGTGGGGCCGATAGTGCCAACGGTGGATGGTTCTAGGTTTGTGAGTCGCGAACGTTGGCTTCATGGCACTAGGATGTACCCTGTTGTATTTACTCCTACCTGCGGTAATTAAGGCCTATACAGCGGTGGTCTCATTTCCCCGGTACTAGCAGGAGCGGATTTAACATTTTGCCGCCCGTAGGCAGTATAAATTTGCCCCCTCCCACAAATCTCTGTTTGGGGGGGGGACATCATTATATTCCCTCTTTGGTTGTACAGTCCGCACTAGTGTTCTGTTTAAATCCAAACTTTGCTACATAATTGCGTGTGCTCTCGTTCATTTGCCAATTAATAGGATCAGAATCTAAGACCTTCCCTACCTGATTTGATGACATTTCATTATGATTTTTGACGTGAACTGGCTCTTCGTTCTTCAAAAATGAAGGTTCCTCCACAACGGACCTCTCTGGCTGAACTGTGTGAACAGTATCTTCACCTTCACTGCTATCACAGTTATTGTTGGTATCACTAGAATGTCTCGATTCCTTAAATATTAGCTTGCCTCGGTTTCTGGAACCAACCTACAATTCGGTATTACATTGACAGATCTACATTTCTCACATTAATCTAGATTGCCAACATCTAAAATCTCACGGATGATCAACGCCAAATATTTCAACGGTTGAAAACATAAACATTCGCCCGTATTACTTTTGGGTGAAAAGCGATAACTGCGTTATAGTTACAAATTAAGTGAAGATAATTTTTATATTCGTGTGTGCTTAATTCAACTGGCTTTTACACTTGTAAATTTGTTTGAATCTAAAAATATCATTTCTTAACTCAAATTTTGCTGCTCCCCAAAATTTGCCGCCCCAGGCAAGTGCCTAGTCTGCCTGTGCGTAAATCCGCCCCTGGGTACTAGTGGATTCATATGTTAGGTTTATAAAATAATTATACTGTTGAGGGATTCTTAAAAACCCTCCTCGCAGGGTGAAGAGAAGGAGGGACTACACTAGTGCAGATGCAGATACATTTTAGACAGCGTTAGTAAGTACGCCTGCGGTGCCCAAATATTTTACAGTAAAAAAGGAAAAGAGAACTTTACGAAAGTAAATCCCTTTTGAATAGAGGAGTCTGCAAATTCTTGTGGGGATCGCCTGTCAAGAATATTAAAAACCAGCTGGTCGTAACGCCCACCTCTGTAAGGTCGAAAAAAGTTGACAAATTTTGTTAGTCACTTAATTTTGAGACTTTCTTATTATTGTTTCAGCTTTGTTTTTTATCAAGTAACATTTTTTTAATTATACAAACAGAATTTCTGTATACGTTTGAAGTATGAAATATAGTAAAATCGGTGCCTAACCGATGAAGTGCATTAACTGCAATGGACAACACTTTTCCAAGTCAGGGAAACATGTGTATCAACAAGAGGTAGCCATTCAAGAAATGAAAATTTTTAAGACAATTAGCTACCTCTAGGCTGAAAAGGTTGTTTGCCTGGCTAACCAGGGCAATGTTAGCTATTCACAAGCTGTTGAATCGTCTCCACCAGGGACGTCATTACCTGTAGTGAAAACGATAATGTCGGCAGTTACTCACGTCATCGATGGCTATTTACCAGAAATACATGTGAAATCACTAGTAAGTGCCGTACTATGCAGCATATGTGTAGGTAATAACAGCGGGTCTTCAACAAGACCCTCAAACTGCCCTCCAAGAAAGGCGGAATCAAACACTGTGCTAGCGATAGTAGCCGCCACCACTGGAGCCCAAACGGCAAAAGGATGCCGCCGTTCCTCTCTTCTTCCTTCCAAATACATTAAAGTGGTGTTTATAAAAGTAAAAATGGGGACAAGAAGTGTTCCCAAAACTAGGAGATGAGCTTTTCATCGGAGCTCAGCTCGATTGCGGTTACCAATGATCTGAATGACGTCTGTGACCTAGCAGATCTAGTCAGTCTTCTAAAGATGTAGAAGATACGTTGACTGACAGGGAAGCCAAGGAAGTAAGCACGGAACTTGGGAAACGATTCTTCGACATCAATCGTGGAGAGAATCTTTTATTGGAATATTAATGGTTGTACTTCGCATTATTGCGAACTAAAGATGCCACTGTTCAGGCGTAGACCGATGAGTGTGTGCCTGCGAGTGAACACGTATGAGGATACAAGTGCATTATAATATGAGGTGATGTGAGTCCTTCTGTTGTGATGTGACACAAAGAATTCATAGAGATCCATAAAGACATTACTCGTACTGATAGAGAAAAGCATTTAGTACTAGCTGAGACTACGTGCCTGAGCGTCCGCGTCGTATAGAGGATAGAAGAGGAGGACGCCCTTTCTTATCCATTAAGCAATTAAGCAGTTACATCATCAGTCAACAAATAAAAAAATTATAGAAATCCACGATATCAGCCATCGCCAACCGTGGTGAGCGCTACCTGTTGCTCCCAGGTATAAGAGGGAGGGCTTTCTGAAGAAGAGACCGGTGAAACGAAAAATCATCAATTGCATCAAGTACGCTGACTCTGCCTCACGAATTGCTGCGGATTGCCCTAAAGCAGACATCTTTGACATAAGAACCGTCGATTTGAAGATCGCTGCCAATCTAAGCCTACACATCTAATAGCCCTACACTTATAAAAATCTTACGTATAATAACATACCTATTGGTGCTCGCGTGTGTGTGTTTGTGTATAATCATAAATAATTTGGGCATATTTTAAAAAAAAACTGTTTATAACATATACACTGATTATGTATTATAATATAATAGGCTACATATTATATTATAACGCACCAACGTTTGAGTATCAGAATTCTAAGCATGCCACAATTTGGCGCTTCGTAGTTGTAAATTGATCATGAAGTCCGTTTTTTGTGTCGCCCACATTATTATTAGGAAGTGAGTGGTACGCTAAACTTATATCAAGTTAGCGCAACTAACTTTCAGATTTCAAAACCTAAGGTATGATATAATTTACCATTAATTATTAGTGAATTTTTAGTGAAATGACTTTTCTGCAACCGTCACTGAATGCAGTACCTAATATTTACTTAGTATTTATGTACTTAGCTGTAGGAAAGTACCGTGAGCTATCGTTCTCTAATTGTAGTGTTACAAAGTTCTAGGTAATTGTAGTACACCTGAAAATTTTTTATAGAAATTTTTATAGGTGACACAAAAAAGATTTCAAGACAAATTTACGAATAATTAGTGGCAAATTATGGCATCCTTTAAACTTTCATATTCAGCGGCTGGTCTGGTAACTTTGGGTATCTCTAAATAACTGTAGAAAGAGTCGACAAAGGTAGGCTGCAGATTAAATTAAGGAAAACTTGCTCATGGAGATAAAGACAATGCTAGAACTTGACAAAATATAACCGCAGGAAATCAAAATATCAAAGTGGTTATAGAGTTTATGCAGCCATAAAATAATGTCAATAACAATAACAATATTATTAAAGACATAAAACGTAGGCCAGTAAAATACAGTTTCGTCTCATATAAGTAAATGGGTCAAATATTTTACATTACTGTACATTACAAATCTAACATTACATTAAACGATGATAAGTGTCGCATTATGTGTGGACGATAAGTTTATATACTCACAGGAATTCTGTGCCGTGTTTCATCACTACTTTAAATGCGTAGCTATAGTTATCAACTTGCCATGGAACAAATGCTCAAAGTAATGATGCCGATAAACAGCAGTTTTCTATTCTCTCACTAGAAAAATTTCAGGTATACCCTTTGGCCTGCGTTTGATAAGCATACGTTGATATGAACACACTGCGCTACGATCTATAATTCAACTGTTAGCTAAACGAGCACTAAATTTCCACAGTCGATAACCCTATTGTACTAACATTTAGCCTACATAAAATTATTCATATTTACATCAACTTTTCTTATATGAAAATTATAATTTAAATTTAACATGTAGTTATAAATATAACAAATAATATAAAACAGTTTTTGTCAATTAACAGGTTTAGTTGTAATTAACTGAAACCGTGACACTAATTATTATAATTAAAAAAAATTTTGTTTTACGTAAACAAATGTGAACAAAATTTTGAGTTTTGGTTATGCAAATTTGTTCCTTTTTAATACCTGGTGATTCTCTCCTTGTTCGTTAGGTCTAACGACGGTTCCGTAAGATATTTACATAACTTAAGAGTGTGAGCTTAGAACTGAAAATGAAATTAGGCCCGATTTAATTAAATCCTGCAAACAAAATCATTTCAAAATATTATTCATGTTAATGCATAAACCTCCTTGTTAAGAAAAAGAATTTTTGATCTGATTTTTAACATTCAACAGCAAACTGTAAAAGTTAATTTGCATTAGAAACGAAGAATTATGAGAGATTCAAACTACATTTCTAATAAAAATAAAAATGAACATGCCATAAGCTCAGCAGGAATCCGTAACGTCAACATTTGAATATATAAATATTAAAATATTATAGCAAAAGGGAGAGTTTAATGTTTGTTATGTTTTCCGTCTGTCAGACTCTTCTCCTTGTGAATATGCAGCGTAAAGTCTTATTGGTCGTGTCGTGGGTGTTAAGTGAATAAATCTCGGTAGTTTGATACCGTTCGCCTGGAATATATTCTACAGTCTTTTAGAATTTGCCAGCTAGTTTTAATCTATAATTGTTGTTCTTCTTTCTTTTTCTCCTGGCATCGCAACCAATGTCTTATCCAGCTCAAATATTTTCTTCCATTTCGTCGTCTCACCACCCAAAGTTCTCCACCATCTCAAAGTCATCCTTGTTAACTCATCCTTTACATAACCAATCCATCTTTACAAAGGTCTTCCTATAATTCTTGTGCCTATAGGCTTCTATTCTGCAACTTTTTCGTTGCTCTGCTATCATACATTTGCCTTATGAGTTGATTGTTGTTTATTAATAAGTTCTTTTTTACTTATATAATTTTACAAAATACTAACATTTAATTCATGAATACGATTAGTTTAAGTGACGTCCACAGATGCTAGTAAAGCGCATATGATACTACCTTCTACTTTTCAAAACGAAAATCACACAGCCTGTCACTTAGACTGGTAAACAGTCGAGAAGTATTGTTTGTGCTGTGCCTTTATAAAGTTATAATGGTTTCTTTAGAAGACTCAAATGTATTAAAACATTTTTTGTTTGAGAATCACACAGAACACTGGTGTAGATTGAAAATATCAAAATTACAAGATGTGACACTTTTACAGTACTTATACAACACAGACAACTATCGTCTGCCCTCCATAAATGTCTATAAGCTTTGGCAAACTAGCTAAAGCCTATCCTACTCTCTAAAAATCTACACCAATAGCGGAAAATAGAATACATCTTTTTTAATTCCGTTTCTATGTGATTCCGAAATGTCCTAGAATATGTTTAATATATCGATAAAAGTAGCAAATACTTACTGTTAATAATTATCGGTGTTTTTAAGGTTGCAGAAGTTGTGCTGAATATCAGAAGAATGATCGGTTCAGAAGTCCAGAATGTAATTTTTCGTGTAATGAACTCTGCACATCCATGTAAATGTAGACTACTAGTTTTAATGACGACAGGTTTGTATCTAGGAAGTAACTTTTGTATGGAACGTATCTTCTACTTTTTTTTTTTTTTAAATAAGAAATTAAAACACGTGACTTAGACCGTTAACAAACAAAAATGTATCTTCTACTGTTTAGATAGTAAACATTGTGAATTTGTCAATTAATCATGTCTATATTTAACTATGCTAACTTTTTCCCAGTACTTTAAAAGCAAGCGTTTAGTCTAAATTTTGTAAAATTGCATGTAATTTCCTTCTGGGATTATTATAAATATCACCGCATTTCGTTCTCTGCTGCTATGACTGCTTCTAATCCGCACATACGCGTAATTGTCAATACTATACACCGGCCAATTTTAATAAAACATCCAACCTTAGTCGGACTCAAAAGCTGAATCTGTTTCCAAGGATAAAACTGTGCTGATGACTACGCTACCTAAAATTCCGCAAACTGCAGAGTCGTATGAAATTGCTCAACAAATTTTAATCACAAAATTCATTGCAATCTCTCCTATATACCACCAACCACAACTGCACAGTAAAGTGTACCTACAGGAACAAATCGTAATTACAAGTTTCAATTGCATTTCGTACTTATTGTTTTGTGGCCAGAACACAAGCTTTTCTATTCATGACAAGAGTAAATGGAAGTATCTCTTCAGCAATACGCAATCATTTATACATACACGAAACGACAGAGGTGCCGAGTTGCTAGTTTAATATAAAATGCAACGAGCAGTGTTTCCAATATATTTCTAAAGGGAACATGAACGATAGCAAAAACATTTATTCACTGAAATAATTTCCTCTGACGTTCATATCTCGCGTACACATATATAGTAACAGTTCTACATTATGCCACTTTGTCACTGTAAGCATTCTCAATGTTAGAAGCCAATTCCTTCATTAGAGAAATATAGTAATGCCTTTGCGTTGTTAGTTGCAGAAAACCACAAACATTCCAACAAATCTAAATACACCAACATAAATAAACAGAGTGCTCTAGTTTTATCACAATCACTGCATGAATCATATTCAACTAATTTAAGTGACAGGAAACAAACGATAACTTAAAGACTATGTTCTCCATTACCGAATAGGCAAATTAATAAATCATGTAGTTATGTATCTTTAGTAATTACAAAATATTTAAACTATTTTTCAGCACACTAAGTGACTACCCTATGTGTATTAAAATTTAATTTAGATGCACAATTGAAGATAAACACCGCTTGTCATACAACATCTTTATCACAAGTAATTTTAAATTTAACTTACTGAGCTAACGTCAGATAAATAATACTTTGCAAGACACATTTATAATATACGCAGTTAATAATGATGTATATTGTGCCTTTAACCCAAAAACAGAATTTTATCTTAAAAAAATGAGATAGTCTATAGTAAAGAGAGACTTGTCACAATTATTTGAGCAAATGGAATACAGAGAAACAGTATTATATAAATTGCCTTATTACTTTAAGTGAACATGAATATATTTAATTCCTTCTATTAGGCAAGCTGTCAGTTATATGATCAGGAGAGAATAACGTCATTCTACTGAGAAAACCAGTCTTCTGAACTACAGATTTATTTTAAAGGAAAATTGAATATTTGTTTCAATATTGCAAGAAACGCGAGTCACACTTTCATGTATCATTGTTATCAAGAGTACAACAGAACAGGCCTACACGTGTACGTCTTATAATTAAATATGAACAAACGAACACGGTTATTGTAACTAGACGTGATTATGTAGTTTTCCAGTCGTTCTGTTGCTTGTCTGTATAAGTGAAACAAAAAGTTTCATTACTGGGGAATGGATAAAATTATGTATATTAGTTATGGAGTGCGAGTCGAGCTACCAAATAATTCTTTTGCCTGATATTCTTTAAAATGTATTAACGTTTCAAAAACATTTTTAAATCGTAAGACGCTTAAATTGTAACAATCTATTACAACTAATTTGTATAAATATTGTGTAATAAAACACTGTTCTTCCAATAGATCTTTTCCGTTAGATGTTTTGATGACATTACACCTAATGAGCTATGTCCACATTCCCCAACCAGCGTAATTTATATATATGTATATATAAAGGGTGATTCAATTAGAGGTTACAAATTTAATGTGAAATAAAACGCATTGGTTTTTGATAAACTCTTAATGTAGGCCTATTTATTTCGATATGTTGTTTAGACATTGACATTAAACATGATCAATGATATCGGCCAAATGGCTGCCACGAGCGGCCCTGCAGACTTCTGCCCTTTTGATGAAATTTTCCATCACTTTCCGGCACAATTCCTGCGGCAGTTCATGAATAACATGACGAATCTCGTCCTTTAGCTCTGGAATCGTTTTGGTGTCACTGGCGTACACCTTCTGCTTTAAATAACCCCAAAGAAAATAATCCAACGGCATAAGATCACACGATCTTGGTGGCCAATGTTGATCGCCGAAACGAGAGACGCAGCCAGGGAACTTTGTGTGCAACAACTGTATTGTTTCTCCCGCTGTGTGGCAAGTAGCACCGTCTTGTTGGAACCACATGTCCATCAATATTATCCAATTGGTGCCAAAAATAATTTGTTATCATCTCCTGATAACGTTCACCATTGACTGTTACTGTATCACCATGGGCATTTTCAAAAAAGTACGGCCCAATGACGCCGCCGACCCAAAATCCGCACCAAACAGTGACTTTTTGTAGATGCATTGGTTGTTCGAGAATGGATCGTGGATTTTCAAGTCCCCAAATGCGGCAATTTTGCTTGTTTACATACCCATCCAGTTGAAAATGAGCTTCATCGCTGAATATGATTTTTTTGCAAAATCGCCATCAAATTGGTGGTTCCCTAACACCCAGTCAACGAAGTCACGACGCTGTCTATGATCTGTTGGCTTCAATTCCTGGGTCAATTGGATCTTGTAGGCATGGAAATGGAGATCTTTAGTTAAAATTCGCTGCGTTGTGCTCTAGGAAAGATCCAACTGCTGGTAACGATGGTGAATGGAGGTCGACGGATTGTCATGGACACTGGCACTCACTGCGGCGATATTTGTGAGTGACTGGCTACTACGAGGACGTACTGGTCTTTGCAAATTCAACACTGATCTGGTTCTATTGAATTTTTGATTCATTTCTTAACCGCGGCACGACATAGACGCTTATGGTTACCGAAGTCATTTCGCAGTGTGCGAATCGAGTTAGTTAAATTTTCTCCACTTCAAAAATAGGTTTTATCAATTAAAATACGTTATTCAGTCGAATACCGCTCCACAACAACAAATGTCAATATTTAACAATGACTAATTTCAAATATCAGCTGTTTATCTTTCACAAGAAAACAGTATTGCCAACTTAAAATTGTAACCTCCAACTGAATCACCCTTTATAAATACTGAACGTTCCAATTGTCAGTGGTAAAAAAGTCTGTTGTCATCTTTTATTCTTTTCTACTAAAAGCTCACTTTACTGTAGTTCTTATAAAGTTTTTTAATTTCATGTATTTTAGTGTTTGGAAGTTTGAAATTGCTTTAGTTACTTCGTTATTACGCAAACTAAGTGTGCAGTTACAGAAATTAGTTCTTTAGATTTGTTCTGAGCAAATAAAATAAAATTAGTTATGATAAGTAATATAAACTTTTTGTGAGTAAATTGTATAGCTAATTTTTAGCTGAATGCAAAACATATGAAATATGTTATAGGTATTACGAATTTTTTTTAGTTACTAAGAACTACTATGTAACAATGCAGCAGAAAATAAAAAGGTAAGTCAGTAATAGAATCTTTACATTATCGATTTTTTACATTATCGATTTAGTTCCAATGTTGATTTTTGTCCTGAAGCGTTTTATATTGTTTGAAATACATCTAGTATGTAATTTATTCTGTATTATATTTTAAATTTTTACTAAAGGAAAAGATGTAACTAACTACACCACATTGTTAATTGACAGAAAGTTTAGAAATTACACACTGCCAGTGTGTACTTTTAAGCAATTTATTTTGAACGTACTATATAATTCTTTTCACGTTCAAGAATTCCTTACAGAAGAAGTGAATTACAGAGGTCAATAGGAACCCGTAATGAACTATTGAAGCGGAGAGCAAAGTCGCACTGTATCTTAGTTTACACTGTGGAACGTGACTGGATTCAACTGCAGCCAACAATTGGTGTTTAATTAGTGCTCTACAGCTGGCTAGCGTAAAACTACCCATTTTGCCTGTGCACTGGAATACACGGAAGCGAAGGAAACTGACTTTCGACGGGTAAAAATAAACGTATTGAAAAATTATATATTCAGGTTACTTTGTACCATCTAAAAAGTCTACCATTTGAGTTTTAAATAATATTAGCTGTTACCCACGGCTTTGCACGCAAATATTTGACTTTTAATAAGTATTTTAATATAATTTTTATTGTCTATGTCTATTTGGCGTTCTATCAGCTTGTATAACACTCATTAGTCAAATTCTCTCCAAAGCTATTTTCAACACTTGTACTATTTTAATGTGTACTAAATTATTATGTTGGTGCAACAGGCTTTGGAGATTTAAAAGTATCCGTTTGCAAAGCCTTTGGAGATATTTATAAATTCACTGTTAAATCAAAAACGCTAAATTCTTTATTTTAAGTGTTACTGTGTTAGAAGCATTGTATAACACATTAAACCTTATGCTTTCCTCAACCATGGCTTTTATTTATTTCAGCAGTAAACTAAAAACCAAAAAACCGTTGTCACCTAACCTCACAAATAAAAACATCACGTATTTTTGCTTTGCATTAAATAATAGGACAATTTACAATTAGTACACTTCTTCTTTTCCACATCGTAATATATCGATACAATCGCATATTATATAAAACATCGAAAATGTACTGAAGGAAAGGATAAATGTACCGTTCCGATTCCGTTAAATAGGTTTTGTTTATTTACTTGTTACTATGGTAATTAATTCTGGTCTCCATGGTGTTTTTGACATCTTTAGTAGTAGTATTTAATATATATTTCATTACTTATTCATTGCATCATCAGAAATACGTATAAACATAAATCTGATAATCGTTTAAGACAATTACAAAATATATAGACGTGTCTGTATACAAAATTACAAAATATATAGATACAATCGCATAGCAAAAATATTAAAAACTGCAGAAACGGAAAAGGTACAGTTTCGATGCCGCTAAATATCATTTATTTATTTACTTGTTCTATGGTAATTAATTCTGGTCTTCATGGTGTTGTTGACATCTTTATAGGCGTCAACGAAAAGGCATAATTAAAAGAGCCTAATTCCCGCGAGCGGGGCAAAGTATCAAATTCCAAGTTAGACAGTATTTTTCGCCTTGTGTCAAAGGTTACCTGTGCAAATTTTGGTGCCAATCGGTGTGGATTTGTATTCAGTACCCACAAATTCTCAGACTTTGAGTTTTATATATAGGCCTATAGATTAGACTAGAGCGAATACTTGAAAGAAATAGACAGAATAAGAGAGAGAGAGAGAGATGTTTCTGGCGACTTACAAAATGCGTCGGACATACATTTTTATTTATACCGGCAAGATTACGAACGTCGTGAAAGGTCAGATACGTAAACACAGGAACTCGTTATTTGATTTGTACCTACTTGCACTTGTATTGAACTTACTTCTATATTACTTACTTATAATTACTTACTACTATATGTATTTTTTTATTAAAATAATTTACACAGTTATAGCTGGATTATCAATTCAAAATATATACTCTATAGGAAGAAAATATTGTTACCTATTCAGTTATAATTTTTCGAACGAAAAACTAACGTAATTATTTTTTAGCTTTTATAGGAAACACTTTAGTTTATTAACTGAACTATATTACGGTGATTATTTCATGTAACATTTAATGTGTTCTCATATTTAAATAACGTAAGCAAACTCAGGATGAGTTTACACTTTCATATAGACTTGTTTTTCAATATACCAAATTTCACTGTAATTGTAGTACAGTAATAGATTTTCAACGGTGACCTTAGAGATTTTGTTTCGGATTAATGAAAGTCCATTTCAACCTATCGATATGGTTCTGCAGAAAGTTTCATTTAAAATTACTAAATTATATACGGCAAAATTATCTCGTATTTTAATTTAATTTTTAATCTTTCAAATTTTAATTCAACTAAATATATTTTAAAATAAACGAATAACTATTCTTAGAAACTTACTAGAAATTAATTATTTTAAATTCTCTCTTGAGGTTATTAGAAAATGCATTATAAATATATGTCACATTAACCTACCTAATGCACGTTAGTTATCACAAGGGAATGCCCTTTACGAAGACTTAATAAATGATCTGTCCACATATAAAATGTTTTTCTCATAACCGATTTTGTTGGAATAAAAACTAGTGCCTTCTGTTGGGAAAACAACAAACTATTTTGAAACGGTGGTGAGAAACACCTTTTACAATCTTTTAGTGAAAACCAGCAACTCTCAGAAGATGTTTCCATTCGTCTGAAGACGGATGCGCCAGCAATCAATACATTTATTAGTACAACGATTATTTTTTACCATTCCTAAGTTTCTATTGTATTTAGACGAATATACATAAGTAAATAAATAAATGTGTGTGTGTGTGTGTTTTATGTATGTACGTATAAAGTTATTCTTATCGTGATCGTGAATTAATAATGATACCTAATTAATTCATATTAATCATATTCATGATGACAATGCAAGTGACGAAAGGGTTCTTGAAATTCTGCCGTCAACTACGATACAATTTTAAGACAATTGAGTTGACGTTTCGTAAAATTTATTTCACTTCATAGCTAACATACGGCCAATTTGAAACAATTTTAACACAGCCAGTGTTTTGTTAAAGAAAACTGTTTTTCACAGCTTAGTAATTTTTATTGTGAATTCAAAATCTATGAATATTTATCGTAAATATATTGGATGTCGCTTGAGTTACAGGTAACGTGCTATGATGCAATAGATTCTTTTTCATGCGTGCATGGATATACATATATGCAAGTATTTTGTTTGTGTATGCGCGCGCGCATACTTGTGTAAGCGTTCTGTGCAGATGTAAGTTTTCATGTATTGGAGTGTAAGGTAGAGATAATATAAAACTATTTTTACTACGGAAAGAATGGAATGGCAAATCAAAACTGGAAATCAAATTAATTTTCCATTTATTTATGAAATGCGATCAGAGTTGCGACTTAAAAAAGTATGCCTATTGTATTTTGTACCTCATTAAAAAAGTAAAAAAAAAACATCCTGTAACTGATTTATTAAACTATCTTGCACGTGGAATAACGAAGTAATTCGTGTACAATAAAAAATTGGGGGTATTACGGAATGAATTGTTATTTATTTGACTACGGTAAAGTCGTTGTGTATTGTACCTTACACATACAGTTAAATATGAATGTATTTATAAAACATTTTTCGACCGAGAGATAATGGTAATTAGTGCAGTATACAAAAAAATACTGCCTTGTTAGATTATGATAGCGACTGCGCTATCTATCAGAGAGTCTCATAACAGTTGCACAATTTAACGTCTACAAAGAGCACTGCAGCAGCACTTGTCAAATAGACAATCTGTGAAGAAAGCCTGTCTATTTACATGCTACAATAACGGAAGTATTATACTAACAATATTTTTGTAATTTGTATATTATGAGATATGATGTTGCTTTGATATCCGTTTTACTATACCTCAACACAAAGTCAGATGAAGTGCAATTCCGTACAAGCTAAAGTATAGATTTTTAACAATAATGTGTGACATTAAAACATGCGTAGAGTTAAACGTTTACTAATCCACAATATTTAATAACAGATACAATTATATGAAATTTATATGAATAAAATTACTCACAAGTATTTAGACGTCGGTATAGAAAAGCACATGATTTTTTTTTTCAAGTCGTGTTTACACTTGTTTTCTGATGATATTACAAAAGTCCTTTTTTACGATATTCTTAATCTACGTGGTATACAATAAAATTAAATATAACCACGCTAGTCGTCAGTTTACTAACATACCAGTACAATTTCAATGGAGAAGAGAATTGATGAAATCAAATACTGTTTGGAGAAACATAAACTTGTTAATCTTTTTTTTTTTTTGTTAAGGGGTAAACTAAACAAGTTGTAACGACACTAAGTTAATTGTGTGTTGATCAGTGGCGAAGCTAGTAGTTAATCAATGGGTAGGCAAAAATCTTACCTTAAATTTTTTTAAGGAATCACTAAAAGGACGGTGGTTCAAATCGGACGCTGAGGTAGAGTTTGCTGTTAGCGAATGGTTCCGGAATCAGCCGTAAGAATTTTGCTAGCAGGGAATCTACAGATTAGTGCAAGAGTGGGACTCATGTCTTAATGTTAATGGAGACTTCTTTTAAAATCGTTGAATAAAAAATGCTTTACAGCTCTAAACGTGTTCCTATTAAACAATCCTTGTATAAGTCATACACAATAATACATCTGATTGAACTTCAAATTTTTAAACTTGATTAGTTTCTATATTATATTATATGTTTAATGTTACAAACAATTCAAAAAACAATCTTGATCATCTGTTAGTTCAGCGGAATAACAGGCACACTTTTAATAACCGCATAAAATAAGCACACTTATAAACAACACAGCGCGCTTTAACTTAACTGGTTGCACCATAGAAGTGAGACATGCCTCAACTCTCTATGTGTACAGCACGGGACAATCCCCTTCCCCCGCACTTACCATTCGCACCAGCACATTGCTTACATACTGAAACTTCCCTTTACGTTACTTTTCTACTTTCTACTTTCTACTACTCTCTGATCTTACATTTGCAGAGCTCCCTTTTAATTTTCTAAGTTTCCTTTTGTAAATTGAATTTTATTTTTTATTAAGTTTATTTTGTAAAGGGGAGAGACATCATATTTAGAACTAGGTGAAAACCCTAGAGGAAGCAAAAGTGTGCAAGGCCCAAATACAATTACAGACATGTCCCCCCAGGTGAATGACAGGACTTGCAAATGAAAAAGTCTTTTAACCAACAAGCGTGTGCTTTATTAAACCTGCAAGATGTTACATAAAATGACAAGTTCTTGATTGTGTGAGCACACCATTAAGGGCAGAATTATATATACATATGTATATCAATTAATATTCATAATGTCACAAAGTAAGTGAATTTGATATTAACACAATTGCAAAATTTCTGCCTGATTATGTATGAGTCAAAGTTAGTAATAATCTCATTCATAAAAGCAATACTAATCCATAAGTGTTGTATAGTTTCAAATAGGCTAGCCTGTTGTCTTAGTAAGCACATTTATGGTTTTTCTCTTATTTTAAATTCATTACATATTCCCCCAGCAAAATATAGTAAAATTACACACACAAACACATATACAACATGAATGACACAACACCCCTCATATCAGTACTAAATTCCTCATAAACCCCAATCCAACTACCGTAAATGAATGCACCATAATATGTATACATATATGTACAAACATAAATGACAGATTAATCTGAATATCTCAACTCCTAAGCATAGATTTGCCTGGGTAATTAACACCAGAGAATGTAAGTGACCGCCCCCCAGACTCAACCTGCTAAACGACCCTGACCTTAATCATTAAAGCGCTAAGTATTTGTGGGAAAGAAAATAGTTTCTCATCTAAAGCATCAGACAGCCCCCGTTACGTGATTAAAACTCAACCATGACCAGATGACATGATAGCACAAGATAATTAACTCCCTAATGGTCTTAATTAGATGAAAAGTTAGATCTTACAGCAAACTGCGGATGTGTGTGTATGTGTGTAATTTCTTACACATTATAAAGTTATAAGATACTTCATTAGGTGTACTGCTGTAATGTTCACACATGCAATAACATAATTGAACATGAGAGTTTGTGCTAGAGTATAACGGTTAAAACTTCACGAGTGAGCTTCTGGCGGCTTCTGTGCATTCACCATGTTGTAGAGAGAGGAATAGATAATTAGAATGTTCCCACCTGGATTGTCCGGTGTACTTAGTTAATGGTGGCGCTGATCAGTATTGTAACGGTCGTATCACAAGTCCTGGGGGCAGCATAGTGTTGGAAGAGTCCTAAGTTGTCCTCGACTGACGGCATCGTGGCTATAAGATCGTCTCTGCCATTAGGGTGGACAGATGTACGTCCACCTGACACCCATCTCGCCCTTGTTCGAGCACCTGGACATACAATAGGTTGTAGAGGGTGTCATAAGAAAAATACGCCACATAGGCCGTCCACATTAAATTCCAACACTAACTTTAAGCAGCAACAGCGCACACACACATCGCCACCAATTCATATTAAACAGTATTAAGCTCCCCAGCTGTGACTTATCTCACTCATGTACCAACTACCTTTTAAGTATTTCGTTGAAATATGACAATTAATTAATTACGTATTTCATAACTGTTAATAACACCAAACACAGCTGAGTGCGAGATGCATTAGTATTTTCTTTATTGAAGTCAATTTAGCCCACAACATTTACACTCATATCAATTTAATTTTGTAACTGCGTTAACGCACACATCGAAAACTGCTCTACACACACACACACACACACACACACAAGTATAATTTATAATAGACGCTGAAACATAAAAATATATTTGGGGTTAGAATATTTTCAGAACCCGCTGACTTGTACATACCTGGAGCTACACTTTATTTAGCCTGGCATAGTGATAGCCGAGGAAGTCCTGAACAAACGGTAGCCGCCAGCCGAGAGCAGATGACCAGGTTGGAGGATAGAACAGAAATGAGGCCGATTCAATGTTTCGGCCTAGCCAAGTAAACTCTGGATGCAGGAATGTAACAGAAACAGCTGGCGGCGCCAGCTGAATTGCGTAGCTGCACAACGTTTGTGTGCATAACCGGCCGACAACAACAAACGTATGGCAGTGCATGACATCACCGCCGCTCGTTTTAAAACTTATAATACGCTGCCGAACCCAGTACGGCACAATACGATGTGTACAAAAAGCTCTGAGGCAAGTTCACGTTGCCTCATTCGCTTTATAACAGTAACCTTTACGTTACGTAGTTCATACGTATTCATAATTTTTATTCTACAGATTTTTAGGGTAGGCATTGCCTCAATTGCCTCCATGTAACTTCGCCACTGGTGTTGATGCACTATTTTATATCGCGCACAGTACAGTCCTCATCATGACTGCTTTAATTACAACACAACACTTAATAATAATTAATTTATTAATTAAACATACCGCGTCACGAAATCCGATCGACGATTACAAATTATTCTAGAACAGTTTAGTCATTGTGAACCAATGGATCTCGTGAGCTTTTTGAACATGTAATGATTTTTATTGTTTGAGGACTCATTACTAGTGTAACAAATAGTTTATTTCCTTCCCTAACTTTTAACATTAAATAGAGAAAGGTAAATAAATAATGTACAAATGTCTCAGTCTACGCGTGTAGCGAATCCAGGAATCGACGTGTGTGTGTGTGTGTGTGTGTGTGTGTATGTGTGTGTTGTATGTGTCTCAATTGGAATTGGACAAATCGTACTATTAACGTAACACGATAGATATATAAATTATAACAAACATAAGATAGGAAAATTTTATTGAACACCCTGTACTGTTGTAAAACTAATCCCTGGGTGAGCATTATTAACCCTGTAAGTAACTAATACGTATTGTTACGACTGTCTACTGATCGTCGTATGGTACAGTGGAAAACAAAATACAAGACAACAATTAAGTCACTAATCGCCAGCTTTAATTATCACAATTGAACAGCTTGCAATCAATAAGATAGTCTCTTACTACAACTAAAAATAAAAATTGTTCACACGCAATAAAATGTCAACTAATATAAAACACAGTTGTATTACAATTGTCCCGCACAATTATAAAACACATAAAACTTCGTCACAATATTACGAACCGCACTCGAATAAATCGCAACTCAAACTGAACTAAGCACCGCTAAAGCCTTGTATTTACACACTGCAGAGATATCTGGAAATGTCCATACTACGCATCAGCGATACCCTAAAACGTAATTGATTGCGGCCTTGACACAGTGCGAGCGGCCGGCGACGTCTAGAAAAGTCTCACTAACGCATGTTGAGATCACGTACCCACACAACATTACAGCCTGATTCCACTGGAACATCCAAAAAACACGTAGAATGTCCTTTACTGGTGTAACACTTTTCGCATTACGTAACAGTATGATGGTGGTACAGATATGGAGACGAAAAGTACGACAAAATATGCGCCGAATAATTATGCGAATCGACTTACTGCTCGCGAACACTTCGTGTATCATCGGGTTGTGATGAATTTTGGATTCGCAACTATAGACTCTCTGATTCATGTACCAATATTGTGACCGTGTGATTATTTGTTACTGACAAGCCTAGGAGTGTTTAATGAATCTCCGGCTGGTTTGTAATGCGAGGAGATTTAATCCAATTCTGGTAAACTATAACTCTTCACTTGCAAGCGGTTCGTCACGAATGAACGTCGTGTGTTTCACGATTACCGCTTGTTTTCGAAACGCCCGATAAGGCTGAGCCACACACACGTATCCATAAGCACACACAAGCGTCATAAGGACTACCATGGATACAAACTACGGCAGAGTGATCTACAGCGTCAGGTGACAGTGAAGTAGACTATAAAAATGTAAAGAAAAACAGAGGCAGTGTTGAAATAGCGACAAAAAAATAGGCTCTGTAAAAGGTATAAATGTGTAAATGATCTGTATAAATTGTAAATAGTAGGCCTAAAAATGATATAACTTTATCATACAAGAATGTAAATTAAGAAGTTTGACATAAAAATTTAATAGACATACTAAGCATTTAAATCCTTTTGGTACGCTTGTTGTTCCTGAAATAATGTGTTTAGCAAAAAAGGATTGTTATAAAAATTCTAAAGTGTCACATTTATACTTAAAATGTTAATTGTTAGTTGTCAGTAACTTCTAAATATCTGATAAGGATCCAAAGTAAAATAAATTTTATTTTTATGGTATAGTATATTAATTCGAGGTTTAGAATAAGTGTAATAATAATTATTTATATTATTAGTGTTCCGAGTCGTCAAACAATAATGATATTTAGTTAAGTAACGGACACGTCATGGACAACGAAATCCAAGAATTATTTAGAGTATGATTATTACTTAATGTGATTATCATACATGCAGACGTATGAGAAGGAGCATGTGTTTTCAAATTTTCAGTTTTGTTTTAAATAGATCGGAATCAATATCTGTATTATTGTTGTATTAATTATTATTATTTTATTAATTGAAAATTTATCTTGATTATTTTACGATATTCTCTCTTCTTTGAAAAGTCAGTGTTTGCGTGTGACGTGCCTCAATAAGCTAAAACCCTATATAGGTTTACACACACACACACACACACACACTGAATATGTATTAATTGTAATTACCTTAATGAACCTTCTACATAATGGAAGGTCGCGCAAACTTTCGAAATTTCAATTATTCGATTATCGGTACACCTATTCACTACACCTCAGCAATACATTATCCAGCAATTGTAGTATTTATTTTTCTAAAAAAATCATCCTTTATAACACTTATGTATGTTAAAATTGAATGTAAGATTTAAAAGCAAAGCTAAAAGTAGAAGGAGTAACTATTATTGTTTGTCCCCAATATATTTAAAACAGAATATTTAACATATAATTTTAAAAACTCAAATCTTTATGTTAAGACTGTAAATTATATTCATAGATACTTAAATGATCAAATTTGTCTCACCAATTTGTTTTTGGCAAACTTTAAAAGTGATTTGCATATTTATAAATTAATCATCGTTTATTAGATAACCTGCTATAATATATTTAGGCTATTTAGTCTTGCTACTATTAATATACCTTTCATTTTGTCTTTGCATTTATTGACGTTGTGTAGAGGCATATGGGGATGAAAAGTAAATTACTATAATAATCTTATTATAGCTAGTTTTTCCTGCTATAAGCCGAACCAGTATCTAAATTCATAAACCCAATTTTCGATTCATGACAAATGATGTAAATGTCTACGTCAGCTGATAATTTTGTTTTAACGGTTAGACCTGCATATCGTTTATCTGAATAACAATTACGGTTATTCTCTTTACAGCTGATCTATTTATTAAAATCTGAATTTATTTTTTACATACCAGTTACTAGATTTAGCACTCGCCAGAGACATTCTGCTCGGTAGATGGAGTTTGCCAATATATTGCGGCAAAACATATATTAGGCATAGTAATAATTGAACAATATAGTCAGTTAGCTGGGGCAAGGTTGTATATTTTGAAACAAAATTTTTAAATGGTCTGTAATTCACAAAAATATTTATTTTACTTTAATAATTGTCTCTGAATATCAGACTGATCTGTTTTAAAAAAAATGTCAATTTGTTACTTGAACGTTGTTTCCAAGTATGTTGATTCGTCTCACTGCTGGTCCTGTGATTCGTCTTTCTGCACACTGCCGCTTCGCTGACACTTCTCTTGTACGCACGCACGCCGACACACCGATAACCAGTATACTCGTATCTCAGGGCACAGAATCTGGGCTGTTATTTATTTTGGTGCTTTAAGCGTGCACCTTCCCGCGGCTTGAGGTGTCCTCGCGATAACACAGGAGTATCCCGGATGGATAAACCTTTCCTATGCGGAAATCTTTACTCACGCGAGACTAGCACTGTTTAAAAATTAAATATTTCATTATTTGAACTAATATTGAGTTAGTACCAAGTCAAGGTATTAGTTAACGGGTAACTCGTCGCTATATTGTATATTGTCCTTGATCACTCTTACATAAGAACGTTTCTGTTCGAAAAACTCGCACAGAGAGCACGTACGTAATATTCGGGCTGCAGAATGGAACTAACTAGACATTCGTCGTCGGAGACCCAATCTTAATGGAAATTGAGGCCGCTGATTGGTCGAAAACCTATCATGTGATTGATGGATAAAAACTGGTAGACAACTTCTTGAACAGATTGGTAGATTTCTGTAGAAGCAGGTATGGATCTTATCTATCAATTTTCTGACTTCTAAAAGATAAGGAATCTATAGGAGTTGCTTTTTACTAACCAAATCCCTATTAATATAGTACGTAACAAGTCTCTGACACACAGAAATTATAGCGCTATTTAAGGTGCTTGCGCTGCCCAAATCTCAGTTCGATACGTTCATTTATAACGGAGTTATTCATAAAATACGAATGACACGCGCACTCGCTCACTCGCACATTAAACTCGCACATGACATGATCACAAATAAATTTATGGGCCTTTTGATACATAATTGTCGTTGCGGAAATCATCTATTGATTCCTCAATAGATTTAAATTTATGAGCGTTCCAGGATACCATGGACGAAATGTGATAATATCGGTAATATTGAACATATCGCGTAACAGGGTGATTAATGTTTCGTTATATTAAAAGAATTAAATACTAAATATTCTTGATACATACACGATGTCATAATAATACATAATACATACTGATACGACGGTCTACTTGATCGTCGTAGGTACAGTGGAAAACACAATACAAGACACCAATTAAGTCACTAATAACCAGCTTTAATTTTCACAGTTAAACAGTTCGTAATTAACAACACAGTCTCTTACAACAAATCAAATATAAATAGTTCACACGCAATAAAATGTCAACTAATATAAAACACAATTGTATTGCAATTATACCGCCTGATTATAAAACTTACACTCTACTTGAACGCACACAGTAATATCGCCCAATAATAACTCGAACTGCACTGTAATATATCGCAACTATAACTGAAAATGAACGCCGTTGAGTACTGGTATTTATATTACCTCCCCCGAAATTCTAGATTATTCCATACTGCGCATTAAGAATAAAGGAAAACATTAGAGCGTAATTCATTGCGGTCTTGACACAGTTCGCGCAGCTTCTGTCACAGTCTAGCTAATGCGTCGAGAATCACATACGCCACACAGATTCAGCTGGATTCATCTGGAACATTCGATAAACACGTAGATTGTTCTGTAATGTCGTAACAGTACATACATAATAATACACATTATGTCTCTTTTCGATACATAATACCTACTTGACTAACCTAGTTTATTTACTGTACCTTTTTAAAAATAAATAAACTATTATTAATAATTGTTAATGTTATAAACTGTATTATTCTATTTCTCATATCATTAACAATACACATAACGAAAAACGAAGAACAAAACGTAATTTACATAATATTATAATACATTTTCTGAAGATTGAGGCATAAAATATTTATATATTGGAGCAGTACGTCTGCGGACGTTACTGTGCATTGTCGCAGTTAGTTAAAAAAATACTGCTAAATTAGAATAAATAATTAATATCGTCAATATTTAAAAAAATGCGTATTGAAAGCTGTAAGTAACCAGCGAAGGGGAACACCGAATGTGCAGGACGGTACTGGCATATCACGCCACACTCAAGTTAAGACTGTGAAGAATGTAAGTGATATGTGTGTGTGTGTGTGTGTGTGTGTGTGTGTGTGTGTGTGTGTGTGTGTGTGTGTGTGTGTGAGCCAGTAGAAACCGGAATAGCGTCACCCCTGAATAAATGTGAATTAAATAAGCAATTTATTTAAATTTTGGTAAGTGCGCGTAAGATACTACAAAACAAATTACGCCATGTTATTAATAATATAAAGACGCGCACATGTGTAAAATCTAGTGCGAAACAAATAATACATATTAATGCAGTGTAAATAATAGTGAATAGAACCAAGAACAATTAAAGTATAGAAAAACTGTTAACATAGAATTATGCATAAAAAAATTACCGATCGTATGAACATCGAGTAATAAACAAAAGTCTTCGCATGTTGCGAATAAAATTAAAATAATTAGGAAAAATAAACGAATCTGTAACGGGACGTTCGACAAACTACAACAAAATTAATCGTCCACAGAGTGGTTGAAACATGATTTTTGCGCCCGACAGTATAAATAAGCGAGGAGCACAGCCTCGACTTACTGGAACACACTGGAACACTGGAACACATCTGCAGCCGAAGACTATGCACGACGGTGGAGCATCTAACGTCGATATCCCAGCAGTACCGTACGAGTCATTTGAATGCTGAGTGGACCAGGAGGACCGGACGACTGACTCCAGGAGAATCAGACGACAACGGAGGATCGACACAGTACACAGGACTCAGGATCATGATGAGGAGTCACAGAGTATCACCGCTCAGAAATAAAGTGACATAGGCCTAAAACCATTTTTACTTACTCGTCAACCAACGAGTCATAAATGATATTAAAAAGAAACGAGTAAAGAGACTTTAAAGAGAATTTAACAATGTAAATAAACTTTAATAGTGTAAATAATAATTGTAAAATCTAATTGGTTAAATTGTAGTAATTTACAATGATATTTAACATTTACGAAATTATTTTTGAAATTATAACGTTGCATAAATATTTAAGTAACTCTAAAATTGATTGATATTTCATGAATACGATATTCATATGTAGGCACACAAAGCAAAGTAGTAATAATATTTAAAAAATATGGAATTTGAAAAGAAATACAATCTGAGGAAGTCGTGAGCACATTATATATTATAAAAATTTCGATTTATACATGTCAATTTAAATCTTGTGTATTATATTTATGAATATTTGTGTAATGCTATTTGTATAGTAACAATAATTGTTTGTATGATGAGCACACACAAAAGAAAAATATTATGCGAATAATAATGACGAAATTTTAATTCGTCATTTTTGAAAATTGTATTTAATAAAATTTTGAATAATTTTTACAAAGTCGATATGACATTTGTTAATATTATTTTAAAGCCACACCATACACCTTTTCTCGTTATAATATATTATTAATTAAAACTCTACTTGCTACAGTCCTTTTCTTAATATATGTATTAGGCCTAAGTCGCAAATAAATATTAAAAATATTATTAATTATATTGGTTTATATTGTATTTTGCTCAATCTTTTATGACTTTCCGTTTTTGTAGTTAAGGTTTTCGTTTACTAATAATAAACGTTTTGAAATAACTTGGCCAAAATTAAAACTCGTTGTATTTAATTATATTTCATATGTAACATTTTAGCGACTTGTAATTTATAATCTTTCGTTTGCGTAATGTATTTTTAGATAAAGATGGAAACAAATTTATTTTTAAGCTATCCTAGGAGAAAAGACTCTAAATCAGTTACGTAAAAAATAGTTATAATATAACTGATTCGTAACCGTAATAAAAATTAAGCCAATCGGTTAGTAACATACGTAAATTGTTTATTGTCTTTATGATTAGACAAATTAGAACATAACAATCATAATAATTGTTTATGGAGCATAAAAATAATTGTAACACAATTAAATGATTATTTTCAATTAATAAAAAATTATACGAAACTTACGTTTACCCTATACCTGACTTTGGGTTTTGTACACTTTCCCGTCATCGAGCGACCGAATCTGATAAACATAGAATGGCATAAAAAAAGAAAATTTTATTAATATATTGTTAAATATTAAAAAACTGAGTATAATTTTATAAAAAGGTAAGTGTTTGCCTAGAGGTATGGCCGTATGCTATGTAGATACCTGCTATCCACGAGAAAGACATGAAAATAATTCGTGATATACAACCTTATTTCAATATATATATATATATATATATATATATATATATATTATCTATGTTGAAGTGACTTACATTTTAGAATAAATTTACACATTGTGTACCTTATGCTAGACATCCAGGTAAAACATTTATTTACCTAGTTTTGTGGCTTTATTTAATACATAAATCGGTTTATTGGAAGAACAAAACAGTGCTATCTATGAGCAAAACATGCATTTACTTGTCGTCCATATTTGGATTAAAAGTTTCTGTAGCATAGCGCAGCCTACCAAGCATTTGAAAATGAATATGGTTGTAAATGCGATAGTTGCGCTACCTACTCGCAAGTTGTGTAACTAGCTTAGAGTATCACCTGTTGTACAGCCATCCCAATGAAACAAAATTTTATCACGTGAATTGGAAACTAATTACCTACCGCTAATAGGCTAATACGTACACTTAAATCACGTATGGTAAATGTGTGTGTGTACTGTTTCTGCATATTAATGAAACGATTTCTGTCTCCGCATAAAAAAGCTGTTAAAGGTAAAACAGCTTATCTAATACTTGCTTTGTCAAAGCAACTGTTGTCAGTGGTAGTTCCTAATTTTGTTGACTCTCATCAGCGTAGTTACTGTATTGACATGTCTCTGTACATCATTAAAAAACAGCTATACCGACAGAAAGATGATGGCGACACAACGGGTCGGCTCCATTGAAAATGATAAAATTCAGTCGAATAATACCAATTATAGCAACACAGTAGCACAGAGAACTGAAAACTATAATCTCGTCCTACTAACGGTGCAGTTCGATTGGTGCAGAGACAGTGTCGGTAAGTGCCGCGCAATTATTTACGCATTATTACATCAAAGGCTTCTGATTGTCATACTTTTTGGCAGACGACGTTTTAACCACGTAATGAATTAAAACGGTTAATCGATTTGTAAAGCGACGCATTAACCTTAAAGTGTTTAATGAAATATACTGTGATTATTTCCCATTGGGTTAGTTGCTTTGGTTCTACGTACATTTCTTTTATCCTTCTCTTAAACCAATAGGGACCAAAGGGAGAACAATTTTTGTTGAAGAAAAACGATTGATTTTCAGTTTTTTCTGTGTTGTAATATGTGAACTAGGTTTATAATAAAACGTTTAATTTTACAAATTTTTAAGGTAGAATCTATACTAAAAGCAAAAATGTTACAGAACAGATGATATTTGAGCACACTATTTAATGGTGAGGTAGAATCTTGTGAATGATGCTAGTTAACAAATATTTGAAAAATAAATTGAAACTACATTGTGTTTTTTTTTGTTAATTTTAGTTATGCAAAAATAAAAAAAAATATTGATGTCCATATTATAATATCTTTTTGAAGTAAATTACGTAATATATATTTACCAGCTTAAAGCAACAAACCCCAAACTGAATGAAAAACTGCCTGTAACACTACTTACTGTCTGTAAGAAAAGCTTACTTTTGTAACGCTACTACAATATTTTCTTGGGATCGGAAATATCAGGACAGAGATGAAGTGGAAAAATAGGATTTAAAAAAAAAATTTTTGAAGATTTAAATATATTCCAGAATGCCTGAAAGTGGTAGTTACATTTAGATTCTTAACAATGCAAACCCAAGCATGGTTTAAAGTTTAAGTATACTCTCTATACTTTATGCGTTATACGTATGTGGCACACCAAAGTTTCAGTCACATATTCAGACTGAAGGTTGGCCACCGCTGTCTCAAACGAAGTTGTTATTAATGCAGTTCTTGACGTGATTATCAACTCAAAGTTATTGCAATGTTATTACTAGAACGAAAGTATTACCTGTTACATGTGGCGAAAACATACGGTATTACGTTTACTGTGATAAAAACAATTAGCTGCATGTGGGACTCAACAGACAGAGTAGAATTTTACAACGCTCACTATTTTTCAGTTATCGGCCTCCTTTTTCGCATCCCTACGTTCTCTGGCTACTATTCAGTAAATGATTGTTTAGTAAAACAAATAAGGGAAACTTCCGGATTAGCTTCCTATTAGTAGACGTACGTTGTGTTTCTGGAAATCGTAGAAGACGCTATAGTGGTTGCTCCAAGAAGCTGATAGCCAGTTTAAGTTACATTTTACTTTTTTCATTCCAATTTTAACAACTGTATTTACAAATTGTATTAGCTTCTTAAAGTTTTTTACGTAATAACGAGAACAACGCAATAGTAGATTCATAGATTCAGAAGCATATGAAACTATAAAATGAAATGGAATGAAATGTAGTTTTCTATTTCCTCTATTATTAATACAAAAAGTTGTTAGTGTTCTTTCCTCTCTCCCCCCGTCTGTATGTGTGTGTGTGTGTGTGTGTGTGTGTGTGTGTGTGTGTGTGTGTGTGTGTGTGTGTGTGTGTGTGTGTGTGTGTGTGTGTGTGTGTGTGTGTGTTTGTATATGTAAATTAAACTTGACATATACTTTGTTTTTTTATTTTTCGTCTTGAGTATGGTTCCTACTCTGTACCAGACGCTCGCGAAAACCATGATGTGATTAGGCATCATGATGGTTCTACCACCAGTTTCGTTGTACTAATACGCAGCATTCTTTACACTGCATATTACAACAGAAATTTGCTACGAACTTCTGAAATCTCTAATCAACATTAAGAAAATTAATCAAGCGGCCAGATTCAAATATTTTTGTGTCGTTTTTAGTGAGGATGGCAGAATAGAGTCAGAGTTAGACATGAAGATCTCAGCTGCAAGCAAGCTTTACGGTGCCATCAACAGGACTTTTCTGGGAAAAAACGAAGTATCACAGAAAACCAAACTGGCAGTATACAAATCTGTATATGCTCAAAAATTTACATACGGGTCATGGACCCTGAATTCCAGACATAAAAGAGAATACAAGCAATGGAGATGAGTTCCTGAGGAGAACTGAGAAGAAAACTCGTAGAGATGGGTGAGAAACGTTAACATCCGGAAGAATTTGAAGATATTCCCTACAAATGATAAAATTTAAAGCTCGCCACTGCGTTGGTTGGCCACGTCTATAGGATGAATGAGGAAAGGTCGCCGAGACGAGCATGGGAGGCAAAACCAAAAGAGAATGAGGACGGCCCAGAACGAAATGGGAGGATAACATCAAGAAAAGTGTAGATTAGGCCCGTGCCAGGATTTTGGCATTGGACAGGACGAGAAAGAAAGCTCTCTAATAAACCTCGACACGCGATGGTTAGAAGGGGATGACTAACGACTAAGAAGAAGACTTCTGAAACCGAGCAATGTAATTCATTTAGAACACGTTACTTTGAAATTTCGTTTTATTATCTATATACTCTCCATTGTGAACCACCAAAAACATAAAATTATTGGATCAAGAAATCTTTGGATATCTGAAAAATTGGGTTATTTAGCAGAGTGTAATTTTCTACCCTATCTTCGTTTCACAGCTTTTACACTAGAGTTGTTTTACAAAAATGCATAAATTTGTAAGTAACTGTCGCATCATAAAGGAAGATATAGCCAAATTCTGTTTTTTAACTACTTCTTCAAACAGTTTTTTTATTATACAAAATTATTTAATTAACTTACGCATATCAACTGTTTAAAACTTATTTGTGTGTGTGTGTGTGTGTGTGTCCAGTACCTTCCCTGCTGTTTCCACGATTGCAGTACGCATTGTTGGCTTTTGCGTCATACGTACAGGGCTAACAAACACTTCAGATGCAACTGCTACCCAAGAAATCCAAACATGTGTGTGTGTGTGTGTGTGTGTGTGTGTAAATACATTATAAGAATAGATTTCTTCTGCAAACATAATATTTGAAGATCTGTTAGTATATATACAAACCTAACGCTCGTTTCAAAGTGTATTCTGTATCTTCAAAAGTTTCAGTGTGACTTAACGAATATTGCAACGTTACAAGTATTATAAAAAATTACACAAATACAATATTTTATTCTCGTTGCGTCAAGTATAGCCTATGTAGTTGCACAATAAAAAAATAATTTTCAAAGGGAGTGAGATGTTGATGACATGAAATAATTAATTAAAACCGTTTTAAAATAATCATTCTATGATTTATTAATATTAATAGAAAATATGCAAATATTAAAATTTCGAATTATAAAAATAAAGAAAAATATTGTCTTTTATAAGTTTACAAAAATACAATATAACCTTCTATGCTGTTCATGACATAAAAATAAGCAACCATCTATCTTACTAGCTAAACAGACATGTTAAATAAATTATCTAAACACTTTCTATTTCAGTGTGTCTAGCTTTGACTCAAATTTTAAATAATAATAGCAACTCATTTACAAACAAAAATAATATTAAATCTCAAGAATAAAACTAACTGTTGCTATAAACAAAATAAAAAATTAACATTTACTTCCAACCTATTATTTATTTCTACTGACACACCCAAATTTAACATACAACAGAAGATTAGTATTTTTAAATTTTCTTGTTAAATTAAATTATTTTCTTTAAGTACCATTTAAATTTATGTGATTTACATATCTTGTGTTTAAGAGGTATATCTAGTAACAATTTATGTGTTTAACCACTATTTTACAGTGATTATATTTAAAACTTTAAGTCTTTACTGTTCATATAAAAGTTTCTTTTTAAGAGTTCTTTTCACACACACAAAAAATAATTGTTTATTCATCACCTGTGTACTGCCGACGTTACCGTTGCGCGCGCGCGCGCGTGTGTCCTGAATCCTGAAAATTTGATGATGATGATGATGATTATGCTGATTATGCTGATGGTGTGTTCTCTGTCTCTACAGTTTGTTGTTTATGATAGTCCAGAGTTCCTCCATAAGTCTTGGTGTGTGTGGTAAAGATATTCAATCGGTCCGCAGACCAGCAGCGTGACGTTGTGTGGAGATATCTTGAGTATGAGATCTCCCCAAAATTGCTAGTGGTATTTATACTGGACGGCGATCTGACAAGTCCAGGACTGTTTTCCACCTGTTAGATATTGTCACTTCGTGCAAAGCGTCCTTTTAATTACAAAACACTTTTTGGTTCATTTTCGCGATTTCATAAACATACTCGTAGCACGAGCGATATCATCGTTTGTCTAATTTTTCCTGGTCACTCACATATAACACACTTATTAGTGACTATTTAATTACACTAGTAATTAACATTAAATTACTTAGCGTCTTTATTATTGCACATTTCTGCAAAAAATTTTCATCATCATATTCGTTAAAAATTCCTTAATGTAATGGTGTCTTTATAATTGGGGTAAGTCTTTACTCACAGGTTTAAAACGTAATAATTAGTTTATTTTTATCCGGTTAAAACCTGATTACAGACAAACCACTAATTCGTACGCATCACCCCATCTTTGCATGTCCGAGCTGGCTTCACTCACACCAACACACAAGCGCTGTATTCACTCGCGGGGCAGGTGTACGCTTTCTGACAATTCTTAGCCTGCATAATATTGTTAAAAACTGTTCATCATATATTTTCTATGCAAAACATTTACAAACATACCGCCCTAGGCAAGTACGCAAATATATGTATTGTTGCAATATATATATATATACACACACATATATAATTTGTGTGTGTGTGTTATAAAGAAAACGTTTGTACAGGCAACAACGTAATAAATGTATACGAACGAATAATTAACGTTGAACGGTCAAGCTTTGGATATACCTTTCCTTCAATATACATAATACGTTACTTATAACTATGTAAGGTACAAGAGGTGTAAGACTTTGTTTTATTCTAATTAAAATTTGAAGCACAATGTAGAAGTAGGTGAGGGGAGGTGTTAGTATGGTTGCAAATTGAAAGCCTCGTCACCAAAGGACAATCTACGTCGGGTGACTACGATGATTACTTGTTTCACAAAATAAAAACTAGTGAACACAACTTAATCGTTTAAATGAGATATGTAACTATAATTGCATGCAAAATATTTACAGAGATTTTTGCCAGATATGTTGAACAATAGACACTTGCAGGGTAGATTGGTTAAATTCTTAGGCGACATGTATGGTTTAACTCAAACCAAATTTTTCTTCGTAATAATAAATAATGCACAATCACACGTAGCTAAAAAATATATTTTCCTTAGTACCGTCGTTTTCCTTTCATTTTTCACTGTTCATAATTTTTTACAAATACCTAAAATTACGAGATTACCTAATACTTACTAGATTACCTACTTAAGGCATACCTTTTAAAATATATCTCCCTATTGTTAGTTCATGTCAATTCATGACAGTTAGCTTATGTCATATATCATAAATGTCTAGCTCTAAACAGAGGGGCGGTATTATTGACCCAATTTCTACGACGAAATCCATAGAATCGTCAGAAATATCTACAATTTTGCATTACGTTTAATTTAATGTCTACCTTTCCGTCATTTACCGTTAGAAAGTTTAGAATATGAATCTAATCTTTGATATGAGAACCTGTAATATATAGTTATTACAATAAAAGTTATACAAAATACATACCTTTTTCGATAAAGAGACTGAAGACACAAGTAAAATCTTAGCCGGGTCAAATGTTGATATTTTAGACTATAATATCCAGAGTGTATAAAAGATATCATTACCTGAAAACCATGAATGTGACAACTACTGACCAAATACCCAATCGTGAACACAAACAATAATCAGATAAAAGAAACAGACTGACGCTGGTGAGTTTCGTTTATTGTATTTCTTTTAATATAGTCAATTCATTATTTAACAGTGAATACGTAGCGACGTCATTATACTAATTTTAGAGCTACTATATACGTTATTACAAATTTATATAAAAAGTTTTTCTACATGAAAGTAATAAAACCTCTGCTCAACAGTCCGTACCAAGGGCCAAGGCATACCGCGCGGCTTTTGTGTTTAGTGAGACGGTTGCATGGTTAGTACAATGCGTCGCCAGCCGCTAATTGCGGTATTCACAGCCATTTCTACATACAAGTATCCTATACACAATGTAACCAAAAAACGGGAAAATTGTTGGTAGAACTAAACGAATTCACGTTTATACCGTTTAGTAGTAAAACGTCTTTCAAAAATGAAAGAAAAGTTTTTATCGTAACAGTCTTTACATGTGTACAACATTTTAATATTCTAAAAACTAAACAAATAACTACTCTTTAAATCACACAACTTTGTTATTACAGATGCACGCAAGTGTTACGGTTATAAAGCTAATTTCAATTTCACTTTCAACTAATACTCTCGCTCTTAAGAAGAATTTTATAACCAAAACAGGTGTTGCGAATACATACTACTAAAATATTGCAAAAACAACATAGACTAAAAAATTTGTGTTTTTAAATGTAGTTGCCTTATGTTTCACCACACATCCATTAAAATAAATTCGCCTCAAAGTACGTTTAAGTCTATTACTGACAAGCTAAATTCTACAAGGAGTTCTGAGTCTCCTACTACTCAAAGGTTTGTAAGAATGGAAAACATTAATCAAAGTAACGACAAAATCCAACTATAGGCCTACACTGTTCCTCAAAAATTTTTAAATTAATAATTTTGCACTAAAAATAAAGATTTGTGATCGGTGATTGATAGCATTCTACATTCATATGCAATGCGGATCTGAAAAACTATATTAAAATAAAACGGATCAAGAGAGAAAGAAACACTAAAATTTTAAAAGAAGTAGGTTATGAAAATAAATTAAAGTCAACGGAAAGAGGAATGCCTTTGATGTAAAGAGGCCATTTGTTTATGTTTAAACAAAATGAGTTTATTCTGAACATTGTTGAGGAAAACTACTAACAAAGAGGTGAATAGATCAACCATTAGAATTATGTGCAAATGCTGATAAGGGCTAGAAGATATGATGCGGTCACGTGTATGGCGGGGTCTTCGTGTTGCAACAAAAAGGCATTTAGAGAAAGAATGTACCAGCACCACAATAAAGAGTAATTCAAGCTAATTTCGTCCACTAGTGTCGAGTGTTAGAAGAGTTAAAATTTTTAAAATAATTATTATACAACGTGGGACTATGAGAACACAACACCTTGTGTTCTCATAACCCCACCCTGTATAACGTTTCACCTAGTGGGCTTAATATGTGAGAACTAAGCCACAAATCAGTATGTGTAAGCCTAATATATCATAATAATACTATTATTATTTTTACCTTATGTTTCTTCCCAGTACTATTATTATCTTTTTAACGAGGGCAGGTGGAAAATTTTTTCTACCGGTGGGAAATGTCCGGAAGGGTCCACATTTCTGGGGTCTGTGGGTTTAAGTATTATACCCGACCCAATAAAAATCACCTCTCCTTCCTCTTCTAGGACACTAAACTGGAACTGTTTGATACACTACGTCTGGCTAGTCACGTTTTTCAGCTCCAGGGCTTACATCTGACTTGTTAGCCTTCTATATTGTATTATCCAAATCTATCTTCTTCGCTCGAAGATTCTCTTCTGCCAAGCGTGCCACACAGTTCCAGGTGTCCTTCCCCTGACGCATCGTTTTAACGATGTTATCTGGGGAAATATCCTGCCTAATATAATTTTGTAACGATCTTCTATGTTGCTCCCATCTGTCGCAGACGAATAATGAATTGCTGGCATCGTCCGCAGCTCCCGGGCAGTACAGACACTCCGGTGACTCGGCCTTTCCAACGTTTTTCATGTAAGATCAAAAATGTCCGTATCCAGTCAGAAGAAACTGGGTGTGGTAATAGTCGACCTCTCCATGTTTCCTCTCCGCCCACGGCTGCACCTGCTTGATGAGCATTTTGTCCAGCGACCTCGTCCTTATTGCTCCCAAGCTCCCTGCCAGCTCTCCAGGATCCGGCTTCGGGCCTCTCGGTGTGCAGCTTTGCCAGCTCTCTCCTTCTTCCTCTGGAAGACAGTCTTACGTTCCTTGGCGAGAAGGTCAATCGGCATCACTCCGGGAACGACCAAGACAGTTATTCCCAGTACCACCACCACCACATCACCACCACCACCACCACCACCACTACTACTACTACTACTACTACTACTACTACTACTACTACAAATACTACTACTACTACTATGCTATAGTAAGTTAACGTGAGTTGGGAAGAACCGCATACCACGGGTCCAGCGCCGTGATAAACGTGAGGGACCCTGCAGTACTGAGCATTCAATAAGCAGCTGCTCATTTGGAAAATTCTGTAAGCTGTGACTTATCTCAAACCTTCGGTGTTCGATACCAAATCTGCGGAAAAAACTGACTGTCTTTAAAATGTACTTTAAATTGAATTTAATATAGTTTTATTTCAGATTTAGTATACGAAGGTGTTTGGATGTTTAACTTCAATTTGATGTTATATATTATATAAATCTACAACAAAGGGAGTCCTACGATTAAACCGCACGCGCGCATTTACGTGTGCTTGTGTTATTCATGTATATTTTCGACCTGAGAGCGCTTCTGGCAAAGAAATATATGACCTAAACGTAATATTGTGTCTTGTCGAGTGAAAATAAGAGCACTCACCGTGTAACCGGTTAGCATGCCGAGCACGTAATGGGATCACGAAGCAGAGAGGATATGAGGGCAGTACATCGCACTCTCTACACAGCATCCGTAATGTAATGGATGCTTCTGGTACATTCTGCACACCTTACGCAATTCGTTTTGCTGCATATACAAACGGAATACATAAAACTGTTATATAAACAAGATAATTCATGGATGGAAATACTGGCAATTCTCCAAAATCCTTATTTTCCAAGTTATATTTAGTTAGTGTGAATATACGTGAGTATTTATATATTGTGACTTCAATCGTATACCCCTTTTTGTCTAAAGTGTTAAAACATTTTTACGATATATCGGTAGATCAATTTGAACAACGACTGAATCCTTTCTCATAGTTATATTAGGTAATTGGAACTTTTATGTACATTTTACCCAGAAAGTTAGTTATTTAAATACCTATAAGATTCACTTGTGAAGAATTGTATCACAACCCCGTTTTTAAATTTCTATAATAATTTTTATTAAATAAATCGATAAAGTAATTTTAACAATACGAATATGAATAGAAATGGCTTGCACAAATAACATTTTCTAAGAGTTTAAATGATATAAAAATCTCGGCATTGTGCAGTAATATATGGAAAGATCTATGATGAAAATAACAAAAAGAAAAGAAAGGAATCGAATTGTTGCACAGCAAGAATAAAGTAAACGACGTCGTTTAAAGCAATAAGAAAATATCAGGCGAAAACATGGCTTGTATGTGAGCAGGACAAAAGAAGTATTGTGGTAAAGTGAATATTATTCTATAAAACGGAATGGCAAGAGAATGTCTAAAAGTAGATTGTGTTTGCGTCCTTCTCTTCTTTTCTTTCTTTACGTATATTTGAATACCTTATCAGTTGTCAATTGACATTCTCGTAGCATATTCAATGGAAAATATCAAAGCAGATATTGATGTAATCGTAGAAAACATGTAGAAAACGAAGACGAAGAAGAAGAAGAAGAAGAAGAAGAAGAAGAAGAAGAAGAAGAAGAAGAAGAAGAAGAAGAAGAAGAAGAAAGAGAAGAAGAAGAAGAAGAAGAAGAAGAAGAAGAAGGAGGAGGAGGAGGAGGAGGAGGAGGAGGAGGAGGAGGAGGAGGAGGAGGAGGAGGAGGAGGAGGAGGAGGAGGAGAAGAAGAAGAAGAAGAAGAAGAAGAAGAAGAAGAAGAAGAAGAAGAAGAAGAAGAAGAAGAAGAAGATTAAGGAATCAATCGAATTCCGTATAGTCAAGAATACTTTTTATAGAATACATAATTTTAGATGAACTTTTAGAGCTAAAATACACTTATTGTTAATATATAGCAAACACTCTTATATAAGGTGATACGAAAAAGCTTATAAATATGGCCTAACAAAAGCATTAATTTGTTTTCAACGTACCTACCTATGCAGCCAGTTATAATTACGTTACAGTTTCTAAGGGGTAGCTACGAAATACCTCTAGGACGAAAATTCTGAAATACCAGTCATTCGTAGTGTACAAACACTCAATGAATTATTCAATACAACACATATGTAAATAAAGGTCTGTCAGGCATCTATGGGACTAACAATCGAGGTAATATATAATCACCTCTACGTGTATTTACTTTGTTGAGTTGTGTCACGATCCACCTCACCACTCCAGACTTAGGTAGTTTGTTGAAATGGTGTGACACACGTTTTAACACAGTTTGATGTATATACAAGCATTTAAAAACGAACAATCGACACTTTAGTAGTTACAGCAATTAATTAAGTAACATTTGAGTAACCATACATACGCATTTTTTGAAATGGTTTTGTACTTGGAAAGGCCTTAAATTTTCCTGTGAAATTCAAAAATTTTCGATTATTGGTTTAAAAATTTTAGAAATGTTTTAGTACATAAAGTATAACAGACTTCCTGCAGAGAATTTAAATGTATTAAAATATGATTGAGTAAATATTTCATGAAAATGATTTAAATAAATATACGTCATCTGTACGAGAGTAGAGTCTACATATTTTATAGTTTGTAATGTGCGTTACTGTATCTTGTTTATCCATAACATTTTGTAGCAACATTGTTAATCGTATTTGTCAAGAAATTACAGTTACCTACATCGGTAACAAAAACAGCAGCACCAAGGGTAATCCATATCTCACGGTGTGTGTGTGTTTAATTTCTGCACAAAATATAAATCTGTAGTACATTACACCACTTAACTATATTTATAAACATCTGAGTTCTGGCTGTGGGGCAACAATAACCTAGTAACAATTAAATAGCTGTGATTAGAACAGTCAAATATTATTTTTAAAGTTTACAGTATAAGACATTACATACATCTTAATAATACTTTTAATACCCTTGCTACTATTATATAAGTTTACACGGCCTACTAGTTACAAGTGTGTACGTGTGTCTTCTTGTATCTAAAAGAAGAATTATTAGTTGAAACCACCACAACTATCAGGACTTATTCACAGAAAACGGTAATGAAGAGCGAACGTCGTTTGTTACAAGTTGTTTAGATTTGGCCATCTATTTCGTCTACAAGTTACAAATAGTGCATGAAAATGTTGCCGTTGAAGTGTACTGAAAAACACACTAAACAAAGACCATTCTGAGTATTTAAAACATACGCATTAGTGTCAAGCAATAGCTTGACTAAGTAAAGAGGTGATACTAAAGAAAACTGGTTGATGTTAAAGGAGAAGACTGTCAGGGACACAAAACTGATTGATTGTGTCTGGAATCCCCCACACGACTTACTTGGAATGAAACAAAATACTTTCTTATAAGTAGTAATAGTTTGTCAACAATAAGATAAGATTACACCCTTATTGTTATAAGATAAGAATTGTCATCATCATAGCCATTTAAAAGTTAGTGTAATCTATTACTCGGCAGCCAAGACAAAAGCTCGATCAACGTACAAATACTTTGCAGTTTAGTGGCGATATGTTTTGGTCCCAATATATGAATAGTTTTGTAAACACAATACACACACATACACTTGAGTCTCGATCAGTTGACAACTAATGCTTACCTTTTATATTTTACTGGTTACTTACGCTTGATTATCTAAATATCCTGTTATCTGATACGGAAACATTTTCTGTTGACATTTAGAAAGTCGGGGAAAAATTAAGAAAAAGGGGAATTTGCATATTATGCTATACCGTTTAAAGGTGAAAAACACAGTTGTACCATCTGAGTCCAGTGAAGAACTAGTAGATTTACTTAATTACAAAATAACTCGTCAAAGACCTTTTGAGGAAGGGAGTTAATAACCGTTTGTATAGTAGCCTATCACGCTCATGATTGCAGTATTGCACAGACGAGGGCAGCCAAAGTACATAAACAGGTACTTCGTACTTCGGTCGTCAATTAGTTACACTAATTCAATAAAAGTAACTAATCGTATGTAATATTTGAATCGGTATAATAATTCACGTCTTAAAAATATGAGCATTTAACAACTGCACTTAAGAAAGGCGAGTGATAAAAATAATCAATCAAATACAAAGGTCTAACCATTGTTCATTAAGCATACCTGTAACAAAAGTGTTGCTCACGATTTATTGTGATCGGACCAAATTCTCTGGTTAATGAAATTGATAAAAGTATAAAGTAGTAATGAACACCACACTGAGAACGATTCGCAGAAAGCGTATTTTTGAAACCAAATACCTGGGTTTTACGCGGCACTCGTTGGAATAAAAACTGACATGAATCTCACTCGAGAAACAGATTTAAAGAACTTGAAAATTGGTTAGTCTCTACATATCGGTTACCCTTACTACATGCAATAATAACGTTTGGCGTATACGAGAGGAAAAGTTAAGTTAGAAAGTAACCACGTTACGAAGACGGTGGCTAGCTTTAACCAGAACAAGATTGTATTTCCTTTCACTGTTTGTTGGTTACTTTCGGTTTTTCGTTAACTTTCGATAAACCAATACATATGTAATAATGTACTTTCAAGAAAAAAGTATAATAAAAAATGCTTCAGCATAAATGTAGTTAGAATTAAAATAAGAATATAGATTTAATTTAGCAGTATTATGATTTGCTGCTCCGTCCAAACGTAGGTTAAAGTACCACGTTCTACGCCACAATTGTAGGAAACATTCTAGTACTTACCCAATAGCTTAGTCGTTAAAATTTCATATCACTCTTACTTTAAAGGCCCTCGTAACCGGCAAATCAACCAAAAAAATCATGTTTTGCTTTTGTCTTAAAAAATTAATATTTTCTGAGTAATTTGATACCAAATTTATGTAGCCTAAATACGCTTAATAATAAATTTGTTATGATTTTAAAAAATTGAGATTGTAGGAATGTTCCTTTAAAAGTGCTGATAAAATTACAATTTTTCACGAATCTGTAATTCCTTTGTAACAAATCGTAGGGACATGCGGTTTCTACCATTGGGAAAGGAATTTAAATAAATATTCACTATTAATGTGCATAATAATGAAGCCAATATTTGCTGATCTGAGTCATTCTAATTTGTTAAGGAAATGTCTTCATGGTAGTACACAGAATGCAAACTTCGCTGAACCATTTGATCTGGAAAAGTTTGCCAAAAAAATATATTCGTTGGACTGGATACTTTGGTTTTGGGTTTGTAATTTTTGTGTCTTATTAATATTTTGAAAATTGAGTTACGTATTATTTGCATCAACGGTCAAATTTCCAAACCAGTTTTTCGCTGTTTCCAAATTTCTTTTGCGCTGATTTTAAAATACTCTTAGATGTACAGCTATCAGAATTGATTTAACGGAATGCACATTAGAGCTTCCATTCATTTATGAGCCTAAATTGAGGATAACTATTAGTTATGCATACATATCTCAGGAAATAGATGAGATCCTTAAATTTCAATACAAACTTTATTTACTACATTTTTTTTGTAATTATGGTGTGTATTTCTGTAGATTAAAATCCTTTTAATCACGTACGGCACCGCGCGGCCTTAAGATATTCAAAATTAAAGTAAAACTGTAGGCCTATATCCGTTGCCAACAAAAAACTATAAGTTTTATTTATGACTTAACTTGACTTAAGTCCTTAAATTCCTAGGTGGAACATAGGGCCTCGACGAAATTTCTTCAGCGTGTCCTGTCCATTGCCACGGCCTTCACCTCCCTCCAGGTCTTGTTGACACCAGCCAGCTCTCCTTCCATATTCCTCTTCCAGGTGTTCCTCGGTCTTCCGCGTCTGCGGCTACCTTGCGGATTCCAATTCAGTGGGTGTCTAGCGATATTTTCTGCTAGTCCTCTCAGGGTGTGACCGATCCATCTCCATGTTCTTCTCTGTATCTGTAGGTGGATGGGAATATGACTTGTGGGCTCCCGTAGATCTCTGTTCGAGATAGTCTTGGGCCACCAAATTCTCATTATGTACCTCAGGCAACGGTTTATGAAAGTCTGTAACCTTGTGGTAACGCCCTTTCTCACTTTCCAGATCTCACATCCATACAGCAACACCGATTTGACATTTGAGTTAAATCTTCTGAGTTTTGTCTTCCTGCGTATATGGGATGATTTCCATACTGGTCGTAACTGTACAAATGCTCCTTTTGCTTTATTTATACGACTTATCACATCCCTAAGAGCACCGCCATCGTGACTAACCATGCTACCCAGATAGCAAAATTCCTCTACCCTTTCTATGACTCTTCCGTCTAGTATTAAATCAGAATTATTTCTATAGTTTTCCTTGGTCTTTTTGTTATTTATCTTAACTTATACTTATCGGAATATCTAACACAAAAATGTGTTATTTTACTTTTGTATACACATATTATATCAAATTAAGCTTTCCTTAAAAATACGTGTTACGTGAGTTCTACATGAGAAATTACAAAAGCATTATTCATTACTTACAAAGACGTGTTTGTATGTTCAATGGCAAGTTGTTCCTTGATGCAACACTATTCACTTAATTACACAAACACTCGTACAGACGAAGCCATTTACCCTTGGGATACGGTTAGTTCATTATACGAGTACCTGTAACTTACATCCAGAGGAATTGCTAATCAGTGTACACTACACAAGGTACAACATCATCACGCTGCTTGGTTAATTAACATGTAGAACAGCTGGTTATTAAGGAACTGGAATACAGCGAGCGTTTGACCACAGTCTTGTTTCGCTAACAACATTTCATAGTCCCATTCCTCTTAGTACAGTACCAGCAACAACTAGTTATGTTGCGCTGAGAAATAATAAGAGATTCTTCTTCTTCTTCTTGTCTGTCTTCTTAAGATTAAAATCAGCTTTACCACTCAACACAATTTCTCTATTTAAATTATTTACATTTTAGAAGATTATGTTGAATCTTTTTGACTAAAATACCACCATCATGTAAACGTAGTCGTTCTATAATAATTATTACCAGTAGAGGGAAAATGCCGGTTCAAACGCAGAAAGGAATTCCCCCCAGGCCATATCTGGACCACAGCATCCGCGACTTTTTCGTTGATCTGTGTCAAGATCAGCGAACCGCTGGACCCGCAGCATCCCGATGGACCACAGCACCGCGAATTTCCGCGAATAAATTTTTTTTATTTTTTTTTATTTTATTTTTTTATTTTTTTAATTAAATTGATTTGGTGGGATGAGGTTCAATGGACCACCAGCATCCGTGAATATAATTTTTTATTTTTTTTAAGAAAGTTGATTTGCATATCAGTGGGTGGCTTTGGGTGGGTGGTTTTTTTATTTCATATCAGTGGGTGGTGGTGGGTGGGGGGTGGTTCCAACTCGATGTATTATAGTGTATACTAAAATATATGATCAGGTGTACCAACCTTTGCATGAGTTCAAATTTGTTGTGTGTTATAATGTATATTAAATCTATATGATCAGGTGTACCAACCTCTGTAGTATTATTATAGTGTATAGATATTTTATATGAGCAGGGTTGTCAACATTTTCTGCGGTGGGGGGAGGGAAATTCAAATATGTGTTATATAGTGTATATATTAAAATATATGATCAGGGTTATCAATCTTAAATTATTGTGTGCGTGTATAGAGCAGATCTGCCAACATTTCTTTCTCTTCTGTGGTGGGAAATTCAAACTATATATGATCATAATTGTTACTCTCTCTCTCTCTCACACGGTGTGTATGTCTCTCTCTCGTTGTCAAACGTTATGCTCACCGGCATTATAGTGTATATTAAAATATATGATTAGGTGTACCAACCGTTACATGAGTTCAAATTTGTCGTGTGTTATAATGTATATTAAATCTATATGATCAGATGTACCAACCTCTGTATTATTCGTCCTCTCTCTCTCCCTCTCTCTCTCTCTCTCTCTCTCTCTCACACGGTGTGTATCTCTCTCTCTCTCTCTCTCGTTGTCAAACGTTATACTCACCGGCATTATAGTGTATATTAAAATATATGATTAGGTGTACCAACCTTTACATGAGTTCAAATTTGTCGTGTGTTATAATGTATATTAAATCTATATGATCAGATGTACCAACCTCTGTATGATTCGTCCTCTCTCTCTCCCTCTCTCTCTCTCTCTCTCTCTCTCACACGTTGTGTATGTCTCTCTCGTTGTCAAACGTTGTGCTCAAACTGTGGTCAGTACCGAGCGCATGTATATGAAATTAGAAAGTTTATTCGACAAATATTAACGTCCTCTCACTCTCTCTCTCTCTCTCTCTCTCTCTCTCTCTCTCTCTCTCTCTCTCTCTCTCTCTCTCTCTCTCACTCTCACTTGTTTCAACTGTGTCAACAAATAGTAACGTCCTCTCTCTCTCTCTCTCTCTCTCTCTCTCTCTCTCTCTCACTTTCACACGTTTCAACTATGTAAGGTTCCATACCCTTTCTCCTGTCTCCCTCTCGTACATTGAGTAGTCGGTGTGATGAATAAATAATTTTAGCACTATCTCTCTTTCGTTGTCAAAACGTCGTCTTCATTTTTCAATGTATTAAATAATTAATTAATAGTTTATAATGCAGTCAGTGTGATTGATCCTTGTTAGAAATATATATATTCGGCGTCAATGAACTACTTACCTGTTATGTTGTTACAGACAATACTTCTGTTTTAAGGTTGCAGTTTACACACACACACACACATAGGTTCAGTAGTGTATAGCGAAATAAATTAAAATTATACACACACATGAAAACGGCGGCTGAAATTCATACAAATCTTCTGATGTAACAGTTCACAAAAAATAAATTAATTGTACACATGTTCAGAGGTGTAGAGTGAAATAAAATAAAGTCATAATTTGTTTAAATGATTAAATATATTTTAACATTCACAATATAAAATTCACAATTAAATAAATACATTAGAAATTGATATTTTTCGAAAGTTTATATATAATTGTGTGTCGTACTTGTAGAAGAAGCAACCTGCAACATAACAATACAACAACAACATTAAAAATCATGTTAAATATCACACACACAGATGCACACGCAACGCGCGCACATACAGACGCATACGCAACGTAATCACACACACACACACACACATACGCACACGCATACGCAACGTAACCAAACACGCAACGCGCCCACACACAGACGCAAACGCAACGTACACACGTTTGGGTTACACCACACGTGCACGCACACACACACACAGACGTACACGCACACATACGCAACGCGCCCACACACAGACGCAAACACAACGTAATCACACCCATACATACAACGTACACACGTAATACATAAACTTACGTTTACTGCCGTCCGAACTGAAGTGTGAGGAGGCAATAACTATAGATATCACAGTAAGAATTTTTGTTGTTGTTGTTTTTTTGTTGTTAACCAGTGGTGTAACGGGGAATTTTAGCAGGTGGAGGAGCAGAGTCGTCATCGTCGTCGGCATGTATCCGATAATGTCCGTACGCAAGGGTATCACGACCATTGTCTAATATATAACGCTTATCATCATACGGTGACAACGCTTGCTTATTTACACGCATCGTGTACAACGTATGATGATCGCTACGTAAACACAACGCACTGACAGAAAACGGACAATGATCAGTGAGACACTTGCGATACATATCGTGTCGCAGACTCCTCTTAATAGCAACTCGAGACACACCTTTACACACACGTTTTTGACTCGCATTGCTAGAATCTTCGTGGGCCACAAGGAACGAATAACATTTCGCTCTGAGACCTACGAATTCTCTAATAGGACGACCACACGTTTCATCCTTGAACAGTCCGACAACCTTTTTGTTCTTAAGGCTATAACAAGGATGAGAAGTAGGGTAATCCGAGGTGTCAAAAACGTGCAAGTCCTTCTTCATATCTGCATACAAGTAAAAGTAGTTTGTTACCTTAACAAGTACTGTTATCCTACACCGTTGGAGTCCCCAAACCATACGTGGACGAAATTACATGTAGGCATTGATGCCTTATGGACTTGAGTGGGATTGTCGCCCACCTCCCAATCCATAATTCTTATTTTGCAGACACAACATCTTACAGCATCACCGTCGCCTTCGTAAAAGAACCCGGCTTTAGCCAGATCGGACAATTTCACGTTCTCATGCGGGTATATAGGAACGTAAATTTTAATATGCCCACGACGTTTGATGTTGTAATAGCTATTCAGACGGTTTGTAAAAGAATGTACGTATTCGTCCATATCTACCTATAATAATAACAGTACCTGCTTCATTATCATATACATTATGTGCTATATATAAATATATACATAAGGCTTTCAACACACACATCATAAATCCAGAACAGGAAAGGTATTATAACAAATATTACGAAAACAAGTACGTATGGTCACGTACATAGATCAACGTTTAAACAAACAGATTAATACCTGAATAAATTTTTTTTTTTTTTTTAAAACAGGACAGCGTATTATCTATATAACGTTCTGTTTCAGATAAGAATAGTTTGAATATAAAATGAAAGGGTACGTTGTATTTTGTTATGAGAAAATGCATTTCTAAATTTCGTTACATTTGACAAAAGATCTTATTGATCAGACGTATGAGTAATTATATTAATCCTTATGTAGAAAATACGCACGCATTCGTAAAATATAGCACTCAGGTGTAGGGCAATTAATCCTTTTTTGTATTGAACGTATTTAAGTAGGTCTACTCGTGATATCAGTAAATTCTGTCTAAATGTATAGTACATAAACGTACCCAGTAATCGCTTCTTGAGTTACTCGATTGATGTTCATGTTAAACGATTGATGACTCATGTAATAATACAGATTAACCTCGTATAATAATAATGACAGGACAGTGTATTTAGAACACTTAAAATTGGAAATCTACAAACACATCAAAAATATCTGTCAAACAAAAACACCGTTCTTGACAACAGTAACTGACCTAAGCACATGTGCTTCATTAGGCAACAGACCAAAAAATCAAATAGACGACTATAAGCACAATTTAAATAAAATCTGAATATTCAATAAAATTGTTTTTTTTTTTTTTTTTTTTACTTAGTAACATATGCAAATCTTTTACTTACCTCTTAAATGTTGTTGTTGTTATACACAATAGTCGATTGTACGATGAGTGTCTCATACAAATGAGAAATAGTGACATGTCGTCTTGTGTGTATATATATATATCATACGGCGGTAGCGTACACGTTTGAAAGTTGATACACATTAAATTCTCTCTCTCTCTCTCACACACATTACAGAGATTGATATTAGTTGCATGTATGTTCAGAGGTTGGGTGTCTAAATCGATGCATTTTACTTTCACTTTCTAATTTGACACATGGCTTACTTCCATACATAAATAGCTATCGTCTACGAGTGTTGCTAAACGAAATTAAAAATGTTGTAATACATAACGTCCTGTGTAATAGTATGGTATGTTTTTTAGGACAGCCAAAAGCATGAAAGTATTATTTAAATCTGTATGGAAGTCATATATAAATATCGGGTCAGCGCGACACAACGTAACATGATTCATGTCAACGTCGTATGTATGTGTGTGCGTGTGCGTCTATGTGTTCGTGTGTGCGCGTGTTTGGTTACGTTGCGTATGCGTCTGTGTGCGTGCACGTCGGATGTGTGATTACGTGTGCGTCTGTGTGTGTTCGTGTGTGCGTGAGAAAATAAACTTAATTTTCTTGATCTATCAAATAGTTGGTCTAAGCGTACATGTATTATGTAATTCATCTCTTTTTCAGTCATCTACGTAAGTGCATTTGAATTATTTGCGCATGCGCATAACAGCTTTTTAGTACAGTTGCACACACACACACACACACATCGACACTCACTTGCAACAACGTCTTACTTATCACACGTTCATGCGCTACAAATTGATATATAAAACGTTTAAGATACACTATAAGTACGGGACTTAGCATTGTAAGCTTCGAGGTTACGCAATAGTAACAGCTCTTCCCCGCCCCTTGCCCTCCAGCGTTGTCGCACGTTACACTTGGTTATGCTTTGTCAATGGAGGGGAGGGCGGGGAGTGAAGCGACATGGCAATACAGCAGTCGCCTCGAAGCTTGTATTGATACGTCTCACATTAACATAATACCAGCGTTATAACCGTACCTTTTGTTTTTCAGTATTCATTCATTCTCAGTAAATAAATAACGCTAGTCAGGGTAATATGTCAGTTTATTACAAACCGCGAAGATGTCGGCTACTCATGATTTTAGTATTGAAAGTGAAAGAATAAAATCGTTCAAGTATTGGGAAGTGACGTTTATCAGCCCCGACGAGTTAGCGTTTGCGGGGTTCTACTTCTACCCTAGAAATTTCGATGTTTGTGGACATAGTATGTCATTCGTAGACGATAGAGTGGAAAGAAGGTGACAAACCTATGAAGGAACATGACAAAGTTTCATCTACGTGACAATTTCTAAACGATGTTAAGAGTGAGACTTTTCATACACGCACCAATAGACATAGTATGTATGACTCAAACGTTAATTCGCATCAGCAAGTTTGCACGCTACATAATTACAAAAATAATTTCTTAACTGTGACAATTGGTATTGAACTTTTTACCTTGTTCAGTCTGCTCCTCCCCCACGTTCCTGCTGAAGGTTAGCTAGTCGTGGTTTTGGACTTGATAATGATTGAGACACTGAAAGGCCTCGTCCGAAGCATGACAGGTAGCAGTTCAGCAAGTAAGCACGACAAAGTTGGAATTACAGAGACTGCTTATTTAAATAACAATTAAGATGAATGAAGATGATTCGTCAATTTGAAGGAAGAGAGAATGTACAGGTGGACGTGGACTTGTCAGTTTGGCTATTCCCGCCGTTACCTCGACACTTCGAGCTGTTACGACTTTTTTAACTCTACAGTCACATTAAATTTGTAAAGTAGGCAACCAGAGTATCCTATCGAGGTAACAACGTCCCTTTCTGCTAAAACCTCTGTGTAGTAGTCAGTGAGTTGACGGAAGAAACGGTAATGGAAGTAATCATAATCAGCTGGAAGGATTAAACAAAGGATGGTGTGTTCCGGCCTCAAACAATTAAAGAGTCTAGAGCTGGCCACTCCAACGCTTCCTCGGACGTTCCAAACCTCTCCGTCCCTTCTGCTTGTAGTTCCATAATTATTTGGGAATGCGGCAGTCATCCATTCGGCAAAGATGTTCCCACCAATCCAGACGATACTAGGCAATCCTGTCGCGTATACTCATAATATTCTGTTAATGCCGTATATATATATTTATAATTAAATTTACCTCAAGATGTTTTTTTTTTTTTTTCCTTTTTTGGAACATGTTTCGGGTAATATCTTGTACCCATCCTCAACCTTCCGGTTTTTTTGTCTGGTGAAGTACATATGTGTTGTTGGTTGACTATTATTATTATTGTGGCTTCCTGGTGTGTGTGTGTGTGTGTGTGTGTGTGTGTGTGTGTGTGTGTGTGTGTGTGCGTCTGTGTGTGTTCGTGTGTGCGTGCGTCGGATCATGACCGAGGTGCGTCCTTTATTACATGAGAATATGCAAGTAGAGCAGAGCAGACACGTTTACGCAATATCAAGTGCACACACATACACAAATGCTAATAAACTACATGTAACTATATTACGTCTAACATGAAAATGCAAATTATATTTCCATTACCAAAATCTGACATGTTATACTTCATTATCCTACGTAACATTACAATGTTCTGTCTTTATTGTGTACTGTGACTTAAGCGTGCACTCACACACACACACACACACACACACACACACACACCAGGAAGCCACAATAATAATAATAGTCAACCAACAACACATATGTACTTCACCAGACAAAAAAACCGGAAGGTTGAGGATGGGTACAAGATAGTACCCGAAACATGTTCCAAAAAAGGAAAAAAAAAAAAAAAAAAAACATCTTGAGGTAAATTTAATTATAAATATATATATATACGGCATTAACAGAATATTATGAGTATACGCGACAGGATTGCCTAGTATCGTCTGAATTGGTGGGAACATCTTTGCCGAATGGATGACTGCCGCATTCCCAAATAATTATGGAACTACAAGCAGAAGGGACGGAGAGGTTTGGAACGTCCGAGGAAGCGTTGGAGTGGCCAGCTCTAGACTCTTTAATTGTTTGAGGCCGGAACACACCATCCTTTGTTTAATCCTTCCAGCTGATTATGATTACTTCCATTACCGTTTCTTCCGTCAACTCACTGACTACTACACAGAGGTTTTAGCAGAAAGGGACGTTGTTACCTCGATAGGATACTCTGGTTGCCTACTTTACAAATTTAATGTGACTGTAGAGTTAAAAAAGTCGTAACAGCTCGAAGTGTCGAGGTAACGGCGGGAATAGCCAAACTGACAAGTCCACGTCCACCTGTACATTCTCTCTTCCTTCAAATTGACGAATCATCTTCATTCATCTTAATTGTTATTTAAATAAGCAGTCTCTGTAATTCCAACTTTGTCGTGCTTACTTGCTGAACTGCTACCTGTCATGCTTCGGACGAGGCCTTTCAGTGTCTCAATCATTATCAAGTCCAAAACCACGACTAGCTAACCTTCAGCAGGAACGTGGGGGAGGAGCAGACTGAACAAGGTAAAAAGTTCAATACCAATTGTCACAGTTAAGAAATTATTTTTGTAATTATGTAGCGTGCAAACTTGCTGATGCGAATTAACGTTTGAGTCATACATACTATGTCTATTGGTGCGTGTATGAAAAGTCTCACTCTTAACATCGTTTAGAAATTGTCACGTAGATGAAACTTTGTCATGTTCCTTCATAGGTTTGTCACCTTCTTTCCACTCTATCGTCTACGAATGACATACTATGTCCACAAACATCGAAATTTCTAGGGTAGAAGTAGAACCCCGCAAACGCTAACTCGTCGGGGCTGATAAACGTCACTTCCCAATACTTGAACGATTTTATTCTTTCACTTTCAATACTAAAATCATGAGTAGCCGACATCTTCGCGGTTTGTAATAAACTGACATATTACCCTGACTAGCGTTATTTATTTACTGAGAATGAATGAATACTGAAAAACAAAAGGTACGGTTATAACGCTGGTATTATGTTAATGTGAGACGTATCAATACAAGCTTCGAGGCGACTGCTGTATTGCCATGTCGCTTCACTCCCCGCCCTCCCCTCCATTGACAAAGCATAAACAAGTGTAACGTGCGACAACGCTGGAGGGCAAGGGGCGGGGAAGAGCTGTTACTATTGCGTAACCTCGAAGCTTACAATGCTAAGTCCCGTACTTATAGTGTATCTTAAACGTTTTATATATCAATTTGTAGCGCATGAACGTGTGATAAGTAAGACGTTGTTGCAAGTGAGTGTCGATGTGTGTGTGTGTGTGTGTGCAACTGTACTAAAAAGCTGTTATGCGCATGCGCAAATAATTCAAATGCACTTACGTAGATGACTGAAAAAGAGATGAATTACATAATACATGTACGCTTAGACCAACTATTTGATAGATCAAGAAAATTAAGTTTATTTTCGCACGCACACACGAACACACACAGACGCACACGTAATCACACATCCGACGTGCACGCACACAGACGCATACGCAACGTAACCAAACACGCGCACACACGAACACATAGACGCACACGCACACACATACATACGACGTTGACATGAATCATGTTACGTTGTGTCGCGCTGACCCGATATTTATATATGACTTCCATACAGATTTAAATAATACTTTCATGCTTTTGGCTGTCCTAAAAAACATACCATACTATTACACAGGACGTTATGTATTACAACATTTTTAATTTCGTTTAGCAACACTCGTAGACGATAGCTATTTATGTATGGAAGTAAGCCATGTGTCAAATTAGAAAGTGAAAGTAAAATGCATCGATTTAGACACCCAACCTCTGAACATACATGCAACTAATATCAATCTCTGTAATGTGTGTGAGAGAGAGAGAGAAAATTTAATGTGTATCAACTTTCAAACGTGTACGCTACCGCCGTATGATATATATATATACACACAAGACGACATGTCACTATTTCTCATTTGTATGAGACACTCATCGTACAATCGACTATTGTGTATAACAACAACAACATTTAAGAGGTAAGTAAAAGATTTGCATATGTTACTAAGTAAAAAAAAAAAAAAAAAAAACAATTTTATTGAATATTCAGATTTTATTTAAATTGTGCTTATAGTCGTCTATTTGATTTTTTGGTCTGTTGCCTAATGAAGCACATGTGCTTAGGTCAGTTACTGTTGTCAAGAACGGTGTTTTTGTTTGACAGATATTTTTGATGTGTTTGTAGATTTCCAATTTTAAGTGTTCTAAATACACTGTCCTGTCATTATTATTATACGAGGTTAATCTGTATTATTACATGAGTCATCAATCGTTTAACATGAACATCAATCGAGTAACTCAAGAAGCGATTACTGGGTACGTTTATGTACTATACATTTAGACAGAATTTACTGATATCACGAGTAGACCTACTTAAATACGTTCAATACAAAAAAGGATTAATTGCCCTACACCTGAGTGCTATATTTTACGAATGCGTGCGTATTTTCTACATAAGGATTAATATAATTACTCATACGTCTGATCAATAAGATCTTTTGTCAAATGTAACGAAATTTAGAAATGCATTTTCTCATAACAAAATACAACGTACCCTTTCATTTTATATTCAAACTATTCTTATCTGAAACAGAACGTTATATAGATAATACGCTGTCCTGTTTTAAAAAAAAAAAAAAAATTTATTCAGGTATTAATCTGTTTGTTTAAACGTTGATCTATGTACGTGACCATACGTACTTGTTTTCGTAATATTTGTTATAATACCTTTCCTGTTCTGGATTTATGATGTGTGTGTTGAAAGCCTTATGTATATATTTATATATAGCACATAATGTATATGATAATGAAGCAGGTACTGTTATTATTATAGGTAGATATGGACGAATACGTACATTCTTTTACAAACCGTCTGAATAGCTATTACAACATCAAACGTCGTGGGCATATTAAAATTTACGTTCCTATATACCCGCATGAGAACGTGAAATTGTCCGATCTGGCTAAAGCCGGGTTCTTTTACGAAGGCGACGGTGATGCTGTAAGATGTTGTGTCTGCAAAATAAGAATTATGGATTGGGAGGTGGGCGACAATCCCACTCAAGTCCATAAGGCATCAATGCCTACATGTAATTTCGTCCACGTATGGTTTGGGGACTCCAACGGTGTAGGATAACAGTACTTGTTAAGGTAACAAACTACTTTTACTTGTATGCAGATATGAAGAAGGACTTGCACGTTTTTGACACCTCGGATTACCCTACTTCTCATCCTTGTTATAGCCTTAAGAACAAAAAGGTTGTCGGACTGTTCAAGGATGAAACGTGTGGTCGTCCTATTAGAGAATTCGTAGGTCTCAGAGCGAAATGTTATTCGTTCCTTGTGGCCCACGAAGATTCTAGCAATGCGAGTCAAAAACGTGTGTGTAAAGGTGTGTCTCGAGTTGCTATTAAGAGGAGTCTGCGACACGATATGTATCGCAAGTGTCTCACTGATCATTGTCCGTTTTCTGTCAGTGCGTTGTGTTTACGTAGCGATCATCATACGTTGTACACGATGCGTGTAAATAAGCAAGCGTTGTCACCGTATGATGATAAGCGTTATATATTAGACAATGGTCGTGATACCCTTGCGTACGGACATTATCGGATACATGCCGACGACGATGACGACTCTGCTCCTCCACCTGCTAAAATTCCCCGTTACACCACTGGTTAACAACAAAAAAACAACAACAACAAAAATTCTTACTGTGATATCTATAGTTATTGCCTCCTCACACTTCAGTTCGGACGGCAGTAAACGTAAGTTTATGTATTACGTGTGTACGTTGTATGTATGGGTGTGATTACGTTGTGTTTGCGTCTGTGTGTGGGCGCGTTGCGTATGTGTGCGTGTACGTCTGTGTGTGTGTGTGCGTGCACGTGTGGTGTAACCCAAACGTGTGTACGTTGCGTTTGCGTCTGTGTGTGGGCGCGTTGCGTGTTTGGTTACGTTGCGTATGCGTGTGCGTATGTGTGTGTGTGTGTGTGTGATTACGTTGCGTATGCGTCTGTATGTGCGCGCGTTGCGTGTGCATCTGTGTGTGTGATATTTAACATGATTTTTAATGTTGTTGTTGTATTGTTATGTTGCAGGTTGCTTCTTCTACAAGTACGACACACAATTATATATAAACTTTCGAAAAATATCAATTTCTAATGTATTTATTTAATTGTGAATTTTATATTGTGAATGTTAAAATATATTTAATCATTTAAACAAATTATGACTTTAGTTTATTTCACTCTACACCTCTGAACATGTGTACAATTAATTTATTTTTTGTGAACTGTTACATCAGAAGATTTGTATGAATTTCAGCCGCCGTTTTCATGTGTGTGTATAATTTTAATTTATTTCGCTATACACTACTGAACCTATGTGTGTGTGTGTGTGTAAACTGCAACCTTAAAACAGAAGTATTGTCTGTAACAACATAACAGGTAAGTAGTTCATTGACGCCGAATATATATGTTTCTAACAAGGATCAATCACACTGACTGCATTATAAACTATTAATTAATTATTTAATACATTGAAAAATGAAGACGACGTTTTGACAACGAAAGAGAGATAGTGCTAAAATTATTTATTCATCACACCGACTACTCAATGTACGAGAGGGAGACAGGAGAAAGGGTATGGAACCTTACATAGTTGAAACGTGTGAAAGTGAGAGAGAGAGAGAGAGAGAGAGAGAGAGAGAGAGAGAGAGAGAGAGAGAGAGAGAGAGAGGACGTTACTATTTGTTGACACAGTTGAAACAAGTGAGAGAGAGAGAGAGAGAGAGAGAGAGAGAGAGTGAGAGGACGTTAATATTTGTCGAATAAACTTTCTAATTTCATATACATGCGCTCGGTACTGACCACAGTTTGAGCACAACGTTTGACAACGAGAGAGACATACACAACGTGTGAGAGAGAGAGAGAGAGAGAGAGAGGGAGAGAGAGAGGACGAATCATACAGAGGTTGGTACATCTGATCATATAGATTTAATATACATTATAACACACGACAAATTTGAACTCATGTAAAGGTTGGTACACCTAATCATATATTTTAATATACACTATAATGCCGGTGAGTATAACGTTTGACAACGAGAGAGAGAGAGAGAGAGATACACACCGTGTGAGAGAGAGAGAGAGAGAGAGAGAGGGAGAGAGAGGACGAATAATACAGAGGTTGGTACATCTGATCATATAGATTTAATATACATTATAACACACGACAAATTTGAACTCATGTAACGGTTGGTACACCTAATCATATATTTTAATATACACTATAATGCCGGTGAGCATAACGTTTGACAACGAGAGAGAGACATACACACCGTGTGAGAGAGAGAGAGAGTAACAATTATGATCATATATAGTTTGAATTTCCCACCACAGAAGAGAAAGAAATGTTGGCAGATCTGCTCTATACACGCACACAATAATTTAAGATTGATAACCCTGATCATATATTTTAATATATACACTATATAACACATATTTGAATTTCCCTCCCCCCACCGCAGAAAATGTTGACAACCCTGCTCATATAAAATATCTATACACTATAATAATACTACAGAGGTTGGTACACCTGATCATATAGATTTAATATACATTATAACACACAACAAATTTGAACTCATGCAAAGGTTGGTACACCTGATCATATATTTTAGTATACACTATAATACATCGAGTTGGAACCACCCCCCACCCACCACCACCCACTGATATGAAATAAAAAAACCACCCACCCAAAGCCACCCACTGATATGCAAATCAACTTTCTTAAAAAAAATAAAAAATTATATTCACGGATGCTGGTGGTCCATTGAACCTCATCCCACCAAATCAATTTAATTAAAAAAATAAAAAAAAAAAATAAAAAAAAAATAAAAAAAATTTATTCGCGGAAATTCGCGGTGCTGTGGTCCATCGGGATGCTGCGGGTCCAGCGGTTCGCTGATCTTGACACAGATCAACGAAAAAGTCGCGGATGCTGTGGTCCAGATAAGGCCTGGGGGGAATTCCTTTCTGCGTTTGAACTCTCATTTTCCCTCTACTATTACCTATCCTTTGGCCAGTAGGGTGTACCTTATTTTGTATGTTTATCAAATATTTAATTTTGCTACCCCGTTTCCCCGTGCTTATCTGGTTATCGTTCTTAACGTTTTTATTTCATTGCCATATGTTCTATTATAGTTGCTGGGGTTTCCCTTCTGCTCCATACATCAGAATAGCCTTATTTCAACTTTAGCAATTTTTCCTGTTCAACAGTAGCTTTTTTATCATTACACTTGATTGTTAATTTCCAGTATGTGTTAAACAATTTATCTTCAACTTGTGTCTCACTAGTGTTACAGCGACAGTGATAGCACTGCATTAATTTTAGCAGCAAGGATCGCTGTATAATATTAATTGCACACGTTGTTAAATTTGTGCGGAAGCCTTTGCATATCATCTTTTTTTTAGCCTATGAAAACTGCATCATGAGCAATGACTATAACGTTTAAATTTCTATTACCCCATTCAATGTCCTTTCGTATCTTTCGTGAATATTATTACTTCGTCCATTACCAAAATAAAAAGTAGCGAACTAAGTGAATCTACATTTTTTCAGTTATGATGAGTTGTAATAATTCCCATTAAATTTTATTTTATGTTCCTTAATTTTTTAATTTAGCATTTTTACTTCCATATTCCTTAAGGAAATGGAAGTATGGTGATGGCAAAAAAAATTGTGTTCGAGATTATTGCAGATTCTGATTGTACTACACTCAAAACATGAAAAAAAGTCGTTTTTCGAAAAGTGTCTGTGTGTCTATCTGTCTGTCTATCTGTCTGTGTGTAGATTTTTTTCTATGGCAAACGATAACTGCCGCAAATTCAAACAGAATCAAATAATTTTTTGCGTACAGCCCTGATTTGTAGAGTACTCACGACCTATTGTTTTGGTGAAGATCGGTTAAGGGAAAGGGGTAGTTTACCGGCAACGTTTTATGTTTTAACAAGGGTTTTTTCTATGGCAAACGATAACAGCCGCAAATTCAAACAGAATCAAAAGATTATTTGCATACAGCCCTAAATTGTAGAGTTCTCAAGACCTATTGTTTTTGGTGAAGATCGGTTAAGGGAAAGGGGTAGTTTACCAGCAACGTTTTTTTAACAAGGGTATTTTCTATGGTAAACGATAACAGCTGCAAATTCAAACAGAATCAAATAATTTTTTGCATACTGCCCTGATTTGTAGAGTACTCCAAACCTATTGTTTTTGGTGAACATCGGTTAAGAGGAAGGGGTAGTTTACCAGCAACGTTTTTTTATCAAGGGTAATTTTCTATGGCAAACAATAACAGCCGCAAATTCAAACAGAATCAAATAATTTTTTGCATACGTCCCTGAATTGTAGAGATCTCAAGGACGTTCGATTTTGGTGAAGATCGGGTAAGGGGAAGGGGTAGTTTACCAGCAACCTTTTGCGTTTTAACAACAGTAAAGTACTTGAAAATTCATTTAAACTTTTTGAAACAATACCCATACCAACATAACGCGTGCAAATCGAAAAATTGTCCAGCGTGGATAGCGATTTGCTTCCTGTGGATCGCTGGGCAGTGTAACTGTACGTGTTTACAGAGGAACGATTCATAGACAGACTTTTCGTCTTTAGGGAATGAACCCTCTGCAAGATGCTGAGGGTCCATGAGTGACTTCGGAGCGCTCCTTCTTTTCCGCGTGTTTGTTCTGTGAAACGTACACTGTAGATTCGCAGCTTTACTCTAAGCAACGCTCAATAGGAAATGTTGAAAATTTTTGTCCACGGTGTACCCTCATACACACTAAACCTGCTCTGATGTTTTAATTACGGACATCATAATATTAAAACTTTGGAAACTTGAGCACTACTTAATGGAGATCAAACATTAACTTATACAAGCCATTAATTTTATGCATATTTTTTATATATGTATGTACAACGTTATCGGCAACAAAGAAGTAGTTTTTGTTAAAATTCCTTCCCGGGATATTTGGCCGTAGTCCAATGTTTTCTACAAAACCAGACGTTTCGGCAATGCCATCGACTTCCATCATCAGTGAAATTCGAGTGCGATAACGTGAGGTGGTAACAGAATCATACAATATTTTGCATACAGCCCTGAATTGTAGAGTTCTCAATACCTGTTGGTTTTGGTGAAGATCGGTTAAGGGAATAGGGTAGTTTACCAGCAACATTTTATGTTTTAACAAGGGTAATTTTTTTATGACGAACGATAACTGCCGTACATTAAAACAGAATCAACTACTCTTCTGCATACCTTTTTGAATTATAAATAGCTCAAGGTCTGTTGATTTTGTTGAAGATCGGTTAAGGGAAAGGGGTAGTTTACCTGCAACGTTTTATGTTTTAACAAGGGTAATTTTTTCTATGACCAACGATAACTGCCGTAAATTCAAAGAGAATCAAATAATGTTTTGCATACAGCCCTGAATTGTAGAGTTCTCAAGACCTATTGTTTTTGGTGAAGATCGGTTAAGGGAAAGGGGTAGTTTACTGGCAACGGTTTTTTATCAAGGGTAATTTTTTTCTATGGTAAACGATAACAGCCGCAAATTCAAACAGAATCAAATGATGTTTTGCATACAACCCTGTATTGTAGAGTTCTCAAGACCTATTGGTGTCGGTGAAGATCGGTTAAGGGAAAGGGGTAGTTTACCTGCAACAGTTTATGTTTTAACTAGGGTAATTGTAAATATGACGAACGATAACTGCTGTAAATTCAAACAGAATCAACTACGTTTTTGCATACTTTTTAAACTAAAGAGGACTCAAGGTCTGTTGATTTTTTTGAAGATCGGTTAAGGGAAAGGGGTAGTTTATCAGCAACGTTTTATGTTTTAAAAGGGTAATTTTTTTATGAGGAAAGATAACTGCCGCATATTCAACAGAATCAAATATTTTTTTGCATGCATCCCTGGATTGTAGAGGACTGAAGGTCTATTGATTTTGGAGAAGATTGATTAAGAGAAAGGGGTAGTTTACCTGAAACATTTTATTATTTAACAAGAGTAAAGCACTTAATTTTTATAAATAAAGTATCCTGATAAGAAGCTCATAATAATCCAAAGTAGAAACGTAGATGAAATATCTATAAATGAAGAGGTTAAGTGAACGGGGGTGGGGGTAATTTTCTATTATTAAAATTTATAGTTGGAGGTGGAGGGGAGAATTTTTTATATGTGTACTACATTATCGGCAACAAAGAAGTAGTTTTTTGTTAAAATTGCTTCCCGGGCTGTTTAGCCGTAGTCCAATGTTTTCTGCAAAACCAGACTTTTCGGCAGTGGCATCGACTGCCATCATCAGTGAAAATCGAGTGCGAAACGTGAGGTGGTATACGTTAGTGACCACAGTATTGTGGTTAATGCTGAAGCAATAAGTAGAAAGACGTAGTTTCTATGGAAATATTGCATTTCGAATATGATTTTAAGTATATATCTTAGAACATGGAAGTCATGTATGGTTCTCCATACCGATATTTTCCTAATGCAGCATTACCTCTTTTTAGCTAAATTAGACGTTACTATGTTAGGCAAACAGCATTTATTTACTTGACATTCTGCCACCTCCTAAAAGTATTATTCGATTAGACATGTTGATTGTACGTACGAACGTTAAAAATTCGGTACAGCCTAGAGTATAGTTTCAGTAACATTTTGGGTAACTCATCAGTCATAAAGTACACGTATTCAACGCAAAATAAACAAACAATTTTAAATTAAATGTAACAGTACCGTACTACAAAACTATTTATAGTGCTATTAAAATTGGACAACTGATCTGTTTGAGTTTCTTAACTCGTTTCAAAGGAGTAATCTTGTAAATAAATTAAAATTTCTGAAAGATATTATTTTTAGCAAACATGATCAAAAGAATACGATTGTTAATTTCACCTATTATGATTTTTGAATTTTTACTCCACACAGATATTCACGAACGCATACACACACACGTACTTGTTTCTATGTTTCCTAAGAGGGTACTTGGTTGAGTTAGGAATCAACATGTGCTTTACTGACTCTCAGGAGGGCCCTCCAAACAAGCCAACTATCCTCGTCTGCCGCTCTGGCTTTGATATTCATATTATTTTGAATGTTCATCACTACTTTGTTCACAGCACTTAATAATTATTAAATATTATATATATATATAAACTTTAACTATGAACTCACTTTATGGTTTTATTTCCCCAAACGTTTCAACGTGGTATACGTCTTCTTCAGTGGGAGTAAATACTGAATATCTTTACAGAGTAACGGTTATGGACTGTAGGTATGTGTGGTGGGGGTTGATGGTGGGAGGGAATTGGAGCTGGGGTTCAAATTGTGTGTTTGAATCAGTGTATCGAAAAGTATGTGTGATCTATAATGTAATTGTTCATTTAATATGTTGTTTGGTTGTAGTGCGTGATATCTGGATATTTCAAATTGTTCAGCTGTGTTTAGGTTTCTACTTTTAAGTGAAAGTATATATATATATATATATATATATATATATATATATTACAACGATACAACGTTGCAAATATAAATTTATTTGTGTTTGCGGAGCTCCACGATCTGGGACGCCATATTATGCAACGATATAACGTTGTAAATATAATATAATTTACATTTGTGATGCTCCACGTTGGAAGCGATAATTAATATACAACAATACGATATACATAAAATAGGCGTGACTGGTCTCACGTTCAAGATTGACAAATTATGTAACAAATAGCATTTAAATTGGGTTTCAGGTGTATCTGCAATAAGAACTCTATGTAACTTGTTACGGTATTTCAAATTTATTTGATATTAATAAAATTGTGCACTTAGCACTTACTTCGATTTAAAACATTCGTTATTATTTGTTATTATGCCGTAAGGCTTATGCTATATACATCCTTACTGACTAAATATTCTATTCTACTAATTATTGTATTAAAGAAAAATCTCATTTCCAGACTAACTTACTCAGTCAATTAATGTGTTTCAAAATATCAATATTTAAATATCTTTTTATATATTGTAATGTACTCAAAATATTAATAGTTATTGAATTTATCTTTTGTTTCTCAGTACTGATTTATATCAAAAACTAATTGTTTACATTTAAATTCTTTGTATTCGTTTTATTTCAATACTAATTTGAGCTCTTGTTACGTTAATCGTATTTCTAAAACATCTATGATTTTAATTCTAGTTTAAAATAAACATTGGCTCTTACTTTTAAATAAAACAAGAATGTCTTTAATTGTCTTTGAGTTCATTGTTCGATTAAGAGATAAATAAGTTGTTTATCACCTTATAATTGTCGTCAATCATACTCGATCATTTGATCCATCTGTAGTCGTCCTCGTCTCGCACTCCAGCGTCCTCTTGTCCAGCGTCGACTCTCGTCTCTTGTCCAGCGTCGACTCGCTCTCTTGTCCAGCGTCGACTCTGTCTTCTGTCCAGCGTCGACACGCTCTTCTTGTCCAGCGTCGACTCGCTCTCTGGAACTTCTCCTCGTGCTGTTTCTGACGTCAATGGATCTTCTTATGTAATTTTGTTATTATTTAAAAACAGTTGGTTTGACAATCGAGTTACATAACTGTATGTAACTGGTAGGATGAAATTATTTACAGAAATTTAAATATTCTGTGTGGACGGGCCGAAGCTCCCGCTGCACCGTGGATGATTTAAGAAAAAGAACCACTGTAGCTTGTGTGTCCTATTTATACCCATGTCTTGGTCGACACCTGCAGTGGTACGAAATCGACATGTCAGAAACTGTCTCTGGATTCAGTTCCCCCACTCTTTGTCAATTTCGCTATTTCTTATATTTCTGCGAATTGCAGAGTCCTGTAAGTATACTCTTATACTTATCTTATAACTATTTTTACAACACATGTTCACTGTAATTTTGGACATTGCAACTTAACCCTTTCGATTTGTACACAGTTATTTCACTATTACACTCGTACGGTGTGGCACTTTCACATGGTTTTCGTACACAGTATTTAGTAAATTTTCTTACATTTTATTGTGTTTTTGGATTTTACTCTTTAATTATAGTTTATGAATTATTACGGAAAAACGGTAATTATGCAATTATTCATCTTGGGGTGGTAAACTCGCCTGCATAGACCTGCGTTCACACACACTAGCAAAATACTGGTGTACACACTTTCAGTTACATTTGTGTGTGTGTGCACGTCGATTCAGGTCGAAACACCTGTTCATATTTTTGTCTGAGCCAAGCTTGCAATCTCTGACATGCTTATTTCTAATACATTATTAATTATTCACAGTTTATTAGGTATATTTATATTTTTATATTCAATGCTCAGTACATCACTTATTTGTACTGTCGCAATATATATATATATATATATATATACATTACTATAATATTTATGACTAAATTTACCTCAAGATAAATTTAGTCATAAATATTATAGTATTATATACATCAAGAAAAGGACTGTAGCAGAAAGTGATTGAAATATATATATATATATATATATATATATATAATATTTATAAAAGTGAACGAAGAGGATGTACCAACAATATAATTATTAAATTGTGGTACTTTCTCTTGTGAACTTACTTGTTGATATTCCCTCAAACGCCTTTTCAGAGTTGTGTTCTCCTTCTTCAGTGAGGTTTGAATACGGAATGGTCAAGTTGTCGGTAATTTGTAACGTTTTTTTGGTTATCAGGTTGTGTGTGGGGGTGTGGAGGTGGAAGGAGGATTGGCGTAGTATTTTGAATTGTTGTATGCGTTGTGTACAACTGTGTCGAATAGTGTAAATGTTCATTGTATTTAAATTGTAAATGTTCATTGAGTATGTTGTTTGGTTGTGTTTTGTTGTGTTTGTATATTTCGATTTGTTCTGTGGTGTTGAGTTTGCGACTTTTGGGTAGGTAGTGTAAAATTTCAAGGTTGTTTTTTATATTGGTGTAACTGTGGTTTTCTGTCTGGTTGTGTGTGGCAAATGTGGATTGTATTTTATTATTGGATAATGCTTTGCTGTGTTCAGAAAATCTGGAGGAAAAAGATCTTCCTGTCTGGCCTATGTAGAATTTATTGCAATCTTTACAGTTTAATTTATATACGCCTGTTTTGTTGTATATGTTTATGTCCTTGTTTGTGTCGTTGATGTGTCTTTTGATGGTATTGTTGGTTCGGTATGCTATTTTTTAATTGTATTTTCTGAATGTGTTGGCGATTCTGTGTGTGTTTGAGTTGTAGTATGTGAGTGTGATGTATTTATATTGTTGTGTGTTGTTTTTATTTTGTGTTTTATTTGTTTTATTGTGTTTTGTGTTATATTGTTATTGTTACCTCCACACCCCCACACACAACCTGATTACCAAAAAAACCGTTACAAATTACCGACAACTTGACCATTCCGTATTCAAACCTCACTGAAGAAGGAGAACACAACTCCGAAACGGCGTTTGAGGGAATATCAACAAGTAAGTTCACAAGTGAAAGTACCACAATTTAATAATTATTTGATATTCAGTTACTTCAAGCTGTACAACTATTTGACATTACTAACCTACAGTAATAGAACCTGTTGTGTTTACCCGAATCATTCAAATCGTGAGGTAGGCATAGTTTCGCCAGTGAACTGATACTGAACCAGTGCAAAATTAAACGACATACATTCGTTACACTTAGGCCTACTACTGCTTACACGGTACGCTAAGGCTAACCCCAGTGATAGTTGGTATTAAAGTTTTACTGTTATTATTACATTACGCTACAATATATAATCTGTATACTTGGAGTATCTATTAACTTGATTATGAACCACGTAAACTAAAGATCTGTGTTCAACACACACACACACACACACACACACACACACACACACACACGCACACACACACACACACACACACACACACACACACACACACACACACACACACACACACACACACACACACACACACACACACGTGAGTTCAATTAACATGACGCCGTTTTGTACACAGTATTCTCTGTCAATACTTGGCAATATGTGTTTTGTTCTTTAAGCGCTTTTCGTAATCGTTTCATCCTGCTATATAGACTAATGACTACAGCAGAATGTAGGATATAAATAATTCGTTAGTTACGTAAATTGATAAATTTACTTTTACTTTTATGTAAAAAATATAATTTAAATATTTTAGGAAAAAAAATACTCTTAATTCAATACGTTTTTGTACGTTTTATTCAGAAATTGTTTCTGAGGCAACTTATCAGAGACCTGCTGAATTTATACCGTTAAGTAATAACTTGTTAGACAAACAGTGAAGCACTTAATGTTACGATTCAAAAAAGCATTTGGTATTTTTAAAAATATTTTACTTTTATAACTTAGCAATCATATCAATTAAAGAGAATACTTGTAAAGAGGTACAGACAAAACTGAATACAATAAAGCTCTTGATGTGAGCGGGTACTGGGGTTAGGCGACGAGAGGGGAGTGTGAAAGCGGTAAGCGGATAAAAATCTCAATTGGAAAGAAAAATACGGCTGTAAAGGACATAAAGTATATTGTAAAAACTAAACTTAGTTACAAAATACACATGCAATTTTGCAGACATTGTTTTTTTTAGTAGTATTTTTGGTATGTTTTACAGTTTTCAGTATTTTTAATAAGTGTTTTCTTTTCTATCTGAAATTCTCAATACTATTAGATTATTAAAAATTAGACTACATAATTATTTATTTTTCTAATTAGAATATGATACCATTTACATTGCATTTCAGAACACAAAAAATTAATTCAAATTGAGAAACCAAATAAAACAGTTACCTGGCAGTACTAATACATTCTTTAAAATGTAAATGATAACGCGATATTAACTCAGTTAGCATATATTCCAGGGAAGTAGTCTTATTATTCACACACAAGTATTATGCTGCACGTTTCCTTAAAATGCAACTGAAATTATGTTTGCTTTTAAAGTTCTTGAGACGATTGAATATAACTAGAAAACTTTTAAGGAATACTCTCGCATAGGGGATGCGACGAATCAATATATTATCTGTGACAGCTTTATAAAGCTTTATGTGAAAGCTTTAAATTTTCGAGATGGCAGTAGAATTTATTTGACAAAAGTTTTCAAAAAGATTTGTGAATAAAGTAAGGCAGTTTTAGTACAAAACACAAATTATCACATAACATGCAAATACTTTGTAAGCAAGTGCTAAAATAAATTGATGTTAGTTTAAGTTCTGCTGTGACCGATAAATTATGTGTATGTGTGTGCACAAGTAATTAATAGGGAAATAAAGTCATAAAATATACTAACAATCATGTATATATGTGTAACATTAGCCGTAGCATAATTTGTGGATAGTTTCTAGGTAATTTACTATGAATAATTCATAAAATTGTTATAGATGTGAAAAATCACGTTCGATAATCGTCTATGCAACTTCGCGGAAACGGTTATATTTGACACTGATCACAACCAGACACTATCACACTCACACAAGATAATTCAGAATTATAAGACTTAAGTCATTGCCTAGAAATATTTTATAGATGTATAGGTAACTGGGATAATGGGTATAGGCATAAATGAAATAAATGTGTTGATTAGAAATAAATGTTAGACATAGACGAATACAGTTAAATGTGTGCAGAAACAATGTTTTATCACTAACAGTCATTTAATTGTGAAACACTTACAAGAGTTATGAACTGTAACACATGGGAAACAGACATCGTTCTTCACTACCATGGTAATCCATTACGCACTTCCCGTTAGGAACATTTGGTTTATGAAAGTAAAATTGTAAAGAAAAAAATATTTGAACATAACAAGACAGACATTTGAACATAAGACAAGACATTTGAACATAAATTACAATTTGACAAGGCTTACAGTGTTGGAACTACCGTTGATAAGGCTCCAGCGCGGGTGAACTAGTCCGCATTGTTACATGTGGAGGCCCTGTTGAAGATTATTTATGAAACATAGTGCTACGACAATTACAAAACCATCTCAAAATGACGAGAGCGTCGTTCTAGGCTTCTCGAATAGCCCAGCGTGTGGCGTCTGTGCCAAGGCCGTCCACTCATGTAGCACTCCAGACTGTTCGAGAGCACTTGTAACTATGTAAATTATGCTAGAACGACGCCAAATGAATGGAAAATTATTCTGAAACACCTGCACAACCTATATAAGCAATAGCGGCCGGGTTAGAATTTAGTTATATCTGACGAGATTGTACAGTGCGGATCAAGTGGTTGTTGCTGATTAGTGGAAATTTATTGTTGTTTTCAAATAGAACAGATCTAATAATTTACATTACTATTGCGTGTGGACAAATTTAACTATAATTTTTGTATTAGAGTACCTTGTTCACTTCAAGTTGTTATTTATGGCTAATTAAAGCTGGTTACTAGTGACTTCATTGGTGTTTATATTTTGTTTCCACTCTACAATGCGACGGATATGTAAGAGACCTCGTAACAATAGTTTTATTTTCGATATGACCATGTGAAAAATTCTGAAGTGTAAAGCTTACGCGTTGAACTGACCTCAATAGTTGTAGTTTGTTTAGAAATTTAGTTTCTTATAATTGCATTATGTTATTTTAGATACCTTCATTTTCCTACTTTATTTTCTTCTTTTCTTCTTTGCATTCTTCGTCTTCTACCCCTTCTTCTACTATTGGTGCTCCTTGTAAGGTGTGTGTCCGTAGAGTTCATTCACGTGTAGATAGAAATCAAATTTTTAAAACAGGGTGTTTTAAATTTACTAAATGAAGCTAAATCACTAGGACAAGGAAAAGCGTTTTCTTTTTCAAGCCGCGAGAGAGCCATGAACGGTTTTAAAAGTTTAGAACACATAATAAAACGATACTGATTAGACAAAACCTAGAAACACTATTAGAAAGAGAACTAGAAACAAAGTACAAGAAGAATGGAAGACGTATAGGCCAATTACAATTTTTGTAAATGTTGTGTGTGTGTGTGTGTGTGTGTGTGTGTGTGTATTTACAAAGGTTTTCAAGGCTAGCGAAGATGAGAAGTGTAGCATAGTGACAACGATGACAGTAATTCGGAACAGTAAACCCTGCTTATCTTGGCAGGATAGCAGTAGAGGAAGAAGAAAATGTATATATTTTAGTAATAAGAGGGCGATTTGAAAAGTTCGCGGCCTACCATAGAAATGAATGTGTGGCGTTTCTGTTTTTTACCACATCGTGGCGTCACGTTCGCCCCACGAACAGCAGTGAAGCGTCAAGACATTACCCCGTCACTTACCCCGTTGAGGAAGTCCGATTCTTCTAGGTCCATAAAATAACCGTTTACTGCCGCTTTCAGCTCGTCATCTGAGGAAAATCGCTTCCCCCCTAAATTTGTTTGAGTTTTGGGAATAGACGAAAGGCAGATGGCGCTAAATCAGGCGAATAAGCAAATGGTTCAACTGATCGTATTTTAACTCGTTGATTTTTGTTATAGACACAACGCATATGTGAGGGCGTGCATTATTCTGATGGAAAATGATCATCTTCTTTGCTAAACCTGGTCTTTTTTCTCGAATTTTTACATTTAATTGGTCAAAAAGGTTAGCATAATATTCTCCATTTATCGTTTGACCATTTTCAAGGCAATAACAATATCCCCTTAACATTCCAGAAAAATGGATCCATAAAATTTCCAGCCGACAAAATTGATTTTACAGTTTTTGGAGGCTGCGAATCACTATACAGCCATTGTTTCAACTGTTATTTTGTTTCTAGAGTGAAGTAATGGACCCAATTTTCATTAGTTGTTACAAATCTACGAATACAATTTTTCGGATTTTTTTAAACGGTCGAAACTTTCCTGAGAAGCTTGCATTATGGGTTTTTGGTCAATTGTCAACAAACGCGGCACCCGTCTTGCAGACAGCTTTTTCATACTTAATTCCTCCGTAAGAATGTGATGTATCCTTTCATGTGAGATGCCCACAGGCTTAACAATTTCAGACACTTCCAAGCGACGATCTTCCAAAACAATATGGTACACTTTATTGCTGTTTTCTGGTGTAGTGGCATTTTTTGGACGCCTAGTACGCGGGCTACCTTCCAAACTTGCACGACCACGTTTAAATTCAGTAGCCCATTTTTTCACTGTAGTAAATTAAGGTCCAGCATCACCCAACACATTCTTCATCTCATTAAAAATTTCTGTTGGCGTTAAACCTTTTTTAACAAAACATTTTGTGATCAGTTTTCTCCATTTTGTGCGTTGCTGAGAGATGCCCTTATTTATACAGCTGTTTCTCCGCAACAATGAATTGACCCGACTTAACGCTTCACAGGTGTTCGTGGGGCGAACGTGGCGCACGATGCAGTAAAAAACAGAAACCCCACACATTCGTTTAGGCTATATGGTAGGCCGTGAACTTTCCAAATCGCCCTCGTATGTTTAAATAAATATATATATTTATTTACATACTTGTGTGTGCTTGTTTGTTTTGTTAAACTGTGACAGGAAGGTTTTGTGCATTTATAATAATGTTTTTGAAAATAATTAGATTTGAGATGTTAAAATTATGTCGCCTAATATATGAAAATCATATTTACAGTATCATCAGATACTACAATATATTGTAATATATTATATATTTTAAGGACCCGTATGTGTGTGTATATATACATACACGTGAAAGAAATTGTATCTCGTCGGCAAGAGTATAATGTATTCTGTTTATGCAAATCGCTTCGTAAATAAATTTTCATTATTAAATATCATAAGAAATGAAGGTAATTTTTCAAAATGTCACACTTTATATGATATCTAATATTTTCCGTTATGTAATCATAATAATTACGTTCATTCAAAATAAAAATATGTTTCTCTACGTTTCAGGTGTTTTATACTCGTAAAGTAATTTTAAGAACCGTGAGAACTCTAAAGTAAAATATAATTCAGAGTTGGTTTGCTAAATGTAAGTTTGAGTCACTCAAAACCGCAAGGTTGAAAGAAAAAGTTATTTCTGTTTTTGCTAGTCACATTCTCTCCTCGCCACATTCCTAAACTTTTACGGCTACGTTCTCTCATCCCTTCATCCCCTCTCATGCGTTGCCCCACGCTTTTCTTTAAACATTAAGATAGACAAAGATAAAGACGCACAAATACAAGAACGCATAAACAAACAGTCTACTATTCCTTGAAAGTTCACATCCAATTATAACTTTCCCAAACCAAATCTGATGTTAAACAATTCACTTGAGGTCGTGTTTATTTTCTACGATTCTTGAGGCAACGCTTTATAACTCCTGTTATGTTCCCATCTACGTAGAGTTAAACAAAATACGCTCAGACCCTTTTTGGCATTGTTTTATTCAAACGCAGAATACGTCTATGTAAAATACAGAAACAAGAATAACTTAATTTTATCATCTGAATCTGTAAATACCTTCTTTTATCTCAGCCTGCCTTTTTCTCTCTCTGTGAATCTCTTGACCTTTATTTCTGTATTTATACGTATGCCTGTTTGTCTAGCCCCTTCTCTTTATTTCCATTGCGCTTTGCTTCAGTTCATAATTATACGTTTATTCCTTATGCGTCTAGACTATATAAAATTTCGAAAAGTAAAATTTTAAGAAACGTAGTCTGTAATTTTGTTGATTTGTTTCCATTAAAAGGTAGGTTATATGTTTTGTACAACATACTGAAATGCAAAATGTGCATTTCTATTTATGTAATGAAAGTGCATAATCCTGTATCTTGTATCCCATACTTACAGCTGGTAAAATTGTTATCATCTAGCTTAGACCCTCATTCGTTTTACGATCTTGACAAGTTACTGAGTGATATATCTGGTTGTAATAATGCGGATGATTTAAGTGGGTGTGTTAAAGAATCTAACACGCGCGCAGGTATATGACGAATTAATTAGGTAAGACTTCCGATTGACAACTATTGCCAGAACATTACTATATTTTAAATATAGAAACCTGTATATTCGTATTAGGTGAGTATACATAAAATAATATTATATAATAGTAAATTTAATTAAATTAAACAAAGGTAATGGTAATGGGGGATAAAATAATAAATATAGAGATTGGAGAAGTGAAGATAGAACAAGTCAAACAATTCAAATATCTAGGGGTTATAGTAGACAGTAATGGGAAACAAGAAGCCGCATTAAATGAAAGAATTGAAAAGGCAATAAAAGTATATTATGCATTAAACAATAGATTTTTAAATAAGAAGGAGATATCAAGAAAAACGAAAATGAGTGTTTATAAAACAGTATATAAACCGGTTTTAACATACGGCTGTGAGACGTGGGTGCTATCCAAAAGCCAAAAAAGTAAAATCCAGGCGGCAGAAATGAAATATCTTAGGAGAGTAGTAGGAGTAACAAGGAAGGATAGAGTTAGGAATACACAAATAATAGAGGATCTAGAAATGATATCGATTCTGGATTTTATTGAACAGAAACAACTATGCTGGTGGGGACACATGCAGAGAATGGATAGTGATGGAATGGTAAAACAGGTTTGGGAGGCAAAATCAGGGGGGAGAAAGAAGAGAGGAAGACCACAACTTACTTGGGATGGCATGATGGGAAACATTTTGAGAGAAAGAGGCTTAGGCTGAAGGGAAGCGAAGACATTGTCAATGGATAGAGTAAGATGGAAAAAATTTGTATATAGAGTGTAGTTGATGTACTTATCATATATTGATGTAACTCGACACCAATATGGTATAAGGGTATTTTGATAATAAATAAAGTAAATATGTCTGTCTTCTTTCGTGCCAATTGCGTGCTAACGTGTGTTATCCAAAAAAATAAGAACAAACAAGTATTTAATTTCTAAAATATGTTTTGAAATTATTAAAAGGTTTGTAAGGATTTCAGCAATGTAACAGCGACTTCATGGTAAGATTTAAATAGGAAATTATGCTAAGGTGTTAGATGATATACTAAGGTAGAATAAAAATGTATTCTGTAACAACTGAAGACATAAATCAAGTTACAAAGCATTAACCACTGAAAGACAAAAACAATTATATGCGTCATGCGTTGTTGTGTTGACACTGATGCAAATAGGTGTTCTACAGTCGTGTACTAAACAAGAGTATCCAATTTTTAATGTAAAGTATTCGGTATATTTGTTTACACAAGAAATGTGTTGAGTACCAAATCTACATTACACAATAGGTTATACTCTTCAATATAAAAAGTAGGCGAAATTAACAAAATGATTATTGTGAAAGACCGTAACAAGTTGGAACAAGGTAAGTAAATTGGATAAACAAACAGACAGACAGAGAGTATGAGGTGAGAGATGGCGGCGCACGGACAACAGCAGTGAGAGTGACCCGGTGTGGAAACGCGGTGAGCGCGAGGGGGCAGAAGCATGCGCATCTGAAGGTCTAATTTTCTACTCCCTCGGCAAAAACAACGCCAGTTTAAACCGTCAGCTTACGCGGTGACTAATCTTTGATGCATTTTTGATGTACTGCCCATTACGTAAACAAAACGAATTGCTACTAAGCGTAACCGTGTTTCATAACAAAAAAATGGTAAGACTTTTATATTAAAAAGTGTGAAAATAAATGTGCGAAACGGAAACGGACCACTTGACAACTCCTGAGTGTATTATGTAGTTAACAAAATAAACTTTTATACGATTAAATAACATTTTTATCATCACGGTGAATACTAAATACTGAATGTGACTGTAATATTGTATAGATTCCTGTTGCGACTACCAAATTATAAAGTAAAAGTATGTAATTCTAAAAAGGTAAGTGTTATCATAACTTGATTACTGTTTTATAACAGTCATACTGTCAGTATTGTTAATATTGTCATATTAAATATGTAGTTTTGTGTATATGATTTTACTAATCATTAGAATCTTGTCATATCTATAATTGTCGTAACAATAGTAAGGTTTTGATCAAATCACATAACCCAATGATCACTACTGACATTTTGCAAATTATTCCTCAAGCGTTTCTAATTTTGTACAGGGTACGGATAATCACACATCCTAACTTACGTGACTTATCAATTCAATCTTATTAATATATTTGTAAAAATAATTGTTACGAGAAGTTATTCAGGATTAGTACCTTCCTTTATATAGTAATATTACTTCGTGAAAATTTATTACTATGGGTTTGTTTACGATGAAACTACACTTCTTATAAAACTCATAATCAGAAAATATCTACAATTTCTAAATTATTTAAAATTTTAATATAATAATAACGATAATAATAACTAATATTTTACTTAATTGTTTATTATAATATTATTATATAACACAAATTATAATTTTATTATGTAATAATTATCATGTTATTACTTTTACGATAATAGTACTAATAATCATTATTATTATTTTATTTTATTACTTTAATATGTGACTGGAAAATGGAATAACTGTTCATTTCACGTTACTAAAAAATGAAAAAAGTACTGAAACCATTACTATTTCCGTGCCACGCGAGCACACACACAGCCACACAGACAAGCGCGCGCGCGCACACACACACACACACACACGCACAAGTTGCCGCCAAATATTGTATATCTGATTATTGGACAGAAATTACGTTCATTAACAACATATTTTAAAAATCCCTAATTATTTAATTAATTCAGTTATTTTATAAGTAAATTATTGTACTTATAGCACAATATTAATTTTATTATTTCGACTTTCGTTATCAGATACTTCCCTTTATTTGTTAATTAATATTTGTTAGCAAGTGTTACGAATATGTGTGCAACGTAAAAGTGGTTAGACATGATTCTTCAGAATTAAAAAATTCAGGGAAGAACAGTGTTTTCATAAACGCTACGTCACTTGTAGTATTTGCTTGTTTACTTTGGTACCTAAGTACTACTAACAGTCTGCTGTCTGGAGTTATCCCTGCATAGTTATTACAACCCGAAGCAACACTTATCGAAAAGTGGCGTCTCATACTCCTAAAAGAGAAGGAAACATTCTACGAAACGAAATCCCCCCCCCCATCAAGATAATCATTCATAAAAGACACTAAAATTTTGCTGTTTTTATATATGTATACGTTGACGGCTGGTTATTTAAGTGTAACTGAAATGATGACAATTATTCTTTCTTCAATACGAACTGTAATATGCTATTACAGTTTACTTTATTATTGGGGTTGGGTGATAAGTCTTCGATAATAAGCTATATAGTAATGCTTGGATAATTCAGATAATAAGATATTGGGCTTTAAAGTTGTGTAGCTTTTACATACTGTTAATATTAAACTGATGCAGCTAAAAACGAGGACACTTTATGACGTTCAAAGGCAAACTAATAAAAAAAGCATACCGCATTTTATCAAGTAATCTACATAAAGACTAAAAAAGCAAATAATAGACTGTATAGGGAAAACGTGATACACAGGCCCATTACCGACACACACACACCCACACGAGCGTGTGAGAGTAAGCAGTTGTGCGTATGTTTGCGCATAGGGTCATTATGCGTTTCGGTACATAAATTTAAAAAACACATTCTGAATTTTATTTGCTTACAATGTAGGGTATATCACTGCATAAATTTATAGCCTATTATCTCCGGGTAACGCAGTATATACTTTTACGACTTTTTAGAGTGATACAATCTAAAAAAATACTTTTATTGAAGATCTCAGAAGTTAAGTCTGCAGGCATTCAAAATAAATACACGGTCACGTGTAAAATATGCATAATTAAAAACCGTTCCGGTATGACGTGTAACACCTGCCCAGTTTGAAAGTTATTAATCTAATTCGTTCTCACATACATACCCTGTCTGGCAAGCTGTGTTAGGTGCGATCTAAACAAATTAGACATAAATGTATAACACAACATGTATGGAAAATTTATTTAACACTGTTATATAAGAATTCATTTATGCAGTATGATCGTCTTACTTCTTATACCCTTCGAAAATTTCCATTAATATAATTTAAATTGTACAATGCTGTTTTTAGGGTTGTTTTAGATCTTTTGGTTCGTTACAGCATTTTACTGTTTTGATTCGAGTTTTTTTTATGCATCTCTTTAATTAAGAAGTCTTTACAGTTATGATTCTCCTGTGATAGTTGTTGTCTCCTTGCTTCCAAACGGCGTTTGTAGACCCGCCCTGGTTTCTCCTATAACCAGCCTGTTAGAGGCTTATGAACGCTTACCTAGTGTACTTTACCTGCACAGCAATAGGCCAACATTGTTGAATAAAGTACAGAAAGCATTAACATAAACAAAATTGTTTGTTGTTCTACACGATGTAAAAACCCTTATATTAGAAATTACCGAGATTTGCACGTACTGAGATTACTGACCTACCGCTTCACGCTCCCGGATAACACTACACACATACTAGATTTTGATTATTTGTTAACAATTAGCATGAGAGGTCAATGTCGGATCACACAAGTATACTGGGTGAGTCCCACGGCTCTCGAAGGACACTGAATCAAATTTTTGGTTTACCTAACACGTGACTTAGCATAAATAATGACGTGTCTTAAGTTACATGTAGGCTACTTGTTAAAGCCTGAAGTGAATGGTTATTCGCTACTATCCAAAACGGACTTCTAATGGGGGCTGATTTCCCCCATTAAAACACGAGCACATTCTGGTGACGAATCAACAGACGAGGAATTTGACTAATCTCTATTTAAGTACTTAAAACGTCACACAATTACACGAACACGAAAAGTTTGTTTTGCGTGTGTGTGTGTGTGTGTGTGTGTGTGCGTGTTTGTAATAGTAACTCTTCAAGTCTGGAACTTGGTTGCCACAGGAGTATTAATTAACACAGATATGTCAAGTAATTTTGAGCATTCGCCTCACGTACTTATAAGCAGGTATTAATGTATCATACATCCTAAAAATGGACAATGCTTCTTCTGAATCTTCTGAACATACTTAAGGTAAATCGATAAACTATAATTAGAAGTGTAAATTGATATTATTTTGTGTGTGTGTGGGGGGGGGTTGGATGGGTGCCTGTTTGTCTGTGCGCGTGTTGTGTGTGTTAAATTTCTACGAATTCACTGCAGCACGATGAGGCCCACATGGTGTGAATACGTTTACATACATATAAGGTACTATCTTACATGTACATTAGAATTTAAATTTAGACACTGTCACATACATAGGTATGCCGGCTCATTACTCTTAGTACTGGCGCCGAATTCGAAACTTTGTTACAGCGTTACTGACAGGTTTTGACTTCTATCTCCCATCCGCCCAATCTTTCCCCACCTTGCCTGTCGGTCTGTCTGTCTGCTTCTATTTTTTCTGTCTGTTGCCATTTTTCTCTCTGTATCCTCCAGGAAAGAAAAAGCAAATTTTTAGAGCTTTTCAAGTACCTAAACTGACATCTTGTAAATATGAGATTGTGGATTGAGTGTTCGAATATCAACATGATTGTAATTGATAACCTTGATATCAAAGTAAGCTAAAGGTATTCATGTAACAAAACAAAAATTCCTAATTTGTAATAATGTTTTCCATTAATTTTTTTAATTCCTAATTTACAAATAACTAAGCTATTTAAATATTTATAAATGTTTATGTAAATTATATTTTGACATAGAATAAATTGCTGGCAGTATTGATAAAGAATGATAACTTTTAAAACAAATCAATTATTTAAAATATGTAAATTACCGTGTAGATGCAAAATTTCATCTGAACATTCACATGAAATTATAATGTTTGTAACAATTATTTACAAAATAAAGAAAGATTAACAGAAATAATTGTTAAAATAATATAAGTGTTAACGTCTGAATATATTCTTATTTCAGGGATAAAGACATTTTTTTAAGTCTTTGGTCAAGAATTTTGTGTTTAGAACGTTGTAGGAACATTAAGACATCTCTAATGTTCTATGTTAGCTAAACTGAACAATCTTCAAGCTGTTCAAATGTGTTTGTTAAAACGGACAAGCTAAACGTTTTTGTATTTTGTGATCTTAAAAAGGTAAGAAAACTCACATGCTAAAATTACCAATTGCTTACAAACCTACCTTACCTTCTATCACTGTTCTCGTCGTCGCCATCAGTACTATCTGCTTCTGATATATTAAATAAGTAATACAGCCATGCTGAATACCTCTTACCTCGTATTGTTACCTCTTACTCCTAACTTGGTCCTTTTATTACCACAACGTTTAGTACTAATAAAAATTTATTAGTAATACATTATTAATACTATTAGTAATAATAAGTTCTTCTATACCTTATATAGAAAAATTTTCTAGAAGACGTTTACATACCGGTAACTAAAATGAAGTCAAATGATTATCATGTAAAGTGAGAACTTGAATCTTCACATGAGTAGACCAAATACTGAGCCCGTATAGCCTCAAAAGTTTCAATTCAATCAGCAAATAGATAAATTTTGATACATATTTTTTTATCAATACTAGTTTGATCTCTCTTTCTTCCGTAGTAATTAACGTTCTGTACGAAGGCGAACGTAGAAAGGTATAGTAAAAACGAGGTAGGCAGAAAACTATAGTACACTGAAAATGAATCTCATTACAACGGCAAAACAGAAAACAATTTTTTTTGTTAATTGAAGTATTTTTATTAATGTTCCAGGTTTTTAAATTATGTATATGGTTTTACATTTGTTAAAAATTGTGTACAATTTCTGCAAGTGCTTTGCACTGTTTTGAAGGGGCGTGTATAAGATGCAGCTGAATTTACGTAATTAAGATACTATTGCTGTGTGAAAAACAGTGCACCCTACAAACGACGTGGCAGAGTAAGTCTTTCAAACAATCCATTAATCGCTCGTTTATCAAATGCTTCCTAAACACTATTTACAAATATACGTTTTAGCACTTAACTGAATTACTTAATTTCTAAATTAAAAATTGTGTCTAAGTTTGATAATATAGAAACTTATTGACTTAGAGAAGTAATAATGTTAAGACATATATGCTACTGGTGTAGGCAAATTAGAATCTAATTCAAGTATTTCCTGTATTTCCTGCACAGAATTAATTTTAGTAAAATTTCAGATTTTTATATCACGTACAAACCATTTGTTTAAAATTGCAATTTCACAAGTGTTACGCGCTGTTGTTAGAAAACACAGTTTGAAGTAAACTGCATTTCCGTAATTCACACACCATTACTGCGTTGAAAAGTACAGTCTAGCCAAAACGCATTGTACAGTCTTCCAAACAACCCACTTACCGCTCGTTTATAAAATTCTTTTTAAAACTATCTACTTCACAATAATGATACTTCACACACCATTACTGCGTTGAAAAGTACAGTCTAACCAAAACGCATTGGACAGCCTTCCAAACAACGCACTTAACGCTCGTTTATAAAATTCTTCATAAAACTATCTACTTCACAATATTTTAGCACTTCAATGTTATTATGATTCCTGTAACAAAAACTGTGTCCCAGTAATGTAATGACAACAACTCTTATTGACTCAAGTAACTAATAATCGATGTGGTTGTACGCTTAGCCGTAAGGACAAGGCTATATTTATAGAAACTTTGTAGGAAAGCAAAGACTTCTCTCATGGTATTCCTGAACGTGTTGGTCATATTTGTAAAACCAAGTAAAACCAATTGCACCTTCAGTTATTAGAGGTCTGTGCTTACACGTTCAATCTTTGTGTTCAGTTCCGTAAAAGTAAAGTAGTTCCGATATGTCATAATTAGGGTAATGTAACTGAGTGGAATTAATAACATTGCTTCTTGTGTGCCTGAGAGAGAATACTATTGATTTCATTCTAAAGATATTTTAAGTTATAATTATTTAAGATAGGTACGTAAACATATTACGACCACAAGTTGGTTCTACTATAGGCCTACTACAGTACATACGACGTATGTGTTACATATTAATGAGCAGCACATATTCATCTTTTTTTTAACAAGACCTGAACACTTGATTTCGTTAACTCAGAATAGTTTCCGCTACTATAACTAATCGGGTACCGTGGATACCTCCTACTTCATTTCCACTGTTAGAATGTAAAACGTTGTATTAACTTCAAAAGTCAAGAGTGTCGTGCATAATGACGAAATGTTTAAATGAAATGGATAACGATAGACTGACGGCATGTAAAATATAGGTCCTTTATTTTATAATAAATAAAACGGATGACTATGGATACATATGGATGTTTAACTATGGATGGCTATAAAATGGTGACTTCGTACACATCATAAAATGTTTGTTTGGTTTGCTAGAAACCACAACGTCATTTTAATTTTACTTTACCTCTTTATACAGTTTTATATCATTAAGTTATTAGACATTAGTTGGATGTGTTTCTACTCCAATTTATAGACGACCATTAAGCATAAACTTAAAAAAGTAATTTCTAGAGAAACATGACTTCTTTTTTAATTTTTTACTAATGTTAGTGCTTTTATGTGCGTTAAGAAATTATACAAGAAGCATTGCTGAAAACGTTGCTCAACCAAATCCTAATAATTTTTTGAATAATGTGCGGTCCAATTTTTTGTAAGCACCTTATATAATTTTATAAAGTTAATAATTTCAGTAATTTTCTTTGATTACAATAAATATATAAACTATCCTATTAACTTTCTATTTTTCCATACAGTAGACTTATACGACATTTCAGTACTCGCCAATTAAGGAGAATGTTTTTTGAAGTCTCTGAAAAAAAGTGAATGCACTAAGGCTTCAGATAATCTGTAAGTTTGATTTAGAAAGTCTACTACTGTGATGTGGTAAACATTATCGTTATTTTTACAATTATCTTGAATATTTAGTGTACTGAAAAAATTAATGTAATAATGTAGGTAGAAACAAAACATATATTTATTCTACAAGAATAATTTATAATAGTCTTTCATAAAGAATTATCAAAGTTACTATTGTAGTGTCTGTTTTTCTGTTACTCTCAAATAGGTTACTTTGAGTTTCATATTTTTACTTATGAATCTGTAAGTTACGAGATAGTTATTCATGTGACAACAAATGTATCTGTTTCTGATTTGAAACAGAAGAGGAGACGATATTTTTGGTTTGAAGAAGGTAACAGAAGTTTTGGTTCTATTTACTATAAAGTTTGTAGGAAGCCATCTATAGCATTTACATTGTTAAATAAAGTGTAGACCCTTAGAAAAAGAACTAAATTTAGAATGTGTTTTCTGGTGTTTTTACAGTTAAACCTATTTATTATACATATTAATAAGATAACAAAAATAACCTAACAGTATAAACCTTCATACCAATAAATCTGAGTAGAAATTTACGTATCTTACGTTTTCAACCTTTAAAATTTAATATTTCACCATACATCTAATAATATAATTTGCTATCTTTGTGTATTAGCCTTACACATCATTATGTTTACTCATTGCTTGATAAAACTAATAAATATACATACTATTAAATTCAATTGAGTTTTTAAAGTTACATCTTCCTATGTATGGAATCTATATTATTCATGTATAAGCCCTACGTCATTGCATTATTTATAGACATTGAATAGAATTTCATTAAATAATGAAACAATGACAATAATAATAAACGGGTATAATCGTAGCCGTGACCTAATATAATTTGACAGTGTCAGCTGTCAACGTTTAGAGTTTTAACAAAATGAATTTTTTATTATATTTGTACATGTCAGCTATGCTCAGCAGAAACGTTTACACATTGCATGAATAGACATGACTTTTATAAGAGATTCTTTCTGTTTAGATTATAAATATTTCCAACTCAGTTGTTAGAATGGTAACACATTAAAGTAACATTTACATGTGAAATTGTTCTTTCCATATACACCGTAATTGCATGATTTAATGACAACATTATGATTTTGTTTTTGCTGTCGACTGAAACATAAATGGACAACTAATGGTGAACGAGCATTTATAATAGAGCTTCTAGTAAATATCTGACCCCCGTTCTATTCATTACTTTGCATTTTAAAAGCGTGTTTTTATATCAATACCTACGTTTTTAATTTTTAGCATCTTCATTTTTCTATGTATCTTCCATTGTAATATCTGCATTGTACATTCCGGCATTAATACTTTCTAAAAATTGAAGGATTCTTCAAATTTTCTTACAGTTTTTAAGACTACTTTCTGTTTCTAACATAGTTATACTGAAATTGCCAAGGAAAGTGATTATATAATAATATTTGCAACAGAGTGCTGTCTTGAAGGCTTGCTTCTGAAATATTAGCCAAAATTCAAACAATCTTGTATCTCTTTGCTGTTTTTAACGTAAATTATTTTCAACAATAATGAATTCAAAAAAAATTGTCTTTGTAATTATAAGTAATATACGTTACGTGTGTTAACCAATTTCGAATTCTCTATAACACCGCCTTCACTGTGACCTTTCAGAGATTCACTGTGACCTTATTAAATTTCAGAAACAAACAAATTATTTTTCGTACCATTTTTCCTACGTGTTTGCAATATAGCCCTTTTAGTTTTGTCTGTTCTGATAGAACTTACCACAGAGAAAGGGAATTTTCGGATACTGACAATCACTAAGCATTTTCAGAACTTTCTTAAGAAAGTGTCAGTTTTATGTAACCTTTATCTCTTATACATGTAACCTTTCATAGTCGCTTTTATCCGTACATAGTAACGTAATAGTGTTAACGTCTAGACAAAATTAATCAGTGTCAACCGCTACACGTAACAATTAGCTTACATGAACTTTGCCGCGAACATGGTTTGAATTACAAGTTGGTGAGCAGATTCACTTTTCCGCCTTAAGACAAACTGTGCGTCTGTACGTCTGTACGCTTTGCTACTGATTCACAAAGGCAAGTGAAGAGTACAAATAACAGACCAAGAAATACAACGGTCAAAGTACTGAATCGTGAAGTTAATCTTCTAAGCTTTGGAACTATCGGTCCGCCAAATACACTGGGATACGGCATTCTCTCTGCTTCACCTTTCTGTCTACAATTTGTGTGCCTTTGCACAACGTTTGCCTTTATGTTCCTACAGGTGCAACTATACGTACAAATAGTACATCACAGGTGAAGTGCGCATGCTGGGTTAATACAAGCAACAAGGGAAGTATAATTATTACTCCAAAAACGTGTACATGAGTTGGGTGAATTTAGTCAATTACCAATGCTTTTGTCATACTGAACTGAGCACACCTGCTATCCCTTTGGATGAAAAACGTCCGCTTAGAAAGACTGTTTAGATGTGTTCTTGTCTTTAGCGTATATTTCCTCACATTTTTGTAAAATATTTAGTACTATTTTTCCCGCACAGCATCTTTCAATGAACATATGTCTTAAGAATTTGGATTAGCAAATTTTTAAATAACGAAAATTTAATATGTAAAGTAAAAGAGTATAAGGTTTCCATTCCAGCATCAAGCAAGCATCAAATACACACGACTAACGCATAAATTTTATGATACAATGGGATGTACAAAAAAACTTCTCTGAAAACTTGGGAATATAATTGCATTTACATAATAATATGCTTGTATTCACATAATTGCCCGTTACTTATATTTATATATTTGTGACCTTACTCCGTATTACTTAAATGTTTTACTCACGCAGAAAACTACATAACTACATATTTTCTCGATATTAATTGATGACTCGTTGGGCACTTGGTGAAACATATTAATACAAAGGTTTTGTAAAATATATTTAAACACTTGGTAAGTTTCACAAATTTTTTAATTAACTCTGACAGCTGTTTCGTCTAACTAACAATTAACAATGGCTTACATTGTCAAAGAGCGAGTGAATGAAATTACTGAACACAGGATGTTAGTGGAGTGTAGGTGGTGAACATCTGTTTAGGGCGTGTCTGGAACATCTGTGTTGTGATGGCGTGGGTGGGGGGAGTGTGTGCATGAGACAAGGGAAGGTCAGGTGTCTTTACAATCATGAATGCAAAATATAAAATTAACTGAACTAAATATAAACTGAATGCAAAATTTAAAATAATATAAAATAAACTAAACTATATAACAGATTTTAATAAAGGGGATACACAAAATTCAGTCTGTTCATTGGTTAAATTTTTGTTATTTTTTATTGCTTTTTTAATTTCTAAAATTTCTAACAAATCCATTTTTTTGCCTTTTTGTATGTTGTGGAGTAGTGTTATGTTTTTTGTGTCTATGAAGTGATTGTGTTGTAAGCAACGATCTGCAAAACCTGTATTAGATGTATTGGTTAAAATCGCCTTATTTTAAATTTTGCATTCAGTTTATATTTAGTTCAGTTAATTTTATATTTTGCATTCATGATTGTATTTAGTTTTTAAAGACACCTGACCTTCCCTTGTCTCATGCGCACACACTCCCCCCCATCGCCATCACAACACAGATGTTCCAGATACGCCCTAAACAGATGTTCACCACCTACACTCCACTAACATCCTGTGTTCAGTAATTTCATTCATTCGCTCTTTGACAATGGCTTAGTTAGTCGAAACAGCTGTCAGAGTTAATTAGAAAATTTGTGAATCTTACCAAATGTTTTTATATATTTTACAAAACCTTTGTACATATTTTCTTGTAGGAAAGCATAGTTTACTAAAGGAACGTAGAAGCTGTTTCCGCAATGCTTAAGCGTCACTTGTTCTACTATCGTTTGATTTCTGCTTACATTTGAGTCAGATACATCACTGTTTTTAAATTCAGATTTTTCCGTTTTCTATGTCTCTATATAATACTACATCAGCTGCAGGAATGTTTTGTTTCTAAACCAGACACATTGGATTATTTATACCCAAGACAGTGTAGTTATTAAAAACAAACGCTACTACAAAACTGGGTTAAGTGAGTATAGAGGTGTGTGTGTGTGTGTGTGTGTGTGTGTGTGTGTGTGTGTGTTCAATAAAAATTAAAGATGTTATGCCACCAGCATTAATTCCACTTACAGTGGACGAACCAACGTTAAAATGAAAGATGCAATGGCATTACTTAAAAGACATTTTACAATAACTGGATGGATTTTGAAACTGTCTCCTATTAGGAAAATACAGTTATTAATATGGAGGCCAGTAAAATTTATAATGTGTAAGAAGAAGAATTTATTCTAATTGATAGTTTTCGAAAATTTTGCTTAAAATTAGATATTTAAAAATACGGATTATTAATAGACATACCTTGCTGTCATGAATGTACCTTACTTTAGTACCTTACAGAAGACGGCACGAAAGAAAAATCAAAATGTATAAGCCAACAGTAGAAAATAGTGTAACATATAAAGCTGTTGTGTGGGACACTACAGAATATATGAGGAAAAGATTACGAGCCCAGGAAGTGGGATACTGGGGAATGTGGTATGGACATATATTGCTGGATAGGGTAAAAATTGAAGAGATATGTATCAATATAAATTACCCAATTGAAGCTAAAAGATTAAGATGGTAAGGACATATGTGCCGTATGGACATAACAGATGGCCAAAGAAATTACTAGTATGGACACCTCCTGAAAGAAGAAAAAGAAGGAGGCCATATGTGTATGAGTTACTCTACCAGGAACGTTTACAGCAGTATAAAGTAAGCTAAGTCTTGTAATTTTGTGACTTAACGCACTATTTCCTCACAACATCACGAAATAAAAATTGTCAGTGAAGAATGGATTCTGCCACACGCTTGGACATAATACAATTTGCTCTGATTTACTGCTCATTTGTTCAACTCAACGCAACCTCCTCGCGTAAGATAACTCAGTAGGGAATGGAAATTGGACTTAACACGCTCTACTCACATGTAGAGCAGATTTGTCTTTTTTTACTAGTTATATAGACTCATATTTTGATTTTTTTGGACTTAAAACACTTTATCCTGCAAACGCAGATGTATAATTTAGAGTCTTTATTTGTTTATTTAGTATTACAGGATTCCCACCTTGAAACATGAAAAATATAGCGCATATCCGTTCCATATCGTTACTCTAATTTAATAATAACTGTAAATATGAAGTGAGTATAAACAAACACGAAACCCTGGCCGGAACAATGCAATCCAGTCTGTAATATGTGCACCATAGAGATCATTTCTAATTGATCAACTCAGAATGCATTCGATGTTGTGTTCAGTGATCAAACATTAGTTCTCTCATTTAGTATATTTATTGGTTAATTCATTACTGTAGAAGATACACTGTGAATGATGAATATTAGAGCGCATGTACGCTACACATATTACACTAAATTAACACTGAAACACTGCCGCCTTAGGGTATAGGAAAAGAGTACAGGCTAATACGAAGCTGGCCGGAAAATACAACTAATGTACTCGTATATTGAATACGTAAATCTATGTGAATACTCGCGTGAATGTGTACCTCAAAAAGACGATTTCTATTTAATTATCTCCGAATATTTTCGATTTTGTGTTCAGTGTTTAAATATGTGATTATTGATCTTATTACTGTACTTCATTAATTATTATTGCAGTTAATAGTGTTATAGAGTAGATAGTGTAATTAATATATGGTATGGTGTTATATATTAATTATTTATTTTCTCACGATTACGCTGAGAGGTTTAATCCTTTATTTTTTGCTCAACAGTTGATTTATTTTCTGTTTTATTTTAAATTTCATATATCGAATATTAAATGCTTTCCTCGTCCTATTGAGTGATATTTTTCCTTTTAGTAAACAGGCATTCTTATTTTTACGTTTTATGAATCCTCATTATTAAATTTTTTTACCAAATTTCCAAATTTTTGGTCACGCCACTCAAATGTTCATCGTTTTCCGGCACTACAAACTCGTCATCTACAAAGCACACACACTTTCTATCAATAACAGAAATTCTGTAGACATTGTTTTATCTCCAGTAATTAAATCACTGCTCTGAGTAAACTTTCAAATGCTTTAGCGAGTAGTATTAAATTTGTTTTACCCCTTTCATGAACCTAAACCGCTTTCCCACGTGGTTCTTGTTGTGATGTGGTGTATAGACTTAAAAGCTTTTGCGAGTTTTTTTAAAGTTTGCTGAATGGTTTACCGGAATTTATTAGGGTTATAAAATAATTGGCTTCTGTCAAACGGCATGTAATAAATTGGGTCGTTAAGTCTTATATACTGCTCCTTTTATTATAAGACATGTTTGAATTGTTATCCAAGTCATTTATTGACAAAATCTGTATAATATTTATCGTGTTTCTTCCGTCCTGTGACTTCGTGTTGCGTTCGATTGATTTACGCGTTTCGAAACTGTTTCGTCTTCAGAAAAAAAATTGAAGTGTGTCCGATCGGTCCGACTCGAGTGCGTACTCATGTAACGCGAATATGTGTGAAAGTGTTTCCCATATATTTGCAATTTGCAATATTTAACGACCTCGCTAAGAGTGAATTTTTATTTCTGAAGACGAAACATATGTTTCGAAACGCGTAAATCAATCGAACGCAACACGAAGTCACAGGACGGAAGAAATACGGTAAATATTATACAGATTTTTTCCTTTTATTAGTTCAAAACAACCATAATTTGCTTTGCCCAGTTAATTCGCAATGTTTCTGGGTCTTTAGGACTTTCGTATCCTTTCAGGGCTATTTTGATTTAGGAGATAAGACTATATACTTTAAAGCTAATAAAGCTTAAATTAATTTTAAAATTTTTATCGTAATTGGTGTGTGTATTTTTTTAAATTTTAATTAGTTTTCACATTATTTACATCTCCTTTTTCTAATGCTAGTATTTATCTTATTCAGCTTTGTACTTGTAAATTGTTTACCTTTTAGGTAATTTAAAACAATATACTTTCCGAATCGTTTCAAAATACAGTTTATCATTGTGTCTGTGGGTGCTTAAGAATTTGTAATTTTTTTTTTAGTTTATTTCTGTTTTTATTTATTTATCTGTATTTCTTCAGTATTTCCTGGTTTTCAGCATATTTTTCCAAAACTTCTCCTCTTGCCTTACAGGTGCGTAGTTTGCTATGTGCATCATGATCATCGCAGTTAATAAAGTCACTCGTCCCTGGTTTCTTTTCTTCGCTTTTTATAAACAGCGTTTTCTTACGCTGTCATGATCCAAGCTATCTAAATTGTAATCCACTTGTAAAACTAAAAATTCTCTTAAAATTCAATTTGTCTACATAGTACTTTTTCCACTATTCGTCATAGTTTCAAAACAAAAACTAATAGTTTCGAATTATTTTTTAATTAAAAATATTCTACCGTTTACCTTATAATTTTGCAGTGTTTTTATATTCTGTATAAATTGTGACAACTTGATGAGCTAACGTTAATTCATTTAACTCAAATGAAATTAACGTTTTTGCTATAAGAAATTAGTTAACACGCTCGCTGAACACTTCTAGAAAATTAAGTGTATTTTGCTGCTCGTAGTAATTCATTCTTTTTTTATTATGAATTAATTATATTTTTGGTATATGTACGTAATTATTATTTTACCTGCGCATAAAGTTTTGAGTTTTTGTAAGGTTTAGTAAATATTGCTCTCACTTTAACTTCTGCGCAATAATTCCCTTTATAACATCCCTTACTGTAGGAAAGTAATCATCATCAGTATCTACACTTCACGGATTAGGCTGCGCTGCCTGTTCCTGAAACCATCACGTCCTCGGACGCCCCATAATACGATACCCTCTGGGTATATAATTCAAGGCACGTTTAGAAGGCGATCTTGCTGCATTCTTCCCAAATGATTACACGAGTTAACTTTGTATTCCGTAATTCTATTCTGTATTATAATTTTGTAATTCTCGCCTTATCTGTTATTACTTATTCTGTCTCGTAACGTGCACCTTTTTGGCCAACCTATGAAATTTTATTTCTGCTGATGTAACCTTCTCTCTGTCTCTCTGTGAAAGTACTCGTGACTCACTTCCATACATCGGTACAGCCATAGTCTTATAAAAATAGTGTATTTTCTAGTTTTGTATTTTAAGGTTCTATGGGTTGTCCCACATATATGTTTATATTAAGTCTCTTTTCTACAGAACAATCAACTGCGGGAGATATTTTACATCAAAGATAATTAAAACTTGATACCTGCTCCAAGATGTTTCCATTTACCTCTATCTTTGTCCGTAATTCGCTCTAAAAGACATTACTTTTGTTTTATGTGGCGATAGCAATAAGGCATATCCTTCTGCTAAATTCTTCAAGATGAATACTCTCCTCTACAGGTAATTTTCTGTTTGTTGTATAGTAACAAAACCATCTACATATAAAATAATACTAAATGTACATTGCAGAGGACGCTTAACTTCACATTTAAAATTTCATTCCATCTTTTAATGATATCGTCCCAATAAGTATTAAAACGTATCAGTTGGGTGTCACAACGTTGTCTGACTCCTTTAGTTGTCTCAACTGGCACTGTCAAACGTTTTCCTGTATCAATGACAACAGAGGTGTTCTGATATAGACTTCTAATCACCTTGAGAAGATGCAAAGGAAACCCTCTTCTGATCATAATATTATGTAGGGAAAGAGAAATACGGTACCACTACAAAAACTTTGATGTAAGCCAGTGTCTACTATCCGTGTTATGTTTGCATAGTTCAATATGTCCGTAAATAATAACTAAATGTAAGTAGCTGAACCATAATTGTCAATTGCCTGTTTGACCTTTAATGCATATTCCGTTGAGTATTCGTTTAGACTAGAACACCGTCGAAAATTATCTTTTGATATCTAGTCAAATGCCACTATCTTGTAAAGAGTAATTACGATATCTGTATTATGTAGGAGAAACGGTTCAGCAATTCATTAACCATTAATTTTGTGACCGTTTAACAATATTATTGTTTTGACTGCATTGTTGAGTGGTATGTTTCCGCTAGATTACATATATACTATAACAACAAAATTGAAACTATTGTAATTTGCTGCAAAGATAGCAAATAGATCTATTATTACAATATATAACTGCTTCCTTTTTCTGTTACCTTCGTACAAAATGAGCCTATATTACAATGAATTTATATTAATATATTGTTTTTATTGTATGTCTGTTATTATCAAAAGAAGTGGTTTTGAAATGTAACTATACTTTTGATAACCTTCGATGTAAGGAGAAATTTGGAGTTATAAAACGTCTGCAAAAATTGCTTTTAAATTATTTGGTGTATGGTAGTCCACATAAGATGTAACAAAAACGTAAATGAAGCGAATGGTGTCTCATGAATTTGTGTATATATATATAAATATATATATATATTACCAATTATGCAAACTGTTACTACAAAATTTGTTTAACTTTAAACTACAATTTTTACTCTATGTATATTCAAATTCAAAACTTTCTATTTGTAGTCTGTGAAGTTGTAGAAATGTCCATTAGAATATCTGACGATAATCATAATTTTAAATAAAGTAATTATGTGAAGGAACTTTGTTCCAAAATTTTGCTTCTACGAGTTCCTTCGTATAGAAAAGGGAAGTGAGAATAAACATTACTGCCGACTATGCTTGCTCCGACAAAATTTGTAGCAAACAAAGTCCCACAGATCCAGGCACATTTAGATGCAAATATTCTAAGTTATTTTATACGAAATATTGACATTTTGTGAAGGAAATTGTATATGGATACCGTAGATCTGACTATGGAAGCGTTTACTACCGACAAACGATTGCAATTAAACTTTGTAAACATAAGTTACTTACTGCTTGTCAGCATTCACAAACACCATAAAATCTGTTAAATAGTAACGTCAGTAAAATATTCGTGTAGTATAGGACTGAACACTGTTAACTGAACATTATAGTAAGGTTTTGTATTGACTTCTAATATTAACTATGGAAAATGTAACTAAAGCAATGGTGAATGACACAAATTGAAAAAAATAGTTGTCATATTTTCCTGCTTATGTCACTTCACTTTTACCTTTAACAATTACTAACATTGTTAAATAAATATCGGTATGGAGAAAAATATCATGTTCTTCCATGTTCTGAGATTTATATTTAAAATCATTTTCGAAATGAAATATTTCCATAGAAACTACTTCTTTCTACTTACTGCTTCATCCTTAACCACAGTACTGTGGTCACTAACGTACACCACCTCACGTTATCGCACTCGATTTTCACTGATGATGGAAGTCGATGGCACTGCCGAAACGTCTGGTTTAGCAGAAAACTTTGGTCTACGGCTAAACAGGACGGGAAGGAATTTTAACAACAAACTACTTTTTGTTGCCGATAATGTAGTACATATATAAATAAAATGTTGCAGGTAAACTACCCCTTTCCCTTAACCGATCTTCACAAAAATCAACATGCCTTGAGATCTCTACAATACAGAAAGGTATTCAAAACATTATTTGATTCTCTTTGAATTTACGGCAGTTATCTTTCGTCATAAAAAAATTACCCTTGTTAAAACATAAAATGTTGCTGGTAAACTACCCCTTTCCCTTAACCGATCTTCAACAAAATCAACAGACTTTGATTACTCTATAATTCAAAAAGGTATGCAAAAATGTAGTTGATTCTGTTTGAATTTACGGCAGATATCGTTCGTCATATAAAAAATTACCCTTGTTAAAACATAAATGTTGCAGGTAAACTACCCCTTTCCCTTAACCGAACTTCACCAACACCAACAGGTCTTGATGACTCTACAATACAGGGCTGTATGCAAAACATTATTTGATTCTGTTTGAATTTGCGGCTGTTATCGTTTGCCATAGAAACAAATTACCCTTGTAATAATAAACGTTGCAGGTTAACTACCCCTTTCCCTTAACCGATCTTCACCAAAACAGGTCTTGAGAAATCTACAATTCCGGGCTGTATGCAAAACATTATTTGATTCTGTTTGAATTTGCGGCTGTTATCGTTTGCCATAGAAAAAAACTACCCTTGTTAAAACATAGAATGTTGCAGGTAAACCCTATTCCCTTAACCGAACTTCACCAAAAACAATAGATCTTAAGAACTCTACAATTCAGGACTGTATACAACAAATTATTTGATTCTGTTTGAATTTGCGGCTGTTGTCGCTTGCCATAGAAAATACCTTTGTTAAAACATAAAACGTTGCTAGTAAACTACCCCTTTCCCTTAACCGAGCTTCACCAAAAACAATAGGTCTTGAGAACTCTGCAAGTCAGGGCTCTATGCAAAACATTATCGAGTGCGAAAACGTGAGGTGGTATACGTTAGTGACCAAAGTCCTGTGGTTAAGGCTGAAGCAATAGAAAGAAGTAGTTTCTATGGAAATATTTCATTTCGAATATGATTTTAAATATATATCTTAGAACATGGAAGTCATGTATGGTTCTCCATACCGATATTTTTTTCAGTTTACCATTTTAAAGAAATAAGTACAGGCCTAATTTTGTGAACATATGACTTTTTAGAATGTAACACTGTCTTTCCGCGTACCGAATGAACGACTTGGGAAGACTGACGTTATATAAAACACAATTAACGCATTTATAAATAAAATCAGTTCAAGGAATTTGTTGAAGGTAGGGTTTTTATGGAAAATAGTAATTATTAATTTATTTTCATAAACGTAATCAGCTACCGTACTGCAATATTTACGAAAATGTGTTATTCCATTATAACAACTTCAATACGTAATAACTTGTGAAACACTATAAGAAATTGGCATGGAGAACCATACATGACTTTCATTTCCTAAAATTTATATTTAAAATCATTTAGATATTAATTAAATAAGTGGATGCTTGAGTTCTGAAGAAATTACGTATCAGCTAAAATGGTACCATGTCATGTGGATTAAGACTATCCTCAACCTTCGTGAGGAAAGACTGTACTTTTGGATAATATGTCTGTAGGTCGAACGAGGAGCTAACTAAAGGTAGCTGCGATCTGATACCTGTAATGAAATTGGACTCTCGCTGCGAGGAGCCGAGGGATGTCTATAGTGTTATCAAAGTCTTTCCTGTCAATACTATACTAGTCATTTTTCTTTTTTTAAATCGAGTCTTGATTTCTTTCTTTCCATTTTACTTATACAAACTCTGTACCAAGTCTCAATGTCAGATCAAAAGTGTGCAAAAATACCTGTAGTCGTACACAGTATAGTATGTAGCGTGGGCCGGCACAAGGTTTCGTTTGCGACACACAATCGCAACGGCTGTGCTATGGATGTGGAATCCAGTCAAGGTCACATCTTGGTCTCCTTGCCTGTTCTTATTGCTGGGAAAAAATACTACAGCAGTGTTGTTTTGTGTGGAAGGGCTAGGTAACTACAAGGGCATGCTTATAATACACTCGCTCACACATATAAATACCTATGAAACTGGGTGCCTTGCCACCGCACGTGGTTACTAGATGGCTTAGTTCTCCTTGACGGTAGTCAGATTTATGTTAATTTCGCCTTTTATGAATTCAAAAACGTATTTCATTTTCAGAAATCATCTATTCGTGTCTATTAAGTCCTCAATTTATTAAAATAATTTTTACCTCATAATAATATACTACTTTACACAAAATTGTGTTTTCAGCAGTTCACACACACACACACACACACACACACACACACACACACACACACACACACACACACACACACACACACACACACACACACACACACACACACACACACACACACACACACACACACACACACACACACACACACACACACACACACACACACACACACACACACACACACACACACACACACACACACACACACACACACACACACACACACACACACACACACTTGGCTGTTTCAGCTTATCACTAGCACTTTATTTCTTCTTTAAAACTGTTACGTAATAAGTAACTGTAAACAATTCAGATTAAAGTAACATTGTTTGGGTTGTTTATAAAAATTGTTACTTAATTGTAACATTTTTTTAAAGTATTTGTCAAGCGTACAGTACAAATTATTTTATGTTTATTGAGTTCATTTTTTACAAGCTAATATTATGTTCCTACGGTCCTGTTGTTAAGAACGCTAATAGTCGTTACGTTTACCTTAAAATTTCACAATCTAGTCAAGCTTCTCGTTTATAGAACACTACGATTTTAGTTGTCATTAACATGTTACATGGTATTTTACACTGACGCATTGAGAAGAAGCAATTAGTAAAGTATCCTATGTATTTACTCAATGACAAAGTACACATTAATCTCTTAAGCCTTAAAGCTGTCGGTCAGTGGAACACGCTGGCGTGCTCTGTGTAAAGCATTGTCTCTTGTTTTATTCATAAACCGTCTGTGCTTTAGACATCACTTTGTGTTTCCAGCCTTGCAGCATTATGTAGAAACTTCAAAACATTAATTACGTATCATAGGTTTTGATAAGCAATAGGACTAGACAATGCAATCTTTGTTAATGTACTTTAGGATAATTCACAGATTATGTTGAATATATCACGTTCTTCTTTTGAAGCATACAGGTATTTTACTGAGAAATGTACATTCAAACCTCCATTGCTTCAGGAATTCAAAAGTTAATGCTTTAATCAATTTAGAATTATAATACTTAATGAACTAAAGCAACATTAAATTGTAATAATTTATTTTTTTAATTCATATTTTTTAATGTTTTACAAAATAGAGTAAAATGTTTTTAACCATATGTAGCTCTGATACATCTCGTAAATCTATCAATTGTATGTTTCGAACTGCATTTTGTAATATTACGTATAAAGGAATAACAATAGTTTTCTGCAAATAGTTAAACCTAACTACAAAAATTAAAGATATTTGGGGTTATTTTAACATGTATAGTGTATGCTTATACTTATTATACTCATGCACACATGCGCACGCGCGAACACACACACACACACACACACAGTCACACATACAAACTTTCTGATGTTTGGGGGGATGCACTATGCGTTTTTAGCTTTTCGGATAGTATATTGTTCGATCTTCGATTCTTCAAAGGACTGTTCCTTTTGCTGTGTTTCGGCACAATCGTGGGTGCCATTATTTGACTGAATCGTGCTTGGTAGATCCAATAGTTTCTGTCTACCGTTGGATATCACTGAGCAGGACGAAATCAGAAGGTAGCACATGCAAATGTGCGAAATGTAAGCAATACAAACAGCCAACAAAAGCAGGAAGCTGTCTTTTATCCCAAAAACCAAACGTCCATCTACACACACAAGATACACACACACACACACACACACACACACACACACACACACACACACACACACACACACACACACACACACACATTAAATTATCCAATGAAGAAATTTGTGTTAGTGGTTGAAATCACAAGCAGAATGATAACTGTTTCACACCACTATATAAAAATTATCCCGATTAGCGCTTTCAAGCTTCAGAGCTCATCGTCAGTTCGGAACAGACAGAACTTATGTGAAAACAAATCCTTCACCCCTCTCACCCCACCCTGCTCACACACAACAAGCTATAATAAATGTCCCTTCCCCACCCCCTAAACCCTGTCCCACCATCTGTACAGTTACATATTTTTCTAGCAATAAGAAAAAGTATTTATTGGAAAGTAATCCAACAGCACCAATTTTTAAAAGTCAGGTTAAGATACATAAAGAAGGAAAACCAATTAGACCGATTGTTTCTTTTATTAATGCACCTATTTATAAATTATCAAAGGAAGTTAGCAGAGTACTGAAAGAAAAATATGAATTTGGGACAAAATACAATATAGAGAATAATGTAAAATTGATAGAAAAATTAGAAAATATTAGAATTAATGTAAATACAAAATTGATATCACTGGATGTTAAGGACATGTTTACCAATATCACAGTAAATAAAGTTATTAAGTTAATAAACGATAATAATATGGGAGAATACATGTATAAAAAGCAGTTGATTAAAGTAATTAAAGAGTGTGTAAATCAGAACTCTTTTAGGTTTAACAACAAGTTTTATATACAGAAAAAAGCTTTACCTATGGGGTCTTCATTATCCCCTATTCTTGCTGAAATATACATGAATGATTTTGAAAAGCAATTAATAAGTTCCACTAAGTATAAAAACAATATAAAATTATGGTCTAGATACGTTGATGATGTATTAGTAATTTGGGAAGGAAGCATAGAAGAAGTGCATGAGTTTATAAATGAGGTAAATAATAAAGATAAAAACTTACAATTTAAAGAAGAGATAGGAGGTAAGAAAATAAATTACTTAGATTTAAACATAGAAATTAAAGATAATGAGAAACTACAGTTTGGGATATTTAGGAAATAGTCGTATTCTGATATAATTATACCAAGAGAGTCTTACCACCCTTATAGATACAAAATAGCGGCAATCAATTCATTTTGTTACAGAGCTCAGAAGTGTTTAAAAGAGACCGAATCAAAAGATAGGGAGTTAAAAACGATAAAGGGAATTGTAAGGAATTATAATTATAACACCAACGTAGTGGATAAAGTTATGAAAAGGGTTAACATACAAAAAGCTAAAATAGAACCAGAACAAAAGGATTATGCAGGGTCATTGGCATACATAGGTTCACATACTAGAAAAACTATAAAATGTTTTAATAAATACGGAGTAGATATAGCTATTAAAAAATGTGAAACGGTATTTGATAAGATAAGGAATAAGAATATAGAAAAAATTCCAGTATTACAGAAAAGCGGAATTTATAAATTAAAATGTAAAGACTGCAACAAAGTGTACCTAGGTGAGACAGGACGAAAATTCGTATGCAGGTTGTCTGACCACAAACGTGGAGAAGGTAATAGAACAACCAATTCGTTATATGCAAGACATTTCATAGAAGACAACCATAAGTTTGTTAATCCTTTGGAAGAATACGAAATTGTAAAAGTAGTAAATAACACAGTTGAAAGGAAGCTTAGAGAGAAGTTAGAAATATTGAAAGAAAGAGAAAAAGGGTTAGACAATTTAATTAATATTAAAATTAAATTTGATAATGAAGAAATATTTTATAACATAATTAAGAAGTAAATGATAGAGGACAGATAGATAAGATTAAGAATTATATTGCATAGTACTAATTGGATGTTTTAAAATAAGGGTGTGTGACTGACCCACGTGTGTGGAGACGAAGAGGGTAAGTTCAAAAGGATGCACACACACACACACACACACACTGGACAATTTAATTAATATTAAAATTAAATTTGATAATGAAGAAATATTTTATAACATAATTAAGAAGTAAATGATAGAGGACAGATAGATAAGATTAAGAATTATATTGCATAGTACTAATTGGATGTTTTAAAATAAGGGTGTGTGACTGACCCACGTGTGTGGAGACGAAGAGGGTAAGTTCAAAAGGATGCACACACACACACACACACACACACACACACACACACTGGACTTTGCTAGAAAAATATGTAACTGTACAGATGGTGGACAGGGTTTAGGGGGTGGGGAAGGGACATTTATATAATAGCTTGTTGTGTGAGCAGGGTGGGGTGAGAGGGGTGAAGGGTTTGTTTTCACATAATTTCTGTCTGTTCCGATCTGACGATGAGCTGTGAAGCTTGAAAGCGCTAATCGGGATAATTTTTATATAGTGGTGTGCAACAGTGATCATTCTGCTTATTAAATTATCCATCCAATAAACAAAAATCTTTCAAGAATTTAATTTTCAGTTAAGAATCTCATTATTATTTTAGATATAAACCTGAAATACATATTGAAATGAATTAAATTCGTTAGACTTGAGGTAAACTATAAAGGTAAACAACAAACAAACTAACGCCTTATAATGTAACTTAAAATTTCTTTATTTTGTGTAACGTTAAATTGTTTGATGTCAATTAACTTTTTATCCAGTTATATTTTAAATACTGCAACACCATTCCCATATATGTGAGTTTCAAAAAATAAACACACGATAATTTAATATGCGAAAACTACCAAACTCTATATACGAATCGTTTCCTAGTTCAAGGAGAATTCTAATATTCTGGTCAACAAACTCATGTGTAATATCAAAAGTGTTTCTTGTTTGGACTTAATAGTATAAGGTTCATAGTTGCGTTATTGATAGAAAATTATTTTCCTTAAGTTTGGCGTATGTGTTTAAATATCTTTAAAACCTTTTACAGACCCCTTTTAGACCAATATATGACGTAAAAGAATAGGGAAGAGTTATTCGAATACATAACAGTGTTATCGATGACACAAAGAGTGTTTCTTAGTTATATAATTATACTTTTACCTTTAGATAATTATACTTTTACCTTTAGATACGAACAAGCTGGATTCCTGCATTGTATTTACTATGTTAAGATGTTTAATTATGTAGAAAATAGAGATACATAGTTTTTGTCAAGAATTGAATAAAATCACTAATGTCTGTCACGTTTATCACTTAAATCTAGGTCACGTTTATACATGTAAGTCTAAGCCCATAGAGCTTCATCGATGTAAATCGTCTTTCATTGTACGTAATCTTGGGGATTACGAGAGACGCCATATTATATTATGTGTGCGTACTATGTGACATGAATGAGAATGAGGCTTATGTCCATAGCGTATGCAGAACGTGTAGGTAAGGTAAGCCGCGTCACTGATGGAAATGCATTAGCGGACTATCATAAGCGTCAGTATACACATTGTCTCAAATGTCAGCCATCACCGACTCTTCTTAAACGCCATCTAATAGTGTATCTCGTTACAGTTAGGAAAGTCTGCATTATTGAGGTGTAATAACAAAAACCATGATGAAAAGTGTTTTGTTTTATCTTGTATAACTCTCGGAACAAAGTGAGACTAATGTCAGTATACACTTAAAATGAACAAGAAAATTATAAAGTGGAAGAAAAATAGGACCATTGTAAAATAAGATTGCAGCTCTTTAATAAAGTCACGAAAAACTTCTTTTATACTAAACTATTTTCTTTATAACACTATAGTTATAACTAGAGCAAATATATAATTCAAAAATTTCTTGGGAAAATACGTACACAACTATTTTTATATGTCCCAAAGTTTATTGGTTTAATTAAAATTTTAATTTATTAGTCTGTTGCCACAAAATATATATCTTTTTATACAGACAAGCTCCTTTATAGAGTCTTAATAGAGTAACGGATAACAGTATTGTGTGACACTACATATGGTCTGTTTACCAACTTAGTGGCCCACAGGTCTCAGTGTCCGAGACTTCCAGCAATCATCAGGCTTGATGTAAAATGAAGCATGACCAATAAAATTTAAACATTTATTCTTAATCATAGCTTAATACTAATAGATTCTATTTTTAAAAATCGTGATATTTTAAAATTGTAATTATCCTATAACAAGATCACATGGTTGTGATTATTTATAACATTTATGTGAATACATATTTAGAAAGGTTTGTAAATACTTATATTATATAAAACAAAAAACACATTCCGAGGCCTCTGACAAATTACCTGTAAAATTGAAATAAATTTATAAACGTACATTATAAGCTTGAACCGATGTTATTATTTTTGGGAAAATTTTTATAACATTGTCTTAAACTTTCTTACTGTTGTCGTTTCTAATTGTTTTTCCTCCATACTATAAACTCATATTCTTTTAGTAGAATATAAAGTTTTATATTTCATTTGTATGTATTACTTTATTTTGAGGTAACAGTGACGATTAAAGTTGTTTCACATGCTGGCGACGGAGAGTACGGCTGAAGAGGGCTCGGAAACACATCTGGGTAGTACATCAGCTCAATTTACAGGTTTTGCCTAACAAGCGCCACAAATGACGATTGTGACCGTTACAAAAAAGTTGAGTTTTGATAAAAAAATTTACGGAGCAGCAGATCTGCAATAGGTAGTATATTCTAAGCAACGGGTAGGGAAAATCTGTGAGCTTCAAAAATAAATCTTTCCAGATCTAGAGATACAAATTTTGACGGCCACTATATTACCCGAATATTAAATCTGAGTTATTGTTAATGTTGTTCTTTATTAACTAATCATTGCGTACAAGGTAATTGTTACAAAAATATAAGTTTACTTGTCCAGTTCTTTAACAGAATATTGCAAAAACGATACTCGGAATCGTACAAAGTGCTAATCGTTACTAAAATTTTGAAATGTAGGCAGTGATTGGTTTTCGAATGCCTATGAACAATTAAAGAATAAACGCTATATTTTGTAACATTTATCAGTTCAAATTATTTTTTCCGTGTAAAACTGTAACAGGTAATGATAAATTATAATGACAATTTACTACCGATTAAAACATCAAATTTCTATAAGGTTTTAATTTTTAATTTTGAAACTTACTGCACTCTGAGGTTAAACATATAACGTCAGCATATGATGTCAGACGTATACTTATGTATTACATACACGAACGCCTATGCGATAGATAACGTCCGTGGCATGTAGGGTATTTGGTAGAAAAGTCCAGTGTTTTGTAGGCGCCTTCAACTAAGCAATTATTCTTGTCGCATGACTTAAAAAGAGGTAGGTTCATCTCAAAGTCGCAGGATATAAGTACAAGTGATCACCATCCAGCCAGTATATCGTGTTGAGCGAAGCGAATTGATTAAAACGTGTTATATTTAGTTTTGGATTTGCAATTAAACCTGCGTAATGGGAGTTGTTATTGTGATTTGCGGTTCAGTGTAAAGCGATTATTGTGTGCGGATACCCGTAGTCAGTGACTTTCATTGTTTATTGTAAACCAAAAGTTTATAGAGTTGTTTGGTTTTTTTCAAATTAACATTCGTAGACAACAATTTATCTGGTGTTTAATTAATTGAATTCAACTGTTTTAACACGACAATCTATGCAATTATCGTAACACTCGTTATTTGGAAGTGTTTAAACGTAGCATCCTATAACAGAGAAAAGAACGAGATAAATAATATGTAGGCAATTTTATTGAGCACGATTAGTTTCTTGTTGTCTGGTGACTTTTAGAGTAGATACCACTCAGATGATGAAGGCTTTATATGCAATATTACTGCAAACCATGAAACGACAAAAAGTAAGAACGAAAGCAGGAAGTAAAAAAATCAGAAAAACAATAAGATGAGAAACACGGGTATGAAATAGTGAAAGAGAAGAAGCTGAGGAAAGACTAAAAGCGCTATTGCTGGGATCAAGGAAGCGGCAAGAAGCACTCCTACTAGAACCACAAGAATAGTAGGTGCTACTTAAATCAGAGCAACGAGGAAAAGAATAACGTAAGCAGAACGCAAAGGATCAGAAGCTGGGAACGGAGGGCAATATAGTACTAATATAGAAAAAAAAAGATGAAAAGCTTACTACAGCTAAAAGTGACCTTCCTACGTGGTAACTTGGGCAAACTACCTGATAATCTGGGTAGGCAAGAGGTAAGATAATATAAAGGAAAAAATCTATCTAAAATATGGGTCGATAAAGCCGCCGTTTCAGTATAAGTGTGAGTTGCAAATATTAAAGGCCAACTTAAAGGTGAAGTCGAGCAGTTAATGAAAATACAGACATGTGTTTCAAAACAAATTCTTTAAGACCAATCATAATAACGAAAAGCCAGAATATAGAGGAGAATAGAAGTAGCAGAAGTGTAGCTGGCCTGTTTATATCAAAGCCCAAATATCTGATGGGAGCACTCACTGGTCCAAGTATCTTTACGCCGCTCCATGACGAAATCAGTGGACAGAAAAAGCAAAAGAAATTTCACTGGTTCTTGCTTTAAATAATCAGCTACTACATCTGGCCATCTGACAGAGTGACGTGTATATCAAATTAATAAAAGCTCTGGAATTGCGGGACTGTTGTGGGTATCTTCTCGATATGTACTGCGCTCAACTGAAAGCAAGACGACAGCGGTCTGGAGAGAGTTTTCGAGAGATTAAAGCAAGCATGAGAGACTGATTAGAGTGGCCAACCTTAAAGGTACGGAGGGTTCCCGAATGAGGTTTTCTGTGTAGATATTTACGATGACATCAGAGAAAGTAAACTACAGCAAGTAGTAGGAACGGGAAGACATCGAGACGGCTCCTATTCACACCATGGAGATGGAAACTGCAAAGTTATCGTCCAGCTACATCAGTGACTCTATGTCATCATAGTGTATTCAGGAGACCCTAGTATTGCTTTGTTGTTACAGTGTAGGGAAAAAGGGCATGCTAAAAGACAAACAAGTCAAAGAGTCAAGGCAATCGCAACGGTTTAAACGGTAGGAAAGAGATAGAAGACCAAAGTATTAAAAGATTGCAAACGTGGCCATCATCTAGCAGAGCGATGAGTGATGGAAAAAGAGGGAAAGGCGTGAACGCCCCAATTGGCAGACTAAACTTCAGAACAGCATACGAACATTTTAAATTCGATTTCAATGGATTTTTTCAAGAGACCAGCAGCATTTATAGTAGACACGGGGGCGTGTCTACATTGTGTGCCCTGATAAAGTTAGCCATCTTCAGCCACAACTGTTTTCGTTCATTTTGCAGATTGTAACTGCAATGATCTTCAAAGTGTCAGGAAAAGTTGACGTACGCTTACCTATGGGTCTCCTCGAGTTCAGCCACCAAATCTTCGTTGCAGACATTGACGATGAAGTGATTCTTGGCATGGAAATTAAGAATGCGCTTGTAGCAGATTTAACAGACAATATTGGGCGATTGGTAACTATAATCTAAGGTTTTTCATTAATTAGGTAGTAGGGATAGCCGACCATACGATCAAGCAGGTGAGGATAGCTGAAGAAGTGGTCGAGAGTTGCGGAGAAGAGGTTTTCTTGCAGTGGGTGCGGAAAAAAGAGGAAAATAGATGATGAAGTACCGATATTTATGAAACAGAAGAAATGAGTAAAGGAACAAATATAGTCGTACAGAGAGGACTGTGCTAGTTAGTGAGTTAAAGGAAACGCCTGAAGGAGACGGCGTTAGAAAGGAGAAGTAAACAAGTTGTTGGCTAGGAAAGGTAGGAAGTACTGAACGGGGACTGAAGAAGAGATTAGAAATTTGAAGTCAGTTGTTACTGGCTCAGAAAAAGTTTGCTGAAAATTTGCTTTGCAGAAGATTAGTGAGAATGCAAAGTAGAATAGAAGAAAAAAAGATTGCGAGTTATGAAGAAAGTGCTCTGGAAATGGACTTTTCAGAGCGAAACGTATGGCAAAGAACACATGAGTTAGTTGGGACAGACGGGCCTAAGGAGGTAAAAGTCTAATGCCCGTCAGTTTGGAAACCTGGGTGCTTGTGCCTTATTCGGTCTGCGGGTTGTGTACGACAATGACGTAGTAAACACTCCCAGTATTCTGTAGGCGCCTTCAGCCACCTGATTATTCTCTACTCGTAGCCCATAATATAGCAGATTTATCGTGAACCTGGTATTCATTGAAGTGGCCAGCGGCCAGATAGTTAGTCGCATACTGCAAAGCGAAGTGATTAAAACATGTTACTAGTTAGTTCTGGATTTGCAATTAAATGCGAATTATCGGAATTGTTATTGTAATTTGCGGTTTAGTGTAACGCGATTGAGTTGAATTATTATGTGCGGACGCCTGTAACCAATTACTTCCATTATTTATTGTTGACGAGTCTTTACTGTGTTGTTTTATTTATCTGAGTAGTCGCCAATGTTGTGGCCAACGAATTCTCCGGTTTAGGTATTAGAATTTCACTGATTTAAAACTGCAACCAGTGCGACCGTCGTTCCAGTACGTAAATGCATAAGAATTTGGTTGTAATTGTTGAAATGTTTGCATTTTATGTCTTATAGCGTAGAGTCATATTAGATAAATCCTGTCTGTGTTGTGTCGTGTGTCTGTGACTGACGTGGCACGACGAGGTAGCAACAACAAAAATAATGCATAAATATTTAAAAAAAACGTTGATTCAAGGTAGGTATTGCAAATTAAAATTGCACATTTGCTATAGAGCAATTGATCGTATGATACATCGTACATATAAGAACATTCCGTTTATACTTGACAAAGTCTCAGAACGTAGGAAATGCGTTTATATTATCTTATCACTGACAAGTGCAAGTGACAGTGGTTACAGTTCTTTATAACACATTTTTTTTCGGAAAGAGCATTTTATTAATGTTAGTGTTAACACTCATCTTTTCGGTACAGTTTGATAAGGCATATACGTCGTATGAGTTATGTTTTAAAAACAGGCTGCAAGATTATATCGACTACTTAAGGCCTACTTATTTGTATAGTAGCTCTTTGAGCGAGTCTGTTTTGAAATGTTCACACATGTATTATAAGCAGATAATTGTAATTATAAAACACTGATGTTTTAGATTTTGACAGCTAGATTAACAGACTATGAATTCCTAAATGGAAGACACGGGTTTGTCTTGATTTGTACTTTCTATTTACTAATATTTTAATTCCGGTGACAGTTATGAAATGATTGCATCACTGCCTAGGAAATTCCTTGTCGACTTGTTCAACATAATTTTGGTTTCACTATCTACTACGAAAAACCTTGACGGAGGCGTAATATGCTCTATATTGCTGGACTGACCAAATTATATATGGAGAGATTTTAAGAAAAACAATACACCTATCAAAACTTAAACCAACTTCATCTATTCTGAGCTATTTGGTTTTATAGGGTGGAAAGTTACAGGATATTCTGACACACTTAATAGAGATAATCGTAATATAAAATTCATGACGAAGAAAGAAATGAGTAAGAGCTTCTTTTTAGACATCCTAACAAAAGATTGACAACGGAATCTTGGTCTATGTTGCATACAAGGACTCTTTGCATAGCAGTAAGTACATGAATGCATGCTGGTAACATCATCCGGGTGAGAAAAGTGACGTAAACAATTTGGTGTTACAGCCATGTAGATTTCAAGGAATTAAAACTTGCAAAAGACAGAACTGTGCTAAAGGATGTCCTACATAAAACACAAAACACATAAACTACAAAACAAACTCATACCGGAACAAACTTTAATCAGTAAAAAACAAGACACAATTTGGAAAACACTAAACATTGGAAATACTAAAAGAACAAATTTGTATACCAAACCTGATAACAAGAATGACGATAAACCCCAGTTAAGATGAACTAAAAAAAGCCAACAACAGCCAGTAAAAGGAACAAACCAGCACACAAATGTCTCGCTAGATTAAAAACCAACTTGCCTGGCGACAGCATAATGCTTGATACTCAAAACATGTTGCAAGGAAGGAAAAAATGTCTTGATTGTATGCTAGTGTAGTGTAGGTATTTTATTTTAAAAATTATATACTGTACTTTTTAAATAAATTACAAACATGTTTTCTATTTCTTTATTCTTATTAGTATCCTTAGTATTATTATATTATATTTAAAAACAATTTCCAACAATATTTCATTGCTGGTAATAAACTTAACGCTTAGTTTTTTGAATGGTTATTACCGTCTCCTAAGAATGCTTTGAATGTAAATATGAATGTACGTATTGAAACGAATGGAACCGCCTAGAACAGACGTCCTCCAACCGTCCCCCTCGCTAAAAGTACAGGTGTTGCTTCAGTCGAGGACATCCTCAAGTACTTCCAGAGTCCTCTGGAGAACATTTGAAACACGCAGTAGCTGAAACACCACATTTGGGATGGAAAATTTCTACAAGACGTGCGCTACCTAGAAAAAGCCATAGCAATCGGTTTGTCAGTTAGTTGTGTTGAGCGATTTCTTTAGAGCGGATCAAGTGGGGGTTGAAGTTTTGTAGCGAAGTGTTATTATGTTATAATTAGTGTGGAACTCTATTATTTGATATTATTATTGTATTTGGACAAATGTAGCTTAGATTATTGTACAAGCTGATTACAAACTGTTGTTTGTGATTAATTAAAGCTGGCAATTAGTGATTTCATCGGTGTCTTAATTTTGTTTTCCACTGTACCACACTACGATCAGTTAGACCGTCGTAACAGTATGTTTTTAAATGGACTCGCCTACTGACTAGGTACACACAAACTGGAAACCTTACTAAGTGGGGAATGTAAAAACTGTTTAGAGTTAATAACACGAAATAGTGTTACTTTAGTCGTGAGAATAAGTGTTATTATCATAGTCAGAGACTTTAAGTAGACATCCTAGTAAGAGCTATAGTTTTATAAACTTACAATATCCATATAATAATGTCCACGAAGATATTAAAAAAACTCAACAAAAAACCCAATGTGTACACGTGAGTATAAACCCTGCATGTAACGTTATTTTTTTGTTTCAGATGGCAGCTATAAACAGTCACATGGCACTCAGTGCTCATTACTTGGTCACCATGACAATATGTCTGACGACGCAATTTTCTAATACAGGTAACTCTAAAGCAAGAAATATTAATTATATTCAGACATTCTTTTAGCAGATTGATGTGCCTTGTACTCGTGGCAACCGTCCTACTCACACACAATTCAATGAAGAACTAATACCAGTGCGTGTGTATAATTAAACATTACAGTTAAATGAGTAAAATATGGCTTTTTCTACTTACCACACTCTTATATATGAAGTGCATAAGTAGGGACGTGCTATGTGTGATATTCCTGTCATGAATCTAGGTCTGCTACAATTTTGACACTAGACGAAATAACAACAGTGGCATAAAATATGATGAGGTATAAAATAAGGATGAGCAATTTGAACAGATTGCTAACTGTTATCTTAGTGAGAAATATAAAATTAAGTCAAGTGATGGTAATTAGATTTATCGCAAGGCATAGAAAATTTCTAGTCTGTTAATTTTAGTTATCGATCGTATTGTGTCCTACAAAACTACATTAAAACCTTGCTATAACGCAGGATGCAAGCATGTAACGCGTAGAGGATGCACAAGTGAAGACGAAAGAATTAGGTTGAAGGGAAGAATGTTATGTTAGTGTATGAACAGAAATTAAAATAGCTAATTTATACACAAATTATTACATGCTGCAATTTTTTGACACAGCCTGAATGAACAGCTGGAAAATTTGGAGAATAGTCACTTGTGCATCACAAAGGTGATAAAATAATTGCAAAAAGTGCTACACAATATAAAAAAGGTTTTTGATAACAATGGTCAAATTTATATTTATCAGTAATCGTTAATAACGTCGAACAGAGTAAGAGGGCATAATAGAGGTTTACCGGCTTGTAGGAAAAGACATTTTTATTAGGGTACAGGAAAGCAAATCCGTCAAGCTAGACCATAAAGGCTAAAGGGTAGCGCGCCAAGTGATTGTACAACAGTGGAAAATACAGTACTCGATTAAATGAAATTTCGATTTAATTTCCGTAATGTACAAAATGTATTTAATATTAATACTTTAGAGCTGTTGTACCACGGTGACGTTTCAATATCGTGTGTAACTGAAGAAGTGTGGCTTCTAATAATAATTTAGAGTAGATTGGGCTTGACAACTTATGACTGAAAATTTCTAAACATCTAACCTGACGTTAAAACCTACCCCATGCATAATAACAGGCAGATGAGACGAAGTACTATCCACCTGGACTACTTTTGTACCGTAAGTCTAAAATAATGTATTCTGTCTTACAGCGTTTTCAGCCCTGCTAAACGCATGATACCTATGTGGAGGGGGAGGAAATATAAGTAATATAAGTAATTTAAACTTTAAAAATGAACACTTAAATGTTATTACAACATCGACGGAAGCAGAATGAATTTTAATATTTACAAGGTTATGATCTGTGAAGAGAATTATGTTCTTCAATTAATCACTAACTTTGAGAGCCACTCATTTATTACACTGGAGTAACGATACAGTACAAGTACGTATTAATCTCGGATATTGAGCCTTCTTTTCCGAATTTGTACTATCTGGAAGATATTACACGGTCTTACTAACTAAACTTAACTTACTATACTAAATGCTCTTTTTAAATGGGTAACTTAGTTACATTTTAGTTTTACTGTGTCTCTTCCTTTTATTGTATACAGACACACTATAGTGAATTAAAAACTGTTTCTAAAAATTATACACGTAAGTTTTTACACGGAAGTAAGAACCACTTTAATTACGAAATGGACTTTGGAATCGATATTGTCTTGATCTGTCACCAGTTAAATAATTACCTTCCAGCATGAAGGGTACATATTTTTTCTGCAATAAAATATAGTATTACAAGACAAGAGAAATGTAAAACTGAAAGAATTCTTGTCCTGTGTATTGATGCTGCTCCTAATATGATATAAGATATATGATCTTAAGTCTTTTGTTAATTATCAGTCTCTTTGCAGTGTAAAATATAAAGAGTCTTAAATAAAGGGAAACGCTATTATTTTAAGTGGACTAAAGTGTAACATTTCAAGATAAAAATAGTACAATAAAAAAGAAAAACACTATAAAAATGATGAATATAATGATAAAAAATATTATGGTTTTAGCAACCATAACCTATACAGAGTTGATGTACAAGTTTATATAACAACATTTTTGGCGTGCATTTCCTATGATTGCTGCTGCAAGAGCAAACTATTAGGGTAAACATTAACAACATTAACAGTAAGGTATACAAATATCTTATTTTTCGAAGTTAAAACATAAACTTTATAAGATATGAATAATGTATTGCGTGTTCGTGTCATAAAAGGCACTTTTAAAGTAAAAATGATTAATTTAACCTTATAATTAAAAACAAATTATGTCTCCCCTTTAGGAATTGGCCTTCATGACTTAGGTGGTAGCTGTAAGTTGTACCAGTGTTAGAAAATAAATTTATTGTATTGATTCTTGGTCGCACTTCAAGAACTTTTAAGTGCTTGAATATATTTATCCAATCAAAGTTGCAAGAAAGTTTATAATTACTAACGTGAGATAAAGCTGGAAGCACTTTAAAGAATGTGTAAAGGTAATTTATGCAAGTAGTAAGGTTGTCGACGTAAAGGTTGGAAACTGTTCCCTCTACTACGTTTAGATAGTTTCCTCACGTTTCACTCTCCGTCTGTTACTCCCGTCTACATCTTAAAGCTCGTAATCTAATAAACTTTATATTCTATGATGTTAGATCCATAATAAACTACACCTCAATTCATGACGTTGAAAAAGTGTGATTCACACAGAATTCTGATTCTCATCCTATTTAGATATTCTTTTGGTTAACATACTTATTTTCTGTAAACACAAACAAAACGTTGAAAATAAAAACACAATTTTAATAGAAAAAAATCAATGCTACAAATATAACTTAATAATTTAATATTTAGGAATGATTTTGTTAAACGACCAGTCTGTTTAAAAATTGGTTTGCATTCTGCTTTAAAACTTCGTGTTAAAACATTCTCAGAGGTAAATAAGGGATTACTAATGCAAAGAAATTTAGATTAAAGAACATTAAAACATTCGCAACAATTAGAACATTCTAAAACTTATATTTTGGGGTTGACTCAAATATATCTATATTAAACCAAGGAAGTGTGGAGTCAATGGTACAGGAAACAAATACACAGGTAAGAGGGCAACTAAAATACATATAGACAAAAATGGATATACAGGAAATTATATTTGAAAACGAATAGAATTGGTAAAGTATCTAGTTTCTTTTCCGAGAATTGGTAAGATAGGACTGGTGTACTGTCGTACACATAACTCATTCTTTACGCGACGAAGTAGATCAAACGGAACCATCAATATAGAAACGAAATACTTTGATATGGATTTGTGTCGTGTTTAAGCAAATGCCTATTAATGGCATGATAACGACATCAAAATACATATAGGATGAAATAGGAAATAGGATCAAGGGACCTAAGGATGTTTTTACATCTAGGAGTACGATATGCTGAATATAGAGCCGTTTGGACCGGAGTCTCTACCTACTCAAGACCGTCGTGCGTAGTGGAGAGCCACACCATTTTCGAGGAGGTCCTATAACAGAACACGACGCATCTAGACCAGAAAATGTTAATAAAAATCTAACCGGCATAGGGTCGGTTGCCCTACACTTTGGTCTCAATTAACAACTTACAATTCCAACAGTAGCCTCGGAAACCAGGACAGATACAGAAGAAAATGGATTGAACAGATCAGTAGAATGGAAGAAAGTAGAATAGCGAAGATGGTGAAAGATTACAACCCTAGAAGCAGAAAAAAAAGGTAGACCTAAGAAACGATGGACTGTAGAATAGGAAGGGGCAGCTTAGGCCTAAAACCGTTAAGACGATGATGCTGATATTAGTTGAGACTCAATAGGTAATTGAACGGAAGTGTGCAGGGATCATAGCGTTTACGTTTTTCAAGTTATGCTATAGAAATCAAAGTAATTTATAACTTTACATGCCAGTAATATTTAAATTAGATATTATGATAGCGTTGCTGTTTTATCTTTATGCTTTCTAATTAGTGCATACTTTTTGAAAATTTCACTGAATATAAAAATTGTAAGCAATATAAATTTAGTGCAAGCAACGAGTTAATGTTAGCCACTGCGTTAATAATTATTGTAACAATAACAATTTTAAATACATTTTTTTTAATTTAACAAATAAGTAATAAACTATATTAATCATAGTAAAATATTTGTATTGAAATTTTAAGGATAATTGAGTGGGTCTTACGGTTATCGTGGTTTACGGTTACAAAGTTAATTTGTTTAGTTATGGTTTATTAGGCATAACAAAAATTTAGTGGTTGATTTTGTAGACGATTTATTATAGATTGTACAGTTAGGAATATAATTTACTGAATGAAACGCAGCTAACATTTTATAATTTTTTCAACCAAAACTGTAGACCGATAAACAAATATTTCATGTTTAGATTTTTATCTAATATGATTTAACAATTTTTGTGCTTTCCAATGTAAGGCAACATAATAACTTTATCTTAAAATTGATACATTAATATATGAAGAAATTTCACAGAGGACGGTTCTAAATAAAATGTAACTTCTAAGCAGATTAAGAAATGATTATTTATTCTCTTATGTGAAAGTTAGACTACTGCTGCATTTGTAGTCATAGTTATAGCATATGTCAAAGTACTAATAATATTACTAATAATAATATCAAATACTATTTCGTTACGTTTTACAATTTATAGGCCTACTGTGTATATACTAACACAAAAATAATGTTTTTAAGGGAAAATTGAAGGTTATTGATAATTCTCTTTATCTAATTAAATATTATCCTAACAATGTGTGATTAAAATTTTCTGAAGAACGATACATTTATACAAAAAATATGTATTACGTATTTTGCTACTTAACGAGAAGAGACTGGTGAATTGGTATGGTGTTTTATAGGGTGATATCTGCAAGAAATGTTGAATTTATTTTCTTTGTTTTTTTGTTTGTGTTTTGAACGATTAATTACTTCTAGTGCTATAAAAATTAAATTTGTAACTTGGAAAACAAAAAAACTAAGTTTTTCTCTTGGCACTGATTAAGGAAATATGGCTAGCATTAAGCCCATATGGCTTTAGCGTCGCCAGATAAAGAGAGCGATGTGTACTGTTTACTCATAGCGCGGCTGTACGGTAGGAACAATTTGAGACAAGTAGTCAAATCTGTCTTAGAAAACAGCACCCATTCTCACTATAGCGCAACCCTGTAATATACAATTTAACTGACACGATTCACTGGAGTAATGGTACAAGTAACCTACTTTACGTTTCAAGTTTCCTACTGTGCAAAACTACTGTATATTTTTCTAAGCTTAATTTTCTGTAATATAATTTCAATGTTTTTGACTTTAGTATCTAGTATCTTAAAAATATAATTAGTCTCAGTATTTCACACAATTTCATTATTAACTCTACTGGGCTTCTGTATCATACTAGTGCCACATTGATACTAATATTGCTACTAATTATCATTACTATATATTGATAATTGCAGTTTTTAAAAATGTCGAGGATCGAATAGTAGAAGCTAACTTTACGTCGAGTGCGGACGGTAAGAAAACTTCGAAAGCCGAAGAAGACAGTCCGTTTAATGAACTCAATGGCGTGTGGTCGTATAACGAATCTTTTGACGTATCGAAATACGAGGATTTCGACCATTCTCGTTTTATAGGTACGTCTGAACTGTGGTAAGAAATTTTACAAATTTTGCATGACAGAAACGTAAATGTACGTGATTAAGTTTAAATAAGTTTTTCAGACGATACACAATGATTTATTCTTAGTGTTAAGCTATATTTAATTTGTATTTACATATTTTACTCGTATACATGTCACACACACACACACACACACACACACACACACACACACACACACACACACACACACACACACACACACACACACACACACACACACACACACACACACACACACACACACACACACACGCACGCACGCACGCACGCACGCACACACACACACATAAAATATTTTGTGCAGTCTATTGACATAAATTATTTATTACAATTGTCAACCCTTACTTTCACCGTTTTACAGTATTTGGGAAAAACCTGATAAATTCTTTTTAAGGAAAAATGAAGGTATTTGTCTTTTTATGAATTTACTGCCACAAAATATAATCAAGAAAATTTACTAAAATAAAAAAATAACAGCTTTACAAAACTTATGAATATTTTTTCTTTTTTCTATTAATGTAAATAATCCTACTAATAGAAATAAGAAAAACTTTTGGTTCCATGAATTTCTGAATTCCTGCATAATAGGTGTGTTTATGTTTCTTCTCGAAGCCGTTACTCCTGGTGTAGCTGCAAAACCTGATGCCTAAATTTTTCATAGAGGTACGGGTTTTTCTTCTGCTCCTAGAAGACCTGGTGGACCTGGACTGAATTCATGGTCACGATCACAGGGTCATCTCTAGGTTGCCAGTTTGCAGTGTTCATTTATTAAATACTGTACATTTACGTAAAATGCAACAGCGACAATTTGAGCCCTAAGGAAAAGGAATGCTCCTAAGAATATGAATTACTTTAAACTAAACATATTGATTAGACCACCGCTGAAGAAGGAAATAGTAATCCAGGAATGAGAATTAGCAAGTGGACGACTCCACTACAATTGTTGCTTTCAGCAAGACCAAAATGAAGTAGTGATAGGAAGACGGGCGATGGATTTAGCACACGACCTAGACAATCCAAATATTGTGTTTCCATTGTTAGAGCTAGGCAACAACTTTCTAAAAAAATAAAAATAACAATATGAGGAATAAATTTAACTAACATTTTAGTACGTAGGCTTTCACGGCCGGTGTCATTATAATTATCTAAAACTTCCGGGCTGAAAGGCCGTGGTCGAATGCTTGATCTTCTACAGCTAGACGTTTTGGCCACACCACCGGTGGCCATCTTCAGTAGCAAAAAAGTGTTCGAAATAGGTGGTACGCCGAACACGTCTCCCAATGAACTGGGAACAAGCAACAGTGAGAGAAGACCAGAGCTGTTGGGTTGTGCGTCGTGAGACGACCCAATGGTTTCCTAGTACCGAGCCTCCGGTAAGGGCTCCTGCCTAGTGGTCCTGTCCAGACGGAATATTACTTAGTTAATTTTTAATGGTCGCTACAACGACATGCTCGTACTAGGTCGACTAGTACAGTATTTGTCGAGGCCGTTTCCAAGATTCACCTGGACGTGTTCGGTACTTGCCAAGGCCAGCTATGAGGTGGTTTGTCTGGGCCCTCGCAGCTCGGACGTAAAATTTACGTGCAAGTCGCCTTGCGGTGTCATCCAAGGAGCGGACACCGAGTCCTCTTCTCAAGAGACGAGAAGAAAACCGATAGGGGACTTTGGCCGCTAGCCGAAGACATCTATCGAGAACGCTTTGCAACCTTCTTTTATGAACGGTTGCGAGGTAACCCCAGACGGGAAGAGCATAGTTTATGATCGGCAACAGGTACGCGTTGACGATCAACTTACCCAGCGTGCGGGTCATAGCCTTGTTGACAAGTATCGGAAACAGTTGCGCGAGACGAGCGGACGCTTTCTTTCGCATCGTCTCAGCGTGGGCACGCCAGGTGAGCCGACGATCAAGGTAAACACCGAGGTATTTAACTTCTCTCGAACAGGGCAAGTACGTTCTACCGAGTCTCACTAGGCCTCGTGGTTCTTTCAGGCGCTTTGAGAATAGCACCGCGGAGCTCTTGGTATCGTTGACGGCAACTTTCCAGCTTTCCGTCCACGTCGAATACGCATCGAGTGCGCGCTGGAGTCGTAGGATAGCCCTGTCAGCGTTCCGGTCGGCGGTATAGACCGCCGTGTCGTCGGCAAACAGGGCCATCTGGACTCCAGGCTCTCTGGGTGCGTCGTTGACGTACACGGAGAACAGGAGAGGCCCTAGCACGCTACCTTGAGGTACCCCGGCTGTAATGCGTCTCTCGGAAGAGACTTGGTCGTCTATTCTCACGCAGAAAGTCCTCTCCGTCAGGAAGCTAGCAATCAAGCGAAGTTAGCAATCTGGGAGCTGGATTTCCCGGAGCTTGAACAAGAGCCTGTCGTGCCAGACACTACCAAAGGCCTTTTCCTCATCTAGGAGACAGGCGACAGTCTGCTCTTTCCGACACCCGGCGCCCGTGATGTATTCCACCAGTCTCATCAGCTGATGAGTGGTGGAAAGCCCCACACGGAAGCCGAACTGTTCGGGGACCAGTACATTGAAATTTCGGAGATGGTCTAGTACTCTCCGTTGTACGAGACGTTCGAGAACCTTTGACGTGGCTGACAGTAGACTGATGGGCCGGAGGTTGCCGGGACGGGAAGCATCCTTTCCCTGCTTCGGGATCACTATCACCGTCGCCTTGCGCTATTTCTGGGAAAAATAGGCCAGTCTAAGACACGCGTTGAACAGCGCGACCAAGAAAAGTACTCCTTGCTCCGGGAGTCGAGTAAGAGCGGCGTTCGAGGCGCCGTCCGGGCCAGGAGCATTTCTCGGTACGAGTTCAACGAGCCGATCTGTGACCTCTTCCCTGGTAATGGGTTCGGGCTCCGCAGTGATCGGAAGAGACAGAAAGTCTTCCACTTCGTTCTCGACTTCTTCATCGAAGTCCCAGTCCATGGGCGGGTTAGGTGCGAACTGTCGTTCAAAACACGCACCCAAGTACTCGGCCTTCGCCTCCGGGCGAGCCAGGATTTGACCGAAAGGTCCAGGAATGGCTGGGATGCGAGGCCGGCGCCTCTTCCCTACCAGCGCCGTAGGTATCGGACTTTCGTCCGATCCGTACCCTGCTTGGGCCACGGCGAGTTCCCAACAGCGTCTCCGGTAGGCCTGCATTTCACGACGTAAAATGCCGGTCGCCCGGTTGTACGCTGCCTTGTCGGCCGGATCACGGGTCCGCTACCAGCGTCTCCGGAGGCGATTTCTCTAGCAAGCGAGAGCACTCGTCTCCTCTGGGATCCGCTGCCAGTGGGGCGTGACGGCAGGCTACATCCTGGAAGACGCGTCGATCGCAGATACGACAGCCTCGTCAAACGCGGCAACTGCCTTGTCGACTTGGCGGACGGTTTCGAGTGGTCCCGCCTCTGGCAATCGGCGACTTAACGCCGGGCCATAGCGGTCCCATTTACCACCTTCCTGACATCTCTGCGTACGACGTGCTGGGTAGCGACGTGTATCAAGATGGGGAGATGATCGGACGATAGTTCCGTTAGCGCGGACACATGGACCGGACAGTCAATTCCTTGGATCACCGCTATGTCCAAGACATCGGGAGTCGCGTGGCGTTGTGAGCGGTAGAACGTAGGTTGGGTAGGCCCAATCACTGTTATCCTGCGAGAATCAGCAAACCTGCGTAAACGTTTCCCGTTTGGGGCAGTCAAGCGACTGTTCCAATCGCGATGTTTACAGTTCAGGTCGCCGGCCATGATGACCCTCCTGTGTGCATCGAACGCGACAGCTAGATCGGGGTGAAGGAGCTCTTTTTGCGGCGGTTTATTCGCCGCGACCATCTGTACGCCGCCTAGAGTGTTTAACAACTCCACAGCGGTGCCTTCGAGGTGAGTCATTGCAGGCAAGAGGACTCGGTGATGCTCGAGATTGAGCCTCACCGCGACGGCAGTACCGCCACCAGCAGTGCCCGGTCTGTCGTTTCGATAGCACACATAGTTGGCCAGTCGTAGCCGGTTCGCAGGAGTCAAGTGGGTCTCATTGAGAAGCACTACATCGGGTTTGAGTCGGGCCAGTAATTCTTGGAGTTCCTGGATCTTGTTGGACAACCCGTTGGCGTTCCAGGAAAGAATTGAGAGATCACGTTTGAGGACCCGACTCATAGAAAACCTACACAAGTGGCGGCTTCCACCAAGAGCATGAATCTCTCGGTTGTATCGGCAGTCTCCAAGCGGGAGCGGATGGACCTGAAGGTCTGGGCAACTTTGCGGAGGTCAAATTCCGCAAGGAAGTCTTTGACGACCTGATAGTCGTCTGGTTCGGTTTTTGGGGCATAGTGCCCGGAGACTGTGTGCGCATAAGAGCGCCGAGGCTTATCAATCGGGGGATTGGTGGAAGCCAGGGGTTTCTTAGGGCCAGGTGTAGCGCCTCTAGCGGAGGTGCTAGGAAGAGGGACAGATGCGAGTGCGTCGGTCTTCGCGGGTTGTGCAGGCTGTCTGGACTGTGCGGCCGGGTTAGCAAGAGCCCGGGAACGAGCGCCACGGGGCTTTCTATGCCGCTTCTTTTTGCCTGCGTTAGGAAACCGCGGGGGCGGGAGGTCAGGCGAGGCTGCTCCTAAAGCAGGGGCAGGATTCTCCGGTGCTGGGGAGGGTTGAGTGGTCTCAGGCTCCACAACCGAGATGTTTGACAATGGCTGGTCTGTAAGCAACAGTGAGAGAAGGCTACGCTGTTTCTATTTATAACTTTTTGGCCGCTTAAGGTGTATAACGCGGACCAATGAGAAGCCAGCTCATCATTCTCCATTCTGATTGGCCATGGAAAATAAACCATGCCAGACACTATTTAAGGCGATGATTTAACCTCGGTTCATAGCCGCAGGCTCAACGCCCAATCTGACCTTGTCAAGCAGCTTCTGCTTGATGCCACTGCACATCGTTGGGACTCGTACCTCGAGTCTCTTGAAGTCCGGCCCGAGTCTGTCTGGCAGGCTGCGAGTCGACTTAATGGCGACAAAAGGACCCGCCATCCCCTCAGATCACCGGACGGCATTGTGTACTCCGCGGCCGGCAAAGCTGAAGTCTTTGCCGCAACCATGGAGGAGCAATTCACCGTCCACGGAGGCGTCTGCGACCCCGTCCACTCGGCCGAGGTCGCAGACTTCCTATCTGGATATTTTTCCCGCCCTCCAGCTGACATCCCTGACCCGTTCGACCGGGCCGATGTTGTCTCGGCTATTGGTCGACTTCGCCCTAAGAGGGCGCCCGGCGATGATCGTATCGGAGCGGCGGCGCTACAACACGCTCCCCCTAGCCTCATCAACTTGGTCCACGAGCTGTTCAATGGATGTCTCCGGCTTCATTACTTCCCCAGCCTGTGGAAGCGTGCGAAAATCATCATGATCCCCAAGCCTCGCAAGCTGCGTATTGACCCCTCAAACCATCGACCCATCTCACTGTTGCCAGTCATATCGAAGGTACTCGAGCGCCTCCTGCACGGTCGGTACGCGCCTCTGCTGGATGGTTTCATTCGGCAGGAGCAGTTCGGCTTTCGCAGAGAGCACTCGACGACCCTTCAACTCGTCCGGGTTGTTACCCATTTGACGGACGCCTACAACAAGCATCTGTCCTCCGTCGCTGTATTGCTCGACGTGAGTAAGGCCTTCGATCGAGTCTGGCACGAAGGCCTTCTCTACAAACTGGCCCACTCCCCACTCCCTGCCTCATTCGTTCATTTTCTCCGATCGTACTTGTGCGATCGTATCTTTAGGGTATGCGTCGAAGGGTCGTACTCATCCGTCCGACCAGTCGCCGCAGGCGTACCTCAGGGATCTGTCCTTGGCCCCGTTCTGTACCTCGTGTACACGAACGACCTGCCTGTTCAGCCTGGAGTCACTCTCTCGCTCTATGCGGATGACGCTATGTACCACGCCAGCTCAGCGAGTCTTGATTTCGCAGCTGGCCTGGTGCAACGTCAGCTCGCCGTACTTCCGGACTGGCTAAGGAAGTGGAGGATGGCGGTCAATGCGGAGAAATCCGAGGCGATCGCCTTTTCTCGTAAATTAACTTCCCGCTGCCAGTCCCTCTCCCTTGAAGGGAGCCCAATCGAGTGGAAACGGACTGTAAAGTACTTGGGCGTCACTCTTGACCGACGCCTAAGCTTTGCACCTCATGTCTCTCTGAGTCTCCAGCGCGCCAGAGGCGTCAGAGCCAAACTATTTCCCTTTCTCTCTCATCGGGGTTCAGTGCCTGTGCGCACTAAACTCACCATCTACTTGCTCTTTCTTAGGGCAATCCTGACTTACTCAGCCCCCGCCTTTTGGGTACTACTCAGCCCATCCGTTGTCGCCCGTTTGGAAGCTTTCCAATCCCGAACCCTCCGCTACATCTCCAACTCTCCCTGGTTTGTCAGAAATGATGCCATCAGGCGAGGGTTGAAGGTTCCTTCACTTACCGAATTCGTTCGGTCCCTAGCCCTCAAACTATTCTCCCGAGCCTTTGTCTCGACCCATCCTCACATCCGTCGACTAAGCACAGATGTCGGCCCACCACCTAGACGACACAAACGCCCCCGAGCGTTGCTCGACGACCCCTCATAAGCACTTACAGAACATCTGCCCCATCCCCCCGACCTTGAGTATTTTCACGCTCCTCCTCCTTCCTTCTTTCTCATGTCCGTGCTGGCGCTCGGCGACAGACTAGAGGGGGGTCTGCGCTCGCCCTAGGTGTGCCTAGTGCCACCTCTGGTGGACGCTGCCTCCTCCTACGCTCTCTCCCGTGCGCCGACATTGCCGCCTGGCAGCCCTCGGCGACTTTTCCTGAGCGGCTGGGGGCGCCCTACCCGTTGTGGGAGGGTCATTCCTGCTTCTCACGCGAAAGGTCTTCGAGGTCTCCCCCATTCTGCCGTCACGGGTCTCTTCGAGGTCCCAGGGTCCAAGTAAAATCATAACATCCTGTCCCTCCAAAATAAAATTGATGGAGGTCCCATTCCTTTCAAAGCGCGAGATCGCTAGCCAAGGTAACAGCAAGGCAACATGCAGTCATCGGGTATCACCCGGACACTGCGACCACCGGAGCACGACTAGCTGCTGCTCCGTTCAACTCTGGACTCTGGACTCGGTTCATAGCGACGGACGCATTCTTATGAATATGGATGGACTCCAGATGCAGGCGAGTGACGTAACCCCGGACAGAAGACAACACCCGGGCTTCATCAAACATTACCCGGTGATCGTCGTGGGAAAGAGCGTGTTCAGCAACTGCGGACTTCTGCGGCTGGCCCAGGCGGCAGTATCTCCGATGTTCAGAGAGGCGCGTCCGGACACTACGCTTCGTGGTGCCTATGTATAGCTGGCCACACGTACAAGGAATACTGTTCACCCCGCACGACGAGAGCGGATCCCTGGCGTCTTTTACCGGTCGCAGGAACTGTTGGATCTTTTTGGTTGGCTTAGAGATCGTTCTAACTAACATTTGTTTGTTACAGTTTCCACATATCATGTGATCGTCCTTAAGATTTGTCAGGGGAGATTGTTTGCATAGTAGATGCACTAATCCATCAACAATCTCCCCCCGACCCTTATTTAAATGGAAAATTGCAATTAAAAGGTGTTTATTGAAGGACGTCTACTATTATTTAAAAAATTAATAAAAAGAGTTACGAGATAATAGTTAATGGCTCTATAGTTCTTGTTGCCTCCACTGACGCACCTACTGTTAATATAGGTTAAAAATTCTCAATTCCCTTTTAAGGTTTCTATTCGCCTTTCAAAATTATATTCACTGATAACAGGTTTTTCCTATGTAATTGAAAACCGAGTTAAGAATGCTATTGTAATAAAGATGTTTTTTTTTTTACTTTGGTGGTTTTCTTGTTTTATTTTCCGAAGTGGCAGGAAGTCACTTTTTTCCAAATATAACGCCTTATGTCCCTACACTAATTCTAAATATGTGTCTATATAAGAAAAACCAATTTCGAGTCATTTAAAGTAGTTTCTAAATTGACAAACTCATATCGAAAATATTCGGAAACAGAAAGGTTTTTGAAGTTTCTGGACAACTTAGACACTGAATCAACTTGTCTGGATGACTTTAACCTCGTGTTGCAAACGAGTGCAGTATATCTGACTAAAGACGAGAAACGTTTTCTTTCTCGTGCAACAGAATTACTCTCAACCAATTATGAACTCGAAGAGCCAAATGTTTCTTGTCTAATGCCTACAGAAAACACTGGCAAAACAGTTAAAGAAAACTGTTAGCCGACACAGATAATTTTCTGCAGTGTAATGTAAAGCCTAAACTGTGTGGTAGCATATAACTGTCAATTTCAACGACTCGTTTTATCAAATATTACCACTGATACAACTGTCACAAAGATCATCGTCTTGTGCAGTGGAAACAGAATAATGACACCAAGAAAATCAAGAATTTATACTTTAATTAGAAAATAACAACAGATGGAAATCAACAAAATGTAGTCTTATATTCAAGTTAAATTCAAGTGAAATTTTGTCCAAACAAACAATAATAAATGTAACGCTGTTACAGTTTCATACTAAGTAACACAATAATCACTTTCCACTAAACCGCAAACATCGCTTGGAGCCGCCCCGAAATATCGTCAGGTCTAACGGAACTCAGTCGCCTGCTAGTGCTAATACATCCCAATCAGATTCGAGAATAATCTGTCAATTTCTGGATAGACACCTTGTATTGTACTGACACAGTTGTTTTGGATGGCGTTAAAACTGTCGAGAGGTAGTGTAATGTCTAATGATTTAGAACGTCACGTAAGTGTGCCACGCACACTATAAATTGCGTGCAAGTGTCACGTAGTCACGCAGAGACGCAGTATTATCTATTTCCTCAGAGTAACACTATTTGTATACGCTCTCTCTACGGAAGGGCTTACATATGGTGCAGATGTTATCAAATGTTATTTTAGTTAATCCTTACGGGAATGAGTGATGAGATTCAATTTATAATCAAAGTCTGCAGCTATTAAAATTTTAAATTAAATTCATTTCTATGTATTAGGTTTGATTTATCGAAGGTTGTGGTCTGTCCTTTCTCTTTAAGTTGTGATGTATGGCTGCTTTTTCATATTTGACTGAGACTTAAGTTCTGCTGAGCAGAACATAAAAATTATATGATGTCTGTTTAGTACGACGAGAAAATATTTATCGATTCATCGATACGGGAACGTATTGTTTTGAGTTCATACGAATACACTAATTCCGACGAACGTTTAAACTTACTTACTAAGTTTGTTTAGAAGTAACGTTTTTGACGTGTTTTCTACTGTGTTTTATGTCTAATAACAAAATGTGTGTTAACCTAATCAATGCGTAATTTAGTGTCTCCCTCTTTGTTGAGTTGTAAACGATTAAAGGTTTTGTATTTATGACTTGATAAATTTCCGAGGTGTACAGAGGTGCTCATTCGATAAAACAGTGTACGACAATCTTTTCAAATATAATAAGCATTTTAACAAAAATGAATCCCTTAGGAATACTTAATGTGTACCGAGCAGACTAAATCAACTAATTATATATCCCTTAAGAACACTAAAATTCAGTTGCAGTTACTAACAGCGACATTATATCTCATTTTTAAAATTTTCCAGAAATATCGGGTATTCATTTACAAGATTTAGTAAGCGTTAGTGATAAAACAGTGTGGGTCCCAGCCACGACCACAGGATTTCCGACGACGACGTCCACTTCAACTCAAACGACTGAAGTACAGGTTTTTGATAAAAACGTAGTTACAAATATTTCCGTGCCAATGGGAACAACTGCATACTTACACTGCCGTGTTATATATCCTTCAGAATATACGGTAAGTGAAGTTAAGCCTGCATGCTATTTGAGTAATGTTTAGCTCAATGCCTTGAGTTAGTTTCCTTTGTAACCGCTACAAAATTTGCCGTCTAAGTTTTAATTAATCTAATGGGATAACATATTTTGTATGCTGAAAGAACACTTACATTAATTATTACTATTCTGCTTTATTGAAATCAGATGAAAAACAATTATTAGAATAACATTTTAATTCAAGTTCATGATTGTTAAAACGTAGACTTCCTTATAGTGTAAAATAGTCATTTCAGTTTGCAATATCATATAAATTATTTTCTGTTGTGTATTTTCCAAGTGTTTTTAGTCATAAAATGGCTTTTAAACAGTCTTGTAACAAGTTTTTAAGAAATTTTCCTTAATGAAATTTAAAGGACTGTCTATTCACCAAGTGTCATAGGGTGTTATTTTCAGGTGTCGTGGGTTCGGAGACGTGACTGGCATATTTTGACCTCTGGTGTGCTGACCTACACTAACGACGATAGGTTCCAAGTCATTCATTCACCAGGTTCCAACGACTGGGATCTACAAATAAAATTCATCCAAAAACGTGATAACGGAACGTATGAATGCCAGGTAATAATTCTGCGTTACCGTTAAATATTAGTTCTATGGAATCGTCATTTGATATTAATTTCGTTTCATTATTATTCTAATGTTTTGAAAAACTTTGTACAAACCATTTGGTTAAAATATAAAGGACGTGCATAAGATCGAGTGCACGCATTCCAGTTTAAAACAAAACAGCATGAAATGGTTGAGGTTTTAAAATATGAGTAGATGATTATATTAGTTAAATTAGTAATGAATTATAGTGGTATACCTGCGTATTAACCTAGAAACTAGAATCATTTAAACAGTGACGATAGCGTTATTCTGGCTGCTGAAAAGGTTATAAAAACTGGAGACTTTTAAATTTGTTTATATATTCAGAACTGCTCCGGAATTCAAATAAAATCAAGTTTTCAGCTAAAAAGAACATCTTCAAGTTTACGTGATACTCCTATTAATTATTGTAAACGTGTTATTAGACCTATGTTTTCATTTTTTTTTAATTGAAATGATTTGTTTTAAGGTGATGAATCCGATAACTCTTAGAACAAAGTATTCTAAATTTCACTTTGTTGATACAGAAAACGCTAAACGTCTTTCATGTTAAAGTACAGCTGGTAATACAGTAATTTTAACTAATGTATAGTGAATTGAAATAAATGGTAACATCCTGTTTGCTATTTTTTTAAATTGTCATGCAACACAGACAATATCAACTATTGTCTTTGACATGTCAAATTACAATGCATTAAGTATGTTAAACTAGACATGAATTTCTTAAAACATATTTAGTCTCATTCATTTATGTAACTGACAGACTTTCAACTGAATTTTAACTCAAATCAGCTTTTTCTGCATGAAACCCAAATAGTGCAAAATATCGACAGGTTTCACTGACATTATTCTGATAAATTGTTCTTGTTCAATTCTAACCGTTGCCTCAGTGATTTAACACACGTTATTAGCTTATAACATTTATTTCAGTTTATCAATGTAACTCACCTTTATTTAGAACGTATGATATAGAGAAAAACTTGCTAAATTTTGTGTAGCATGGAACGCGACATTAATAGGTTACGTCAAACGAAAAAATTTTTTGCTTACCCTCACAATTTCGATACATTCTCTTAAACAGTTACACTCTGCCGAATCCATATTTTAGGAATATAAATACGGAATATTAAACACTTAGAAGTTTTCTGGACACTTTTAAAAGAAAATCTGTTTGCTGTACACACGGTAAGATTAAACCAGGATATCATGTATGTGGGGAGTGAGTAAAGTGTGCGTCCTGCTAATACCATAACGCTATTGTATTTATTTTTCGCATATGTGAAAGGTGTCTTTGTAGGTGCTAGCACTACATCAACAAATCCAGATATTATCAAAATTTTAACCGCGGTAGCTATTCGCTGGTAAAAATTTGTAAAATCTGAAAGACTAGTTAAATCGTGTTCGGTTAGAGGAATCAGTAATAAAAACATTACGCATTATAAGAAATTTCTTAATTTTTTCTATAAGCTAAAGTAATTAGTTTTATTGTTTACAAAATCAACAATTTCTTCTAGAATTTTACATTTATTCTTGTTTAAAGCTCTAGTATCTTTTAATATTTGAAGAACTAATATTAGGTTTTTAATTTAAGCTATTTATTATTACATATAGTAAGATAATTTAAGACTTCGTGTACATCATGATGTTTCCAAATATAAGGGAATACAATTTTACTGCTTCAGCTCTGAAAATACAAACCTTTGATTACACTATACTAATTATGTTAGTTGAGTAATCGCATGATGTAAACACATGTCGTTTAATATTTCTTAAGTGGGGCGGGATTGCCTAAAAATCATTCCAATCACCGAATTTAATCGTTTTACTTAATGATTTCCGTTAACAAGATGGTAGCTACTTAACATACCAAGAAATATTTTAATTCAGTACTTGTAAATGACAACTATCCGTGGTCCTACTTAGCTAGTTTTGTATAAATATTCGTCCAAGTAGAGCCATACTAACACCTTCGAAGGTATCCTAACTTAAAATAAATATTTTCTTATGGTACATTATATACTCATATACTGTCACTCATAAAACACGTAGTATAATAAAGTGACGTGACATAGTATAGTGATATGACATATAAGGAGAAGATTAGTGCTCATTAATTGGAAAGTTATAATTTTTCAGTTATTTCAAACCATCAATTCGCCTGACGTGTGCGGACTTTACTATTCTCATTAGACTTCTGCAGCTGGGAACACAAAATTCCTTCTGTCACAAGATTTAAAGAGCGTAAGAGCTCCTAATGTTTTCTTACATAACTACATAATCCTTATGTTCTACCCGTTAGCTGTTTTCAGATAGCACGCCACCACCTTTTATCATCCCCGGCCAGTTCTCTGGTTCAAACATACACTGCTTTTCTCCTTTCTACATTTTACTTAATAATGTCTTCTCATTTCAAGGAAGATAGTCGCTAGATCACAAAGGTGATCACCTTACATGTTATGAAAATTTTGCTTGTTTTTAAATATTCTAGAAGAAATTATGAATCAAAATGTTTTTTGACACTGTTTGGAGGAGTATTTCTAATTCTTACTTTCCGTGTTTATTGCCTTAACACTGCGAGTAACATCGCTTCTGTTGTTTCAAAAATGTTAATTTCTTTGATAGTTTAAATTTAAAATTTAGAACCATTTGATGACAATAGGTGGGACTATAAAAGTATATGTCTCGTTTATTATATTCAGTTTATTATTCTTTTGTTAACGTACTCCTTATTTATTAATACCATAGAATTTAACAATGTTTAGCCTACAATTATTAGTACACTTAGCAATGTAAGTGACACGGTGGCTATTGAATATATTTAGTTTTACTCCTCAATATTTTATTAGTTTTGTGTTAAATATTTTATACCTTATGGGTTATGATTTTCCAATAAAATTACTGATAAACACACATAACTAACTTTTGAAAGACAATTCCTATAATTGTTGGATTTTGTTGTCAACGATGCGTCCGAGTGTTATCACTAACTGTAATAAAATATTCCGACGCAGAACAAATTATTTTACATAAATATATTTTTATAGTTAAAAAATTAAAAATAGGTTGAAATATATGTAAATAAATGTGATCCTGTTGAAATTCATTATTCTACAATGAGAATAATAGTACACTTACTAACAACACTGTATATAATTTAGGGATTATTGAGAAAAATCAGCGTTATACCTAAATAGTTAAAAATATCTGTTGCAGGTGGCGACGCCCATCGGCAGAGTGTCACATTATTTCCACCTGCACGTTATTGTACCGTCTGCGTTTATTGTTGGCAACGATGAGTACCACATAGGAGAGGGCAGCACCATTAGCCTTGTATGCATCATACACAACGTAAGTGACCTTGTTAAAGTGTGAGTCATATTAATAATACTTTATATTTTAATTCACGCTTACAAATTATTAAAGCACTTTACGTCTGGAAAACAAACATTTATAACAGACCTACCGGAAAACTGTTAATATAAATTTAACGATATTATACATATTAAGTTAAATATTTAATTTTAAAAGGCTGTGGTCTACGCCTAACGTCAAATGCCCCTGATCACTAAAATTGTGTTTTAGGATACTCTTTCCTTAATATAAACTTTTCCATCTATATTTTAAGTAAATATAAATCCCTATAAGTAAATGCTGCTTAGGGTTAACAATTTTTGTATTTGAGTACATTTACGATCTGTTTAATGAACTAATACAAATTTTATTTGCTGTTTTATATAATTACCAACATTTGTTTTTAAAAATTGCATATTTTTAATTCTTAATTTAATTAAAATTAAATTGCAAATTGTTTTTATTTAGCGAAATATTATAGATTTACACAAGATAATGGAACAAACATTGCGTAGTAGTGAAAGATGTGATATTACATTTAAGGAGAATGCAAAACCTAAAAGAAAAATTGTTGAAAGACATTAACGTGTAACAGTGTTTATGTGGTATAAACGTAACGTGTAGAGATATCCGACATGGTGTGGCAGCTGTAACCGTAATTCTCAATATTCCTAAGAGTATTTTAAAAAAATATCTGTAACCTGTAAAATTGGTATATATTATAATTGTGACGAGTTTATACCCAAACTACAAGAAAGAAAGAATTGTAACGTGTTACGTAGGCTCATACGGCCAGAGTCAATTTGGTTAAAATTACTTCCCGGGCTGTTTGGCCGTGGTCCATAGTTTACTTCAAAACAAGACGTTTCGGCAGTGCCGTCGACTGCCATATTCAGTCAGTGGCAGTCGATTTTTCACTAACAGCCTGGGAAGTAATTTTAACCAAATTAAAGAATTGACTTTACACAATGAGCTAAAAAGTGCGTGAAAGATTTTAAGAGTTACAAAGTAAAAGATATTTAAAAGGAATAAATCCGAAATTAGTACCAAGCCACGTGTTGTTCAATCAAATATATTGTAACTTACCGTCTGTGACTTTCTGCAACGATGTCTTCAATCTAAAGTGGACATGTTTCGGGACACTGGTCCCATCCTCAGAACTTAAAAGTATGTTCGTATATCATCAAACGATGATATAGTTGTCAAATAATTAAAACATTAAAATCCAATTTAAAAAAAACCACAATACTTAATGTATAAAGTCGAGCGCGACGGTTAAACGGTGCACAACGTACGGTAGCTGACCGCGCACTGAATCAAGACTGACTCTTATCACGGCAATAACGCAAAGCGGTGTCGTACAATATATTCGATTTAAAAAACAGTTGATCGTTTAGGACACGCGGCTTAGTATCAGCATTGTAATGTCGCCCTTTCTTGCATATGTGAAGAGGTATCAAGTTTGTTTTAAAATTAGTGTAATTGTGATTGTGATTGTGTAATGATGAGGTGTTTTGCAAATTTTGATCTAATGTGGCCTAAACACAATATAGCTGGTTTATATAGGTCAGACAGGCCGTGGGTTTTTAAAAAGGTTCACAGAACATAGACAGCCTACACACTTTCACAGTTTGGACCATCGTTGCAGAAAGTCACAGACGGTAAGTTACAATATATTTGATTAAAGTAAAAGAATCTGCCTATATTTTACTTAGTATATGAAGAAGAAAAAGAGACTGTAATAGGTATAAGCAAAGCAAACTATGTGTCGCAGTAATGAATATCAGCGAGACGATTATCAATAACCGCAAAAGACAATATTCATGGCAGCGGAATTTTGAAACGTGGGTGCCGAATTAGAATAGGAAAGGGAACTTTAAGAAATAAATAGCATAATTTTTTAACGACTTTTGGGAAAAGAAACTGAGTATACATACATACGGATATAAATGAAACATAAAAAATATAAGTAAGTAGCGGATGTACTGCAATAAAGCTAGAATGCTATTGCAGTATACAGTGGTTATTGCATGTAGAGAGAATGTAGGAGGGCAACAGAAATCTCGTAAAAGCAGATAGGATTTGAATTGAATTTTAATAAAATATCAGAACTGGCGAATTGCTAAAGCCAAAGTAACCGTTCCTCCACTGCTTTCCAGTAATCGTATTGGATAAATGTGTTCATCATTTTCTGCAACAGTCTATAGACTAATGGTAATATTTATAATACGAACATTTGACACTAGATACTACAGTTTTGCTAAATTTTCAGAATCCTGTGCCTCCCGAATACATATTTTGGTACCACAACGACCGGATGATCAACTACGACACGGTGAGAGGCGGCATTACAGTGACTGTTGAACCCGGCCCGAAAACGTACAGTCGACTGATCGTCACACACGCAACGCAGGCAGATTCTGGTAACTACAGTTGTAGAGCGCCCAACACACTGCCCGATGAAATCCACGTGTTCGTGACAAAAGGTAAGCCTTACAAACGATTTAAGTAACTGTTAGTACGTACGTTATATACTTATATCTTTACATCTAACTAAGAGTAAAAATTTGATTTTTAAAGTTTTTCATACATAGATTAGTACACTGATGTAATACTGTGTATCAACGTAGACTTAACACAACAAAATAGGAAATGCAGTCATTTTAAACAGACTTGAATATTGACTAAAACTTATACGTTAAAATATTGTCTTACTATACGTTAACATAAGAAATGTTTACATTTCAACATTATATAAAATACTGAAATTATTATTTACAATGTATTGTGTAATGTGAGATATATGTCTCATAATAAAAACCTAAAAATTCGTATTTTTAAAATATATATAATTCCAAAAATTTAAACACCTTTCATGAATATTGCTAGTGTTCAGTAAACGTCATTCCTTGAAGCAATTGATTTAGGCGAATGTTTCAATATTATAAAATAATACCATTTTTGATTTAATTTTACTATAATTATTTTCAAAATAAGAGGGATAATAATAAAGAAGACAATCTTTTTCTAAAACTGAATAGAGACAATTACTCTTTTCCAAATCTATTTAAAAAAAAAATTGAGATATTGGTCGGATCCATCGGATAATCCTGGTTGTAAGGATTACTCTAAACAAACTGTGTAAAGACGTCAAAAAAGTCACAAAATATACATATAAAAAGTACAAATGCTTAAAAAAATTATGCATAACCCAACCTTATGTAAAGTAAGAGGTGTGCCTTATAATGTAATCATTTAAAATTCAAACAACAGCAATCTAATTCGTAAGCTTTAGTAGGTGTCGTCAATCAACTCAATATTCCCTTAAGGCTAAAAGACTTGTGAGTATTTTATTTTGCTTACCTAAGTATTACTTCCATGTTCCATAAGGAAATGGAAGGATGGTGATGGCCAAAAAAATCGTGTTAGAGGTAAGACATGATTTTGATTGTACTACCCTCAAAACATGAAGAAAAGTCATTTTTCGAAAAGTGGCTGTGTGTGTCTGTAAATTGTTTTTTGCGGCAAACGATAACTGTCGAAAATTCAAACAGAATCAAATACGTTTTTACACACATGCTTAAATTGTAGAGGACTCAAGGCCTGTTGATTTTGGTGAAGATCAGTTAAGGGGAAGGGGTAGTTTATCAGCAAAGTTGTATGTTTTAACAAGAGTAAAGTACTTAATTTTGATAAATAAAGTATCCTGAAAAGAAGGTCATAATAATCAACTGTAGAAAGGGTAGATGAAATATCTATAAATGAAAAGCGTAGTTGAATGGGGAGTGGTTAATTTTTTATATGTGTACTACGTTATCGCCAACAAAGAAGTATAATGAAGAAATTTGTGTTAGTGGTTGAAATCACAATCAGAATGATCACTGTTGCACACCACCAAAAAAAAAGTATTCCGATTAGCGCTTTCAAGCTTCACAGCTCATCGTCAGATCGGGAATAGACAGGAAATATGTGAAACCCAACCCTTCACCCCTCTCCCCCACCCTGCTCACCCACAACAAACTAAAAATTAATGACCCTTCCCCACCCCCTGTCTAAAGACAGAGTTTAGGGGGTAGGGAAGGGTCATTAATTTTTAGTTTGTTGTGGGTGAGCAGGGTGGGGGAGAGGGGTGAAGGGTTGGGTTTCACATATTTCCTGTCTATTCCCGATCTGACGATGAGCTCTGAAGCTTGAAAGCGCTAATCGGAATAATTTTTATATAGTGGTGTGCAACAGTGATCATTCTGATAACAAAGAAGTAGTTTGTTGTTAAAATTCCTTCCCGGGCTGTTTGGCCGTAGTCCAATGTTTTTTGCAAAAGCAGACGTTTCCGCAGTGCCATCGACTGCCATCATCAGTGAAAATCGAATGCGCCAACGTGAGGTGGTATACGTTAGTGACTACAGTACTGTGGTTAAGGCTGAAGAAAGAAGTAGTTTCAATGGAAATATTTCATTTCAAAAAAGGATTTAAAATATAAATATTAGAACATGGATGGTTCTCCATATCGATATTTTTTCATATAAACACTGTCTTTGTTTTACAAAATATAATTGAATTATCATACAGTTACATTTATACAGTTAAGGCCGCTGAGTCCCGTTATTACATGTCTGTGCTGTACCATGTCACTAAATAAAAGACTAACGTCATAATTTGTTGAAATAACCTGAAAATAATAAGTACTCTAGATAAAATACGTGATTTAGACTGTAAAAAGCTTTATTTACATTTTAATTTGCCTTCTACCCGTAATTGTCAGAAGACTTATGTATTAAATAAGTAAGTATATACTGACTAGTTTGTTTGCATTTATAGAAGGGGACAACACAGCGGCTATACAGAGGTTACACTCTTCATCGACCTGCACAAAGACATCACGTTCATTGAAGATTTTCGTTTTATTTTATATAATCCTCAGACTTCATTAACACATAAAGGTAAAATTATTTTCTGTGTACAAGATGTCAAGTGTACATAAGAGTTCCAATATGTTAGTTTTTCATAAAGAAAAACACTAAATATCAAGTGCGTTTTGTCGACTTGATTTGATCTTATATCAATACAAAGAGTTATTTTCACAAAAACCTTTCGTCATTTATTGAGTCACACTCATTATCAATTTTAAGACTTGTTTAATTATTATTTATTATTAGGAGAAATATTATTTGTAATACTGTTTTGAAGTTCATGTTTACATTGCAAATTTACAATGCCAAAATTCCGGCAGATTGCCAGTAATCAACCTAGGAGCAGTGTTTTTCTTTAGCAGAATGCGCGCGCGCACACACACACACACACATATGTATACACATAAACACAGCTCTACGTACTTACAAATTGAAGCTCTTCTGTAGATCCTTAATTTCGCTTGAGCATTCCTTTACGCAGAGGAAATAATGCATTTGTTTTTCTGTTGCAGGAAGACGTTCGCAGATGCCGGAAGTTAATTAAACGTACTTTATTACTTTTTCTTTCTTCTCTTAACACTTCTGGGAACGGTTAACGTCTGTGTTGTCTAAAAACAAGGGTTGATTACAAGTCGTTATTACATGGGACGGGTGCTCGGCACAAAAAGTGATTTGTTAAGACATAGCCTACAAAATGTTTTTGGTTTCTGTTAAAATAAATGTCAAAATGTCAATGTCAAAGACAGAGTAATTATCCACGTTACTTGTTTTACTGTAATTGTTAAATACGAGTGGATTTAATGAAAATATAACGTTGTTTTTAACATATTTGTTTTTTAACTTTTTCAATCATTACTAGAACTTAGACTAAAATACCTGTTATATAACTGTCTACCAGTGTGATTTTAATTCCTTCCTACTCAAGTGTCTTACGGTAAATTACAAAAGTAGGCTCTATGAGAAAAATCTGACATACCAAGTAAGTTCAGAAAACTTGGTGTAAATATATTTTTCCTACACACGTAGCTGCTGGGTAAATTATCTTACAAAACGTTAGGTTAATTTAAACAATTGGACTTGAACATTTGGTATTTTTAAATTTACACGACAAAGTGTGATGGTAATCAGGTATAGAGAAGTACGTGTTGAAAGCCATATATTTAGCCGTGATAATTATTATTACACCCAACACACATCACATGCACGTTACCAAATTATGTGAAGTATTTGATAGTTATCAATTTTAAAACAAGAATTTGTATGTAAATGCATAAACCTACACATACTCGGATAGACAGTCAAATAGGCACTTTAGCACTCTCACGCATACAAACACACACATCGACACACACACACACACTTATACAAATTGTTTGTTATTAAACAATTGTGTTTGGCGTCAGCAACAGTTGTCCTGATGATGACAATAAACACTGTCGGAACGTCGACACAAATAAGTTAAAATTTGTGTTATATTTCTGACCGATCCTCACAAAACCTTCACCGAAAAATTCATTGAATAACAAAGGTAATATTCATTTAAATATTTAAATTTTATTGTTTCAATTAAGGTTTAAAGGTTGACTTGCTGTACCTTAAGGTACATATCACTATAAACTCACTAAATATATATGTGACTTATAGATATTCACATAGGCCTGTAGGTACATATATATGCGCACATACATCTTTGTATATGAGCCTAGATAGTAGAATAACGAGTGGAATAAATTGAATGTAAAATAAATAAGCCTGAAGGGACAGCATCTTCTTATTCATATGTTAAGAGGAAATAAGATGAGAAATGTGTGTTCACAGAATTCAAGAAATATTCCTTTACATGACTAATGCTTTTAATATTATTGAGATCGTAATGTATTTATAAGTTCAGCGGCTAGCAGAAATTATTTAAGTATTCCTTGTGACAGCAGCTACCTTGCTATCCGCCTTGCGTGCAAGTATTTTATGATCCTTTACCTTGGTGTTCTACATAAAATTTACTGCCTTTCCTTTTCCCTGCACCCCTACATATTTTTGAAAAAACGTGTAAAATTCCACAATGTGTCCTCTGAAATGTATACAACCATAGATAGGGCACAGAAAAAGAAAGAAGTATAGTTTCGTTGTTATGTTTAAAGACAATTTATTATTTAAATAGTTAATTTGTTGACAGTTACCTGTCAAAAATTTCAGTGAAGGCCGGGATAAGTATCTGTTTGGAAAATGGAATAAACAGTAACCTGTAGCAACTCCAGTTATTTGTTTGTCATCTAGTGTAACAAAGTTATATTATAGAATAGTGCAAAGATTCCACAGACAAGAAACACAAAAAACGTATATATACAGGCAATATTGCACTGATATCAGAACAGCATAAACATATGGAATAAAAAATTGAAAGAAAATAAACAGGCACGATAGCCAAATATTCAAAGTGACTCACATCAGTACAGATTTTTTGCAACATACTAAATAATTTATTAATTCAGAAAATAATGTAGGGTACACAGTGTGGAGTACAATTGTGTGTACGGGTTTCACCTAGCTTAAGTCTTTAACTACAAAATGCAGCATTATTTTTTTGGCTTTTGATATAAAAAGTTTGCGGATCCCTAAAGTTAGTTATATATGTAAATAAATTTATATATAAAATTATAGTAATAATTTTTTTGTTTCATTTTGTTGCTTCATGAAACAGTTGTTCTGGTTGTCTACGAAACATTACAGAAGGAAAGCGAAGCCTGTTACCTACTACAAGATTGATATAGCGCAGGACTAATATTTTGGAGTCCTAACATTTTACTCTCACAGCAACAAAATGCATTCGTTTGACAATAATATATCAAACATATTTAAAAAATGTTTTTACTTAAATATTAACACAACGACTTGCGGATTTATTAACAAAAGATATGTATACAGACAAATCCAATTACTCCGTAACTGTGTGTTTGTGTCACCGCCATAACCTTAAATTGTTCCTGTTATATTTATATTTTTACTAAATTACTTTTATATTCATCACAACAAAATACTGGAAAATAAAAAGAATTTTATTAAATATTTTTCATTTGCTTAGTAAGACATTTCAACAATCGTTCAGTAATATTCATAAATTATTCACAACTCGTAACTTGCGACAGATTGATACAGTGATACGTAAAACCTTACATTAATTGCAAAACTCGTAAAAAACGTAAACATGTCAAACACCGATTCTTATATAAAAGGGTTAGCGAGGCAGCGAACACGAAGGTAATTTCGTTAACACAATCCTCATTGAGGAATAGAATGAAAGGACCTACTCGCCGACCACTCAGTTCAGTCGAATAAGAAAACTCCCACGCCCTTCTGTGCCCGCACGCTGTCACTGTACACCTACACCTACACAAACGCGCGAGCACACACTATGTATTGTAACGTCAGGCACAGACACTTGCCTTATTTAAAGGCAGAAACAGACGGCATTAACTTATGTAACGGCATCATACACGTAGATTATATACGGGTATTACCTTATGTGTGTTACCGCCTATATGCAAGTAATATTATGTAAAAATATAGAGAACAATATATGGAGGTTGATGTTTGGTCGACAAAGAAACCATTTAAAAATATGTTGTAAAAAATTTTTTAACAAAAACATAGATTTCTTTAAAGTATATTTAGACTGGGTCTTTGAGCCAGGAAGCAACAAGTACAGATACATGAAACAGGTACTCAACAATTCCCGTGTGGTTGCAAGTTTGTGGAATAATTAGCTGTGAAATGTCTACATCCACTCGACGTTACCGACGTGAAAAAACAGCCTTTTGATTCATTTAAGATAACTGAATAGGTTACAGTGCGTTTCCACGTACAGTACTATATTAAGTCTTGTAACATACATAGAGCATGATAGCTGTTTACTATTTAAAACATTTCTTTATTGGTTAGTAACAAGACGTTATCAAGTCTAACAAAATGAATACGAATTAATAGGTATTAAATGATCAGAACTACTGCTGTAAATTTTGCAGGAACGTAGGATCAACATAACAACTGTAGATAGAATCTGTTCCTCTTATATCATTATACTTCTGACCCATAAAAAAATATTTTTAACGTTTACTAAAGACATTTTATTTCAAATTAAGTAATGTCCAATTTAAAAAAAAATTTTATAATAATATAATGATATAAGTTTATAAGATTATGTTTTTATTCGGACATATTACAATAAATGTAAATTATTTTTACATCTAAAATTTACAAATATATTTTTACTTTTATAACATCATGTTTTATTATTTATATAAAACTGTAGAGAGCTAAGGCGGACGAATATATAGGTATCGGTTAGCAAACACAAACTGCATTCAATAAAATTATCGTTTCGAAGGTAACTCGGTACGAAAATTATAGTCTCTCACTACATTATTTAAAGAAGCACAATTTGATATTTTAAAATTAATTTCACGTAAAATTATTGAAATACTATTTGGTCATACTAAAATCAACGTTCGAATATTCGCTACGTTTGTAACTTTGAAGATGCGAATTTACAGAATATGCCAGATCATCAACGATCGTTTGCCAGAGACGGATGGTAAGTTTACTAGATGTAGTTGAACATCACATAATAAATATCACATACAGTAATAACTGTCAACAAGTAGTATTTTATCGGCAGAAAGTTATACTGCAAAAATTCTAAAACGTACATTTTAACACTTAGTACAGTTTTATATGTGCAGCCTATAATCACACAAGAGATTTAAGTAAAAAAATTATGCAGATAAATAGATATTAAAATATGAAGAAAAGAAAAATTCAGTAGAATATGTAAGTTTTAAATATTTATAGTAGTCGCCGTTGAAAGTAGAGGTTCAGGCTGTGTTCTCGATTGCCTGACTTGTTTCTTTTTTCTTTTAATGTAATAAATGTGAATCCATAAGTTATGTTGTGTTGGTGGTGGGTATTGGAATAGGCAAAGATCTTGGGACTTCTCTAGTTTCATTTCAATCAACGTGAGTTGTAGAGACTCCGTCTTCTACTCTGATTCGGCCTCTTCTAAGCTATGCAAGCAAAACAAAATACTTTATTGTACATATTTTTCTATGTTTCTAAGCATTACGACACTAAATAAAAATAAAAAGATTGCAGTTCACATGGTATTAAAATTTGTTTGTTTTTATTCAAGTCTATTATTATTTTTTAAATCCTACAATTAACTAAATTTGTTTACTTCCATATTCCTTAAGGAAATGGAAGTATGGCGATGACAAAAAAAATCGTGTTCGAGATTATTGCAGATTCTGATTGTACTACACTCAAAACATGAAAAAAAGTCGTTTTCCGAAAAGTGTCTGTGTGTGTGTCTGTCTGCCTATCTGTGTGTCTGTACATTTTTTTTCTATGGCAAACGATAACAGCTGCAAATTCAAACAGAATCAAATAATATTTTGCATACAGCCCTCATTTGTAGAGTACTTACGACCTATTGTTTTTGGTGAAGATCGGTTGAGGGAAAGGGGTAGTTTACCGGCAACGTTTCTTTTTATCAAGGGTAATTTTACTTCCATGTTCCTTAAGGAAATGGAAGTATGGTGATGGCAAAAAAAATCGTGCTGTCTGTAGATTTTTTTCTATGGCAAACGATAACAGCCGCAAATTCAAACATAATCAAATACTGTTTTGCATACAGCCCTGAATTGTAGAGTTCTCAAGATCTGTCGTTTTTGGTGAAGATCGGTTAAGGGAAAGGGGTAGTTTACCAGCAACGTTTTTTGTTTTAACAAGGGTATTTTTTATGGCAAACGATAACAGCCGTAAATTCAATCAGAATCAAATGATTATTTGCATACTGCCCTCAATTGCAGAGTTCTCAAGACCTATTGTTTTTGGTGAAGATCGGTTAAGGGAACGGGGTAGTTTACCTGCAACATTTTATGTTTTAAAAGGGTATTTTCTATGGCAAACGATAAGAGCCGCAAATTCAAACAGAATCAAATACTGTTTTCCATACAGCCCTGAATTATAGAGTTCTCGAAACCTATTGTTTTTCGTGAAGATCGGTTAAGGGAAAGGGGTAGTTTACCAGCAACGTTTTTTGTTTTAACAAGGGTATTATTTATGGCAAACGATAACAGCCGTAAATTCAAACAGAACAAATGATTATTTGCATACTACCCTGAATTTCAGAGTTCTCAAGACCTATTGTTTTTGGTGAAGATCGGTTAAGGGAACGGGGTGTTTACCTGCAACATTTTATGCTTTACAAGGGTATTTTCTATGGCAAACGATAAGAGCCGCAAATTCAAACAGAATCAAATACGTTTTTGCATACAGCCCTGATTTGTAGAATACTCAAGACCTACTGTTTTTGGTGAAGATCGGTTAAGGGGAAGGGGTATTTTACCAGCAACGGTTTTTTTTTTTAATCAAGGGTAATTTTTTCTTCTGGCAAACGATAAGAGCCGCAAATTCAAACAGAATCAAATAAGTTTTTGCATACGTCACTGATTTGTAGAGTACTCAAGACCTATTGTTTTTGGTGAAGATCGGTTAAGGGAAAGGGGTAGTTTACCTGCAACATTTTATATTTTAACAAGGGTATTTTATATGGCAAACGATAAAAGCCGCAAATTTAAACAGAATCAAATAATTTTTTGTATACAGCCCTGATATGTAGAGTTCCCAGGACGTGTTGTTTTTGGTGAAGATCGGTTAAGCGAAAGGGGTAGTTTACCAGGAACGTTTTATGTTATAAAAGGGTATTTTCTATGGCAAACGATACGAGCCGCAAATTCAAACAGAATCAAATAAGTTTTTGCATACAGCCCTGATTTGTAGTGTACTCAAGACATTTTGTTTTTAGTGAAGATCAGTTAACGGGAAGGGGTAGTTTACCAGCAACGTTTTTCTTATCAAGGGTAATTTTTTTTATGGCAAACGATAACAGCCGCAAATTCAAACAGAATCAAATATTTTTTTGCATGAATCCCTGAATTGTAGAGGACTGAATGCTTATTGATTTTGGTGAAGATCGCTTAAGAGAACGAGGTAGTTTACTAGCAACGTTTTATGTTTTAACAAGGGTAATTGTTTCTATGACGAACGATAACTGCCGCACATTCAAACAGAATCAAATATTTTTTTGTATGCATCCTTGAATTGCAGAGGACTGAAGCCCTACTACTGATTTTGGTGAAGATCGGTTAAGAGAAAGGGGTAGTTAACCTGCAACGTTTTATATTTTAACAAGAGTAAAGTACTTAATTTTGATAAACAAAGTATCCTGATAAGAAGCTCATAATAATCCACTGTAGAAACATAGATGAAATATCAATAAATGAAGAGGCTAGTTGAACGGGGTGGGGGTAATTTTCTTTTAATGAAAATTATAGTTGAAGAGGGACGGGAGAATTTTTTATTTTATATACTGTATGTACTACGTTATCGGCAACAAAGAAGTAGTTTCTTGTTAAAATTACTTCCTGGGCTGTTTAGCCGTAGTCCAATGTTTTCTGCAAAACCAGACGTTTCGGCAATGCCATCGACTGCCATCATCAGTGAAAATCGAGTGCGAAAACGTGAGGTGGTATACGTAAGTGACCACAGTACTGTGGTTAAGGCTGAAGCAATAGAAGGAAGTAGTTTCTATGGAAATATTTCATGTCGAATATGATTTTAAATATAAATCTTAGAACAGAATGAAATAATTTTTTGCATACGTCCCTGAATTATAGAGATCCCAAGGAATTTCGATTTTGGTGAAGATCAGTTAAGGGGAAGGGGTAGTTTACCAGCAACATTTTGCGTTTTAACAACAGTAAAGTACTTGAAAATTCATTTAAACTTTTTGAAACAATGGTAATTGTTAAAAATAAAATAATTTTGTTGCCAGGCAATAAAATTATAATTTTTTCATTTTAATGTAAATCATGTATGAGTTAATACACATGTATAAACTAATATATCGTTCGTGGCAGGCAAGCATATCTCAGTTATGTAATGTTTACGTTTCTATTTTATTATTATGACTACCGCAATAAAAAGGCTGGGAACACACACACACACACACACACACACACACACACACACCACACACACACACACACAAAATTCGCGTTATTTCTGGCCTCACTCATGTTTATTTTCTTACATTTGGACGCTTTTTAAATGGCAAGTGCCGAAACCCATACCAACATAACGCGTGCAAGCCGAAAAAGTGTCCAGCGTGGATAGCGATTTGCTTCCTGTGGATCGCTGGGCAGTGTAACTGCACGTGTTTACAGAGGAACGATTCATAGACAGACTTTTCGTCTTTAGGGAATGAACCATCTGCAAGATGCTGAGGGTCCATGAGTGACTTCGGAGCGCTCCTTCTTTCGCCTGTTTGTTCTGTGAAACATACACTGTAGATTCGCAGCTTTACTCTAAGCAACGCTCAATAGGAAATGTTGAAAATTTTTGTCACGGTGTACCCTCAAACACACTAAACCTGCTCTGATGTTTTAATTACGGACATCATAATATTAAAACTTTGGAAACTTGAGCACTACTTAATGGAGATCAATCATTAACTTATACAAGCCATTAATTTTATGCATATTTTATATATATGTGTACAACGTTATCGGCAACAAAGAAGTAGCTTTTCTTAAAATTCCTTCCCGGGATATTTGGCCGTAGTCCAATGTTTTCTACAAAACGTTTCGGCAATGCCATCAACTTCTATCATCAGTGAAAATCGAGTGTGATAACGTGAGGTGGTATACGTTGTAATAAACTAAATTCCAATGATGAATGTTTTTATAAGCTCCACGTTGTTTTGCGCCAATTTGTAATAAACTACGTATGGTGAGTCCTTCTTCGATCAGTCCCCCTCGTAGGAGTCGTCAATTTGTTATGGAATAAGTATGTTAGGTACCAGCGGTGAAACGTCCGTCTTATTCAAACCCCACTGTTGTAACCAATTTTGTAGAGAACTACTTGTTAATTATGTGAGGACGTATGTTATAATGTATGATACCAGCTGGAGACGTCAAATTGTAAAGAAATCTTGTCTATGAGTGTAATTAGTTATAAGAGACTCCGGTGTAATAAACGCCAAGTAATACGTTGTAGGTGGCGATTCGTAACAATTAAAATGCTGTTACCTGGTTTAATTAATATGTTATTAACTAATATACCTTTCGGTTGTGACCGGTGAAACCCTCAGAACATAGATTATTAAGTCCACAAAATTAAAATTATATTCCTGAATTTATAATGGTATTATTCTATAGACTTAATTTAGTTCTCAGTGGTTGTTTAATATGAGCAATATATATGGAGTATTTACTGAATGTAAGTGGTATTTGTTTCAACCCTAGTCCCTCAACGATAAAAATTTCATTCAAATTTAGTATTAAAAAACCAGTTAGTTCAGCAATCTCCCGTCCCACCAGCTGCAAACTTGGAGCGCTATTACTAGGAATAAGTGTACTTATAGGTTAGTTATTCGGAGTGTTTGTATCAATCTGTTAATAAATTATTACACCAACTACATATAGTATTTTCTCTGCAATGACTAAAACGTTATCTCATACAACAAATGTACTTTATTTATTTTTCTCTGATATTTAACAAGTCACGTTGTCTCAGACAAACAATAAGACGATCCAATCGATTATCCCAACATATATCGATTCTTAATTATTCAAACTCTAAAAACATATATACTTGAAAATAATGACAATTAATTCTTATACCAGGGTTCGTGTAGTTCTTTGAACCATTAGTAAGGCCAGGTAAAACGCATAATTAAGGTTGTTCAATTGACAAAAGAATAAAATTATTTACTTAAAATATAATGATATGAAAATAATTTGTTTTTTACCCAAACGACGAAAGCTTCGTTAGGCGGTGAATGTTTGTCAACAACGGTCAAAATCCAGTTTATATCGTCTTCATCCAGTGAAACTGCTCCGATTTTCAATAAAATTGATGGTGGTGTGTACTGGTTATCCCACAGGAACTCTTGTGCTTCTATTCTTCTTTTACGGTCTTCACAAATCTTGGTCCCAGTGAATTGGAATTAGGATCTCAGCTTCTGCTGCCAATGAAGGTTATTTCGTCAACCGAGTCTTCTGTATTTCCAAATATTTCCGTTAATTCAGGCTTTAACTCTTTACTGGTCTTCAATTTATAGCATGAATTGGTTTGATACCAAATTCAGCGGAATTATTTAGTGACTGAGGTGAGAAGCTTTCAATTCTTTTTTATTGTACTCACTGATAATTTAGAGTGTTATTTAATTTGTATGATTCATTAGCATTCAAATATAATTGTTTTACAAAAAGGCTTTATCAGTTTGGATATATCTTTCCTTTATATTTATTCATATATTTTTAAATATATCGGTCCATTTCAATCTAATAGCTTGTAACAATCAGTACCATCTATTCAAAATCAACAAAACTGCACATTTTAGTTGCCTTAACAACCACGTTTTCTATATATCCTTGAGCCGGCATTATAGAATATTACTACTTCTTTCCAATAAAATACTCCATGCTTGGATTAATATTGAATCACATAAAACTCTCCCCTAACCTTCCTTACTAAACAGTAAATGTTTTACCAGAGTTTCGTTGTACTGGGTTAACTAAAAAGGTATTAATTTCCTTTCACTAATATGGAATTTAGGCCTATAGATTCATTTACAACCATTATAACATTATTTGGTTTTTAACTTAATTTTCTTTTTTTACCTGACCTACTGTACAATTAATTATTGATTACATAGTTAATTACATGAATTTTAATTTACTGGTGGTTAGTTGTTTTTATATTAATTAATTGGTTCTGGAACCCTTTATTAATTTATGACATAATTGTCAGAACTACTTGTTAGACTTGAAACACTGGTCACACTCCTGATCCAGTTTATAAACATTAATTAGAACAACAGTATCTTTAAATTTTATACAATACTGACAACTTAGTACAGTGCCTAACATTGGTAACTATACTGTGGTGTTCTTCGTATTGTTTAAATTAGCAGCCATCCTTACAATTTCTTTTATGAATCTGCTAACTGCTATAATTTTTTATTGTTCGACTAAGCTTTTCGTCATTACTGACATCTTCAGGTCTTAAACAACGACCTGAAGTCTTAAACGTTGTTTAAGACCTGAAGATGTCAGTAATGACGAAAAGCTTAGTCGAACAATAAAAAAATTATAGCAGTTAGCAAATTCATAAAAGAAATTATAATGTGCTGTATAAAAACAAATCTAATATAAAAATATAAACATAATTATTGATTAAGTATTATTATCAAACAACATCATTTCATTTTTAGCATATTCAACATACAATATAAATACTCTGTAGACCTTAACATGTCACAGTACAAAACAAACATTTCATTACATCCAATCATTCATTGGTCTGGCTCTTTTACATTTAATATTAGTCATTGCCTCCTTTTTACTTGAGGTACTTCTCAAACACATGAACTATTGAACAACCTTAAGTCAGGGTATGGTCCTTGACCATATTTCATTCAATCTTTTATGTAACGTTGGGGAACCTCAACTATGTTGCGTTACATAACACCCCCCCTTCGAAATAAGTTTATTTTGGTATAAACAAAGTTTAGCAAGAAATAAACTTCTAATTTGTATCTGGCCAATTGGTTTCCTATTTATAGTACTTTTATATTTCATAATTATCCGTTATATTATTATCATTTCTTCCTTCCTTCTTAAAATCAATTATTTCCCAAGTTTAAATCTTATTTCTATAATCATTCTTGTGACATTCTTTATTAATTATACATTTTGGATCTGGTTTTATGTAATTCTTTATATTTATTTGTGAGTTTTTCCTCTAATATTTAATTTTCCTAAACCTCCCTAACATTATAACTTGAATCGAATCGGTGGTGCTCTATCGTCTAACCAATTACCGTTGTCCGTTACATACTTTCTGGGATCAGAAGAACATCATCTCTGCCCAGTTAAATGATTGCTGGAATATTCTACAGTCAATCTTCATTAATAAACCTCGTAAGGTAGTCGTCATGTGACCTTCAATAAAATAATAAATAATAATCATACTCTAGGGATTATTCACTGTACTTTAACTCAGATCATATTATTTCTTCATATTAATTCTTCCTTCTATTATACACTTTTCCTCTCCAATACTTGGCTATTTTATTGACATTTATTAATTGGCTTTCTTACAGATAATTCTTAAATATTTGTTTTTTCTTTTCTTGTGATCCTTTTGAGGGTTCCATTTTGGCTTCTTCATTCTCTTATCTTCATTGGCTCATATTCCTTTATGATCAATACAGCTGGTTATGAGATTTTGGTTAGTACTATACATTACATCATGTAGTTATATTCTTCTGGCACAATCATTATTATTTCTTTTACATTCTAAATTACATTTCTCACTATTATATTACATCAGATAAACTCATTTCGTCTTTTGGTTTTGATGATTTTTATTAGGTTTAATCAGTGTTATTTTATTTTATTTTTTTTTCATATTAGTTTAAAGCAATTTCTTCTAAATTGTATAGTAAGGTGTTCTTACTTATTTTTCGAATTTGGTTGTTTTTTTATTTTCAAAATTCTCTTTCTTATATACCTCATAAATTGTTTTCTTAGATACTTGTTTGTAAGTTGAGCTTACTTCATTTTTTGAATTTTGGGGTATTTATCCTCTTTATTTTAAAACATACTGTTTCTGAATAATTATTGAGTAAGTTGTTCTTACATCCTTTGGAATTTTGGGTTTTAGTCTCTTCATTTTATATTATATCGTTTCGAAATTACTTGAGTAAGTTGTTCTTACAGTTTCTTTAGAATTTTGGGTTTTAGTCTCTTCATTTTATATTATATCGTTTCGAAATTACTTGAGTAAGTTGTTCTTACAGTTTCTTTAGAATTTTGGGTTTTAGTCTCTTCATTTTATATTATATCGTTTTGAAATTACTTGAGTAAGTTGTTCTTACAGTTTCTTTAGAATTTTGGGTTTTTTCATTCTCTTTATGTATTCCATCTGTCGGCCGTGGCTTCTTCTTCATTTATTTCTTGTCTTACATCCTGGGATGTACTGGGTCGGTGGCCATCTCCTCTTAGGGGAATCCAGCGTTCTGGTGGGTTCTGTTGATTATAAATTATTCGGACATTCCTAGATGGATCGTCCCTTCTTTGGTTCTCGCTTCCGGATCTGGATTCTCCGATGTTATTGCTCCGTTGTAAACACTCATTATCATTCTCCCCTTGGTGTTGATCACTCCTTGGACCATTCTCTTCGGCCCTTATAAAATTCACCATTGGTCTGGAAACCCGTAATGGACGATCCTCTTCGTAGTTAACCCGGCGGTAGTCCTCCTGACTCCGACTTCTGCCTCCATTAGTTCTAGTCTCCCTTCTATCGTTATTATTGTACTGGTTCCAGTCGGTGTCCCTATTAAAACTTCGACGTCCTTGGTAGTATGTCCTCCCGTTATAATTGTCGTACGCCCCCACATAATTAACTCTTCTGTAGTTTTGGTTTTGGTTATTCGGGTTACGGTTACTGTTATCAGTTATCATAATTTCGGTTGTTCGTGTTCTGATTCTGGTAACTTGGGTTATACGACCGGTTATATTGGTTGTTCGGGATACTCTGTCTATTCCCGTAATTATTTCCGTTGTTCCTTGGGCTGTTGTTGTTATTTTTCCGTTGGTACGCTTCATTACCATAATTACCCGGCCTGCCATTATAGTTCGTCCGGTTATTCGTCTCATGACTGTTATGGTTATTGTTTCTATTGTTACAGTCTGGGAAATCCCTGTTCCCGTACCGGTCATTTCTCTGACGACTCCTTCGATAATGTACCTCACGCTCGTGCTCTTCCAATAGCGTTGACATGGCCTGTATAGTTTTTATTTGTCCACCCGATCGTGCTATTGATATACCGTTATCATAGTGGTATGCTAACCTGGTGACGAGAATTTCCTCCGGGATTTTTGGTTCAAGATGTCTTGCCAAACATACTTTTCCCAGGAAGTAGGCGGTAAGTGTTGTTCCCCTGCTGGCGTCGTACCTTCCATAACTGATGCTCTCCCTTACTACGTTCTGGGTGGCGTCTGACCAGTACCTGGCTTTAAAAGCTATTTTAAATTCTTCGTAGTTTCGTATCTCGTGCCTGGTGGCTGTCCACCAGTTATCATAAGTTTCTTTAAAATGATCGTCTAAATAACGACGAATTATTGGCCACCTGTTTTCACCAGTTCTCATGATTTGTTCGCCGACCCGTTCCAAGAATTCCATTGGATTTCTCCTGTATGATTTAAAGTTGATGGTCTCCCGGTCGTCTATATGTTGTGTATATGGGACAGTGATCGATCGGTTGTCAACTGACCGTTGTAGGTTCTCGATTCTATCCTGGTTACGTTGTCCTTGCTCCTGTACTTCATTCATGACCGTATCTAAATTTCGGTGCTGGTTTCCGCAATCTGTTCGTATTGATTCCATTTGAATTCGGTTTTCTTCTTCTATATGGCCTAGCTTGACCTCTAGTTCAGCTCTATTTCGTGTAATAGCTTCATCGGTCGCTTTCAGTTTTCTATTTGTTTCCGCTATCTCCTGTTTTCTTTCGCCGTCGTTCTTAACTACCTTCTGGCTGATTGCCTCACTAGCGTCCTCGATTTTCTTATTGAAAGCTTGTCTTAACACTTCATTCTGTTTATCAACATTTTCCCTTATTTCCTGGTTAGAATGTTCAATTCTCTCATCGATTCGTATAAGATTATCCTCATTGATTTTCTCAAGATCTGCTTTCATTCGTTTATTGTTTTCCTCAAGTTTTTCGTTCATTAGTTTGTTATCGTCTTGAATCTGTCTCAAATTCTCGTCATTCCTGTCAAACTTTTCGTTCATTTGTTTGATTAAATTTTCGCTCAAAATTTCGTTTTGTTTTCTTGAGTTCTCATTAATACTGTCTATTTTATTTTCCAGCTTTTCTGAATTTTCATTTATACTGTCTATCTTTTCATTGATTTGTCTAAAATCGGCCTTCAATTGTTCATTATTTTCATTTATGGTTTGTCTCAAAAGTTCACTAGTACTTTCCTTAATACTGTCTATTTTTTCATTAGTTTGTCTATTATCTTCTTGGATCTTGTTATTCCCTTCCATTATAATTCTTAACATCTCCTGTATACTTATATCTTCTTTTTGGTTGGGTTTATCTGGTTGATCCCCTTGGGCATCTTCTTCCACCATTTCCGTTTCCGTATCTATAACTATTTCGGTTTCTTCTGTATCACCTGTCTGTTGATCCATTTCAGTATCTTTACCTACCTCTGTTTCTTTTTCCCTCCTATCTTCTTCTGTTTCTTGTTCCTTCTCCATTCTTTTCGTAACACCTCTCGTATGGATTCCTGTGCCTCTAATGGTTGCCTGCTCAAGTTAAGTAACAAATAATATGATTTTTTACTTAACTAAAGCCCACTCGTTGAGCGCCAATTTGTAATAAACTAAATTCCAATGATGAATGTTTTTATAAGCTCCACGTTGTTTTGCGCCAATTTGTAATAAACTACGTATGGTGAGTCCTTCTTCGATCAGTCCCCCTCGTAGGAGTCGTCAATTTGTTATGGAATAAGTATGTTAGGTACCAGCGGTGAAACGTCCGTCTTATTCAAACCCCACTGTTGTAACCAATTTTGTAGAGAACTACTTGTTAATTATGTGAGGACGTATGTTATAATGTATGATACCAGCTGGAGACGTCAAATTGTAAAGAAATCTTGTCTATGAGTGTAATTAGTTATAAGAGACTCCGGTGTAATAAACGCCAAGTAATACGTTGTAGGTGGCGATTCGTAACAATTAAAATGCTGTTACCTGGTTTAATTAATATGTTATTAACTAATATACCTTTCGGTTGTGACCGGTGAAACCCTCAGAACATAGATTATTAAGTCCACAAAATTAAAATTATATTCCTGAATTTATAATGGTATTATTCTATAGACTTAATTTAGTTCTCAGTGGTTGTTTAATATGAGCAATATATATGGAGTATTTACTGAATGTAAGTGGTATTTGTTTCAACCCTAGTCCCTCAACGATAAAAATTTCATTCAAATTTAGTATTAAAAAACCAGTTAGTTCAGCAATCTCCCGTCCCACCAGCTGCAAACTTGGAGCGCTATTACTAGAAATAAGTGTACTTATAGGTTAGTTATTCGGAGTGTTTGTATCAATCTGTTAATAAATTATTACACCAACTACATATAGTATTTTCTCTGCAATGACTAAAACGTTATCTCATACAACAAATGTACTTTATTTATTTTTCTCTGATATTTAACAAGTCACGTTGTCTCAGACAAACAATAAGACGATCCAATCGATTATCCCAACATATATCGATTCTTAATTATTCAAACTCTAAAAACATATATACTTGAAAATAATGACAATTAATTCTTATACCAGGGTTCGTGTAGTTCTTTGAACCATTAGTAAGGCCAGGTAAAACGCATAATTAAGGTTGTTCAATTGACAAAAGAATAAAATTATTTACTTAAAATATAATGATATGAAAATAATTTGTTTTTTACCCAAACGACGAAAGCTTCGTTAGGCGGTGAATGTTTGTCAACAACGGTCAAAATCCAGTTTATATCGTCTTCATCCAGTGAAACTGCTCCGATTTTCAATAAAATTGATGGTGGTGTGTACTGGTTATCCCACAGGAACTCTTGTGCTTCTATTCTTCTTTTACGGTCTTCACAAATCTTGGTCCCAGTGAATTGGAATTAGGATCTCAGCTTCTGCTGCCAATGAAGGTTATTTCGTCAACCGAGTCTTCTGTATTTCCAAATATTTCCGTTAATTCAGGCTTTAACTCTTTACTGGTCTTCAATTTATAGCATGAATTGGTTTGATACCAAATTCAGCGGAATTATTTAGTGACTGAGGTGAGAAGCTTTCAATTCTTTTTTATTGTACTCACTGATAATTTAGAGTGTTATTTAATTTGTATGATTCATTAGCATTCAAATATAATTGTTTTACAAAAAGGCTTTATCAGTTTGGATATATCTTTCCTTTATATTTATTCATATATTTTTAAATATATCGGTCCATTTCAATCTAATAGCTTGTAACAATCAGTACCATCTATTCAAAATCAACAAAACTGCACATTTTAGTTGCCTTAACAACCACGTTTTCTATATATCCTTGAGCCGGCATTATAGAATATTACTACTTCTTTCCAATAAAATACTCCATGCTTGGATTAATATTGAATCACATAAAACTCTCCCCTAACCTTCCTTACTAAACAGTAAATGTTTTACCAGAGTTTCGTTGTACTGGGTTAACTAAAAAGGTATTAATTTCCTTTCACTAATATGGAATTTAGGCCTATAGATTCATTTACAACCATTATAACATTATTTGGTTTTTAACTTAATTTTCTTTTTTTACCTGACCTACTGTACAATTAATTATTGATTACATAGTTAATTACATGAATTTTAATTTACTGGTGGTTAGTTGTTTTTACATTAATTAATTGGTTCTGGAACCCTTTATTAATTTATGACATAATTGTCAGAACTACTTGTTAGACTTGAAACACTGGTCACACTCCTGATCCAGTTTATAAACATTAATTAGAACAACAGTATCTTTAAATTTTATACAATACTGACAACTTAGTACAGTGCCTAACATTGGTAACTATACTGTGCTGTATAAAAACAAATCTAATATAAAATATAAACATAATTATTGATTAAGTATTATTATCAAACAACATCATTTCATTTGTAGCATATTCAACATACAATATAAATACTCTGTAGACCTTAACATGTCACAGTACAAAACAAACATTTCATTACATCCAATCATTCATTGGTCTGGCTCTTTTACATTTAATATTAGTCATTGCCTCCTTTTTACTTGAGGTACTTCTCAAACACATGAACTATTGAACAACCTTAAGTCAGGGTATGGTCCTTGACCATATTTCATTCAATCTTTTATGTAACGTTGGGGAACCTCAACTATGTTGCGTTACAACGTTAGTGACCACAGTACTGTGGTTAAGGCTGAAGCAGTAAGTAGAAAGAAGTAGTTTCTATGGTAATATTTCATTTCGAAAATGATTTTAAATATAAATCTTTGAATATGGAAGTCATGTATGGTTCTCCATACCGATTTTTTATTTATGTGATCACATCAACATCAGTAGACAAACAATTTTTCTTATGAAATGAATTAATATTTTATAAAACTAAGTATAACTTACACGTTACAGTAAAAGTCTAAATTCAGGTGCTGTCATATCCCAATTGTAACCCCTTTAATGTAAGCCTTTAGGCCTTAAGAACAGATTAATTTGAGACGGAACATTTGCATTAAGTAAAGATAATTGTTCCTTGAACATATAATATGTTTCATATTTGTTTAATACATAAACAGACTAAAGTTACCTTTTAATATTGAAACCAATTTATGCTTCTACTATTAACAGGGACTGATGAAGGGGGTATCTGAAACAGTAAAAGTACATTTTTGTTACCTATAACACTTTTAAAATTTTAATAGAAAGTAGAAGACAGTTGTAGTTTGACATCAGATTGGGTTTACTAATGTACTATTGAACGGTTTTACTTGTTTCAAAACTAAATATTAAATTATAGGTACATATATGTACATACATACATATAGAGTGTAGGACTGTTTCGAAACCTATCCGGAAGAAATGTCAGTAGAAAACACAGAGGAAATGATAAAAGCAGGAAATCCAATGTTTCACCTCGGAAAAGGAGACACTGAACCAAAATTCTGCTTTAAAACCAAGAAAGGAGCAACAGACTTGATGATGGAACTGGGTCCACGTACGCGTAAGAAACAGAAATAAAATTATTGGGTACAAAGATAAAATTAGGATGGGTAATGTGCAAAGTGGACGATTATATCTCTGAAACGAGATGCTTCAAATTCAGCAGGTACAACCACAGATCGAATATCTCCAAAAGGGAAAACTGTTTTAAATGTGTAGATAACAACACCACAAACTAAGGAATGCAACGCACCTGAAGAAGAGAATAAATGTGTGAACTGCATTACATATAATAAGTATCATCAAAACAACAAGATATACACTAAACACATTTTATTAAACAAACAATGACCTAGTCTTACAAAAAATATGAGAAAAACATAGAGTATTAAAATGATATCCCTAGCTAAACCTCTTAATATAACAAAACAATGCAAAGTAGGTAAACAGACTAGGTGCTTTTAAATAAACCTACAACGCTCAAGACTGACGACCGACAATATAATGAAATTAATATGATGAAAATGTAGATATAATACTGATTCAAGAAGCATATACTATCCACAATAGAGTCGCAAGAATCATAAAAACGTTAAGACGAGGCAAGAAGCAAAGCAGCTTCGTTCATTGTAAATGCAATATTAATAATACAAGTGTCAGATAAGGATACAGTAGCTGTAGAACTTATCACCTTATGTTCTAGATATTTCGTAGTCAGCATGTATCTCGACATAAACGAGCAAGTAGAAAGGGATTGCGAAACGTGGAAAATATACTAAAATTTACAAGCGGAGCAGGATAATAATTGTTATGGACAGCAATTCTTGATCCACACTGAGGCATGATAAAATCACTAATACAGGAGGGAGACATTAAGAAGTTAGAGAAGTTCATTGTGAGCAGAAATTTTTATATTATGATTGAAGAAAATGACAACGTTACTTTCTTTTAAGAAGAGGAGCGACAAATATAGACCTTACTCTAGTCAACAACAAGCTAATAAGCGTTATTAATGACTGAGAAATAAAAAACCATAAGAGCTGCTCAAATAACAACATTATAAAGTACAACATTGGTGAAGTATACAACTCCAGAAAGGCATATAACTTTCATAGAATATAGTACCTAGTGATAGAAGAAAACCTAAAACCTTTCGACAGAAATCTATCCCAATTGATGAAGGAGAATTTTTCCAACATAATTAAGACGGTAGCACAGAAAGGCTCGACAAGCTTATATAATCAACACTGCGGGAAGAAACAAACATACATGCAAGCATAGAACATATCAAAAAGCATTGACGATCGCTTGCAACAACTCATTTACAAGAAACGGCTTTAAATATGCATTTGAAAAGAAGTCAGTTTCATGATAGACAGAAGAACTCACAATAGCTAAGAAGACAGTAAACACCTTCATAAAAGGATACCGATAGTCAAAAAACAGCGACAAACTAAGAGAGAACCGAACAATAAAATTTTTGCACAAAATAGAAAATATTAGACCTTAATAAAAACAAACAAAATAAAGTCTTGAAAAGAATATTGCAACGTGAGAACTTCTACAGCTAATGCGACGTTGTATACAATTAAGCTTCTGGGAAACTTAAGAACACTTCAACAACGAGAAAACTGAGGAAACCGGATGGGTCACTAACAACAAATCTAAATGAAACGGCATGCGTCTGTATCTCATGCCTATGGTCGAGAAGGGCAATGAAACGAGATTACTACAAACAAGTCGAAACAATCACAGAGCAGCCACCGGATACACAGGACGACCGAGAATTTACATCAGCAGAAATGCAATACGCTGTAGAAGATATGGACCGCAAGAAAACTCCAGGCGAAGATGGCAAAACAAGCACAATTCATCTGTGCGCATTCAAAGTATTTCCACGACTTGTCACTGCATTAAAAAAAGGATGCTTATGAACTGAAAACTTTCCTAAGATATGGAACAGCACAACTTGTCCACGGCAAAGAAAAAGCGTTGAAACATCTAAATTCAGGCCAATAGGCTTGTTAAATGTAGGAGGAAAAGTACTCCAGAAAGTCCTGATTAATAGAATATTGCACCATGCGTTTATCAACAACCAACTAAATCAGAACCAATATGGATTCACAACACAGAAAAGCATAACAGACACATTTATGTTGCTAAAGGAGTACTTAGAGAAAGCATTATAAAAAGATCAAATTATTTTGCTTGTTAGCCTAGATGTGGAAGGTGCTTTTGACACTGTCTGGTGGCCCAGCATTCTTCTCAGACTAAAGAACTTTAAATGTCCTAAAAATCTGTATACAACAACTCAAAGCTACTTCAGCGAAAGAACTGTAACCTTTGAGAGAGAAGTGACAATAGGATGCCCACAAGGGTCGTCTTGCGGACCAGGGTTTTGGAATGTGAAATATAATTCCCTATTAAATGTAGATTTTAACAAGAGGACGAAAGCAACAGCATTTTACGATGACCTTATTTTGGCAGTGACTGGGGAAACGCACAGCAAAGCATATGCTAATATCTAAATTAGCATTGTGGGCCAAAGATAACAATATATGCTTCAACGAAGAGAAATCAAAATGTATGCTCACTTCCAGAAGGAAGAGGAGAGAGAGAACGGAAATATCAATATACTTCAACGGCAGTGCACTGGAACAAGTATAGAGCATAAAACGTTCACGACTAAATGTGCTAACACCACCGAAACTCAATGATCTCATACAATACGTACCAGAAAGATGTATAAAATTAATCCATACACTATCTAAATGAGCTAGGCTTAATTGGACTTAACTCCAAACATACAACTTGTAACTTAACTTGAGACAATTTACAAGGATGCAATTTTACCTTTCATGCTGTATGGAATTACCGTATGAATCAAAGGTTGGAAATGCAAAGCCAACAGAATAAAGTACACCAAGGACCAAAGCCTGATAAACATTAAAATTGCAAAAGCTTTCCGCACAACGCCCTATGCACACTCGCTTGTTTGATACCCGCCATAATAAAGGCAGTGGAAACAGCATAACTGTACCAAAAACAAAATGAAAAGAAAAGCGAACACAGAATTTTAATTTAAAAGCGAAAAGAACATATTTTTAATTATGTATTACGTTAAGTGAATAAAGCCTCATCCTTATATCTTACTAAATTATAGTGGCGCAGAGGGTACATAAAAAGCCCGCAAATAGTAAAGAAACTGATAAAAGGGAATCATAGCCCTACTTAACTAATAAAAGCAGCAACAGCTGGCAGGATTCAACATCCGTGTTTAGCCCACGCCGTTCTACAAAAAGCCATATATAGTATAATCGTAATAATCTCTAGTCGCCTGTGAAGCAAACATAAGGGCAAATCGCCAGAGGTTTTTAAAAGACTATATACTATAGCATAACAAAAACCAAGTGGGAGTGGTCTTGGAGAAGTTTAAGATCACAAAATTGCTTAAACAGATTATTGCTGGCCAACGCTTTACGAAGTTTAATCAGGATACGCTTCAAATTACTGGAGATAAACATAATGTCGATATAATTCGTCCTAATGATAAAAACACTGTATGGCAAATAACGAGATTGTGATACCATAAGGTCATTCAGATTTGAGTCACGTGAAGATAAATTTAATTATACAAATTAACAACTGGAGTTCGTAAAACTTGATAAGCAGAATGGATGTCTACTGGAAGGAACCAAGATATCACTCAATAAAATAGAGAAACCATTGTCGTAAATTAAATATATAAGGTTCCAAATAAAGCAAAGTCCCAAGGAACCAAGATATCAGTGAATAAAATAAAGAAAACATTATAACTATCATCCCTGGGCGAACCCGACTGAGCGGCGTAACGATGAAATAAGGAGGGCGCTGCGTATCCAGCTTCACGACTACGAGGACCACGACGACTGGGACAAACGTTTGATACCAGTGCTGTTCACTCTGGGCAATCGTGCGAACGCCGCAACTAGCATGACACCAAGCCTACAGCGACCCGGTGAGTAAAGCCGGTCACACGCAAAGCAGGACGTCTGGCGGATTGAAGAGAGAGAAGCGGTAGTCAGTTTCATATCGCTTACATATACAGTCACAAGAATACATCAGTAAGCAGTTGCAAAATGTCTTACATAATTTTATGAAATGCACTTACAAAAAATTAATCACCGATAGCATACTGTTTACAAAATTATAGTAAGTTTCACAGAGACTATTCAACCGTTTTCTTCTCAAGTAATGTTAGCAGTTACCCGTAGGTAAAAAAACAAAACAAAACAAAAAACACTAAGACTAGCTGTAAGTAGTTATATTTATGTTTAACTAGCAAACAATTAACACCCGCCAACACTAGCATTTAATTATACATAAATTTTTGTAAACAGTAGCAGTAAAACTAATCAGTCAGCAGTAGCAGCAGTGTTATGTTACTCACATAAGTGGCTAATTGTCTTGTACAATTTTATAAAGGCACTTAATCAATTTTATAAAAAAAATTAATCACCAGTAGCATACTCTTTTACAAAGTTATATCTAAAAAGTTTCACAAAAAGTAATCACAAAACACTACACAGATAGAAAATAACAAACAAGGAACAATAAAAAAAAAATTAAAAAATATCGCAAAACAGAATAGAAATGTTTTAAATAAAGTCTTGTTCACTGTAAATTGTCTCTTGAGTGTTAAGAAATCCCGAACACAAAGGTTTGATTTGAAGAGACAGAAAATCCGCCAGGGCTAATTGTTTCCTCACGACCATCTCGCGACCATAGGACGCGACACGCACGTCACGACGTGTGCGATTCCCATTGTCATACCGTTGATCCTGGTCATATCTATGGCCTCCATGAACTTGACTGTAGATGGGTGTAAATGGTGGATGTATAAAGTGTGTGCCGGAAAATTGTTGTTTCTGGCTAAAAGAGTGGTGAACTGAGTAACTGAAATATTGTGTTGGAGGCGGCTATAGTGTGTTTGTAATGAATACAATGTAGGCTGTTTTGGTTGACAGTATTTTTCTGAATACTCTACGACTAGTTTCATGATGTCCATTGTAAGCTCCATTTTTTGATTGGCTCGTAATGGCTTTATAATGAGCAGCATGAATGAAAAATATCCATGTCATTACACCGTGGAGCGTTTTCTGTTCTGTTACTTTTCGCTGCTGGTAGCTATCCTATTAATCTTCTATTTTACGTTCTAATTTTTGCTACTTCTTCTGTTCATGGTACTTGTAGACAATTTGCAATCCTCTAGTGTAGCTCTTTGCCTGTGGGGAATTTTAAATAAAACCTCAATACCATGCTCCACTGTACCCTCAGGAACATCTGCGTCTAGGGATGTCTCTGTAGGATATGACGCGATTACAGCATTCAAGAACTTAAGTGGTTGTGCATATGCATAGGTTTTGACAGGTTTGTGAGCTTGTCCAGACTTGATTTTCCTCGATATTTCAGATCGATCGTTGGTATTGCAAATATTTCTCCATTTATCTTGTATATCCTTACCTAAAATAAAAACAAAAGACTACAGTAGGACTAAAATATAGTCACAAGAGCGTGATGTGTGTGTGTGTGTGCATTTAATTACAGAAATGCAGTTTGACGGACAATGAAATATTCTCTACTTATTAGTGAGTATTCCAAATTCACATTCTACAAATCTACGTGCTGAAGACAGGCGGTAGTTGAATATTCTTTGTTCCTCTGTTAAGTGACTTATTGGATACGGCCGCATCAAATTTACTGAAATTCCAAAAGCTTCATCCGCAACAAAACCAGAAGGTAGTTGACTCATGTTTTGTGTAATTCTTGCTGGCATTGAAATATCTAGACAGTAAGGGAAGTGTGCTCTAAGCGTGAAATACTCAGTTTGATACCAAAATTTCTTTTCAAATTTCGGGAAGACAACTAGCTTCAAAGCCATTCACAAGACCCGATAGGAACTTGGCACGATGAGACTTGCCGTTGTTATTCCGACTCTGAATGTGTAATGCAAATCTGTATAAGCGCAGCTCGATCCTAAGAACCTGAAACAAAAAAACAGGAGATATGAGAATGTAGTAAATTGAAATGAATAAATCATTACGCTATGAAATAAATAACTGTTGCATTGAAGCGTAACTAGCCTTAATAACAATTGAAGTAAGCATTAAAGACAGGACTGTTAAATTCTAAATCATACCCCACATCCTTACAACAACAATAAATGATTTAAATAACAACATTTACAATATATCATAATTATTATTATTTTCAGTACACAAACACTACATCTGCGAGCACGAGCACGAACGCACGCACACAGGTACTTCTGCAGCTTTAAAGGTTTAGTTCCTTGGAAAAACATCAAGATTTAAACATACTCCGCGATCTGAAGAAAGCAGCCTGTGTATAGTTATTCATACTAAGAAGCAGAGGCGTACCAATAGGTGGGGGTGCGGGGTGCGGTCCGCATCGGGTGCCACTTTCAAATGTGATTTTTTTCCCAATTTAGAAAAAATATTGATTTTTTTTACTTTCAAATTTTCTTAGAGTACTAGATATTCATAAATATTATATGTATTATGTAGACGCTATAATTTGACAAAGTAACCGGAAACAATAGGACCTACATTGAACTACATTGTCGACCAACGCAAAGATGATAGATGATTATCTTTTTTTTGTGATGTGACAAATGTGTGACAGTGATTTGCCAGTTATTTGCCACACCTTCAGACGACATCGACTCGCCCGATCCGATAAGATGTCTGCAGCTGTAGACTAGCAGACGTTAACAAAGAATATTAATTACTACACTTTCACATGTGAAAATTAATTTGTTTATATTCCTCGTACGACGTTTCAGCGTGATGTTCGCCTTCCTCAGCGAGGTGAAACATCACGCTGAAACGTCGTACGAGGAAAATAAACAAAGTAAATTTCACATGTGAAAGTGTAGTAATTAATATACATTAAGTCCTGTGAAAAAAAAGGATGAACATTCAAAATAACGTTAACAAAGAGATAGTTCACGCGGTTTGTTGGACTTTTATTGTTTTAGCAACTAGTCGCTGAAGTAAATCATTAATAGTGAACTATTACATGTTTTTTTTTATCAGTGTTTGACTTGTGTGATGCACTGTAGAATGCCAATACATCCATCCATACATGTGCCAAACTCCATTTTGATAGATTGATCATTGTGTTATTATTATATAAGGCTGAAGGGAAGAGGTTGGTAGAAACAAGATGGAGTGCTTACCGTGAGGCAGTAAAACCTGTAAAGACAGAATTCGCTGAACTAGTGGAAGCAATTGAAGAACTGTCTGGCCCAGAAGAAAATATTGAATGCAATAGCACAGGTCTTACTGAATGCTGTCTGTGACTTTTCATTCTTATGTTTCCTTTCCCTCTGGAGTGATGTACTGAAAAAGTTAATCATAACCAAAAATATTTGCAATTAAAGGAAATCAGCTTCAAAAAGTGTGTGATCAAAATGCGATCTCTGAAGCAGTATTTTAATGATGAGCGTAATAGTATCATCGATAACTCAATCACGTTTGCTACCGAGATGTGTAAAAAAATGGACATTCGTGTAGAAAATTTGGTAGAAGAAAGTTCAAGAAGATGATGCTAAGCGGAAAGTGTAGAGATGTTGGTCTTACAATAAAACCGAAATTGAAAAGAGCTATATTTGAATGTGTGGTTCGATTCCATTCAGAACTTGATAATATTACCAAATTAATGGAAAAAGTATTAAAATGTTCTCTGTTCTGGAATCAAATATATTAGTCGTTGCTTCAAACGAAAATCTGCAAGTTATATCATTAAATCTTATTGAAACGTTTGATGAGTTCTGCAAAGAACACATCTCATTGAAATTGAGCGACTGAGAAGACATTTGCGAGCGGCTGAAATCAACCAAGAAGACTTGTAAGAAGTGGTCATCATTCAAATTTTTGGAATTCATAATTGAAATGGAATTTTCTGACTCTGTTCCAAACTTGGCTTTAGCACTAACACTCTATTTGACAATTTGCGTATCGACTGCTTCGTGTGAACAATAGATATGGAATACAAACTAGTAAAATGTCCGTAAGAGTAGATTAGGGCCCTTATATTTGCAGTGTTTTTAGGTTAGGCTAAAGTCTTTCCTCCATATATGTGTCATATAGTTTTAATTTCTCAGTCTTCTACTTCAGTGGTAAGTTCAGTGACAAACGTATATATTTTACAGTTTACCTATAAAGAAAAATTTTAGAGAATAGTGGACCCAAAAAATATTGCAAACATAGTAAAAATGAAATAACAAGGAATGATGAATTAATACAGCGATTAGAAAAACATATTGTTACGTAATGCGGAAAAAGTGTTACACCATAAAAAAATATTCTACGTCTTTCTCGTATGTTCCAGTGGAATCCGGCTGTATAGTTGTGTGCGTACGTGATTTCAACATGCGTTAGCGAGATTTTTAGACTTTGCCAGCAGCGCGCACTGTGTCAAAGCCGCAATCAATTACGTTCTAGTGTAGCGCTGATGCGTAGTATGGATGTTTCTGGTATTTCAACGGGGTATAAATACAAGTACTCAGCGAAACTCAATTTTAGTTTGAGTTGCGATTTACACAGTGCGGTTCGAAATATTGTGGCGAAGTGTTACGTGTTTTATAATTGTGCGGGACAACTTTGTTTTATATTAGTTGACATTATTATTGCGTGTGAACAATTTTGATTTTTATTTGGTGTAAGAAACTATCTTATTGATTACAAACTGTTTAATTTTGATAATTAAAGCTGGTGATTAGTGACTTAATTGGTGTCTTGTATTTTGTTTTTCCACTGTACCATACGACGATAAGTAGACCGTCGTAACAATATTATATACTCTCTATATATGACGATGACAACTAGGCTTCAAACTGAAAATTGTAAATCATTCATTAAGAAGTTTCCTATAGCCCTAAGCTAGTTTTAAGATATGAGATGACAAAGCTCTTGTACTCTGTACTGGTTTGTACGTTTTGTGCTAATAAATGATGTATAATTTCTAACCCTACACGATAACAATTATAAACAGTACGATAGGCTTACTTACAAGTTTGCGATTTCAGTTTCGCATCCAATTGATTGAAGTTTTGGTTAAAGAAACACATTTCAATTCACTGTTCCTACTTAAAATTTCTGTTTTTATAATCTTCGGAAGCGGGATCCCATAGTGTTCTCCTATTCTGGATTTCGTAAATAAGTCTTTCTGTATTAATGTCTTCCATATTTACAAAACAAATTAATAAAATTACACCACGACATGAATACCACTGATTACCTGGCACAGATGCCTTGTGACGCTAAGCAGGAAGGTTGGCAGCACTGATGTCTGAATGTCATACGATAACTAACTCGGGCGAGTGCATAAACGAAACCACTACGGCCCATGTGTTTAGACAACTCGTTCGATTTTTTATCGGATGCGTTTGCTAGGACACCACGATATGTTTTTGAGTGCATAAAACGGCCCATTTGTTTCTGTTGTTCTACATAACGTACGAGTTTTTGTCGTAGGTTATCGTACAATATAAATCGGATGCATGGCCCTTATACATAATAATCGAAGTTGATAAATATTTTTAACTGGCATATGTACCTGGCATATTGTTCTGACGTTGTACAAACAGTGTTTTCTTATGAGAAGTTATTTAGTTGTAATGTAATTTTATAGTAAATCGCCTGAGATTAAAGGATATTATAAAAACTTAGTTTATAGAATGGTTTTCTAACAATTTACCACAATTTATAAAACAAAACCACATACTTATGTTACACTAATTTCTGTCGAATGCGTTTTTGTATTTAAAATATTTTACCGTTTATAATTTTCCAGAGTTTTATAGTCTGTCCAAACTATGACATCTTAACAAGTTAATAATAATTCATTTAACTCTGCAATCAAGTGTTCATAGTGTTTGTATTATAAACAAACGTTTTGGACGTCAAAATTCTTAGTTATTATATTATTTGTGAAAAAAATATTTTAAATTGAAAGAGTTTTTCTATGTATTCCTCTCACCTCTTTCGTATTATAACAATTAAGCTTCTAATATTTTTTTCTGATAAGAAAGTGGTAAACCATTTTGAAATAAAATATAGTATCACTACCAAGACGTTGACTTGAATCAATTTTTCTAACCAGTATTACATTAATTGCGGTCAGTTTTCCCCGTATTGTGTTTGCAGAGTTCAGTAAATCCGTGTCAATAAAAATTAACGTGAGCAGCTGAATCAAAATTTTCACTTGCTTGATTGGACATCTTCAATACATACTCCGTTAACTTATATTTTAGACCAGACAACACTGTCGAAAGTTTTGTTTTTACATACGAACACATATAACTTTATTACAGTGGGTAATTACCCAATAATCTCAGCACATTTTAAAGTATTATTTCTTTAACTATACTTCTGAGTAGTAGATAAAACCAGAGATACAAATACTGTTATAACTGTGTTGCGACTATTATATGTTACTGGTACGTATTCAAAAAAAGTAATTATTGGGAAATATAACTACTTTGTTTGTTAATTTTGTACAAGGTAAGTCCAGGTGTGTCTATTATTTATGTTAATAGAATATTCGATAGTGTATAGCCGTAATTGTCCGAAAGAGTATACTTGATTAGAAACAACATTAGGATTAGTCTAATAAGTGGAAATGAACAACGTTATTTCTTCAACAAATATTTTGCAGTTGGTGTACCGTACTGCTACAACAGATGTGACAAAATGTAAATGAGCAAACGTTGTCTCATAAACGTTTATTACCAATTATGCAAACTGTTAGTACGAAGTGTGTTTTCGTCCACCACATTGTGCCGGTTTACAAATACTCTGACTTTTTAAACTACAATTTTACTTCACGTGTATTCAAAACTTTATATTCGCAGTCTGTAAAGTTTGAAAATGATCTAATGGACCTCCTGACTATAATCGTAATTTCAAATCTTATAGCCGTATGAGTAATTTTGTTTCAAAATTTTGATTCTAGATTAAAGACAATTGGCAACTGTGGCATTTTCAATACAGACAAATTTCCCAAAGGTACGAGCACATTCAAATGCAGATACTCGTCTGCATCATGTAATGCAGACGCCATGATACTTACGTCATGTAAGTTTTTTTAGTTTTCTTACATGTAATATTGACATCTTACATGTGTATAAAGAAACCGTAGATCTTACTGTAGGCGCATTGAGTATCACCTAAGAATATGTGTTTTGTAAACGTAATTGACTAATTACTTTTCAGGATTTTGCACATCGTAAAATCGTTTAAATGTTATCTGGTCGCCTAAGCTGGCGGACGTCAAGAAAATATCATGATGGCATAAGACCGTCCTACTTTAGCTAAAACTTAATCTAATGTTCTTCTGACTTCTATTACCTTCTAGATTACACGAAATTCTTGCCGACGCCACAGGTAAATGACACGATTAAGAAATTGTGCCACTATTTTTCTACTACTGTTCATTTCATATCTACAACATCGTCACAATTACTCGCACTGTTGAATAATAAAGACAGACGGTACTTATTTTGTCAGTTGACTTTGTTGGACAAATAAATATATTTGTACATACATACATCCTCGGCGCTACAGCCCAGTCCGGGCCCTGGCCTCCAAAAGAAATCTTCCCCGTGGTCTCTACTCCCGGCCAATGTCCACCAGTTTGCTGCACCCAGCCTCACTGCCTCCTTACCAACCTGGTCCAGCCATCTTGTACGCGGTCTCCCCTTCCTTCTCCTTCCCATCGGCAAATAATTCATCACTCTTTTTGGGATTCTATCCCCCGCCATTCTCTGCACATGACCAGCCCAACGCAATCTGTTAATTTGTATGAGTTGCACGATCGGAAGATCTTTAAACCTTTCGTACAACTCTCGATTACGCAGTCGCCTCCAAATGTTGTTTTCCCTCACAGGTCCATAGATTCTCCTCAGTACCCTCCTCTCAAAAACGGATAGTCTTTGCTCATCTAGTTTTTTTAACACCCAGCATTCCGAGCCATACATCAGGACTGGTCTAATCAAGGTCTTGTATAGGGAAGCTTTTGTATCTTTAGTTATTAATTTTGTTTTAAAATGTTTCACCAGTCCGTAGTAACACCTATTAGCAGATAATATTCGTTTTTCAATATCTCTAGAGGAGTCATTTCCAGAGTCCACATATGACCCGAGATATGGAAAACCCTGAACCTTTTAAAATTCATAATCGTTAATGCGCAGGGACAGGGCACGAGTGTTGGCACCTACAACCATATATTTGGTTTTGCTTTGGTTTGTAACCAAGCCCATAGCCTTAGCGGACAACTCCAGTTCCTGAAAGGCTTCCTTTAAGCCAGATTTAGACCTACTTATGACGTCAATGTCATCGGCATAAGCCAGAAGCTGTACCTCCTTGTGAAATATGTGTCCGCTAGTTTGAATTCCTGAATCCCTGATGACCTTTCCTAGAGCTATGTTGAACAACAGACACGCTAAGGCATCTCCTTGTTTCAACCCATTCAATGTTTTTAAGGAGTTAGATAGATTTGATTGTATTCTGATTTGGCACTTATAATTGGACATAACTACTCCAACCATACGCACCAACTTAGATGGTATATTCAACTCCTTCATAGCTCTATATAGCATTTTCCGGTTGATTGAATCATATGCCGACTGGAAATCCACAAAGAGATGGTGAGTGGGCACTCCATATTCCAACGTTTTTTCCAGGATTTGCCTTAGTGTGAATATTTGGTCTGTTGTTGACCTATTCCTAGTGAATCCACACTGATATTCTTTTATGTTTTCCTCAGCGTAGGGAAGCAGCCTAGAAAATATGATGTTGGACAATACCTTATATGCTGTATTAAGTAGAGAGATGCCCCTATAATTTTTACATATGAGCGGATCACCCTTTTTATGTATTAAACACACCACCCCATTGTTCCACTCATAAAGCATTACCTTCTCCAGCCATATTCGCTCTATAAGATGGGCAAATTCCTTTATGAAATCTCCTCCTGCGCTCTTAATAGTTCCCCTGGTAAACCATCGGAACCTGCTGCCTTGTTATTTTTAAGCTTTTCTAGAGCTTCATACACCTCGTCATAGGATGGCACCACCTCCTCTCTATCATCCTCGTATTCTTCTACTTCCTCTTCATTCTCAGATGCCTCCATCGAAGCCACCCCATCTGAGCCTAGCAACTCTTCGAAGTGTTCTGTCCATCTCCTGATTACGCCAGCATTATCATTCACAAGGCCACCATTATTATCCCTACAGGCATTTGTTCTAGGCTGAAATTCCTGTCTCATATCATTCACCTTCCTGTACATATCTCGGCTCAGCCTTTTACTCTTATATTCCTCTATCTTTTTCATCTGTCTCATCATATACTCCCTCTTTTTTCCTCTATGAATCTTCTTTTCCCTCCGCCTGGCCTTCCTGTATTCCTCTTGATTAAGAAATTGTGCCAATATTTTTCTACTACTGTTCATTTCATATCTACATCATCGTCACAATTACTCGCACTGTTGAATAATAAAGACAGACGGTACTTATTTTGTCAGTTGACTTTGTCGGACAAATAAATATATTTGTGCTCACAGAAAACTATTTCGTATTCATCTGATTTCACAATTCTTCTCCGGCTAACGGATGAACTATTTTAAAAGACATTTCTTATGTAGAACGTTATTGGCACACTTGTTAATAAAATGAACTCAAGGAAGGATATTATAGGAAGTGTTTACATAGAAAATAGTAATATATGAAATTCTTATCTAGCAGCTCAGCAGGTACTGAAGTAATCATAAAACTGTTATTTACAATAAGCATTTCATTACGTAGTAGCAAGTAAGATGAAAAGTAACCTTTAAGTCTCTATAGCCTATTTTAAATATGTAATATTTTAACGCGCGCACACACAGACATATATATTACATATACAATACCGGTATTATATGTATTTTTGCAACGATATATGTTTGTATTCATTCAAGGTAATATTTAATTCCAACAGATATAGAAAGTGTTATAAATAATTTGAAGTTGTGTAAAAGTGAACAGACAGGCAAAATCAGACACTACTGAACCTGTTTGATTTGGAACACCTATAGATTGCAAGGAACTGTTAGTGTACTGTGTATTTGATATGTTGGGTGTGTTCTCTGCCGGTCCATAACTGATTGTACTAAAATTGGAGCATCTCTCTGTATATGTACATATTTCCTTTATATGAGAAATCTCCAGTACAGACAGGTACAAAGACAAATATTAAAATAATTTTTAATGGGTAAAATTCGCACATTTAAAATACGTACAGCAAATTAGGCAGTGCCATTGAAAGACGCATGTGTAAACACAATTTTATTGTGGATCGCGTTAAATATAACTGATTACATGAACTGACATTAATTACTCCGATAATTAACATGTGACAAACAAAATGTTATATGCCCATAAAGAAAAAATTTATATAATTTATATACTTGCTGGACAGTAGTATGGTAATTTTCGTATTTGTAGGTTGGCTAATCTGTACGCTTGCTGAATCGTTCTTATCTCGTTTTTATAACAGTCACAGTACTACGAGCCTTGGCCGACAGCGGACGTTCTCATGTTTGCTGCCTGACTCTGTCATTTTCATTTCTTGTTGTCGCGACAATTATTTAGGCTTTAGGCCTTACAACATTATACGTATTGCATACTTGCAATATACTAGCAATACCTTGCTAGTACTTGTTCTCATGTAATTGAGTGCCGCGTACTCGCGCCTCAATTCATACAATTCATCATACGACAATAATTTAGGCCTTAGGCCTCGCGATTCGATGTTACTAAGGTGCACACATTTGTGCCGCATCAAAATGTAATTTTCAGCATTAGCCAACCTCACTACAATGAATTAAGTGTAAGATTGGAGTAACTTAATAAATCTATTTATACAGTCCACTATCTTTATCATTTTGCATTCTGGCGATAATACACCAAGTTTCATTCTTTCTATAAAAAAGGGCATATGTGCTGACATACAATACATTTTTACGCGGTCCACATGGCCGCAGTTGAACATAACATTTATTTGGTCCTAACATGACGGATCAACATTCTTCTTAATAAACATTTTTTGATCCTCCGGGCCGGATTCGTTATTCACCCTTTCATTATTCTTCTGCCCCAATTTCTGGCCATTACGGGCGACTCAGCATATTCGCTGATCCGACCGTGTCGTGACTTAACCAGCATTTCTTTCGTCGCCTTTGAGCCTCCTGATGATATCACTGCAAGATCAGCCATGTGCTAGCGTCGGTACTCCAGTGTAAGCAGTCATCTCTCCGGTCTGTGTGTTCGCCATCTTTTCCACGGCCTCGACGCTTTGGGACGTCGCACACCAGGTACCACATCATTAACATCATTATCAGGTGCGTACAATGGCTGAAGAAGGCCTCAAACTGTTGGTCAGAAAGAGAGGCGGCTTAAAGTCTGCCATAGTGCGTATTAATTCGGCTATCAGTAACTTTGACAAAAACACTAATACCAAACATTTCTTAACAGTCAGACTTGAAAGTCTAAAAAGCTTGGCAACAAAATACGATGAGGTACAGTCCGAAATTGAGCTTATTTCAAAAGACATAAACGCTGCTCAAGAAGACCGAGTTGAGGTCGAAGAGCTATTATAATCGACAGAAGCTAATATATTCCAACTTATAGAAACTTTTAACGTTCAGACTGTATCTCCCGTATTGACAAGCAATACGCAACTAAAACCAATAAGTCTGCCCTGCTTCACAGGCAATATTTGTAGGTTGGCTAATCTGTACGCTTGCTGAATCGTTCTTATCTCGTTTTTATAACAGTCACAGTACTACGAGCCTTGGCCGACAGCGGACGTTCTCACGTTTGCTGCCTGACTCTGTCATTTTCATTTCTTGTTGTCGCGACAATTATTTAGGCTTTAGGCCTTACAACATTATACATATTGCATACTTGCAATATACTAGCAATACCTTGCTAGTACTTGTATTTTATTGTATGAATGGCAGCATTTCTACTCAATATTTTTGGACTTGGTGCATGCCAGATCTGATTTAAGGTCAGTGCAGAAATTACACTATTTGTATTCGCCTCTGAAAAATGAGCCGCTAGATTTAATTAAGTCATTACCTATCTGTAACGAAAACTACTCGATAGCGTTGAGTTTGCTGTCCGCTAGATATGACAATAAATTCATACTAGCAAAGTACTATATTCAAAATTTACTTGAAGTAAAGTCAACAATAAAGGACTCTGTCCAAAGTTTGGCAGAATTCATAAATACTATAACGTCTTCCGTTAATTCACTGGCGGCCATGCAACTGTCAGTGGATTCATTCGAGCTTATCACTGTAAAATTATTGTCAGCGAAACTCGACCATACTACTTTTAAATTATGGAAGGAGTCTATAGACCCTGATAATCTTCCTAACTTTCAAGGTTTTACTCAGTTTTTAAACGCACGTAGACAGCTGTTAGAAAATACACTGCCTATCGATGCCGGACAGCAACTCAACAACCTAAGTTTAAGATTCAATAATAAATCTGACAAACATAAATCACGAAACGCTGCTGGCAGTACTCCATTTAAGTCTTATCACTCAGCGTCAAATAATTATTCATGTTTATTCTGTAAATCTAATCATCCAATTTACATGTGTGATAAATTTCGTGCACTAAGCACATCTGAACGAGGACAATTCATATTAAATCATAAATGCTGTACTAATTGTCTGAGACCAGATCATTTCTCAGCTAATTGTAAGATTAAACAATCATGTAAGATCTGTTCAAAACGACACCATACATTGTTGCACATAAACAGTGTGCCGAAGCCAGTCTCTGCCAGCAGCAGTAATTATTGTTCACTCAAATTACAATCCACAAATAACATTCTTTTATCAACAGCAATTGTGTTTGTCATTGACCAGGCTGGCAACAGACAAACCGCAAGAGTTCTTTTGGATGCGGGTTCACAAATAAATTTTTGTACGGAATCATTTGCCAAGAAATTACGGCTTAACTTGACTAAATCCAACATACCGATTACAGGTATAAATAATACCGCGTGTTATGCCACTAATCCCGCGTCTATACGCATTATTTCTCGTTATCAAAGATTTAGCTTCGAGGCAAAATGTGCTGTCTTACCTGCATTAACCCACAAACTGCCAGCACAATCTTTTGACATAAATCAATTTAACATTCCAGATAACATTTTTCTTGCTGATCCAAATTTCAACATATCATCCGAAATCGACATACTGTTAGGGGCGCAATTCTACCTAGATTTAATCTTAGCTAACAAATATGTCCGCGGTTCTCATTTTCCTATTATACAGGAAACAAAGTTAGGCTACATTCTAGACGGCAATATGCCCAAACACTGCCGTTATAAGGGTCCTGCTGTTTCGTTCCTGGCTAGGAACAACGACAGTCAAATTCTGGCGTCTCTCGAGAAATTTTGGGAGACCGAAACTATCCCTGATAATGCACCCACTAGTAACGATTGAGCTTGTGAGGAGCATTTCGTTAAGTCTACATCGCAATAAAGAGGGTAGGTTCGTTGTTTCGCTACCATTTAAGTCTGACAATCCCCAGTTGGGTGAGTCCAATGCTAGCGCTGAAGCGAGATTCTTGAGTTTAGAATGCCGGTTCATGCGTGATTCTAAGCTTGCGCGCGAATACGCAAACTTTATTCAGGGGTATAAGGATCTTGGCCACATGACACTTATCGACAATTGCTCTATCAATTCTGGGGTTTCAAATACCTACTATCTGCCACACCATGCGGTCTTTAAGCTGTCTAGTTCTACGACAAAACTTCGCGTCGTTTTTGACGGTTCGTCCAAAACTACCAACGGTCTTTCTCTCAATGACATCTTGTTGGTAGGCCCGAACATCCAACAAGACCTTTTTGCTATTCTTTTGCGATTTCGCATGCATAACTATGTTCTCACTGCCGACATCGAGAAGATGTATTTTAAATTCTGGTAACTGAGAAGGATTGTCATTATCAACGTATTCTGTGGCGCGACTCTCCCCTCGAACAGTTTAAACACTTTGTATTACGCACTGTAACATACGGCACTGCTAGTGCTTCATTTTTGGCTACTCGCTGTCTTAATCAAATTGGTAAGGATCATGAAGCTTCTTTTCCTGACGCAGCGTCAGCTATAATCAATGATTTCTATGTCGACGATTTGTTAACTGGAGCAGACAAAATTTCAGATCTGACCAAGTTGAATCTGACTTAGGTACGTTGTTGAGTCAATAAGGTCTCACGCTGCATAAATGGGCATCAAATGAACCCCAGGTGGTTGCAAATCATGACAACTTATCACTCCCTTTAAACAAACAGGGTAATGTGCGTACCTTGGGCATTCTCTGGAATAACACTACCGATTCATTTTTGTTTGACATCAAATCATTCCCCGTTGAATCAAGCATCTCCAAGAGGAAAATCCTATCGATTATCGCAGGTATTTACGATCCGCTCGGACTTGTCGGTCCCATTGTTTTTCTGTACAAACAGTTTATGCAGCAACTCTGGCTGTGCAATCTTGGTTGGGATGAGCCAATCTCCGGGCAATAACGCTTGATACAATAAGTTGTGTCTGATCAGTAAAATTATTGTCCCACGTTCTATTCGTTGCAAGTCTAAGGCAAGGATAGTTGAATTACATGGGTTTTCGGATACTTCTAAAAAGGGTTATGGGTGTTGTGTTTATGTTAGAGTCATTTATCAAGAGTCATCGGCCTCTTGTCACCTTCTGTTCTAAATGTCGCGTGGCCCCACTACGTCAGGTGTCATTACCTCGCATTGAACTCTGCGCTTGCTTATTGTTATCACGACTCGTATTCAAGGTCGTCCATGCTCTTCATTTCTTTATTAATAGTGTTCATCTATATTCTCTTTATGGTGGTCCCTTCATGATTCGTCATGGCGGGCAGAAATCTAGGACTTTGTCAAAATCGTACGAATCTTTGTTCATCTGCTTAGCAACCAGGGCCATTCATTTGGAATTGGTTTCCGACCTCACAGCCAACGCGTTTATAGCCGCCTTACGTCGATTTATGTCCCGTAGGGGCATACCCAGCCAGTTATATTCTGACAATGGCACGAACTTTAGGAAGGCCCGCAATGTTTTACATGACCTTTACAATCTTTGGCATAATAAGGATGCCACCTCATCAATCAAATCCTTTACGACCTCTCAGTGAATTTCATGGTCATTTATTCCGCCCTCGTCACCCCATTTTGGTGGTCTTTGGGAGAGCGGTATAAAGAGTTTAAAGCATCATTTGCGCAGCGTGGTAGGCAAGTCTATACTCACCTTCGAGGAGTTTACGACAGTTTTGTCTCAAATAGAGGCATGTCTAAACTCTCGCCCATTATTTGCCATTTCATCGGATGTAAATGATCCGGTGCCACTTACACCTGGCCATTTTTTGATTTGCGCGCCATTAACGGCGATACCTGACCCAGACTTATCTCACGTTTCCATCTCTCGTCTTGGACGTTGGCAACTTCTCCAGAAGTTTGTCCAAGTCATTTGGAAGGCTTGGTCTCGCGATTATTTACATCAATTACAACAACGTCACAAGTGGAAATTCGCCAAGGGTAATGTTTCCATTGGTGACCTGGTTTTATTGATGGAGGATAACTTACCTCCATTATCATGGAAATTTGGGGTAATTACCGCCACATTTCCCGGCCCAGACAACTTAATTAAAGTTGTAGACATTCGCACGCCTACGGGTATTTTACGGAGACCCGTTCATAAGCTATGCTTGTTGCCAGCCCGGGACGAGGCTTGAACAAGGTTACTATAATTATTTAGCACAATGCTAGTTTACTTGGCCACTGGCTTTCATTACTTCACTGTACGACCATTTGGTCAACTTAATTGTGATATGTTTCATCACAACATTTAATGTTAATTTTGCATCATTGCGTGTTTTTATACTAAATTTGCATGTGATATGTAATTTACAACCATGCACTGTCCTATTATGTCTGTACTTATCATAGTTTCATGGTGGTATACTTTGCTATTTTTGTATTTATATGTTAACAATTTGTGAGGCATATTATGTCCTACACATTTACATTTTGATATTGGTATTGGGTATGTGTTACGTTATTGGTGATATTGCTTATATAAAATTTTTTACATAATATTCGCATGGTATGCAGTTATACAACCATGTATGCATTTCCTTGCACATTTGTCAATATGTGTGATTTTATTATTCTATGAATGTATTTTTCGCAATTGTTTAACTCATGTGTTACATTTGTATAACCACATTGTTGTACTTGTCACTTATACTATTGTGCCTTATTCATATTTGTAAGTAAACAAACTGATTTCTATTGTATTTATTATATAACTTGTATTTATGTAAAACACATTGTTTTTCGCATCTACTGTCTATAACCACGCTACGCCAATATTTTTATTTTTATATTGTATTTTATATTATATTTGCATTCTGTGATCACGCATTGCACAATTATCATTCATGCTAATTATGACATACATGTCATTACAATTTGTGCTTGCAATCAGGCAACTATGTAAAACTTGTTTTCACATAACAATTTTTTGTATATTCCTGATACATCAGGATAGCATGCATCGTTCAAACTATATGGCGTCATGCTAAATTTATGTCTTTACATGTATAATTTTATAATAATTTTGTTTGCTCATTGTATTCAATTCTACTTATTTGGGTCTACTGGCCTTAACTGGTTCAAGCTAACCATTATGACTTGTATAAATGTTACAATTTATCGGGCCCATCATGTGATGAGTCACCGATTATTCATCATTAAACATTGTTGAATTATGTATTTTCATGTTTTATATCGTTCAATATTGTATTCACAATATGTATTGGCAATACATTGCTAACTTGCATTTTACTTATGTTTGATTCAAGCTGCACGCCAACCTTGGCCTGCTCAACTCTTATCATCTATCAAGCTTATCGCTAAGCAGTTAATGTCATAACTGCTATCTAAGACTACAACTCAAGGTTCAATGCAGCCTACTGAGATTAACCTTTATTATTAAGAACTCTGTATTTTTTTTTTACAATAAGTTATTAAAATGTATTAAAAAATCTTTTGATTTTTTGACGGGCAGTTATGGACAGTAGTATGGTAATTTTCGTATGTGTAGGTTGGCTAATCTGTACGCTTGCTGAATCGTTCCTATCTCGTTTTTATAACAGTCACAGTAGTACGAGCCTTGGCCGACAGCGGACGTTCTCACGTTTGCTGCCTGACTCCGTCATTTTCATTTCTTGTTGTCGCGACAGTTATTTAGGCTTTAGGCCTTACAACATTATACATATTGCATACTTGCAATATACTAGCAATACCTTGCTAGTACTTGTTCTCATGTAATTGAGTGCCGCGTACTCGCGCCTCAATTCATACAATTCATCATACGACAATAATTTAGGCCTTAGGCCACGCGTTTCGATGTGACTAAGGTGCACACATTTGTGCCGCATCAAAATGTAATTTTCAGCATTAGCCAACCTCACTACAATGAATTGAGTGTAAGATTGGAGTAACTTAATAAATCTATTTATACAGTCCACTATCTTTATCATTTTGCATCCTGGCGATAATACACCAAGTCTCATTCTTTCTATAAAAAAGGGCATATGTGCTGACATACAATACATTTTTACGCGGTCCACATGGCCGCAGTTGAACATAACATTTATTTGGTCCTAACATGACGGATCAACATTCTTCTTAATAAACACTTGCTATATAGCAATTCTGATGCAACCACTGGCTTGAACATGCACTCTGACGTTTGTGCAAAAACAGACAAAAAGTGATTTGAGTAAAAGTGACGCTACGCAGGCTTGGATAAATTTTGCAGGTCAAAGACGAATTCCTTCATACCAGACTGTAGATTTACACCTGACTATAAATACTTCCGACAATTTCTAACGGGAAATGGACGCTAATAATTTCAAACGGGGTCAATATGTCGCTCTGTTTCTTGACGTAGACACTTCATTATCAACAGCATCATCTGCAGTAAAACTACACATACCACGATGACAGAAGAACAACAGAACCATCATTATCATCATGCGGCACTCAACACACAACCAAAGATTTACGTTCGAGTACCAAAATCACCACAATCGTCACTGTCATCTTCATCCAGCTGCCTCACACACGCAACAATAGCTTCTCAACGGTAGCAGTGCAGTATAAGAAGGTGAAAGATGAACAATTATTTTTAACAAAAAACTATGAAGAACAGAAATATGATATACACAGTAAAAAAGATAATACACAAATGTGCATAGTGTAAACGTACAAATAGAAATATTTAAAATGTAATTTTAATTTTAGTTGCTAACTATTTTATATTTAATTTAAAATGGGTGCACTATAAATAAAACTTCTTTTAACTTGAAATAGATGTTATTGTATTAAACTATTACTACTAAAATTTTTAACGTAACAATTCATATTAAGTGTAGGCATACAAATGTAAGCGTGAGCCCAGACTGATATGAACGCTTATTAGCGTGTATATTTTTCCTGCAAGCGGAGTTATAAACAATTGATTACCACATAAGTGGGTTACGTGCAAAGAGAAAATTTACATAAATTTCTAAAACTTAGATTATTAAACATTTCATATTTAATAAAATTAAAATTAACAATATTATTTACACATTAAAGAATATTTTTGTAAAATTTAGTTCAAAAATATTTACTTTAAAATTTTTACAAATGTGTAAATTATAAAAAATTAGAAAAACTGGAGAATTCCAAAAAAAATAATTTTAATGTTATCTCATTTTAATTTTTGCTTATGTATTTATAATAAATTAGTAGAAATTTTAATTATTATTTTCGATAAACTATAAGTATATACTTTATAATGTTATTTTTTTTTAATTTTCATGCTTTTGTAACAAAATATGACTATGTCAGTTGCATAAAACAAAAACCTGTTACTTTATTTTGATAATTTAACATTAATTTTGACAATATATGTTTTATGTTATGAAAGTCGATAGATTCAACTTCAAATGGTTGTTTACTTTTACTCTACGACTATTTTTTTGGTTTTTATGATAATTGACATGTTGCAGCGTCTGATAACAAGAGCCTCCCCGCACATCTGCGCGGGCCGCGTCTATCAATTTTTTAAACTACATTTCACCGTTGATATCTCGGTAAAACGTTTCACTGTTGATCTGAGAAAAAAACGTTCTGATTGCTATAATGTTTCAAATATGTATGCCTATAATATATACTTATACATATTAAACACACACACACACATTAAGTCAGCATTATCGTTGTACAAAATTTCTGAACAGTCTGAGGTGGAAAGTAAACAGGAAGAAAAATAAAAACATAGGGCTAATTATTATACTTAAGAAAATACGATGCCCTCTTATATCTTTATATTGAGTTAGAAATATAAGCCTCCGCCTTCAGTTTATTTGGTCATCCGTGAAAATTAACTTTGAACAGAGCTCTTCAAAGTTAATGGTTATATAAGGCAATAAGTGATAAGAACTGTCTACTAAACCGGACCCAAACGAGGTTGCAAACTGTAGGATTTACAATAATATTAGTTATAAAACATGAATGTTTTATAGTTGCTTCATGTACTCATAATCAATGTAATAAACAAAAAAATTTATCAGAAATTGAAGGCCTCAATCTTTGATTGTCAGTTACGAATTGCATTGTTGTTTTAGACATGAACATTAAATGATATTAATCTGAGTAAAATTAATTAAACTTAAGGTAAACTATAAAGGTTAATAATAAATAACCTAATGCCCTATTATGACGCTACTAGCAGTTATTTTTTTATATCTAACGTTTTTAAAATAATTGAAATCAATAAAGTTATTATCCAGATTCGATTCAAATTATTGTGGCAACATTTATGCATATGGATTTGCAACAACAAATACATTTACTAAATAGATACATCTACTACCAAATTCCATACGAATCGTTACGTTGTTCTAGATTAGTTCTATCACACTGGTGAACAAACTCATGTCGAAACGTTTCTTGTATACGTCTAATAAAATCCTTTTCCTTCAGGACTGTTGATAGAAAGTTGCGATTAACCTCAGTTTCGTGTATGTGATTAAATGTCTACATAAACTTCCTATAGTCACACAGAGGAGGCCAATATTAGCCTTTACCTAGATTTAGAAGGGGGAATGGCATCATATTTTGTAACACTGTTCACCAATATCACTTTTATCAAAGAAGCAAATAGTGTTTATTCGTTACACAATTGTGTTATTGCATTCGGGTACTCACAAGCTAGATTCCAGCAGTATGTTCAATTATATTATTATGTTTAATTGTGTCTCGACAGAATGCATGCACATACTTTTGTCAAAAATTGAATACAATCAATTCCGTCTATTACGTTATAACAAAAAGAAAATGGTGTGTGTCGTGTTACGTGTTATGTCGGGCGTTACCCTCCGCGCACTTTTTATTACTTACTGATGACTGGATCCTCTGCGGTGATGTCGTCCTGCAAAACAACTTAATCTACTATGTGTTTGTGGGCGCCACTTGGAATCTTTTGTTCCAAGAAAATGTTATTAAAATTAAAATTTTGAATTCTTAGCAGTTAGTTTAATTCTATGAAAAAATGTGAACAAGACAGTTTGAGTTTGAAAAAATAAAGTATGTTTAATGAATCTTAAATAAATCGTCTGAAGGACTAACATTCGTGAAAAAATATAAAATTGCAGAGTTACAAAAAATTATTAATTATTATTATTGACAAGTTTTTTCTCCAATCAAGTATCGGCTAACAAATATTTTATTTTACTCAGTTGAAAAGCATGAGTTTAATATATGAAAAATCTTTACTCTCAGGACGTGACTCCTTTGAACTAACAAGACATATCAGTAAGATGCTTTACAAAAATTAAGTGATTTGAAGGTGTGTGGCATGTGTAGTACAACTGTGTGACAAATGAAACCAGGTAAAAATGACTTTAACTTTGAACAACTCACGTTCCGATGGGTAATTATTCTCGCACTGGACACTTCTCTCTGGTAGTTTTCAATCTCGCCTCTTCGTGTTGACGTTCCTTGTGCACTGAATTTATTTAAAGTCAAAATGCGATTTTTTAAAACTTCCGCACTTTCGTAAAACAGTTTGGCAGTGAATTTACTCTTGAATCCCGCCGCCGGCGATCAGCTGCTCGCGTTGTTTCTCAAATTAGCCACCACAGCACTGATACCCTTGCAGTTTGATAGAAAGGCTTTGTGTACGTTACGTTATGGGGATTTTGTCAAAGTCAGTTTATCTTAGCGAATACAGCAGAATTGATTACCTAATAAAATTTTGGTCCCTCCTGGGCCGCTGATATTCTGGCTGCGTGTGTTCTATTAAATGTGCCGTGTTGCTGCTCTATTTCAGCAACACATTGGCGTATACTCTTGTAGAGGTTAAGTCAGTCTATTGTCAATGTACGGGAAAAGCCTTTCTTCGTTCTTGTGTCGACTTCTCGCCTTCGGTTTCGCCTCGGTTGCGGTGATCAGTGTCGTGGGTGATGCGTCTCTTCTGGAGTCAAAGCATGAAGTGTTTTTCGGTCGAATTTGGTCTTCCTTTTATACTTTGTAAGGCTCATTGTTTTAGCTTTTCGACATAAACTTCCGGTGTATTTGTGTAAAAATTCCTTCTAGAACGTTCGAGAATAATGAAATGGAACCTCATGGAACAAATTTAACTTCCGTAGAAGCTTTAGAACAAAATTTCTTATTCTTCACACTAAGGATATTTCAAAAATTATTCTGGTATTTGTCAAACAATTTTACATCACTACTTACAATCTGCATGCCTTTACTACATTTGGATTCTCTGCTTTCAACTGAATCTAATGATACTAATTACGATTGGTTTTTGAATAAATTAACTATAATAAAACAACACAACATACAACTCTTACCTTGGAATGTTTCCAAAAAAATTCAATTTTTGAACTAAAAAATTGTTGTGAAGCTGTTTGGTTTCTTCTACAACATTAACACCTAATATTACCATCTTTCTATAACAAAATAAATAAAGTTTGACACATATAATATACAAATAGGTTCAATTTTACATGGTCCATGCCTATGGCCTACGTTGTTGTCACTGTTAGAATACAACAATTAGTCTTTTTTCCTTAATATATATGAGATTTTTCTAGTATACACTGAGAGTTTATTATATTGTCTGTCTTTTGTGATACCTGGTTTATCCTGATACATATTATTTTTATTGTAGGATTACTTAGCATCATATTGGTTTGCCTAAGTGGTCCTTTTTTTTGTGTGACAAATCTCACTCTTATAAGTCAAATTCTTTAATAATTGATCTTATTTTCAACTGAGTATATTTGTTTTCATGGTACACTACAGTATTGTACCCTTTTCTTTTATTTTTGTTAATATTTTGCAAACATTTAGTCAAATATGACTATTTTTTGTGATGGTTGCTTGGCCTTAGCCATACATGGTATAGGTAAATAGTTTGCTAACTCGACTATTAAAGTGTTTAAGTTAGTCAAATATATTAGTATAGTCACATTATATTATATTTCAACTTTCTAATGCAATTTGGTTGCATTTTGTCAACATTAAATCCATAAATATTACAATATTATAGGTCTACTACATGTTTTCAGTTAATACGGTTTTTGGCTATTTTAACTGATTTTTATTCATTTGACAGCTTTCTTCATTTAAGACAAATTGTTCATCTTTGTCTACTTGACAATTACATATAGTTCTTATCTCAATTTGATAATAATTAATTTTTACATGAAATCTGAGTGATTGGTCTCAAATCCAACACCTTAATATTTTTTGTCATAACATTTATATATTTTTTATTTTAACTTAGATCCTTTCTAATAATGTATTCAAATCATTTAATACATTTATTTTATTTACATTACATAATATAATAATGGATCTTACCCATTAATTCATAATAAATAGTTTTTTATACCCTATTCAGAGTTACAAAACTTAATAATTAATGACCTCATTTCGGTTGTTACTGATATTATTTGTCTCTATTATAGTATATTATGGTTTTACACTGTTCTTCACTTAAATAATATATATGGGGTTTGAGTCTTAGTCATAGTCTGGTCGTATTTTCATGTTAATGGTATTAATTATTAGACAATATTACAAACTTTTTTAGGACTACTTGGGTTCGATACTGTACACCTCACTTTCCTCTTATGATAAATTGCTATGTAAATGATTTCCTTTATGGAACGTTCTGTGACGTTACAACGTTTATCTTTTAAATCTACATCACAGTAATAACCTACATTCAGGTCCACGCTCACACAGTTCCTTTAGTGCGAATCGTCTTTCATTGTTCGTAATCTTGGGGATTACGAGAGGCGCCATATTATATTATGTGTGCGTGCTGTGTGATATGAATGAGAATGAGGCTTATGTCCGTAGCGTATGCAGAACGTGTAGGGTAAAGTAAGCCGCGTTACTGCATTAGCGGATTATCATAAGCGTCTGTATTCACATTGTGAGCTTCCACCTACTTTGCTTATCAGCATCATCAGTCCTTGATGGGTCTTGATTTGCTCAAGAGTCGATTTCATTCTTACCTATTGCGTGCCCTGGCTTTCCAGTTTCTTATGTTCAGCTTTCTGAGGTCCTCCTCTATTTGGTCTTTGATTCTACTTCGGGGTCTTCAATTTGTTCTACTATCCATTGGTTTCTGGTAGAAAATATGTTTTGTAGGCTTTTCTTCCTCCATTATCTTTATGTGTCTAATTCAATTTAGCCTGTATATATTGATTATTCTGACAATATTCGGCTGTTTGTAAAGATGGTATAGTTCATTATTATAGCGCCTAGCCAACATTCCATTTTCTTGTACTCCTCTAAATATTGATTTTAGAATCCGTCTTTCGCTATTGTGGTTTAAAATTTTAGAAGTCTCTCGCTATGGTTTGTCATTGTCCAGGTTTCTGAAGCATATGTCAGCACTGGGTTGATAAGTGTTTTGTAAATTTTGCATTTCGTGCTTCTTGAGATAAAGCTAGATGCCAGGTGCTTTTTTAATCCAAAATATATTTTATTTTTAAGGTATATTCTTCTTTCTATTTCAAATTTGTTGTCGTTAGTGTTGTTTATCTGGGAGCCAAGATATATTAACTCTTTTACTTCTACTTTGCTTATACAATATCTAATATTGCTTCTCGTTATAGTTAAAAAGCTCTTTTATGGCGTTATGTAATAGTAGTACCAGGTTGAGGGATGTTTCGTTTTACTTTCATAACTCGAGGGACGACGCAAAAGTAATAAAAGTGTAAAATTACAATCCACAAAAACATTATAGTTGAAACAGAAATAATAAGATTATGAAAGATGGTTGCAGCGTTTTAATAAAGATTAAAGGGCACATTAATTTTAGATTAAACTATGAACATTTTAAGATTAAACTATCAAGTCGAGTGCAGCAAATATGTTACTAAAAAAACCCTGCAATAAAAGGAACGTGAAGGTATATTTTTAAGTTTCTTGAAAAAAAAAGTGTTACATACCGGAAGACTACACTATTGTTTTAATTTTAATTAAAGCTGCTCGAGCCTGTATACAATAACAGATATTACTGTTGTGTGACCCAACCTATCGGCCACTTACCAACTTCAGGAGAGACTCAGACTTGGTTCACAACGACCTCCCGGAGTATGAGTCTGGTTGTAAAATAAAGGACATCCTGTATAATTTTCATCATAGATTAACCGTTTAATGAAAACTTATTATTAATAGACTATGATTAACAATTATGATATTGCTACGAGAATTACGTAACGCTATCGAAAATTCGTGAGCGTCATTCTACGGGTTTCTCGACTAGCTCAGCGTTCGGCGCCTGTGTCAAAGTCGGGCACTCACGTCGCCCCAGACTGTTCAAACTCTTGTTACTATGCAAATAATGTTGGCATGCCGCCAGGAATATAGAAATTATTCTGAAACTTATGCAGCAACATTGGGCGGCTTAGTGACCTTAGAAATCAGGCGATGTTGTAAAGTGTGGATCAAGCGATTTTTGCGGATCAGTGGAAAGTGTTTATTGTGTTAACTAGTGCGGTACTCTAGTAAGGTGACATTGTTATTGCGTGTGGACTATTTTAATTTGAATTATTGTGTGATAGTACCTTGTTGATTTCAAATTATTTATGAGTAATTAAAGTTGGTAATTAGCGACTTAATTGGTGTCTGTATTTTGCTTCCAATGAACTATACGTCGATCCGTGGGACCGTCGTAACAATATTATAAATTAGCGATTGCCATACAATATGATCCCATAGTTTGTGATTACCTATAACATACAGGTGGAATGCATTTTACTTCCATATTCCTTAAGGAATGGAAGTATGGTGATGGCAAAAAAAATCGTGTTCGAGATTATTGCAGATTCTGATTCTACTACACTCAAAACATGAAAAAAAGTCGTTTTCCGAAAAGTGTGTGTGTGTGTGTGTTTGTCTGTGTGTGTGTGTGTGTGTGTGTGTGTGTGTGTCTGTGTGTCTGTAGATTTTTTTTTAGGCAAACGATAACTGCCGCAAATTCAAACAGAATCAAACAATTTTTTGCATACAGCCCTCATTTGTAGAGTACTCACGACGTATTGTTTTTGGTGAAGATCGGTTGAGGGAAAGGGGTAGTTTACCTGCAACGGTGTTTTTTTATCAAGGGAAATTTTTTTGTTTGGCAAACGATAACAGCCGCAAATTCAAACAGAATCACATAATATTTCGCATGCAGCCCTGAATTGCAGAGTTCTCAAGATCTGTTGTTTTTGGTGAAGATCGGTTAAGGGAAAGGGGTAGTTTACCTGTAACGTTTTATGTTTTAACAACGGTATTTCCTATGGCAAACGATAACAGCCGCAAATTCAAACAGAATCAAAAGATTATTTGCATACAGCCCTAGATTGTAGAGTTCTCAAGACCTATTGTTTTTGGTGAAGATCGGTTAAGGGAAAGGGGTAGTTTACCTACAACTTTTTTTAACAAGGGTATTTTATATGGCAAACGATAACAGCCGCAAATTCAAACAGAATCAAATAATTTTCTGCATACAGCCCTGATTTGTAGAGTACTCAAGACCTGTTGTTTTTGGTGAAGATCGGTTGAGGGGAAGGGGTAGTTTACTGGCAACGTTTTTTTATCAAGCGTATTTTCTATGGCAAACGATAACAGCCGCAAATTCAAACATAATCAAATAATTTTTTGCATACGTCAGTGAATTATAGAGGACTCTAGGAATTTTGATTTTGGTGAAGATCGGTTAAGGGGAAGGGGTAGTTTACCTGCAACCTTTTACGTTTTAACAAGAGTAAAGTACTTGAAAATTCATTTAAACTTTTTCAAACAATGGTAATTGTTAAAAATAAAATAATTTTGTTGCCAGGCAATAAAATTATAGTTTTTTCATTTATGTATTTTTTTCTCAGTTATGTACTGTTTACGTTTCCATTTTATTATTATGACTACCGCAATGAAAAGGCAGGGAAGACACACACACACACACACACACACACACACACACACACACACACACACACACACACACACATACACACACACACACACACACACACACACACACACACACACACACAGTTAGCGTTATTTTTGGCCTCATTCATGTTTATTTTCTTACATTTGCACGGTTTTTAAATGGAAAGTGCCGAACCCATACCAACATAACGCATGCAAGCCGAAATAGTGTCCAGCGTGGATAGCGATTTCCTTCCTGTGGATCGCTGGGCAGTGTAACTGCACGTGTTTACAGAGGAACGATTCATAGACAGACTTTTCGTCTTTAGGGAATATTTAGGTAATATTTCATTTCGAAAATGATTGTAAATATAAATCTTAGAATATGGAAGTCATGTATGGTTCTCCATACCGATATTTTAGAAAGGGTTTACTGGGTATTTATACTATCTAAGGCAAAAAACACATTCCAAGCCTCTGACTAATTAAACAATAAAAATGAGTTAAATTTACGTATATACTTAGAATGCTTGGACGGACGATACTAGGTTTTCACAAATATTTAAATATAGTGATCTAAACAGCCACTACTCACTCTAACAAATGAAGATTTTTGACATTATCGAAAACTTTCCTTCACTTATCATTTCTACGTGCTTTTTGGTCCCGACTGTGAGTTTTGTTTCTTTTAATAGAATCTAATGTAATATTCTTGGTAATAACATATTGTTTGATGCAGGTTTATCAATTCATTGTCAAAGACAGTGATGGTTAAAGCTTTTTGACATGCTGAGCTGACGAAGGGATTCATAGGCCTACATGCTGAATTCGGCTGAAGGGGACCAAAACATGTTCAGATAGTACGGCTCCTCAACGTACACGATCAGCTTAAAAAGAAATAGTCTGAAGAGTATGCAAACTGACGATGATGGACTACTAGAAGAAGGTAGAAAACTTGATTAGGAAACACGTCAGCGAAGTGTTTTCTAACAAAAGTTTGACTGATCTAGCTTCTGCTAAGGTGTTACCAAACAAGATGTAATTCATAACATAAAACAAAACTAGGCGCCTACTTCTTGTGTTTAGTGCCACATTGCGAATGACTGCCAAAATAATAGAAAATTGTGTACACTGCTACAGCGTGAGAATGGACGTATAAGATTCGGCAAGAAACACGAAGGAGTCAAACACCAACCACACACACACACACACACACACACACACACACACACACACACACACACACACACACACACACACACACACACACACACACACACACACACACACACACACACACACACACACACACACACACACACACACACACACACACACACACACACACACACACACACACACACACACACACACAGAGTCTATTATACAGACTGAATATTATTATCGAGATAAGCTGTCCCCCACTAATATTAATTTTTACTTTTTTAAATTTGTCATTGCATGAAAGGTAATAGCTACAATGTGGCGTGTTCATCATCGGCAATGACACAGTAGAACCTTCCAATGTCGTCTAGGTGCTAATATGATGTCAAAGCTGTGGTGTTTGTATTACATACTCGTATGCGTAGAAGGTACGCAACTTACGTGACGTATTCGTCATTCGGTCTGCAGCGTGTATATAAGTTTGACAATTCGGTAGTAGCATCTTCCAGTGTTGTCTAAGAGCCTGCAACAACGCGATTATTCTAGACGTATGACCCACACTGGAATAGGTTTATCAGAAACCTCCGCATTGTCCAAACCTCCAACAAATTGCCAGCGGCCAGCCAGTTAATCGCGTACAGTGAAGCAAAGTGAAAAAACAATTTATTAGTCAGTTGGGATTTGCCATTTAATGTGCTTTGTGGGTATTGTTGTTACTGTGTTTTGCAGTACCTACACTTGTAAGGTTTTTTTGTAATTAAGATTTACATAAAGCATGTAACGTTTACCTTAGAGATATAATCGTGATATATTATGAATTAATATGGACCGTTTCCTGTATTAAAGGTGACTTTAGTAAAGTCTTTAGACATTCTAAAGCTTTAGAATTACCGGGAGCAAGTCACGGAAAGTTGTTTTACTAAAATAAGTGAGGATTGTATATAATAACATTTCCCATTGATGAAATTATAGTGCAAACAAATTTTTAAACATTTCCATGCAACATCGACACCATCATCCCTTAAGCATTACGTACTTCAGGTTTTAATTTTTATAAAGAAAACGTATTTTTTTCAGGTTTTACAATAAAAATGAGCTTTGATACTCTGCTACTAACAACGTTTGAATTTGACGCTGTCAATTTTTCTTTGCTCTCATTTATTTTGTTAGACACACAATATAAGTGTAGTCCTTAGTTCTGATGTTATAGGATGATTTCTAATACTTTTCTCTTGCACTTAGGTCTTCTAACGTTTAAATCTTACATTAAACTTGCCCATATTTTACATGTTTGAAACTATTAATAATAGTTTTTAAATAGTTAATATTACTGAGTTATTACCAAGCACTGTAATTTCATAGCATTATCATAAATATCGGTATGGAGAACCATACAGGACTTCCATGTTCTAAGGTTATATTTAAAATCATTTTCTAAATGAAATATTTCCATCGAAACTACTTCTTGGTTCAGCCTTAACCACAGTACTGTGAACACTAACATATAAAACCCCACGTTAGCGCACTCGATTTCCACTGATGATGGCAGTCGATGGTACTACCGAAATGTCTGGTTTTGCAGAAAATATTGGACCACTGCCAAACAGCCCGGGAAGGAATTTTAACAAGAAACTACTTCTTTCTTTGCCGATAACGTAGTACACATAAAAAATTATCCCCTCCCCCTTCAACTATCATTTCATTTATAGAAAATTACCCCCGCTTCTATTACCATAGAACATTTATGTTTAAATAATTTACTTAAATTCGGTTCGGTAATTTCTACAAAAAATATCTCCCACCCTCAAACTAATTTCACTATTTATAGTTATTTTGGTTATTATGGGGTGGTCGTTTAATATAATGTTATTTTCAGTCACTGTATCCATAAAAATTAGGTTGGCGAACTTTATTCTTATAAAGAAACCGAACTACGCAGATAATCATCCCTCCTCCGAAGCGCTCTGAAGTCACTCATGGACCCTGAGCATCTTGCAGAGGGTTCATTCCCTAAAGACGAAAAGTCTGTCTATGAACCGTTCCTGTGTAAACACGTGCAGTTACACTGCCCAGCGATCCACAGGAAGCAAATCGATATCCACGCTGTACACTTTTTCGGCTTGCACGCGTTGTGTTGGTGTGGGTTTCGGCATTTTCCATTTAAAAAGCGTGCAAATGTAAGAAAATAAACATGAGTGAGGCCAGAAATAACGGGAATTGTGTGTGTGTGTGTGCGTGTGTGTGTGTGTGTGTGTGTGTGTGTGTTGCCTGCCTTTTTATTGCGGTAATCATAATAATAAAATGGAAACGTAAACATTACATAATTAAGATATGCTTGCCTGCCACGAACGATATATTCTCTCTCATACATGATTTAAATTAAAATAAAAAAATATAGAATTTTGTTAAATTGAAATGAAATGTTTCCATAGAAACTACTTCTTTGTTGTCAGTAACGTATTACACATATAAAACGTATAAAATTTACTCCTCCATCATTAACTACCATTTTAATTTATAAAAAAATTGACACCCTCCCTCTTTCAACTACCATTTTCATTTATAGATATTTCATCTACCTTTCTACAGTGGATTATTATGACCTTCTTTTCAGGATACTTTATTTATCAAAATTAAGCCCTTTATTCTTGTTAAAACGTAAAACGTTGCATGTAAACTACCCCTTTCCCTTAACCGATCTTCACCAAAATCAATAGGCCTTGTGTCATCTACAATTCAGGATAGTATGCAAAAACCTATTTGATTCTGTTTGAATTTGCGGCTGTTATCGTTTACCATAGAACAAATTCTACACACAGACACACAGACAGACAGACAGGCACACAGACACTTTTCGAAAAATAACTGATGTTATTTTCATGTTTTGATGGTAGTACAATCAGAATCTGCCGTTATCTCGAACACGATTTTTTTCGCCATGACCATACTTCCATTTCCTTATGGAACATGGAAGTAAAACGTTTTTACTTTATAATAGTTTTGGTGTTTTCTATTCGACCACCTTTTTTTTATGTTACAACTTATAATTTGTAACTAAACAATTTCTGTCTATATTCTTTTCAAAACAAAAAAAGAGATTGCTCAAGACAAGTACTTGGAATTGCAAATTTGCTCTGTGATATGATACAATCATACATTTTCAGATTATATTTGCTGTCGATCGCTGGGATAAATCGTACATATAAGAATATTGTTTTGCACTTGAAGCAGCTTCAAAACAAATTACACCTAGCAAATGGATTTAGATCAGCTTATTACTAATAAATGCATGCAACGCTTTAATAACAACACATTTTGTTGGTCAATAACTGTTATTTTTAACACCAATGTTTTGATGTAAAAGCTAAGGATAAAGAATATTCTGCAAACAATATATACTTCTTTATAAACCAGCTCTGCAAGTATAATACATTTTATGAAGACAACACCAATTGAGAAACAAAAATGTTTTAGGTTTTCGTAAGTTTTACGCGAGAACGAATCGATATCGTCGCCGCGGTCACTCACTTCACGGTCGACGCGCGATCACTAAGCAGTGGTAGTCGCGCGAGTTTTAAATGCGGTGGAGAACGTGCAGGTTTTAAAAGCTGAACGTAGTACAGCACAATGTGAGGTAAACACTAGAGTGTTACAGCAACTTACATTTCATGAAATGTAACTTGGACACGGAAAGAATGGATTTAACATTGTTCCACATTGAAAGGCTTTGCAGATTTTAAGAAAAACAGGACATTAAAACCTGTCTATATAACACTGGTAACAACCAATAAGGAAAAAAGTAGTTAGGTTAGGTTAGATTTCGTAAATGAAGTTTTACTTTCTGTATGTCTCGGAGCATCAATGGCAAAATTCACGACAATACGACGTTATTTAAACTCATTACTTCAGTATTAGACATAGCTGGTAATAACCAAAACTATATTTTTGTAAACTGTAAAATACAATCTATTAGTAGAAGTCAATAAATTTAATGCAACGTTCTTATTACCGTTTTATTGTAAGAATTGTCTTTATTACTTTTCTAATGAAATATTATCCTGCTCGTGTTCTTTCAATTTCTTCTTATTAATTTCTTCTTATCATTATATAGATAAAGCTTTTAACTTTTTTTATTTCTAGTAATAGTATTACGCTTGATTTTGTGAATGATTACTGTTGTATTCTTGTAACTTAAAACGGATTTGTCTAGTGAGTGGCTACGCAGGATCTGAAAACGCTGCTAACTCAGATAAGCAGAAAACGTTTGGAGTTAATAACACTATCAATGAAATGTTGTTGGAAGAAACGTTATTACAGTAGTGAGAATTTTTAATTATATGACGCCTATTTAATACAATCTACGTTAGTTTCTTTTAAAAAACAATTTACAAACGTAATTTATTCATGCAAAATATGCCTTTATGTTTAACGTAATACAGTGGTTCTAGAAGGCAGTTACAAACAACCACTTCAGTGCTCATTAGAAGCAGACCATCACAGTATGTTTGACTATGAAGATTTCTAATACAGGTAATTTATAAATTAAGAGTTATTAATTATATGTCAATATTCACTTTACCATTTGCCTTACATTATATTCCTGACCAGAATACACATGGATACGAGTCCACTTAATAAATTGTACAGTACACTAAAGCAAGTACAAAGTGTCATTATCTACTTACCATACGCTATAATGTAATGAGCGTACATAGGGAGGTGTTACATGTGATGTGCATGTTATGAGTCAAGGTATACTACAATTCTGACACTAGAAGAGATAATATAGGAGGCCTAAAAGTCTTCTTAAGAAATTTGGACAGATTGCTAATTGAATGAGTGTGAAAAAACTAAAACTAACTGAACTTGTATAAACTGATTGTAATTCGTTACATCGTCAAATCATAAGACATTTCTAACTTGTCGTTTTAATTACTGCTAATATTATCACCTCCGAAACAACTTTAAAAACCATTTCACATTGCATCTTTAAACATCTTTGCACTTTACACTCAATATGTACAAACGGAGAGGAAAAAATTGGGTTAAGAAATGAGTATTATATTCGCATATACATAGAAATCAAGGAAGTAAATATATACAAAAATTCCTAAGTGCAACGATTCTTTGATATTATGTTAAGAGTACAGAATAAAACTGTTGGGAGTTGTAAACAGCGCACAACACAAAGGAAAAAAATAATTAAGAAAAGTGTTACGTAATATAGTGAAGACGTTTCGGCTAATTGTAAAAGTAGCGTTTATCATCATGAATAACATGAACGAAACGAACATTTTCGGCTTAAACCAAGTAATAAGACAAAATAAAGATGTACCAGCTTTTGGGAAACAACAATTTGAAACGGTTGTCGGAAAGTATCAAATCCTCCAAGCCTGCTCATATAGGATTAAATGATAGTTTGCTAATGATTACAAGCAGTGAATGCAAACCGCCGTATATAATTCGATGGAATTAGGAATGTAATTCTGTACTTACGACTAGAATGTTATAATTAGTACGTTACAACTACGGTCTCCGGAGGATTCTCCCAAATCCATTCGTCGTGGGTTCGAATCAATTCGATTCACAACAGATAGCATTTCGAAACTTCAGAAAGAACGTTTTAAAATGCCTAATCTGTCGGTATCACCTGCTCGATTGTAAAATTACAGACCGTCGATACCTAATGTTATCTATACTGGAGTACTTGTATACCGTAGGGATTAAAAAATATACTCTGTTCTACAGTGTGTTCAGCACCGCAAAAGGCATGATGGAAATATAAAACAATTTTATAAGTAATGTGCATGATGGAGAAGCATAATGGGATATCCGGAGGTAACTCTGATATCAATAAAACAGTTGACAAAATAAGGAAAATAAAGTATTGGCTTTATCTTTGCCGCAACATAGAAGAATGGTACTGGGCCTGTACACTATGTGCAATCAGGAGAGAATTGACACAGATATTACTGGACGATGCTGACGATGAGAACCGATACAACATGGTTATAGGTGGCTAATTTTTCTAAGTGGGTAGATACCTGTGCGTAGACTGTTTCAAAGTCAGGAGCTCACTACTGTGGCAAAGGCGTTATTTCATACCTTTTTTTGGCGTTATGGAGTCCCTATGGAAATCCATACTAATCATAGGAGGATTTTTTAGTACGGAGTCGGGAGTCTTTAAAAAAATTACTGTCGCCTACTTGTTACTCGAAAGACCCGAATTACGCCTCACCATCCTCAGTCCAACAGAATGATCGAGAGGTTTAATAGGACACTTGAGAAGGAACTATCAAAAGTTGGTGACGAGAATCGGATAAACTGGGGCCAGTGTATACCACTATTCTTAACGGCGTATAGGTCATCAGTACACGGCACAACAGACATGACAACATAAAAATTGGTGCTTTGGTAGGAGATTTGTCTTCCTGGGGACTTGGACTCAATTCCAAGGCTGCCCTAATAAGGTCTGGCCTTTTAGAACGTGATGGGGAGAGGAGTCAAATCCAAATACAGCAGTAGATTCTGTCACCGCGATTTCATAAGAAATTTCATATAGACAACCACTAATGAGTTAATTTTTTACAGTAAATTTTCTTCATACATAAAATAGATGTCTTTGCTTTGTCCTTGTGGTAACCACGACATTTCACAGTAAAGACTACATTATATTCTAGTATATTTTGTATTTATAGTAAAATTATTATTAATGCGTAGAACCTTTCCTTTTGCGTAAGTTAAAGATATAAACATAATCAAAGTTGCAAGAAAGTTTATAATTACTAACGTGAGCTAAATTTCGAAATAGGTTACGGGATGTGTAAATTTAATTTATGGGAGTAGTAAAGTTATCGACGTAAGGTAACAACTCCTCCCTCCACTAAGTTTAAATAGTTTCCTCACGTTTTACTCTCTGTCTGTTACCTCCGACAACATCTTAAAACTCCTAATCTAATAAAATTTATATTCCAACCTGACTTCATACACGACGTTAAAAAATTTCTGATTCAGACACTGTAGTCTCTTTTTTGTTTCTTAAAATTCTTATGTTTGTCGAAACACCAAATTCTAAGATTTAACAAGAGTAACATTAGCTAAGAAGTTATAATGTTTTAATAGAAAAGATAAGGAAACAAAAGCTACAAAGTTAATTCAACAATTTAATATTTTGGAATATTTAGATTATTTACTTATCTCTTTAAAATGAAGGTCACATTCCTCTTTAAAACATTAGGTTTAAAATATTTTGAGGTAAGTGTGGCATTAAATCTGTGGAAAGGAATTTAACTTTTCAGAAAATTTACAGCGTACAAAAAAGATTAAAAATTTTAAACAACTTGATGTTAGGTTCGTATTAAATAAACGTTAATTAAATTTGACTATATTTAATTACTCGCCTCATCTCAATCTGTTAAGGCCGTTGCTCCGTATATCAACAGAAAATGTTTGGCTTTCCTCTGTATATAACGTATGTATTACTCGTTAATCATTATAACAGCTCCAACGGTCGGTTAGTCGCACTAAGTATTCAAAACAAGAAATCGCTCGTCTTTTATGATCTCTTCGATTTTGATAACTAATAATCACTTCATGATCATTGACAGAATTTTTGGATCGTTCGTTATCAGACATTTTGGTGTCCTGTGCGCACTCTCTACACGTAAATATTGGATTTATTAAAATGATAGCTCATTTAAAGCCTTCAGGCCATTGCCTGTTGCTATACTGAATTTAATAAGTTTGCTTTTATAATTGTAATTCAAAAAAATTAGGTTTATGAAATTAAAATTAAGTTCCAATTATATAGTCGGTTTATATTATTACTTTGTTTACAAATTGTAGCTCAGAATACATACAAATTGCATATTGCATATTAGTAGCCAATCTACGTATCTTAATCATAAATATAACACTTATAAGTGAGGAAAGATCGAAAAGAGGCACATACGCTCACGCGCCACCCATACACATAAACATAAGTAATATATTTATATTGTAAAAACAGATGTTTGTGTGTATGTGTGTGTGTGTGTGTGTGTGTGTGTGTGTGTGTGTGTGTGTGTGTGTGTGTGTGTGTATTTACACATCCCTTTTTGTGCCGCACTAGGTTAAACGAGCGATAAAGCAAACCTCTTCTGTAGTTCTTAATTTCGCTCAAGACTTCCTTTACTCAGAGGAAATAATGTATTTGTTTTCTTTTGCAGGAAAACGTTCGCAGACACAGGAACTTAATTACACGTACTTTATTTCTTTTTCTTTCTTCTCTTGCCACTTCTGGGAACGGTTTAGGTGTGTGTTGTCTAAAGAAAATTACAGAAGGCAAGAGTTGATTGCAAGTCGTTATTACGGGGGCTCGGGAAACAAAGTAATTTGTTATGAAAAAAAAAGTTTCTTGTTTCCGTAAAAATAAATAACATTAAAAGTCACAGTAATCATCATGTATTACTCATTTTAATTGTATCGTTAACTACGAGTGAATTTAATGATAATATAACGTTGGTTGTTGTTTTAAGGCTTCCACGGCCGGTGTAGTTGTAATAAAAGTATGCACCGGGCTGTTTGCCCCTGGTCCAGGGTTTACAGAAAAACCAAACTTATCGACAGTACCACTGGCTGTCATCATCAGTGGAATTCGAGTCTACCTGAACGCGGATTGTTAAACGTCAGGCTCACAGTACTGTGGTAAAGGCTCTCGTAAAGGCTGACACTACAGTACCGTAGGCCTGACGTTTAACAACCCACGTTCAGGTAGACTCGAATTCCTCGAATTCCACTTATGATGACAGCCAGTGGTGCTGTCGAAACGTTTGGTTTTTCTGTAAACCCTGGACCACGGCCAAACAGCCCGATACATACTTTTAATACAAATATAACGTTGGCTGTTACCATAATTTCTTTGTTAATGTTATTTTTTACTGAATACTATAACATAGACTAAAATATTTATTCTATACCTGTGCACCGCAATAATTGTAACCCGTTCGTTTGCAACTGTCGTACTGTAAATGAAAATTGTCGGTTATATTAGAAAACTTCTATATATATATCAGTTACGTTCAGCAATCTTTGTAAAAATATATTTTTCTTACAAAAAATAGCTGCTGTGTAAATTCCCTGGCATACAATTAAGTTATTTTGAACAGTTAGCTACGGTTTGCTGACATTTCTAAACCTACTTGATAATATGCGGCGATAAACAAGTATAGAAAAGAAGGTTTTAAAAGCCATGTAGGTAATACAGCCATGCTATAACATTGTTATTTCTACTAACACACATTGTATGAATTTTACATATTTTATTTGAAGTTATTTGAAAGATATGTTTTTTAAAACATACATGATTATTTAAAAGCATACATCTAAACACGCAGACAGGGTTGGGCACACAAACGCGTGCGCACACATTCATATACAGTTATAAAAATTACATAATTTTCAGCATGAATAAAGACAGTATTCATTTTAGTATTTAATTCTTATTTTCTCAAACTCTGTTTCAAAGGATGACACGTTGTCCCATTAAATGACTAGGTATGAACACATTGAATATGAGAGTCTTAGACCTGAACTTACGTATATACCTATAAATACACAAACGTACATAGTAGAAAAAACAAGTGGAATTAATGGAATGTGAAAGAAATGAACAGGCAGAAACTGCATAATTTATTCGTATGTTAAGTAGAACTCAAAAGACAACTGTGACTTAACGGATGTCAAGCAACAAAGTGTTACATCAGAAGTGTTTCAATAATAATGAGACCGTAATATATTTAAAAGAAAAGAAGCAAGTAGAAGTTTGCTTAAATACTTTTTTTGATAGGAACTACCTTGTTATCGGCCTTCGCATATGTTCAAATACTGAATGTTCTCTTACATTGGATTACTTCTTACTTAATACTGACGGCGTTCTCTTTTAATTAGACCCACATACATTTTTAAGAAAACTTGACTTTTTACACAGCAACGCGTGCTGTAAAACCAGTACAACCATAAACAGGGTATATATAAAAGAAGTAAGTAGGCCTATACTTTTGTCGTCATGCGTCATATTGTTGTCATCAACAATTCAAGTGACACACAGAATCAGCACTCATTCGTAAACACGGGAAAACGTTGCGGCTTGCGGCTATCACAGAGGTTTTGTTTATCACCTATAATAATAAAGATATATTCCACAATGATACTGGATTTCTTTACAAAAAAAAAAAAAATACAACACAAAACTTGGTATATGTAAACGTACTATACTGATTGCAAAAAACAGTAATATATGGAATAACAAATTAATAAGAAAAAACCGTGAGTATATGAAATGTTCAAAGCAATTTACGTCAGTATTATATGCTTTACGATTTTCTAAAAAATTTGTTGTTGATAAAAAAATATTGTAATATTTTTACCTTGTTTAACACTTTATTTACAAGAAACAGCATTTTCCGTTGGCTTTCGAAGAAAGACGTTCGCACATGCCGGAAGTTAATTATAGATATAACATTCTTTTTCCTTCCTACCTTGCCGTTTCAAGAAACAGTTGTTCTCGTACGCAACTTATTCTCGCTGTCTACGAAAAACTGCACAATGACGGCCTAGAATGTTACCTACTACACTGATTCAGACCGTGCTGCACAAATTGATAAGATATACAAAAATATTTTGTCTACCTTAAAAGTCATAAAATGGAACTGACAGAGCAGTAATATATCATGTACTTTCACTTAAATATTAACACAACGACTTGTTGATTTACTAACAAAATGTATACCGAAAAATCACATTTTTCTTGCCAGCGTAATATGTGTTTGAAATATGCATATAGCCTTATGTATGTCCTGTAATATTAATAAGTCTTACAACATTAAATCTGTGGTGATCACAAGAGAAATTTTTCAAATAAAACGAACTTTTAAACGATTTTCGTTTTTTTTGTTTTCTTACGTATTTTGATATTTTTGCAGTAGTATTTTATATTATTCATAACTCGTATCTTGCAACAAATTCATACGAGGATCTGTAAAAATGTATTTACAGAACTTCTAAAAAACCTATGTTAAAGAAAGCAAGTAGGCCTACTCTTGATTCTTGTAAATATGATTATGTAGGCAGCGAGCATGAGAACGTTTTCTTTATATAGAGTTTTCTTACAGTAGAATATAAAAACTTACTCGCAAACCATTGAATCAAATGAGAAAACTCCCACGCTCTCCTGACCCCCCACATTTTTGCTTTGCACACACATGCACACGCACACACACACACACACGCGCGCACTGGTTTTTGTGGCGTATGTATGTAAATATATTAAGCAAAATTTATACACATGTATAAATACAAAATATGTATACTGGAATTTTTGCAGGAGGGGGACTCACAGTTGCGATGACTGCATCACCACTTTGCCACTTCGTAAACACGTTTTTCTCTTCAATGTCGCCCCAGCGCAAATTTCGTTACTGGATTCATCAAAACATACTCCGAGCAGGCAAAACACATCCAGTACGCGCAGTCCAAATATGTATTCGCCCACTTAAAAATAAATATTTATCCAGTTGTAACTAAAAATAATTTTTATGAGAACTTCAACTAGAACTTAAAACCTCACTGTTTTTTAATTAACTTCAAATGTTTAGGAACTTTAACTTTTTGATTTAGCGATAAATGTAATAACGTGGAATCATCAACATAGTGCGTAAATAACTTAAACCACAGTGTGTAATAGATTACAACATGGCTGAGAAAGGAATTGATTACAGTGACCAAATGGTTTTACAATATGAGCGTACGATAAAGTTTGAAGTGGTACAGGAAAGTTGATTTTGAAATTCTTTTAGGCGCTGCACTAGTGAATGTATGAATTGTATATATGATCTCCTCCACGAAGCTGAGAATAACAGAGTTTAGGCAGAATTTAGCAGAAACAATTATTGTCCGTAAGACTTCAATAAATGAAATTTAAACTTTAATCGCTCCATTAAGAAAACGAGAACACACGTTTGTAAAACTTAAAGGATCTGGAATAAAAAGCGTGAAGTGTCCAAACAAAGTTACATAGAATTACAGGAAACTATGACAAACAGAGAAGAGGGCAGAAAAGTTACTAGAGTTATTACCTTCTGCAATGAGTGTCTTAACTCTCCGGTATTTTGTTTATAATTTTGTAACAAACGCACTGAATAGAATAGTTAGTGGTATTAGTTTTTTTTTTGAGTGGTGAAACTCAATGTTATTTAGCAGAAAAACTGTTAGAAGTAAACAATACTTAGCACAAACAAAAGATTTATTTTTGATAAAACAATTAGTTATTGAAAAAAGCGCTGCTTCTGCTATGTCGCAATCTATATTTACACATTCAAAAAATATAAAACAAATTTGGATCAAAGTTCCATTCAAGACCCCTTGATATATAACGCACAGTGGGCTAATTCGTTTACAGTACCCCTGCGACCAGGAACGTAGGGACAAAGCATTCAACATTCGTCCCGCAGTCAAGGTGTTTTAAATACTTTGTTTAGATCCGTAAAAAATTGACAAAATGTGTATGTTAAAAATATTATTTGCGGCCCATGGATAATATAATCTGCATTAAAGGTACCCGTAATTTTGACTTTTTAAGCCACCTATGACTATGAGATTTTGGATCTAAATTAAAGAAACTGCCGAATACTCCAAACAGAGAAAATGTTTGGAAAAATTCTTATAGGGTGTCCAGGCTCCAATGTATTAGAAATGAGGTTACCAAGAGGCAATTTAATGTTGACAAGACAATTTTAGAGACCATAAATATAAAACGGTGCCTGATGATGTTGGCCCAAGTTACTAGACTGGGTTTCACTTAGACGACGGGAACGAGGTAGACCCAGGAGATCATGAAAAGAGGACATACTGGATAAGATGAAGAATAAATCCTTGTAACGTGATACTTGTTTTGATACTTGCTGGTACATCAGAAGCGTCTGGTGTGCGGGGCGCGAGAGACAGCAATAGTTGTAGAAAATTTGCGATTGATGACAAGTGTGAACTATTTACAATAAGAATAGCCTTCGCCTGTATTCAGAGCATGAATAGTGTGAACAATTAATTATGGATTAATGATGTATTAGTTAGGCACAATTAAAAAACAGAATAATAAAAATACAGATAATAAAAGTGGATTATAAAAAATAGAACATTTGTATTTAATAAGAGCAAACAAATCACTGACTCCTTAAAAGGTCACTTTATTTAATTACGTTAAACACTTTACTAATTCTACAAAGAAATTATTGTTTGAATAAGTGAATTATTCGGACCTAAATGAGTTGTTTTTAATCCGTAAATTAATTTTCAAGTTAAACATAATAATAAACAATGATACATCTTACAGTTATGTAGAATGATAGTCACTGACTGATATACAAAACTGGAGGGTTCTAAAAATTTTCAGATTGAGGCCATAAGTCGCTTGATACAAGTACTGGTGTCAAGCGGCTTAGCCTATTAGTTGTACTGGAAAAATTAAGCACAGAATTTGGAAAATTGCAATGCGTTAAGCTTTTAAGTTTTTAAATTGAATCTGCTGATATCATCGACGTTTTCACCTTAGTGCTAGTAAGCTTATTTAATACACACAATTTTATGAACTGGTTAGTAAACTTTGTCAGAATTTGGTATCACTTATTTATGACATTAAAGACAGGTATAACAACAACGACAACAAAATATGAGTTTTTACAAGTTAAAGTCAACCTTTCTATTATACAAATTACATATATTCATCTGACGTTAGACATTTTATTTTAAACAGTGACATGAAACGGAAAATTTGAATTCTGTCATTTAAATTACACCAGTTGCATAACGTACACAAATACGTGAAATGAAATGTACATGGTGACTTATTACCTCAATACATTACGGTAGCAATAATACAGTGCGCCGCGTGAAACAGTATAATTTATTGTAAATATAATTGTATAAATGCTGCCATAGCACCAACTGTCATAATACATTCATATTGTTGCTAATAATATATTTAATTACGACAATGTCGTACTTTGTTTGTTACGAAAACAATAGATACTCTTTTCACTTCCAGTCCTAAATAATTTATAATAGTCAGCTGTTCAAAATATATATTTTTGCGTTCATTTATACTCCTTGTCTTTTTCCCTTATCAGCTGTAAACTTAAGAAAACTATTTACTTTCCTTTCCCACTATTCTCATGTTATGTCATATACTGTATTGGTCACAGTATATTATATATTTTTATGTAATATACATGTAATATATGTATATTAAAGGCTTATATGTAATATACATTATGTATGTAATAAAACCTTGTCATAAAAGCAAGCATCCCGATGCGATTTATTGGGAAACAGCACAAATTGTTGACGATGGTGAGAGAAATCGGATATGCTGAAGCATGCTAAAGCTCTGTAGCATGCTTGTCTAGGAAGGGATAATTAGTTCTCAGGATAAGAACACTTACCGCTAATATAGTTTTCTAATTCCTTATAAATTCTTATTATAAACTTTGAAATTATATTACTTTACAATTAACAATTAATTATCTTTGGCTCTAATATAAATACACAATTCTCTATATACTGTGTGTGTGTGTGTGTGTGTGTGTGTGTGTGTGTGTGTGTGTGTGTGTGTGTTCCTGAGAATAGATGTATCGTTTCGGACCTGTAACTGATCACATACAGCTCAGTACATAAAGCTTGAAACTTCTAGGACCTCTTTTCTCGGACACTTTTTGAACCTGTCGTATCTTAATTAGAATGAAATATGTTCGTTGGTTGATATTATTATTAATACTTTGTTTCATGTGTATTATGACAGCTTTAATCAAAAACACCCTGATATCGAGTTCTTTTAAGTTCAGTTTCGAAAGGTCAAAACACAACAGAGTCTACAAAATATTTTATGGATTGTATAAAGAGATGCCTCAGATTTTATTCTGAATGAGGAAGACAATATCAGGTATATATTATAAATTTAAATTGTAAACAGTTCATTAAAGAGATGAGTTTATTAGGATGAGGACGGATGCAGTGGAAAGGTACGCTTCTTCACAAGTTAGCTAACAGAAGTTATATTACGACGAAAGTTATGAGTCCCATCGATCAGAGTTTACGTCCCGCAGTAGCTGCTGAACGTAAAGGGACTGTTATTGAAATCGTCGCTTAACGACTGGGTCACGGGTTCTTTGCCATCTGCGGCGGAGCTGGCGCCGTAGCCAGATGGCGTGGAGTACTTCCGCAGGTAAGGCCGATTTACGATGATTCACCTCGAGTGCGTAGGTGTGTCGATCCATGACACCTTGGACTAATTCCTGAAGATTTGTGGCGCGGAGATCCAGATCGTCACGAGTGGCAATTGGGTCCGCCGGGAGGGATGGTAACCTTCGAGAGAGCTCGTCATGATAGGATCGCCAGTTGACTCTCCTAACAATCTGAGCGGGAAGTCGGGGTGACGCCGACAGCTCTCGAACAGTTATAACAAGGGGATTGTGATCGGACGAAAGATCCGACACAGACGAGACCTCGATGTTGCGGGCAACGTTCTTGACAACTACTATGTCAAGAAAGTCCGGCCGATGGCCGTGGAAGGGGAAGTAGGTAGGGTCTTCAGGGCCGATAACATTAAGTGCCGGGTCGCCAGAGACGAACCGGAACAGAGAATTTCCATAGGTGTTGACAACGCGGCTGTTGCATGAAGGGTGTTTGGCGTTTAAGTCGCCGGCTACAATGGTTGAGAGGGGGTGGTTGAGGAGAGCGTCCCACTCCTAGGCCGGTGGCGGAGTTCGCCGGCCAGGCCGGAGGTATGCAGAAACAACGCGCAGCTCCGATCCGCCAGGGTCCACCGCCACCGCGCAGCCTTCAATAATAGATGTATCTAGAGGAGGCAAAAGCCTGTGGGATATCCGCCTGTGGACTAAAACAGCTGTGCCCCCCGAGGGGGGACAGCGAGGCCGTAGGGGACGATCCTGACGATAACAGGCATAGACAGGAAGGGAAAACGAGTGGTAATGAGCCAGATGAGTCTCGGAAAGGAGTATGATATCAACATCATACTCCGTCACGAATGTCATCAGTTCAGATCGCCTGGGGAGTAGCCCGAAGGCGTTCCACGCAACGATCCTCAGGCTATTAGCCATTCAGGGGAAGTAGAGGAAAGAGGGTAGCTAATGATTGGAAGACCAGCGTTAGCACTGTGGTAGTGTCGCGGGCAATCCTTATCGATGCAACAAGATTGTCTGCCCAGGCAGTCAGGGGATCCGCCGAGGCCCGAGAAGATTCCCGGGACTCCGTAGGACTAGCCTGACTGGCCTCGACAGGGGTAGCAGATGGCGCTGGGCTGTCGGGCTGAGTTGACTGCTTCCTGGGAGGTTGAGGTCGATGGCTGGGGGCGGGTCGAGCCCGCGGAGTTGGAACAGGTGGAACCTGTGTTGATGTAGGTCGTCCGGCGGAGTTCCGACGACGACGAGAGCGCTTGGTTTTGCCCGATCGGGCTGGAGGTGGGACTGATTTAGCGGCCATGGCCGCGTAGGAAGGTGCGGGCGCTCCAGCAGGCGCCGGGGTTGAGGCCGCTGCAGGCGGCGCCGAAGCGACGACTGCAGGCGAGGCAGCGGCACCGGAAACAACTGGAGTTGCTGCCGGGACCTTGGCAGATGAACCAGTGAGAGGTGGGAATGCCTCTCGCCGGTTAGGGCCAGGACCAGCTACACGGCCAGCCTGCGCGCCAGGGCGCACAGGAGGTCTCTGCGGTTTCATGGCGGCGTTAAAGTTAGGGCAGCCTCGGTAATTAGCCAGGTGGGCTCCTTTACAGTTGCAGCATATAGCTGTGAACCCCGTCAATGGCTTATCACAGCCACGATGAGGCTCAGCACAACGCACGCAACGTGGGGGCTGATGACAGAAAAGACTGCTATGGCCGAACCTCTGGCAGTTAAAACACTGCGAGGGGCCGGGCCGCGGGTCAATTGTTCGGATTGGCACCCGTAGGTGCAGAAGATTCTGGAGTGTGTAAATCTCCTCGAAAGGGCCTACTTTCAGTAATTTTACAAGAAAGCTGTTTACAGGTCGGCGATCATCACCTTTGCCAACATGCAGGACGCTTACCGCAGTCGGCGCATAGCAGAGCGCAACAAGTTCCTGCCTGATGGCATCAGTTTCTGTGAAGGAAGGTATTCCCGACAGAACGACCTTGATTTCTCTCTCTGACGGGAGGGCAAAAGTATGGAAAGAGATTTTGCGCTCTGTCAGGAATGCCTGGACAGAGTGGAAGTCGGGGATCGTAGCGGTCGCCAGCTTTAGCGAGGCGCCTTGGCACCTCGCCTCGACCTTGACCGAAGGGAGAGCTTGGGATAGGGAACGAAGCAATTGTGTGTAATTCCTGTTGTCAGGAATTACAATAGGAGGAATGCGTGGGGAAGACACAGTTTGGGCAGTTGAATACTCACGTTGCTCACGCTGAGTGCCGCTGTTACCATGACTAGGCGGCTGATGTGCACCTGTGGTGGGCGGCGAAGACACGGCGCGGTCGAGTCTACCTAGCGCTGTTGCCCGGGTAGGCTGCGTCAGTTTGTATGGCATTTTTGCTTGGTGATTTACCCGCTATCTGTCTATTTTTCAAAGTGATTTCTTCACCATATGAAGAAATTGGGTCTAGTTTGTGCTACAACTATTTATTTCAGTGCAGTATCATTATTTAGTGTGCTACAAGTATTCGTTAGTGCAGTGTAGTGTGCGGCCGTTTTTGTGTTCGTGTGCTGTGCGGCTTCTGGTGAGTACGTGTGTCAGTGCCTGTCAGTTAGAATAATCAGTGCTGGTGAGTTCATTCTCCTTTAAACACACTTGACGTCCATTTCGGGCCTCCGAAATGGCGTCAAATAACTCCGATGTATCTTTGCCGGAACCGTTAAGCTCTCTCTTGGGAGCTTGCGGTCCCGCTCCTCTTTCTACACCTCTCCCCCGTGATAATTGTGATAGTGGCAGTGACAGTGATATTTCCGATGTGCATATGGGGAGTGCTGGGTCGGGAGATGAAGAGTTTTCGCTTGTGAATGGCAAACGCGCCAAACGCAAGCGAAAGCTGGCCGCCGCCAGTCAGTCTCCCGGCTCACGAAACCAGGTCACAGCGGCCGGCAGTCTGTTAATCTTGCTTCTTCTTCCACCAAGCCTGGCCCATCTACCCCTAAGTTTCCGCCTATTATCATCCCCGATAATAGGAATTATACCCAGCTTCTTGCTAACCTCTGTTCTGCCCTTCCTTCGACGTCCGTGGAAGCGAAATAATCCGGCAAATCGCTGAAACTGGGTGTCAAAACCATTGTCGACTTCCGCGCTGTTCAGCACTTTCTGTCAGCGCGGAACATTTCCTTCCATACCTTCGCTCTCCCTGAGGAGCGTGAGGTAAAAATTGTTATTCAGGGTATTCCTTATCATACCTCCACCGATGCTATCGTGCAGGAATTGACGTCTCTTGGCTATTCGCCAACAGCTGTGTCGGTTTTGCACGCCGGCAAAGGGGACAACAAGCATCCCGCCAATACTTTCCTGGTTAAGTTGCTCAAAACTGGAAATTTCGAGGAGGTCTATGGCCTTCAAACACTCCTTCACCTGCGGGTGACAGTCAGATCATTTGACCCGCGCCCAGGCCCTGCTCAGTGTTTCAACTGTCAGGGCTTCGGGCACTCTTCCCTGTTCTGTCATGCGCCCCCACGTTGCGTGCTGTGCGGCGACCCTCACCGTGGCTGTGATAAGCCTCGTGTGCCGGGTTTTGTTCCGTACTGCTGCAACTGCAAGGGTGCCCATCCGGCTAGTTACCGGGGTTGTATTAAATATATCGAAGCTCAAAGACAGCAGCGATCTGCACGCCCTGGCGCGCAGCGTCGTATAGCTGGCCCTGCCCCTAATCGGCGAGAGGCCTTTCCCCTCTCTCCGGTTCATCTGTCAAGACCCCGGCAGCGACTCCTGTCGCTCCCGCGGTCTCAGTCCCGCCTGCAGGCGTCGCTCCGGCGGCGCCTGTGACGGCTCCACTACCGGCGCCTGCCGGAGCGCCCGGCCCTTCCTATGCAGCTGTCGCTGCCAAGACATCATCGCAATCCACTTCCGCCCGCAAGGGTACCAAAAAGCGCTCGCGTCGCAGGACTCCCGGCTGACGACATCAGCAGGCTCGACCTGTCCAAACTCAGCGGGACTCTCCCGCCCCGGTCATCTCCCAACCTCCGCGTGAGCAGAGCATAGTTCAGTCCGCTAACCCAGCGCCATCTGCAGTCCTGGCTGAAGTTCCTCAGGAACGTCCGCGCAGGTTCCGGGAATTTTCTCGGGCTTTAGCGGCCCCCCTGACGGCTTGGGGCACTCAACTTCTAGAAAGCATCAGGTCTGCTCCTGACACCTCGACTGTGCTTATGTTAGTTTTCCAATCCCTCTCTGCTCTCTTCCCTCTCCTCCCCCTCAATGGCTAGATACCTGCGTATCGTCGCTTGGAACGCCGATGGCGTTTCCTCTCGTTGATCTGAGCTGGCGGCTTTCGTCGTGGAGTACGACGCTGATGTCGTGCTTCCCTCCGAAACCCATCTAGCCCCCTACCATCGATTCTCACTTACTGCTTACACTTGTTATCGTCAGGATCGTCCCCTACAGCCGCGCCATCCCCCGTCTGGGGGGTACGGCGATTCTGGTCCACAGGCGGATATCTCATAGGCCACTACCCCCTCACTACTCGACTCATCGAAGGTTGTGCGGTGGCGGTAGACGCCGGCGACTCGGAGTTGCGCATTGTTTCTGTGTATCTCCGACCTCGCCTGAGCCCGCCGCCCTCGCAGGAGGAATGGAACGCTCTCCTCGACCACCCAATCTCGACGATTGCGGCCGGCGACTTTAACGCCAAACATCCTTCTTGGAACAGTAGGGCCACCAGCGCCTACGGCAACTCACTCCGCCGGTTCGTCCTAGACGACCCGGATACGCACGTCATCGGCCCTGATGATCCTACCCACTACCCCTATGCCGGTCAACGACCGGACGTTCTTCATGTAGTTGTAGTCAGGAACGTGGCCCATAACATCCAGGTCTCGTCAGTGTCATACCTCTCGTCTGATCACAATCCCCTGCTAATAACTGTTCGAGAGGTGTCGGCTTCACCCCGACTTCCCGCTGGTCCTGCTAGGAGGGTCAATTAGCGCTCCTATCACGACGAGCTCTCTCGAAGGTTACCATCTGTCCCAGCGGACCCGATCGCCATTCGTGATGATCTGGATCTCCGTGCCACTCATCTTCAGGAGTTGGTCCAAGGTGTCATGGATCGACACACATACAACGTTGAGGTGAATCTAAAATCGGCCCTTCAACCGGAAGTTATCCACGCCATCTGGCTTCGGCGCAAGCTCCGCCGCAGATGGCAACGAACCCGAGATCCCCCCGTCAAACGACGGTTTCAGGCCCAGTCTCTTTACGACCAGCAACTTTTGCGGGACGTAAACTCTGATCAGTGGGACTCATATCTTGAGTCCCTTGAAGTCGACCAAGCCTCCGTCTGGACATGTTTCCATTAAGGAGAAAAGCGGCGCCGGCAGAGGATTTGGGGGCGTATTCGACGCCATTTCGGACAAGCCGAAATGAACGTCTACGCTAGGCTAGGATTGAGGGATCACCAGACACTGAACTATCCACAGGCAACAATAGAGCACAACACACACCACACAGTACACGGAAACAAAAACACTCCAGCACAAGTTAAATAAAACTGATTTGAACTGAACTGAAGATGATACTTGTAGTGTTGATGATGCTGAAGACGTTGATGATAGTGAAAATGATGAATAAACAGTATTTCCTCACAATTTGACAAAATTTTGTAGAGCAAAAACAGACACAGCCTACCCGGGCAAATGCTCTAGGTAGACTCCGCTGAATCGGCGGGGCGAAAGCATCGCATTAACTACTTTATGGCATGGCGCGATGCGAGCCTCTCACACACCTTCTTGTTTCTGATTGGCCGATGATGCAGTTTTTACCTGTGCGGGGGTTGAAATTAGCATTTTATTTTCCAACGTTGAAGCTGGAGTGCGGCGGCTGCCGCGTGAACAGGCAGATGAAGTTAGGATCGAAGCTTCGAGGATCCTGGCTAGAGCGAAATCGTCGCGATGCAACATACCAGTGGGTGAGCTGCGGGCACTAAGAACATTAAGGCGGGATGAATCTATCATCATATTACCGGCGGATAAGGGGAGCGCTACGGTTGTAATGAACACTGATGACTACCAAAGGAAGATCGGAGAACTGCTGGACCCAGAAACCTACAAGAAACTGCGAAGAGATCCGACCGCAGTGGTCCTTAAAAGGGCCGATTTTCTGGTTAAGCGGTCTTCCTTGGATCCTGATGTGAAGGCAGCCGTCCGATGTTCGGAAGCCCTTCCACCTAGGCTTTATGGGCTCCCCAAAATTCACAAGCCGGACGTCCCGCTCAGACCCATCGTCAGCGCCATAGGGTCTCCAACCTACCATCTGGCTAAACACTTGACTGAGTTTCTCCGGCCACATATAGGTGGTACGGAGTCACATGTGAAGGATTCGACTCACTTTCTTGAAAGGCTCGGTGGGTTGTCGTTGCGGCCTGGAGACATAATGGTCAGCTTTGACGTGGGGTTTCGTTGTTCACCATGGTGCTCGTGGATGATGTCCTTGGCCACTTAGATAACCTTTTTCCGGGAGACATTACAGCGCTTTTCCGGCATGTTCTAAAAACTACATATTTTCAGTACGGCGGTGAGTTCTTTGAAATGATTGATGGTGTGGCCATGGGGAGTCCACTCAGTCCTGTGGTGGCGAACTTTTATATAGAAAGGTTCGAGCAGCGGGCAATTTCATCTTTTCCGTTGAAGCCGAGGTACTGGTTCCGGTATGTTGATGACACATTTGTTATCTGCAGCCATGGAGAGGATGAACTCGGCAGGTTCCTGGCGCATCTCAATCAGGTTCACCCACGGATACAGTTTACTGTTGAGAGGGAGACCGACAATCAGCTGGCTTTTCTGGACGTGTTGGTCCTTAGATGGACCGATGGCAGCCTCGGACATAAAGTTTATAGAAAACCGACGTACACTAACAGCTATCTCCATAAACAGTCAAACCACCATCCCAGCCAGAAGAGGGAGGTGTTGAAGACCTTGGTGGACCGGGCTAGGAGGATATGCGAGCCTCGGTACCTCGATGAGGAGCTGCGCCACCTCGAACTAGCGCTGCAGGCCAACGGATATTCCGTCGGGGAGGTGAGACGAGCGGTCCGGCCGAGAAAAACAACCAGGCCGGAAGTGGAGTCACGGGAGACCATCGGTTTCGCGGCGTTGCCCTACATCCATGGGGTGACGGACCGCATTGGTAGGCTGCTCAGTCGGCACGGTGTGAGGCCAATATTCAAGCCGACAAGGAAGATCCACCAGTTCTTGAGGCCGACGAAGGACGTCAGAGACCCGCTGTCATCGTGCGGTGTGTACGGAGTTCCCTGCTCATGCGGCCAGGTGTACATTGGTACCACAAAGCGCAGCGTCCGCACACGCGTGGGTGAGTCGCATTAAGTACTTAATGGCTTGGCGCGATGCGAGCCTCTCACACACCTTCTTGTTTCTGATTGGCCGATGATGCAGTTTTTACCTGTGCGGGGGTTGAAATTAGCAACAACAATAAATTAGCAATAACAATTAGCACAGGTAGCATCGCGGGAAATCAGCAGCCTTCCCCACAGTACTTCTTGGAAAACAAGTGAGTACCTAATGGCATAGCTTGGTGCGAGCCAATCATACACCATCTTTATTGTGATTGGCTGATGGTGTCATTTTTACCTGTACGTGGGACTTTGCTGAATTTATAAGTACAGGTAGCATGGCACCTATACCACAGTACTGTGGGCCTGTACGTAAACACCCGGCGTGCAGGATTTGTATACCACTGATGATGGCAGCCAGTGGTGCTGCCGAAACGTTTGGTTTTGTTGTAAACCATGGACCACGGCCAAACAGCCCGGATATCATGAACAATTCATCTGACACCGGCCGTAAAAGCCTGAGGAATAATTTACATTTCAAATATTTTAGGATAAAAATATCCAAATTCTAGTACATGGAACAAGTTCAGCTTTACATGCTACCTACTAACGTATATCCATAATGAAAAGCAATACACCTCAGATCAATTCTGAGAACTTTTGGGCATTATTGCAGTATGGTTAAAGAACACAGAATGTTGTTTTACTCTTTGGAGAGACGAGGTTTCCTCCGTCGGTGACTGCGTATTTCCCTCGCCTGCATATGCAGTCGCGGGGTGAGTCCCTCTAATTGAGTGCTCTTTGGACACAAGTTGTGGCGAACCAATAACAACTCGCCTTTCTTCTGATTGGCTGGAGGTGTCAGACAACACGTGCGGACTCTAAAAGTTTATAAATATGGGGGCCCTACTCACAGCCACTAGCCTTAACCACAGTTCAGTGGTCACTGACTAGGAACCTTGGTCAGTGTGTTGCAGCCTCTTGCACTGAAGATGGCCGTCGAAGGCACGGACAAAACTTTTGCACCCAACAACCTTAGACCACGGCCTTACTGCCCGGGAAGCCGAAGTCCTGATTACTAAACAGTAAGTTATTCGTAGTCAGAACAGCAAAAATACAAACTTATGTAGTAATTCTGAAACTTTGGAACTACAACGAGTAAACGTAAATAAACAGGAGATTTAACAGTATAAACGGAGAAAAGTGGCTTAGAGTGATTAACTATAAAGAATATTAGAGCAAATCCAGCTTTTAATATCTTTTATGAGTGGGGGTTGGTTGTTTCTTATCTCTGGTGTAAAGATATTTTAAACGACTATTATGACTGTAAATCCTGTGGTATAATTATATTATATTATATTATTGATAATTTTTCATTAAATAATACAATTAGAACAATTACTTGTTGTATTTATTTACAAGTCAGTTATAATTGTTCTGAGCAAGGCACATTAAAACATTATGCGCGACAATTTTTTGCGTAAAAGAAATTTGAAAGGCGCATACCCACAGGGAACATAATAACTTTACGACGTAATAAAATAGGAACGTAATATATTTCTGTTTCAAAACATATATTTTCTGCTAGAAGCTAATTGTTGTTACAGCTGCCCTGGCTAAACTGTACGTTTAACTAGCACTCAAACGTAAAAGGAATTCGTGTTTCTGACAAGCTAATTAATTCTATGTTACCCATGTATTTCTCGGCATCTGACTAAACAGATAGTTGGCGAGAAGGAGTATGAAATTTGTAGTTGCAAATTTAACTATTAATTTAATAAAACAAATAACGGATTTTAAACATTTATGTATCACTGTGCTACTACTACTACTAATAATAATAATTATTATTATTGTTATTATTATTAATATTATTAACTTCATCATCATCACTTTTTCTGTTCTTCTGATCTTATTACGTCTTTTCCTGTAATTTTCATGATAACATATTCTCTTCTTTTCATTAACCCTAATTACAAAAGGCTTTGTTCTTTGTAATACAATTAGCTTTCTAATAATAATTTTCCGGATAGACTACTAAACAGTTTAAATTAATGTATATCATTTTCATTATCGTCACATTAATGTATACTGTGTTTAAAGGCATATTAATGAGTCACATTAAACATTTGTAAATATTGGGATCACATTGTTACCTTTAACTAACAGAGTATATAGTATTTGCTCATTTTCTTGAAAAATATATTTTTTAAACGTACGAAAATATGTATCCTACTAATTTCCACTTATCATAGCATTTATTTTATTTCGTTTAGAGGTTAGGAAGTTCTTTAAAAAAACGTGTACTATGCGGTCCAATAGAAAATGGATTAAAAACTCTTTTTTTACTTAATATTTCAAGCTGCTTGCAAGGAACTACCAGTTTTGTTTTATTTTGTAATTTAGAATAATCAGAAAATTTAATTTTTCTTTGCTAATCTGATGATTAGCGTACATACTTAAGACATGGCGTGACGGTGTGTTCCATCTAGTGATGATACTTCGTGTTTCTTTTGTTACTTCGCGATCAAGTACCAAATTCTTCTGAATCTTCTGTTGATTACAGGTTGGAGAAGTTACGGGAGTAGCGGGTTACGATTGTCGTAAAGTCCTGTATGATGTTTGGTGAATTACTTTACGGACCTATAAAATATAGAAGCCTGTGTGCAAATTGTAGTTAGAGACATGTGCGTCCGCGATAGTTGTAGGATTTTTCATTGGCTTCGTTGTATGATTGCTATGTGAGATTGGTGATACGGCCCCAAAGGTTGATTCCGGAAATCCATATTGGTTTGAGGAGAGTTATAAAAAAGAGAACTGGTTCCTTGCCTATACGTAGCTAAAGTTTTCTACTCATCAGCCAGTTAATTGCTTATGTCCAAAATCTAATTCTTCCTCTCATGTTTCGTGTTATGTTTCAAGTTCAGATTAGAGTATCAGTGAAGGCGTAGGTATTTGATTACAGTTCGTTGTGTTGTTCCGCCGTGGTTAAGATAAATTATGGGGCAGTTTCCTCTCCGTAAAGTGAATGTTATGTTTGGGGATTTGGATTTGTACCCTTTCGTCAGCCGAGGGGTTGTGCGGGATCAAGGGTTACGCCGTCGCCCGCTCGTATGCTGCGTCCTGAGCTTCAGTGTAGAGCTCCTGCCGTAGGGACCATATAAAGTTTCTGGATTTAAGGGTGTGGCCTGCTACCAGCAGTGGAGTTAATTATTTACCTAATTGAGGATGAATGTACGCCGAGGGCGGGTCTAAGATTCACTTGATACAGATGGGTTGCGGCCGAGGACGCTAATGAGATGATTGCCCTTGAAGCGGGCACAGCGGCGATAGAATATTTGGGAAAGTGTCTGTATTTTGGCTTTCAGGGAACGGACACGCAGGTAATCTCTGATGGTCTTGATAGAAGTCAGGTAGTGGGCTTTACACGCCCAGCGCAACCTCGGTCCAGGAGTGACTGAAGCTTTCACTTATGTGTCTTAGCCAAGTAACCCCATACGGGATCGGGTAGGTAACTATTGGGACCACATAGGTGGTGACGATGAGTTTCCCTATGCGGTGGGTCATGGAATTGCTGGAAAGCAGGGGACGGAGTTTATAAAGACGATTGGTAGTTTTGCGGGCTGTTTGCTTGGAGTGTGTCCGCCAGGTGAGACGACGATCCAGGTGAAGCCCGAGGCACTTAACTTTACAAGACAAGGGCTGGGGAGTATCGACTACGTGCAGTCTAACATGAAGCCTCCTGAGTCTGATGTAGACTACAGCTGTGCTCTTAGCAGCTTTGATAGCAACCTCCCATTTCTCTGCCTACTCAATGTAGGAGCAAACTCAAGCTGTTCTTGAAGGGAGATAACGGCCGTCTCAGTTTGACGATCGACGGTATATACCGCCGTGTCGTCGGCGAACATGGACAATCTTGTTCCGGGCAGCTTGGACAAGTAGTTGACGTACACAGAGAAAATGAGGGGCCCCAAGATCATTTCCTGAGATACACCTGGGGTAACAGCTCTTTCCGAAGAAAGCGTGTTGTCCACTCTCACGTGGAAGGTTCTGTTCCTAAGAAAGATAGCGATCAAATAAGTGTAGCAATCCGGAAGCAGAATCTACTTGAGTTTGTACAGTAATTCTGGATGTCAAACACGATTGAACGCCTTCTCGACATCAAGAAAAACTGCGAAGGTCTGTTCCCACGAGCAATCGGCCTCACCCAGGGTCTCCATGAATCGCATAAACTGATGGGAAAACCGAATTTCTCGGGGTCCAGAATGTCTAAACATTTTAAGTAGTTTAATAGTCACCGTTGGACCAGTCATTCGAAGACTTTTAACGTAGATGACAGCAGTCTGATAGGCCGGAGTTTTCCAGCGAACTGGGCTTGGGATTATCGTAACCGTCGCCTTGCACCACTTCAGAGGAAAGTAGTAATCGGAAACAGTCACCGAAGAAGTCTACCATGAGGCAAACCCCCCGGTCCGGAAGTCTCTGTAAGGCGGTGTTAGTGACACCGTCCAATCCAGGGCTCTTTCGGTGTCGAAGCGGTAAACCCCTGTCCGTAACCTCCGCCTCTGAAGTGAGTTAGGGTTCAGCTGTGATCGGCATTCCAAGGTACTCCTCAACCTCGTCTTGTATCTTCTTATCAAAGTCTAGGTTACCGGGCGGGTTCCGAGCAAGCTGAATCTCATATTTCTGTTGCGGCTTGGCAAGGAGATGCCCATCAGGTCTGTTTATGGCCTGGAAGGGAAGACTGTACCTCTTCCCGGTCAACGCGGAAGGTATTCTGTAAAGAAAAACTATCATCCGGTGGGTCACCGGCCATGCAGGCGACCGCGAACTCCCAGCAGCTTCGTCAGAAGGCCTGCAAATCCCGGCGTAACTTGCATTCTGCTCGTTTCAAACTGGCTTTGTCGGCCAGGTTTTGCGTCCGCTGTTACCGTTTCCGAAGGTTGTTCTTCTCTTAAGCAAGATGTGATTAGGCTTCATCCGAGAGAACATCTCGAGGGAATAGACTACGGCTTCATCGAAGAAAGCAACTGCCTCGTCTATGTGCTAGATTGAGTCGAGTGGAACCGTCTCGGGAAGCCTTCAACAAATGACAGGCTCCTAACAATTTCAGCTCCTCCACCAATCATGTGTCTGGTAGCCACGTGCACCTCTATGGGACAATGATCGGAGGACAGCTCTGTTAACACGGACACCTCAATCTGGGTAGCAACACACTTGAGAAAAGCAATGTTCAGTATGTCAGGTCAGGCGCCTCGACGGCGGAGGTATTGCCTCGGTTGTCAAGGTCACGAAGGGGATGGTCGTAAAGGTGCCTGCTAAGCGCCCTCCCGGATGGGGTAGTCAGACTACCACGACCGTCGGGATGTCACCTGCAGGGATAACCTTCCTATGTGCTCTGAAAAGAGTTGTCAAATCGGCGTCTAGAAGCGGAGCGGTCGGTGGTTTGGTGTATCGAATATGTACAGAGTTTAAAGTAGACGACCAAGAATTCTCACTTGAGGTACTGCTGATTGTACGTAGAAACGACTCCGTTAAACTTAGTTTTGTACTCACAATTGCTCTGAAATATTTCAGAAGATTAAATCAGATATAGGAATGATTCATCTGAATTTTTATAATATTCCTGAGTATCATACTTTATCAAACGGCTAGCTGATATCCAACAATGCAACTGTGAAATACGGCTTGTTTTTTAATGCTTTACTAATTATATTGCTTCCACGATGGCTTGTTGTAATGTTAAGTAGACATGTTGGAAACCGATCTGATAATCACGGGTCTAGCCTTGGTTTGTTATACCTTAGTAATTCTGCAAGGAAGATCTATAAGGAAATCAGATAAAAATACAAAACAATGTGAAGTGGAAAGTCTTTCCATGAACTGGTGGCATTCCTTCGATTAAAAACTCATAACTGTACTCACAAAGTTTGTTAATCAGGTCTAACGGTCACTGGTTTGCACTTCCTCTGACAGAAACTTGATTATGAATATCGCTCACTGTATCGTTTCAGTACATGCAAAGTTTGCCAAAGTACCTGAATTTTATATTTTTGGTTTTCTCGTCAATAGCTGGGATTTACATGCTGTCATGTATGGTCTCATTAATTACGTACCACAGAGAGTCTAGAAGGGTTGGTGGAATATTCAATTGAAGCTGCCAGACTGGGTTTGACTAGTATTGGTTGAACGGGTACAACCTCTCTGCTGGACTCTATTTCACTATTTAAATTTCATGATATCCTTATATAAAGTAGTTTGATGTCTACAAACAATTTGATTTTTACCCAAACGCCAGTAAATTTTACAAACTTTAAATTTGATCTGTGACTTTGTACTGTAATATGCAGCTTCCAGGTAATTTTTTACCTAGTAATAAACCTAAGTATTTGATCTCATGTGTTACTGAAAGCGACGTCTATTATTTTTACTTGTAAGAAGTCGGTATGCCGAGTCGTAAAGGTGACTTGCTCTGAACTTGGTTTGTCCACAAACATAAGAGTACTTTAATCACAGGACTCTTCCTGAATTACTACATTCTGACATACGCAATTCTTATGGAAGCGATTTACATTTCCTAGGAATTAAACATTTCAAATAAAGATACACTAAAATTTTGTTAAAAAATTATAATAGTTGGAAACAAATAATTCCTTGGTCAGGCTATATAAATACATTTTCTAAATTTTAAGTGAAATGGGTGAGGGAATATCTATTGTTTTTATTCGGGAATTATTCATCTTTCAGATATAATGCTTACGTTCAGAAAGTGTTTACTATTTATGGTTTTCCCGATCAAAATTTTAGTGGTCTGCGCGCATACACACACACACACACACACACACACACACACACACACCGTGTTATTTCTGGTCTGAATCCTTAATTTTAAGTTTACACAAGCGCGTACTGTCAAAGGTTTCAGCCTGAAGAGAGACTGCATAGGGCACTCCAAACATTCTCACTCGACGTGGAAATCCTTATTGTACCCACAGAATTGTGCTGTGATGTTTGATTGCAGTAATCGTCATATTAAAGTTTTCTATGCTTAAAAACTTCCTGCTGAGGCACAAATATTATCTCTGAAGACCAACATAAAACTCTACAAAATTCTATGTTAACAGTAAATATATAATTTTAGAACGCATTATAATGATTCTGATTAAACTTATTATGATTATAAAATAAATGTTTATTTACACCACTACAAACGGCATATTGAATGATCAAAGACAATTATGTCAATTTATATCTACAATGTGTAAGACGTTTACTAGACGCTCCAGAATTTCAATAAGAAGCGCGAACAGGAATGTTTTACTTAATATGACGCCACAAGCGATGACACCGGGGTTGTATACATATAGTGTAATTGTGTGTGCTAAGACCTGAAAAGATATTAACTGCAAGCTTCATGCAGAACTGTATAATCCTATTCATAATTTTAGAGTGCATTGTCTGTAATAATCAACTAAGATTTAAGTATTTAAATCGGTTGTACTAATATATAATCGTATCGAGTGGATTAGAGTAGACTATGTACACACAAATTATCTCTGTGGTGCACTTACGACTTAGCTTGAACTCTGTTGGTTCGGTTAACGTTGCGTCTGTTTCCGTCTTTCCATCTGTAGTGTATAGTTTCAAAGTCATTATGCATACGACATTTTTGAGATTTCACTGTCAACGGCATTGACTCTACATATTTGGTCTTCTTTGGAAACTTTCACTACACGCTTTTTTACTATAAGGTATAGAAATACATCAAAGAGGTACTTTGAGCATTTCCCTTTTTTTTCTTTCTGTGACATTGTATTCCCGTTTTTTTTTTTTTTTAAAGTTTCGTTAGTGCGTTGTGCTTCCCGGTTCTGGCCATCGGACTTGGAGGGTCAGTAACGGTTTCTATTATAGCCTATAGTTTTTCTAAAGTTGTGTTTTTTACAGGTGGTGGTGGTTTATTATTATTACTTTTTTCTAACGGTTTGCGCTTGTTGGTTAACGAATCTCGTGTAGGCTTAAGTTTATGTTTACTTTATTAGTTTTACTTACCCCTGAAGACGACCAGAGATTGGTTAATGAACAAAACTTTATGTGGCAAATTTTACCATGGTTTATATGGCAAGATAGGTTTATAAACTGTAACATTGTTGTGTGTTAAGTACATGTTTTCAGTGTTTCTTTGATCTAGTTTGATATAATATAGAGAAACTACATATGTACGTAATGTTTATGTGCGGGAAACATAATGTCAACTAATATAAGTAGGATGTTTTAAAGAAGATTAGGCAGCCAGCTTTATTGAAAATATAATTTTGTCAGTTACCATAACTTGTTCTTCTTCGAGTAAGGAGGATTTATATCGTCTTAAATGGAAGAACAAGCGCCGTTTTAAAAATGTTTACATATGTGATTATTACCTCTTACCTTGTGAAAGGGTATGTACTCTATGTTTAGGTAATCTTCTGAAACTTTGTTTTAAAGGACATCAATTTGAAGTGACTATACCTGTTGAAAATTCAAGTAATAAGTCTTCGACCGTCGTAGGTACAGTGGAAACAAAATAAGTACAAGATACTATTAAGTCACTAATCACCAGCTTTAATTTTTACAGTTAAACAATTCGTAATTAACAACACAGTCTACTACAACAAATCAAATAAAAATTGTTCACACGCAATAAAATGTCACTAATATTAAACACGTTTGTATTACAATTATATCGCCCGTTTATAAAACACAACACTTCACTATTAACTACTTCAACGTACACAGTAATAACTCGAACCGCTCTGTAAATATGTCGCAGATATACTGAAACTTAAGGCCGCTGCCGCCATGTATTTATACCTGCGCTCACAGACCAGAAAGTTCCTAATTGCGTCTTAGGGCTCGTGTGAACTACGTAATTAACTGCGGCCATGACACAGTCCGCTCGGCTGGCGCCTTCGAGAAACCTCTCGAAAATGCATCGCCAAGCACGTACGCCACACGCGTTACATCGAGATTCTTCTGGCACATTCAGCAAACGCGTAGATTCTTCTGTGATGTCGTAACAATATTATGTAAAGTATAACATTTGTACTGTATGAAGTGTAATAAAAACTATGTTTACGATAATTAACTTTAATTTCTTGATTACAATTTTCCTAGTTATATTTGTCTACAAAAAAAAATACTTTCAGAAACATTGTTAGGCCTACTGCAAATAAAATGCATTGCTTCTCTATAACAATTAGTGTATTGACAACGTGAATGATTAGTCATTTAATTGTTTGACCTTTCACTTCTGTAACCGATTATTCATATTACTAATCGAGAAAAAAATAGCATTCTTCATACATTTTTAATTTTTAAAACAAAATTATTTGTTTACGCTTGGTGAAAAATTTTAAATAATTTCCAAAAATATATTTATAGCTATTCTAATACACTCCTCAACCCATTTGACTGTAATATTATTCTTACTGTTACAACTACACAAAAGCGCTTATTGGAATATAATATAACAGGAATCAGACAAAAGCGAAATCCTGTTGATCCTGTATAGAAAGAAGCACGTACTCAAATTTTTCCATAGAAGACCAATGCAGAAGCAAATATATAGAAGCGAAACTGTTGCCAGTGAAATCTGTTGAGCTTTGAAACTCTAATTACGCTACAAATGAAAAGAGGAAAACAGACACAACACTAACCAAAGCAAAAGGGTTCAGTGTATGTGATACGAATGTTCATCACAGTGACAATTTCTCCGTATTTATTCTACTCTAGTCCTCTCGGTGTGACTATATATTAGTGCAGCCGATTTAAATACTTTATCGTTAGTTCATCATTACAGGAAATACACACTGAAATACATGCTTCAGTATTGAAGCATGGCTACATATTATTATGTTCATTTAATGGTAACGCTGCGTAGGCACCGAGTGTAAACAGACACTGTGATGACCGGAACAATGCAATCCAGTCTGTAATACGTGCATCACACAGACCAGTTCTATTTAATCAACTCCGAATGCGTTCGTTGTTGTGTTCAATAATTACACATTAGTATATCCCATTATGACTGGATATACACTGTGAATTTTAAAAGTTAGGGCGTATGTGTTACCAATATATTTGCAAGAATAATTATAGATCATTACTTTAAAGTAGTTGAATTAATTTCGTAATAGTTTCAGTTTATCTGGTTCATCTAATTGCATGAAAAAAGTTGGAAACGATAATTATTATTATGTATTTAATAGTCAGGAGAACCGAACGAACATGCAATTCTGTACATAAAATTTAATAAATATTTGCTAAGATAATTTTTGCCGACAGCAATCTTTACTGTTGTCGACTTGAACCTAACACCAAAGTCAAACGTCCATCAGGATAATTTAAATTATCATGGTAATTTGTTTTTAATAAAACCACTTTAATTAGCACCGTGAAAAGTATTTTTTCAATAGTAGTAAAGCATCTGATGTTACGAAGCAATGTATACGCGTATGCTTTTTCGTGTGCGCGCAGGTGAGAGAATCAATGAGTGAGTAGAAAGAGAAAGAGGAAGAGAAAGAGAGAGTTAGAGTGAGAGAGAGAGAGAGGGGGGAGGGAGGGGAAGTGAGTGAGAGAGATTTCACCCTCTTGAACGTCACATAAAGTAATATCTATGTGCATATGTATATATAAATATAAAGTCTATACACAAGCTCACAGAAGTTTCAGAATTATGTAGGCTACATCCTGCACAGCATAACATCTAATATTGTAATTACAGAAAGTATATTTACATTATGTTAAGTATATGTAGAAAGTACATTATATTATTAAGTATATTATTCACGTATACTGAAAGTATACATGAAATGGAGAACAGAAGAATACATGACAGTACGTTGATATTTATAACATGTTCCATATACATTACATATTATATATTATATAATAGATGTGTATAGTGTGGGGGTGTATGCATGCACGAGCGCGCGTATTAAACAAATACTTACTTGCACAAGGAAGTGATAAGTTTTTAACGCAGACAGAAAAACACACGCCCAGACAGAATGTGTTTGTTCATGTTAAAATATACTATTATACTAATAAATGTGTGTAATATGATAACGTTTACTCCTAACACACTCTACATTCAGCTTCCATTCACAAATCGGGCGGATGGAAAATGAGAAAGATGTTATCAGCTTTATTTTATCTTTTAAATAGCAAGTGGCTGTTACGTGGTACCGAGGAATTAAAATTCCGCGCACCAAGGACGACACCAAATAATTTAGAAGAAAACAATTAATTTTATTAAATTATCATTTTATAAAAATTCTGTGAAATTTACGTTAAAATCGTTATTCAATTAAAATAAAAGAAGTTTACTTGGATATGATCGGTCCAGTTAATGCAGTAAAGAAGCCGAATCTTTTACCTATTAATTTATCTAACAACTGCAATAATTTAAACAATTGTTACAAGTATCAAACTAACTGTTAACACAGAGATATACAAGGAAAAATGTTAAATGGAACTATGTTGGTTAGATAAAGAGAAGTATTTCAGAATTCTTTAGAATTAGGAATACATCTATAAGGTTTATTGGTTAACTTAAAGATTGTATTAACATTAGACTTTCTGAAAATAAAAATTATATTCTGAAGTTTATTTTTCCCTATCCTAAACAGTAATCTTCGTCAGTCTGTAAGTACTACAAGTACATGTATTTAAACAAACATATTTATGTGAGGATAAAATAATAACATTACTTTTGTTAATCCTTCTAAAATTGTTTTTGCGGAGCAATTTATAACTTTTTTTGTCTTACATACAGTAAGTTCAGTGTATCAACTTAGTTAAGCGAAACACCAATTACTATAAAAATGTTATTGACTTGTAACTGGTAGTTTGTGAGCGGAATCTAAAGTTTCTGAACACAGCTCGTATAACGTAGAATTGGTATGACACTTTGTGATTAAGCCTTCTGGTTCACTAATAATTGTTACCCATGTGATCTAACAAACAGTATTAATTTACAATACAATTTCAAGTTCTGAAAGCAAGTTTTCTTCATTCAGAACGTATCATATGTAAGAGGTGTAAAATTCTTGCAAACATCATGGAACGCGGCTTTAATATGTTACTTCAAACGCACGTCAAACGTAAAATATAATATTGTTCGACCGATGAACACAATTTCGATGTATTCCCTTACGCATTTATCCTTTGCCGAATTTATACGTTAGGCATATAAATCGTGAATATCAAATAGCTACAAGTTTTTTGGCAACTTTCATAAGAAAAATGTGTTTGCTGTGCATACGATAAATTTGCAAACAGCTAACACGTAACTGGAGTGAGTAGAGTGTGCGTGGTATTGATAACGTAAGGGCACTGTGTTTATTTATTGCGCACATGAAAGGTTTCTTTGTAGATATTGGTAATGTGGCTACCTGAACTAGTGCAGATAGTTTTGAAATGTTAATCGGTACAATAATAAACATTTCCAAAATACTTCTACCAAATTTGGAAATTGAGATTATTAACATACACAATATGTATAATTCTTTTGTAAATAACTCGTTGATTTTCCTACAGGTCTCCCATGTAATATCTTCAAATAAATACACTACAAGTACGTTTACTTTTACCTGACGCACGTGTCACACAAATTTTTCTGTATCTTCAAAGGTTGGTTTGTTTGAATTGTAATTGAATCTTTCGCATACAATGTAAGCGATTGTAAGTGAAACATTCAATTGCAATTCAAACGAACTTTTGAAGATACAGAATAATTTCTGAGAAATTGCGTCAGGTGAAAATAAACCTACTAACAGTGTATTTATTTGAAGACATTACAATATATATAATGAGACATTTTTTATTTCTTTAAGTCAATTTAACCAGTCAATCTCATTCATTATTTCAGTAACCCTAATTAAAATTTACCAACAAAAATTAAATATTCATTATTTATTTAGTTAATTTAAGTAACAGAAACTGTCGCTGTTACAATATTGAGAGCAATGCAACCGTAAATAACAAATACAAAAATCTGCACTACATTTGTTTGCTTGAGTCTGTACTAACTTAGGAATTAACTATACTAACGTTTGTCGCTTAAGGTAACTAAAAGTTGTTTGATATTATTTTGTCTTTTAAGTGTAACAGAGGTGTTTGAAATTTTTTTTTTGTTTTTTAATCTAGAAATTGCGTTTAATTGTGTAGTTTATATATTTCTCTTAACAAAGCTGCAGACAACTACCCAGTCTTACCAAAAAAAAATCTTATTTAGCGTTTGTAATTGGCAATAATTGGCTGTCCAAATGATCTTGCTAAAAATACACGTTTTCCTAATGTGAGCTGTATTAACACCTTTGAACGTAAACTACCTTATAAGAAATATCGCCTGATGATAAGTGTAGGCACACACAATTTTCTTGTATCGAAGTTAATAAAAATGTAGGACACATAAATACATAACTTAATAATTGCTTATAATAAAACTTTGAAGAATTCATTTTGATAAAAATGCATAAATAACAAACAAGAAATAATCTTCATTTTATTTAAAATGTGAAAGGTTATTACAAAAATTATTATTATTTGTGTCAGTTATTAATAAAATTGTTAATTCTCTATCACCAAATACTCTTTCCGATAATATACTAAATTAAATGTTATACTAAATTAGTAATAAAATAAATAAAATAATACACGTATTATAATATCCTGTATACTATTACGAATAAAATATTAACACTTAAAAAGGATAAAGAATAATTTTTTAGTGCTCCAGTATTTTTTAGGTTTTTTTTTATATTCCTCATGATAATTCAAGGCGATATTTCTCATAATGTGTCCGTCATTGTTCTCATACATTTTCAGTAACTAACCACAATAATGCTTCTGTCACAAGATTTATAGATAACCTATTAGATAACAAACGTTAATTCTCTAAGTTTTATAAAGATTTTTCTTATTTTCAACATTCCTCAAACAGTTACGTTTCATAAGTACCCACTTGCAAATATAAAATTAAATTGTATTAAAAGTATGTACCGGGCTGTTTAGCCGTGGTCCATGAATTAAAGACAAACCAAACTTTTCGACAGCACCACTGGCTGCCATCATCAGTGCAATTCGAGGAATTCGAGTCTACCTGAACGCGGGTTGTTAAACGTCAGGCCCACAGTACTGTGGTAAAGGCTGGAAATGTCCCGGGATGCTACCTGCGTACCCACGGACATCTTCACCCTTCACCACAGTATTGTGGGCCTTACGTTTAACAACCCGCGTTCAGGTAGACTCGAATTCCTCGAATTCCACTGGTGATAGCAGCCAGTGTTGCTGTTGAAACGTTTGGTTTGTCATTAAACCATGGACCACGGCCAAACAGCCCGATACATACTTTTAATACAACTGACACCGGCCGTGAAAGCCTTAGAACAATATAATATTAAATTACATCTTATATGTAAATAGATTAAACAGGAATAGTAAAGGTAAAAAAAAACAAAAAGTGACATTTCCAAAGTTTCCGTATTAAGAATCTGTGAATAAAACTGTATAATATGATGTTATTATTAAAATATTAAATATTTACTCTTTAAAATAATTTTTTGTAATATGCATTACTAATTTAAAGGGAAATTGCAAACATTGATTAACGAAGTACAACGTACCACAAAAAATAGCGGATACCGAAAGCCGCACCGTTGATTATTTTGTAGGAAAACTTTTACTTTATATTTAGTTGCACTACCAATCACAATGAAATATGTTTTGGTTGAATAATTGTACTGTTTTAAGCAAAAGTTATTTTATCAAACCTTTTTGTGTTATTACACGTTCGTTTTGAATTATTTTGATAATTTTGATACATTTTTACAATGAATAACCAAAGGGACTTTTTAAATAAAAGAGTAAACAAAGAACGCAGGTTCTATAGAACCAATACAGTGACAGTGGAACGTGAACTTACTGTTGAACAATGTAATAATTTAGTTATAATCAGTGAAGTTGTTCACCAGATGATGTAACAGATCCACTTGCAATCTTGGATTGCACGCTCAGATTAATTTTGAAAATATTTCTCACCTATAAAGCTGTTTTGAACTAAGTGAAGTGTCAAATTATATGTATAGAGTATGCCCAAAAGAGGAGTGCAAAATTTTAAATAAATACATTTACAATTGTAACAGCGTAAAAGAGGAAGACTATTTAGTTAATGTAAAGATGAAACGGAAGAAAGGAGACTAATGTGCAGAAGCAAAAACCGTACTGTAAACGCGAATCTGTCCCCAGAAACATCGAAAAACAATATCCATTATATATTATGTATAGAAAATCAGCTATATTGTATAATTGCGAAACATGATGATAGTTGCTGAAATAGAAAATACTCTCCTGGACCAAGGTTTGCGATGGGTCTATAAAGATCATGAGCTGACATCTACCCTAACTACCCTAACTAGCCCTAAGAGTCCGTTCCTTGAACGTCCAATATACGGACACTTTCCAGAAACCTTTACCGCAGATGTGCCCGTTTCCAGGGCAACCCCATTATTAGCGCCCTCGGTTAACACCCATCTGTGCCAGGTGAATCATGGAGCCGGCCAATATTGACTCTGCATTAGACAATGTCTAATTGAAAACCCACGGGCAGTAGGAATCCACATTTAGGAATCTCTCACACATCGTTGTTCCCGCGGCGATAGCTCTTTTTAAGTTCGTGACACGGCATATTGGCGGGCAACAAGCTTGCTTGCCGTTTGCACAATCCGTTGAAATTTTTAAAATGGAAGATGCAAACGGTATTAAGAATATGGAAAATTTAGGTAATTAGCGTACTACGGGAGGCAAACACGGAACGGACACGTAAGGATGTAAAACAAAAAATGTAAGGTACCTATAAGGAAATGAAAATGCGTTTGGATAAAAGCTAGCAGACTACGTGGTTTGTTCATGTACAGAGAATGTCGGAGTTTTAATAAACTATTAAACTTGTTTGTTAATGTTTTGCATGTTTTAGTACAGAATATAATATGATTGTAAGAATTTAAGAATGAACAAAAGAATGGAGAATAGAATATTGCAGAGTAATATAGATATTTCATACAATTTACAATACTACACATTTACATATTATTACATGTTAACACTATATAATGATATGAAAAACAGTATTAATACATTACAGTGTAATGTACGTATTTTACACTATTCAATTTTAATGAAAAACCAAAATTTAAACCTTGCAATAAATGTAACGCGAAAAGTTAAACACAGGAATAATTAATAAACGATCTTAGTACTAGGATAATTCAGTTTTTAGTAAACTTTGTTTTCAGTAAACGACTTCTTAATGTGCATTGAAAACAAATTGCCCTGCGAAATTTAATCACAACACGTTTTACTATTTCTCAACTAATTTTCTAAATTTTCTTTTCAGACAACAGGTATACTAATTAACATAATCTTGTTACAATCAGATGAATGAGGATAATTATCTATTTCTTACTTTGTTTTATATAATGTAATTATAATATACTAATAAAACCCATAACCCAATTACACGGATTGCTTTAATGACTTGTATACAGAGGCACAGGCACGACCTTAAAAAGCTATAAATTAATTTCAGAGAGATCCAGAAGACACCTGTAGGCCTATATAAAGTAAATGGTACACCATAAAGTACACTCCTTTAAAATTCAATAAGTTTCTTCGACTCTTTATCGTGTTATACCTTTTTACAAATGTTTCCGCAAGTAAAGTTTTCTTGATTTGTATCTATTTTATGTTTTCAATTTGGATATTATTTTCTCTGAAATATCAATCAGATATGTGTTACGAGGTATCACGTTTGTCTTTGTTATTAAAACAATTGAATTATTTCTAATATTTGAGTATTTTAAATTACTCTCCCATAATACATAAACTCTATATGTAATTAAGTGTTACCATAATATATGCTCGAACATGTCTCTACTTATGTGAAAATTTAAGCAGTAATTTTCTCTTTCTTTAAACACGCACACGATTAAAATTATGTATACACGATTAAACACGCAATTCCTTTGAATTAAAATATTGATTTAGTTCCTCCTCCTCCTCCTATGTGACTACACCTATGTGTTCTCCTCCTCCTATGTGTCCAAAGTGGAGCCTGAGCCACCTCAATCCTGATCCTCCACCTCTCTCCATCAGTAGAACGGACCCATCCTTGCACAACCAACTTCAATCTTGCACCCACAACTACAGCATCTTCCCATCTTTTTCTTAGGCGATCTTTTGGTCTTCCTTGCGCCCTATCAGGACTGTTTTAGGTGTCCGTTTATCATCCATTCTTACGACATGGCCAGCCCATTATAGGATCCTCAGTTTAACGTACACTTCTACCTGATTTATTTAGTTTTTGTTAATCTGCCTTTCACCATAAGGACAGACAGGATTGAAGCGGGTTGTTTGTTTGGTTTTATTGAATGGGATAGCATACCGGGTATGCAGAGGTTAAATTCATAATAATCAACCTACGCAAAAATATAATGTTCGTTGCAAGTTTTTAGTATTTTTTACGTCTTTTTTAAACTTCATTAACGCATGAAGTTAAATTATTTTTATTTTTGTGTAAAAAAGAATATATACCGGTACATACAAATTTAATGCATATATCTATAATTACAAAAACCATAACATTTCAATGGAATCGGTTTACGTAGTGGATTTTCTCATTTTGTCGATGATTTTTATTAGATAAAATTTGACAATAAGAGATAATTTCAAAAAGAATATTCTTAATAGATGGACAATTAATAAATTTAAAATGTAATTAGATCTAAGCATTTAAATGAAAATACTTTATTATAGGTTATAAGAAGATCACTTTTTAAACTATTACCAAGTATTACATGAGCAGTTGAAGAGAGTGTTGTTATGTTCTGTAGAACGTCCACAACTTTGTGTAGGATGCTGATTTGTCTGTTACAAATTTAGTTATAAAATAAACGAATTGTTCTTAATTTAACTTATGTTATAAATTAAGATATTTCAGTACATTTAAACAAAGTAATGTTTAAATGCTTAGGTATTAATTAAAGTATTAATTTTACTTAATTATTACTTACTTAAGTGCAATTTTGTAGTTTCACTGATATAACTTAATGGTTTATGAATCTTGTTAAATAACATAATTCTTAGTGTTTGTTGTTAAGTAAATACTATGGTAGTATTTATATTCGGTAGGTGTTATCAAATCAAGATATAACAAGCCCCACGTTTTGGTGCCATTCTATTAAATATCATAAGTTCTTCTTTAGTGTGTTTGACACCCCGTTTCGACCAATCCATCGCTTACCGAATGTATTATTTAAATGGTTCATCAAATCACGACAGTAGTGAGCAGATGCACCATCATTCAAAAACTACATCTGCACTCTATCTGCAAGTGGAATGTCTTCCAAGAGTTCCATCAGAGTCGTTTGCAGAAAATGTAAGTATTGTCTTCAATTAAGCTTTGGTGGTAAGAAAAACGGGCCTAAGAGATTATCACCAAGAAGACCGCGCCACACATTAAATGAAAAATTATGTTGGTCATGTCTTGGGGGCAGTCTCGTGGGTTTTTGTCTGCCCAAGTGTAGGTGTTTTGAAGTTTACAATGCCATTCCTGTAAATTATAACACTTTTCTGGCGCATTTTGGTCTGTTTTGTTGTTAATTAAAATCAAATTTCTCAAATTTCTCCTTACTTTTAATAGACATTATAAATATCGGTTTCCTCATACATAAATTCTCTACAAAGTTAGTTAGACATTTTTATTTGTTTATTAGCAAATTAACGAAGTTATTTTATCCCAAATCTAAAAATGTGTATTTTTCCATTCCACTTTTTTGTGTTTTACCCAGTTTTTCTTAAAAACCAATTAAGGTAGAGGTCTGAGACCTCTTTTATTCAAATTTTCAAATCAGAAACTATAAGAAACCACTAAATTTACCCTTCACGTTATACCCCACGGATTTCAGTATGCCGTCACTTTACCGTGGGACCAGAAATCAGGGCGAACTGGTTCGCGAGCCGTAACTCGCTAACAAACCGTTTTCGGACCTATGTTTATATGAAATTTTTTTCTTACCTGTACATGTAGAATGAGCTCCTAAAGTTTATGCATATCTTCGTGAATCACCCTGTATATTCCAAATAAAATTTATTTTGGTAGGCCTGACGTTTGAGCTCCATTATATTAAACATCTTTATTCTAAGTTGTTCTGTTTTAAATTTTTAATTGATTATGGAATATTATTTGTATTATTATTCTAATTATTATGATTATTGTTGTTAAAATATTATTATTGTTGTTAAGATATTATTAATTTCGGATAATTAATTTCTTGATTTAATCTGAAGAATGATTCAGTAAGAGTAGCACTGTTTACTCCGGTTGAACTCTCGCCGCATTAAGGAACTCTTCGCGTAGACATATTATCATACTATCGTAGAACGAGATAAATTTGTATAGGTTATTATTACAGCTGTTAGGCATTAAACTAGGTACTTACGTCGTATTTTCTTCTTCACTGTCCACTACACTATTCATTAGTAAGTATAGAATGTGTACGCTGACCTGTTTTCAAATTCATCAATGGCAATGGCGCGAGTCTTGAGTGTTGCCAACCGATACGTATTTAAACATCACATGAACTACTCTACCACTCTTACCCTGCTATCGAAATAAATTGAATTCGTACTTCAGTTAAGGTGTTTAAATTCCTTTTATTCATACTCTGAGGTGTTATGGATTCTTTAATACAATAAATAATTCTTATAGGTTGAATAAAACAATCCGTTACTTTAATTTAAACTCATCTCCCAGAGTTGGTTACAATGACTTTATGTCAATCATTCTTTATTCAACAGAGTTTTCTAATTATTTTATAACAAAGTAGGTTCTTTGAACTGCAATAAGCGGAACAAAAAATGCGGATTCCTTTTCTTGAAACATTTGATAAAGAGAGTGATTACAATATAATGGTAACTTAAACTTAAACTACTACAATCAAGTTTGGTTATTATCGGAAATCATAAGTGAGATTATCATCAACCTACACGGTTGCCTAGGTTAAGTCAATTTATCATAAAAACACAATAGTTAAATATGTGGTTAGAATCATGTTGTGTGAGTAGTGTAGTGTGACAAAAGGTTAAAGGTGGTTCTTAAGTTCGTTAATTCCTAAACGTAATCATATCATAATATATTTTAATTATTTTTTAAAAAAATTCACTCTACTCCCTTTTAATCTTTTTAATAGGGTTCACTTCACTAAATAATTATTAGCATTCATGCTTGAATATTATTACACTTTCACTTCACTGTCACTCGAACTAGGTTAGTTGTCTGGCTTGAAGTTTAGGATTCCCCGTTTACATTCGGAAAACGCACTGAATTATGGGTAAACGACGACTTTTCTTAGCGTGGAGCTTGTCAACTATACTCTGTAAAATCTAACGGCGAACTCTTTAAAACTCAAACGTCTCTCCCGCTGTTACAATGAGTACACACCGCGGAATTTCCAATATACGTGACGTGATTGGTCAAAATCTTGACATTCCAATGACAACATCTCCTCCCCAGGTGGATAAAATTATTAAATTTTATAGAAATCGTGGGGTTTTGGTCTGGAGATTAAAAAAGTGACGCCAAATATTTTGTTTATAATAATAAAAATCCTTTAAAACTGACAATTACTCATTATGCGAGTTGTGAGCTATTATACAGCTTTACCATGCCTTGGCAATTGTTCAAATAAGCATTTTGATATCTCACAACACATCTTTCTGTTCATTATCAACGAAGATCACTTTTCGAACTTATGATTAACACAATTTTAATAAACTTATGCACTATTTTACTTAAATTAACATTTGGTTATCATATCATATACAAATAATGCATGCCAAGTCCTTTTTTGTACTTATTATTCAGTATTTACATACAATTGTGCACAAAACACATATGTTAGGCCTAGGCTTCTGTATACAGCACTATGAACTAGATTCAGTTATGATAGTTTAATAGTTGAGTCTGAAAAATTTATAACATTTCATAATTAATCTCAGATGACCATTCTAAACTTTGGTCACCTCCGTTTTTTTACTATACCCTTATTTTGTTGGATTTAGTCATTATAATTACCTAAAGTTTCTGTACTACTAGGTGTCATATTAATTATCCTTATTTTAATTCACACATTTGTTATTACGTCCTTATGTTTTACATAGACAATCATCATAGTTATTATCACGTTTTACAATAGTTGGTTTACATCTGGATATTCTTATTTGCTGGTAATTCAAAAATGACTCTTGCACGTAGTGCCAACAGGTCATGTACCTCTTATTTATAGTCTTATGATTTAATTCAGTGATAAGCATTATTGGTTTACATAACAATAGTTATAATACATGTCATTGTTTACACTGAGATCATTTTCTTTCTTTTTTTACTAGTATTTCTATGGTTTTTGAGTGTATCTAGTGAGTAAATTCTATGCTGTCCCATTTCAGTCTGTTAATTTACATTAATCACAACACTTACCACAGTTTTGGTAATTAATCTTTGTCATAGAATAGCCTTTATAATATCTAGTTTCAGTATAGTATAAGATACTATAGTTTTATAACATTTTTAGTATTGGATCTTACAATTATAGGTGAAAATTCTGAGTGAGTTGGGTTATGTGGACCCCCCACTCTGATTTACAACAATAGATTTACATGGTGTGTTGTCTCTATACATTTCACTCACTTATTCTTACTTACTAATAGTAATAACTATTATTTATTGTTCAACTTAACTTATATTCTATTTACAATTTTAATGGTTTTTTATCAGTTTTTGCTGAAATCCATTGAGTTGTATCAATTACACAAGTTGCAGATAACAGACAATCTTATTGTTATCTACTATACATTATTATTTTATGCTAATACAGGTTTTATTTTCACTTTCCTGATCATTATTGAGTATGTTTTTATTTTAAATCACAATTATAGTCATAGTCAAGTCATTTAAGATGGTCTGTTAGTGGTTTTATATTATCATTTGTCCTTCAACCTGGAGTTCCCTTTTTCTATTTTATTTATCTTATGGCTATTCTCATCTTGGTATAGAGTGGTTGAGATATTTTATTTCTTCCTTGCCTTATATTCTTATTTGGGTTACTCATGGTGCCTTTTAACTTATTCTTTTCATACTTATCGTACCTGTTTTTATTCTACTGACCTACCTAATCTATTGGGTATTTGGGTTAATCACATTTGGTATAGTACCTTCTTTGTGTTGTCTTCATTACTATATTATTCATTGTATGTCGATTCCTTATTTAGTCATTAATTCTTGAACTGAATTTAATACTTGTTATACAATTCCTTATACTTGGTTCTTCATGTGTCAGCTGATGGTTAGTTTATGTTTAATTGGGGTTCCTGGGTATGGTAACGATATTTAACGTTACAATATTTACGTATTGTATTTATAAATATTAGTGATTTTTTCATGACGAGTGTCATAGAATTATAAAATAATTTCAGTCTACCAAGATTGTTACTAACAAGTGACAATTAGTATTATACGGTGTATAATACAAAGGTTTTTAAAAAATATATAACACGGCACGTTTCACAGTTTTATTTAACTTTGACAGCTGTTTCAGCTTATTAAGCTATTGTAAAAGAGATCAGTGAACAAACAAAACTAAACAAAAGATTTTAGAGTGGTGAACATATGTTTAGGGCGTGTATCCGGACATGTGTGGGGTGTGATAAAGGAGCGAAGTTAGAGACGCTAAGGAAAGGTCAAGTGTCTGTAAAAACTGAATATAATCTGAATGAAAAATATGAAAATTAACTAAACTAAATAACATGTTTTAATAAAGGGGATACACAAGTTCAGTTTGTTTGTTTGTTACATTTTTATTACTTCTTATTGCTATTATAACTTACAGATATAATCAATCTATCTGCATCGACCGGTTAATCGTCACATAAGCCACTGCGACAAAAAACGGAGGGTTTCAATAAAATAATTCTTAAAAATTTAGCATTCGACGCCTCCTTTATTGTGTTGCCCTTTCTGTATACAGGAAACACAATACAGTTTAGGTTTTATATGTGCCGTTCATTATTGCGTACTGCTTTCCTTATTGTTGCTTCCCTTTCTTAATCTCTACTCATACTAAAGCTAATTGTTTCTTTTGTAGATTAATAGTCGACTTCCACCTTTATATTTCAGACTAATTTTTATCATTCTAAAACTATTTTTTTAACTTGCCTTCATGAAATATTTTTACCAAGCCCACAAACGCTATATAAGTATTTTTACTTTGCTTTATTCTCCCTTCGGTAAAAGTAGTGAAAGTAATCTCAGAGTAGCTTCCAGTGTCTTGTAAAGGGAAAACTAATCTTCGTTTACTTTTTTATCTGTCTTGTTACCTATACTTCTGTATAATATTCTTCTTGGAATCTCCTTGCAATCTGTCTCATACAGTTTGCAAACAATAAGCGTAACACTGACGCCTGCACAATGTTTGGCTGTTGCTCTCAACGCGTATGAATTTCTTGGCAGCAGTCTATAATCCTTCTTTTTCGGCAATTACTCCTGATAATTATCTCTTTTAAAAACAAAATTTTTTCTTAGCTAGGTTCTTCCCAATTTTAACTACAAATCGTCGATTTTGGATTCTTGACAAAATTTTTGTTTACTCCATTATGACGCTTATATTTCAATATTCTTTGTTCATTTCTGTGCACTTATTTTTTTTTAGAATGAGGAGAGAAATTTCACGCCATCTTCCACTGACATATTCTGAATTGCATAACTTCAATAATTTATTTATATTATATTTATATTATTTTGTAATAATGTTAATTTTATTAAGTAAAGAAATACATGTCATAAAAGCTACGTAATTCTTTTCTTTAGATATTTTATTGAAAATGTATGATATATATGTATGGTTATAATTATTTTAATTGAAACAGAACTATTTGCAACTGAAGTAAATACCCACACTCACACACATACACACACACACACAGAGTCACATATTAATATATAAAAACATGTGTATGTATTTGCGCACGGCATTTAAAGTGAACTAGATTAACTGAATGATACAGTAAACCTGTTATACGTACGTTCTTTATTTCACTTAAGACATGTTTGACTCACAGGGAATAATATATTTGTTTTCCTTTTGCAGGAAGGAACCTGCAGTCGCAGGAAGTTATTTAAAGCTACTGAATTACTTTTTGGAACCTCTTTTTTAACTTACGTCTGTTCTGTCTAAAGAAAATTACAACAGAAAGTGGTTGATTGCAAGTGGTTATAGTTAGGAAGTACAACGTGTCCCCCTGTTCTTGTTATTGTTCGTGTCCTGTTGTTGTTAAATAAAAAACATCTGGAATCACAATGTTTACTATAAATTGTTTACTTTACTTTTATTTTAAGAACATATACGTTTTCTGAGAATATAACTCGTGGTTTTTAAAATTATTTTTTTAATTTTCTTTTATAAATCAACATTAGACCATAAACTAAATTGTTATTTTATTCTGTTTACTACTACGTTGTAATTCCTTTCTTCTCGCCTATCTTATTGTAAATTACAAACAACCGGTATTAGATACCATATGTGTCCGTAATACCACTCATACCTATTTAAGCAATTCGTGCAAGGATTTTCCCTGCAAAAATTACTGGCGATTCAAGTAGGTCACAACATCAGAAATATATATTGATGTTCAATCACAACAAGACTATTTTATAGACGTATCAAAACTATAATAGAAGCGAAGTGAAATTAAAATGAGTTCGACTTTAGAAGTAGAGGTATACAAAAACTATTCTGACACCCGCTTAATTAATTTATGGGCGTTCATGGACTCGAAAAGGGCATGATCTAACGTCAAGTGGAGAAAACCGTTTGAAATTTGAGAAAAATTGGTCTGTAATATATAGTGTCTAAAACTGAGCACTAAACAAACTTAAATTAAATAATTGGCCATAAATTTATTGTTTCTACAGTAAACGTAGGCTACACTATAGTATGCAGCGGTAATCATGTGTACCATTCACCATGTGTCACTCCAAACTCACATCCTACGTAAATAAAAATATTCTACGTAATTACTTGAAGTCATTTCATAAGATCAAGTTATAAAATATTATATCATAAAATATTATAAAAATATATCATAGTTACAACAAGAATTTTTATGTAAATGCACACAATCACAGAAACACACAGAATCACATACGCGCCCGTGCGCATAGGTATACAAATAATATAATTTGTATAATATATTTGCAAGTAGAGATGAAATAGTAAGACATGAAACGGATCGCGTAGGTGTGTTGGCAAATGGCAGTGTTGGCAGGGAAGGCAGTGCACAATGCGAGGTGTGACGTGACCATCCATACCATAAACCTTGTGATACACCATCCATGACGGTTTTCTGAAGACGAAATATTTGACGGAAAGAACGCGTCAAAAAGCTACGCATGCGCAGTGAGAGCATTTGATATAGAGCAACAGACGGCCGTTTCATGTCGAATTATTTTAACTGTAAAGTATAAGATACTAAATGCACTGAATATAAGTGTCTTAGATATATACATAATTACATACATACATACGAACGCTTATATAGCAGAACAAACGCTTGGAATAAATGAAATTTCAAATAAATTAGTAGGGATGTACTACACACTTTCATTCATATGTTAAGAAGTAACAAAAAGAGAACTGTGTAATTAACGTTTTAAAGAAAGAAAGCGTTATAAAAGAAGTGTTTTGAATAATGGCGTGGCATAATGTATTTAAAAGTAAAGAAGCAAGTTGAATTTTATTTAAAGATTCCTTCTTATCAACCTTGTTATATTAAACTGCAACGTGATTCCTTTGCTGAAGTTTCCTACTTAAAATTCACTACATCTATACATTTTAATAAACTAGTAAATATTCCATAATAACGTTTGCTAGAAGACGATATATAAACAAAACGTACAAATAGCTAGAAGTAATTAACTTAATTTTTTTTAATCTGTCAACAGGTGTCAACAATTCCAATGACACCTGGACTTAGGTTCTAATGGTAGAAAAGGCAAAATAATTAAGTACGATAATCACTGTGTGCTTGGTTTTTCTTTTATAGAAATATAAATGTTCTCCAAAATATTGCAGAATTACCTGAAAAAAGAAACTGAGAAGAGAAATCAAAATAGAAATATTCTTGTATTTTTTATTTCACGCAAAAACACAAAGAACATCTGTGCACTCCCCACTATACTACAAAACTACTAGACAAACGAAAATACAGATCCATTTCGTCAGCTTTTAAATGGCAATTGATAAATACCAAGAAAATACATGTGGGAACTTCTGAAAAAATTAAGAAGCAAATTAATACTCATAAAAGTTATGAAAATCTTGAACCATGACATTAAATGCAAATGTGAATCATTCACAGGATTTCTAAAGAGCAAAAGCAGGAATACAGCTTGGTCTAGTGTTGTTTTGTATGTATCTGACACTATTCCTTTCTTTGTAGCCGCGTCCATAATGCAAGGTAGTCTGTTGGTCTAGACTTCAGAACTACAGTATTATAGCCCAACCACGGTGGATCAATGTTGATTCCCCCCCCCCAACCTTCTACTGCAGCGTGTGTACTGCTATGTCGCGAAGAACCTACTGTGTCGCGGATTACTATTCCTTGGATGTAGAAGTGGCTTCCATCCAATTCCATTCTAGCTGAGCCGCTCGCCTGAGTCTATGGCACTCCCTGCTGTCTCGAGCCAAACAGTAAGTTGGTCGTTCTCGTAATGAAGCCACATCAACAACAGCCATCAACAGGCTGCGGTGACCAATCTCATGGTTGCGAAATCTCCATTTTTCTTTCGCGCTACCGTGATGTGGTCGATTTGGCAACAATATTGTTCAAATCAAGACAGAATATGGGGGGGGGGGGTTCCCGCTTCATCCACTTTTGCGACAGTGCCTTTAGGCCTACTCGATGTTCTCTGCATCGCCTTTGGAATACCCTTCTGTAGTCGAGTAGAAGGGGGTGTCCTAAGAGTTTTCAATCACCTAACCAAATTATTTTCGGACCACGGTAAGAGCCCCGCTTTCCGTTTCCCTACTCTCCGTCGGAAAGATATCCCCTTCAACCGTCCTATTCCCTCTTCGAGCTGCCCGCCGACCAGACAGGATAGCCGCCCGAGAATTCCGTAGGCCTTTAGCAGAAAACATCAATAAACATACTACTGGCTAACAAAAGTAGACTGCTGTTCCCCACTTAAGGGTGTGCTACGTCTTGAACCGCAATTTACCCGTGTTTGAACTTTACAGGAGAGATTTAGTGAATTCCAAAACCCACAGGAGTTGTCCGCCTCAATTACTAGCTTCAGCCTTCACTGGGTTCCAGCTTCTCCCATGCAGAAAGTGACGTCTAGCCCCTACGGCCTGCTACGGCCAGGGAATCCGTTTGTACGTATAATGTTACAGATGGCTTCTGTACCACAGTATGGCAGTAAATAAAGCAAGAAAGTAGACAAAAAACGTAACGGTCTCTAGTCCTTGAATATTCTATATCGGTCAAACATGAGTTGGTCAAGTCAGACCAATAGGATAGACTAAAAAAGGGATATTGCCCAAGACGAGATGAAATAAAGCGAGAGTTCAGCTAAGGAACCCCGGGTCCGCCATGCCCTATGCTCAAAACATAGTTATTAGAAACGGTATATTTAAACATATACTAATACATTTTTATTTTAAATGAAGAGACAGTGTGCTGCGTGTTTTACTTAAAAGCCATTGTAGATAGCAATTTTGTTTTGTATAAAACATACGTATTATAATTAAAAAATTGTATTCAGTTGAAAGAGAAGGATAATTAACAACAATATTAAACAAAAGAACAGAAAACTTTAACTTAATACGGTACAGATATTTATATTACACAGTTTACCTTTAATGCTTCTTTACAGAATTTACTTGCAAGCAAAAATATTACAACACCATAACATAATAATAAAATTTACTCACGTTGGGTGATTGGCAAAAGAAGAGTAAATCGAATTATTTCAAGTACACAAAATACAACCTTTTGAAAATGACCAGCTAATATTAGAAAATTCAATGTGCATTCAAATAACTACAAAAATATTGTTGTTTTAACACTAAATTAATCCTTTACATGAAATTAATCAAATTCAATTATATTCAAGCGTTACATTAACTATTTACACTTTTCCGGTAGCTGCATTACAAATTAACACTTTAAAATTACTTATCTTGTAATTAGTTGGACAGTTTCCTATTTATTTGATTTTGTTGTAAATCAAACAATTTATCTTCCCCTGATACTGTTTATCTTTGTTTACCACCATGGTGTTTGTTTTTCAGGCTTGCAAGATATCCCCACGCAACACTAGTTATGAAGTCGCGATAGCCCGGACTGACGTTCACAATACAATAATTTAATTGGAATAGAGAGACTTCCCTATAAATGTTTTCGTTTATATAGTCTAACGTTTCATTCCTCTTGAACATTAATTAAATAGGACCGGTCTATACAGAATTGTCGAACAGGCTTAACGTCAATTTCAGACTTTTTTAAACAATCACATGTATCAGCAATTTGCATTGTCACTAAGTCAGGTACATTGAACCTAACGGTCGGAACTAACTGATGTATAATGTGAGTGCTTTAAAATAAAGACTAATTATTCGTTGAGTGTTTTGTTTCATTTCAATCAGCAGTAGTACCAATAATACCAATACCTATATATAATTGTTAATATCATTAAATCCATTAAATAATAACTTGTCTCATCATAATCATTATACATTATTACGTATGAAAGGTTTGTACACTTCCTGTTCACATAGAATTTTGTGCGGATTCATATTGCAACTAAGGGAGTGATATAATTGGATGGCTTCTTCATGTTTAATGGACTCTTATCAGATTTACTTATTGCTTCGTGTGCGTGGATTGTCTCTAACATAGTAAAAACATTAAATTTCTTAAAAAAAGTTTTATATTGATTGGTAGATATAATGTTTGTTCTTGATTATGTGATTCTTATTTTTTTCAAAAATATCGCTTTACAATTTTTGCAATCTAGATACTACAGTAGAATATTTTGCGTATGAGCAGACTGAGGAATTTCAGAGTTAGATATGTAGTGTTGCGCACAGGAAGGAGTATAAGGTAAACTAAATGTACGTTTCACCAAACAAACCCACCTCCCGAAAAAAGTGAATTGCCCTTCTGTATTATGTGCGGTTACACTGGCCAACTATGATGCACTGGGCCATTATTGTATATAACGAAATATTGACACACAAGCATTGTAAGTTAAGCTATGTTATGCAACACGTATTTGTTATTACTTGATGTAAATGTACATAATCACATTGTAATTTATAGAAGGAAAACTTAGCAGCATGCAGTATTACACAATTGAAATAGAGCATGGTGTAGAGTAAAAAAATAAAAAATCTGTAACCAGTAGAAGCTTAAAATTTGGTGATCATCGACTTCAATTAAAATTAAGACTGTGGTTTTATTGCTTGGCGACGAAATTATTTGATTTTCACAGTTATCACTGTTCGACAAAATGTTAGTACATCTTTTATTAAAATTGTTTAATTGAAGGTAATCTAAAATGCACCATGCCGATTTTTAGAGCTTTCCGAGCACTTCTGTTATATACATAGTGTTTAGTTTTGAAAAGACAAACTTGGCACAAGTCACATTCACAGGCCATATTGAGTGCCCAATAGTAATGATAGAAGATTTATTGATTCCAGAAAACGTGACATCAAACATCTGGATCTATGCAATAACAAATAAGACAAAATTCCTGGGAACTGCGCATTATAACAGCACAGTCGCAAATCAGATTTAAACTCCAACAATGTTACTGACTGTGGCTAACGCGGGCGATTGATGCGCTCGTGGTCCCGGGTTCAATTCCCGGCGGAGGTTCCGTACGGCGTGCACTCAGCGTCGTGAGGCAAACTGAGTAGGCGCTGAGATAACAGCGCCGCCTCCTGGCTGTGAATACCGCAACTAGCGGCTGGTGGCGCGTAGTACTAGCCATACACCGTCACACTAACACAAAAGCCGTGCGGTACGCCTTGGTCCTTAACGGACTGTTGAGCGGAGGTTTAATTTTTAATGTTACTGACTTGTTGAGGCAAAATCAAATTCGTCTGTTGAAAAGACTATTTTGTATAACAGAATCAACAAAACTCTATGATCACAATAACTCCAGCTGTGGGTTTGCGCCCGGCCAATCAACACCTAACGTATCCAGGACCTCCTATTGAATATTCACCGAAATCTTCGAGATACCACGTGGTATGCGAGTAAGGAGACTGTATACGAAGATACGTAAATACTATCTGTTGATAAGAAATTCAAAAGGATAACATGCAGCTACTTTGGTAAGCCTAAACGACACAGTTAGCAGTCTGTATGATCTACTCGAAGCGGCAAGAATACTAATGAAACTGATCTCAATGGTATCCTGAAAAGAACATTGAATGCTTGAGGGTTAAGGCTTTCAGACTTTATATTCAACACCATTGAATATACCTAGCTAAAAGAGTTTCATCACTGGATGGATTTTTCCTTCTTATTGTACTGTAATTTCATCAGACTTACTGCTTCTTGCAAGGCGATTTTAAATAAAAATAAAATAAGATTTGGAACAGAGGTTGTATAGTATGCATCGTGCAAGTTTACGTTAACAACTTATTGTTAACTGAAACAAAATAAATTCGTTGCCGTGGTAACGGCAAATTTAATATCTTAGATATTAATCTCTTTCATACTCGTATGTAACAGACTTATTTAATTCAAGGAGAAGCAAATTTAGTATTTAATTAATTAAAAGTATTAATGTGTAGCAAAGATTTCAAAGGAATATAATATATCTCATTAACATTATTTAAATTACATTATATTGCAATGACATAGGTTAAGTTAGACATTAATAAAACACAAGATTATGGACAAATGTATTGCTAAAAACAATCTGTAATACAAAAAAACAGACAAGTTTTCTTGAATAAATGTTTTAACAGGAGACAAACTAGTTTTATAATTAAAGCGTAATTTAAGCATTTTATTGTGGAATTTACAAGGAAAATATTGTAATAACAATAGAAGAAGGCGACAGTGCCTGGTGGTATAAAAAAGGGGTGGTAGCAGTTATATAATCCTAAACAATAAGCAGAAAAACTGATGTAAGTACACACAGAGACAGTGTAAGAGTAAGAAGGGTAAGAGAAATTCTCCGATCATAAATTTAAAAATTTCTCTTCTAAAAACAATATAGAATATCTAATTTTTTCAGGAATTGCAAAGAAAAATTCATAAATCACCTATCAACTAAAAACTGTTTGGAAGAACTGTTTGGTTATCCATATCAACTCCTGATTTTTGTGAAATAGATTTCAAACAAAATGCAAATTACAGCCTCGTCAAGGGCACAAGTAACATAATGAGGCCTTGTAATAAACGGTAACATAAGTTTTTCAAGAAATACCTTTTTAACTATTAAAACTAAAAGGTCATATATTATACACGAATAAAACCTAAAGCACCAACGACCCGAACGTCAGAAGACATAATTTTTTAATTAGTTGCGGAAAAATTAGTTACTAGGCTATCAATTTGGAAACAGCTCCTCAAACCACATGGCGATCTGCAATACCCGAATTCACCACTGGTTCCTGTATTCAGTTGTCTTTTGTTTTATTCCTACCACCGATTTTTTATCCTGCGATGTTACAAGCCTGTCAGGAATATTGCGTTTACTGGCTGCAAAGCCAAAACAACCACTGGCTTTCAAACCAACTAACTATGCATATGCTTACAAATATCCGTTGTCTTAAGTATGCATAACCTATTCAAGATAGGTAACTTCACGAGACAGTAGAACTTAAATTTCCAACATTATTTCCCAACGGAGGAAAGAGTATTATATGTTATACATTATTACATATTATTATATGTAATGTATTATATTATTATTACATACTATTGTTATTATGATTTTAAAATATTATTATTATCATATTATAATTATAATATAAGCTAGTATACATTAATTATAAGCTGATACACCACGCGCATTATATAAACGAAAGTTTTAAACTTCGTTATTTCCTTTATTCGACTAAAATTTACATTTGTAACTGCAACGTCCATAACCCTTCCCAAAACTATCTGGTTAGTTGAATTCCAAAAACTACATGGTTACTAGGGAATTAATTAGCTTGTCAGAAACACAAAGTCACTGTACGTTTGAGTTCCAGTAAACAGCCATTTTCCAGTGCTAACAGCAATCAACTTCTAGCAGAAAATATGCACATTCTTATTTAACTAACTTACTCTTGATTACATTTACGTCAGCGTATTATGTTTCTTATATAAAGCTTTACACTCCATAATTGTTACAGATAAGAGCATATACGACTAGTTTAAATTAAATATAACTAACATGTAAAGAAAGAGCACAATTGTGTTTGAATTGTATTATTTAATGACTGTTGACATAGTAAAATTATACAACAGTATTTGCAATCAGAATGTTTGTATACAATTTGCTGATGTCAGAATTATATGTGTCTTTAGAATTAATCGCGTTTTTGCCCCTTGTTAATTCAACTACATCTGCCGTATTCTTCCTTTTGTGAGACTGTGAAATTTTTTCCTACTTAGATTTTCTTCACTGTTGTCATAAAGCCTCCAAATAATTATATTTTTTAATTGACCCCAAACGGAGCAATGTTACATTTCTTTTACCCTAATTTATTAAAAATGACTTGTTCTCACACCTTATTTGCGATATAATGTTACTGTCCCTAAAGAGAAATTGCGTGCAAAGCTGAATATGTACAATGGATTAGAGATTGCAGATTTTTAAACCTAATGGTTGCAATTTATGCCTAATTTGATCATAAGTTGCCCACACACTGTAATTTACTCTGGCAATTAAAGGAATTAATGCCACCTAAATAGTAGATAATAGTATCACACTATGATTACAGAACAATTTTTATTTTATTCTATTTTCTAGTAGGTGTTAGCTGATTTTCTAGAATCCTACACATGTATAAAGTCGCTGTATTTAGAAAGTAATACAGCTAATCTACAGGTAATCTCAACTAATCTACATCAATTAGATGACCAGTTTACAAACTACAATTTTATCCGTCAGACTGGTTTATGATTGTAAGAGGATATTTGTGACAGGGCCTCGTAGTATCCACAGTGTTTCAAATAGGCCCTGTTTTATGTAGAGTTTCAGAATATAAACTCAGAAAGATTAGTTATCTCGGAAGACTATAACGCGGCTGTGATTATACACATAAAAGTCACCCTAGTAAAAGGTCAACATATTAAAAACATTTAAGAAACTGCAAGGTTCAGATGTAATGTACTGGGCTGGTTGTGTCCATCACACGAATACCTACAAAAACAAACCCTAACACGCACGCACTTTGACTACTTCAAACACTTGTGTGCTGCGTTGGGTGTCAATTAAATGTTGCAACTGATGAACGAAAATATTGTTGATTACACCGCAGCCTGATTGGTCCCTGTAGTCTAACACTTTGGCAATTTCTTGTAGTTTGTATGCCCGTGTTAGTGTGTGTATTGTGTGTTTCTGAATTTGTGTGTATGACTTTGTCCTTTAATATAATTGAGGCTCCCCCAATCTCTTTTTACAACTAGAACAACAAGCAAAAATATGTGATAGTTTTTTTCCATTATAAGTAAAATATTTCTGTATTTCCTCTTAAGGTAATTACGAAAGAGGCCAGTTTCCATGTGCCTGCAGCCGGATGGAGTATGTGTCATCCCATGTCTGAGTCACAAAGGTAGTGTCTTATCGGTAAACGTTTATCTTCACACGGTTCCATGAACAGGTAGGCAAATTTTAATATAGGAAACGAGCCTTTGGTTGCCCATTAGGTTTAATGGTAACGAGTTTCGCTGTTAATAAAGTTGTCTACCGACAGTGTAGATTGTGCTGCATTTTGTCAATGCATTCGGTCGAGAGATCATAGTAATTGCAATCAAGTTGCATTGCTTACCTAGTATATTCAAATATTGGTATAGTAGAAACCTACGCCAAAGCTAGTTAGTGTCATCTCGTTGAAGACTCAATTTCGCCAGACTGTACGTGTTATCATCGGAATTTATAACGTGCGTGTTGATGATGGTTCAATTGGCTTTTTCGAATTGTAGACGAATAAATGAGGAACATACAGTAAGGACCACTAACCTTAGAGAAGGTAAATTGATTTTAACGTCTCTGTAGAAGATAGGTTATTACACCATTTTGTAGCCACCTGTTACGTTATGTATTATTTTTAGTGTAAGATTCTGCACATACCGGTTTATTCGCACATGCAGCTAGTGATAACACAGGTTGTAAATATTTTTGTTTGAACTAGTTGTTTACATTTCATTATAATTTATTTCAAATTAGGATATATTTTACATAAAACTAGTATCTTCTAAAAATAAATTATAATGTAATTTTTGTTAAGTTACCAATCATTTTTAGCATAATTAGAATCACACTGCTTTAATTTAAAAGTACAATGGTACAGAAATGTACAAGAGTTATTTTTTATACTTAATGTGTAACAATAATTTATTTGTAATTATTAAGAGAAACCCAAAATGCATAAATTTATGAGTATTTACGCAGACTTTTTTTAAGTTGTACTTGGTAGTCATTTAATGTGAAACAATAATCTATTTACATCCTCATATGTGTTAACACATAACATTATATGATGCAATTAATTAGCATGAAAAAGTAAAAAAACACTAATGAAAGTGTAAATCACGTGAAAGGAAAATTATCTAGTTGTATTATTTGCCCGTATATATAATATTTATGAAATGGTTAGAACAAAAAGTTTGTTTATAATGGAAATGAAGTCTGTTTCTTTTTTGTCTAAAATGTTATGATAATAAAATGCCTGCATGTAAATTTATTGTTAGTGTTGTGTACAACAAACGAAAGAAGTTTCGATGCTCTAGTGTGCCTATGGTTGCTGTGAGGTCTGCCCTACCGCACAAATATATTGCACAAATTGTCGTTATTTTACGAATTTAGAGCTCTATCTCACGTACCAGTGGCGCTGGTAACAAATTGTATATTGTTTTGCTTCATCTGTGATTTGAATATAAAGTACTGTAGCATTTAAAATAAATTTAATGAAATGTGTTCTCTGAAATTGTTATTTCTTTCTGAACTTGTCTCCATCCGCTTTTTTAAAGGATGGAGACAAGTCCTGCCATTTTTATTGTAGGAAGTAATAAGATGTCAGATTCGTGTGCCAACTTCGCAGTCTGTCATACAAACTTGTTCATGGTGACTGCGGTCATTTCTCACTTACCACTTAAGATGGTTTCACTGCATACTGATAGATGTGTAGCAAGTTCTATGTCCATTGCCACAAATTAATAATTGTGGCTGTAGCAACTACTTTTGAGTCATCAGATTTATGGCAATTACATGAGTTCTGGTCTACCTGCAGCGTTTCTTGCTACAGCGTCACCTTTTTCATTCCCTTGAAAACCTACACAACCCGCACATCAAGAACAGTAAGATCTAAGCTTAGTAGCATATGACACAATGGCATTATTTCTTGGATCCACTCTGGCCGGATTGTGTAAGACAGTTAGTAAGTGTCTCTTTAAAGATAACAAATATTTCCTCAACTCAATGTTTGCAGTATCAGAAAGCATACCATAGTGCATATAGTTTGCCAATGTACAAGCTTGCTTGCTAAGCTCGCTTTCCCCTCCACGAGTGGAAATGTTTTTGACTAAAAATTGACTACCCATTCCGCTCTTTGGCAACAATGTAAACTATGCACGAACTTGTACGCATGACAGTAAGCCTGATACAAGGTGAAATTTCATTTCTGTTTGGGTGCATAATTCCTTGTTCCTACTAGCTATGTTCAGTCTATTTTCGGTACACTAAGTAATAATGGCGATAGCTTTAAGAGAGCTTTAACCGTCGGTGCCTTTAACGTCGAGGTATTTCGAGAGTCTGAATGATGGCTGGTCGAGTATTTGTTCAACGATTATTACATGTTCTGGTACGTCTTTGAAGCAATGAGTTGATCAAGTAAGTTGCAAACTCTAAACTTTTAGCCAACTGCCTGACGTATAACTTGTATTGACGTTACTCATACTTCAGAATATAAGCTTTGCTAGTGAGAAGTGCCCCGTGGCGTAAAGCTCTGCATTATTGTATACACTATCTGACTTCCTTAAGCTGACTTTATTAGATGAACAGTATATGGCTCACCACTAATCTATTTAGATACAACTAACACGGTTTACAGGCTCGAAACGTTCTCTTTCGGCTTCCCACTTCACACGGGCTTACACCATATATAATACTCCATTTGGTGATGATTTGCATGTAGCAGCCATATCTTCCACATGTGACTTCCACGTTACGTGTCTGTTTAATATAAGTGCTATAACTTTAGTTTTTATTTTTTACCGTATCCAAAGAACGTTTATAGCAAAACCTAGTTTTAGGTGCCTTTTCTCATTTTCTACAGGGTTCCGTTTCAGGGTAGTTGTCGCACTAACTAACTTCGTCATATCGCGCAGCCAAGGTGCCAGCAATTCCATCAGAATTGCATATCCATTCCGTATTGTGCTCTAAACAAATAAGAGACCACAACAATACAGTCATATTTCTCTAGGAACAAGTCTAAACAACTAGATATGTTGAGATTGTAAAACTCCTTAATACTATGTTTACATTTTTTCAGTTCAAACAACTATGAGATCCGTGATTGAAACAAAGGTCATAGTATGTTGTAAGAACATTTACCAAATAAATGTGCCTCCAACATAAATTATTTGCAACACCATATAGTACATATAGTACTCACATACTTGGAGTGACTATTTCTGGAAACATTAGTTACATTTATAACAAATAAATAAATTAGTTCTTCAATTACAAATAAATTGAAAAGATTTTTTTTTAATTCTGAGGAATATTTTTAATATCTTTCCATGATATTAGTACTTTTATAGTAAGCTTTTCACAGCCTTATCACATTTACTCATTACACCGTTACAATATTGTTAAAGGAAAGGTAATCTCACATACTATGGGATATACTGTACTTAAATTTGTACACTTAAAAATTTTACTTAATTTTTGAGATATATTTCTATGATAAGTAAAGGTTGAATTAAACTTTATGATAATGGATACTGCAACAGTACAAATGTATAGGGTACTGTGTATTGCACAAAGTAATTAAAATAAATTAATAATTCATATTGTTAATAATAATAATTCAGCTTGCAATCTGAACGACCAAACTTTCATGTAGAATATGGAACAGGTGGATCACGCCAGCTGCTCTGTCTGTGTGTACACGCGTATGTTACATGTGTGCGTGAGACCTGTCAATTCCTGAAAACCGTCAACCTTAACGAACGCTATAAATATAAATATAAATTTATTTTTTTGTAAAGATTGTGTGCATAATAGCACACAACCAAATACACCAAAATATGTACACAAATATGACGCAAATGTGTATAAAAATAGTGTACAAAGGATAAAAAGTGTAAGTACAGGAAAATAAAAATAAATAGAACTTATGTTAATTAAGATAAAGAAAAACGGTCTATACATGGTGAACACATAAAAATTACCGAAAGAATGAATATCGGGTAATGTGTAAAAGACTTTGCAAATCGCGAAGACGAGCGAATTAAATGTGACAAGAATCGTGTGTGAGAAGTGACGCCTTCGACAGACTCTGACATGCAAAATATTATCGAAACATGATTTTTAGCGCCCTGGGTATAAATGCATGAGACGCGCTAACTTCATTCTCTTCCTCATTCAACTACCGTAGCAGAAGGAGGCTCTGCTTCACGAGTACATCTTTTTTTCTTACAACAACCGTAGCAGCGGGAGGCTCTGCCCAGAGACAACAACGTTTGTATCTCAACCACAGCAGTAGCCAGTGTCTTCACGACTACTCATCATTTTCGTGAGAGTACCTGCAACCTGAAGCCATGACGGGTGACGTGGGAGCAGCAAAGTACATGCAGTAGAATCCAGCGTACGAGAATCCGACGGACGAAGGACGAGGATCAAGGACTCCAGGACTCCAGGACTACAGGACGACAAAGGAGCATCCAGGATCAAGTACCTAGGAAAAAAAGAGGACACACTGCCGATTTACCACAACAATAAGGTGACAAACAACCATGTACTTGTAAACCGAGACTCAAACAAAGACAATAATTAACGAAGTAAAAAGCGAGACAATCTAATTCAAATATGAATTAATAATTTTTACAAATGTAAATATTCTTTGTATAATAATTAATGTAATGTTTATGAATGTTTAACTATAATTTTGAATCAATAACTTTGAAGCTATAATTTTGAATCTATAATTTGATATTTAAATACTTAAAAGTAATTAGTAAATTTTATTAGAAAGCAAAGCAATGCATATGCAGTAAAATCAAAAGAGATTAGATCATTAGAAAATAATTAGATAATCTAATCATTACCATACTAATGAGCAAGCCGAGAGCAATATTAGATAATTACAAAGATGTATTAGAGTATAAGATTGTATAATATATCTAGGTGTAATACGAGAGTATCAGTTATATGTAATAATTAGATGTGTGCGAAGACTACACACACAAGCAAATAATAATGATTTTAATTCGCAAACAAAATAAGAATTTTTGTTTAATAAATATTTAAATGAATTTACACAAAATTACATAGTGTTATTATTATTACTATTACACCCATCATCATCATACACACACGAATTTAATGTATTGTAAACGACTTCCAAGAAACTGGGGTTTGAGCATTAAGTAATTAAAGTGTTGTATACTTTATATTCATTAATAGGTTGGGTGTTTATGTGTAGCGTTACTGGGTATTTGTTTAGTAAGATTATGTTTTATTTAATTTTCTAATTTATTGATAGTTTTATTTTGCATCTATTTTTAATTGCTATCTATTTGATATTTCTTTCTTTTGCCATTTAATAGGATCCAAAGTATTCGTTATAAAGGAATACCATTTACCCCATTATGTGTTGCCATTTTATGTTGGCGGTGGATATTAAGAGTTACTGGTATTATTAAAATAGTTTGAGAAGGTTTTTTGTATATTGATTATTCAAAATATGTTTATTTTTTTTATAAACGGCGTAAACGTTTTTATAAAATGACAATGTTTAGTTTAGAATGGCAATATTTATAATACGTCACCATATTTTATCAATTACTACGTTAAACACAAGTGGTAAAACCACTACACTTTTGACTTGTAGTCAAATGTACATAAAAAATATACATTTGACTTACACATACAAGGCAAATTGTTCCTGGGACAATTTTAAAATTAAATATGGCGTTTTCCAAACTATCTCCATTATGCAACTAAATTGCATATAATTTTATTCTAGGTCTGACTGTCTTCACACAGTTCTTCTGTAAAGGATTTGACTCATCGTATACAATTCACTCTGTATATAGCTTAGCCTGAAGCTGCCAAAACTTTACAGCAGCTGCCAAAAATGTAAAAAATAAATTAAAGGCGACGATGCTGAAAAAATGCAAAATTATTTCAGTAATCCACAATCATAAATCCCATAATTTTGTGCTGCTTTCATTGCCTCATTATTATTAATACGGAAGTATATAATGTGATAACCTTTTAACAGTGTAGTAACATTCCAAACATTTTAAACGGCCTATTAGAATTTTATCCGTTTATTTATTTATTGAAAACATATAACTATTTATTAGGTGTTAGCAGGGGGAAAAAGAATGAAAGTAGGATGTTGAGAACAGGGCAGGATAATATTGTTACGACCGTCGAACTGAACGTCGTGTGGGAAAACAAAATACAAGACACTAATCACCAGCTTTAATTATCACAATTAAACAGTTTGTAATCAACAAGATAGTCTCTTACAACAAATCAAATGAAAGTTGTTCACACGCAATAAAAATATCATCTAATATGAAACACATAATACTTCGCCACAATACTTCGTACCGCACTGTGTAAATCACCACTTAAACGCACTGTGTAATCGCTCGACAATAATTGAAAACTAAGCAGCAGGTATGAGCTATTTATAGTCTGCAGGCTTCCATAATATGCGTCCTTAAGAAGCAATCGAAAGTTCTAGAGGACACTTAAGCAGAAACACGCACCGTTGGCTAATTGAGAAGCTTCTCGAACAACGGTATCGAATGTACGAGATTCTTCCGTATTACGTAACACTGCCTCGCGTGTTAAGTGTCAAGTACACACACACAAATTACAGCTGGACTCTGCTGGGATAGCCGAAAACATGTAAAACGTTCTGTTATGGCGCAACAGTATAATTACTTTATAGGAAAAAGCATGGTTATGTAAGGAATCCGTCTAATGGCAAATTTTAATTTGTGATAGCTTGTGTGTAGAGTGTAGGATGCAGACTTTTGTTTGGAATGTAGCTGGATCTGAAACATTATTAACTAAAAGAACAGAGGCTATTGAAAGATAATAATAATACGTAATGAATACAGTCACTTAAAATATTGAATAGTTATTGTTAGTGTGTTCTCACAGCATATACAATAAAAAGTGAATATAATAATTATGAGAATTATCAGGGATCACCATTTTCAGGCCATTCATTAAATTGTATTTTGCATTTATTACAACATACAATAGTTATTTAAAGTCCTGTGTGATACTGTGCAGAGTGGACATCGCCCACTAATAGTCATTTAAAAATATGTAACTTGCAATTTTTAGTAGGCAAGTTTTGGAAATTCATTTTCTAGTATAATATGTCACTTACAATTGACTGGATTTGTTTCTTATAACCTGTCAAAATATTTACCAAAACGTGTACACTCTTTCTGTTCTTAAGTTACGCGTGTCCTCAGTCATATCAACACATAAATTGCTGAATTTATTAAGCTATTGTGTTTACCATTTCTGGTGAAAACTTGCTTGCACTGCACAAAGAAGATAATCCTTTTGGGGTTGGGGAGTACGCGGGGAAAATGGTGAGTGTGCTACAGATATCAATGCGCTGTTATGTTTATTTATATTCAAGGCACCTTACACAAATTGGCACTGAAACTCTTAAAAGAACTCATTCAAAATATGAGGGTTACTATAAATAACCATCTGTTTTAGACTCATATAATTTAGCAGCACGACTTAGTGAGTTCACGTTGAAAAACTCATAGTTCAGAAGGCACTGTTAAACTAGGGAAATTTATATTTCCAATTCAGAGATTAGGCAATTTACATATTTCTTGATCAGTACATATCAACCCCTTTCAGAAAGGTATATAAATGTTTAATTTCTATTATGTTCGGAGCGTTATGTCTCTTGATCTTTGATTCTGGGTGTTTGTTAACAATAATGCTTCTTGCTTACTTTTTTGTTAAATTATTAGTGCAGGTGTGTTGTTCTTTTATATGAAATGAATGTGTTTTAGACTTATAAAATTTTGTTTGGAGCGTAACATTTAATTTCGCTACAGTCTGTTCTATATGTAAATTTGATGTTTATGCTGGACAAATGTTTGTTGCATTTTCTATACGTTTTATTTACATACTTTTCTGAGACACATGAAAACAAAACTTTACCAGTATAATTTCTTGACCTGTGCACTGGGTACTCGGCTTTCAATGTTAGTAGGCTGTTTACTTACTTCTCAAAAGTATTCTTCAACATAAATCAATTTTGTTGCTTTTTAGCGTTGCAATGTAAATATAATATTTTAGCATAACAAACTTTGTTTGTATAACAAAAGATAATAACAAATTTTAAAATTTATATAAATGCTAAGAACATTTAGGTACAGCTGTGGAACTGTTCATAGGTACATGAAAAATGAAACACGAAAGTTTACCGAAATGAAATTTTAGAAAACTGTAGCTGTCCAGCGGTCATTACAAGATCGGGTCCGTTTATAAAGTAGAATACACTCTTAACTAAGAGTTAATATTTCATATTTTAAAATAAATATAAATCAAATATATTTTTTAGCAGTCAGTCTACTAGAAACTACAGTGATAAAAATTGCGACTGGATAGTTGTTGCGATTATAAGTAATTATCACATGTAAATTAATATTGTAAAATCATTACATCTTATAACGTACATTCACTGGAGTACAGAAGTTTATAGGTGACCTTAATATTCCTAACAATAACGCTAATAAATCAGAATTAACAAATTCACTTCTAGCTTCAGTGACTGCAAATTACGCCTAACAAAGGGATCTCTAGTCTTACTTCAGAATCTGTGAATGAACTGTTGTACATTGTTTTTATCTTACACTTGGAAATTATGGTTTTGTGTTATGTGCTCTGAAAATGTCAGGATCAGAATCATTCACGCTCCAACTGACCTACATACATGTATATTATTAGAAAATAAGGTTTTTTACTTTATGTTATAAGTATATAAAAGTTGTAATTATTACAATTTAATATAAATACATTTGTAGATGTAGAAATACCTAGATGCTTCTTTACATACTAACAGAAATAATGTGATATATTACAAAAGAAAATAAGTCAATAGAAGGTGTTATGAACTTTACGCTAAATTAGATAAGACAATTCATACTTCAGGAGATTTACTGAAACTATCATATGTAATTAACATAAGATTTATATAAATAGTATGTCTCTACGTAGCATGAAAATAAACATTTATTTTTTTAACTCCGGAGGATATGAATGTTTTGTAACTATTTCGTACTGACTGGCAAATCACTACTTTAGGTAAAGAGGTTTAAGTAAGTTACATTAATTTTAAGAAAATATTTTTTAATAATAACACTACTTTCATAAGAGTTAACTATCTTTCTGTCAGACTGATAGACGTTAACTATGAAGTGTTTTCAAAATAAAGTCTACTAGTGACTAATCAATAATATTTATTTGTAGACTCCGGAAGATGTTTCTGGTAAATTCCATTTGGTTCAATTTGAAAATAGAGTTTAAAAATTTGTAAACATCATTGTTTCTTTAAAAACTCTGAAATTAATTTAAGATTAATTTGACGTTTTTTAATAAATATTGTTTGTTATTACATTCTAACAGACACATTTCTTGAACTAGCGAGTCGAAATATCAGTTTGAATTTGGCATTTGTCTGTCTCTTTGTGTATGTAACACTATAACGTTTAATGCATCAATCAATTTTCGTCAAAGTTGGAATATGTGTCCATACTTTTAACACACAGACGCCAGTTGTTTTTATATTTGTCGCTCCAATAATAGAAAGCTATAGGCAAAATTTTCAAAAATTGTAGAACTCCATGTGGAGTATCAAATGAAAGAGAATTGTATACAAAATATTTATCCTGTAACGATATTTCAAACTTTTGGGGACTAGGTTACTTAAAAAAGGTTTTGAAATATGCACAAATTGTACAAATCTATTTTGAAAATCAAATAAAGTGAATCTAAACCAAAACCTTATGTGTGTATTACATGCACCATGTGGAAGATGAGTATAAGAGGGCAGCACAAGTGATGTCAAGATTTTAAAGCTTGTAGGATATTGTGGTCAAGAGAATTCTACGGATAACATCTATATTATTATTAGAAGTTTAATTAACAAAGTTGTGTTGGTGGTTATAATCAAAAATAGAATTATCTCTGTGCACACCACTATAGAAAAAAGTATTCCGATTAGCGCTTTAAAGCTTCTCAACTCATCGTCAGATCAGAAATAACAACAACAAATTAAAATAAACTCTTCACACCCCCAACCCTCACGTAGTTAGTTTAGGGAGCAGTTAGAAATATTGAAAGAAAGAGAGAAAGGGTTAGACAGTTTAATAAATATAAAAATAAATTTGATAATGGAGAAATATTTTATAATATAATTAAGAAGTAAAAGGTAGAGGATGGATATATAACATTAAGAATTAAATTGCATATATGGATGTTTTTTAAATAGGGTAAGTGACCGCGCCCAAAAGTGTGAATGAGAAAGGCTTAACAACGTTAGGTTTTGAAAAGAATGTACACACACACACACACACACACACACACACACACACACACACACACACACAGAATATGCTAGAAAAATATGTAACTGTACAGACGGTGGTGTTAAAGCTCGGATTTTGGGAAGGGACATTTGACTTAGAGCTTGTTGGCGGGGGTGTGTGTAGACAGTAAGGCGGGTGGGGCTGTGAAGAGTTTATTTTATTCTGTTGTTGTTATTTCCGATCTGACAATGAGCTGAGAAGTTTGAAAGCGCTAATCAGAATAATTTTTCTATAATGGTGCGCAACAGTGATAATTATGTTTATATTATTATTATCACGACGCTAAAACAAATATATCTCAAGTGGGCTCGTGCTAGTAGGTCACTGAAATATATATTTCTTCTACTCATATAATAATGGGTGCCCAAACATTTTAGAAAACTTTTTGAATAACTAATAAGTAAAGAAATGAATCGTAACTATCACAAAAGTACTAGGGACTTTGGAGAATATGTAGAGATGTGGATCAAGTAAGCTGAAGAAAATGTATAAACAAAACGAATCACATGAAAACAACATAAGTATTGGAAGCCAGATGATACTTGAATACTATCAAAACATTGTAATTCACAAAATAATAAAAACATATTCTTGTAATAACATTTGTTATTATTATTAATAATAATATAAAATTTTGAAAACGTATTAAATTTATGTAAATTTTTAGTATTTCAATGTTTTTAAAAATGGTAACTTATATATTGTTTTGCATTGTTTAGTAATCTCAGTGTGTAATACGGGCGTTAGGCACTCTAAATTAGCACCATTGTATTTAATTTTGGCCACCAATAGAAGTATATATCTATCGTTACAATAAATTTCGTTTACGATTGCTGCTTCCAAAGCGAGTACGCTCTAATGCAAAGCTACGCAAGACTACAGAGTAATTAAATTTACAAAGAAATAAGATATAAACTTAAAACTCTGTTTCTAGAAATTATGTTTACACAATAAATTATTTTTAATAGTTTAATTACATTTTACTAATTAAAGTAATGGTTAAACAAATTTATCTGATATTGTGGTACAGCGAACTGCGAGATTGAAAGTGCGTGGGATAGATCTATGTCTATTGGAAGTGCGTGGGTACGTTCAAGAGTTTGTGTGTTGTATCAGGATGAGATGAAAAAGGAGACAATGTTAAAGTTCTGTAAACATGTGGTACACATTTAGTGGTAAAACGCAAGCAAGTCGAGAACTGTGTCTCAGTTTGTTGAGAGCTAAAATTAAATTTGGCTTCCTATAAATTTAGAGGAAAGTACAATGGGCCGCTGTCTTGAAGTGTTGTCGCCCACGTCCTTTTCACCTTCTGGTTGTTATCAAAGTGTGTTTTCCTAATTTAACTTTATTAAATTTAGTCGTTAAAGTTTAAAACTACACAGGACAAATGTTGTTTGTAGTTTATAAATTTTGGATATAAACTTTCACCAAGGTCGCCTGGGAGTGTACAGTTTCACAAGCAGCGTTTAAATTTATATTTCTACTCTTACTATGTAGTAATATTTAAATGGTATAATTAAAATTACAACATAGTGCCAAAACTGAAATGACACGTTAATAAAATTTTAAGTCTTAACAGCATCCTAACATTTTTCGTAAGCTAACGTCGCGTGATATTTGGTCCCCGGCTATTCAATCGCGTCAAGATCGTGAGTCATTCAACTCCAGCTGTCATTACATTATTCTGGGAACGCAAGAGAGCGCTGATCGCTACCGTAATTTTTGACCTTAGTAGTTAGTGTGGTTTTGTCTTTCTCGATTGATTTGTTTCTGCGATACTGTGGAGTTATTGTGTTCTTTGTAGATTATATTGTGCAGGGTTGCTTGACAAAAATTTGTAATAACTTTATCATTTGTTTATGAATAATGAGGGTTATTGTTTAGGATTCTTTGAAATTTATAAATTTACACTCCTCATTTATTTTGCAGTTTTTTCAAGAAACCCTCCTGTGGTTATTTCATTATTTGGTACCAAAAGAAGTAAGATTTTCACGTTACGTTTCTTATTTTATCTGTAACTTTTGTGTATTCAGCGTTTCCATCTCATTTAATTTACTTAAAACCTCCCAATTTTGTCATAAACGTTTCATGTTTCTACTATATTGATAATTTTTTTTTTCTAGCTGCTATATTCCTTTCCTGTTTGACATCCATATAAATGGTGCGAGGAAAAGGTTTGAAAATTAATGCAATAAAATGATCCTGGATACAATATTGATGACGAAATAATCAGTAATAGAACTGAAAGTAAGTTTAAATGCTTTACTGACGGTGAATCTACGAAGCCTTCAAAGGAATATAACTGCATAAATTAAATATCGGTACTAAAATTGCATGGGACATCCGTACGTCGTAGTCAATGTATTGTACATGACAGTCTTGTTAGATTAGCGTGGGTAAATTATCATATCCCATACATGATTTAGATATGTAATAAGGAACGTACTACGTAGACTGTAGTATAACATAGAGCCAACGACCTTATAGTCTTTATAAATACGGTTACGAAAAAGTATGTTTTGTAACGAGTATGTAATTTACGGTAAAGATTACATCATAATTCTGAAGAGTATAAGTAAAACAATCTACGGAAAGATTCACATAAGCCACAGACCATTGTAGTAGAGCAAAATCCTATGTCTTCATCCACGATATTCCCCCAAACTTTTTTTTTTAATTTTAAATTTAACGGGTTTTATGTGCATCCCCGCTTACGCTCCGTTTGTAATTAGTCTGTCAGTCTCAAACCAGTGTAATAAGACAACGTCTTTTTATAATTTCTCAGTGTTACTTCTGCTCGCACACGTACATAAATATCCACTAGGCTCAAGATGTAAAACTGAGTTAATTTGAAAGCGTTTACTTACTTTGTATCGCTTTTGTGGCAAGATTACATGGTCATATATTAGAAAAAAACAAGTTATTTGTACAATATATTTGGTACTACAAACAAACGTTCTACGATAGCAACGTATTAAAATTATTCCTAATGGGGTAGTCAGCCAGCATTCCTTCCGGATCTGCCACTTATATCCACTTTATATTCTTTCTCTATTTATCGTACATATACGCAATTTCTGTCATAATGTCTTTCAGTATTCCTAATATCTTATATAATAATCAGGAGTAAGATTATATATAGGAGTATATATTAATTGAAAATGGTATACCTATAGCCTTAATGTTATAGACGGGAAAGATTGAATTAATCAACATTTCATAAAGTTAAATAATGTTGTTTGTTTCCTGTACCGTTTACAATTTCAAACCAATTACAGTGCGTTACCGTTTGGATTCGACACCTGTCACTACCCTTCCGTCAGGTCCATCTCCCTCCTGTTTGTAATTACTCCGTCGGAGACAAATCAATGTAATAAAAGAACGTCTTTTAAAAAATTATCAACGATCTCTGCTGTCAGTACATAGTTTGACGCTAAACATTAACTAAAAGCTAACTGAACGAAACATCAAATTAAATGGAAATTATAAACTGTTATGTTTAATTAATTACAATGTGGAGCTAACAAATTTAGTATTAGTGAGATAGCTCGTTATTGATTGTAATAGTTATATTGGGTAGACGACTTTAGGGAATAACAGTGCCAAATATCTGCAAAGTTTCTCGAGTGGGCCATAAATAAACACAGTAGCGTCGTGATATCAGAAGCACACATATCCTCTCCAATCCCCTGCTTGCACAGCACCCTTCGTTAGCTTACCTTATTGTGCAGAAAATACAAGTTTTATGAAAATTACGACAAGCGTTTTAGCATTATAATTTAAAAAATTTATTTATTTGACGTAGTAATATTACACACACTGCACAGAAGGTACTAAGAATGTGACGATTTAAATTGTGACAATTAAAAAAAAATAAATAAAGAAATAAAAAAATTTTAAGTTGCGAACAATTAACCATTTAAATCTCACAATGATAATAAAAAACATGTAGGTCCTAAGTGTGAATGGAAGTAGTAATTAATAAGGGCAAAGAAACGGTAAAGAAAAGACATATTTTAAATAATTATTATTGTCGCATTTAACCCTTTGCTTGTTATCAGGCGCCTACCTGTTGATACCGGACTCGACATGTTTACCGAGTCTTCTGTAATTAAAATAATATAGAAAAATAATGTTAATAATTACAGAATCTGAAGACACAGATAGTCACGAAAACAACTAATTTAAATGATGTATTTTTATCTAGCGATAGTTTGTATAAATAAAAAAGTTTATTTAGAGAGAGACCGGGACTATATTCTCGCGGAATAAACACCCCACTATCTATTGTCCTGTACCAGTGGTAGCGGACGAAAAAATCTCTCTCTCGCTATGACGACTCCAAGCAGTGCACACGCACGAGCGAAATGCTCTGTTGAAATGTTATGTAATTGGTTATTAGTTTGGATTAATTCTTATGTATTTTACTAACTGCTACAAAAGAGTGTAATATGTAACGTTAAGAGAAAGAAAAATTAAAAAAACGTTGTAACAAGAAGAAATATGTGACAACCAATAGTACGAGTGTTAATAACTATAACAGCTATCTTCTCCGATTGACGACTCTTCACAACATCCTACCTGGAGACATGAATCATCAGAATTACAACTCTAGTAGACCCGACCGATAATGCAGTTCGAGACATCTGAGAATCAACGAGTACCTGTGTAGAAGGCCCACTCTATCCTGCAGACGTTTAAGCCGTGAACAACTGAGACCAGACCTAGACGAGGACGACGCTCTTAGGATTCCCAAGATGTAACCGTATGGAGGAGACTTCTACACCCCAAATTAAAGGTGACTCGATAGCACGTCTATCGAGGAATAATAATAATAGTAATTGTAACACAATACTCTCTTAAAGAGACTTTCAGAGACGATTGACTTTATAAGAATATAAAAATGTAAATCTAAGAATTTAATTGTAACTATTCAGGCTTCTTGCAATTGTAACAGTTTAGATTTTAACGTATCGTAGTATAATTAATACCATTCTTCAAATGGAATAATAATGAAACTTAAAAGTAAAAGTAAAAGTAAAAGTCTTGCAAGCTAATATCTTGAATTAAATATAATTAATTTTTAAAGTTTAAAGACTAAATACCAAATGGTTACCCGGATCCGGGGAAAAGCTAAATATAATTTGTTGTGATCCCACAGTCTATATAAAGCAATTTAAACAAGTTAATAATTTAATTAATAATGTAATGGGATCTGTTTTTGAGTAAATGTCATTTGTTTTATTTTAAATGTTTAATAAAGGGAAATCTTCTTGTTGCACACATATACTGAGTACATAAATCAACAGTTTTCCCTTCCATGATTCCTTTTATATTTTACTGTGTGTTGTTCTGTTTAAATTTCAGCTCGTCCCGAATAAGGCAGCCTGAAGTAATTGGCCGAACCAATTACTTTGGGTTCCCTCTGTTATAACTCAAGAGGAGAGGTTATAAATTGCGACACTCTGCTAATTAGTTAAAATTTTGCTGCTAATTAAAAATCACAACAACAAAAAATTTTGTGACTTGTGTTATTAAGCAGTAATTGTGGGCATATTAACCCAGACCATAATCTGTTGATTTATTTACTCATGTACTTTAAATGTGTCTAAAATCTTAAATAAAATTAAACGATAAGAGTTATTATAATAGTTTTGTAAATAGGTAATTTTAATTATTATTTAGATATAGCAATGATCATAATATTGAGCAAAAGAGACGCCCCGTGTATTCGATATAACATCAGGTATGTGCTTGTCAAGAGTTCATACAACAACACGTCTGTTTGTAAACAAAATCAAACCAGTTTAATTCTTGTCCAAGCCTGTGTGAGAGTGTCCTTGTCACCCTAGTGCAAAGTTGCGTTAGACAATACATCACCTCCCTCTATTGTATAAAAAAGTGTGTGACCCCTTGCCCAGTAACAAAAGATTTCAGACCTATGTTGAAAATTAAAACAAAAAAAAAACAAGTTAATAATTTTATTATTAAAATGCGCCACTGTTTTTGGTTTCATGTTGTGTAAATGCTTAGTGTACTTAGTGTCAATTATAAAATACTCCATTCTGTATATCGATGCACTCAGTTAGGAAATTGTATGTAAAAAGAAAGAGGCTAAGTAGCTTATATGAATAATATTGACGATATTTATAAGTGTATATTTTGTGTGAGATTACGCACATACTCGTATATAATTATACGTGAAAAGATTAGATTGTATTATACCAATTCATGTATGTACGTGTCAAAGTATTCAGTCTCTAACACGTCAATTTTGCGACGATTTAAGACCTGTAGTTTTCCTGTACAAGCCTGCATAAATGTGTAATTCGTGTTTCTATTGACACGATGAGTTATGTGAACTACTGACTAAAGAAAACAAGTGTACTAATTAATTTTATGGAATGATGCTTGCCGAAGTAAACAACCGAGTCCTAAATAAATGAAAAACGAAGTTTCTTAAATCTGAGTAAAGTAAATAATAAGAAATAAATGATTAGTCATTTAAAATAAAAGGTTTAATAATATCGTAAATTATTATAAGACGTTAGTATAATTATAATTATAAAAGTGTAACTAAACTCAGCTGGGAACGGGCCGTAACATTGCGTACGCATCGCACACGCCACCCCTTTTGAAGCAAGCCAGTGCAAGTTAATAAGGTGTCCGTTAGCTATTGTTAAATGAAACAATAGAGATATTCTCCCTCGAGTTGACTTTTCCCCTTTGTAAGCAAAACTATGCCATTGTTTAAAACTAGTCTAACCTACTTTCCAGCGAAACAGCTGATCGCTTAAATAAAAAACTAATGCTATGTTTAATTACCTCTGTTAATAAACGTTTACCATGTACTAAAGTGTGTAGGAAATAATTGTGCAGTATAGTAAAGCGAATAATGTTGTGACTTAAATTTCAAATGAATAAATGACTTAGTTAACCCTTCCTTGTTAGATAAAGTATTATACCCCAAGTCCCAAAACAAAGTAAATAAAGAGGATTCTAAATAATATGGTAGTAGATAGTAAATAATTCTAGGTGCGTTTCGTAAATGCTCCAAAGTAATTAATTAATTATAAAGAAAGTAAATCAGAATAAAGAGAATAATAATTGTTTAAATAATAAGGCTAAATAATTCTTGATTTAAATTAAATGCGTGAAGTGTAGCGTAGAAGTAAGAGAAAAGAATAGTAATAATACAAGTAACGTAGATTAGTAAGCACCCCAGTTGTGGTGGCCAGTTAGAAGAAATAATGCGTGTTCAGGATTGTACTAAGCAGCCACCCTCTCTATTGTATAAACGGTAGCACTCCCTAAACAATGAATGCCACCGCGTGTGAAATAAAATGCAGCGTGTAAAGTGTCCCCTTCCGCATAGTTTGTCTAGTTATTGTTAAAGAGTTAAAAGAGAAGTATCCTCGTGAAATTCCGCTTCTCTCCAAGTAACTATAATCAAGAGTGTAGTATGAGACCCTCTTTGGATTATTTAAAAGTAAGTCTATGGTATATAATCAAGATAGAATTATATACCGGTGTATAATCAAGATAGAATTATATACATGTTAAGTAACGAGTCACAACGGCTCCGGCTGAAAAGGATAATGATGAGCCAAGAGAGCCAAGAGATCATTTATGAATGCTGAAAGCTAACCTGTAGTGTTAGAGTAAGCTGATGTCAGCCGGGCCACAATATTGTGAGTTGCTGAAATTAGGGAAATTAGTATTATAAGTTAGTACTGTAAGAAGTGAGATAAAGGGAATTTCACGAAAGCGAACATTTAAATGAGAACTAGATCATTTAAAGAGAATTTAAAACAAACGAACTGTGCAGTAATAATAATAAAAGAGAATAATGATAAATAATGATAATAATAAGAAATTTCACACTGTACTCCCCAAGCATACTCTCGGTACGTATCTAACCAAATTTTCCGGAGTCGGTGTTGGTTAAGAGGCGGAGTATGTGACGATTTAAATTGTAACAATTAAAAAAAAATAAAGAAATAAAAAAATTTTAAGTTGCGAACAATTAACCATTTAAATCTCACAATGATAATAAAAAACATGTAGGTCCTAAGTGTGAATGGAAGTAGTAATTAATAAGGGCAAAGAAACGGTAAAGAAAAGACATATTGTAAATAATTATTATTGTCGCATTTAACCCTTTGCTTGTTATCAGGCGCCTACCTGTTGATACCGGACTCGACATGTTTACCGAGTCTTCTGTAATTAAAATAATATAGAAAAATAATGTTAATAATTACAGAATCTGAAGACACAGATAGTCACGAAAACAACTAATTTAAATGATGTATTTTTATCTAGCGATAGTTTGTATAAATAAAAAAGTTTATTTAGAGAGAGACCGGGACTATATTCTCGCGGAATAAACACCCCACTATCTATTGTCCTGTACCAGTGGTAGCGGACGAAAAAATCTCTCTCTCGCTATGACGACTCCAAGCAGTGCACACGCACGAGCGAAATGCTCTGTTGAAATGTTATGTAATTGGTTATTAGTTTGGATTAATTCTTATGTATTTTACTAACTGCTACAAAAGAGTGTAATATGTAACGTTAAGAGAAAGAAAAATTAAAAAAACGTTGTAACAAAAAGAAATATGTGACAACCAATAGTACGAGTGTTAATAACTATAACAGCTATCTTCTCCGATTGACGACTCTTCACAACATCCTACCTGGAGACATGAATCATCAGAATTACAACTCTAGTAGACCCGACCGATAATGCAGTTCGAGACATCTGAGAATCAACGAGTACCTGTGTAGAAGGCCCACTCTATCCTGCAGACGTTTAAGCCGTGAACAACTGAGACCAGACCTAGACGAGGACGACGCGCTTAGGATTCCCAAGATGTAACCGTATGGAGGAGACTTCTACATCCCAAATTAAAGGTGACTCGATAGCACGTCTATCGAGGAATAATAATAATAGTAATTGTAACACAATACTCTCTTAAAGAGACTTTCAGAGACGATTGACTTTATAAGAATATAAAAATGTAAATCTAAGAATTTAATTGTAACTATTCAGGCTTCTTGCAATTGTAACAGTTTAGATTTTAACGTATCGTAGTATAATTAATACCATTCTTCAAATGGAATAATAATGAAACTTAAAAGTAAAAGTAAAAGTAAAAGTCTTGCAAGCTAATATCTTGAATTGAATATAATTAATTTTTAAAGTTTAAAGACTAAATACCAAATGGTTACCCGGATCCGGGGAAAAGCTAAATATAATTTGTTGTGATCCCACAGTCTATATAAAGCAATTTAAACAAGTTAATAATTTAATTAATAATGTAATGGGATCTGTTTTTGAGTAAATGTCATTTGTTTTATTTTAAATGTTTAATAAAGGGAAATCTTCTTGTTGCACACATATACTGAGTACATAAATCAACAGTTTTCCCTTCCATGATTCCTTTTATATTTTACTGTGTGTTGTTCTGTTTAAATTTCAGCTCGTCCCGAATAAGGCAGCCTGAAGTAATTGGCCGAACCAATTACTTTGGGTTCCCTCTGTTATAACTCAAGAGAAGAGGTTATAAGAAAAATGACAAGACAGAACAGTACAGTAGGTACTTAATTGGTAATTTCTAAGAAATAAAAATTAAATGTTTACTTGGTATGTATTTTTTAAAGAGAATTTCTGTCAATCGCTCACCAAAGTAGTAATTTAAATTAGAGGTATGTATATTGCTTTACAAAAAATTAAATTGATAAAAACAGAAGCAAACTCTTTTATACGCTGTTTTCTCAAAAAATTTCTTTCTTCTCTTTCTTCTTCTTCTTCTTCTTTCTCTCCTTATTCTAATTGGACATATCTGTATGTATTGGCCATAATCCTTCTTAATTGATTCCACTTCTTTTCTATTCACTGATATCTGTTTTCTACATACTTTGCATCAATCATTTACTAATTTCATTTTGGTTTCTCTTCCTAACTTACATGTTTCCACGACCTCTATTGTTTATTTCTCCTGTTGTCTTATTGTGTACGCTAATTATCTGATCTAGAACCTTAATATAGCCTAAGCTTTGTTACATTTCTTCAAACGATTTTCATCATAGTTCTGCTTATGATCCAATTTTACTTTACCGTACTGTATCCGCTTTCGCTGTTTTGTCAATTTTTGTAATTGTAAGTGTTCATATTATGTGAAGACCGGAAAGCAGTCATTGAACACTTGTCTCGATAGAGGGGTATAAGTTTTTTCATTTCCACTGACCAAACTTTCTTTGTTAGATTTGACATTATACTTTCCTCGCTACACACACACACACACACACACACACACACACACACACACACACACACACACACACACACACACACACACACACACACACACACACTCACTCACTCACTCACTCACGTACACAAGCATTTATTAATTTGTTCTACTTTATCTTGCCCAATTCTGATTATGAATATTTCTACTGTATTTGACAAGACCTTAGTTTCAGTGCAGTGTATATGCAGGTCTGTTGTTAATTAAGTCTCTAGTTTTTCACACCGTTCTTACAAACCCACTTTGATTTCCGTTGTTAACGTTCTGTGTCAGCATATCGTTAGTTATTTATCGTTACTTTATGTAAGTTACTTCCAGCCTTCACGATTTTCAATATAACTTTTTAGAAGCGACCCCTCCCCCCACGAGCAAGAAGAATTTTGAACGGTATATATATATTTCGGCTAGATACCTCGTTTTATGTAAAACGATTTTGTGCCCTCTTATAGGCTACTTTAATTGTTGCCATTTTTTAACTGTACATGTCAGAAAAGAATTAGCTGTATCTCTAATAAATTTTCTTAAAAAAAAAAACTTTTACTTCTCAAGTCTTTATAGGCTATTTAATAATCTCTTGAATGTCCTGCATAAACATTGAAATATGCAGGTGACCTTGTCTGCATAATATACAATACGATAAAAGTCTGCTATCACAGAGACATCGGTTATATTTTCAAACTGTTCGTATTAGATAATTTTGTGACTAGGAGAATTAATTTAATCATATGTATTTAAAAATAATTGAATATCGTTTTCTCAGTCTTCTAGTATTTGTCCCGTTGTTTTCGAAACCGGTAGGCCTACTGCAATCCTCCTAATCGCTCGTTTATATAATGACTTTTACTTTTAACCGACTTTAAAAAGGAGGACGTTCTACACTATACCCGTCCCTACGTTTTTTTTAATGTACGTTCGCCGATTATTCGAGAACGGCTAAACCAGTTTTAATAAATCTTTCTTGTATTTGGTTTAGAAGAACCATATTAGAAAGAAAGTTTCTACCATATTAGTTAGAACCATGCTATCCATGGAGCTTCTGGTCCCTCTGCCACTAATCAAGAAAGACGTGACTGGACTACACAGGCTGTCCGTGGAAAATGCTGGTCTTATGACTGGTTTTTGATTATCTCCCCTTATCGAGGGATATCACAAGTGGTGCTTAGTTGAGGCACTGTATTCTCTCACTCCTCTTCTGCGTTGGGAAAAAGATCCACTTCTCCCCATAACTGAAGAGGCATTTGGGAAACACAATAAAGCCATTTGTTTCCTTATGTGAGGGGTAGCAGATGTTGACCGTTCAAGAGGTAGGTGCAGAATCCTCACATCCCTTGTGTTGGTGTTGTCGCGGAAGTCCACAAAATTTGAATAAACGAGAGGGATCCTTAGCACTAAATAACTACTGATTACTGGTATTGAGTATTGAGATACGCTATGTTAGCCAGTCAGTAAGAAAGGCATGCTATTAGTTTAAATATTGACCAACCCGAGATGAGTTTGGTTTATACCTAAAAAATTTACAAATAGAAATATCCTGCCGGGTTGGACTGCTTGTACTCCTATACGGGTATTCAAGAGGTCTGTACCTGCGCCACTGATACAATACATCATAACTACAATCAAAAATCTGGTACTAATTATAGACATTTTGGACTACGGCTTATCAACCCGGCAAGTTTTAACAATATTCACACCGACTGTGAAAACCTGCGTTCTTTGTATTAGTCTGCAACTTGAATATTAAAGAATTAGCATGTCCCTGTTTTAATTTTTCATTTGATAAAAGTAAGTATAGTATGGAAAACTGAAATTGAAAAGTATACATTTCCCGATGAAATCCTATAATATAAATAATTAATTTTTATGTTTCAGACTTCTGTAAATAAAAACGCTATTTTATTTTTGTTTAATTTAAGATAAAACTATTTAAACCTTAGTTCATTAAGAAAATAATTAAGAAAGAAAACTTAAGTTACAATATCTAAAATTACGTGGTGCAACAACACCTCCTGTTTTCAAATAGAGTTCTTGACTACTGTAGTCTAGTGCATGTGCTGGTGTAACGGTGCAACGGAATATTTAGACATATGAAGAAAACCTTTGAGTTATGTGCTGCGTAAGTAAAGTTATAAGTAATTTCGATTAACGTGAATATTAATATTAAAATCGACATATAGTAAACATAACTACACAGTAATTACACAATTCTACAGTAACAGATTTTATATCGTACAATTATACAGTTGTGCAATAATTTAAATATCATTGCAGAATATATTCATAAAAAAGAATAAAACACAAAATTTTCATATTTTTCTAAATTTTAAGTATCCAGTGTAATCTAAAAACGTGAATCACTGAAACCAATAGTAGAAATACAAAATCATTGAAACGTAAATCATCTTAGTGATTCAGTCGCTGTAGCTTTACAACAATGTATTAGGTAAGTATCGCGCTAAAGCTTTAGATCTTCAAAACGTAAATGAATCGCAAAATGTTTAAGTCACACTTTGCACTTTTTTAATTTAACTGGATACTGGAAATTACAATTTAACGTACTATTATTAAGATACGTTAATGTTCATTGATTGTATAACCATGCAAATGATGATAAAATCGATGTTTTATATTAAACTCTAGAAACTAAGGACGTTAGTTTTTAAACTTACTATAGTACAAAACTAATTATTTCAGGGAATTGAATTTTAATAGTCTCGAATTGTCTTATAGGAGAGAGAATATATTTGTTACTGTAAGCCTTGTTATTTTGTTCTTTAAATTGCATTAGCACTAAAGTACTGTAATTTTTACGCTCTACAAATGCAAATAATTAAATTTTGATTAGTATGGGAAAAACATTTAAAAGAGTACCATATACACACACGTGCACATATATTGTAATAAAACAAATAAATTCTGGTTTTGTGTTTTATTAATTGTTTAATAAAATTTTTATTATTTATTTATTTTTTATTTTGCATAAATAATTAATTTAATTATTTAATTATTTTTATTATTTTAGTGTTCAATTAATAAAAATACTAATTAATAATTAGGTATGATTTGGTTAAGAAATGTTTGTTTCTCCTCGTTAAATAGATTGTCGTGGCCAAATCGATTGCATGCCGAGGTCCTTTCGGTGTCTTTATTTCTTCTTCTGCTCGTTCCTTTCCCTCAGAAGTTCCCGTTTATAAGTTAACAATTAATGTACTTTAAGTTAGTTCTCAACTAATCAATAAAACGATATTTTAGGCCAATAATTATTTTTATTATGCTCAAAGTAATTATTCGACTTGCGTCGACTAATTCGAGTCGGAGTCGAGACTAGATCCCAGGTCGATTACTCCATTTTTCAAAATTATTCAAATTCAATTATTATATAACAAGGATTCTTTGAACTGTCGAAATAGTCAGGAAAGGCAAGAGAATTCAATACTTACAATTACAAAAACTTATTCATTAACAGACAATATTAATAATAAAATATAGTGTATAGAAAATTAAGATTCGAACCAGCTGATTGCTCTGACGTCACTCGTCCCCTCCAGGTTGGATTTCGATCGTTCTCGAAATGACAAGATGGCTGCCTTCGTGAGTTGTTCTACGATGCAAATCAGACTCCGAGATTTCCTTCAAATAAACGTAGCAGTGGATTAATTCCTCTTCTGTGATGCCTCTATTGGAATGTCCATAAGTTGTAGTGTTTAGTTTTAGTCGTCCACTGGATTTCGTTTGGTAATAGGTGTATAGTGGCGAATGTTCTTTCCAATCAGTTGCTTGTTGTATGAGGTTAAATTTATTATTCAATCGTGTCCATACGTTGTGACAGATAGATTTAGTGTTGTTTAATTTAGCTTTGTGATTCCAATGACTGTTTTAATTGTATTCATAAATTTACTGTCAATTCTGTATTCCTTTATAATTCCATTATATATCTTGGCTTGTGTTAGTTAAAACTCCATTCATTTGTCTCTTAAATATCTTCTGACACGTCCGTTCTCCTTGGCGTTTAACAATCAACTAACTATATTTGTTTCTTCATATAGAAAATTCTGTAAGATTTTGGTCTCATTGCTCATTGTTCATTATCAGCTGTTTTCATAATTACTAATTCAATTTTATAGAAATAGATGACATTTTTTTATATTTTACTGGCTATAAATTATTTGTTTAGTACTTTTATGGAATTCTAATTATATAACAATATTCCTGCTTTTATTTTTACAAGTTAATACTAAATTTGACCTATTTTGGTTTGAATTAAGCTTCTGAATTACATTCCTTGAAATTTACCTCTAGGCCTTATTCTGATTCCAATAATTACCCATTAAATGGTTTACAATATGTTTTATGTTACAATTTTCCTCAAATACGATTACTAATTAAACCATTGTAATTTACTTTTTCTACCTGGCTTTTATTCTAAACATTTAACAATTTATTTGTATTTTACTAGCTTAGCTAGTAAAATTTTAGCTAGCTTTATTTGTATTTTGTATTTGTACTTGCTTTACTGATTATCATTATCTTGTACAATCACCATTTAAGTCAATTTTACACTCTGATTCTTTTAATCACTACTATAGGTTGTTGTTATAATTATGATAAAGTATTTTTATTCTGAATGGGATAATTTACATTAATTTGGTCTAGTTTCTATTAATTTATTTTCTCTGATTTGATTTACAGGGTCAAAGTTGAATTTGGCTTGGTTATCAATTTTAAATTTTCCTATCAATGTTATAATCAATTCACATTATTATTTTTATATTTTCTGATTCACTATTTATAGGTCGTTTGGATTAATATTTTGCCTTCCCTTCCTTCACAAAATTCTGACATTAATTAACATTATTTAAACACAATAAACACATACTAAAATCTAGTATCTACTACTATCAACATGGTCTGTATTGTATACTACAACGATACAAGTTGCATATATCTACATGTAATTTAATTTGTATAGTCCCACGTTCTTTGGGAGCCAAATTGTATCAAGTTATATATTCTGTGCAATTTAATTTGTACATGAATTGAACTCATACACTTTATATAACATTACTAACAACTTGTATGTGTATTTTGGGTTCAGGTGTAAATATAATAAGATTATTTTTATTATCAGTATTAAAAACTCATATTTATTATTTTGTCATGATTAAAATTATTCATAAACATCATTAATTTGTCGGTCACGATATTGTTCATTATTTAATGATTGTATCTTACGATATGCAACATTACACACGTTAAAAAAAAATTCTTATATCTAAACATGTTAATCTTATATCTAAACATGTTAAATAATTTTTAATAATTTATTATAAAATTAAAATATTCTTATATTGAAATAAATTGTCTTATCTCAGATCTGACCTCTACTCGCTCAGTCTATACCCATGTTTTGACTTCAATTTAACTTTATATTAATTTCTTGTAGATTGGCTTTTGTTTTAATATTCAACTTTAAATTAATCTTTCTATACTTCAAATATCTAATCACTTTAATATTTATTTTGATCATAAACTCTACTCTCTTTACTTTAAATTCTGTTTCATTTATTACTGTTTTTATATTTATTATGCGATTGCTCATTCTTACGACTAGACATTTATTTACATTTTAACATATTATTACTAAATATAAACTTTCTTTGTTTCAATCTACTGTCTTTTAAAATCGTCTTTATGAGCTCTTTTGTTTTTATAAATCATTTAAAATGCATTAAGCATGTCACCTCGATTTCTGATGATCTTACGACTGTTGTCCGGGGTCCAGCGTTGTCTAGAGTTAATCTTCCATTCCTCTTGTCCTGGCGTGGTCCTGGATACGTCTAGAGTCCAGCGTCGATCTACGGCATGTGTTCCTGGACACGTCTAGAGTCCAGCGTCGATCTACGGCAGCTTTCCTGGATACATCTAGAGTCCAGCGTCGATCCACAGCATATTTCCTGGATATAATCTTGGTAGACTAACTATTGCTGTATTTATTTTTCCCGTAAAATTGTCGTGACTTTAACAAACGTCATTTCGTTTGTTACTGCGACTTGTAATAGAATAATAAAAAATAAACTGTTTTGCCGATGGACAGCATGTCCGGCTGCAACTGAGTCTTGAAATGAAGAGAAGGGTTTTTGGTCGAACCCTTAATTTATACCCTCTCGAGATTCCGCGGTAGTCGGCTCCAAAATCGTCCTGTCGATACCTGCGTATCTCGTGACAGCCCCCACTACCGAACCTTTTCATCTATTTGGAATTATTAGCAAATAGCACTGTTTTTCACGGAATCGAGATAGCACAAATCGTAGCTACTTCGATTAATCACTCACTATATTAATTTGAGGGTCTTAGGGTAATTTGCGTATTTTTTAGCACGTTTATTTTGCACTGTCTTCGCATAACGTGTTCCATTAACGTCATCTTTTCACTGGGGATAACTATAATTTTTACCCACACTTTGGTGCCTTTGGTTTGATCATACATTAATTAGTTTTCTCACAGTTAATTACTTGGGGCGGGTTGCTGAGTTTCTTGTCTATGCCTGCTTCACTCACACACAAAAGATACACGTGTAACACAAATACAATTGAGCAGGTGTTCACTGCGTGTCGGAACAGGTTACTTGCTCTCCTAATCTAACAATGAAACATTTCTGCAATCTCAGACCTGTCCATTTACCCGTAACTTATAGAAATTACACAAAATTTACATTTATTTAAATTAATGACTAATACAGCTATGGCTGTATAGTTGCAATACACATATAATAATTAAACATAATAATTAGATAACTAAACACATTAAGGTCTTATCCTAATGATTGTCTTTTGTTGTCGTTTTAAAACTGGTTTGGGGTGTTTCCCTCAATCACACACTATTTTATTTATACCTAAGGTTACACTAGCTCTGATTATTTTGTATTGTATTCTCTTACTTTGTTATTTGTGGTTCTAAATTTGTATAACTACTATAGTTTAAGTTCTTTCCTTTATGTGGTTTACTGCTATAGAGTGTTCTATCTTTAAAGTGGGTTTTTGGGTATCTTGAGATTTTTTACTTTAATTAATTTGTTCTTGGCTGTAACTCCTTACTACTCCGTATCTTACTGGGTATACTAATTATTTTACTGTGATAACAATCATACTATTTGTTTTTTAACACATTTTGCTCTAAATTGAATGTATATAATTTCTTTGAATCGAGATTTTTTCTAGTTGTGTTAAGGCATTTTATTTATTATTGTGATTATTCCTTTCTGTTACTTTTATTTAAGTTTATCTTACTTTTTCCAGATGACTTCTTCCCTTCTTTTTCTATGTGATATTAACTTGTAGAATAAGGTAAAAACTTCTTTGTGCTACAATATACATTCCTACAAAATTACGCATATAAAAAACGGACATAAATAGGACCATGTATAACAACTTGTTAATGAAAGGAATAACAACACTTCTTTATTTTTTAATTTTAATGAATTTTTATATCATAAAGGATTGATATATTTTCTTGATATCAATAAAGTAGTACTGTACTGATGCACAATCAAAATGCTGTACCTTAGTTGGAGCATATAGGCTCATATTCACCCATTTTGGCTATACGCCTAATGTTTATTGATATACAAAACTTATTCAAAGTAAGAAAAAGCATTTTGGTTGTGTATTAGAACGGTATTTAGTAACTTACATATCCGTAATTACAAGTCTTTAAATATAAAAGTATGTAGCCCTATTACACAGTCGTCTACTTATAAATTTGGTAAAACACGTGCTTAGAGTTTTGTCTATTAACTCTAACGATCGTTGTAACAAATAGTTTAATTAAGTGCTTCAGCTAACAAAAATATGTTAGTGTGGGTGCGACAAGTGTATTTATACACCTCATCAGTTCACCGACTTCCTGACATGAGGACATATGCAGGTTTAAATGATATTACAATTTTTACTTCTTAAGTACATAAGAAAGGTTTAACGTTTGTTGTAAATTACTGTTTATTTGAGACACATAAATTGTAGATTTGTCAGATATGTTTGTCCGATTTGAACACAAACTTGAAGGAAAAGTACTGTGGGAGTTTGTAAGCTCCTTACGTATAAGTATAGTCCTATATATTGTTAATGTCCCTCTTCACGCTTATGGTTTGTTGCTTGTTGTTATCTCTACAACAGTTATTGTCATCTTAAACTTGTTGGTTTTGTGAGTATTATTTTTATTAGACTTCTAGTATTGTCATTTATACGAGGATATGCAACTTTTAATAACTGTCACTGGCATCGTAGTAGAGGTTTGCGTCGGCATTGAATGTTACCATAGATATTTGTGTTTTAGATGCTGGTTCCTATATTCAAATAATTTTATATATCTTTGCTTCTGACATCACAGAGTGTAACGTCATAAGGACATTCCCACTTGTCGTTTCTACAGTGCTAAGCTTAGGACACATCGCAAAAATACACCATCTTAAGACAAAATAGTATTGTTATCATACTGTGATATGTTACTGTGACTATGAGTATGAACCTCTCTATACGTTAACTTGGGTGAATGACATGCACACTTCACCACATGGAAGTTTAATTTTTGATGTTTGGTATTCAACAAAAAACCACTCTGGCAACATGTCAAAGTTCATAATAGCTGAATTATTGCATCTCACGATTAGGTGTATACGATAGCACGTAACGGTGTTATTGAACACTTTGTACTTATTAATATCTATGTTTATTATTTAGAATACATTTGCTCGAATTTAAACACAGCTGTTAACTTGTTCACAAATGAGTTATAATTTTTATAAAATTAGAGATAAACATGTAAAGTCCAAACATGTCATTAGAAAATTATAACAGGTTGAATACATTTTCAGAGACTACTGTCGTCCTAATTAAAAGTTTCCATGGTAACAAAAATTGGGTATTTCAATCTGTATTTTATATTTCAAAATTTGATTTGTTTGTTAAATCTAATTGCTTTAGACTCAATATCACTGTTAAGCATGTAATACCACTTAAGTGCATAATACATTTTGTAATGGACGGTAGGGATAAGATGTGATTATGTACTCACTGCAACAGCGCTGGACATTAAGTACACATTGATAAAAAATAAATTTCAAACAAAAGATAAAGAATCAAAATAACTAAAATTAAAGAAGGGAGGGAGGGAGAGAGAGAGAGAGAGAGAGAGAGAGAGAGAGAGAGAGAGAGAGAGAGAGAGAGAGAGAGAGAGAGAGAGAGAGAGAGAGAGAGAGAGAGAGAGAGAGAGAGAGAATGTTGTATATATGACAGGTAGGTTGACATAATCTTTAATATAAACGTTACAAAACCTTTGATTGTTGAATGAATGTGTGCTGAGACTCGATTGTATTCTGATATGTGTCATATTTTTTTAAAAATCTTTTGTTATTTACATACTGTTTGTGGCAAGACAATAAAAATATCCTTAACACTTTATTTTAATTTTTCTGTTCGCTAACGTAACGTAACCATAATAAAGTCCATTCCTTTTGCAAGAATATAAAATAGTAAGGTTACTATATATTCTATAAACATAACACAACAACGAAAAGCATTAAAATATAATACTCATTTATTAAAAACATAGTATATATTTAATTTGTTTGGATGTCTGACTTATTTATCAAATTTGTATCATTAATTTTTTAACAATAGCAAATCATTTATGAAACTATTCTTATATTTGTTAAAGACAATTGAAAGTTTACTACTAATAATTTGATAAAATAATATTTACTTCAAACAAAAATAATAATTATTTATACTAGCATGCCCATTTAATTAAGTAGAATATTATTTGCAATATAAAATTAAAATTATATATTATTTCTTTCAATATAAATATTTACACTAGTTTTATTTTTAAGTATTTGTTTTGCTTTTTAAGATTATAACATTGTTTTCTATAAGTTATTTCTTTTAAAGTAGTTGTTCGTTTTTACATGAGTATCTAGTGTTTATCGCTGTGAAAACACTACTCCATATGTGCGTGTTTGCGGTTTCTGGATAATGATGATCATGATGATGATGGTGGCGGCGGGGGTGGTGGTGATGGTGATGATGATGATGTCCCGATTCCCACGTAGCTTATTAGTTTTCATGTCTTATTACTACATGTTGATAATGATGATTTTCCTGGTGCTCCTCCGTCAATCGTTGTCTTAAAACCTGATAATGTTGTTGATGACGATTATATGTCGCTGATCAAATTGATATTGCGTCTCCTTGAGTAAATTATTAACGCCTCTCTCGTGCAAAACTGTCGGAGATATTTTTAGTCTAGGGTAAATTGACATGTCAAATATGAAAAAATTCCGTCTCCAACCTGTACAACTTGGCCTTTTCGTTACTTCCAACACATCACTTTTTGTCTGTTTTAGCAATAACGGCAGAATTGATGTGCAAACCAGTAGTGACATTAAATGTGATTTTTTTTAATTCTCATATACGGTAACTTAATTGTTTTTCACTTATTAATTACAGGTGTAATTAATTTAAGTTTATATAATTCCGTTATTTCCCCACACTATGCAACACTATTACAACTATTATCACACATCTATGTGCATGTCTTTCAATAGCATTGTCTGATTTGCAATACGTACTTTTACGTTGAAAATTTTATATAATAAGTATATTTAATTAATTATTCTCATTCATTCATGTCTAAACCAGAGTTCACTAACACACGTAAAATATAAATTTACTCAGAAACATCTTCATATTCATAGTATAAATCCTGTTGCAGCCGACAAATACGCATATACACCAAACACTGAACCCCCACACACAGCTAAAAATTGATAGGTGTTCATAACGACAAACCATGGATTGTCATCGCTTGTCTGTTCATATTTATATTACTCAAAATTATTTCTAAGAGTTTCTGTATTAATTATAAACAATAGATTTTTCCCTGATACCATTGAAATATATAGTACTGTTGTAAACTGTTGCAGTGTATAAATTCTATTAAACTAATAAAAAATTATTAAATTTGTAAAATTGTTAGATTGTAGAAAATTTAGAAGCTTCCAGCCATACTGGATTAGGGTGAAATCTTAACCTGTAATATAATTACAAAGTATGGTATATGATTTAAAATAATGTTAATAAGTAATACTGAACAATTTATGTAAGAAAACTTTAAATAGCTAACTTAAACTTGTAAATGCGGTAGTGCAAATATGCAAAATTTAATTGATCTTTTTCTCTTTTATATTCAAAATTTAGTTAATGTCGAAGTAATTTGTGAGACAACCAAATTAAAATAATGCATGAGCCTAGTCAAGGGACCACAAGCATTATGTACAGCTACGTACTATAAAAAATTATGTAAATTATAAATGGTTGTAAAATGTCTATATTGTGAACATTGAAAGCTGTGTGACAGACGGAAACGGAATTAAAAATTAAAAAAAAAAACATTAGCTTGTAGTGTAAAACTAGAAATGAGTAAGTAGGTTGGTTTACAATATTAGCAACATGTATAAAGGACGCCAACTTACTCTTGTTTAACTTTTGATCAGAGAACATCTAACCAAAAGAGTGCTTTATAATATTGAAACGAACACTCGAGTAATCACTGATCGTTAGAAAATTAATAGTTATAAGTAAAGAATAACAGATGCATTAAGTAAGAAGAATGCCAAGAGAAAGTAATTTACAAGGAGAAATATAGTTAATCCCATAAAGTGAAGTATAGTAATAAGGCATTGGACTAAGTGATATTGATAAAAGTAATAGTATATTTTAAAACACGTTAATTTGATTCGATATTTACTCAATTGTAAACACAACATTTTAACACTTAAACTTTGTCGTTTGCAGTTGAGTGATTAATAATGTTAAATTCTAAGTAATACATCTTAAAATAAACTGTGTAAAATAAACATGTATGATTAAACTTTAATTGAAAAAGAAGCATAAATTTGGGGTCAGTTTTAGCGTCGGCCATTATTTGTAGCGTTTACATGATAGTGTCTGTTCCTGGCGGCGCTAGAGAGAAATGACCATAGTAAACCAACAATTCAAATATTCGTAGTTAAACTAAACATTCATAGATTGTTATAATCAATAATAATAGTAATAAAGCTTTCATGTTAATACTGTTTAACATAAATACTAAACAGTAATTTAATGGAACTGTTTGTTTTCTGTTTATATACGTGCAATATGCCCTGAGATAAGGAATGTCTATGTGCACGCTGGAAAAATATAGCCTAATTTTTATTGAGCACTTTGTTTGATTGCAAGCGGTAACAGTAGCATACGATATTTACACACACACACGATCACACATACGCGGGCGTAATATTTATATTTTCTGTAGCGTGTTTACATTTACGTAACATAATATAGAAGTTTCAGCAAACACACCGCACTGTATGACATAGCGTCGTGTAGCTCATGCTGACAGATATAATACCTGAGACTTTCCTCAGTTACAGACTACAAACTGTGAAATCCCACTAGCTTGATGTAAATGGCACCTACTTACTGTAGACGTGGCCTCCTATTAATTATTTACTATGTAAAAAAGTGGTCAGTAATATGTTAATGAAGTTATTTTTAAACAGAAGTAGCACTGTTTGCACATCACTGAAGAAAAATTATTCCGACTAGCGCTTTCAAGCTTCACAGCTCATCATCAGATCGGAAATTAGCTGGTAAGAAATAAGGTTATTTTTGATCTGGTGGTGAGCTGTGAAGCTTCTAAGCGCTTATCGGAATAATTTTTCTATAGTGGTGTGCAACAGTGTTAATTCTGTTTGTGATTATAAACACTAACACAACTTTCTTAATTAAATTTCTGAGAAGTTATTTTTGTATATTTAAAATTTGCCGTGTCTTACAACATCCGATACAGTAATAAATTCTGATCCAATAGTACTGCATAATTTGTTGCTGTTTTGGTGCTGTAGTTAGTGAGAATGGCTTATATCTATATCCGATGATTAAAATGTGTCCTAATTCCACCCACGCTGAATTTTCCCTTATTGTGAAGTGTGAAACTATTTTAAAATCCTCATTACACTACTCACCAAATACGCTTAAAGTAGTACTTAAATATAGACTTGACACATTATATGCAATCCTAGAGTACAAAGGAAAAGATAAAATCCTCTGGATGGAAGAAATGAATGGAACCATTCTGCTCACATATCGCAAATAACGCTTCATCTGAAACCATGACGCTGGAATTCATAAGGTTCAAGCTGATAACGCTTGAATTCTACATCGAATTAAATGGCCTTAACCATATGGTTATTACCTTCTGCATTTCTCAAACGTATATGTGTACGAGTTTGTGTGTGCGCGCGCGCGTCTGTTGCAGTTTAGATTGCATACATAAGTCATTATTTACCTAGTATACTAACTAGACTGTAATTATATCTGAACGCAGTATAAATAATGAAAGAAAGTAAACATTCAACACGCGAAATATATAATTGTTAACAAACAATGAAGACAAGGAGAAACAAAAGTAATTATAAATTAGAAGTACACACGCAAGGCGTAAGACAAATTAAACGTAGGTGTAAAGAGAAGACTTGTTCTTTCATGCTTTAAAAATGGGACTTTATCGCATATCTCTTTTTCATTTCATGTCTCTTTATTTTCTACAAAGTTAGGAGAAGAAAAGAGCTAATTCAGCAAGCCGTTAGAATTACAATAAGATTTGACCTCAAAAGAATGAAACAAGTAAAAGTTTATTAACGTGTATTCAAGTATATTTTGTGGCAGAAAATACGTGGCTCTCTGTTCTTCATTTTCCAATAATTCAGTAATTCCCCGTTGCGGTTAGTTTCTTACAATTCAGAGTGTTTGGCTTTCAGAACGTCTAAGCAAATGGTCTAATAAATTCTAAAACATTTATTAACATAAAAGAATTTCAATAGAGAACTATATTTAGAATGTATTATCCTAATATATTGAAACTCTATGAAGCAAATTGCTTTTTACAACCAATGAGTTCATTCATTTTGTACAAAAACGTATTTGAGTATTTTATATAACCTTGTTTTTTAAATTTCTTTGATTAAATATACTATATAAATGGCTGGGAACAAATGTGCATAACAGTGGCAACACAATTTTAATTAAAGTGATTTTGATTTGTTGAATCATTGCGCACACATACACAATTACATTCTTGCGTATGTATTGTCAAATTGCAATTTATGCAATATATTGTAGCTTGTGTTTCTTATATAATAATTTTAATTTGTTATACAAAGGTCAATTTATATATCGTTGACCTTTTACAAGAATAGTTTTCTTTTATTGTTAATACCTCATTATTTAATTAAACTATTTATCAGGTTTATGACGTAAGTAATTGTAATATTTGTTAAAATTTATAGGAATCGTTGGTAAAAATTTCTTTGTCGCTTTATTGTTATTATTATTATATGTGTAATTTGTATTGTAAACTGCTGTAAACTTTATTTCCTAATACTCTAGCAGTTCTGTAGGGTTTGAACACGGTTGAAAGTTTACTTCTTGTAAAGAATTTCCGGAGGGAATCAATTTTTTCTTTGCTTTGTGAAAAAACTTGTACGAAAGGCGCTCACTTATAATTGTTAATTGATTTCTGAACACACTGTAACAGACATCCAACACCCTTACCAGAAAGAAATTAATCGATGCCTTTAGGTAAGAAAAGTTTTATATATGCGGCTGATTAAAAATTTTAACCTACAAAAATTATTTTCTTATATCATAATAACAATATTTATTGTTAAGTCTATTATCCAAATTGTGCAAGCTACTTTTCCTATAATACTATTTGTACTAAAATAACAAAGTACAGAAAAATTATACTGGTGTTTTTAGTAAACAAAAAAAAATAGCTGTTACAATACCTCGTATTTAATTCATTTTAATAATGCAAATAAAACTGCTGTTTACACATTACTGTATACACGCGATTAAGAGATTCAGTGAAGTAGTAATATCAAGTAGCAATTAATTGCAAGTTGTATCACTAAAATTGAGCTGTACAATTTCTTTCATATCCCCCTTACACAAGTCCTTACCCAGAATTTTAAGAATAAACTTCGTTAACTTATCAAAAATATTTCAAAAACAAGTGTAAACTGGAGAACATTTTTGTGACATTTCTATAAATATACTGTGCTTACTGTTTAACAGAACCCATTTACGGTTTCTTTAGTTTAAAAAAAATTTCATAGAGGAAAACCCATGTAAAATCTTTATTGTCAGTAAAAACTTGAATGTCGTAAGAATGAATCAAACATATGCCAATCTCAAACTAATAATGAGCCAAGTATACTTATCCTGGGTTTACAAGTCCTCGTAACATCGCACTTAATTTGCTATACATTAGCTCACCGCGACACACTAATATGACAAATAGTTATAGAAGTCGTTGATGTGACCCTATAAATTTCATTAAAATTATGTTAGTGCACAATACGTATGCCACATTTTCTCTACGTCTATGGTATGGTATGAAATGTAAAATGTGGCATTCAATTTGTGGCTAGAACTATGGCAGTTGGCTACTAATCAAGAATTTGGCTACTATTACAAAAACATCAAGAACACAGGACACAAAGTTTATCTCAGTTTGAACGTAATTCCTATGGCTACATTTGTCATAAATACGCCATTTTACATATGTCATTTAGAATAAATAGGAAATTTTGAAAGACGTCGCTACTTATAATGTAAGAACGCACAAATAATACCCCATTCGATCTAAAATTTGGCAGCTCGAATGTCACGTTAAACACGTTTCCTTTGTATACTACATAGCTGTCTGCTTACTTTTTGGACATTTATACATTTTCTGCTTATTAAGATTTTATTCTTTTTATATGAGTGCTCAACATTTTGACAGATAAACGTAATGTATAGAGCACAGTGGTTGCAACACGTTTAAGGGCTAACGAATGTAATGTAATGTGGTGGTATTGCACTGTATTAAATTAAATTGTACAGGTACAGTAAATTTGGCAGCTTAAATTGGAGGTACAATTAATGTGAGAGCGCCAGAGATTAGCAATCGGTGATTAATTTTGATAATATATTAATATCGTACCAACTGATTGTGGTATTTATATGTTAAAGATGAAGTACTGTCTAATTAATTCACAAAATACGTGTTATAAAATTGTCTTATTGAGAGAAACAGAAATGCTACATTGCGTTCCTCATTCACGCGATATTTTAACATGTGCATATAAGACCATTCCTGACACATTATTTTCTACGAGATCAGAATTTCAATATTTACCTCAGGTTACTTCTATCCAAATGAAAGAAAATCTGAAGAAGTGTATCCACTGTACATATTCCTTTTTAAATTATATCTATTATATGACCAGAGCTTAAATTTTTTCACGAATACATTAAAAATATTTATTGAACTAAAGTAACAATCAATGATATATTTTTGGTACAATTTGAATAAATAACTGATTATCATGAATCCATACATATAGCTGTAAATATATGATTAAGTATGTATATGTGTATGTGTGAGCGTGCCCATTCGGGAGTGTATAGCGTTAAGTAGTAGTAGTATAAAGTAGTGTGTTGCATTATTATTTTCAATTATAATATAATATTATTTACTTTTGTAAGAAAGAATCGTGTATAATAGTTTATTCGGATAATTAATTATTGTTACTTTGATTCCTTAAAATAGTAGTTGGTAGTTGTCATGGAACGCAAAGCATGGACCGATCAGCACTACACCACTTAAAGAGTATGTCAAGAAATAAATGCCTAAAATCCACATGGTACTCATTTAATGTAAATATTCCCTGCGTTATTATATTTTGCTAAAATTTAAGAGTTGATGTGTCTTTTAAGAGTTAACGTGTTTTTTATTAACGACGTGAGTCTAAAAGGCGTTTATTATTTCTCTAGATAATTTGGTGTAAGTACTTTAGATCTTTACGTAAAAGTAATTACTCCGAATTGAATCATACCAAAAAATCTCTCATGTCTGCCATAACTTAATTCTCGCATGCCAAAGTCTCAGTCTCTTAGCTTATATTTTATTAACTGTCAACTGTGTTATTAACGTGTCAACTTCTGCATATATAAACGAGCTTTGGATTCCCCGCTATTTTATCAAAGCTATTTGTGAGCTTCATTCGATGATTAAATATCATTCTATTCAGATTAATTATAAGAAGTCTCTCTAAACTCAACAATAATTGTTAATTTGTAATAATTTGACCAAAATATAATAACTAGTAACATTCACAATTTGTTGAGTCATCGGCTACAATTCAGAGAAAATACTGACACACAGGTAAGATAAGTAAATTCATATAAGTGATTCATACATAAAAAATTTCCTTATAAAACCTCAATTACATGTTTCAAAAGGCGACGACAATTATAATATTTTTAAGTGAAGACAGAAACTCAATCCTCTGAAAGCGATGGATGCTGCATACACTTAAGTAAACTTTTCTGAACCGCAAAATTCTATATTCAACACAATCATTACTAACAAAATGTAAGAAGTGAAATAAAAAATTTAATGATGAACAATTAAAAACTAAAATTATTTGGTCATTTTTGTTTAATATAAGTAAATTTATGTCACTTCAAGCTGTGTTCATTACTTGATGTCAACTGTGTTACGCTGTTAAGTAAAATGTAATAATGACTGTTACATAATGAAACACTCCTACGATTCTACGTCGGAATTCTTTAGAGTTTCCGCCGGCGCCGGTTAAAACGCACCAATTCTATTATCCCTCATTCTCTACTCTACGGTCGTAACTCTTCCCCTCTTTACAACGGTTAATGACTACTTTGCTGTACTATAAAAAAAAAAGAAACTAAACGTACAAAATCCTCACTAATTTACTATTATTTTAACAGGATAAAAGTTTTAAAGCAACAGTCATGATCCTTTTTATTATTATAAATACAATCAATAAAAAAATTCATAAAATTAAGTTAAGTTAAATTAAGTTTAATTTTTAACCATAATGTAAAGTTGACTCTCTTGAAGAATTGGTTGGCCAGTAGACAGTCCTTATGTTGAGTACGTGGTGGGCCTGCGCCCATTGGACGCCTAGAAGCATCGGACCTCCCCGAGACAACTTCTGTTAAGGCCGAGCTGTTAGGTTGAACTGAGCGAAGCTTCTTCCGTAAGGGACCAAACTGAATGAAAATAGGAGCCTCCGCTTGGTTAAAACCCATAGCACATGATTGATGGGTTAGATAGATAGACATATGTCTTGATCAATTTTGTTGAAGACTGCATAAGCATGTATAGATTTTATCTAAAAGTTTTATGACTTGCAGAAGATAAGGATTCTTTACAAAAGTGAATTCTGTTAAAAATACATATTAAAATAATATGTTTCGAGTCTTTGACGTATGAAAAATATAGCGCTAATTCAGAAGTATGAGCTGTCCAAGTTTCAATTCGATACGTTAATTTACACCAGAGTTATTCATGTAAATACGAATAACACACGCACTCGCGCACTAAATTCGCACTTTACATGACAGAAAATAAATTTATGGGTATTTTAACATACAACAGTTAATTACCCATTTCTTATTTCAAAACTTATAGCTATTTAACAAAATCAATTTTCAACATGTCTATAACGTCATAAATTGTATAAAAGCATGTAGTCATAGCTACAAAGACCCTTTTCTGCGATGTTCCATTGCAATATATATTATATATATATATACATCTCGCTATCTATTCGGCTGCCTTAAGTTTTGAAGACATTTAGCTGCCATGAGAAGGAGTGAAATATAAATATATTTGAAGATGTATATAGTGTTACCAGACCTTAAATAACCCATCTGTAATGTTTATGTTTAAAAAAATTAGTAAACTAATAAGCTTTTAGAAATGGTGTATTTGGGCTGCCGTCAGTTTCCAGTCATCTGGCGCATAACGTACATAATGTAAAGGTTTTTTATTTAAGTTTATAACTGTTGTGTATAAATAACAAATAAGTTAGTTTTATTTCATTAAATTGTTTATTTTGTATTAAATAATTTAGCTCAGGTACGTTTAGATACATATATGTAGTCCTAATATATTTTATAAATGCACATAACTAACAATAAAACAAAAGATTTTTGTAAACCTAGCTTGGAAACTATTTTAAGGCGATCTAAATATCGCAAGGAGAGGTGGTAGAGATTAATTTTGTCAAAATATTAAAACGACAGCAAGTCTGTGATATGAAGAAGATCCAACATAGTTTAATGACCTACACAGACTTTAATATTTTGTATAAGTAACTTTATATATTAAAAAATATATTTATCCTTTCACAGTGTCCTTTGTAAAGCAAATCTTAAGATTATTACCCACACTAATTTCAGTTAATGAAGTAAGAGTTGTTCGGATAATGTGAATAATATTACTGTACTACCAGTTTTTCCAATAAAAGTATGAAAATAAAAATCTACTTATATATACATCTAAAACTATACTTTTATATAAGATGCTAGTACTTATAAAGTAACTTGCCTTAATTTTTTAATTGTATACATGTGTGTAGGTAAGTTGATGTCTGAATGAGTCTGAGCCTGGAATTTTTGTAATAATTCATAGAACACAATACAAAACTCTAATTTCCAAGTATACTATGAGGGCAAACAGGATCACAGTTTATTGCAGTGATTCTATAGTAAAACTAGAGACCCCTTTGTGTTGGGTAATTTATAGTCACCTAAGCTAGAAGTGGTTTTGTTATCATTCTGATTTATTAGTCTTATTGTTAGGAATACTAAGGCTACCTATATACCTCCATATGCTCTTGAATACACGTTATGAAATATGCATTATTATTTTGTTTGTTTAGGTGCTGTTTTACGTACACTTAATGATATCTTGTTTAACCATTTATCAACATATTTTCTAGTAGACGAAACTAAACGAGTCTTACAGACGTAGGTTTGAGATATTATTTAGTAAGTATGAATTAGTAACCGTTTCTTTAATAAATGGCCTACTTTGCAAAGCGAACAATTTAGTGACGAACATAGGAAAACATATTTTCTCCCCTCGACGGTTGTTATACTCTATACGTACTTCAAACACAAGTGCACTATACTGGAAGGAAAATATAATGTCAAAAGTGTATGTCTCCAAAGTTTCAAAACTGATTATTATCTTTTGTTACATTAACAAGTGTAAGGCGAAGAGGCAAGAGAATCGGTTTACCTTGAAGCATCTGTTGGGCAAGTGAATAAGCAGCGTACCGTCATTAAACGCAGAGTATCATTAGCGTAGGGTCTACTACTCAGTGCACACCATACAGAAATCGCACTGTTAAAAATTTGTTTTTGTGTGTTTAAAAACGATCTAAAAAACACATAAAGAAATTCAGCACATATGCACGAAGTATAAACTTAAAATTTACATCATGAACAAACTGTAGCAAAATTAAATTTGGCAATGTTGAACCAGGATCTTAAAAGACCAAACACCTTCTTTCCTTTTTATTTGTTATTGGACGTACAGGACAAAAGGCATAACATATCGTATACAAAAATTTATGTACTTCTCTTTGAAAGTAGTATAGAACAAGAAGTAGTTGCCTTTGTGGTGGTAGAATAGGTATATTGCCTAATTCCCTAGGTAAATTGCCTAGGTAAATTCCCTGAGTGGAAGAGAAGTTGCCTAGAATGGTGAATAGCTTTGAATACTGCGTTAAGGATTATTTCTGAATAGTGCGTGCACAATTGCTGATAAATTTAGTATTTGTAATGTAGCAAGTTATTGATTGTAGTCCTCTAGAGTGAATCAGATTTTTTAGAATTACAGTACCAATACGTGTAAAGTTTCAGTAGCACCCTCTCCAGTCACCCCGCGTAAACTGCACCCTCCGTAGGATTATCTTCTTTGTGCAGCGCAAAACTCGATTTACCTAAAATTGGCAACAATCACTATAGCTTTATAAGTTTTGCAATTTATGTACTGAACGTAGTGATATGGCTGAGGGAACGCGTAACTCAAGAAAGGAAACAGTCTGAATAAGTTATTAAATATATTTGGTAGGTTACAAGCAAGAAAATCTGATTACCTGTTATATATTGTAGAACGCGAATTGTAAATTAATAATCTACTACAAAATACAGTATACAAGATTTTTAATTAAATTAATAGTGTCGGACGTCCGATCTTTATATAATATTACGGTAATTACCTCCTGTAGGTTATAATAACGGCAACGTTTCATTTAATGAATAACCTGACAACTCCTTTGCCCATTATATCTCTTAATAATGATCTTCACATTTTATTATATACGCTCAGAGCACAGCAACGGTGACTACTCAGAAAATCAAATTACGTAATGGTTTACTTACTGTATTACGTTTTAAAAGCCTTCGCCATTGACGCCATTTCTATTCCAATACGTTTCAAAACAATCTACGGACCGTCCGTACGTCCTACACACAACTCGTCGCAATTCATTATTTGTCATAAAACGACAGTTCTCTTGCCTTTCACTGTAAGATAATTGTATTCTGCTGTCTGTTTACAATATCCTGCCTTTAGTCCTACTTTCCACTTTAACATTTACCTATTAACAAATGAGTAAAAAATAAAATTCTAATACGCTATTACATAAGTCACAAATTTTATTATGGCGTTAAGCGCTTTTTATATTATATGACTTTCTATTAATATTTACTGGGTAAGATAATAAATAGAAATTGTAAATTTTTATAATCGTTGGTTACAGAAACATTAGGCTTATGTCATTTCTTCTTTTCTCACTGTCATCTTATTTTTGTTTTGAAGTATTGAAGCCTAACAGTTTATATAGTGACGCATGACTGATTATTGCAATGTGCTGAATTACAATACTTCTGAGACAGAAGTGTGCAATACACAGATGACATACAAATGCAGGTACAAGTGATCCAACAAAGTAATAACAAAGCAACAATTGATGAGTTAAATAAATATGATGTAACTCTAAACGATAACATGTTGATTTTACGTTGTACATTTGAACAAATTGATGAACGGTTCAACATCGTTACACGTGGTTAACTGTGTACTGGCATAGCAGCAGTTGCTTGTGTAGCTTTTTCTTATGAAAATCAATACTTAGCCAACGAGTGACATAAACTACATAGTCATAGTAGGTGAACGGTATTATAGGAAATGCATATCATTGTAATCAAATTCTAGTACTCAAGAGGAAATAGGGAGCATTTAGCAATGACGGACCTCTACAGCGACAATCGTTACTATTTTAGCAATCGTTGGATAAACTTGAAAATACGATTTGATATATCTATTTACGTTCTCATTGATGAAGATCAAAATAATAAGATTTTACAATTTAAAAAAAAGTTTGATCGCTTTTTCCGAAAATTACAAGTATGAGATTGTTATTGCTAATGCAATTTTAGTAGCTTTGGTTTGTAAAAAACAGAGAGATATTAAATAGTTTTGGTTGTTTGATTGATTAATGTACATCTAAAGGGCCAAAGAGTCATAGAGCAATATCCAGAGGTGTATCGTGCTCTATTGTAAGTATTGAAGAAGTCTATACAGTTTTATGTCGTATTCTGAGAATAGCTAAAGCTAATGATACAAACGTAACCACAGTAACAGAGTAATCCCCGTCCGTTATTGACTTTTTAAATTATGAATGCTAGTATAAAATAGAATACTTTGCTAGTACTGGCTCAGTACTGGTATAATGCCAATACTATGGTACAACCACAGTAACATGTCCTTCCAAATAACAAAAAATTATTAACATCGGTCTAGCTGGTTTTTAGTAATCGGAAACATACATACAAAAACCGTAGGGACAAATATAAAGCCTCCTTCTTCTTTTAGTCGGTTAAAAACATTAACGACTTCACTGAAAATTAGTTGAGATGTTTTGCTCTAAAAATCAGTATATTATCTCGTTTAAAATATTGTTGTTAGACAATTTTGTAAAATATTATAAGAAACGACCATCAAAATAAATTTTGTGTGTTGATTCCTTAGGACATGTAGATTAGAACTTACACATCCATCGCATAAAATAAAATAAAAATATTTTTTATTTTAATCAGTGTCACCAATATTGTAATTTATCTGTATAACAGTTTTTGCTTTGCAGCTTTGTTACAGATTTCAACTGTCTAAATTTTAAGTTAATTAACACACCATATAATGAACTAGATAAATATAGGAAGAAGTTTCCTTACATCTGTCGTCTCGAAAAAGTAAGACAGTGATGCTTTCCTTACTGTCGACTGAATAAACTGTGAATAGGAGTTGTCTGTGAATAAAAGAATGTAAACACGTTCTAGTAAATAACGTATTAAATAATGTTATATAACAGGAGCTTTAAATAAGAATAAATTAAATTCCTTAATGGTTTCTGTAGTTTAAGAGACATTAGGCTTATTTAACACTGAACAGTATGTTAGACTCTACTCAACAAACAGAGAAAACAATAACATCTATTGTTAGCAACTTTAAGCACCTATTGTGCTTAAAGTAAGCAAGAGCGACGGAGTCACAGCATGTTTAAAATGAGACAATGTTGTAAAGCTACAGGTTGACAGAACGGAAACCCACTGGCGCACTCGCAAACCACATTCTTTTTGTGTTTATGGTCCGTTTGTTCTCAGTCAGGCTTTTGTAAAATTCCCCTGAGGCTTTTGTTTTAAAATTAATTCCGTATTTATTGTTACATAAATAGTGCTGACATATACCTTAAATAACTGCTGGATTTCCTTTTAGAAATTTGCTTTTCTCTAGTATTCCACTAACTGTGTAGAGAATATATTAATTCCACCGGTGGATCTAAGATTTTATGGGGAACGACGCAGTACTTTTACAGTGTCCGGTCCAACTTTATAGTAATGTGCTACATTAATATCAATAAACTGTGAAGTTGTTTGTCAACAAACCTTGAAATTTCTTCAATTTTAACAATATGAATAATTTCTTAATTTTTTGTATACTAACAAGACGTTATTTCATTAAATCTACACCAAACAGTGAACTATAAGATTAAACTAAATTTATTATCAGGCTTGAAGTGGTTTCCTAAAAGTTCGCCAGCATTAGGTCAAGATAGATACTATAGTGTGAATTATGTTCTCTGTCTCACATCCGTTAGGTGGGAACTGTTTGACTTATAAACAATTTCTCACTAAACTGCATTCTGAAGGAACGCTGAAAAACATTATTACTTAACAGTATTATATTAATTTTGTGTACAGTTTTCCATGAACATTTCCTCAAAACTTTACACTGTGAATGTAAGTCACGTGTAAATTAAAAAGAAAAATTAAAGTATAGTTGTTTACCGTTTATATTTGCTGCAGTATTTGATAAGAAAGGGTGAGATAAACAAATTTGAACAATTTATTTATTAATCTCACTGAATAGAAGTTTATTTTAAGATATCGTAGGAGTTATGTTACCAGAAAACCCCAATATTGAATTCCAACGTAATTTCGTATTGTGTTCCATGCGTATAAATGTATTTTCCAAGTTTTTCAAACTTATAGAAATCATTGGAATGTGTGTTAATTAGACGTATTGCTCTTCAAGTCGTAGTAGCCATAGTCATAAATAAAATTTAATAAGATGTTACAATGTGGCACAATTTGAAAAAAAAATGGATTGACTTTATGTATGTATAAAATATATATATATATATATATATATATATTGTTATGACGTTCTACCGATATGGTACAGTGGAAAATAAAATAAACACACCAATTAAGTCACTAATCACAAGTAGTCACAACATACTTCTCCTCTTAAAGGAGATTCAGTTGTTAACAGCAATATAGGTACGAACTAAGAAAATTATGAGAACATTAAAAATTGTGTAATTAAGTTAATGGACTGATATGTTATTATGACTTATTGTTATATAGTTGTTATATTTTGTTACTTAATGTTATATTTATTATATGTATACTTAGTTATATTTATTTATGTATAAGATGTGTATTTACAGTATTTTGCTTGTGTTGTGGGGGGTTAATATTTCTCATTTTATTTTGCATCAGTTAAACTAATACTGTTATTTGTTAACTATTTTTATCTATCTCATTTGTTTACACTATTTGCTATTTAAACAAACTAGTGGTCGCCCAGTGGTCGAAATTCGACCGTAATTCATTAAATTTTTAAGTTTGAACGTTATTGAGGTTCTTTTGTCAAAGAGTATACCTCTATAATCATTGCACATAATTTTTTTGAATTTTGTTCTATTACGTCAGCTGCGAGCGTGTACAAATACGTCATTAGCGTGTGTTGTTTGCCTTAATTCGCTGTAATACCTATGAAATTTAAAATTTAATGTTAGTAACAGTTGAAAAAACCACAATTACAGCTTGTATTCGTATTTATTTTTTGATATAATTCATTGTCAGTTTTAATTTTTTCATGTTATTATTGAATCAAATAAACGCTAATAAAAACGAGACTTGACATTAATAGACGTATAAGATACATTGTTTTCAATTCCAGTGGATTACATTTCATTTTTGGTAAGGTACAAAATTCGAAAACAGTTTAAAGATTATCTGCTACAAAGCTTATATAATTTTTTAATTTTTTTTTCTATGCATTAATTTTCGAGTTATTTGAAAAATATGAAAGATAGGAAAAATGAGGTTTAGCTTGGCTAAGCCATATTTAAAAAGCAATAACGCGTTTTTTGACTTTTCCTTGGTTTTTTTTATTGCCATACTGACCAGGTTTCGCCAAGGCTACACAGTTATTTTGCCTATCTTTTCCGAATTATATAAAATTTAAATAAAAAAATTAATACAAAATAAAAAATGAAATAAAAAGTACGTGCCTCGTATTTTTTCATATATTTTTCATTAAATCAAAAAACCGGGCGGTTAAAAAAATAAATGTTGTCCATTGAACTTAAAATATTTTGAAAGTGAATTTAATGATTCAGAACTTCTGTGTAAACGATGTTTTTTGTAAAAACTCTTTCATCATTTGCTAAATGCCCTTGGCCATTATATTCGGAAATATCAAATCTCAAACCATCGAGTGATCGAACTCTACTTGCTGCGACGTACAACTGACCATGTGTAAAAACTGGCTGCCTCAATAAAATTCCAATTTTTTCAAATGTTTGTCCTTGAGACTTATTTATTGTCATCGCAAATGCAGGTATAATTGGAAATTGAATTCTTTGAAAGTTAAATGGTAAAACAGTACCGGAATATGTTAAATTTATACGTGAAATCAAAATTCTTTTATTGCATGCGGTTCCAGTTAAAACTTCGCAATCAATAGCATTACGATGCATACACTTGATGCGCATTCTTGTTCCATTGACTAATGCTTCCTTTGTATTTAAGTTTCTGATCAGTAAAACGATGCAATTAACTTTCAATACTAACTTATGTGGTGGCAAACCACTAATAGTCAAAGAATTCAGAAACTCTACTGGATAGATATTGATTTCATTGGCATCATCACAAATTATTTTATCGTAGCTATGATATGTTTTCTGTTCACCTGGTATTCGATTAAGTATATCAGTATTAATAAAAGTACAATCATCATTTTTAGGTGCTAAAATAACTGACTTCAATAGTTATCTGAGAGTATGTTTTCGGAAATATTTCCATACACCTCATTAATAATATTATTTTCATCTCCTATTAATTGCTGAGGTATTTCAATAATATTTTCACCAAACTGAGGGAATTGTGGGGCTTCATCATTACCAATTTTTTTCAAGAATTCGACAAATTCTATTTCACTTGGTAAGGCTCTCATATTTTGAGTAAACGTTACTTTATGAAAATAAACAAATTTATGCCAACTCGTGACACAATTTTCAATTAAAGTTGCACGTGATCCATGTGGGACAACTGGTAAGATTTGCCGAAAATCACCGCACAGAAGTATCGTTTTCCAAATGGTTTATGTTTATCATTTTCATCGCATAGATCCTGCAATAATCTATCTATGATTTTCAACACTTGCAGTGGGCACATAGAAATTTCATCAATAATTATCAATGATGATGAATTTATGTAACGTCCATAGCTACTATTTGCGGTAATATTCGCTACAGAATTTTCCAAAATGGGTATAGGCAATTTAAACACATTGTGTAAAGTTCTACCTCCAAGTAATAGAGTTGAAGCTATGCCACTGAACGCTATTGCAATGCAACTAAGATTAAGTGAATTTAATTTGTGAATGATTGCTGTTTGTGTGAATGTTTTTCCACAACCTGCATGAGCGGTTGAACAAAAAACATTAGATCCAGTATCATGGTGCAAAACTTCACGAATCACACGATCAATTAGATTACGCTGTTCAATATTTGCAGTTTCATAATGCTCACAAAACAGAAACTCTTGAAACTCTTGTTCTATTGGATCAATAGCATTTGCTTCGTCTGTTCTCTGCGAATACGTGGTAACTGGTAAACCAAGTTCTTGACATGACAAATTATGAACATTCAAAATATCTTCAATTTCTAATAGAGCTGTGTTAAAGGATGCTTCTTCGTTGTAGTCTCTCAAAAAATCTTCACTAAGATATACTTTAAATTCATTCCATAACGCCAATGCATGGCTGGGACATTTAATGCACAAATGTAACCAAATAAATTTCGCATTTGTTTTGGTGAATGTAATTCTTTTGCTTCATTTAAACATTCGCGCCATTCATTATCATTTGAAGCAATGCCGCGAGCATGGCACGCTTCAACAAAAGAAGTGTGTATAATTCCATTGTATGTTCTAACATCCTCAAATGATTTTGGACCACAGACATGTAATAAAAGCAATCGTAAATGGAAAAGTTCGATGTCTTTTGGTGATACTACATATATGCGTGTAATGATTTTATCGCCTCCACGCCTTCTCTTCTTCCATTTTTTTCGGGAATCTTCCCACACATAATGCAAAGGAATTTTAATATACTTATATTCATGCGCTGATGGATCTCATCGATTCAATTCAAAAAATGCTAATAATTTTGTTTGTCTTGCATTTTCAATTGCTTGACGTTCTTGCCCTTCTCCAAAGTAAACATTCTGTCTACGCGGTAAATGAATGCCAAGTCTAACGATGACATGTGATTGAAAATGCATTGGTAATTTATAGATGCGCCATACAGCTTCAGTTGATCCGACATAACGGCCATTTAAAAAATTTTTAACTTTATCAATTTGTATTTCTTGACCTGGTTCATTTCTCTCTGAACTTAATTCAACAGATGCACTGTCATAGCCTTTATACACGTATTTATAAATGTATTTAACACTTTTAACTGTAGTGCATACTTCAACATTTATATGGCAATTAAATTTGGCAAGTAAATACGGATTGTATGGTACAACATAACGATTGTCTAGGCAACTACCGCGAACTTCAGCATTAATACCATTATCACGCCTTCTGTATAATGGATATCCATTTAATGATTCACATGTAAATTCATTAAATCGTTTTGGATAATCTTTTGTGCATTTTCCATCTCTCATACATACAGAATTTGGATTAAGTACACCGCATGGACCATGCATCATGTGTTTTACAACATATTCATGTAATGTAGGATGTGTTTGAATGTTAGGAATCTCTGCAGATACAACTTTATTAATATCGGTAGCGTTAACAATTTTATTTTGCTCATTTAAAGAGAGTAAAATGTGAGCATGAGGCAATCCTCTCTTTTGAAACTCAATTGTATAAATGAGTGCTTCAACTTTACCGAAGATTTTTTTAGTATAAGGCCCTCAATTAATGCTTTCAGTTTGGACTTGAATTCATGCACAACAATATCAGGTCGAAAATTAGCTGACTCACCTACACCAATATTGCTAATTATTTCAGGTCAACTTGGATTGCAAGTCATTGTAATAAACAAAGAAGGCTTTCCGAAATGTTGTACAATTGACATTGCATCTAAATAATTCTGATACATATTTCTTGGAGATCCATTGAATGAAGATGGTAAAATTACTCTACGGCCAACATTATTGGCATTGGGGTTCAATTCTGAATAATCTGTTAAATTGTTGTAAACTTCAGACCTAAGACTTGTTTGATTTTGTCGAATGTAGCATTGTGCCCTCTATTCTCACATACATATCAACTATCCACTGCAGAAATAATTTTTGTGAATGGTGCAACATGCTAAAATCTTCTCTAATTGCAAGTCGATAGGCTGCATACTGAAGCATGGTTAATTTATTTCTGGGCGCTCTTGAATTAGATGTAGTTGGTACATTATGAGAAATATTGATATGCCACCCAGTATCACCATTTGGAAAAAGTAATGGATACGCTAAAGGGTCCAATGATGAATCCAAAACAGAGATATTTTTAATGGTACCATTAACTTTTGAAAACTAAACCATATTTCGTTCAAAGGGTGGCTCACCATCAACTGTACTAAATATTACTGCTACATCAGTTTGAACTGCATCATTATAACGGCGTAGATCTAAATCACGATTTACTTTAATGAGCATACAAATTTCTTTATTTTGATTTTCAACTCTCTGACAATGATCTTTCATTGCAATGAATGACCGAACGAAAGGATTAATGAGTTCCAATTCAAGAGAGATTTCGCGCATTATATTGTTATTGCATATTTGATTATAGTGCTCACGTAATCTATAATTGACAGCAGTGTCAACATCATAAAAATATAATTGCGCATAACATGGTGAGCGACCATATCCAGCAGTCATTGGACCTGATCTGTGATAAAAAATATCATGTATTTTAAAATGATACACTCCACGCGTAACTGTATCCGAAATTTTAGCTTCTGAGCTAACCATAGCAAATGATGAATTTTATTTACGAATGTTTTCAAAATAATTTTTTGACTTTTTTTTTATTGAAGGTTCATTTGAAGTAAGTCCATCATACAATGATTTAAAGTATTCATTTTGACTTAAGGCCGGTAATATTGCTTTACCTTTATGATAACATGAAGTGAATACAGTCCTTTCACCTAAAGTGACCTCAGATTCGAAATGTTTTGCATTGCAAAACCTGCATTGTAAATACATTAATCCACAATCAAAAGTATTAAAATTTCTTGGAATGACATTCAGTACGCATTTAAATGTATCTCTCAAAATAATTTCATCATTTTGTATACTATTTCACGCGAATATATATTCCTTCTTCTTTGTCTCTCACTCCGACCCGTCAATGTTCTATGTCGAGGCATAATGGAAGTAGGTGCGAATATCTGAATGTAAAAAAAAAAACATGTAATGAAATTACTGAAACTAAGATTAGACAGGGTTTAATTTAAAAATAATAAAATATACTCACTTTTTTGAAACCACCAATAATAATTATTCGAGCGTAAGTTAATTCAAATTGCTGCTACAAAATTTTCCTTTTGCAACAGGTGTATATTAAGCAAGCTGTATTTCACTTTCAACTGCACATTAATATATAAAACACAGATATCTAATATACAAAATATAAAATAAACGCTTTTTTGCCTTGACATACACTCCACAGACTATTGAAAAAGGAACATTTGAAATCACACAAAATTCACAGCTCATTCAGTCAATCTGTCAGTAATTATTTGTTGGCAACATTTTAAAATTCTTTGGCGACAATCTCTACTCTGTGCGACTGTTTGACCACAGACTATTATGTGTTTGACATTGGCAGTATGAACGTACACTAAAATGAAAAAATTATAATTTTATTGCCTGGCAACAAAATTATTTTATTTTTAACAATTACCATTGTTAGAAAAAGTTTAAATGAATTTTCAAGTGCAAATGAATGTTTTATTTTATTTTATTTAATGTATTTGTAACACATAATATATATAAATTTTAGCTTTCTGCACTCCTTCTCCATATAAACTTTAACTATGCCAAATCTCACACTCCTCCGTGCGTGCAATATGCTTAGAAAGGGGTACAAAGTTTTCTCTTCACGTATAAATATATATAAGATATTTACCATATGTTAATACATATGTTTAAGAATCTGTACAAATTCATTTCTGTGGTCGCTAATGACCGTTGCTGTTGCAGCGGCCTTATAAATAAAAAAAAATAAATAAATAAACACACCAATTAAGTCACTAATCACAAGTTTTAATTATCATTATTAAACACTTTGTAATCACAAGATTGTCTCTTACAACAAATCAAAAAAAAATTTTTCACACGCAATATTAATGTCAACGAGCTTCGCACAATTATAAAACACATAACACTTGGCCACAATACTTCGACTGGCACTGGAATAAATCGCAACTCAAACTAAACTAAGCGTCGCTGAAGTCTTATATTTATACCCCGCTGATTCCAGAATATTCCATAATAGGCGTCTACTAGAAAACACTAGAGCGTAATTGACTGCGACCTGGAACACAGCGCGCGCGGATCGGTATGGTCTGGAAAAGTCTCATTGCGGATGCGTGACAAAGTCATGTAATTGTCCTTCATGTCAAAGTAGCAGCAATATGTACGCACACACACACATTAAAGCCTGGCTCCGCTGGAATAGCCGAGAAACACGTAGCATGATCTGTAATGTCGTATATTATGTATACTAATAATATATATATCATGCGTATAAATGTATGTATGTACTCGCACGCGCGTGTGTGTTTAATATGAGTTGAAAACTTACGTTTTGGGTCAATAAGTGAAAATCAGTTCGAACCTTATAGTAACCTTGTAGTTCAGATTTATAGTAACGTTATATAACTTTTGTAACACACGGTTATAAGGTTATATAGTTTATGAAGTAAACTATACGTTGTATGTTTATAAATATTTGTGTTTTTTATTAAAATTTGGTTGTCGTAAATTTTTGCGCAATTTGTAAAACGCTGATCAACATGTTACAAATTTTATAAATATTTTCCATATAGTTAGTATTTCATATCCATATAATGTAGAACAAAGTTTTACGGGATTGAATATATTTTCAGAAAACAATGCCATTTTAATAAACAATTTCCTTAAATAAAATTACAGAATACAAGTGTTATATTAATTATTCAAAATTTAAATCGTTTTCAAGTTAGTTGCTTAAATTTTTATATCATGACGTATTACATTCTATGACATTTATTTGAAATATAAGTCTGCTGGTAGCATGTAATAGACAAGATATGCGAATGTACTATATGCAGCACTGTTGGTAAGTACGTTAACATTGGCGGACCGTGTAGGTCCTATGTTAATTTAGGATTGTAGCAAATAGACATTGTACACTAAAATAAAATAAATAGAGAGCTGTAAGATAGGTTGATATACTTTCGAAATAAAGTTTATACATTGTTTGAAAATTGTGTAGGTCTGTGCTCAGACTCTGTTTCAGTAATAAATTGTCTCCTACTTTTTTAAATAATTTAAATGTCATTTACATACTTTTCATGGTGACACATTAGAAACACTCTAATTTAAAGGGACTTTACATATCTCCCGGTTTCTTGCATACTTAGCTTTTAATGCAGTTATTTATATTCATTCTTCAACAACTGTATGGTTTTACTCTTATAATTAACAGTAACCAATTGCACTATAGTTATCAAAATAACAGATAATAGTAATATAACAAAACGTCCTTCTAAATTCATTTATAATATTCAGTTATTTTGTAATTAAATGTCAAAGAGAACAGAAATTTTAAAAGCGTAGGACATATGATAACTTGTATGAACTTTACGTAAGTGTTTAAAATAACAAGAACTCTTGCAGAACGTAACAAAAGTTCATTATTAATAACTATTACTTAATGATTCCATCACTTAATTATCACAGTAGTGGAAGCCACAATTTAACCAGAATGCTGAAGATAATTACTTTGTTGTAATAAATAGATTTATCACAACATTTTCTTAATAAGAATTTATATATTTGAAATACTTATCCCTGTCAAAATAACCTAAACTCATTACAATAATTTTTGTGACCTGGCGTTTTAGTTATTACGCTTAGCTTTAGTTATTAGAACGAAATGCAAAGATTTGTATTCATAAAATTTTACACAACTCATGGTTTTACTTCAGGTTTGTGACACTAGTGGGATGTGTCACCTAATGTCTGTTGCGCCTGATTACATGGCTAGATCACGCACTAATGACGATGGAGACCAGCTAGTTGATCTCTCGCCACAAACAGTAACCGCATTCACACACTGCGGTTACACGCACGAAACCCAACAGACTACCAGCATAATAATAGATCAAACAGTGTAATGAGTACATTTGACCTAAAACAAAGTAACATTCATGTCACATAAAAAGTTAATAGTTTATCCCATATTTGAGAACACGATCTACACAATTTTATGGTTTATCGAATTTTATTTATTTACATTATCTCAGTTACAAGGATGATTCGCATTTCTTCATTAAAATGAAATACTGAAATACTTCAGCACTGAAATACCTAATTTTACAAGCATTGTGCTGTAATAATATTAGGGAAGTAGAAACACGGAATTCTGACACGTAATAGTGGTACGCTAGGAAAGTATAACGTAGAAACCTAATATTTTCACGACAATGATATCAGAATCCGACTTTAATATTAGAAACCTTATTTCACGTAGAAGACTTCATAGAAGTAAATATTAAATTAAAATATCACATTTACTTTTGTATATTTGTTTTTCGAACGTAGTAACGTTTAAATAAAATTTTAAAGTCATCACAATTTTAGATAATATTATTCACAATTTAGCAAATATTCCACACCCTACGGCACAGCTACGTATAATTTATGACAGCTGACATATCAGAAGCATACGTCACTTACTCGTCATAAACTATGACATCACATGACACGTTATTAGCTGGACACACGTGACATGTAATTTCCTGTAGCAGTATCCTGTATCCTGCCGTCCGCACTACTGTAACAAATATCAGAATATAAACATAGCACGTATTTTTAATTATTCTTCATATTGATTTATTTTTCCGTACCTTTTTATTAAAAATGTTTTATGTTATCCTATCTATCATAGTTTCCGCTCTAATAATACAAAAACTTAATTCAAAAGTGAAATTTTAGTTTCAATTTTATTCCTATATTTATGCTTTGCACAAAATCACCAACACACTACTATGTTAATAGTAAAAAATCGGTATGGAGAACCATACATGACTTCCATATTCTAAGATTTATATTTAAAATCATTTTCGAAATGAAATATTACCATAGAAACTACTTCTTTCTACTTACTGCTTCAGCCTTAACCACAGTACTGTGGTCACTAACGTATACCACCTCACGTTATCGCACTCGATTTTCACTGATGATGGAAGTCGATGGCATTGCCGAAATGTCTGGTTTTGTAGAAAACATTGGACTACGGCCAAATATCCCGGGAAGGAACTTTAACAAAAACTACTTCTTTGTTGCCGATAACGTTGTACACATATATATCAGTGGCGAAGTTACATGGAGGCAATTGAGGCAATGCCTACCCTAAAAAATTCTGTAGAATAAAAATTATAAATACGTATGAACTACATAACGTAAAGATTATACATTGTTACTGCGACTGTCAAATTTATTAAACCGAAACGTGCTTTATTGAGCGACCGCTAGATGGTGGCAGGTGAGATTCGGCATAGTTCGTTTAAAGCGAATGAGGCAACCTGAACTTGCCTCAGCGTTTTTTGTATACATCGTATGTAAGCAATGTAGTGGTGGGATAATGAAGTGTAGGGAGGGGGGATTGTCCCGCGCTGTACACATAGAGCGTTGAGGCATGCCTCACTTCTGTGGTCCAAACAGTTAAGTTAAAGCGCCTGTGTTGTTTCTAAGTGTTTATTTTATGCGGTTATTAAAAGTGTCACTGTTATTCCGCTGAACTAACAGATGATCAATATTGTTATTTGAATTATTTGTAACATTAAACATATATATAGAAACTAATCAAGTTTAAAAATTTGAAGTTCAATCAGTTGTATTATTGTGTATGACTAATACAAGGATTGTTCAATAGACACACGTATAGAGCTGTAAAGCATTTTTTATTCAACGATTTTAAAAGAAGTCTCCAATAACATTAAGACATGAGTTCCACTGTTGCACTAACCTGTAGATTCCCTGCTAGTAAAATTCTTACGGCTGTTTGTGGAACCATTCGGTTACAGCAAACTCTACCTCAGCGTCCGATTTGACCCACCGTCCTTTTAGTGATTCCTTAAAAAAAATTTAAGATAAGATTTTTGCCTACCCATTCATTAACTACTAGCTTCGCCAGTAAGCAAATTGATGTCCATTTTTTCGGCTTGCACGCGTTATGTTGGTGTGGGTTTCGGCACTTTCCATTTAAAAAGCGTGCAAATGTAAGAAAATAAACATGAGTGAGGCCAGAAATAACGTGAATTGTGTGTGTGTGTGTGTTTGTGTCTTACCTGCCTTTTTATTGCCGTATTAAATGAAAAATATTATATTACATTAAAATGAAAAAATTTTAATTTTATTGCCTGGCAACAAAATTATTTTATTTTTAACAATTACCATTGTTTCAAAAAGTTTAAATAAATTTTCAAGTACTTTACTCTTGTTAAAACGTAAAAGGTTGCTGGTAAACTACCCCTTCCCCTTAACCGATCTTCACCAAAATATAAAGTCCTTGAGACCTCTACAATTCAGGGATGTATGCAAAAAATTATTTGATTCTGTTTGAATTTGCGGCTGTTATCGTTTGCCATAGAAAATACGCTTGATAAAAAAACGTTGCTGGTAAACTACCCCTTCCCCTTAACCGATCTTCACCAAAAACAATAGGTCTTGAGTACTCTACAAATCAGGGCTGTATGCAAAACATTATTTGATTCTGTTTGAATTTGCGGCTGTTATCGTTTGCCATATAAAATACCCTTGTTAAAAAAACTTTGCAGGTAAACTATCCCTTTCCCTCAACCGATCTTCACCAAAAACAATAGGTCTTGAGAACTCTACAATTTAGGGCTGTATGCAAATAATCGTTTGATTCTGTTTGAATTTGCGGCAGTTATCGTTTGCCATAGAACAAAAATCTACAGACAGGCACACAGACACACACACACACACACACACACACACACTTTTCGGAAAACGACTTTTTTTCATGTTTTGAGTGTAGTAGAATCAGAATCTGCAATAATTTCGAACACGATTTTTTTTGCCATCACCATACTTCCATTCCTTAAGGAATATGGAAGTAAAATAGATACGAGAAGCGTATCGCACAATCCAGAACATTCTCAACTCCCCCTGTCCTGTGTGGCTTGTTTTGCGTCATTCAAGTGGGTGGTTCTAGTGAGTTCCAGGAACACTGGAGATACGCATTAAGCCGCTGGCGTGCAGTAAGGAGGCAAAGCTGTACTGCACCTCTGCGGGGCCTATATAAAGCCATAGCAGCCGGATTATCAGTTCATTTATGTGAGCGATTTTCGCTAGTGCGGATTGAGTGTTATCGAAGTGAAGTAGTATTGTGTTAATAATTGTGCGAGACTCGTTGACATTGCGTGTGAACAATTTTTTATTTGATTTGTTGTAAGAGACTGTGTTGTTAATTACGAAAGTTTTAACTGTGATAATTAAAGCTGGCGATTAGTGACTTAAATGGTGTCTTGTATTTTGTTTCCCACTGTACCATACGACGACCAAGTAGACCGTCGTAACAATATAAACAATATTTTTTTACAAACAGAATTAGTACTGTTGCACACCACTATAGAAACATTATTCAAGAAAGCGCTAATTGGAATAATTTTTTTATAGTGTAGTGCAACAGTGTTAATTCTGCTTGTGATTATAACCACTAACACAAGTTTTTAAATTGAATATTTTTGTAATGTGTAAAATGACAAAGTATTTGGAGTCACCTTCAATACCTTCAATACCTTCAATACCTTTGCTGCCATACAATCCGAAATAAGGGTTTTCTTATTCTTTATTAAGACAGCCACGCTAATCAACTCCGCTTCGCAAAGCAAAGTTTTATCTTGTGCGTTCAGCGATATTTCATGAATATATCTCGTAGGATGAATGGCAGAAAGGTCTACTATGTTTTCTATGGTCGCTGCATCCTTTATGGTACTTGCTCTTGGGGTACCAAGCAGGCGAGAGATCGGCACTTACTCGTTTGCCTTGCCACATGGGTATCGGATAACATTCTCGCATAGCGTGCGCCAGCAATAGGTTTTATTTCAACAAATAGCGCTCATAAGGTCTTTCATAACGGCTACGCATACTTCAGGCTTTACTGAGACTTCTGGCGTATTCTTAGACTATTGTGCTGTTGCATGCTCAACGCTCTCGAATATTTCTAGAGTTAGTATTGCAATGCGAAGTGCTGCTGGTATAGGAATCGGAAATGTGTTTTTTAAATGAAGAAGTAGACTGTACGAAATCTGAGTTAAATAGCCATTTATTGAAAAATTATATAATGAAGCGCAGGCCCATGCAATTACGTGTGGCGTACCTTGCCAAGATACATAACGATAGAAGAACGAAAAATATAAAGAAGTTACATTATTAAAATTCACATTGCCGCGGCTAGCAAATGTAAGACAGTAGTGATCAGATGAAAGGCTGAGTTTTAACTAACTAATTGTCGCAGCTCGCCGTAGCGAACTGTACTTTAAGCGAATGACGTAAGTGAGTGGGCTGATTGCGCGCGAGTATGTAAACAGATATAAAGGTTTAACATACTGCCCGCCCAAAATCGGGCGATTTTGACATAGTTACAGTATAAAAAGTTGCTTGAAAACATGCAAGTGTACATTAACAAGTTACAAACCTGAAATTTGTGATAATACATAGTATACTGAGTATTGGCGCATCGATAGATGGCCCATAGGTAGCATAAATTGAAATACATTATTAAATACAATATAAATAAATATAAATACAATATTGATCAATACTCATCAAATAATATATAATAATAAAATACAAATGCTAGAATGTCTGATGACACGTAATAATAATAATAATAATAATAATAATAATAATAATAATAATAATAATAATAATAATAATAATAATGACAATATACCCAAATTCAATAACAATGATACATGGCAATGAAGAACACATAGTAAGTAGCATTACATAATAATTAATAAAAAATCCAAAGAATTCAGTAATAATAGAACGACAATAAGTGCATAATAAGCAATATTACATAATAATACAATGGCAATATATACAAAAAAATTCATGATAATAATCGCACAATAGAAATTTACCCAAAAAATTCATCATAATAATAGCACAATAGAAATATACCCAAAAAATTCGTTATAATTATAAACACTGCACCAAACAGTACACAATAACTGACATCACACTGACGAAAAAACACTTATAATGTTTACTAATGCACATATACATAGCGTACATTAATTTGGTATAAATATAAATGTATAAATAAGTACACTTAACATTGTACTTAGTAGTACGTAGAGCATGTGCTCATCCGGAAATGCCCCGGGCATGAAGCACTGAAAAATCAATTAGTCTGATGCCACGGGAAGTGGACACAGTTTGTGGATAGGCCGTTTGTGGTTCGGACATCCGCTATGCGTACTAACGAATCCTGATCCACATAGATTTGGGTGACAATACCACGCTTCCACTGCAGAGGTGGGGTATTGTCTTCTAAAATGAGGACGAGTTGTCCTGGAGACAAATTTTTTGAATATTTTCTCTATTTATTTCGTTGTTGCAGCTGATGCAGATAATCTCTTGACCATCTCTTCCATATAGAGTGGGTGAATCTCTGCAGAAGCTGCCATCTCCACAAGCGACCCATTTTTACATCCGAATAGTCGGGTACGGGAGCACAGTAAGTGGAGGACCAACTAAAAATGTGCTGGAGTCCAAGGCTCGGGATCCCCTGAATCATTTGAAATGGCGAACAAGGGACGTGAATTCAGACATGACTCTATTTGAGTCAAAACAGTGTAATGCTCTTCAAAGTTGAGAAGCGTACTGCCGATAACGCGCCGTAAATGAAATTTAACGCTTTTGATTCCGTTCTCCCATAGACCACCGGAATGACGTGCTGACGGAGGTATGAAAGACCACTTGACCCCGTGTGAACTGGCAAAGTCCTGAGTGGATTGTTGAAATTCATCTTGCTAAAAAAGTTTGTACAAATCGTGTTATATAGTGCCAGCACGACGGAAATTTGTACCGTTATCAGAGAATATTTGTGCAGGGATGCCCCTGCGAGCAATGAAGCGTTTTAAAGCAGCTATAAAGGCGTCTGCAGTCAAATCTGGTACCAATTCAAGGTAAATTGCCTTAGTGGCAATGCAAATGAAAAGTGAAATGTAAGCCTTTGTGAATGATTTGGACCGCTTCCCGCCCTGACGCTGAAATATGGGACCGGCATAGTCGACGGCACATTGTGAAAATGGCTTAGAAGGAGTGACTCTGGAAGAGGGTAATTGTCCTAAAAGCTGGCTTGAGCCAGTTGCGCGCAATTGAAAACAAGTGATGCATTTATGTATCACGGAGCGTATGTAAGATTTGTCATTGATGATCCAATATCTTTGACGTAGAGAGCACTGCGTTAATTGTACTCCGGCATGGAGTAGTCGAATATGCTCGTTTTCTATGATTAGTCTAGTGAGATGAGCCTGCGGGTGCAGTATGATTTGGTGCTTACTATTATAGTTGAGCTGAGACTGTTGAAGGCGTCCGCCCACGCGTAATAACCCCGTGTTGTCTATAAAGGGATTAAGCGAAAAAGTTTTACTAGTATTAGGTACAGGGCGTTGTGCCTGAAGTTCTTTAATTTCGATGTTGAAATGCGATAGCTGGGATTGACGTATAAAAATCAAAAGTGTGCTGTGTAGCTCTTGTGAAGTTAAAAATGAAGTGTTTCTGTTAGCGACGGGAGACTTAGCGTTCCGAATGAATCGCAGGCAGCAAGCTAACACACGAATAAGTCTCGAAAGCGAGGAGTAATTTTCAATGTAATTCGGAGTGGATGAAGTAGTAACCAGAGCGAGTTGACCTTGTTTACGTTTTCCTTTGTCCAAATCTGGATGAGTGCAGGAAGAGTTGGATTCAAAAGGACGGGTGGGCCATGATGATGGCTCCTTAGACAACCAGTATGGGCCATGCCATCACTGCGGATGGCGGTGCAACGAACGGGGTAAACAACCGCGGGATAGAATGTCCGCGGGATTGTAATGCGAAGCAACATGATACCGAAATTTGTGAACTGCTCCGGGAAGTGAGTCGCCGAGATGCTCTGTCTTACGGGGTAGTGATACAACAAACCTACCACTAGTGTTTCGATAAGTGCTTGTGAGGAAATGATTTTCACACTCTGAATCCTCAGCTGAGGGAGTACGGAAAGAAACGTCCTCCAACTGCCAGAAGTTCCTCAACTGTGACGATATGGCATTATTGTCGTCACGAGCCATAAACGAAGAAACCGGTTTTGTCATGTCTACGTTAAAGGGTAAATTTCCGGCGAGAATAAAACCTAGTTTTGTTTCCTGTATTATCGGAAAGTGCTGACTGCGAATAAATTTAGTCGGCTCAATCAATTGCAAAAAATACTCTGCCCCGAGTAATATGTCGATCTGTGACGAAAAATTAAGCTGCGGGTCAGCTAAAAATATGTTTTTTGGAATGTTCAACGATGCCATATTAAAGGATTCTGTAGGTAGGTTATTTGTAATTCTGGGCAGAACAGCGCAGTGTACATTCAAACTGAAATTCCTGTAGCGTGAGTTTAGGCGCACCCTTGTGCTGAAATTGGCTTGGCATAGGGAATTATTTATGCCCGTGATAGGCAGTTCAGACTTGTTTAATTATAAGCCCATGCGGCGACCGAAGCCCATCGTACAAAAGTTCGCTTGCGACCCTGAATTCAACATGATTCTTACCGGGTGTTTGTTACCGGCACGATCGGTTGTGGTACATACGGCGGTAGACAACAAAATTGATTTATTGGTTTGCATCTTTAGGGAACATTGATTACTGTTCCTGTTCGAAGAATTATTTGTTGAAGCGTGGATCATGGTGTGGTGCCTTTTCGAACATGTTCTGCACGAAAATTTGGAAGGGCAACGCGAGGTTTCATGGCCCGAGCGTGTGCAATTTAGGCAGAGCTTGTGTTTTATTAACACGTCTTTGCGTTGACTCGGATGTAAAGCCACGAATTGTGGGCATTCGGACAATTTGTGATTGCCGCGACACAGCTGACAAAGTCTATTGCTTGTTTGAGTATGTATCAGTGACCCAGTGAACTCAGCGCGTTTAGCCGGTTTGCGATAAGAAGTTTTATCGCTAACTTGCCTACCGCAAGACGAACCAGTCGGTGCATTAACATTTTGCAACAGCTGTCGCCTAGTATTCAGGAATTTAATAAAGTTATTATAATTTGGAAGCTGTTCGTCAGTTAAACCTTCCTTCCATAATCTACATGTGCGATCGTCAAGTTTTTGGGCGAGAAAATGCGCAAAGATAATTTCAAATGTGTTGACTGATAAATTTAATGAGTTCAGATCATTTATGTTAGCGGTGAAATCATCTATAAATTTGGAAATGCTAACCATAGAGTCCTGCTACATGTGCTTCATGCCCAAGACATTGGCCACATGATACGCCGTAACAATCAATCTACTGTCATACCTGGCTCTTAACAACTCAATGGCCACCGTGTAGTTTTCGTGCGTGATTGGGAGTGATTTTATAACATTGCGTCATCCCTTAGTGATGAGTGTAAGTAGTGAAATTTTTGGATGCTGGTCAGGTCTGTTCGGACATGAACCAACTCCACAAACATATGGTAAAAATGTTGCCAGTCAGTTATGTTACCTGCGAAGCAGGGTAGTTTAATTGGTTGTAATTGAATAGGAGGCGTACTGAATGTGACGGCTTCGGATTGATTTAGTATTTTCTTGCTCATCTCTTCGGCATGATCTAATAAATTTTGCAACTTGCATTCTATGTTGCAAAAATCATCTTCCGTCTGAACTCTATCACTAACGGATGCAAAATCAGAGTCATCAGACTCAATTTGGGTTTGAATCTCGTCATATTTGGCGGATAGCTCCATCAGATGACGAAGCTTTATTTTTAGCGCATGGTGGTCATGCGTATCGTGATCAAAATTATCCGCGTAAGTGTTTATAGAGGCCTTGATCGTGCCACGCTTTTGATCAGCGCCTTCATATCAGTGATGATTGTGTATCACCGACGATTTGAACGATAATAAGAAAAAACTGAGTGCATGCAGAGAGATGAACAAGACCATGCAGGCTATCTAAATTACAAAGTCACGCTACAACGCGGTAACCATTGATTAACACCTCTCAGACTAATTCTATGTTATAATAAATACTGATATAGGCGGCATATACAATATAGCAGTATAATCCCTAGTGCCATGAACACTATTTAAAAATATAATTTACAATTGAATCAAAAAAATATGAATATAAGTTTGTTGAGTTATTTAAATTTGTGATTGACTCACAGAAAAAATTTATAAGCTTGTCAAGTTCGCAAAAGATTCCAAGTTCATAGTAAAATGAAACTGATATAAGAAAAACGTTATATTATTATATATTTTTTAAATACTGCTTCTTTTAATTGAATGCCCTTAAAAGATGTACAAAATTATGAAAAATTGAAGATCATAGAAACATTAATTTATAGTCACTTGTCATGTGGTACTTATCGACATGTTCAAGAAGGTCTCAGAGCGTGTCGAATCCTTGGCAGTCCCATCCGGCACCCATGAAATGAAGATGTAGACACTGTTGATGCCTGTCAGGTGATGTCTGAAGTGGTCGAATTCTGCATAGGCTGGCTGCTTTGGATTTTTCCAAATGATGAATGCCACGTGGTGATGGTGCTCAAATGCTGAAATAATGCTTCGAACGATCCGGTCGGCGTAGTATGACGTCCCCAAAGTCGTGCAATGCGTGCTCCAGATATGGTTAATAATTACAGAACTCCTGATCCAAATTATGTTGTTAAATGCTGATAGGGCCTGCTAATTGAACTGAATCCATGAAATGAATTATCCGTGAAATAAATTGTATGTGGAATGAATCTTCCATAAAATGAATTATCCGGCCGGCGAAGGACCAAATGTTGCATGCTCAACGCTCTCGAATATTCCTAGAGTTAGTATTGCAATGCAAAGTGCTGCTGGTATAGGAATCGGAAATGTGTTTTTTAAATGAAGAAGAGGACTGTATGAAATCTGAGTTAAATAGCCATTTATTGAAAAATTATATAATGAAGCGCAGGCCCATGCAATTACGTGTGGCGTACCTTGCCAAGATACATAACGATAGAAGAACGAAAAATTGTATAAAGAAGTTACATTATTAAAATTCACATTGCCGCGGCTAGCAAATGTAAGAGAGTAGTGATCAGATGAAAGGCTGAGTTTTAACTAACTAATTGTCGCAGCTCGCCGTAGCGAACTGTACTTTAAGCGAATGACGTAAGTGCGTGGGCTGATTGCGCGCGAGTATGTAAACAGATACAAAGGTTTAACATGTGCCATCCGCCTAAACATTAGACATCTGCATTTTAAATGAGCTATGCGGTTGGAACACCAATAAGCTTGTCACCTGCCTCTCCACAGCTTCTTCCAAAGCATTGAACCGTCGTCTGTACTTTGCACTATAAGAAAGACCTTTCATCAGTGATCACCACTTCCTCTCTGTCCAGTGTTGTATGTGGATTGGATTGGTGGTCCTCAGTACTGCTTTCAGGCAATCAGTGAGTGTTGCAAGATCAAGTTTTGCGACAATCCAAACTTGTAGTGTATTCGCCGAGTCGTGTTTTGTGCAGCTATACTTCTATCCTGTATCTGAAAGGTGATGCACTCATTGCCACTAACTGAGTAAACATCTATCACTTCCAGTCTGCTACTCGAGGCTCCAGACCCTCTAAAGCGAAAGTGACATCATGGATGGAGTCATTGAAGCTTGGTCTTCAAAAGTTCGGTATCTTTCCTTATTGAGTACAAGCAAGCCAAACCTGAATGCCTTTTCCAGAAGAAACTTCCCATGGTACATGTCGTATTCACAGAAAAATGAATACTGTAAAACTTTGCGGACTTTGCACTGGTTACACAAAAACTAAAAATTCTAAATAAAAATAAATCTAGGTGTACAAACGCCAAGTGTAACACGAAATAAAGGTAGACGCACATTATTCATTTCATATATGAAGACTGGCGATACACTCTGTAATTTTTACAAAGGAAATTATAAAGAGGAAAGACATATTTTAACAAACTGATAGAACAATGTTAAGACCCGACGTTAAACGGTAAGAGCGTTTTGGAAGTTACCAAGGCTTCTCTTGTAGCTAAACGTACCTTGCTATCTGTTCTACATCTTCTAGTAATTTATGGTTTTCCCGTTACTACAAATTCATTTAGTAGTTTTAACTACTCTATCTCTCAGTGACCTTAGTAAAATTCATTTTAAATTAGCTGAATACCGTCTGTAACAAAACGAATTTTAATAGGAAAATATACTTAGAATTGCTTTAAATGTTTTATAACATGTAAAGCAACGTTACTTCATAATAATAAAAAACCTTGTTCATTATTAACATGAACATTGATATCTTTATATTAACCGATTTTATGATTCGTTTATTATTCTGATTATGCATAACACCATTCTAATCTTTTATAATTGTAATGTCTTTTGTAGATAAAGTTTCTTTTTTCTTATCCTTTATAACATATTTATTTATAACTTATCTTTTATAACTATATTTTATTAAAATTCTTAAATTTTATATTTCGGTCAACACTTATCTATGGGAGAACTCCACCATATCTGGTAGAAATCTTCTACCTGAACTCGACAAAATTTAAGACTGAATGAGACATAATGTAATTGCAATCCAATACCGATACCAGCCACGTCCGATTAGGCAAAGTTCTTATGATTTGTATGCCTTAGTTTTAGTTCCAGCTTCTGTTGGAAATCTGTGGAATCCTGGAGTGCGTTTTTCTGTCGCCGTTACAGCCCCTCTCCTGCACAATCATTGGTAGCCTACCACTAGAAGTCTGACGATGATATGAGTGATGAATCCAAGTTGGCATTCAACCTTTTGTATTCCTCAAATATGCATCAAGCACAATTACTTCAGGGTTTTAATTGTCTGTGTAGACCTATAACTATGAATACCAACAGCATTCCTATCTGGATCTCCCACTTATATCCACTTTATATTCTTTTCTCTGTTTATCCAACATATACGAAATTTCTGTACTAATATCTTTCAGCATTCCTGATTATATTAATCACGAGTAAGGGTCATGTTATATAACAGATTTGCTATAACTGGTAATACTATATATTTGCTCTGTAAATACTATATTAATTAACATTTTTACATATTTCTTAATTGATGTAGCTATATGTTTACGTATAAAATATATATATTCTGTGCCGGTTTCTGTCTATGACTGCGCCCTTCTCCTATGTATTGACAAGAGAATTTACACACTTACGTACACGACAAGTCTACATGCTTTAGAGGTAATTCTAAAACGTCTGAACAGTAGCCTAATGTATCGAAAACACCCTGCCAGCAGCAGTGAGCTTATCATGAACCAACGTAACGCAATAAATCAATTAATAAGTAAATAAGCAGACGCGTCAGAATACAGACACACGCTCCTAAAGAAGTCATCAGTGAGAACGTTCAAATGTAGAGAGAAGACAGAGAAAGGACACAATCAAGGACAAACATACAGGAGGTTGAGGAATGTATAGACGCATACAAACAAATATATAAATGCACAGGCACATACCTAAATGTATTCCTATATTACATATATATTTTGCGTCCTGTCATAGTATTCATACACACATAGGGCTAAATAAGAATGTCGAGATGTGTGCAGCCATAACGTATTTTCTGTAATTTAAAATTAAACTAACAAACTTCTTTTCGGTGAAAATAATTATATTAGTTTTTTTTACTATTTTATACAGCTTATAGATTTATTAAAATAAAATATTTTATAAGAACAATCTTCAAAACTTATTTTTTCTTATAGATATTCAATTTTATAACAGCCACGTTAATATAGTCGTTGATACCAATATCTTAGTAGCTGATAGTCGGCGCTTATGAGTACAGACGCGTAGGCGATTTCGGTGGTCTATAAACGTAAGTTTGTGTTATTGTTGCTAATCTTTGTTGACGTATGTCGATGTTGGAGGAGAGTCTCATTGTACCTTAAGTAGATGGAATACCATGCTGCAAAAGCATTTCAGAGTCATTCGGAAGGGGTTACGCATTGTTAAAGGTACACTACATTACAGCAAGTCATAGTTTGGTGTTCAGAATTTAATTAACGGCTCTGAGGAGCTACAATCATATGGTTTTACTGCATTAAAGAAACTGATCCACCATGCTTACAGTAACTAAGAAAAAATTTTCTTATAAACTGAATGGAACGCTTTAGATTATAGTAAAAAAAAGTAATTCGTTGAGAAAACTGTAGTATTGAAATAACAAGTGTCTCTGAAATTCCTGTCAATACAAAATTCCCTGTTTTATTATCAAGTTGAAATGTCTATACTGTACACAACTATAGAACAAAAACTTATATTAAACGCTATTATCATTTCTTTACTATTAAAAAGATTAAAATATGTTAAGAATGAAAACACACTCTCGAAAACGTGCAAACGTTTTTAATATATTCAGTCCTGCTTACATTTCACCTTAGTCATTTACCTGAATAGAAAAGTTGGAAATCTGTTATACTATCCATCAGGACATGAGTAATACGGTGCATTTATAACATGGTACGGCAGGAAAATTCCTAAACCAGTACTATTGATGTAATCTAAACCAGGATTAATGTTAATTTTAAGTTTATCCGATTACATTTTACATTTACAATTCATTGAGATGTGTTCTTACTGGCAATTTAGATTTTTCACTTTATTACACATAGGAACGACCAATTATGTTTCATTTTTAAAAGGTGAATCTAAAGATACCTTGTAAAATTGTAGGATTTCCCTTAATCATGAAAAATTCGTATCCTATTATTTGAACGTTTTGTAAAGTCTGTAGTTAAAGTTTGTTGGATAAAATACTTTTACGAGTACCAGGAAATGTTAGTTGCATTAAGCGTAGTCGCTTGTATTCTAAATTTTGGAAAACGTTATTGTACCAATACAATGACACACTGTTCTGAAATATTGTCATAGATTTAGAAGTCGGTATTGTAGATTCTAAAATATCGCCGATTTGCATATCTATAACATACTGTACAATAATTTTAAGTTAGTTGGAAAAAAATGCCTATAGAACAATAAAATTAAACAACCTTGTAAATATGTAAGAACGTTGACAATCTATAGCTTACGTCTGCTTTAAAGGAATCGATCCATTTAGTAACAGCTCACTGAAAAAAAATGTATAAATCACTTTCCAGATTTCGCTTTATAAAACTCTGATTAAGAAACAGATAACGATTTAATATCTATTTTTGTAAATTGTTAATTATCTTTGAGGTTTAATGGGTATAATAATAAAAAAAGAGTTTAACGACACCATATTGCAAAGTAAATTAGTAACTTATTCCTAGCAAACTATATTTCCTAGTTTTATTTATAGTCTTATTTATTATTCCCTTTTTTATGAACATTAAAATTTGCAGGCAGATAACCGATTGCAATAATTTTCTTATGAGCGTGTACGCTCTTCACCAAGTGGGTATTCCGCAATTAGCGCTCTTATTATAATGTAAAACTATATACTACAGTAATGGTACTATATACTATGAAACTTTGAATACTCTAAATGTGTCTCATTTTAAATAAAACTATTGGTCATATTCTTTAAGTAATTATTTTTTAAAACTAAACACACAAAGATTATAAATTAATTCCTGGTGTGTTACCTACGAAATATTCAGTATTTTAAAATTTTGAAAATTGTTGGTTTCATTCATTTGAAGAAGCAACATGTAAAGTTTGCCTTGCAGTTATAAAGACGGAGATAAAACAGAGGTGTAGATAAAATGGTAAGATGTAAGCATTAATGAATAACAATTGTTGTTAGTGTTCACCGTATTATTATAACTTGCTGGTCTGCTAGGCCATAGTCCAAGTCGGTTGGACATTGCAGTTCCATCTGTAGATGGCACTATACAAACATTGCATGATATTCCATTTATGATACTATAAATGTACTACTGTAATTCGCGCATAAAAGTGGAAACATTTTCGTGATTTTCGTGGTGGTGGCAATCAGACTGTCAGAGACTGTGTATCCCCTTCGTCGGATGCGTTAAAGGGACATAAGAAGCGAGCATGTCATTCTTCACACCATGGCTAGCAGGCTGTCTGAATGTGATATCAGGAGCTGGGGAGAAAGCTACGCGCAATGGTTTATCCTTACCATACATTTGACCACCGACTTTTTAAATCTCGGTGGTGGTAAAGTTGGTGAGGTTGCATCTGGTACAAAGGCAAGTTGCTCAACGTAACAGTAGGACTCGGTCCTTCAGGTTCTACAGCGCAGATGGTGGAAGTACAATGCGGCGTCTCGCTGTTAGAAGTGGGAGATTAAACGCCTTAGGGCCAAGAGTTGGAGTTGAAGCAGTGAGTGGGGGTAGCCTTAGGTAGGCCTACATGTAGACGCTGTGGGTTTGTAGGTGTCTCTTACTTCTCTGAATGAGAAGCAGCAATCATGGAATCTATAATTGAAACGTATGGCCAGCATGCTCAATTACAAGTTTTGAGTGTCACGGCCTGGAGGCCCCTTTGTTTTTCACTGTCACCGCTGGAGCTTTTGCTTGTACACCGGCAGGCCCGGTAGTTGGCGGGAGGTTGCCACCGCAGCGTTTGCAGCGCTTTAATGGTTTGAGTGGCGTGTTTTTAGAGGTATTCAACCAAGCATCTCACACACAATGGAGCGCTTTTGCAAGATTCGGAAAAATTGCGCACATCGTAAGAAAATATTTGTGGAAGACGGCTAGCAGCAGGAGGCGCTTGGTTGTGACCCAGAGCGGCAGGCTTCGAGTCGGCTTCTTCATCGGTAGGGGCAAGGTCCCCCAAAGTCATGACCAAAGTCGAGAAATGAAAGGAGGTCGTCCCATCAAACCGGTATTTTATAACCGACCGGTTTCCTGATCCAACCGGTACGAAGGCCTTCTGGCTGTGACTGGAAACTGGGACCAGCCTGGAGTTGGGTAAGGAGAACGGCTTCATTGGAGACCATTGATGAAACTCTCCCATTGGATAGGGGAAGAAAAGAGCGACTTATCGTTGGAAGCTTAGCCAAAAAAATCAGCAAGAAAGCAATGCTATTAGTTTAAATATTGACGAACCAGTAGTGCATGTGGTTTATACCTCAAAAATTTACAAATAGAAGTTTCCAAATGTTGGACTGTCTGTAGTCCTATACGGGTATTCAAGATGTTTGTTCCTGCGCCACGAAAGTAGTCTATCATGACTAAAGTCAAAATTTTTGGCACTAATTATAGGCATGGATGAAGACCTATCAACCCTTGCAAATTTTAATAATATTCACACCAACTCTGAAAGCCTGCGTTCTTTGTATTGGTCTACAACTTTAATACACAGTTAACATGCCCCTATTTTAATTTTTTATTTGATAAATGTAAGTATATTATAGAAAAATATAATTTAAAAGTAAAAGTTTTCCTAATACAGTGTTATAAAATAAATAATTAATTTTTACTTGTTAGACTTCTGAAAATAAAAATGATATTTAATTTTTTTGAAATTAAGTGAAACGTATTTCAAACTTAGTTCATTAACGGATCTTCTTGTACTCAAGAAGTTCATTGTGTTTAACTGCACTATGCACTGCACTGTGCACTATTAATTTGTAATTTTCCTTACTTGAAGTAAGAACGGTATTACTACTACGGTACTACTGGTAGTTGCGGTGGCAAGCTTTTTAAAAGTACGAGTACAGAGTTTAAAATTACGTTCTCACACTGCACAAAGCTACCAGCGAACGCAAGACAAAGCAATTTATTTTCTAATCAGAAAATCATTAAGAAGAAAAACTAAAGTTACAGTATCTATAACTATGTTGTGGAACAACACCTCCTGTTTTCAAATAGAGATCTGAACTACTGTAGTCTAGTATATGTGCTTGTGTAAGTGAATACTTAGACATATGATCGAAAGCCTTTTGAGATATGTATTGTGTATGTTAGATTATAAGTAATTTCGATTAAAGAGAATATTAATATTAAAATTAGGATACAGTAAACATAACTACACCGTAATTACACAATTCTACAATAACTGATTTTAAATCATACAATTTTACAGGTATGCAATAATTTAAATATTTATCATTACAAAATGATGAGTTCACAAAGTGTATAAAACACACAATTCAAATATTATTCTAAATTTTAAGTGTTGAGTATAATGTAACAACGTAAATTATTGAAATCAATGATAAAAATACCAAATCACTGAAACGTAAATCATCTTAATGTTTCAGTCGCTGCAGTTTTACAGCAATGTATTAAGGAAATATCGCACTAAAAATTTACTACTGCTAAAGGTAAATGAAGAACAAAATTTTAAAGTCACGTTTTGCACTTTTTCAATTAAACGAAATATTGGAAATTAAAATTTAAGGTAATATTATTAACGTAATACGTTAATGCTCATTGATTATATAGCCACTAAAAGACTGATAAAATCAATGTTTTATCTCAAACTAGAGAAGCCAAAGATATAAATTTTTACTTCCATGTACCATAAGGAAATGGAAGTATAGTGGTGGCAAAAAAAAACGTGCTTGAAATAAGAGCTGATTCTGATTCTACTACCCTAAAAACGTGATGAAAAAAAGTCATTTTTCGAAAAAAGTGTGTGTGTGTGTGTGTGTGTGCTGTGTGTAGAACTTTTTATTTGGCAAACAATAACTGCCTCAAATTCAAACAAAATCAAATAATTTCTTCCATACCTGCCTGAATTGTAGAGGACTTGAGGCTTATTGATTTTGGTAAAGATAGGTTAAGGGAAAGGGTAGTTTACCTTTAACGTTTTACGTTTTAGCAAGAGTAAAGTACTTACTTTTGATAAATAAATTATCCTGAAAAGAAGATAATAATAATCCGCTGTAGAAAGGTAGACGAAATATCTATAAATGGAAAGCGTAGTTGAAGCGGGAGGGGGTAATTTTCTATAAATAAAAATGGTAGGTGAAGGGGGAGAAGATAATTTTTTATTTGTATGTGTACTACTTTATAGGCAACAAAGAATTGGTTTCTATGGAAATATTTCATTCAATTTGTCAAACATAAAACTAGATTTACAAGGTGGAGAATATCTTTTTTAGAAATTATCAAACCAAACTCAAGTAAATTATTTTAAACATATTTCTTACAAACTGGAAGTCATGTATGGTTCTCCATACCGAGTTCTGAACCTACTGTAGCACAAAAATAATTATTTAAGGGAACTGAATATTAATAGTGTCAATTTGACTGATGTCAAAGAGGATATGTTTGTTACTGCGAACATTGTTATTTCTTTTTTTTTATTTTATTAACACTAAAATGCTGTAATTTGTACTCTATGAGTATACCATAAAATTCAAATAAATAAATTTCTACTAGTAGTTCGAACACATTTAATTGCGCAATAATATACACACTCGTACACATACAGATACGCATATAATTACGCATATTAAAGTGTGCATAAATACAAACATGTAAGTTACAATAATTTATTAATTAAAGGATATCAAATTTTCTTTAATAATTTAAACTTTAGTAAATTTTCATGTCGTGAAAATTGATTAATTTTTTTGATAATATTAATTTATTTTCAATAAAATAATACTGTACAGTCAAAACTCTGAGCCTTACTTGGGATATCAGATCGTGATCAGCCATTTAGGCTATACTGTTGATTAATACACGAAACATTTTCCAAGTAAGAAGTAAGTATTTAGTAATTTATATCTTAAGGAAAGTACCGCAATAACAAGTGATTTAATTTAAATGTATATAGACTTGTGAACACATTCCTCAACTTGAAAATTTGACAAAAACACGTGTTTAGGGTTTTGACTATTAAATCAGAATGTATGATCGTCATAAAAATAGTTCGTTAGTTGCTTTACCTAACGTAAAAATGTCAGTGTGGGTGCGAGAAGCGTATTTATACAACCCGTCAGTTCACCGACGTCCTTACATGAGGAAGTATGCAGGCTTAAATGATGTTATAATTTTAATTCTCATGTATATCAGAAAGGTTTAACGTTTGTCGGAAATTACTGTTTTTCTGAGACACATAAATTGTAGACTTGTCAGACGTGTTTTGTCTAATTTCAACATAAGCCTGAAGGAAAACTACCGAGATCTGCATAGTATAAGTATAGGCCTATTATATTGTTATACTCGTATACCTCTTTATGCTTATTGTTTGCTTTGTGTCGTCTTTACAACAGTTATTGTGTTCTTCAACGTGTGCATTTTATGAGTAAAATTTTTATTAGACTTGAAGTTTTGTCATTTACACGAGAATATGCAACTTTTAAAAAATGTCTCTTGCATTATAGTTAAGGTTTGTGTCGGCATTGCCACAGATATGTGTGTTCTAGATATTGGTTTCCAAACTCAAATAATTTTATATTTCTTTGTTTCTAACATTGCATAAAGTAACGTAAGAAAGAGATTTCCACGCGTCGTTTCTACAGTGTTAATTGTAGGACACATCGCAAAAATACACCACCTTAGGACAAGTAGTATTATTATTACTACTACAGAATGAACCTCTCTATACATTAACTTGGGTGAATAGCATGTGACACTCTATCGCAAGGAAACTCGAGATTTGACGTTTGGCCTTTAATAAAAAAGCACTCTTGTAACGTGTCGAGTATCATATTGGATACGCTATAATTCATTTTGCATCTTACCATTAGGAGTATACGATAGCACATTACGGACTTATTGTACACTCTGTGTTTATTATTTAGAATAGGTTTGTTTAAATTTAAACAAATGTGGTAATTTTTTGACCAACATGTAATACATTTTATGAATTGATGTCTAAATATGTCATTAGAAATTTATACCATATTAAATAAATTTTCAAGGAACATTGTCGTTCTGAAAAAAAAGTTTCCATGGAAAAGAAAATTCGGTACTCGAATCTGTATTTTAAAATTCAACATTTCCTTCGTTTGTTAAATAAAATTTCTTTAGATTCAATATCACTAAACATTGCAAGTAGTGCCAGTTACGTGCATAATAAGTATTGAAATGGACGGTAAGGGACAAGATGTGATCATGTACTCACTGCAAAACGCTAGACATTAAGTACATATTGATGAAAAATAAATTTCACCCAGAACATAATAAATCAAAATTGTTAAATAAAATAAAAGAAGGGAGATAGATATATAAATATAACAAGTAGGTTGACATAACCTCCAAGAGAAACATTCCAAAACCTTTGATTGTTGAATGAATGTGTGTTGAGACCCTATTGTATTCTGACATATGTCATATTTTTTGAACACTGTTTTTTTTATTTACGTATTGTTTATGGGAAAACAGTAGAAATATCCTTAACACTTTATTTTAATTTTCTGTTTGCTGTCGTAATTTAAGTTACATTTATTCGTTCTTTAACAAACGCGCGCCTTTGCTGCGCCAACATTAACCGAAGTAACCAAGTTACATTATTTGTTATTAAAATAACTAATGAACGTTATATAACCAAACTTTTTTTAAATTTATTGATAATGATAGGTCACTTTTAATTCAAAAATTATTAAGTGTATTTTCTAATATTTTCATAAGAACATGCGAAAATTATGTTAAACACTTTAAAATAACTATTCATAAAAATCTTGATAATTAAGTGAACGGGGTACCAATGTCGATAAAAATCACTTAGGATTTTATAAATTATCTTTAGGAAAACCTCCAATTCAACTGTAATCAAGAAAGTTTTCTGAAACAACCTTCAACTTAAAACAGGTTTTCTGTTTTATGTTTCTTATTACGTTGTTACATTTCACTTTTACTCGACGTCCGTTTTACTTGTGTTCAATTTTTTCACTTACATTTCTTTTTATACATAAGTAATGATTAACGACAACAGAAAGGAATTTATAATTGTTAATACTGCTAAGCAACCAATACCTTCTTTCACCACTATTGATTATGTATTATGTCTGTTTTCAGGACTGAAAAGAAATGTTAATACGTCGTTTTCTACTAGCATACACAATCCATTATATAATTATATACCTTCAGTTATAGTAATTAATTGTTACTACACTGTCTAAACTAAGTTAATATTGAATGTGCTACAATGTATGGTGCGAAGAATAATTTAGTTTCATTGTTTAATGTTGGCAGACACGCCATTTGCTCTTATTAACATATCATTGATAATATTAAAATAAATTCTGTAGAGTTACCTACTTTGCTTTGGTTATAACTTACTCGTTTATGTTTCTCTGGCAGTTGCCTGTATTAACTTTGAAGGTTAACAAATTTTACCGTAAATTCAGCCGATACAATCGTCTAGTTATAAAACTACTGACTATTTATATAAGACAAATATAAAAATAATGTTCTTAACCAAAAGTACGTCATGAATACAACAAATATTTTTGACGTAAAGAAAAAATGTTATTTTAAAACATTTTCTTAAAATTGCTTTTAAAATGTTTAAATTCATTGTTGGATGTGTCATGTAATCATTATTATGTCTGACTTACAACGTTACGCGTGATCAGGCAGTTGAGCGTTTCTTACAATAAACAAAAACGTACGATATTGTGTAATAACTTCCCGCCGTGACTTGTATAGAGGATTAATTGTATTGGTGAGTTGATTCCCTGTTGGTTGATGGAAATCCATTTAGTAACTAACGTCATATAGAAGTAACATTATATAATTAACGTTACACACACACACACACACACACACACACACACACACACACACACACACACACACACACACACACACACACACACACACATATTGCAACGTTACAAGTATTTTAAACAATTACAGAAATACAATACTATGTACTCAACGCAACTATGAAGTGTATCACACCGGCCAGGTCACAGGATTTTTTTTTCATTCTCGTTGCGTCAATATATGTAGTTGCACAATAAAAAAATAATTTTCAAAGAGGAGTGAGTTGTTTGAAGAACTGAAATACTTAATTAAAACCGTTTCAAAATAACCATTCAATGATTTATTAATATTAATAGAAAATACGCAAATATTAAAATTTCGAATTATAAAAATAAAAAAAATATTCCCTTTTATAAGTTTACAAAAATACAATATAACCTACTATGCTGTTCAATATAAAAATAAATAAATATAAGAAATATAAAAATAAACAACCATATAATCTTACTCGCTAAACAGACATGTTAAACAAATTATCTAAACACTTTTTATTTCAGTGTGTCTGACTTTCACTCACATTTTAAATAATAATAGCAACTCATTCACAAACAAAAATAATATTAAATCTCAAGAATAAAACTAATTGTTGCTATAAAAAAAATAAAAAAATAACATTTACTTCCAACCTATTATTTATTTCTACTGACACACCCATATTTTAACATACAACAGAAGATTAGTATTTTCAAATTTTCTTGTTAAATTAAAATATTTTCTTTAACTACCATTTAAATTTATGTACAGTGATTATATTTAAACTTTAAGTCTTTACTGTTTATATATATAGGTTTCTTTTTAAGAGTTCTTTTCACAAACAAAAAATATAATTGTTTATTCATCACCTGCGTACTGCCGATGTTACTGTTGCGTGTGTGTGTGTGTCCTGAATCCTGAAAATTTGATGATGATGATTATGCTGATGCTGTGTTCTCTGTCTCTACAGTTTTTTGTTTGTGATGGTCCAGAGTTCCTCCATAAGTCTTGGTGTGTGTGGTAAAAATGTTCGATCGGTCGGCAGACCAGCAGCGTGACGTTATGTGAAGATACCTTGAGTCTGAGATCGCCCCAAAATTTCCGGTGGTATTCATACTGGACGGCGTTCTGACAAGTCCAGGACTGTTTTCGACCTGTTAGATATTGTCACTTCGTGCAAAGCTTCCTTTTAATTACAAATAACTTTTTGGTTCATTTTCGCGATTTCGTAAACATACTCGTAGCACGAGCGATATCATCGTTTGCGTAATTTTTTTCTGGTCATTCACATATAAAACACTTATTAATGACTATTTATTTACACTAGTAATTAACATTAAATTACATAAGTCTTTATTATTGCACATTTCGGCAATAAATTTTCCATCACCCTATTCGTTAAAAATTCCTTAATGTAATGGTGTCTTTATAATTGGGGTAAGTCTTTGTTCACAAGTTTAAAACGTATTAATTAGTTTATATTTAATTGCTAAAAGCATGTAGTCCTAACTATAAATACCCTTCCTGCGATGTTCCATTGCAATACATCCATGTGCATGTCTTTATATAATAAGCATATTTAATTAATTATTCTCATTAATTCATGTCTAAACCAGGGATCACTAACACACGTAAATTATTTATCTACTCAGAGACATCTTCCTGTTCATATTATAAATCCTGTTGCAGCCGGCAAATACTCATATACACCAAACACTGTACCCCCCCACACACAGCTTAAAATCGACTGGTGTTCACAACGACAAGCCATGGATCGTCATCGCCTGTCTGTTCCTACTTATACTACTTAAAATTATTTCTAAGTGTTTCTGTATCTGTATATTATAAACAATAGATATTTCCCTGATATCGTTGAAATATATAGTACTGTTGTAAATTGTTTCAGTGTATAAGTTCTATTAAACTAATAAAAAATTATTAAATTTGTAAAATTGTTAGATTGTAGAAAAGTAAGAAGCTTCCAGCCATACTGGATTGGGTAAAATCACAACCTGTAATATAATTACAAAGTATGGTATATGATTTAAAATAATATTAATAAGTACCGTAATACTAAACAATGTATGTAAGAAAATTTTAAATAGCTAACTTAAACTTGTGAATGTGGTAGTGCAAATATGCAAAATCCAATTAATCTTTTTCTTTTATATTGAAAATTCAATTAATGCTGAAGTTATCTGTGAGAAACCCAAATTAAAATAATACATGGGTCTAGTCAAGAGACCACAAGCATTATGTAAAGCTACGTACTATAATAAATTATATAAATTATAAGTGGTTGTAAAATGTCTTTATTGTAAACATTGAAAGCTGTGCGACAGACGAAATTAAAAATTAAAAAAAAGCTTATAATATAAAACTCGAAATGAGTAAGTAGGTTGGTTAACAAGAGTAGCAACATCTGTAAAGAACGCCAACTTACTGTTGTTTAACTTTTGATCAGAGAACATCTAACCAGAAGAGTGCTTCATAATATTGAAAGGAATACTCGAGTAATCATGGATCGTTAAAAAATGAATAGTTAGAAGTGAAGAATAACAGTTGCATTAAGTAAGAAGAATGCCAAGAGAAAGTAATTTACAAGAGAAAATATATACACATATATTTTATTATTACTCGTAATATTATACGAGTTTGTGTGTGCGCGCGCGTTTGACGTAATGTAGTTTTTATGAATAAGTTATTATTTACTTAGTATACTAACTAGATAGTAATTACATCTGAACACAAAATGAATAATGAAAGAAAGTAAACATTGTTAAAACACGCAGAAAATATAATTGTTAATAAAACGTGGAGTCAACGAGAAACAAAAGTAATTATATATTAGAAGTACAAACGCGAAGCATAAGTCGAAATAAACGCAGGTGTAAAGGGAAGACCTGTTATTTCATGCCTGAAAAGTGGGACTTTATCGCATATCTCTTTTTCCTTTCATGCCTTTTTATTTTCTACAAAGTTGGGAAATAAAAAGAATAATTCAGAAAATCGTTAGAATAATAATAAGATTTGACCTTAAAAGAATGAAACAAGTGGAAATTTATTAAAGTGCTTTTGGTGGCAGAAAATACTCTCTGTTCTGCATTTTCCAATAATTCAGTAATTCCCAGTTGCGGTTAGATTCTTACAATTCAGAGTGTTTGATTTACAGAAGGTCTAAGTAAACGCTTTAATAAATTGTGAAACATTGATTACCATAAAAGAATTTCTATAAATAAAACTCTATTTAGAATGTATTATCTTAATATATTAAAAATCTCTGAGGCAACTTACATTATATAACCAAAGAGTTTATTCATTTTAGTACGAAAAGGTATTTTCATATTTTACATAACCTTGTCTAATTAAAAGTTCTTTGTTTTGATAAAAATATATAAATGGCTAGGAACAAATGTGTATAACTGGTAAGAAAAATTTTAATGAAAATGATGTTGAGAATACATACATACACAATTATATTCTTGCGTGTGTTTTAAAATTGCAATTTACGCAATATATTGTGGCTTGTGTTTCTTATATAATAATTTTAATTTGTTATACAAGGGTCAATTTATATGTCGTTTGTTGACCGTTCACAAGAATATATTTCGTTTACTGTTATCACCTTATTATTTAATAAAACTATTAATTACGTTTATAACGTAAATATTTGTAATGTTAGTTAAAATGTATAGGAATTGGTAGTGAAAGTTGCTTTGTCGCTTTGTTGTTATTATTAAAATTTGTGTAATTTGTTTTGTTAACTGCTGTCAAACATTATTTTGTAATACTCCAATAGTACTGTAGATTTTGAACATGGCCGAAAGTTTGCTTATTGTAAAGAAACATTTTTTTTCTGAAGGGAAACAATTCTGTCTATGGTTTATGAAAAAGCGTATACGAAAGGCGATCACTTATAATTTTTTAATTGATTTCTGAACACACTGTAACAGACCTCCCACGCCCTTACCTCTTAAAAATTTAATCGATGCCTTTAGGCAAGAAAAGTTTAATATTTGCGCCTGATTAAAAATTTTAAGCTGCAAAAATAATTTTTTTATATCCTTATAACAATATTTATTTGTAAGTCTGTTATCCAACATGTGCAACCTGCTTCTCCATTAATACTATTTGTGCTGAAATAAAGTACATAAAAATTATACTGGCGTTATCAGTAAAGGAAACATATAGCTGTTACAATAATTTGTACTTTATTCATTTTAATATTGTAAATGAAACTGCTGTCTACACATTACTGTGTAAAAGCGACTAAAGGTATCAGTAAAGTAGTAATTAATTTTAAGTAGTTATTAATTTCACTAAAATTAAGCTGTTCAATTATTTCTTCCCCCCTTATACAAGTTGTCACGCAGAACTTTTTAAATAAACATCGTTAAAGTATCAGAAATATTTCAAAAACAACTGTAAACTGTAGCACATTTTTGTAAAATTTCTATTAACATACTGTGCTTACTGTTTAACAGAACCCATTCACGTTTTCTTTAGTTTTTTAAAAATGTTTAATGAGGAACGACACACTATGTAAAGACTTTATTGTCAGTAAAAACTTGAATGTCGAAAGAATGAATCATACATATGCGAATCTCAGACTAATAATTAGCCAAGGCTACTTATCCTGGTTTTAAAATTCCTCGTGACATCGCACTTAATTTGCTGTACAATTTACTATACAATGTGTACAATTTAATCGTCACACATTAATATGACAGGTAGCTATAGAAGTTGTTGATGTGGGTTTATAGATTTCATTAAAATTATGTTAGTGCACAATAAGTATGACATATTTTTCTACGTCTGTAGTAAAATGTTATACGTAAAATGTGGAATTCAAATTGTGGCTAGAATTATAGCTGTTGGCTACTAATCAAGCATTTGGCTACTAGTACGAAAATATCAAGAAGTGTCTTCCAGGAAACAATATTTATCTAAGTTTCAACGTACTACCTATGGCTACATTATATGTAAATTAGAATAAATACAAAATTTTAAAAGAAGTCATTACTTATAATATAACAACGCACAAATAATAGCCTATCCCATCTGCAATTAGACAGGTGGAATGCAATATTAATCACATATTTTGACTTGTATATTACATAGTTAAATTAAGGTACCTGGTCTGCTTACCTTCTCCACATTTATATATTTTCTGCCTATTAAGGTTTTACTCTTTTTGGTTTGAGTGCTCGACGTGTTGACATATAACTAATGTATAGAGCATAGTAGTTGCAAGACGCTTTAGGGCTAACGAATACAGTGTAACGTGCTGGTATTACATTCTAATTAAATGAAATTACATAGTAAATCTTGCAGCGTAAATTGGAGATAAAACTGATGTGAAAACGGCAAAGAATAAAACTCTGTGATTAATTTTGATAATATATTTATGTCGTACCAATATATTGTGGAATTTTTGTGTTAAAAGGAACGCCATGTCCTAATTAATAGACAAAATACGTGTTATAAAATTGTGTTATTGAGACAAGAGATATGCTTCATTGTGTTTCTCATTCACGCAATATTTTAACATATGCATGTAAGAGCATTTGTGACATATTATATTCTACGAGGTCAGAATTACAATATTTCCCTCAGGTAACTTCTATTCAAATGAAGAAATCTGAAAAAGTGTATCGATTGTAGATATTACTTTTTAAATAATGTACATTACATGATATGGTGCTTAAATGTTTTCACACATACATTAAAAATATTCATATTCATTAAACTAAAAAAAAGAAAATAATTTAAAATAATAACAGCTTTTTCCTTATTTGAAATTGGCGAGAAAACAATTTTGTTTGAATATTTAGGATAAATATGATACTTTTAGACCCTGCCAGAGCCAAAATGTTAGACACCTAATTAGTTATAAGGCTTTTTAATTTCTTACTTTTAGTTTAGTTTAAAACTACTACTGTGAAAGTAACAATCATGATTTGAAAATTTTCGGTAGAATATGAATATTTATGCAATTAATTATAATGAATATATACATAATACATATAAGTGTAAATGTATGATTAACTGTGTATATATGTGTGCATGTGTATGTGTATGTGAGTGTGAGTGTGTGTGGTGGGGGGTGCGTGCGTGTACGTGTGCGCGTGTGTATAACAATAACTAGTAGTAGTGTAAATCAGTGTGTCGCACAATTATTTTCAATGATGTTGTATGAATATTTATTGTTGTAAGAAAAAATTATATATAATACTTTATTCAGATAAATAATTTTTGTTCCTTTGATTCCTTAAAATAGTAGTTGATAGTTGTCATGGAACGCAAAGCATGGACCGATCAGCACTACACCACTTAACGATTAAGGCAAAAAACATAAATGCCTAAAATCCACTTATTTAATGTAAATATTCCCTGCAGTTACTATATTTTGTCAATATATTTCAATAGTTAAGGTGTCTGGTAAACGTGCTTATTATTATCGACGTAAGTCTAAATGGCGTTTATTATTTCCCCAGAGAAGTAATTTCGAGCTTTACGTAAAAGTAATTACTCAAAATAAAATAATACCAAAAAGTCTCCCACATTTAATCATAACTTAATTCTCGCATAACAGAGTCTCAGTTCCTTAGATTATATTTAATTAATTGTGGTGTCAACTTATGTATATATCAGCAAGCTTTGAATACTCCGATATTGTATCAACCCTATTTGTGACCTTAATCCGGCCGTTAAGTCTCATTCTATTCAGATTAATATAAGATGTTTATTTAAACTCAACAATATTTGTTAATTTGTAATAATTTGACCAAAATAAACTAACTAGTAACATCCTCGAGCTGTACAACTTGCTCACAAACGTAAACAGTCTGTAAACTGAGGCAACGGCAGCGGCAATTGGTGATTCATATGTGTCTGCCATAGTGTCTGTCCACGTCATTCACGTCGGTTAAACTGAATGCGTTCAAAGGTAGCCATTTTGTACGCGTTCAGTTACAGGTTAAAAACTAACTGCGGACTTCCTCTACCGACTTGGCGACTTGGATCTTATTATGATGCCAAATCTATTTCTACAATAGTAGATAACAACAGGAAATGATAAGATCTGATAGTGGCAGAGTAAGTTATTGTCTACGTGTTATACAAATAGATAAAATGTAATTTTTGAGTCATCGGTTACAATTCAGAGGAAATATTAAAAGGCACGTAAGGAAAGTAAATTCATGTAAGTGGTTCGGACATCAAAAATTTCCTTAAAAGACAGCTGTTTCAATTACGTGATTCAGAAATCGACGACAATCATAATAATCTTAAGTGAAGACAGAAACTCAATTCTCTTAAGGCGATGGATGCTCCATTTACTTGAGTAAACTTTTCTGTACCGCATGCTTATAAAGTTAACACAATAATTACTTTATGAAATGTAAGAAATTAAATGAAAAAATTATTGATTAACAATTAAAAAATAAAATACTTTAATTATTTTTGTTTAATGTAAATATATTTATTTCACTTCGGACTGTGTCCATTACATGAAGTCAATTGTGCTGCGCTATTAAGTTAAATGTAATAATGACTGTTACATAATGAAACGGGCATTCTACGTCGGAATTCCGGCAGATACTACAGGACTCCAGATCAAAATTTTTATCAAATTTTATTAAAACACAGCAGTGAAGAAGTATAACTCATATATTATAAGTATATAATACTTATTAAAGTGCATCACGACAAGCAGTGTTCCCTTAACAAGTTGTGCGAAACAAAAAGAACTAGGTTAGGTGAATTACCTAACCAAAACATTTAATCTCAAGAAGTCATAATCGTTCAGTCGCGAAAAAGTGAAATGTAAGATCAGTGTATAAGATCGTAAAGTGAATTAAAAAATAATCCAAAGCGATTATCAAACAGGGAGTACTGTACCATATATAATTACAGTTTATGAATATTAGGTTACTAGTATAAAAAATAATACACTTATATACTAACGCAAAACATTAATACTATAATAAATAAGCATTGTCTATACTTTTTTCAAGAGGAATTATATGATTCCAATATAATAATTAACGATCTAGGCTAACCATAGTTAACCTCAAAACTTGTCATTAATATTTCGTTAATCAATTTGAAACTTTAAAGGTGTCTAACCTATTAAATTAAACGTATGTAAACCATCGTAACTCGAGGCATAGTTATTTTATTCTGTAGTTTAAAAGGATTCACCCTTGAGGTATAAAAAAATTTGTAAATAAACAAACCGATATTTACAGTCAACCAATCAGTCATTGCCAACCTTCTGGGTTAGGAGAGAATTAAGCCAGGAATATTGTATTAGCCATAATATTGTGAAGCGCCAACCGATTAAGCACATAAACAAGACAGAAGAAAATTAATTAATTAAATTATTTTAATAATTCGATAAAAGAAATATTTTAACAACATCAATTAAATTTATTTATTTTATTCTTTCAATAAACTATTTTATGGAAAAGAACCAGAGATTCCATATGGCGCCCAAGTAACATAAATTTAGCTCACTTACTTACAAACAGTGCAGTTATACTGTTTTGACAACTTAACAGTTTTATAATATACTGAGACCATCTGAACAACCAGTACAGACAGACCTAAACTACCAGTGCTACACCAAAGGTACGTGAGAGTTATAATTACTTTATAATATTGTCAAAACAACACTTTACTGAACAAAGGCAATTTCGGTCTACGGAAGTGCTACGGAACTTCAAGAGGCTTCCGAAGTGAACAACATTCAATTAACTGAGATTGCAATAACTAATTAATTAAGTAATAAAAATTAATTAAACAGAAAAAATACAAATTCAGTAAATTAAATAACGTTTAAAATTATTTAATAAGCAGATAATAATTAAAAAAAAAAAAGATAATCAACCGAACGGTACGCACGTGGTAGGTTATAATATTTATGGCGAAGTAAATGAGATTTTTTAAACACGCTTGTGATTTATGAATAAAATTATGAAAACTCGTTACAATTCAATCAACGACTACTCTTATTACCATTACACCCAAACCCCATTAATTGGTACACTTTACCTGTAATGTTATATACATTTTGGCACAGCACAAATTAATTTATATTTGTTTTGCTATTGTCCTTGTTATAATATATATATATATATACAATTATATTTGTATATAAAATTTTAGTACTTACGACTTTTATGTACTTATAAAGTAACTTGCCTTAAATTTCTAATTGTATACATGTGTGCATGTAAGTTGATGTCTGAATGAGTCTGCGCCTGACATTTTTGTAATAATTCATAGAACACAGTACAAAACCATAATTTCCAAGTATACTATGAGGGCAAACAGAACCACAGTTTATTGCAGTGTTTCTATAGTAAAACTAGAGACCTCTTTGTAACGCGTAATTTATAGTTACCGAAGCTAGAAGTGGTTTTATTATGACTTATTAGTGTTATTGTTAGGAATTCTAATGCTACCTATCCATCTTCTTAATCCATCTTCTAGTGAATACACGTTATTGAATATGTATTTTTATTATGTTTGTTCAGATGGTGTATTTACGTACACTTAATGATATCCAATTTAACTATTTATCAACATTGCTTCTAGTAGACAAAACTAAACGAGTTTTATAAAAGTAGGTTGGAGATATATTATTTTGTAAGTACAAATTAGTAACCGTTTCTTTAAGAAATTACCTACATTACAATCCTAGCAATCTATTGAAGAACATATGAAAACGGATTTTCTCCCCCCGACGGCTGTTACACTCTTTTCATACTTCAAACACAAGTGCAGTATACTGCAAGGAAAATATTGTGTTAAGAGTGTATGTCCCCTAAATTTCAAAAATGATTATTATCTTTTGTTATATTAACAACTGCAAGGCTAAGAAGCAAGAGAATCGGTTTACGTTGAAAGATTTGTTGGACAAGTGAATAAGCAGTGTACCGTTATTAAACGCAGAGTACCATTCGGCTACTACTCAGTGCACACCATACAGAAATTGCACTGCTCAGTGTTTGTTTTTGTACGTTTAGAAACGTTCTAAAAACACATAAAGAAATTCAGCACATATGCACGAAATATAAACGTAAAATTTACATCATGAACAAACTGTAGCAAAATTAAATTTGGCAATGTTGAACAGGATCTTATAAGACCAAACATCATTTTGGACGCACAGAACAAAAGGCATAACGGCTCATATATAAAAATTTATATACATATATTTGAAAGTAGTATAGACCAAGAAGTAGTTGCCTTTGTGGCGGTAGAATAAGTAAATTGCCTAATCCCTGAGTGGAAAAGACGTTTGCCTAGAAATTTGGAAAGTGCCTTAATGATTATGAGTTTTTTAAGTGTACATGCACAATTGCTGATAAATTTAGTATTTTTAAAGTAGCAAATTATTTATTGTTATCCAGTAGAGTGAATCAGGTTTTTGAGAGTTACAGTACCAATATGTGTAAAGTTTCAGTAGCACTCTCTCCAGTTACCCCGCGTAAACTGCACTGTAGGATTAACTTCTTGTGCAGCGCCAAACTCGATTTACCTAAAATTGGCAACAAACACTATAGCTTTATAACTTTCGCAATTTATGTACTGAACGTAGTGATATGGCTCAAGGAACGCGTAACTCAAGAAAGAAAACAGTCTGAATAAGTTGTTAAATATTTTGAGCAAGAAAATCTGATAACTATTATATATCATAGAAAGCAAATTGTAAATTAATCATCTACTACAAATTACAGTATACAAGATTTTTAATTGAATAATAGTGTCGGACGTCCGATCTTTATATAATATTACGGTAATTACCTCCTGTATGTTATAATAACGGCAATCTATAATTTAATGAATAACCTGTCAACACCGTTCCAAATCTGATCTCTTAATTAATATCTTTACATTTTATTATACACGCTCAGAGCACAAGGACAGTAACTACTCCAAATTACATAACGGTTTACGTACGAAATTACGTTTTAAAAGCATCAGCCATTGACGTCATTTCTATTTCGCTACGTTTCAAAACAGGCCACGGACCATCCCTACGTCCTACACAAAACTCGTCGCAGTTCATTTATTTGCCATAAAACGAAAATTCTCCTGCCTTTTACTGTAAGATAATTATATTATCCTGCCTGTACACAACATCCTGGCCTTAGTCCTACATTCTTCTTTAACAGTTTTCTATTAATAAATAAGTAACAAATAAAATTCTACTACTATTTTATAAGTTTCAAATTTGACTATGGCGTTAAGCGCTTTTAATATTATATGACTTACTATTAATAGTCGCTGGGTAAGAAAATTAAAAAAAAATTGTCAATTTTATAATCGTTGTTTACAGAAACATTGAACCTATGTCACTTCTTCTTTTGTCACTATCATTTTATTTTTGTTTTTAAGTATTGAAGCCTAGAACTGTATATATTGACGCATGACTGATTTTTGCAATGTACTGAATTACAATACTGAGCAATACAGAAATGACGTGCAAATGCAGGTTCAAGAGATCCAGCAATGTAATATCAAAGCAACGATTGATGAGTTAAATAAATATGATGTAACTATAAACGACATAATGTTGATTTTACGTTGTACATTTAAACAAATTGATGAACGGTTCAACATCGATTCACGTGGTAAACTGTACACTAGCATAGCAGCGGTTGCTTGTGTAGCTTTTTTCTTATAAAAATCAATACTTAGGCTACGAGTGACATAAACTAAATAGTTATAGTAGGTAAACGGTATTATAGAAAATGCATATCATTGTGACCAAATCCTAGTACTCAAGAGTAAATAAGGAGCATTTAGCCATGACGGACCTACACCGACAATTCAATTTTAGCGAAAATACAATTTGATATATCTATTGACATTCTCATTGATGCAGATCAAAGTAATAAAGTTTCTGCAAATTCAAAAAAAGGATTGATCGCTTTTTCGGAAATCAGTAGTATAGGATTGTTACTGCTAATGCATTTTTAGTAGCTATCGTTACGACAATCTACCGATCGTCGTATGGTACAGTTGGAAATAAAATATAAGACAACAATTTATTAAGTTACTAATCACAAGTTTTAATTATCACAATTAATCAATTTGAAATCACAAGATTGCCTCTTACAACAAATCAAATAAAAATTGTTCACACGCAATATTAATGTCAATTAATTATAATGTCAACTAATCTCGCACAATTATAAAACACATAACACTTCGCCACAATACTTCGAAACGCACTGGAATAAATCGCAACTCAAACTAAACTAAGCGTCGCTGAAGTCTTATATTTATACCCCGCTGAGATTCCAGAATATTCCCTAATAGGCGTCTACTAGAAAACACTAGAACGTAATTGATTTCGGCCTGGAACACAGCGCGCGCGGATCGGTATGCTGTGGAAAGTCTCGTTGTGGACGCGTGACAAATATCACGTAATTAATTGTCCTTCATCTCAAAGTAGCAGCAATATGTACTCACGCACACATTATAGCCGGGCTCCACTAGAATAGCCGAGAAAAAAGTATCATGTTCTGTAATGTCGTAAAAATATGTTAGTGCACGCGAGTGCGCGTGTGTATAAATGTATTTAACAGCATGTAAACTACAATATTAATAATATATTTAACATGCGTATAAATGTATGTATGTACTCGCACGCGCGTGTGTGTTTAATATCAGTTGAAAAATTACAATGTCTTGGGTCAATAAGTGAAAATCAGTTCGAACGTTATGAGATTTATAGCGTTTATAACTTTTGTAACACACGGTTATAAGATGAGCACTTTATGAAGTAAATTATACGTTGTGCGTTTATAAGTATTTATGTTTATTATTAAAATTTGGTTGTCGTAAATTTTTAAGCAATTTGTAAAACGCTGATCAATATGTTACAAATTTTATAAATACTCCTTTCCATATAGTTAGTATTTCATATCCAAATAATGTAGAACAAAGTTTTGCGGCATTGAATACATTTTTAGAAAACAATGCCATTTTAATAAACAGTTTCCATAAATAAAATTTTAAAAGACAAGTGTTCATTTGATCATTCAAACTTTAATCGTTATAAATTTAGTTGCTTAAATTTTTATATTATTAAGTATTACATTCTACGAAATTTATTTTAAATATAAATATACTATAGCGGCCAAGAGATATGGTATGCGAATGTACGATGTGCAGCACTGTTGGTATGTACGTGAACATTGACGGACCATATAATGATTTAGGATTGTAGCAAATAGACATTGTACACAGAAATAAAATAAATAGAGAGCTATAAGATAGGTTGACATACTTCCGAAATAAGGTTTATACAATGTTTTGAAAATTACATGTGTCTATGCTTAGACTCTGTTGCAGTAAAGAATTGTCTTGAATTTTTGTGAATAATTTATATGTCATTTACATACTTTTCATGGTGACATATTAGAAACACCCTAATTTGAAGGGAGTTTAGATATCTTTCGGTTCCTGGCATACTTTGTTTTAATACAGTTATTTATATTTATCCTTCAACAACTGTATGGGTTTACACTTAACATTAATAGTAACCAATTCCATTATAGTTATAAAAGTAACAGATAATAATAATAAAAGAAAACGCCTGTCTACATTATTTTATAATATCAAGTTGCTTTGTTATTAAATGTTAAAGAGAATGTAAATTTTAATAGAATAGGACATATGAAAGCTTGTAAGAACTTTATGTAAGTGTTAAAGATTAACGAGAACTCTCGTAGAACTTGACAAATGTTCATCATTGGTAACGATTACTTAACGATTCCATCACTTAATTATAAACTAGTGGAACCACAATTTAACCAGAAGGCTGAAGATAATTACTTTGTTGTAATGACAAAATATATTAAACCATTTTATTAATAATAATTTATATATTTGAAATATGTTTCCTGTAAAAAGAACCTGAAATTATTACAATAATTTTTGTGACCTGGGGTTTTAGTTATTAAGCTTAGTTTTATTTATTACAAAAAATATGAAGATTAGTATTCATCAAATTTGACAAAACTCAGGGTTTTACTTCGGGTTTGTGACACTAGTGTGATGTGTCACCTAACGTCTACTGCGCCTGAATTAAGGAATCACATGGCTGAATCACGCACTAATGACGCTGGAGACCAGCTACTACTTGTGTACTTTATGGTGGCCGGCAACCTTGGTGAAAGTGATATGCGCAGTACCCTGTTTTTTGTCAATGTAACGGCACATCTGACTGAGTGCGTAAGTGTTGATGCGTTTTCAAAAACATTTACCGTATAGGCCTGTTTTTTATTTAATTATTTTTTTCAACACAAAAAACATATCCTACGCTACAAAAACTTCATCAACTTCTTAAGTCTAGTGTAAAATTTCAAGGTAGCTTACCATGTTTAATAAAAATTAATATAAACTAATGGTTTAAAAGGAAGAAGTTTCGAAATAATAGAAGTGTGTTAAATGAACGTCAAGAGATAAGGGCAAAAATAATTGAATATCTCAGGAAAGTAAAACTATTCAGGACAGAAAAGCGTCCAATACTAGCAATTATTTATTATTTACATTATGTAACAAATAACGTTGTTCTGCTATTACAAATAAATATTTGATACAATTTCGAGTAATGCTGTGTAAAATTACAAATAGTAGATAGATGAATGAAATCCGGAATATCAAAAATGTGTAAAACCCGAGTTGTAATAATTAAATAGTTAAGGGCACTTATAAAGCCGTCTGTAGCAACAGTAAAAAGACGGACGTTTTTGAAACGTAGTGTTACGACTGAGCACACTTAGCCTCCCCACTACACTCACTTTTCGCGCAGCTATGAAGCGGCCACCATAAAGTAACGCGATTGGAGTACATATATCTCTACAAACAGTAACCACATTCGCACACTGCGGTTATGCGCACGCAGAGCAACAGACTACCAGCATAATAATCGATCAAACAGAGCAATGAGTAGATTTAACTTAAAACAGAGTAACATTTATGTCACATAAAAAGTTAACAGTTTATCCCATATTTGAGAACACAATATACACAATTTTATTGTTTATCGAATTTTATTTATATTAGTTGTAAGGATGATTAGAATTTCTTCATTAAATTTGCACTGAAATACCTAATTTTACAAGCATTGTGCTGTAATAATATTAGGGAAGTAGAAACACGGAATTCTGACACGTAATAGTGGTACGCTAGGAAAGTATAACGTAGAAATGTAATATTTTCACGACTCTGGTATCAGAATCCGACTTAATATTGGAAACCTTATTTCACGTAGAAGACTTCATAGAAGTAAATATTAAATTAAAATATCATATTTACTTTTGTATATTTGTTTTTCGTACGTAGGTAGCGTTTAAATAAAATTTTAAAGTCATCACAATTTTAGATAATATTATTCACAATTTAACAAATATTCCACACCCTACGGCACAGCTACGTATAATTCATGACAGCTGACATATCGAAAGCATACGTCACTTACTCGTCATAAATTATGACATCACGTGACACGTTATTAGCTGGACAAAAGTGACATGCAATTTCCTGTAGCAGTATCCTGTATCCTGCCGTCCGCACTACTGCAAGAATTATCAGAATATAAACATAGCAGGTATTTTTAATTATTCTTTATATTGATTTATTTTCCGTACTCTTTTATTAAAAATGTTTTATATTATTTTATCTTTCATAGTCACCGCTCTAATAATACAAAAACTTAATTCAAAAGTGACATTTATTTCCATTTTATTCGTATACTTATGCTTCACACAAAATCATCAACACACTACTATGTTAATTGTAAAAACAGATGTAAAACAATATTATTTTACAAACAGAATTAATACTGTTGCTCACCAATAGAGAAAAATTATTCCGGTTAACGCAACAGTGTTAATTCTATTTGTGATTATAACTACTAGCCAAACTTTCTTAATTAACTAATTTTGTAATATACAAAATCACAAAATAGTGCGAGTTCAAGTTGTAATGTTCTAGTTATATTACTAGCAAATTAGTTTTAAACAGTGTAACCTGCTATAGACCTACTGCTGTACCTTGAACAAGAGTCATATGAGACTATAGGCGACTTGGGGATATACATTGTTCTTATGGAGAAACCGCTACCTAACACTCGATAATTTGAAAATTTTGTAACGTAATCCTCAGCTGGGGACCATGACTTGCTTTTCATCCACTGATTCGGCGTATGACTTGACTCAGCTTCAGCTGAGCCAGATCTGGACCATCTGGGATGACTACCGCCACATCGTCAACCTACCCGATCAGGAACATGTACCCAGTCATCTCTGTATGGAGCGAGCTGTCGTATAAGACGTTTAAAATATCAGGTTCCAGTATCGTTCCTGCGTCGAACGAGAGGTGACTGCTCCTTGTTAGTTGTACTTGTCCTTGCACAAAGCCGGCGATGCCTTAGGTAATCTCTTACCATAGCTAAAGGATATTGTGGTAGTCGGAAAAACCGTTGAGAAGGCTCTAACAAGTAAATTATAACGCGTACATGTTTAGCGCGTTCCTTACGACAAGAGACACTATTAGTGTTATAAACAGATCAAAGGCCATGGCTTCTCTTCACGCCTGATTTTCCCATCACCTCGAAGATCTCACCGATAGTTGATTAAAAAGATCACGTTCTGGTGGATAAAAAGATCACTTCCGTCTCGAGTGGCCGGTTGCAGTTGGGGCTTTAAGAGATTCTACATCAACTTTCCTGCTGTGTACAGCATAGATAACAGTTGACAAGCTTACGGGGAGTCTGTGGAACCCTTTCCCTTGGGTAGTAAAAAAACCAGCTTTGCTATCGTTTATCATGAAGAAAAACTCCAGCTCTCAGACAAGCGTTTAACATTCACAGCAAAATATCTGGACAGCTCCGATTTGTTACCTTCAATACCTTTGATGCCACACAATCCGGACCAAGGGTTTTCTCATTCTTTATTGAACAGCCACGCTAATCAATTCCGCTTCGCAAAGGAAAGTGGTATCTTGTGCCTACAACAATATTTCGGGATCATATCCCGTAGGATGAATGGGAGAAAGGGGATCCACTATGTTTTCTGTGGTCGCAGCATTCTTTATGGTACTTGCTCTTGGGGTACCAAGCAAGCTAGTGATCGGCACGTATGCCTTGCCACATGGGTTCCGGTTAACATTCTTGCATAGCGTGCGCCAGCAATAACTTTTATTTAGGCGAATAGCGCTCATGAGGTCTTTCATAGCGGCTACGCATAATTCAGGCTTTACTAAGACGTCTGCCCTATTCCTAGACCGTTGTGCCTCCCACCTAATCATTAAGCATCTGGCCTTAAATAAGCTAAACGGTTGGACCAACATTAGCTTGTCACCTGCCTCTCCACAGCTTCCTCCGAAGCATTGAACGTTGCACTTTGCATTATACGAAAGACCTTTCCTCAGTGGTTACCACTTCCTCTCTGTCCAGTGTTGTATGTGGATAGGTTTGAAGGTCCTCATTACTGCTTTGCAGGCACACAGTGAGTGTCGCAGGATCACTTTTTGCGACAATGCAACCTCGTAGTGTACACCGAGTCGTGCTTTTCGCAGTTGTAGTTCTATCCTGCAGCTGAAAGGTGATGCACTCACAGCTGCTACCTGAGTAGACATCTATCCCTTCTAGTCTGCCAATCAAGGCTCCAGACCCTCCAAAGCAAAACTTACATCATGGATGGAGTCATTAAAGCTTGGTCTTCCAAAGTTCTGTATCTTTCCTTGTTGAGTACGAGCAAGCCGAACCTGAATGCCGTTTCCAGAAGAAACTTTCCCATTAAACATCTCCCATTCACAGAAAAATGAATACTGTTAAACTTTGCGGACATTGTAGTGGTTACACAAAAATTACAAATTCTAAATGAAAATAAATCTAGTAGTACAAACGCCAAGTGTAACACAAAATAAAGGTAGAGGCACATTATTCATTTTATACATGAAAACTCTGTAATGTCTACAAAGGAAATTATAAAGAGAAAAGATATATTTTAACAAACCGATAGAACAATCTTAAGACCCGACGTTAAAAGGTAAGAGCGTTTTGAAAGTTACCAAGGTCTGTCTTGTAGCTAAACATACCTTGCTATCTGTTCTACATCTTCTAGTAATTTATAGTTTTTCCATTACTAAAATTTCATTTTGTAGTTTAATTACTCTATTTCTCAGTGACCTTAGTGAAATTCATTTTAAATTAGCTAAATACCGTCTGCAACAAAACGAATTTTAATAGGAAAGTATATCTAGAATTGCCTTAACTTGTTCATAACGTGTGAAGCTACGTTACTTCATAATAATAAAAAAACCTTGTTCATTATTAACATGAACATTTGATATCTTTTTATTGCGCGATTTTCTTATTCGATTATTGTTCTGATTATACATAACACCAGTCTAATCTTTTACAATTTGTTATGCCTTTTCAAGATAAAATTTCCCTCTTTCTTATCCTTTATAAGTTATAAATATAACTTATATATAATATATAAATATAATATATAAGTTATAATATTATAAATTATAACATAGACTTTATTTTATTGGCACCCTTAAATTTATATCTCGGTCTACACGTATCAATCGCAGAACTCAATATATGTCTATAAATCTATAAATATATATATTTGTATATCTACATATCTGTATCCACATATCTATCTGGTAGATATCTTCTGCTTGAACTCGACAAAATTTAAGACTGAATGGGACATAATGTAATTGCAATCCAATACCACGTCCACGTCCACGTCCGATTTCGCAAAGATCATATGATGTCTGTGGCTTAGTTTTAGTTCCAATAGAAGCTCGGGAATCTGTGGAATTCTGGAGTGCGTTTTCCTGTCGTCGTTACAGCGCCTCTTCTGCACAATCATCGGTAGCTCATTACTAGAAGTCTGACGATGATATGAGTGATCCATCTAAGATGGCATTCGACGTTTTAAATTCCTCAAATGTGCATCAGGCGCAATCACCTCAGGGTTTAAACTGTCTGAGTAGACCTATAACTATGAATGGCGTGCAGTCACCAAGCTTTGTGTGTGCATGTGTCTGTCTGTGTACGTTTATAACTGTGCATTTTCGTGTATGATAGATACTGGAGTTTCTTGCAGAAATGTACATAATAATAACTTTGAAATAAAACTCTTTTAGCAATTGTGGATACTTTATAGGATCGTGTATATATCAGTAAACTCAAGGAAATTTTGAAAATTATAAAATGTGGCAATCGTTTACACGAAAGTAGATAACAGAATTTACAAAATAAATAAAAATTAATGGAGGTATGTGGGACATTTGGCAAGCCGACAAGATTAAAGGCTTAGTATCACATTACAAAATAATTGGTCAGCAGAAATCCAATGGAGAATGGATAGCCACTATTAATCTGGATCGGTATTAAAACTTTCCTAGAATCGTTTCTATTATGTTTCTGCTTTGTGTATTATTTTAAACTACATATATTTTTCTCTATTCAGTAATATTGTACTATTATGCTTTAGAGTTTTAACTTCGCTAACCTTTCATATTATTAATTTAGAAGAAAATGTTTGTGATAGAAACTATGTACACTATAGATTCTAAAAAGCGCGTACAAAGAACTCATTAATTTAATTCTTAAGTGATTTGTGAGAGAGATTCTCCTTGTTCTTTTCACTTTTCACATTTCAATAGCTTTATTTTTTTTGCTAAACTCAAAGTAGTTGCTGAATATGATTCTAATAAAATAGACTTTTCTTGACAAAGTAAGGCCAAGTTGTTTAAGCTTTAATAATATACAAGCAAAAGCAAAAAATTTAAATAAAAATGTATCTCTTGTATTATTAAGAAACACAAAGTGTCGTTTATACAAGATTTTTTACTCAATATATTTTTGTAATATGAAGTAAATGTTATCTAGGGTTTCAATGCTTTACATAACGCTATATCAGATAATAAGTTCAATTATCCTAGTTTAAATATTTCCCACTAAATCTAAATAACAAAACATTATTGCACCTACGTATTTCTAATAGAAGTTATAATTCTATCGTAACTATTTTTCACCAGATCGTCGTTTTTAAGTAGTAGAAATTATTAATGGAATAGAGAGAAATAGCTGTTTGGAACACTAATTATAGCTTAAATGATCAAAGACAATAAATAACATAAAGCAATTATTATATATATAAACTTTCACATATGAACTTACTTTGGTTATCACTTTCCCATACGTTTCAAGGTGATGTGCCTCTTCCTCAGTGGGAGTAAATACTGAATGTCATTTTACAGAATAACGGTTATGGACTATAGGTGTGTGTGGTGGGGGTTGATGGTGGGAGGGAATTGGCGCTGAACTTCCCTCAGCCAATTCCCTCCCACCATCAACCCCCACCACACACACCTGTAGTCCATAACCGTTATTCTGTAAGATGACATTCAGTATTTACTCCCACTGAGGAAGAGGCAGATCACCTTGAAACGTATGGGAAAGTGATAACCAAAGTAAGTTCATATGTGAAAGTTTATATATATAATAATATTTAAAAAAGTGAACGAAGAGGATGAATCAACAAGATAATTATAAAGCAATTCTTCAAACATACAATTGTACAACATACACTAGTGTAACGCACAATGTATCTGTGTCACACTAAATAATACAAGTCACCGGTTACAGTATTCTCACACAACAATTCAAACAATCACTCTCCCCTTATCCGCAAGTTCCAATAATAACAATTTCGATGAAACACGTTATGCAAATCTAAATACAAATCTAAAACTAACTGACAGGCAGCTACCAAATCCTATATTTATATCATAAGGTTTGAGAACCTACCGCTTTTACTGTCATGCGTCGAGAATTATTATGTTGTTAAAGGCGCGTAGGAGAAGACATTGGAAGTTTCACTACGTCATTTCCCACCTTGTGTATACACAGCGTACATAACGACACATACGGTACGTACTTTACCTATCTTATAGACATAAGATTACTATCAAATTTATAAAAAATAAGTAAACCTCTACTCAACAGTCCGCAAAGTCATACCGCGCGGCTCTTGTGTTTACTGGGACGGTTGCATGGCTACAAACGGGTCGCCAGCCGCTGGTTGCGGTATGACAGCCAGAAGGCGCCGCTGTTATTTCAGTGGCTACTCAGTTTTGCTTCACGACGCTGAGTGCACACCGTACGGAGCGTCCGCAGAGAATTGAACCCGTTGCTACGCTCACATGAATTGCGCGTAATGGCCACTTGACTACCTGGAGGCTCACTATAAAATGTATACTTCCAAAATATTTGCATACTGGAACAGGTGGAGCTTCGTACAATCGCTATGACTATCCTGAAACTTAAAGTTTAAAATGCATGTTGGTTCTTGGTATCCAAGTCACGTAGGAATAGTAGATTGTAGATAAATAAATCACCTTGTATCCGTCGTGTGACTTTGTTATACGTCGATTACAATGACGCGTTTCGGAACATTTGCTCCATCATCAGATTAAATCACTCTATTGAGGTCGTTAACAGTTAAAATAACATGTTACACATAATTGTCAACTAATGTAACTCACTCGCTTTCTAAATGGTGCGTATCACAGCGAAGCCGATCAAATAATAATTCACTGTCCGATCGGCTTCGCTGTGGTGCGCACCATTTAGAAAGCGAGTGAGTTACATTAGTTGACAATTATGTGTAACATGTTATTTTAACTGTTAACGACCTCAATAGAGTGATTTAATCTGATGATGGAGCATATGTTCCGAAACGCGTCATTGTAATCGACGTATAACGAAGTCACACGACGGATACAAGGTGATTTATTTATCTATAATCTATTAAAGTTTAAGACAGAAAAACTTAAAGCATTAGTTAGTTATGTTAAATCAATTTAAAATGAATGCGACAAACTATTCAAATACTTTGTATTTGTTAAAATTCTTGAATGGCACGACAGGTGGTACATACATGTTTTACGCGTTCTCAAGCTCAGGCTAATGAGACGCTAAATGGACTTTCCTGACATTATAACTCGTCGTGGCACAGTTTACAGCTCATTAGACATGACTTCATCGTCATATTTTAATACACTAAAATAATATGATTCTTAATTTGCTGCTGTGTACGTTTCATTAACGAAATTACAATAGAGGATTTATCTAGTTAACATTGTGGAGCTTGTCTGCTAATCGATAGGCGTGGTTTCAATCCTCGACGGAACTGTAAAATTATAGAATTTCTTTTAACATACAAAGTCATTTCAGCCTGAAACTTAATAGCTGGGGTATTATTGTCATCTTAAATAACAAATGCATAAACTCCAAGAAGCGTACGACTTTAAATATAACAGCACGTATGTGTAATGACATAGGGTCTACAAGTGATGTAGTATCTGGCCGTCGTAGTATCGCGTAGGATGCAATATTATTTACGCTGGCTTCTTTGTATATTAAAAGTCCATTCAGGTTTGCATTCATTTTCAAGCATTTAATAAATAAGTAGACATTTTCCTTTTTATTCGTACACAGGTCCTGATAATGACAATAAATATTGTCGAAACATCAACACAAAGAATTTTCTATCCGTGTTATACTTTTTGACCGATCCTCACAAAGCCTTCACAAAAACATTCATTGATTCACGATCACTATCAATTTAAGGATTCATTAAAACTAATACTACTGTTAAATATTACTTGTAGATTATAATAAAATACTTTATTTTGTAAGTTAAAAATACGTAATAATAGTTTACTTTATTATAGAATATTGGTGTCTCATGTACAAGTTATTGAGAGACATTCAAACTTCTTAGGGGTATTTAACTACATTTAAAATTTTTAAAATGGGTCATTCATATTAATATTATTTTTAAAAACTTAATTTTTTATTTATTCCATTCAAAAATAATTTGTATTTGATATACCCATCAGGTTCTAATAAAATGTTCATTTGAGTTATTAAAATTTGGTTTAGTAAATGACAATTAACCTCTAAGATTAATAAAACTGTCACTAAAATTGATCGCTTGTAAAGAACATTCTTACGACGGTCTCACGGATCGTCGTGTGGGACAGTGGAAATAAAATAACTGACACCAATTAAGTTTCTAATTAAAAACTGTCACTAACTGTCACTAATTACAAACTGTAGTTAGACACATCAACAGTTAGAAATCAATAAAAACACTTATACAATAAGTCAAGTTACACAGCCCAAAAATCAACAAATAAATTTCACATTATTAGAGTTATCCACTAACTAACACAATAATTAATTCCCATTAAACCGCACAATAACTTCGATCCGCACTTATAAAACCTCTTGGTTGGTATAACTTATACTCTGCAGCTTTGAAATGCTCAATTTATACATGATTGTAGAGGTATATATTTATAGTACAATTATAGTGACATAGCGGGCCTAGATGTTGGTAGAATAGTCGAGTAATGCGAAACTTGCATCTCGAAAATCGTACTCTGCCGCGCGGACTGATTTTCAAACCACTGGAAGAGCATTTGCGTGACTAGTGCCACGTTGGGACTTCTGTTATTTTTTAGCTCATCGTATAAACATTGTTACTTACAAGAAATTCACATATAAAACTATGCATTTCTCTTATTTAGAGTAAAACACTACTTTAGTTTCAACACAAATAGGAGTAAAAATATTCTATAATTTGTGTATGGTTACTAATAACAGAAAAAGTCTCAAACATAAAATCTATTATATTAGCGTCGGGGTACGCAGACGTCGAACTATACAGTAAAACTGCCGATGCTGGAAGTCTGCCAGTTGATCTCTTGCCACAAACCACTAACAGATACTCACGTTGTGGAGTGTCTTCATATGTAATGAAGGTAGTGGAGAATACCTTGATACACCAGTTACCCTTCTACACAAATGATACTGATGACAAATGATATTATAAGTAGATTTTCCAGATGTGAATGAAATATTTTTGTGTCAACCGTGCACGTCATTGAGTGTTCACGTGTCTGCATAAATCACACTTCGGTGTTGCCTGACGATCCGTGAATACTGCTGTGTTTCTACTTTTCAATAGTCGTTGGTTTCCAACAAAAGGGTAGCGTTTAATTTTAATTTAGCTTATTGCTCTATTTTTTAAGACAAACATTGATCGGTATAAGACATCACGGTTACTGAACTAACAACTAGGAGAATATCTAAATTGTAATTTAGACTTGCACCAGTGATATTCATCCTTTGCTTTTGTAAATGACAAGGAAATCAAGTAACCATTTAGACTGTCAAAAACGCTAATTTTATTGTTTATAAGGCAAGAAGTAGTTTAGGCAAGACTGAAAAATGTTTAGGGATTAGTTTTCAAAACAGAAAAAGTATTTTGAAAAGATCTGTAAAGGTTAGGAAAGGTTGGCTATCCTTCAAAACACAGTATTACAACTCCCCCCAAAAATTAAGAATATTGACCACCATATAGCCGTGAATATAGTAATCGACCATATATTGCTTAAGAAACGCAAAATAGAGTTTCGGAAAGCGGAGAAGAAACCTAAAACACACGTTTTGTGTCAACGAATTAAATTACGTAATGATATAAGTGAAATCAAATCACAATGAAACATAACAACAAAACTGTATTCCACTACATATTGTAATAAAAAGTAGCTGTTACACGTTGGGTGATGTATGAAAATAACGGAGATCAAGGTACAGTATGCGTAGAAAACTGAGTCCCATCCAAAGGAACCTGAAACAGATTATTCAATTAGAATTGTAGGTAATGTCCGGATAATATTAACAGACATCACTAGCTTTTGTAATCAGCTCCTAGATATGAAGATGGTGATTAGGAAATTAGATAAGATGAATTTGGAGTAACTTTACAGAAACGATGTTTCAAGGTTTTATCGATAACGTGTTTTTAAACTCAATAAACTACAGAATAAAGTCGCGATTGTCCAAAAATATAATAAATTCTGAACGGGAATCCAGGACTACTGAGTTTGGATTTAACTACTGATTTTGAACTAGAGTAAATCCAATAAATTATAAAATCTTGTTACGCGATAGGTTGAATTTTACATTTTTAAGATTATAATAAAGATTAAAGGTAAATCAGTGATCGAACTTTAAAGGTATTGTTCAGTTTATAAAGATAGTATTATATTAACTGTTATGTACTATACACCGAACTGACCAAACGCAAATCAATTGTATAAAATAAAATATTCCATTTATTTTTATATTTCTATAAACTGGTCATGCTGTAGTCTTGATATTAATATGCTGATGAGGCGGCGCTCTGGGTTTATCTCTGATTAATTCCATCTCCATATTTACAATAGATATTCTTAAGCTATGATAATCACTAATGTTACAAATTAACTCAGCGTAAGTACATTTACAAATTGAGTGCAGTGTAATTAATTTCAAGCTTCAAGAGCTATGTATTAATATATTAATCTTTTAATGTAGCAACAATTGGCAAAAGCACTCTATTTTCCAAACTAATTAAAATAAATTGAGCTTAAGATATTTTTCTTTACGATCTTAAGATTGTTTTGTTTAAGCGCGAGAAGTCGGGATTAACCAAGGCGTAATTAAATGCTTAACCAAAGGCAATATGTAAAGGAAATAGCACTAGATAGACTAAACAGAAACGAATGCAAATTTCCTTGTATGTTGTTGCTAAAATTAACAGACATTGATGCCACCTTGTTGAATTTTATCTTTAATAACTCAGACTAGTAAGCCATTATGGAAAAAATGTTTTCAAATTGTAGGTTTAATTGCAGGCTGGATTCAATAAAACTACTTTCTCTGTGCATATAATGCTGACTGAAGTTATCTGTATTCACAAAATATTCAAGTAATTCTGATATTCGTAGCAAGTTTTAAAGGAACGTTTCAAACGACACACTTATTACACATCTAACTTCAATATGTCACAAACGCCACAAATGTAGCATTATAGTTATTTAAGCTGAAAATTAAAAAAAAAAAACAAATTTTGAGTTAACATACTTTTTATGGAAGGTAAGGAACCGAATAATACTTTTAATAATAATGTTAAAACAAGTTAACTACTCTTCATAACACTGCAGTATTTGCACCTATTAAAACAGATTTTGTATTGTATAGTGCTCAATAGAGTTATTATTTCTTTATCTCATATAGTAGTTTATTCCTATGATTATATTATTAGATTTAATAATTTTTATTGTAAAAAGTACTAGCAAAGGTAGGACTAATTTATTTTGAAAGTCTCCAAATACGGATAATGTTCCTGTTTAAATAATTTCTAAAACTTGTTTAGGTGAAGATACGCCCTGAACACCAGAAACGGAGAAACGGGTAACTGGGGAACGCTGACATCAGATCGGAAAATATGCCGAATTTTGGGTAACACCAAACGTCGCTTACGTTGGTTACTTAATTTAACAATATAGTAACTGTAAATATTATTTTCGAGGGCAGATGAAAATACATACGCAGACAGAAAATGATCAGCGGTGTATCAAGTATGCAGACTTCAGCAAACACTTCGTTTACGTTCTTTTATACGTAATATTTGTCGGGTATGCAGTTTTTTAAAATTATAATCTGTATTTGTAAAAAATATTACTTTTGTTGTTACAGTATTAAATTAATGTATCAGAAGTGGTTTTCACATGACTTTACAAATTTCATTTTATGTACAATTTATCCTTAAAACTCATGCCTTTGAATAATTTGAAAACAAATATTCTGCCTCACATACAGAACCTCTTTTACTGTAATACTCGTGTTATAACTGTTAGTTGTCACAATCTAACACACAAAATAGAATATTACTATTCCAAGAAATAAGTAAACGTACTTGGGAGCGGAGCATTCTAACGTTTCCATGACCTAGAATGAAATACAACATTTATACGGTGCATCAAATGTAAATTTAAATCGATAGCTGCACTCTTCTCTTACGACAATTGCAACAAGAATTTTACTTCTTTTGATTTCACTTTAATTAGTTTAGTCATCAATGCTATCTCCGTCAAATGTGCAGTAACTCTGTAATACGGAAATGAATATGTCTCTTTAGCAATATTTATTTTAATACCTAACTAACTTAATATTTTTATGGTATTTTGTACAATGTAAACACTAAATCATTTCCTCTGCAACCAGTATGTGTTATCAGACTCAGTGTTTCTATTTGTGTAGTGTTTTAAATAAATGTTTGTGTACAACACTTCACAATTTTTGTGAAGAACACTGATTTAAAAATATAATTTTTACAACCCTCGGTAATTTTGAGCAAAAACAATTTAATATAATGTTCAGCTATTAACTGTCAATTGTATAAAAAGTCATTTGTTTCTCTTGTAACACTTGTTTTTTTTTTGCTCGTGTGGTTTAAATGTCCTTGATCAAAGTGTTCTGAAATTAGTAAATAGTTTTATGTTTGGTGCAGACTTTTAAAAGTTATCTCGTTTTCAATAGACCAATACCTTGCAATTAATTTGACCTGTAGTACGTATTTAGTTCTATGCTACATTGTGTGCATTAAATTTTAAACGTAATTATTGCTATGTACATGGATCGCATAGAGTAGGCCTAAGTAGTTGGTTATGTCGTATATTGGAATGCTTCCGATTCTTTAATGATTTTTTTTTTAATTGCACTAATAATTTAATACTGTTTATAATAACAAAATAAAACTGATTAAACTGTCTCTGCTGACCTTTTCTTACAATTTTTTTAATAATTTTCTCTTATATTCTAATAAAAAATATTATATATATATATATATATATATATGGGTTCTTTTGTCTTTGCGTTTATAAGTGTTTTTTAATAAAGTTTGTAACAAATAATTGCACTTCCTTTACAATGGATGATGCGATGTCGATGTTCCGGTCCAGAAGACAGATTTGGTTGTTCATTTTGGACACCGCTCAGGATACCGTTGCGATTTTCTCTTGTCGTCCGACGTTCAGGGTCGTTCTCGAGTTGGATACTTCTACAGTTTGTAATCAATTAATTTTCAATCGTAAGTGATTTTCTGTATTAAATATGCTCAATAATCCAGCAAACTTCAAGTGTCCTTTTAAATGCATATGCGGACAATCTTGTACTATTCCGGTTAGCACTCCATATTCAAACAATTCGCAAACTTCCTGACTTGTGCTCGTGCGCTTTTGTAGATTAATCGTCTAAACTGGCAGCGGAAACGACCACCCGTTATTGAGTTTAGAGAGAGACTAACTTATACGGTAATGACACCAAAATAAAATTTTAGCTCACCCTTGTGTCTTCTGTCAAGGTATCTTAATTCGTATACCATATTGTAAAAGATTGTCTACGAAAAATTCTGAGCTTGCAAAAAAAACTTGTTTAATTTTATTACTTTTCTTCAGGGTCATATAACTTTAAAAAAGAAAATTATATATTTAGTTCTTTAATATATTGTTACGACGGTGTAGTGATCGTCGTAGGTACAGTGGAAAACAAAATACAAGACACCAATTAAATCACTAATCACCAGCTTTAATGATCACGATTAAGCAGTTTATAATTAACTCGTACAATATTTCCAGTTAGATTTGTTCACACGAATAACAATGTCTATTAATAGAGTTTCACACAATTATTGACACAATACTACTTCACTTCTACAACACTCAATCCGCGCTAGCGAAAATCGCTTACGTAACTGCCTGACAATACGCCTGCTATGGCCTTATATACGACGCGCTGAGGTCCAGTACAACTTTCCCTCCTTAATTGCACGCCGGCAGCTTATCTCAAGTGTTCCTGGAACTCACGAGAACGACCTACTTGAATGACGCAGGAGCTGGGTTGTTCGGTAGGCTTCTCGTAGCAATATGAACAAATATTACCATTAGATAGGTCTTTTATTTATGCGTATTCTAGTGCTCATGTCAGAATTTTTATATTCACAAAAGTTATTTAATTTAATATGTTTTTTATTACTATTCCATCCCGTAATACATACCCACACACATACGCACTCGCCATATGCATGCACATATTTTCCCACCACTTCACAACAATACTTTCTTTTTACTGTAAAAATTTAACTTAAAATAACAAATTTAACGTGTATCTTACTGTCTATTATACAATATCCGAACATGCAGTCTTCTCTTAGACAAATATTCATTTTCAACATGCTATCATTCGCTTACAGTTAAATTACTATTTCACATGCAAATTCTACCTATTGCCACGCCTATTGCATTATATTTCAGACATTTATACGTTAATTTTAATTTATATTCTGAATTTGTACGCGTGTAAGGAACACAAAAAATGTTACCTAACGCAACTATTCATTCTAACAGCCCCATCAACATTTTGTTTCATCAGTTGTGTCAAATATCATATTATCATAGTTTCGCATTCGCATTATTATTATAGTTTGAGTAAAACAAAATTATGCAGTGTAACTGTCGGGGTTGGAGATTTGCCATTTGATCTCTTGCCACATACTATAAACACAAAATCGTTCTCGAAATATTCACGACCTTCCAATACAATGGGTTTTGCATGAAATACGTTATATTGTACGTTTGCGATATTATTTAGCGTAAACTAACACCAAATTGAATCAAATTATGAATAGTTATTATGACAAATTTTTTAATATGTTTATAATATACCTGAGCATAATGATTAATTTGAACGTAATAATTGTTCTGACAACAAGGTCGTATTTAGTATTTGCACTACTGAAGAAATTTACCAACAACACTTTAGTACTCTACCGGTTTAGTGTGAGAAGGAAGTGATTTTATCGTATTATCGTTTAAATTGAATGGTATTCAACAAATTCAGTACATAAAATATAGTTCACTACATTTTGTTTAGAAACACATATATTGAGTAACTGATTGTATTATTTGAACGCAAAGGATTTCACAACGCTTATTACGAAATATTGAAAAAAAATTAAGACAACACTGTAGAATGGAAATAAATAAGAAATAAAATTTTAGCTCACAATGTTTAAATTAAAGTTACGGCATGTTGGAGTACTAAGATATTTGTTTTTGGTACCACTAATGTTGTTATAAATCTTCAACACACAGCACAAAAGACTGTTATTAAATCCCATTTGTTTTCCCACGCACCGTAACACACACTGGGATAACGTAGCAAAAGGGTGTTTTTTCCAAGAAACATAACTGTCTCTATCCATACATAGGTCAAAAAATAAAACTGTTGAATCGTACTAAAAAAAATCAAATGTTTCATAATGCGTTTCCTACATGTACATATACAGTTCAAAATTAAATAAAAACTATTATATTGTATTTTACTAAAAATTCGTAGAAAATCATGTTCGATTTGATTAAATTATTTTATAAAATCAGTATTATCCGGAAAACGGTTGTTTGTTCTTTTACGACATTTTTCATCTTTCTGTAATTACGACAAATCTGGAATTGAAAATAATATTGAGAGTTTATAATTTCCAAGTTATACTTTAAATTTTAAAATATATATTTGTAGGAATTAGGCAGCAGCTTTCGTAATTTAAAATAAATCACAAAATGTGGTTACAAAGAACTATAAAATACGAAACCTTTATGATTTCGATGTTAATTGACGACTCGTTGAGCACTTGGTGAAACATATTAATACAAAGGTTTTTTAAAAATATATAAACACTTGATACGTTTCACAATTTTTATGTACTCTGACAGCTGTTTCAGCTTCTCAACCTATTGTCAAAGAGATCAGTGAACAACTAAACGGATGATATTAGAGTGGTGAACACCTATTTAGGGGGTGTATCCGGACATGTATGAGGTGCGATGAAGGAGGGGAGGTTGTAGAAGCTAAGGAAAGGTCAAGTGTCTGTAAAAACTAAATATAATCTGAACGCAAAATATAAAAATTAACTAAACAAAGTAACAACGTTTAACAAAGGAGATACACAGAATTCAGTTTGCTCATTTGTTAAATTTTTGTTACTTTTTATTGCGTTTATAATTTCTAGAATTTCTAACAAATCCATTTTTTTACCTTTTTGTATATTGTGCATTAGTGTTATGTTTTTTATATCTACGAAGTGATTGTGTTGTGATCTGTGTATTCCGTGTATCCCCTTTATTAAAAGCTGTTGTTTAGTTTAGTTAAAATTTTTATATTTTGCATTCAGTGTGACGACTTTAAAATAGGAAACGTAATATGTAGTCAAATTTATTTTTAAATCGCACATTGAAATTAATATTACGTCCCTTGATTAACTCAAAATAATATTTAATAAAAATTTTAAATGACAAAAGGAATGCTAGTGTAAAGATAGGGAAACTAGTTAATAATTTACCATGCACTAACATGCATTAACTGGAATTAACCTGCATACAGATTCTTTTACTAAACAAATAATACTGGTAAAACTTGAAATTATTCAAATAAATAAACAATGATACAGTAGTATACTATTTTATTCTGAAGTAAAACATAGCTTTGGGTAAAAAAAGGTCAAACTTTAAATACCGTAAATAGCGAATAAAGGTGGAACTATTTTGTTGTGATGCGTAAACTCCGCGCAGTTAACTCACCTGTCCTGACATAATAATAATGCAGTCGACATGAAGCGCTCTCGTAGTAAACACTACACCCTTGAACCATGCCCCGAAGTACTAAGATATTTTAATTTAAAAGTGCAGATATAACTATGTGTAGAGGAAAGTATCAGTAAAGTAGTGTTTTATAAAGAAAAATGTAATCTATTAAATTAAATGGAATTAATAAGTGAGAGGGATGACATCTCTATTGACTAAGTGTAAGATCTCCAATGTTTGTTTAAATTAAAAAGGTACAATGTACCAAGAGTGAGAACATTTTATAAATAACGATGTGACGTGCACTTCTGTGGGAAACAAGAACTTTCACTCGAGTTGTACTACTAAAGATGCTTAACTACCAGACTACATAGAACAGCATAACAGCTTCATAATTACCAGGATATCTTCAGGAACTTCACCCGGAAAGTAAACTACCATAACCTTCAACCATTTGTGGACACCCCAAGGACCAAGGACCAGGACACGGAGTAAACTTCACAATATCACAGGTGACACGGAGACTTTTCTTCCGTGGTTAAATGTCATTAAAACAAATGTTTGCAAAAGACAGTTTAATAAACTATATAAAAGACTTGAATTATTGTCAATTTGTAAATTGTATTATGTCATACGACTAAAATTATTTGTAATAGTAATTAGTGCTTTTAGTATAAAGCTTTCAGATGCTAGAGGTTAAATTAAGTCCATTCTTCAAATGCCCCCCTCCCCAAATAGTATAATACTTAACTTACAAACCAATTTAATATCCCAGATCCGTGGAAAAAGCTAGCACATAACAATACTTTTGTTGTGGCCACCCTTTTCAGAAAATATTTTGTAAACGTTTATTTAGAAAACCTTATGGTAAAAAATCCATGTAGAACTATAAAGGATAGCACCTAATAAAGAGATGTCATTACTTAACACAAAATACTGAGTGAATAAATCATGAAACACCCCAACAAACATTCCTTTCTTTCTAACTACTACTGCTTGTTAAAATATTCATAAGAAGTTGATTAAGACTATGACAGCCCGTGCAATTGATCTGAGGCAATTACGCACTGGTTCCCGACGTTATAACGTAGGTAAGACGTTATATCAGATTATATTTAGTTTTTACCGACACTTGACCTTCCCTTGACCAACCCCCCTCCATACTCACACCCTAAACATGCCCGGAGACACGCCCTAAACAGATGTTGACCCCTCTAACATCCTCTGTTTAGTTGTTCACTGATCTCTTTGACAATAGGTTGAGAAGCTGAAACAGCTGTCAGAGTTAAATAAAAACTGTGAAACGTACCAAATATTTATATATCTTTAAAAAACCTTTGCTTTATGATTACTAATGTAACAGCCTAAGAAATAGTTTTTCGTTTCAGAATTTTACTAATACTAAAATAAATGATGCTTAAGGAAAAATATAACTTAATTCATGTATCAATGCAATTAGTAATATGATAATATCGGTGTATATTAGTGATTCTATTGACTTATGTATAATTTTTCTCCATGAAACACATACAACCCAGTTACTATAACTCTACTGTTTCCCAGTAAATGATAAGAAAACACTGCTACCACTACTACTTTAATACAAACACCGGCACAAGTATAGATAAAACATCTTAACCGTGGGCCGGTACAAAGAGAAGTCCTATAACTCACCAAACAACACTCACATGTGAAAAACAAAACAAATACGGCTACCCAACCCAACATGTATACCGCCAATTTTTATGTACAGCGAACACAGGAAGTTGCTGTATGGTAATGAAAAATGTATAACACGATACTTTCCCACTTTTCCAATTTATGTAGAAAGTATGACGTGATAGTTCACTAGCATTTTAGTTTAATAGAAATTAATATATGGAACACTAGCATGATTAATTTTGATGTAACACGTTATGTTTACGCGCGCGTGTGTGTGTGTGTTAGGGATGCGGGGGTTGTGCGCGCTTGCGTGTGTGATTCTATGAATATGTTTTTTTGAATGGTAATTTGCTCAGAAATCTATGTTATTTACTTTAACATCTTCTGGTGTGTTGTGGAATTTCCAGTATGTAAAACAATACAATACGTGCAACAACAATTGTAACAACTTTATAGCAAGAAATATGAGACTTATGGCTAAAGATTAAGCAGCTTTCTTGTCTCCGGTCCAGTGAAGAAAAAGTAGACACACCAAGAACCACATCGAGTTAGAGCTTATGATGAATGACATGAGATTACAAAAATTCAGCCAACTATCATTAACGAGATGAATTGTTATATACAAACAGACCATTGTAGAGAGTCAAAATTCCCTTGTCCGTAATATTATCTAACGATATAAAAAGACTGTCTATTTGCAGGTAACAGTATCTTAAAAAGTGCTACTTCAAGATTTTTAGCAAAAATATAGAAGCTCTAATCAGTTTTATATACCTGTAAATTAATGTCTAGCATTGTATCTAAATATTTGGCTAACTAATTGGCTTTTCCTATATACAAGAGGTCTATACTCACCGATTTAAATGGTTTAGACGTCACTCATGTGAGTACACCTCCATTAAAGCCACTGAAAAGGAATACACTTTATTGAAGTCTCCTTGAAAATGCTAACTACATTTTGGTATAGTTACATATCAAATTTACAAAAATTATGTTGTAATAACTACATATGAACACTGCAGTACAAACTACAATTATAGCATTTTATCTGTTCAACAGCTGTTCCAGTGTAACCTTTGCAAGCATTAGTGTATAAACATACAGAGTGGTAAATTGAGATCCAATACGGGCAGAAATTGAATGCTATGAAGCCAGCAGGCATAAGCTGCATTGAATAAAATTAATTTCGTTTGTTCTATGTGAATCATATTTCCAAAAAATCGCCTATGTAAATCTGTATACACGTATGCTGAGTTTAAATTATATTTCAATGATCGAAACTGCAAAATGCATAAGGTTCTTCGAATATAACTGCAATAAAAACCACATGGACATTAAATAATTCCTCAAATGAAACTTCAGTATAAAAAGTAGTCATTAACCTTATTTTGTTCCCTGTGTAATATTTATATCCATATCTGTTCATGGAATATCACAATATGTTATTTGTTTTCAGCAGCAGCGGTACGTGAGTATTGGCCCGCAAAACAATATTGTGACGACAACTTGACTGACATGCCTGTGCGACAGAATTACAACGCGATCCCATAGCATCCACAGCTACACTCATATAACAAATTTTCTTTTGTTTTTTACTCGTAACACTACACAACATCATAATAATATAATTTTGAACTTGTAAATTAATTATAATTACTTAAATTTACATTAATGTTCTTTCATGACCTGTATATTTCAAAACACAAGAGTTTTTTTCATTAAACAGCTTTCCATTTTACTTAGATTGATTGTGTATTTCTACTACGAATTACACAGAACTTCCCTTTATTGTTATAGACTTTTAACCACTTTTTTGATTCCGCGATTCTAAAGTTTTGGCAATATTTGAAAATATTTGTTTCTATTCTTACAACGTTCACACACATCTTCGTCAGTACAGTGGAAACAGAATAACTGACAACTATAAAATTACTAATTACTAACTTTAATTAGTCACAAACAACAACTAAAATCAAAAAGGCACTCTTATAAAATATTTTAAATTAATTTTTTCTAACGTACACAATAAATAAACGTCAGTGTCTACAGTTTTGTACCAATTATCAAAATAACCAATTCTCAATAAACTACATAAGTCAGTGCGAACCTCACTTGAATATGGCCAGGTCTAAAAGCTTTGTATCCAGTATTTATACCTTGACCGCCATATATTGTAGTCATATAGCGAGCCTGGATGCTGGTAGAGTAGTCGAACAAACGTTTGGAAGGGGCAGAACGCTTAGAGCAAACCAGAACGTCACGCAACACTGCCTCAGAGAATATTCTGTAAATGTCTGGAACGCCGTGTACCTAGAATCACGTACGCACTCGGCGGTGTGGTACTAATTACTTCATTAGCGTAACTCTCACCCTTCCTTAAGCCTGTTTGTCCTGAACTGGCAGTAAAATAGGCGGTCTAGGTAGAGGATATTAATCACAGTTTAAGAGCCTTCCCCATCAGTTTGGTTCTCTTATTCAACCGTTTGTCTGACGTCCTCTTTAGCGACTTCTACCCTGGACGGTTTCATTAAATCGGGAATATGCAAGAGCCTTTCCTCGACGGCTAGAGTAGGCTAACTAATCATCTCTTCTGTCACCACACAAAACGTCCTTCATCTACTAGTTCTTCTTCCGTCTCCACGTCCAAACTCAAGGCTTCCTCTTATCCACGCCTCTTGACTCATTTTTTTTGCCACCGTCACTAGCTTGATCGAATGGTTGGTTGATCCTTTGATTTCTTCTTTAGAAATTTTTATCTTATCTTGCGCAGGATACTCTGTTTCAAGGCTACAACAAATCCGTAGGCATTCATAACTTCTATTACTTCATCGACAATGTCTGCAACGAGCATGTTGTGGCTAACCTCGAAATTACCCGGGCATACGCCTACGTGTACATTTCCTAACATTTTGACGGGACTTCCAGTCACAGTCTGTACAGTACAAGAGCTATTTTGAGGCTGTCGGTTGCTGACTAATTCAGGGCGCACATTGGACACTGTTTGTTTATTTTTTCGGATTGTGATATTCGATCCGTTTGACTACAATGTGATGACATACCTTTATTAATGTTGGTCGCCGATTTAGCAGCTTCAAAACGGAAAGCGTAAAGATGAGCGTCTGAGCTAATTTGATGCCGTTATATTCTTATTACTCGTTGCAATTCACTATGTCTGATATCGTTCATAAACATAATATTATTGAAATTCACATCCGGAAGCCCTCCAATGTTTTAGGATAAGTCAGTATTGTCAATCGGTTGACATTTACTTCAATCTCCTAGAGGCTTTCCCGGAAACACTGTCGCCTAGCGTTAAGTTAAACAGGGTACATCCTTGGGACCCGGAACTGGAGAGCAGCTGCACTTGACCGGGACAACTGGCGGAGGCTATTAAAGGAGGCTTTGACTCAGTAATGGGTTGTTGCGACGCTGAAGAAGAAGAAGAAGAAGAAGAAGAAGAAATACGCACAAGTGCTGAGCACCGTACCGTAATACTAGGTTTTGTTTTTTCAGCATACGTACTCTGGCTGTCAGATTGCAATTTTTGCAACAGATCTGCGGCAGGTATTTGTGTATCAAAAATCAATCAACACCTTTGGATGGTCTTTTCTTTACGGGAGCGGCAGTTTCAAATTGGCAAAAGTAAGCTGACCAATGACTGCTTGCATTGAAACTTGGAGACTTTGAATAAACTGGCTCTACTACATTTAATAGATGTTTTGATGTCCTCTCGTTTTTAATCTTCTGCAGCGTTTGTTGATGCCCTGGATTTGTCAGCTATTTCTTACATTAGATGCTCGACTTCAACAACTTTAATTTCTTTTGTTAAATTTGTAATCGTAGTTTTATATTTGACAGGTTTGTTTTCTTATTTACCAAAGTTTTTTATATTTCAGATATTTTATCAATTTATCTGATACACCTCACTTCTTAAGAGACCGAATTTTGCAGTGATAACCTTTTGTACGTCTTTTGTTTGAAGGTGACGTTTTCTTTGCCGATCCTCTGTTGTTTCATTTGCACACTTACGCACTTCGCACTTTCGTTTTACTGCTTCTTTGGCTTTCCGTCAGCATTTCTCTTCTTGCTTTCATTTAAACACGCAAATAATCTATCTTAGCTAACTGTTGATTTATATTATTAATTGAATGTATGAAAAAAAAAGATTCAACCTTTTGTTCACATTTTACTGAGGTAGCTATTTTGTGTAAAAACTAAAAATACATCAGTTGATGTATAGAATGAAAACACTCTTTCATTTTTAATGTAGTTATCAACAGATTTATTGATATATGTGCATTTGTAAAAAAGAAAACTTTCCTGGATTGTGTTTCTACAGACCACACTGCTGTTGTTTATATTGTAGTCTTGCGATTGCTCAGTTTTAAAGTTGATTTCTCCGCTAGAGAATTTAATGTGGTAATTTACTTTAAAATTAGTTTACATTGTAAAACCAGTTGTGAAAATGTCTGTATATTAATATAGAAGACCCGTGAAAGAAATAAAACCTGTATGGTTGATGAAATCAGCTAGGGTTAAAGGAGAAGAGTTTGTTACTACTAAAGGCAGGTTAGTTGAGGAAAATATTACTGGACCCAAATGTCAGTGTTAAAAGATGTGTACTAGAATGTTTACTCTTAATAACAGAGAAAACATTGACAAAGAAACAGAGTAATTGAATCTACAAAGTATCGAACTATCAACTTTAATTAGTCACAAACAACATTTAAAACTCAACAAGGCACTATTATACAAATAATCAAGTCAATTTGGTCCAACACACAAAATAAATGCCAGATTCTACAGTTTTGCACTAATTAAAACAATAATCACATCTTAATAAACGCAACACTCACTGCAAACCGTATTTAAATATCGCCAGGTCTAAACTAACTCTGGGCTGCTTCAGAATTCCTTGTCCGCCTTACACTGTAGTCAGATAGCAAAGCTGGATGCTTGTAGAGTAGTCTGTAAACGTCTGGAGAGGGCAGAACGCTTTGAGCAAACCAGTACGTTACGTAACTTTGCAGCGCAGAATAATCTGTAAACGTCTGAAACAGCCATGAACGCCGTGTGTACACAGAATTAAGTACCCACTCAGCGATGTGGGACTGTTTGCTTCTTCACAGTAACAATATGATGTTCAAGTCAATGTTAGTACATATGAGCTAATTCAGCATAAATTGTTGGAACATGCAAAACTAAGAATCTCCCTACACCACGTTCTTTTCACATTTATTTTACTAATACCAAAAATTTTGTACAAAAATTTAAAATGTTTAAAGATCAATTTTAGTGTATCTTCGCTCCATGTACCTTTATTTCAACTGAATTACTAAATTCTTTACAGGTACTTGAAAAAATAACTTATCAGTCCACTCACTCTCTACTTGAATCAAAATGTTCTTATTTTGAACAAAATGGACTTATTGTTAGATAAAATTAAACAATAATTTTTTAAATTGTGAGTAACAATTCTTGCATGTAAGACTCTCAGCGTTAGTCCAGAAATACTACGATAAGATGACTAATATACAACTACATTAAGTATACAGCTATTTAGGTATGTTTCCGTAAACAGCTGTAGGTCTCTATCTAAAGTTTTAAGAATTTATCTAAAATATTAATAAAAGAATGTAATGTCCTTTAGCACACACAGCTTACAAATGATTCAGCGCCGGAAAAATACGGATGAGGTCTAGATAGATGTTAAATGTCACAGATAATATGTTTCCCAAATATTATATATAGAGTGTTTTTTAAATAATTTCCTTATACTTTATGACCCACATAGGTGTTAAAATTCATTTTACATACTTTTTCGTTTCGTGGTGCCCCTAAAATTTGAAACATTTAAAATAAAGTGTATGATAAAGATTTACGATAATTAAAGATAAAGCCCTTAAGGTAACTAGCTTTACATTTGTGTTTAAATACGCTTTAGTCGCATACGTAGCGTGTATTTATAGTTTTCAAAATTTTCTGATACCTTGTTTAGGAACGGGTATTCTAAAATTGTGGAATTTATAAAACTAAACACTATATTCTGATTTTGGTTATAATACTTTATAATTTGATACTTGCTATGGATCTGTACAGTTTCTACCAACTTGTAATTTATCTCTGAGCCCTCGTGTCTTAAAATTTTGAAAATTCAAGACATGAGCATTAGGTCTATATTCAGATTTCTTTTTATATGATGCCAAATTAAATTTATTTTGGGTAACAAAATGGTCTTTTATTTGATACTCAAATGAATATTTAACTTTAAAAAATGTTTAACTCTCACATTTTTGTTTCCCGTCTCCTTAATGTTTTGGCGTGAATCACAAAATCTAATAACGTGTCCCTGGACGTGATACGATTTACGGAAATCAGTTGATGCATTCAAACGATATTTTGAAATATCGCCCAAAACTGAGAGACACACAGGTAGACAGAAAGACAAATGCCGAATGACCGATTTCAAACTAAAAGTTTGTAGCATGTAGCATTGTAGTAGCGGGGCGCCTTTGCGCCCGGTGTACGATTGCAGCATCTGAGTCGAGCCCAATGGCTGCCTGGTGATATACTTAGTTCTGGTTCAGTAGACTGGTGATTCTATTATCTAATGTTCTCGACACATTATTTATGTCCGTCAAGATAGGTTCTACTTTTGTACTTACTGATCCTCCTTTGTCAAAACGTGTTTCATCTTACGGGTATTTAGAGCTTTTAGCGCGTTTAGAGCTTACGGGTATGTACCATGACAATAAACGTTTAATTAAATAAATATTAATTTACAGGATTAAGTATTCTTCAATAAAAATTGAACTTTCATTTTGCTACACATTAATAACAGTTTCTATGTCATTATCTGTTTTAATTTTTATTTTTTAATCAGAAATAGTTACAGTCTAACAGTATAAGTTAGCATAAAGTTAAAAGAAAGACTTTGGAACAACCGCATTGTTGATCCCAAACGTCCCGTGCATACTGTTGTAGTAAGATTATCATGTATCTTAGTATGTGTATAAAAACTGTAAACACTTATTTAGTTACAAACTTTAATTATGAAAACTAAAAGTGTGTGTAGGAGCGTAGTATGTCACTTCTGTAGGCACCTACGCCTCAAATTCGGTTCTTGGCAACTACATAAGATGAAATAAGTTTTTAAGCTGCAGGTTAGAGCTTACTGTAACATTGGGTTAATAAACAAAATTATCGTAGGTTAATATATACTTGTTAACGTATCTTTTATGACGTGTGGTTGCAGATCTGCAAAGTATCCTTTATTGTGTTTGTACAGTAGCCTATAGATGGTAAAATGGCATGTTACAGGTATTTGAACATCGATTTCTCCATAAATTATTCCACTGATAAAAATTACAATCATGTGATTCTATCAGAAGTATATTATTAACAAACTATATGAATTCCTTGCAGTGTAACATAAAATTAACTTAAAATTAGACGTCCATGCCTGTAACAACCAAGAATTAAAATTTTTTAATATTATGATCGAAAAGACGTTACATACAGCAAGACACCCCTACACGAGCCACGAGCAATAAATAAAGAACAGTTTTACGATGTGTCAACTGAACGTTTGCTTCGGACAATACGAATACGCTTCACATAACTTTACAATGGGAAATAAGGTTGGCCGTGACAGACTCGACTCAACCGAGATTTACAGCCTGCAACATGCAAGATAAAAGGAACTATGTCAAGTACCAATTTACGGAGAAACTGTGACGGACACACTGCAAGGTTAATTTGAAGTGTACCAGCAGTAAGAAAGGGCGTAAGTACACAATGGTATTTACCCTGTATGAGAACTGACATCGATATCTAAAGAATGGAATCGAACTTCTGCACAGCGGGGGAACGTCTTACTGGCGACAACCGATATTTACGACAGGGAGAAGGAGTGCCGTTTTGGAAACGACGACACGCTGCGTCAGGATAGCTAATGGAAAAGGGTCAAGGATAGTGAAACAATAACGAAATACGACACATTGTTCGCGTGAGAACAGCGGCAGGGTCCGGAGTACGCTTAGACAAAGACCTGATCGACAGCCGAGAAATTGCTCCTGTTCCAGGAAAAGAGTACGGAGGCTTTCGACGCGAACTTGTGGGGAGACAGGATACCCAATCACAACCCAGCATCTACCCAGAGAACAGGTGGAGAGGACCGTCGTCATCATGGCAACGGGAACGTCGAATGAGAAGTGAAGAACGATAGTCTTGCATAAGGGTAGGAGTTCTTCTGTCCTATCATGTTCGACCTGAGGCGTGTCTTCCAGAAGATTGCATTGTGGTAAACGATGCTTGATAAAAACTGTTTGCAGAGCACGCGGGAAAACAGTCTTCGTATACTTTAGAACAGTCTTCATATATTTTCGACAGTCGTCATATATTTTCAATCACGTACTTTTAAACAGTCTTCATACATTTTAACAGTCTTAATACAAAGTTCGAGAGTCTTCTTATAAATTTCTCAATCGTATACTTTAACAGACTTCACGGAACTAAACCTTCTAAGTCTTAATACAGTTCGATTAACATACGGACAGCAGTGGGACTTTGAAACTCTGCTATGCGGTATATAATTAAGTGACTTAAACATTTCGATATTGGCGAGTATCCGGTAATAGTGTACCTACAGCGACTAAATCATGCGACATACGCCAGTGCTTAATAACTCTAGAGTTCTTTATTATACTCAAATTCAGAACTGAACTAACCAATCGCAGTTTCATCAATAACCGACGCGCAGAACTATTGTTAATGTTTTACCGGACAACGAAATCGTAACGTTGTACAGTGCGGCGAAGCGATACAATATAATTTGGAACAATTACACCACGGTATCAAAGACACTATACATTAATGTACACACAAGAAGTTCAACAATAGACAGTCAGATATATACACCATAGTTAATGATGAACTTACCCATACGACACATGATTTCATAGACTCTAACAGTAACAGCCGAATCAACAGAAAATACACACAGCGCGAGTGAATCTGATCCGCGTGTGTTGAGTGTTAGTGACATCACAGCTACGCAACTTCACACGTATGGACCACCAACGAGAAGGAGTTACACCGATGGAAATATCGGATAAATAGCTTTACAAGTAATCTTTATGCTATTCTTATCATAAGAACTCTACTGTCCTGTCTCTTTTCAAGAAACACCCCTTGAGTATTTAAATTAAATATGATAAATATAATTAACGCTATTCATCTGAGGCAAGCAATGAACGCATTAGTATAAGATTTATCGTTTGACTATTTGTATTTTTCTATATATCGATTGTATTATATATATGTATGTGTATGTTTTCCAGCAAACAACGTATTGGATTCGCATTGTAATTTGATATATATACATGTGTTCTTTTTATGAATGTATTTACAGGGAATCATCCATATTTATATATTGAAGTCTCTTTATTTAATGATGTTAATAAATAAGTGTTTATTTTATCCAGAATATATGCGTTCATTATTGTCGAAGTTACCTCAGAACAAGAAAGTAATGGCACTTGAATGATTTATAGTAGTTTTTATTAATTTATACAATAATTAGAGTCTCCATGCAGTAATTATGCTAACATAAAAGAACTAACGTATCACTTAGCTTCAATCAGTTGATATGAGTAACCTAATTGAGTGATAACACGATCTCATTTTGCAAATTAGTATAATCACATAATTAATTAATCACAGTTAGCATAATAAATAACTCCTAGAATCTTTGTATTTGGCTCCCAAAGAACGTGGGGCTCGGCAATCACAGATTAATTAATTAATTATTGTTGGCATAATTAATCCCCAACTAATATTGTTGTATGCCCAAATATGTGAACGCTCCAAAGACGTTTTTAAAACAAAGAATATAATATGTGGCAGTTAGTTGTTCAGCTTTATATCATCAAATGCGTCAAAAATTCAGCCTATCTTTTTACCGCCATGTTATATTAAAAAAAAGTCTATGCGCAAAGTGTAAATTAATTGGTATCCATTATGTTTATTTTTCGTTATTATAACGGAATACTCACCTAGTCAAATCGTTAGTAATAAAGTGCGTGTGTGTTTTTTGAGGAGAGCTTGCTGAGACATACAGTTTACTAAACCAACAAATTCGTTTATAATGTAAGTTTAATTATGTATTAGCAAATGGTAATGTCAGTAAAGAAAATGAACTTCCTTTCGCAACGAAAATTTTTACTTTATCATATTATAAATCTTTGATGCTGAGATACAAGAGTACATTTCAATTTTTCCAAAAAATGCAAGACGCAATTTAAGTAAATTCGAGAGTGAAGAGAAAACCTTTTATTTCGTGCTACAAGACTGAATACAGAGTTACCGTTTTCGAAATACAGAGCTGAATTTCTACAAACTTGGGAGGAACAAAGTATTAATCTAACAAGCCGTTAGAATAATAATAAGATTTTGCCCAAAAGGAATGGAGCAAGTTGAAATTTATTAAAGCGTCTCTTGTGGCAGGCATTACCTTGTTATCTGTTTTGCATATCTTCCAATAATTTAGGGTTTCCCAGCTGTGGTTAGCTACTCAGAATTCAGTGCGTTTGATTTATACTCTCTCTGATTGAAGACAGATAAATATGTTTTGGAACTTGCACAGTAGCCTCGTATATAAATTACAATGTGCAGGATAAACAACTTACCATATGTAAACGAACTTTAATTTATTGTTTTTTACGATTTAAATTTTTAAAAACAGTACACTCTTTGTGCGTTTAGAAATAAGAGAACTAATAAAATTAAAGGAAACTATTTTCCATACTTATTTATTACTCAGATTAGGTTAAGCTCATTAGTTGCAACACTTATTTCGTTACTGGCAGTGAATGACAGTGTGGAAATACATTAAATTTAGTAAACGCTTTGGTTTCTAATCCTCCTATCATATCTCGGGATCCAAAGTATTTGACGCTTTTATTTAGTTGTTCCTTCTCTGCGGAGTTTATTGAATATAATTCTTGAAAAACTAAAACACATTAATAACTCGTGCTATAAAATGTTTCATAAATTTAACAGTTTTGTTATGTCGAATATAATTTATGTTATTACGACTGCATTGTAGAAAGCCGTAAAGAACCAACGTTGAAACTTATCTCTGTAGTAAAAATCATTCATTTTGTTAATCCACTAACACTGTTTTTATAGTCGAAAATTGACTTTACAACGAGCTTAATCTGGTCATTCATCAAATTAATGTAATAACATGTAAGAACCTGATTTTTATTTGTTTTTGTATTATATTGTAAAGAATACTTAAGGTTTCTAGGTTACGTAAGTTAAATACAGAAGCACATAAAGTTGAACAACAATAATTAACTCATAAAATAACATAACAGCAATTATGATCTATTTCTTGGGGTGCTTTTAACTTAAAATAATGGAATATTGTTATAAGTAAAATTAAAAATTAATGAACAAGTAAATGTAAGTAATTTAAGTAATGGTAAACAAATTATGTTTGTAATGATATCATGAGATATGTGAGGGCAATGACAGTTAATAAAATAAACCTTTTTTACCTGTAACTTTGAAATATTTGTTTCAATCTTTGTCGAGACAGTAGGTAAAGGCAGGACAATGAAAATTGAACTCAGGTCTCGATACGCAGTATACAAACGCCTCGTTGCGAGGCTTACATTTTCATTTACTTCGCACATGCGCAGAACAGTTTTGTGCAGTGTTCCGGAATTTGCACATCGGGCTTTGTAAACGTGGTGTACAGTCATTTACAAATTATACTGTGACAACAAAACTATTTGTTAATCAGTGAAATTAGTTGTAGGCTACCTATTTATATTTTATTAGAGTACGTATTATTATATTTTAGAAAAGTGTTAATAAACTATTTCATAATTGCGTATATATGTTTTAAATATTAGTGTGAAACGTACATTAATATGTCCCCCTAAATTTCCAAACTGAGTTCAAAATCTCTGCATAGCCAGACTCGTGAGGTAGTGTGGAATGTGTATAATTTCATGAAAAGTGAGGCTGAAAGTGGGAACCTCTCTTAGATTTCCATAAAGTTCAAGAGCGTGTTGCAAAAGCGACGTGTATTTCTCATAGCTCCGTGAGGAGAATAATAAAGGAAGGTCAGCAGCTACACTGTCCAGATGCAGAAGCGGGAACGTCATTTAGCACACCGGGAAAGAAACACCGCGTTCGTAAACCTATAACCGGGCTTGACGATTTTGATAAAATTGTAAATAGGAGAAGAGTTCGGAAATTTTACTTTGAAGGAAAGTGTCTCCTAAAGGTAAAAAAGCTGTTAGAAAAAATAATGAATCTATCAACTTTAATGGCAGCAGTACCAGCCTAAAAATTATCTTGAAGGAAATGGGCGGCTTTAGGTGGGTAAAAACTAAAAATAGTCGACCTGTGTTAACAGAAATTCACGAAATAAGACCTATGAGAATACGTTATTACAAAACATAAAAAAATTTAGAGAACAAGGCAGAACCGTACTATATCAGGACGAAACATATATTCATAGCAGCCACACACTTCCGTACACCTGGAATGATCAGATTCAGCCTGGTGGCTACGCTGTTCCAGTTGCGAAAGGACAAAGATTAATTATTGTTCACGCCGGCAGTCAATACGGGTTTGTTTCAAACGCACTGCTGATTTTTAAATCTAACCAAAAGACAGGAGATTACCACGATAACCTGAACTCTGACAACTACAGACGTTAGATTGAAGAAAAATTGGTCCTGAATTTGCCCGCCAAGAGTGTGTACGTAATTGACAATGCCAGCTATCATAATGGACAGCTAGAAAAAACACCTGCGTCTAATTCTGCGAAACGGGATATATAAGACTGGCTAACACGGCACGCAATACCGTTCCGTCCTGATATGGTTAAAGCAGAATTTTATGAAGTTGTTAAGATGTATAAATCAAACTTTAAAAACATACTTAATAGATCAAATTCTGCACAGCAGAGGACATTTAGTTTTAAGGCTTCCTCCTTACCACCCTGAACTAAATCCTATAGAGATGATGTGGTTAGAAATTAAGTGGGGTGTTGCTGAAAAAATGTAACGTTTAAATTAAATGATGTGAAAAACCTATGTGAAGAAAAAATTGTATCTGTGACTGCTAACGATTGGGAAAAAAGATGCAAGCATGTAGAAAGTATTGAAAAAGAATATCTGGAAAAGGAAACTATTGTTGATGAAACAGTAGGCCGCTTCGTAATTAATCATGGAATAGAGAGTAGTTCAGACAGTCCAGACGATTTTGCTGAAGAAGAAAATGGTAATATCTCTGGAATAGAGGTATTGCCTGACAGCGACTGAAAACTTCCTTCACACGTAAATACTGTAGAACAATTTGTGTCGTTAAATAACTCAAATATTATTTTTTAAATGTAGTACAAATTTTTATACTTAAGTAAATATAGTCATATTTGCTCAATTATTCTTGTTTATATTTTTATTATTATTAATAATAAATAAGCTTTTCTTATAAGAATATATTTTTTGTATTTATTGAATATATAACACTATTTTGATAGTATAAATTATCATAATCAAAACTATGATGATGATAGTTTATACTATCGAAACAGTGCCTAATTAAAAAAATACAAAAAATATATTCTTGTAAGAAAAGTTGTATTTATTGTTAATAATATTAAAAAAATAATTAATTACGAATAACTTAAAATGTTCTCGAATTTATAATTTTAAAATAAATTTAGGTTGCGTACATTAAAAACAATGCAAATAACAAATATATAAAAAATTTTAAACGACTGTTTTCAAAGTAATGAGTACATGTAGTACTATGTTACACATACTAAGTAACATCAGTGATGTTAAGTAACAAAATAGATAAAGTTAAAATGTAAATAGATTTCTGGCAAAAACATCATAAGCGTGCAAGTTTTGTATTGAAGGGACTGTACGTGTTAGAGAGACCCTGTTATCGCATTCTTCTCTGGAGTACTTTTTGAGGGGGGGTAATTCATACATTGAGTCTGCGCCGATGACTGTTCAGGAATCACTGGCGGGCCTATACCAGCCTTAAATTACGTTTAAGTCGCCTGACAGAAATACATTTTTTATGCTAACTAGTTCTAAGTCCACAACGGATAATAGGTTATTTAGCGTAAACATTAGTTACTATAATAATCTTATGTTAGCAGCTTTGATTGCCAAATAACAAAATTGTTTTATTGAAACTCATAGTTGACGGGAAAACATTATTTTCTGGTTATGTTTTTGTGGAGGGAAAGATATAATGCATTTTCACGACGTACAATAACATCGTTCTACTAAACAGGTTCTATATTATGATGTTTAGCGTTTGCACCTATGTTATCTAACTTGTACTAAATAGTAAAATAGTACAGATTGAAGGAAAAAATAATGGTATTACCTGAGGCTAAAAATGTTAAACTTTTTTAACGCTATGGATTGGACCATTATATACATTTTGCAAAATTTACTTCACATAACGAGTGTTGGAATGAATTGTTTTACGAAAATCAGTGGCAAACATGTTTGCTGTGAAATGTAGAAATTAAGGGGAATTGTAATATTGTAAATCACTTTGACACAAAGTTTCATTGATCCCTTCTGTTAGTAATCTATATTTTCTTTAGTGTTTAATTTTTCATTGTTTTCATCATATTGTTTACTGAATTAATAGATGTTAAAATATTCTCCTCACGTGTCACAACTCTCAGTTTTTGTAGCAAACAAATATTCTTAATTAAAATATCTATTTGAACGGTCATGTTACACCAAAACGATAGGCAAAATATGTAGCATATATCACACTTTTCATGTATTAAGTAAGCAACAGAATGATGAAATATTTTCCTATTGTGTTGTAAATCGTCGATTCCATTCCGCTGTCCCTTCCGAGGACTACTAAATCATTCTCTAGAAAACTGGAACTGTCATATTCTATTTGAGTTCAAATATCTTATTATATTTTGAGCTTCACATTACTTTGTGTAACCATAATATACGATGCTTCTCGTTTAATATGAGTGATGTCAATATTGTTTTTAGACATTAAAAATTTATGTAAATTACATAAATTTACATTAAAAATTCCCCTGCTTATAAAAATTACCTAAAAGCTTCAACTAAACAGCTCCTTCTTATGGAACTTCTGACCAGGTTGAGATTAACGTAGTAATTTATTACACAACGTTTGCTATAATCGAGTTTTAAACATTTGTACCTCTCACCTGGCAGTTATGCAAACTTTATAACCGTTCCAGTTGCATATTAGTGGTTACATTACACAATCTGTTATGTTGAAAAAATTTAAACATAATTTTTGGGGTAAGACTTTAAAAATTTTACTTTAAAAATTACTTTAAAAATTTTAGAACTTCATAAATTAAATAACAGTAAATAAAAATAAATAATCCATCCATTTAAATTAATGTTAAAAATAATAAAATATAATTTCAGTTTTTTTGTTTACTTTTGTTTACTCTGTGAAATTAAATATAGATAATGTATAATTTTTTCAATTAAAACAGTAGATAATTACGTTCACCTAATATATAACATGTCGCACATTAGTACGTTGGAATTTATTTACAAAAATATAACTAATTATTAATGTGTCATGTGTAATATATTATTACTTAATGAAGTATTATACTTGAATTCGTTTAGAACAAACAATAACAGATTATTAGAATTATTTTAATTGATATTAAATTAATTTTAAGGGATAACATAAAATCTCTTAGCTATATTTAATTTTTGATAAAGAAGAACTAATCGGAAACATGTAGAAGCATAAAATAAAAGCAGAGTTATTTTCAACATTATTTAAAATTATTTCTTATGGCAATTGATGAATACTTATATACCATACTAGTAACATCAATAAAGAATTCGTAACTTTATTGTATAAAACTGACAATTGTTTTGACAGTTAACATTGCCTTCAGGATTATACAATACAATTGCCTTAATTTTATACTAATGTGTTTTAGTTATTACAGTAAAGGTAAGAAGATGAGGTGTTAATTGAACTATATTTAACAATAAAAAATAATCATATATGTTAATAGCGAATACTAAAGTTTTGTTTTAATAATAATTTGAAAGCTTTAAGACTTTGACAGGCTAGATTGAAATAGATCGGAAACCTAATTTGGACAATAAGTAGAGTAATACGAGAGATAACAGGAGGAAGATAAATAAAGAAAAGTACATTAGAATTGTTAGTTACAGAGAGAGTAGCCTATAAGGTAATAAGAGATTTTAATCTCGTCAAGTGGTCACTGAAACTTTGTCCTGGAATAAAAAAACTGTAGCTGTTGCAATCGGTTTTTACATAACTGTATGTTTGTCTAATAAATTATAATCTTACAACTGTTATTAGTACAAAAAAACTGTTGTACAATTCTGTTCAGTTAATGTTATAACTGAAACAAAATAATAAATTGCATACATTTCAGCTATACATAAACAACGTTCTACACTCTTATAATTTGCCTTCTGTCACAGATGTCATAGCAATCAAGGTAAAAAAAAGTTACATTAATATAAAACTCTAATGTTTTGGCAAGAATGGCTACTGACTGTAATCTGATTAAAACATTTGACATTTCTATGAAAATTTTGCGTCAGGCAGTTTCCGTCCTTGTAAACGACCTCCTGAAAGTCTACCATCTACGAGTGTAGATCACTCCTGCCGAAGGGTCAAATCTAGATCACCACCAGGTGGATACATAGGGCCGAGAGGAAGGCGTCAACACCCACGGTGGCTTTCAACATTTGCTACCTCCACCTGACACACACCACCTAATCTTCGGCTCGGGGTTGGACCGGTACTTCGCCTGGATTTGGGCTGATGAAATGCAAGGAGCGTATCTTGCAAACGGAAACCAGGCTTGGCCCGTCCCTGGCCGTAGCTGCATGGTTACCACTCCTGTCCCCGTAAGTATAAGTATATCTGACAAGCGAATTTTAGGAGAGCCGTTCAGGGTATATCGCCACATGGATGATTGAACGACCCTAGGTGGGGTAGGAATTCTGTATGGCGGGAGCTGGTACTATACCGCTGATTATCGGCGGCGGCTTCTTCTCCTTCCGAAATACCCACCTTGGTGCACACTGCTATGCAGGGCTGATAATGAAAAAGGAAGAGTGGGCCCAACGCGTTTGGTGGCACGATGTTGTGGGCCTGTGTAACCGTAGCTGCATGTACCTGTATGTGGCTTGTGTTCGGGGGTTGCCCACACCCCACACTCGTCTGCTGCGAATGTGTTAGTCCTCTCATAAGCAGAAGGTTCCCCTCGCTCATTGGTATATGTAGTGGATTGTTACAGGGACTTTCTTTGTTCTCCCTGGTTTTCGGTGATGATGATAAGTTAGAGGTATAGGGTATCCTCAGAGCTGGTAAGGGCTACGTGCTCAAGATAAGCGGTGGCGCTAGGTCTTCCCTGATAATGCATGGAGATCAGCAGGTTGCCAGATTCTACCTACGGATATCGTCCTTCAGTCTATATAGAAATGAAATCCAAATTACAATATATATTGATATTAGTATTCAATCATAAACTTTAAGGAAACAATAAAATCTGGTCTGTGAAACTAATTTCAGTTCGTTTTTAATTCGTCAAGAAACTGATTTAATAGTACAGTAGTAGAAATATATTTTATGTTTATAGTATTAGCTTTTAGTAAAACCTCTTCTAGTAATAAATATTTAATTTTTAGTAATCATTATAAAAACATATTTGTTCCGGCAATAGTAATTTATGAATGGTTACCTATAACATTGCTACATATACATACTACTCTTGATCCACCAAATTAACTATTACAAGCAATAAAATAAGCCGACTGTGAGCAGCCTTGCGGTTTTTCTCACTAACCACATCATTGCAACTACGAAGTCGCCCCGCTACTGATAACTTTGGAGGCGTAGGCTATAGTAGTGAGTCTCGTAACTTTCGAGGCACAGCGATCTATTAGCAAAATATAACGATTCACTTACAACGCTTTGCATCTGATTCGTACAGGGCTCCCTATTACCGAATTGTTTAACTGCAAACGTTAAGCAGTCCGAAATGAGTCACAGTCATAAGTTAACGTTTACGCGAGATAAATTTGTTGGTAAATAAGCGAGCCTCTTTATTTCGATTCCAGACGCTTTCGCGCAAGGTTTGAGTATAAGACAAAAGCCCCTCGTTACGACGAACAGGATACTGCGAGTGGTCATAGTAATAATCTAAGTACAAGAAAGCCACTGATCCGGTGCACCGGATTGTCTAACTTGTGAGCGTGTGTTTGCTTATGTGCTTGTGTGTCTTTCCCTCCACATTCACTGTATTCAACTACCTGTTAACATGTTATTTCCCAGTGTTTCTTCCATCTCCTCCTCTACACTTCATTACTCTTACACACTCCTATACTTCACTAAAAGTAAACAGCCTAAGTCTCTCTCTCCTTTCCCAGGTATAACTCAAGTAAAACCCAAAGGTAGACTGCTGACCTATAAACGCTTGGAAAGTAGACGTGCCGGCCACTTTAGAAGTGCAGTATAAAGAAAGTAACGTGACGAAACAAAAGTGGAGACAGACGATCAGCCAAATCCCGGCCACAGCTAGGTCAATAGAGCGAATGGATCGAGATGACACAACTTTGGCAGATAAAGTAACGAATTTGCACGTGCATACGTATAACACAAAACCCATTGCCAATCTGAATTTCGTCACTGGACATAATCAGATGTAGACAGAATTCTCTCTGTGTGTATAGCGTACGTTGTTCTATAATTAGACGGAACATGAAGCCATGAGCCCAGTGGTTGACGGAAGAGGGTGATAACATCATTAAATCTGCCATTTTATAGGTCTTTGCTTTCGTACATAGAATCATCCCAATTGCGGTTATTAAGTAAGCTACAATTTTGTACATACGTAGAATCGACTACAAAATTACCATCAATCCAGTAGATCACAAAGTCAGTAACCTATGCTGTTGGTAAATCATCGGGTTTTGCAAGTATAAATTATTCCTTTACCTATGTTACTTTAGTTAAACAATTTTGTTAACAATTAATAATTTTCTATACGCCCCAAAAATTAATAATTTTTGTAATTTAAAACGATAAATTATATTAGTTTCGTTAATCAAAGACGACTTTCCATCCTAAAACGGTGGTTTGTCTGACTTGTTAACAGTATTTTACATTATAATTTTATTTTTAGAATACCAACACAAAATATTTAGTTACGTGTGTTCTATAATTTGCATGTTGTATATGTGGGTGGCACGCAAGCGTGTTTATTTGAGTGAGTACTTATGAACGTATCTTTGGTGGAAACAGAACTGTATATAAAGTATTTCCAGTGCGTTGGCTAAAGGGAGAACTGGTTTACGTTCAGCAGAGCTCTAGAGGTAATAATTCACATATTAATAGATGCAAAGCAAAGTATCATAACGTGTATATGCAATTGGAAACAAAGTAAGATACAAACTGTTCAATTGTGCTACGTAATATAAGGAAATAATATATGGTATCTTCACATTGATTAACGAAATAATCAATGTAACTTCACTTTATATAAAGAATATCAATTAATATATATTGCAATAGAACATTGCAGTAAGGGAATCTATAGCCAGGACTACATGTTTCTCTCTCATTTTATGACGTTGTAGACATGTTAGAATTTGATTTTTGTTAATTGTGTTAAGTAGAAATAAGTTTTGAATTAAGAATTGGGTAAAAAGCTATTATATGTCAAAATGCCCATAATTGTATTTACTACCATGTCATGTGCGGAGTTAGTGCGCGGGGGTGCGCGTGTTATTCGTATTTATGGAATAACTCTGGTAATAATTAACGGATTGAATCGAGACTTGGACAGCGCATGCATCTAAATTAGCGCTATATTTTCTTGGTGTCAAAGACTCGAAATAGACTATTTAAATAGGTATTTTCTTTTTTAGCAAAAATCATCTTTCTATAGATTCCTTATCTTCTAAAAGTAATAAAAGTTATAGACAAAATCTATACCTGCTTCTGCAGACTTTTACCGATTTATTCAGGACTTCTGTCTATCAGTTCTACCCATCGATCACGTGTCAAGGGTTTCGACCAATCAGCGGCCCCAATTTTCATTAAGATTGGGTCTCCGTCCGAGATGTTTCAGGGAGTTCCATCTACTAGCTCGACTATTACAGACGTGATCTCTGCGCGAGTTTTTCGTGCAGAAGACGTTCATATGTAGGGGTTATTAAGGGAATCTTAGCGACGAGCTACCCGTTTGCTAATACCTTATATTGGTGTACGAACTCAATTTAATACATTATAAAATAATTATTAAAACAGTGCTAGTATCGCGAGAGGCAAGATATCCGTTTAGGGGTGGTTTATCTACCGGGATACGCCTGTGTTAACGCGAGGACACCTCAAGACGCGGGAAGGTGTACGTTCAATACACCGTATTAAAATAACTATAAAATACAGCCCAGTTCCGAACCCTGAGTTAAAGAAATAATCACTATCGGTGTGTCGGCGTCCGTGCGTGGGAGAGGAGTGTCCAACGGATCGGCAGTGTTGCTGAGAACGGCTGGCGGCGTGGGTGCAGATTCAACGGACCACAGGACAGCAGAAGTATTACGAAGCGACCTAAAAAGGACATCATCAACAAGTAACAATAGACATTTTAAAACAAAGCAGTTCAGATAAATTCATAAACATTATTCAATTAAAATAAAGTATTTGTAAAATTACAGACCATATTTAAATTTGTTTAAAATATACAACCTTACTCCAGATAACAGACTATATTATTTCGAATATACTATGCCTAATATATGTTTTGTCGTAATATGTTTACTGTTTTTTTTAGCAACCACAGTTATAGCGATCAAAATCAGGTAAAATTCAATTCAAGAAGGTATATAATTAAACACCTTGAAAAAGGACCAAATACAATATGTGGTTTTTGGGTAATGCTGGGAAAACTAATTTAAGAATTAACAATATTAAAACTGTTATATACTGGTGTAACGTAAAAGGTGTCTATAAGTTATGACTACTAAAATGTTTGTGCCAAACTCGATTCTTTCAGTGTAGGAAACATTTATTTATAGTTATTACTACTTTATCCAAATTCACTCAGTAAACAGTTATTTATAACAAAATAAAACATCAATTTTCAATCAAATTGACAAATTGCTTTTAATAAACTTAGCTATGAATATTTTTAAATCATAAATTAAATCAAAAATATTAATATTCTTTGGAAATAATAGAAAATTATAATGACATGTTTTAATTTGTAAATGATCTGTTTCCTTTCAGACGTCGAATTATCAACTAAAACTCAAATGGTCTTTATTTATAAAAGTGTGTTGAGCACACTTCAGTCACATTGGATGTCGTTTTTAAGATAAACATTGTAGTAAAAAATGGACTGTCTTTGGCCTGCTACATCACCTCAAGGACCATAGATATGGATTTTTATCTACAGGTTGCCTTACAATCCCCATGTACTCAGCTGTAGTTTAAAATATTGAGAATTTAAGCGAAACATTATTGAAAATTGCAAACAAATCTGAAATACTCTAGGGTTTTTTGAGTTAGTGAGAAGATCGTTTGCGTTGTAAACTGTATGGAAAACAATGTAGGGCCTCTCGAACATATATATCATCAATTCTTAATGGTTATACATTTTTTCCAATTCACATTCGATTATTAGGCTTTTATTTTTTTAGTTCTAATACAGAAGACTGTTTTACGTCATAACATGTTCATTTGTTATCGGGCTTGAACAAAAACAATAATATTGCGTTCATAATAAAATGCTTAACATTTTACTTTGCAAACCATAATTTGTTAAAAGTTAATATTTACAGAGCTACTAGTAATGGATTTAGAATATGTGCTGTTTAGAATTTGAGATCACAAAATCACTATGACTTTTTTATTTATTAATGAACATTAATGTGTTACATGTGTACCAGATGATATTAATATATCTCAATTTCTTTTTCAATTATAACATTTTTCTTAAAAAGTCAAATAGCTGCCAAACGGAAAACAATACGTTTCCGGATCTGTGTGTACAGACATTTTTTTCTTATATTCATGCGTAAAATCTGAATATGTATAGTGCGGAAATCTGTCACGTTAGAGCCCAAATAATGATTTTCGGAAAGAAAAAATCCATACAGAATTTTGTTGTTTTGGTTGTTTACGAGCGTGTTTGTCGTGACATGACGTTAATAAAACCACATAAATGTTTTGTCAAGTTTGTGTGATGTCTTTGAGGGCCGTTTAGGGGCTCTTCTTTATTGCTGCGGTGAAATACTTTGGCAACAACGGAACTGCTATTCTTATATTTTTTACTTATAAATGTACAACTATATCACGTATCTTAAGTAATTTTGTTGTGAGCGTGTGTGGTTATGTGGATGGGGGGTGTTTCTGTGTAAAGACTCACAGGCACATGAACGTTCTGTTTGTATTACTGTACTGTACTAGTACTAGTTACTGTACTGATTGCTGTATATTCTTTACTACCATCAACATTAACTTTACACGAAAGAAATAATGTAGTTGTTTTCTTTATCAGGAAGACGACCTCAGGACTACGGAAGTTAATTGCAAGTACTTTATTACTTTTTGCTTCCTTTCGCTCTACTTTTGTAAACAGTTTACTTCCAGGTTGACAAAGAAAAGTACAAATGAAAAGAGTTGACTGCACGTCGTTATTACAAAAAGGATTGATGCGCGTCTTTTAAGCACATTAAAGTTGAAACGTAAAAATATTATTAAATTTAAAATTAGAAAAATATTAGGTTGTGTATATATTACTATGAATAGAATTCAACTGTAAAATTGCATCAAAATGCAGCAAAAAGTTTAGATTTAAGGGATAATGTATTTTCCTATGGGGAAACCAAAACCTTGTTAGACTTAGGATTTATATAACTGAGTGTGTGTTTAGCGATGTTATATATAAGCAAAAATAAATTAATAATGCCAAGAGAAGTAAGTGGAATTATGATTTATTAAAAATTATTTAATTAGGAAATGTTTGAATTTAAAAGTTTTTAGTTTTGATTTTTTGACATATCATTCTGTTGATGAACACAAAATTTAAATAAAATTAATATATTTTCCTCGTCTACAAGAAATATTAATCTAAAACTCTTAAAAGTAGTGTACAACGCAGGGGTGCGTTATACCACTAACACTTTTTTGTGCTACTTCGAAAGTTACAAGTTATTGCGTCACTATTGCTTATACTATGTTGTATTAGTTGTTCCATAAGTTGGGTCAGTGTGGTTGTGCTTTCTGGTTCTGTCCAGCGGACTTACAGGATAAATAACGGTTCTTTTTTGTATAAATTGTTTTTTAGTTGTTTTTAGCTTTGTAGGTGGTGGTAATTTATAATCCTTTCGACGTTTCACGCTTGTTAGTGGACGAATAGGCTTTCGTTTGTATTCAATGTAGCTTACCAGTTTAACTTACACTGAAGACGACCACAGATTGCTTACTGGTCAGAACGTTGAGTAATAAATTCCAACGATGGTTATTGTTCGGTGTAACACTTTTGGTAATTTACAAATGCTGTGTATTTAAATCCCTAGATTAGAAAGACTATTATATTAAACTACAACATTTCATAAAACGTTGATACTAAATGCTGTAAAAATTAATGACAAAAACAATATGCTACTTAAAATGTTTTGGCGACAATTGAAAAATTTTAGAACGTAATTTTCAACAATAAGTAATCGATTCACTAATATGTTAACTGTTAGGTTTTTCTTTCCCTTATTCTTGTGAACACTGCGTCTCCTCAAAACACATTGGCGTTGGCTAAGGTACTGAACTGTCGATACATAACACGCTGAAAGCTTTATCGACTACACTCATAACATAATGTGTTGTATATAGTTACAGTACACAGATTGTGAAAAATGAATGTATTGCTAGCAAAGTGCTCTTACTTTTCTGAAAACATTAATCATTTAACACAAAGGAATGCATATCAATGTTTTCCTTCCAAGAAACTGCAGTAATATAAAAACACCCTTAGTGTCAAGTTTTGAAAAGAAACTCCCACCTTTCAGGTTCACCATTTAGAAAGGGTAAAGATTTGAATTAATGAATAATGTTATATAAAATCATAGCTGTTAAGAGAAACTATTAACAGATAGCTGTTAAGTTGTCAATATTAATTACTTATTAACAGAAACAATTTTGTAATACCAGTAAATTGTTAAACCTCTTTAGAGAAATAAGTGGTAACATATAAAGATATGTTGGTAATATTGTAAGAGAACTATATCCCTAAGAATGCTGAATCTTTAAGAAATAAGTAGTTCTGAAGTACTAAGAATTAATTGATTCCAACAGATTGTTAGAAACATTTCAAAGCCAATTGAAAAGACGTATGTGTGGTTTAAAAACTGAAATTACATACCTTTTACATTCTGATGTGGGACAGTTATCCTGTAACGTTTTGGAACTTCTTCAACTTCATATAACTCCCTAGTTAAGAATGCTATCGTTAACTCATAGTTTTAAACACAATGCTAGGCGTTCCTTTAAGCATTTAGACATTTACAATTTTTAATAGAACATTCAACGTTCCTTGGTGAAGAAATATTTGTTCAAAACGTTTTTCCTCGGTTCCGTTTACGTCAGACTCCTTAATGTACTTGTCAGAATACCGTAACAAGTAATTTTCTTTCTAATACTGTGATGTCGAAAAGTTTATGTCAGTCAGTATTTTTCAAGCCTTATTAGATATACGTATTAGAGGTTCTCACATATCCTTTTAATATATTCATAAAGTCAGGCATAGGAAAAACTGTGGTGACCAACTACATTAGAAAATATTTCGCCTTTTCCTGTTGACCGGCAAATGATACTGGTAATAGGATTATTGGCCTACCAGTGTGTTTGTAATTTGAACGTTGACCCGTAGTTGTTGGTAGCACTGCATGTTATGAGCTTTCTCTTTCTTCTTAAATTGGTTCTTCTCTTTTCTTAGTAGTATGTTCAGTGTCGCCTTTGTAACTAAATTGCAGGATCTGACACCGGTTGCTAGAATGACTCTACTCTCAGCTGGTGGGTTCGTATCCATAGATTCATTGATGATGTCAACTGTTTCAGATTTTTTAAGTATTTTAACTTATTTGATTACACATGGCTCGTAGTGAGGCAACAATTATTTTCCGAAGATCGTTAGAAATGTAGTAAAGTCTATTAAAAACGCTTGCAACTTAAATAAAGACGAGTGATATGGACTGCTAACGTGACGAACCGTCTAATCAGTGTTGAAGTCAATTCTCACAATTGTTTGGTTATTTTTCTTATCAAGTTTCTTGCCATTTTATCATTGAATATCTTGTTTTTTCTATTGGATTCTCCAATTTATATTGTTAATAATATTTTTTACATTTAGGATTGTGTTAATTTTATTACATATTTAGCTTTATTTTTTTGTATTACATTACTGAATATTTTTATTAAATGTTTTACATTCTATACAGGCATGTATTGCTCATATTGGAATCGCCCACTGATAGGATGTATGACTCACGAGGCTTGTCAGAATTAATTGTTGTTTATTCTCAGTTTTACCACCAAAAATGCCACATTATAGTATAGACCAAACACTTGGTTTTCAACAACATCAACGAAACGTGATTGTCAAACGAAAAAAGTGTTATTATTAACAGTTTCAATCTGTTTATATCTACGAATGAAAATGATTTTTTTAATTCCTCATTTCTAGTACTGCTGCATAACAGTGTATATTTGCATGGTATTTGCTAATCAATAATGAGCACTGCTCTACCAACTGACCTGGTTAACTGATCACGCAGTAGAGCTCTGGTTATGGAGAGGGTATTGGGGCAGGAGGCATTTGAAGTATAGAACAGTCGCTAATACTGTATAAAACCACTCACCGCATTTGATGCTTATTTACTATTTTATGCAAGGAATATTTTACCACTTTATTACACGTGCTTTAATTTTTTTAATTACTTTGAATGAATGCTAAAACACAAAATTTAGTGAGGCCAGTAACAAAAACTACACAAAAAACACTTGATGGTTATTTGCAGAAAATAGTTGAACACAAGGAAATCGACCCATAAACAACATTTATTCTTCACATAAACAATACACAATAATTTACTTAAATTAGTAATGAACTGAGAAGGACAGAAGTAGCGATAACCATTTCAATTAATATGTATAGGATTTATTGAAACAGGCATTGGGTTAAACGTTGCCTGTATAATAACCGAGGAAGAACAAAAGTAATATTGAATATAAACGTGTTTTATGAAATAAAATTTATAAAAGTATTTTTAGCTTACATCAGTGTTTACTGTATTTCACAACAAAAATATGATTGCAATATATACAACCATTGATCTAAACAGAATTCTAACTAATGTAAGTATAATTTACGGATACTTTGATATGGAAGAAAATACTGTCAATATTGTAAAACCTGTTATTTAAATTTTAATCAAGATACTACAAAATAGATGTATGGCTTATGTGTCGTGTCTACATCTTTAGAGACCGTAAATTGTTTTCTTTTATTTTAGTTATTTTGTCTACTCTCCTTCAAGAAAAAGAATCTAAAATGCTGACTGCTTGTATATTGTAATGATACCACGACAATATGTACAATATGTCTAACTAACTAGACACGACGACGACATAGCGAGAACTCTTTGTGGCAAGAAGGGGAAATTGAAATTTAGAAGATAAGGTAAATGAAATAACAACGTAGCAAGTTAAACGCATCAAACGCACTACAGACCCTGACAAATGATGTAAGATAGAGTAAGTGTGCTTGATAATAAAGAGCGATAGAGGAAGGAAAAAGTAAAAAGAGGGAGAGTGAATGAAATGGTGGGAGACAGGAGAGAACACAAAAAACAGTTGTCAAAAACACTAAAATATTAGTTCTGTATATCTAAATGGTAAATAGAAAATATAATAATTACATTTCATTAGTTACAGTGATTTTGTAATTATAAAACATTGATTGTTGTTATGAAAATTAAAAAGTGAGAGAGAATCTGCATTCAATGTCTGTAGTTTAATCTAATTGCTTTTATACAACAACAGTAAGTTCCAGTGCTCGTAATATCAATGTTATAAAGTTCAGTCATAAATTCCTTCATACAAACAGAAAATCATTATAATTAAATAGTAGTTTACTACAAGCTGCACGCGTTTCTAATTGATTTCTATTTAGCTGTTACAACTCTGAATATGCGTATAATGAAAAGTAAATTTCTTGCTCATTACAAATATTATACAATGTGTATAGAAACGTAACTTGAATAATAACATATATTGTGTACTATATGCTTCGCTACGTTATTTAATGAATAAAAGGTATGTTTTGACTCAATTATATTTTATATAATTACAATGAACTAACTTGACTAAAAAGAACTGTGACATTTTAAGCGACCTGTTGTTCATCTAGCTCAGATTTTCTTCAAAACTGAATTTTGTTTAAATGACTTCCCGTTATATGGTGAGTTCAGATTTCAACATATCGTTTGCGATTTTGAAAATTATAGTACGTTGTGATGAATTTAGTTTTCACTTCCAAATTCCAAATCTAGTATTCGCTTCTGGAGGACGACTTTTGAAAATCTTTGTTACTACGTAGGATTTAAGTGTAATGTACCTGCAAATTCAACTAAAACAATGGTTAGAACATACTGTTAATTTGAGCAGAATTTCGCAATTGCGCGAGCGAGCGCACACATGCACACACACACACACCTACACCCACGAATGTGTGCGTGTGTGTGTGTGTGTAAGTGTGTGAGTAGGGGGTTATGCATGTAACTGTATATCTTGCTTTCCTCTTATTAGTTTTTAAATATATATTCCTTAAATAGAAAATGTATGAGAATGATAACACTTCACTATATAATTTACTGTTGTTTTGTAACTTTAATATAAAATGTACAAATATGTACTTACTTTTCGAGCCAGGTGGCCACTTCGCACGGAACCATAGGCGCCTCGATGTTGTAGCACCGGGCTATTTCGGCGCACGAATGCCGGCTGGTGTGTTGAACGTCGCACGGCGGTCGTATACTCCAGTAACACGTGCCTTATGTGGCTCGGTAGTGTAATATGTACTTACTTTTTGAGCCAGGTGGCCACTTCGCACGGAACCATAGGCGCCTCGATGTTGTAGCACAGGGCTATTTCGGAGCACGAATGCCGGCTGGTGTGTTGAACGTCGCACGGCGCTCTTATACTCCAGCAACACGTGCCTTATGTAGCTCGGTAGTGTTAATATTTTCACCACATATCTCAGCAACAGCAACTGACCTCGTAGATCTAAGGACCGCATTCCTGCTTCACAATATACGCTTGTGCGGAACTCCCCTTTGCTTATGTAAATAACGTTTTCATTCTACATAGTTTCCACGGATGTCTACCAGTTTCCGCCCAATGATTCGATAAGCTGTACGTAAGCGTTTTGGAATTCGCTAATAGCTGGGTCAGTGCACTACCTTCACACAGTGCACCAGGTGCCGTCTAAAACAGCCTCGATTGATGCCGCGTTAAGTGTCACGGATTTGTCTTTCATCTCAACGTTGCAATACTTTTGATAATTCTTTAAGTCGTTATTTTATAAGCTTTATTGTTTCAATCACATGTCTTATCAAAATTTAAACTTTGCAGTATAATTTAATTTATTGTTTAATATTAAATACTCTTTTCTTTGCCGTATTCTAAATAATAAAGTTTTCAATAAAGAAGCAATAACGCGAAACGAGAAGAAATTACCAACTAGTAGCTGGAAAAACGTGTATTCCTAGAAAAATATTATATTTTATTATAATTTAATTGTTTCTCTAATTTTTCTTAGACTTAGAAAATAAGCCAATTTGTAACAAAATAATGCAACAGAATAAAGATAAATATTCAATGTACCTTTTATTATCGTAATGACATTGAGATTATATGTACAATATATTGACAAGTAAAATAAAATTTGAAGTCATACAGTACACAATACCTCATGAAAAAGCCGACATATCGGCTAGTTCAACCAAAAAGGAAAGAAGTATTTGATTTTCTGTGTAAAATGTACAATAACTCAGAAGATCCAATGAAACAACACGTGTTAAGAAATAAAAATGATGTGTAGTAGTAAATAAAATATAATATGTGATATTAACTATTGAAGAATGTATTAGTAAATATTGTTTGCTGTTTAATATTTGTACTTTAAAATTTAATGCATATCAAATTAAATACACAAAATCTAATACCGGCACTTTATTACAATGTTTTTGTATTGTTGCGATTATTCGGCTTCGACCGAATGCAACGATCGACGAATCGTACTTTTCCCGATGCCTGACGTCACGTCGTTCCCTTTACTAACGGAGCCGTTTGTCCGGTTAAATCTCGTCAGTCGAACACCAGACCGCCTTTGTGAACAGAGCCGTCCTTTCAACACGCTATGTAAGAAGCCTGGTTTACCAAGGGAAATAAGATTTTTGTTACCATAAATCAATGCTGGGAGACGAATAATTTTCGTCCATTACGTCTGTAAAATAAAAGAAAACTTGTAATCTGTATAAAAAAAAAAAAATTGTTATTTACAACTAATCAAGACGTAGCCTGTTTGTAATAGTCAGCCTCGACTAAAATCATTTTCAGTCAGTCAATTTAATAAAAAAAAAAAAAGGAAAAGGGAACTAAGATATGTAAAGCTTATTGTCAGTATTTGTTGTATATATAATTTGAAGTTGTAATTTTATAATGTAATTTTGTGAATTTGTAAATTTAGGACTGCGCACTGTATGAATGAAAGTGGCAGTACTAATTAAGCTGTGCGGGTGCATAAAGCAAACTAAATGATGCGACATTTTTAGTTAAAAAACTTGGTCCGACGTACGGGAGCGAGAATACGAGTACATAGACCCGACGTAGCCTCCTACCAACGATCTTCCAGCATGATCCAGAGCACGAGCTGAGAAACGTGCACCCCTTGCGACCAGCTACGGCAGGACGTGAGTGAACCTCGCTGGAGTGTCAAGTAATATTTAACAGTTAACAGCTTCCAGTGAAAGTCATACTGCAATTAATAACGAAAGGAGTGCTGGACTAGTTTCTTCACTTTGAGTGACATAAACCAGAACCTTTTGCGAATATTTTGTGAAACAACACAGTGTCAGAATTTTCATAAACCGATCACCGCTAGTATCCTAAACACCATTTAATGTAAACCAGTATTGGATCTATGCAACCGTTTCATATCCAGTAATTCGTTTATCCAAGTTGCAAATTGTACAATTATTGAATTTTAGTATTTATTTTACCATTTATTCAGTATGTAGTCTTTTCGACATTTAGTTTTTGGGAGTTGGGTTAACTCAGTGCTGATTGATTAACTTGGATTAACTTTGGCTGACTGTTTTGTAATTTCTCAAGGTTTCGAGGCTCGTATCATTTGAAAATAAACGGGTCGGGTTCGACTCTATTCACTAACTGGCGTTTCAAATTTTTTGCTCAGACCCAACTCCCATTTTATGAATTATGTTAAGCTTTAAGTATATTTGGATAGTATGTTATTAGGTGTAGAGAGACATAAATAGTAATAGGTGTTTTGGTTGGTTTAGTGATACACTATGTTATTTCGGGAATATTCTGCGTGCTGCGCTTCTGGGCCCCAGCGAACGCAGTGGAAGCGTGCAACAGTATATGCTGCTTATCTTTTGTTACACAACACTACATTATACTTGTAAACCTTGCACTGGATAGATGTGCCTGTAGGCTACGTTTTTTTTTTAATTTTACTTATCACTTCACTTCTGCTTCCTCTTGTTTGTGAACAGGATAACTACGTGACTTGGAGAGTGTTGGTCATTCATATATATATATATATATATATATATATATATTGTAATGGTACATATCTTCACCTAACAATAATGAAGAAAACATGACAAGATAAATTATTTAATCATTAACACTAGAATAAAAAGGGATGAATCAGAGATTAAAGAATGGGTGACTCAAAATAATAACACGATCAGACATATCAAGGTAGTCAGAACAGTAACCTATAATAATAAAGAAGTAACAAACAAACAAACCAAAATGTTAAATACAGTAAAATATGGCGATTTAACCTGAATAGCCCAATAGATGGTAAGTGAGAGTAGAACCAGCCCCATAAACCAAGAATAACATAAATAATGACAATTGTAAGTGAACTAGAACTAGCCACCACACTACCACAAGAGTGTAGAAATAAAAAGAATAATAATGAACAAAGAATTAGCATGGAAGTGTGAAGATATAATCAGCAACAACACCAAGGAAGTGACATGTAAATTATGGCAAAATAAAGTGAACCCAGAAAGAATACAAAACTAATGTTAAACCAATGAAAAAGACTAACTAATGAAAATTGTATATTATGATAATAAATGTAAGGACAGGCAAGTTAGAAATATTAATTGTTAAGGACTTAAGATATAGAAGGGTACACTAACCCAAACAAATAGAGTAAACTAGGACAAATCACATTAGCACGGCACAGACATATCATGTATAGTCAAACCACACAGAGTGAGAGACAGTAAATTGTAAGGAGGATGAACATTTTAAAATAAATGTAAGAAAGAGAATTTTCAATAAGCAATACACTAATCTTTACCCACCAGTAACACTAAAACAAGATTGAGTGCAAGGTGTTAGTGATACCCCAAGGTGGTGATTACCCCAAAGTGAGAATAAACCCCACTAAAAAGTGATAAACACTGATAAAACAGTAATCAATGTTTATAAGTGCATAAATTAAGTTATAAGTTATAAGTGAGTGAGATCTAATAATGGCCAAACACAGGAAGGACTGTGATAGTTGAAAGGCCAATATGAGTGGACACCCAAAATGTAACTAAATAAACTAATAGTATTAAAATTAAGTTAGCATTAGTGATAACTGATTATCATGGTTTTAAATGTGTGTCAATTAATGTAATAAGTGACAATTAAGATTATTAGGAAAGTAAGAAAGATAGACTATCAGTGTGTCAATTCACCATATAGAAAATGTCTGTAACATTGAGAGATAAAAACAACGAATAATCATTACAAGATTTAGTAAGACATAGTGAAATAGTATTAGGTAACATAGTTAATGACTCAGTGTTAGATAAGTTTAGTAATAAGGATTTTCTATAATAATCAAAATAATTAATCAATGTTTATATGTTTGTTTTCTTTTGATAATACTATAAAATAATTTTTACCCACTGAAGAGTATGAGTGGATGATAAAAAGTAAATAAGTATTTTTAAATGAATAAGAAATATGTCTCAAATAATTATGTTTTAATGAGTAAGATTTATGTTTCAAAAGAATTATGTTTTAATGAATAAAAATTATATCTATGGGAATTGTTAAAACCATAAGGTGCTATGTTATATGATGTAATAAATAAGATTTTAAAACCAACAAAAACCAGTAAACAAGAAACAAAATAAATACATTCAGATACAATGACACTAAAAGGGAGTTATGACAGTAGACAAATTAATATATGAAAACAATAAAATCACACACAATTACAAGAACACACATAAACATTGAGCAAATAAACAGAATCATGTATTAGAACGATCAGGACCCATACAAGGGGAAAATAAAATGTAATCTCAGTAATTAAAGAAAAATAGTCAATTGCTGTTTAAGCCTAGGCAAATTCCCAACTGTCAAACTACAAAAGACTTTAATTTTTAGAATTAAACACTGACATTAGTAAGACTAAGCCACATAAACTATAAAATACAATTTGATAATCATGTTAAGGCAGAAATATTATGATAATAATGTAAATTAAGAAAACAGTATAATTAAATAAAATCTACAAAACTGTCAAAATGTTGATACCTAAGTAAATACTAGTATTGGATGTCAAATTAATCCTTGAGCCAAAATATGAACAGTGGTAATAATGTTTACTACCAAAAAGGGAGTACTGAAGATTAAATACATTTAGAAGATCTGTGACCATTTTAAATAAAAATTCAAATATCCTAACAATGATCTCAAGCCAATTTCAGCCAATCAAAAATTTTGAGTTACCATGACAACAACCGAATATTGACTAATTTTCAGTTAGGAACAAAAAATCTGTAGTGACGCTTAACTGGAGAGACGCCACGCCGTGAAGGGCCCAAATTTTTAACTCTAAAACAGTATAAGTTCCCATAATTTGATGAAGAAGGACCAGAATAACTGACGAGAGGACATTCCAACCAAACTACACCAACTCTGACCAGCTCGACCAGCTCAGAATTAATCCAGATGACCAAAAAATATATGGAATTCGACCAGAAGAAGATGCTAATCATTCCCGAAGCCCAAGACTGAAGAAAGAAGAATCGACATCAACCCATTACACCACTTGGACGACTGACAATACATCTCTTATCTACTAACGTTGAGTATTGCTGAATTTATTGATTTATAAAAAAGACAAATTCTCTTTCAAAAATTATAACTAAATAATAAAACACTCACTATCACTGAAAGTGTTTCAAGGATTGATAAAATAAAAAAGTAACTTTGTAAACACTGAATGAGCAAATGATAACCTATTTATACACCAACGACACTGTCACACTTCAACACCACAATATTTAATTTATAGTAAACCTTGTTTAATTTTAATGATCACGAACTTTAAATGATATGTTCTAATTTTGTTAACTTGTTATATAAACCTCTGTTTCGTACATAAAAGAACTCTATAGGCAGATTTATTTTGTAAAATAATAACCACACTGTCTTGCAGCTAATATAAACATTGTACTGCCAACCTAGCGATCCGCTGAGTGAACAAATATATTGCCGAGGCTAAAATCACTGTATAAGTTATTAATTGTATGAAGCGTTAACAAAAACTAACCAGTCAAAAGCCTAATAAAAAAGTGTGTAACGATAACAAACTGTCCAGTATTTATTTGTAAAGAATAATATGTATATTTTTTTACTAGCAGTGGGTCAACATAACCAACATTATCTCAAGTTGGCAACACGTTTCCCCCACTCAAACGAGAATCAGTAACAAGCCAGACGGCGGACGATTCGAATTTACAATAGTGCAATATGAAACTATACAGATAAAAACTTTTAATTGTTTTCACGAAAAACAATTTGGCACCTATCCGGAATTACGAAAGAGTGAGAAGGGACAGGTAAGGCACACAGGCTACCAGACGCTTCCGAACGACACCACTTACGTTCGCAAAACACATTACTAAAACTTCCAATTCTAAAACTAATAGACCGACACACACACGTTTATTACAAAGTGGCGCACCAACTAGTGAGGCTATAGTTACGACAGAATTTCTAGCGGCAGGTACGACAGAAGGTAAACAATATGAAGAGGCATCATCATTAAGGCGAACGAATGAGGCAGAAAAGGAAGTTCGAGCGGAAGAGAAGGAAGTGGCTTCGGTCGAAGACGCCGAACAAATGCTGCCTCCCATGGAACCAGTCAAACCCGTGCAGCCAGAAAATCAACCGGAGAAAACCGCACAACCAGAGGACGGGAGTTTACTGGAAATGATGAGAATACTGATGGAAGATAACCGGAAGAAAATGGAAGAAACGTTGAACAAAAATATAACGTCGTTAAAGAAAGATTTCAAGGGAGAATTGAAAGAGTTCAAGGGAGAATTCAACATAAATAAAGAGGAAATTAATGAAAAAATAGACAAGAACATCCAGCAAATGGCCGAAAATAATAAGGAAATGGCAGTGAACATGGAGAACTTAAAGGAAACTGGACAACCAGAAAAACTTGGAGGAGTTGAAGGAAGAGTTGAGCAGAACTATTGAAAATAATAATGAAAGGATTAATAAGAAGATGGAGGAGGAAATGTCCGAGATACACGGGAAATGGAAAGATACGAGCCGTGAAATACAACAAACGAAGGAAGACTTCAGAGAACGGATGACCAACCTGGAAGAAGACAGCCAGATCCGAATAGAGCCGATAAAAACTGCAACCGACCAAAATATAAAACAGGTACGGAGAGATTTTGGAGAGAAGTGCCGGGAGATCGACACCGCCGTAAGCGGGGTTCGCGGACAAGGCCAGCAAAACAAAAATAAAATTGAGGAAATCCAGCAACGGGAGATTGCTAAAATCAGGGAGGAGTTAGAAATAATTAATAACAGACCGCCAATAATGACGCAGTACCAACACATGGACAACCGGGAAGTGATCAACTTTAAACAATACCGGCGAAACCCAATGGAGTTGTTAGAAAGAGTAGACGAGCAGCTGGCCAAAACTCGGGAGAACAGGTGGACCATTATCCGAGGCTACTCAGACGAGTATTTTCGAGATATCAACGATAATTGGTGGACGACTACAAGACACGACCAATTTAAAGATGTATTCAAAAGGAAATACTGGTCGGAGGCAACACAGAACATCGTGCGGGACAGTATATGTTTCGGAAGATACGACGCCACCAGAGGGACAACTTTTACTGCATATTTCCTCGGTAAAGTATGCTTAGCAAGGAACCTGGAACCGAAGATCCCAGAAGAAAGTTTGGTGACAAAACTTGCTTTTCATTACGAGAAGGGTGTCTCTAGAGCGCGGCTGGGTAGCCAAATCAAAAATATACAGTCCATGGCAGCCCTGCTGGAAGATTACGAGAGAGAATGTTATTATCGTAGGAGCCGACAGCGGGACGACAGGGGCGAAAACAAAAGTTTTCACAACGGTTACCAGAATAATAATAACAATTACCGTCCTAATTATAATAACCGTAACCAGGTAAATAACCCGCCTAACGAGTCGCAGAATAGACGTAACAATAATCCGGCTAGCCAACAAAATAACAGTTATAACAATAATAATAAGCCAAACAACACAAACAATCAATACAACCGGCCAAATAATACACATCAACCCTATAGGCCGAATAACACCAATTACAACCGGCCAAATTTCAATAACAACCCAAGTGACAATAGAAATCGCAATAATAACGATCGTAACTGAACTATCGTCAAGTGCATTACGTGAGGGCCGAAAGCGACGGAAGAAATAGGTCGTACTATCAGGGACGACGAAGTGCCGAACGGAATGCATATGGACAACGGTACAGTGATAATAATTACGGACGTGACACCAGAATCAACACGGGCCGAAGTCGAAGCCAAGAAGTGTACAGGCGTGACCAGTACGAAGAGAATCACAACCAGCCTGAACCCCGACCGTCAACGAGTGGAAGTCCGCCAGCCAACAAATCAGCAAGACGATCGTAACAATCAGTCCGAGATGACGTTAAACTAGGAGCGGCAGTGAAAAAGCTACTTGTACCCTCACTGAACCATTCTATTGGGTTAAATCGCATCATTACACAAACCAACGGCGAACGCACAATTACAATAGTGCGAAATAATTATCTGAAAAATATTGTAGAGGAGTAGCTGGAAGAAGGTAACAACCAATCTGATAGTAAACATAACGAAATTGCTTATATTTCAACGCAAGTCAACGGAGTATCAGCACAGGTTATGATAGACACTGGATCCAATATTTCATTAATTGACAGTATCAAACTTCAAAAAATCCAAGAAGCGAGTAAGGCAATTATACTTACGCTACTGTAACGACCAGACTCTTACAAATCCTAATCTGGTCTGCTTCCTTTTCTTTTAAGCCCCACTGTTGTGCTAGCCAAATTGTAACTAAATGTGTATCGTGGAAATAGTATTGTGTTACAAAACTAGTATTCTACAAAACTAGTAATAGTTACGTGTTACATAACCTAGTATTCGAAACTAGGTTAATACGTTTTTAATGCTTGTGTCAAGTGTCCCGTACAACGTTCAATAATTAACTCTTTTACTTCCTTCACCTCCGACTAAAACCTTAGCCAAAGCAATATTATTCCTTACATTGTTCGAATTTTATTTTGCATCCTGTGCATGTAATAAAGTTACATTATATAACTGCTTATACTTTGGTTATTATTCAAATTTATTAGCTAGTTGTTACTTAATTTTATCCTTCAGTTCATTCGGCGTATTTTGATATCAAATAATGCCGTTTTATTAAGTTGTTGATCTAAAATTGGTAATTTTACCTTCATTTTGTATATTGTAAATTTTAAAGTCCAGCTTCCTGTTATTATCCAAATTCTGCCATTATCAAGTTATATTTATGATTATTAAATCTCATATTGTAATAAAAGGTTTATATTCCCTTAATTTCTTGCAATTATATGAATTGGTTAAGTTTTAAAAAATTATGTTGGAATATATGACTCCCCACTCCAAATTTTTGAGTTCTGTCATTTCCATTTTTATTAATAATCCTGGCTATAATTTTACAAAATCTTTCTAAGTTATATTTCTAATTATATGGCTTTGTTTCTGGTTTACCTTAGCTAAATCCCTTCAGTTCAAATGTATTTAAGTACTTAGTTTCTCAGTTTTGATGATGTTTAGTTTTCATCATTTTGCCTAGATTCCTAACAATTTTTCCATACAAATTTTTATATAAACGATACATATTGAGTTATACCCTCTCCGACTTTTTAACATTTTGAATATAAATTAAACATTTTTTCTATCAAACAAAATAACAATTAGTATCTGTTTCAATACTATTAACATACCAGAAATAATTCTACATAATAGTTGTCTTCAACTAATTAGACATTTTTTTTATACTTAAAGCTTAATACTAATACATAACAAATATTATTTAAAAAAGAATGTTTTTTCCCTGCTAACATCTTAGTTAATTATTAACATTAATACATGTAATAAATATTTTTACAATTAAATGGTGTTAGTGGTTCTAAACTGTTTAAATGTTCTTATTCCTAATACATTTTTAAAATATCTTATTCTATATAAACAAAACCTTATTTTCTACATTCTTATTCTCTATTCCTTATACTAAATTTAATTATTCAGTTTTTAACTGTTTTTAATATGGTTTTTTGGGCAATTGTACCCTGTCACTTCACTTTTTATCCTGTGTCTGCTTCTGTTTTTATTCATCATTTAAATAAATGTCATTTTAAACAGATTGACAGCTCTATGTTAACACATGTATTATATTCCCTCTGTACAAATAATAAGTCACTCAAAAGTTGTATTTTTTCATCATTTACATAGTTTGTGAAAGCCAATAATGAAACATAAGGTTCATTTTTTATAATACACAAACTAGCACTGGTTCACTTTACACTCCTTGATTCTATTTCTAAATGGTTATTTAGTCTTATTAAAATCAAGAGATCTATTTGTGGGTTACAATGAAGATTTGTTCTTTGGTATTATGTTATTGTTTCAACTTGGTCCACTTGCAACTCTTACTCTATACACTTTTAGTCTTATTTCTATTGTACATGTGGTTTTGTTTTCATGAATACTTTGTTATACTTTTTATTATTATTGTTTTTATTTATTTTGGGATATGGGTGTTTTTTACAAAAGCATTCCTTCTTCTTATGGATGCTGTCTTCTTCTTGTTTCTTCAACGATGTCTTCTTTTCTTCTGGCTTCTTAGAATTGTATTTTCTTCATCTTCTTCTGGATGTCTTGGGGTTTTTTGGGGTTACTTCTTCATCTACTCTTCTTGTTTCTTTAAATGCATCACCTTTTTTGGTGGATCTTGCCTTGTTCTGGGTTTCTTCTTCATCTATTCCTTACCTTCGTTGTGGGTTTAGTAATGTTCTGGGTTGCTTCCTTATTGACTCCTTACCTTCCTGGGTTATATTTTTTCACCTTGAGTTATTAAACTGGTTTTGATGATTCATCACTAGTAACATTTCTTTTATACGAACTTAAACTTTTAATCAATGATTGTACTGCACGGTTGCTCTGAATTAATTCTTTATTATTTTGCTTCCTTCGGATTTAAACATTTTATTATATTATTTTAATGATCAATTCACCATTCATTTTTATGTGCTTATCTGTCACGCTACACTACCCATCAGCAACATTGTCCTTGTAGGAGCGACCGGACGACAAAACAGAACCGTCCGAAAACAAGTGCAACTCGAACTGACAAGCAACGGACAAACCGTATCAATGACGTTTTTAGTAGCCAGTGGATTGCCATTCCGGATGCTAATTGGTTGCGATATGCTGCGCGAGTACTCAGCCATAATTGACCTGAGCAAATACAAACTGATTTTGAAGAAAGGTGACATACAATGGGTAACTGAACTGACCAATAGTGACGAAATACAGCCAAATAAAACAACGTACCATATCTAAAAATACAGAAATACTGGAGAACATATACTAAATAATGGAATTTATGACGAGACCGACAATGAAGAACTATGGCAAGAAAAAATCGAAGAAATCCGAACTTTCCCGAGAGAGAAAACGAGCGCACAATTAACAGTTCAACAAGCTGAACAACTGATAGAGGTGTATAACCGCTACAAGCACGTATTTTCAGAGACACCTGGAAAGGTCAGAGATTATCAGTGCGAATTTCAATTCCGAGAGCCTGTCAACTTGATAAAAACATCTTACCCGATCACAAATTTCAAAGAAGGAGGTGGTGACAAGAGAAATGACTTCACTAATTCAATTCCCAAATGGAGAAGAATATCAATTCGATGACGTGCAATTTCACAATAAAATAGTAGAAAAGACTGACAAGATGAGACGAAAAAAATAAACATATGAGATCGTAGACCCAAAGACACAAAGAAGAAAGGGGACGTTTAACCAAACCTCTATGAAGAAATATTATTAAAAACGAGAAAAAAACATCACGAAACCAATTAATAAATAACTAGTGTTAAACAGTAAGAAAAATAAACAAAACAAATAATAAAAAGATCATGTATACCATACCCACTAATAATATCGAATCACTAAGAGCTAGAGAGTGTGAATAAAAGGAAAAGAATATAATTTGAAATAATGTATTGTATAAACTAAATAATAATAATGTGGAGAATCCTACAAATGATATTTCTTTTAGAGTCGCATTAAGACTACTTGTATAATTTTATAATGATTGACTGTAGATAAGTCCAGCAATCAAATGTGTATTTTACGGCGGAGCAATAGAGTCAAAAGTACCCCTCCGATCCGATTTAATATAATGATAGGGAAAATGTTAGGGAATTAGATATCAAAGGGATAAGAACACTAAACTAAAATACGATACAAAGATCAAGAAGAATACTGACACTCAAAAATAATAAGAGTCTATTGCTCAAAAATAACCAGTGATTAAGAAAATAAATAGAAATAATGATTGATAATTCCAATCAAAAAACTGAACGATATTTGTTGAAATAATCAATTTTAGTGGCAGGACAATATGTAATGGTACATATCTTCACCTAACAATAATGAAGAAAACATGACAAGATAAATTATTTAATCATTAACACTAGAATAAAAAGGGATGAATCAGAGATTAAAGAATGGGTGACTCAAAATAATAACACGATCAGACATATCAAGGTAGTCAGAACAGTAACCTATAATAATAAAGAAGTAACAAACAAACAAACCAAAATGTTAAATACAGTAAAATATGGCGATTTAACCTGAATAGCCCAATAGATGGTAAGTGAGAGAGTAGAACCAGCCCCATAAACCAAGAATAACATAAATAATGACAATTGTAAGTGAACTAGAACTAGCCACCACACTACCACAAGAGTGTAGAAATAAAAAGAATAATAATGAACAAAGAATTAGCATGGAAGTGTGAAGATATAATCAGCAACAACACCAAGGAAGTGACATGTAAACTATGGCAAAATAAAGTGAACCCAGAAAGAATACAAAACTAATGTTAAACCAATGAAAAAGACTAACTAATGAAAATTGTATATTATGATAATAAATGTAAGGACAGACAAGTTAGAAATATTAATTGTTAAGGACTTAAGATATAGAAGGGTACACTAACCCAAACAAATAGGGTAAACTAGGACAAATCACATTAGCACGGCACAAACATATCATGTATAGTCAAACCACACAGAGTGAGAGATAGTAAATTGTAAGGAGGATGAACATTTTAAAATAAATGTAAGAAAGAGAATTTTCAATAAGCAATACACTAATCTTTACCCACCAGTAACACTAAAACAAGATTGCGTGCAAGGTGTTAGTGTTAATACCCCAAAGTGAGAATAAACCCCACTAAAAAGTGATAAACACTGATAAAACAGTAATCAAAGTTTATAAGTGCATAAACGAAGTTATAAGTTATAAGTGAGTGAGATCTAATAATGGCCAAGCACAGGAAGGACTGTGATAGTTGAAAGGCCAATATGAGTGGACACCCAAAATGTGACTAAATAAACTAATAGTATTAAAATTAAGTTAGCATTAGTGATAACTGATTATCATGGTTTTAAATGTGTGTCAATTAATGTAATAAGTAACAATTAAGATTATTAGGAAAGTAAGAAAGATAGACTATCAGTGTGTCAATTCACCATATAGAAAATGTCTGTAATATTGAGAGATAAAAACAATGAATAATCATTATAAGATTTAGTAAGACATAGTGAAATAGTATTAGGTAACATAGTTAATGACACAGTGTCAGATAAGTTTAGTAATAAGGATTTTCTATAATAATCAAAATAATTAATCAATGTTTATATGTTTGTTTTCTTTTGATAATACTATAAAGTAATTTTTACCCACTGAAGAGTATGAGTGGATGATAAAAAGTAAATAAGTATGTTTAAATGAATAAGAAATATGTCTCTTTCTTTTTAGAAGCTTGCAGGACTTCTTTAACCATTTGAAGAATGGTACTATTACTTGGAACGATAATAAGTTACATTAACATTTAAAGTGTTACAACGTATGATAATTGAAATTTTACAGTAAACTCTTAGATTTTCTGATTACAATGTTTACATAAAATTAATCGTCTTTGAAAAGTCTCTTTTAGAAGTGATTAGTGTAACAAATATTATTAACTCTCGATAGCAAGGCTATCGAGTCACCTTTACAATCGAACGTAGAAACCTCGTCCTGGGGCGTCCGTCTTGGGAATCCTTGTAGTCGGCGTCATCATCTGGGTCGCGTCTTCGTCAAGAATAGGTCGGATGTTCACAGAGGAGATTGAAGCTTCTTTGGTGTAAGTATTTGTAGATTCTCAGATCTCCTAAACAGCGTCTTATGCCTGGTATACGTGTCTTTATGAAGTTCCTGCAGATCACATCTTCAGGAGTGATGTTGTAAATGGAGTTACTTCTTGAAGGGAGTCGTCATCTTGTTTAACACTATTTCTGTTTTTTGTGTTACATATTATGTCTTCTTGTTATCACATATTTATATTTATTGGTACATGACACACGCTTTTAGCAGTGGTAGTTAGTATACTACATTTAAATTAAAACAAATAAATTAACAACATTTTGGCAGAGCTTTCGCTCGTACGTCTGCACTCCGTGAAGTCAACATAGCGAGAGAGAGACTTTTTGCTCGCTTCAACTGGTGCTTAACAAAAGGAGAGGGGCAACTACTCCGCGACAATATAGTCCCTATCTTTATTTAAGTTAACATTCTTATTACCAAAAACTATACCTTAATTATACACATATAATTTAAGTGAGTTATTTTAACGACTATTTGTGTCTTCAGATTTCTAATTATAAACATTATGGTTTTTATCTTATCCTACATTACAGACGACTCGGTAGACACGTCGAGTCCGGAATTAACAGGTCACCGCATGATGACAAGCAAAGAGTTAAGTATGTCAATAATAACTTTTTATAATTTGCCCTTTTTATTAGTGTTTCTTTGGACCTCTTAGTTACTTCTTATTCTCATACTGAGTACATACAGGGGTTTTTGGTATTATAGTGAGATTTAAAATTGCTTAATCGCTCGCAAACTTAATTTTTTAATTTTTTTTTTTTACGATTACTATTACAATTTAAATCGTCACAATCTCAGTAATTAAAGAAAAATAGTCAATTGCTGTTTAAGCCTAGGCAAATTCCCAACTGTCAAACTACAAAAGACTTCAATTTTTAGAATTAAACACTGACATTAGTAAGACTAAGCCACATAAACTATAAAATACAATTTGACAATCATGTTAAGGCAGAAATATTATGATAATAATGTAAATTAAGAAAACAGTATAATTAAATAAAATCCACAAAACTGTCAAAATGTTGATACCTAAGTAAATACTATAGTAATATATATAAAATATCACTAATGAACTTACTGTTGTCATTTCCCAAACGTTTCGAGATGTTGTTTCTCTTCTTCAGTGGGTGTATACTGATTGTCGATTACAGAATAACCGTTACGGAAAAATGGTGTGTGTGGTGGGGGTTGATGGTGGGAAGGGATTGGCGCTGAGGTTCGAATTCTGTGTGTGGATCAGTGTATCGAATAGTGTATGTGATTTATAATGTACTCGTATTTGTTCATTTAATATGTTGTTTGGTTGTAGTGTGTGATATCTGTATATTTCAAATTGTTCAGCTGTGTTTAGTTTTCTACTTTTAGGTAAGTAGTGTAATATTTCCATGTTGTGTTCTATGTTTGTGTAACTGTGGTTTTCATTATGTAAATGTGTGGCAAATGTGGAATGTATGTAGTTTGTGGTGAGGGCTTTTAAATGTTCAGAAAATCTGGAAGAAAAAGATCTTCCCGTCTGGCCGATGTAGAATTGTTGGCAATCATTACAGTTTAATTTATAAACCCCTGTTTTGCTGTATGTGTCAATGTCTTTGTTAGTATTATTTATGTGTTTTCTAATGGTGTTGTTGGTTCTGTAGGCTACTTTATAATTGTGTTTCCTAAATGTGTTTGCTATTTTATGTGTTTAAAAGGAATAAATCCCAAATGTTTAGTACCAAGCCACGTGGTACTAATTCTGATGATCAAATAATATAAATTAATATCAAATTAATATAATATAAAATAATAATATCAAATTAAATTCTGATGATGGGACAAGGGTCCCGAAACATGTAAATTTATAAAGACGCTGTTTCTGGAAAGCCGCAGACGGTAAGTTCCAATATATTTGACTATTTTATGTGTATTGGAATTGTAGTATGTAAGTGATATGTATTTGCTGGGTTGTGTGCTGTTGGTCAGATGTGTTTTACTTTTTGTGTTGAGGATTCGTTTGTGTAGTTTATTTATTAATTCGGGGTTGTATCCATTTTTGACTGCTATGTATTTAATTGTGTTTAATTCATCTTGGTAGTCATGTGTGTTTAGAAGTATTGAAGTGAGCCTATGGAGCATGTAGTTGAAAGCTGCCTGTTTGTGTTGAATTGGGTGGTTGGATGTGTTATGTATGACAATGTCTGATGTGGTGGGTTTTCTGTATATTTTGTATGTGTGTGTGTTGTTTGTTTTTGTGATTGTGAGGTCTAAAAAGTTTATGCTGTTATTTAATTCTATTTCAAGTGTGAATTTTAATTTATGGTGTATAGTGTTAATGTATTTGTGGAAATTTTCTATTTGTCTTTTGTTGCCGTTGTAAAGGAGTAAAATGTCGTCAACATACCTGTGCCAATATATTATTTTATCGGTGTATTTGTTGTTGTTCAGTATGTGTTTCTGTTCTATGGTGTGTATAAATATTTCGGCTAGTATACCTGATATAGGGGAGCCCATGGGTAGTCCATCTGTTTGTGTGTAATACATGCTATTGTGTGCGAAATAATTTTGATCTGTGATAATTTTAGTTAGATGGATGATCTCTTTTATGTGTGTTTCAGGTGTGTTATTTAATTTTAGTAATTGTTCTAATGTAATTATGGTTTCTTTTATGGGAACATTGGTGTATAGGTTTGTTATGTCGAATGAAGCAAGTGTGGAATTGTGGGGAATGTGTACATGTTGAGTTTCATTCACTAGATCTAAATTATTTTTGACAGTGGTGTTGTTTGTTAAATTTATGCTATTTCTGATCAATTTATCTAAATGTCTAGCTATTTTGTGTGCAGGTGCTTGTGTGTTGTTTATAAGTGGTCTGATGGGAATATTAGGTTTGTGTAATTTCGGTATTGCATTTAGTGTAGGGGCGTTTGGTTTAATTTGTTTTAGATATTTGATGTTGTCAGGTGATACTATGTGTTTTGTGTTATTTAGGGTTTTGTTTATTTGTTTGTGATATTTAGGGGTGGGGTCTTTATTTAATTTAGTGATGTTGTTTTTATTAAAAAATGTTTCAATTTTGTTATTTAAAGGCTGTTTTTCTATTATGACATTTATATTACCTTTGTCTGCTTTGAGTATGGTTAGGTTATGTTCTTGTAATTTACGTTTTATGTTTTTTAGTGTTTGGAATTCATTATTGTGTTGTTTATTTTCGTATTGTTGTGTGTGTTGTAATTTGCGCTTTATATCATAACGTATGGTATCATGGTCCTGGTTTATTGTGTGTTGTATGGCTGTTTCAGCGTCTAGGACTATGTCACGTGTATGTTTTCTATTAACGTTGTTAGTTGTATTGATAACTAAATTGTGTTTTAGACCTTTATCTAAAAGGTTTATTTCTGCGTTAGTGAAATTGGTTGTCGTTGTATTTACAGTACGTGTATGAAATTTATGTGTCGGTGTAGGGACGGTTACGTTCCTGCGTGTTAATAGGTTATTGATTTTTCTGTTATGTACTTCCTGTATTTTTATTTGGATTTTCTCTATGATATTTCGTGTATGTTGTATTATGTGTTCGAATTCAATGTGATGTAATATTTGTGTGAGTTTTACGTGTAGGTTATATGCCGTTTTGTTTAGTGTGTCTTTTTTATGGTATAAAACATTGATGATATTGTCTAGGTGTATTATTTCAGCTTTATGTTTGGTTTTTGTTGCTGCACGTGTATTATTTTTTATTATGATTTGTGCATGTGTGGGTATAATGTTGTGTTTACGGCATGTTTTGTTGTAAGCGATGTTCAAGGAGGTTTTCGTTATCTGTAATCTAACATTTCTGTACTTGTGGATGTAATACGCTGTGTTGGCGGTATAAAAATTATCTTGTTGTTGCATCCTCTTCGTTCACTTTATTAATTTAATAATATATATAAACTTTCACTAATGAACTTACTGTTGTCACTTCCCAAACGTTTCGAGATGTTGTTTCTCTTCTTCAGTGGGTGTATGCTGATTGTCGATTACAGAATAACCGTTACGAAAAAATGGTGTGTGTGGTGGGGGTTGAGGGTGGGACGCGATTGGCGCTGAGGTTCGAATTGAGTGTGTGGATCAGTGTATCGAATAGTGTATGTGATTTATAATGTATTTGTTCATTTAATATGTTGTTTGGTTGTAGTGTGTGATATCTGTATTAATCACAATTAAATACATAGCAGTCAAAAATGGATACAACCCCGAATTAATAAATAAACTACACAAACGAATCCTCAACACAAAAAGTAAAACACATCTGACCAACAGCACACAACCCAGCAAATACATATCACTTACATACTACAATTCAAATACACATAAAATAGCAAACACATTTAGGAAACACAATTATAAAGTAGCCTACAGAACCAACAACACCATTAGAAAACACATAAATAATACTAACAAAAACATTGACACATACAGCAAAACAGGGGCTTATAAATTAAACTGTAATGATTGCCAACAATTCTACATCGGCTTGACGGGAAGATCTTTTTCTTCCAGATTTTCTGAACATTTAAAAGCCCTCACCACAAACTACATACATTCCACATTTGCCACACATTTACATAATGGAAACCACAGTTACACAAACATAGAACACAACATGGAAATATTACACTACTTACCTAAAAGTAGAAAACTAAACACAGCTGAACAACTTGAAATATACAGATATCACACACTACAACCAAACAACATATTAAATGAACAAATACATTATAAACCACATACACTATTCGATACACTGATCCACACACACAATTCGAACCTCAGCGCCAGTCCCTTCCCACCATCAACCCCCACCAACACACCATTTTTCCGTAACGGTTATTCTGTAATCGAAAATCAGTATACACCCACTGAAGAAGAGAAACAACATCTCGAAACGTTTGGGAAATGACAACAGTAAGTTCATTAGTGAAAGTTTATATATATTATTAAATTAATAAAGTGAACGAAGAGGATGCAACAACAAGATAATTTTTAAATACTATAGTATTGGATGTCAAATTAATCCTTGAGCCAAAATATGAACAGTGGTAATAATATTTACTACTAAAAAGGGAGTACTGAAGATTAATTACATTTAGAAGATCTGTGACCATTTTAAATAAAAATTCAAATATTCTAACAATGATCTCAAGCCAATTTCAGCCAATCAAAAATTTTGAGTTACCATGACAACAACCGAATATTGACTAATTTTCAGTTAGGAACAAAAAATCTGTAGTGACGCTTACCTGGAGAGACGCCACGCCGTGAAGGGCCCAAATTTTTAACTCTAAAACAGTATAAGTGCCCATAATTTGATGACGAAGGACCAGAATAACTGACGAGAGGACATTCCAACCAAACTACACCAAGGACCAGCTCGGAATTAATCCAGATGACCAAAAAATATATGGAATTCGACCAGAAGAAGATGCTAATCATTCCCGAAGCCCAAGACTGAAGAAAGAAGAATCGATATCAACCCATTACACCACTTGGACGACTGACAATACATCTCTTATCTACTAACGTTGAGTATTGCTGAATTTATTGATTTATTAAAAAGACAAATTCTCTTTCAAAAATTATAACTAAATAATAAAACTCTCACTATCACTGAAAGTATTTTCAAGGGTTGATAAAATAAAAAAGTAACTTTGTAAACACTGAATGAGCAAATGATAACCTATTTATACACCAACGACACTGCCACACTTCAACACCACAATATTTAATTTATAGTAAACCTTGTTTAATTTTAATGATCACGAACTTTAAATGATATGTTCTAATTTTGTTATCTTGTTATATAAACCTCTGTTTCGTACATAAAAGAACTCTATAGGCAGATTAATTTTGTAAAATAATAACCACGCTGTCTTGCAGCTAATATAAACATTGTACTACCAACCTAGCGATCCGCTGAGTGAACGAATATATTGCCGAGGCTAAAATCACTGTATACATTATTAATTGTATGAAGCGTTAACAAAAACTAACCAGTCAAAAGCCTAATAAAAAAGTGTGTACCGATAACAAACTCTCCAGTATTTATTTGTAAAGAATATTATGTATGTTTTGTTTACTAGCAGTGGGTCAACATAACCAACATTATCTCAAGTTGGCAACACGTTTCCCCCACTCAAACGAGAATCAGTAACAAGCCAGACGGCGAACGATTCGAATTTACAATAGTGCAATATCAAACTATACAGATAAAAACTTTTAATTGTTTTCACGAAAAACAATTTGGCACCTATCCGGAATTACGAAAGAGTGAGAAGGGACAGGTAAGGCACACAGGCAACCAGACGCTTCCGAACGACACCATTTACGTTCGCAAAACACATTACTAAAACTTCCAAGTCTAAAACTAATAGACCGATACTCACGCGTTCTGCAATATATATATATATATATTTATATTTATATTATTAGATTACGCAATTGTGGTAACACAGTTAACACATTTCAACGCGTCTGCACAAGAGTTCTCGCCATGGGACAACTTCCCACAAAACATGTTGACACATTTTCGACTCCGTATGCCCAAAAACCAAACCATAAAAACCGATATTACTGCAGGAGTGAGAGGAATTCAAGATTTGCATAATTTCAAAACTCTCTGCAAATATGCATTCCTGGAGACAGAAATTTGCTGATTTCCTGTTGCTACTCTGCACCCTCGCCTCCTATCTTGAATCCTCCATGGAAAGATCGATATAATAAAATATAATATTATACTCAGAGTTTGAATTACAACCTCTGTCTAATTATAATGAGCTCTTGGCTATAGCTACACCATATTAGAAGAAATATTTGTAGATAACCACAGAATACAGACGTAAGCACATAGGTTATTATGAATACTCTATAAGTGTGTAATTCTATGTGAATATCCGTCTATTCAACAACTCAACCCACAGAATACCATATTTTAAATTAATTTCGAATTTGTATCAAGACTTCATGTATTTATGGCGTATTTTTTGCGAATTTGATTTTTTACTATACAGTTAAAGTTAATGAAAACAAATCGCGGCAGACGGCTCTGAGCTTTGCCTTTGAATATATGCTAACACAATATAGAGTTCTTAAAATGGATTCTCGTTTTATACACAATTTTAATTTTAAGGATTTAATATATTTTTCTGTACGTTTTTATTAGATATGAATATAGCCACTAGGAAATACCTAATTCTAATTATTACTCAACATTTGGAAGCACGTTGAAGTAGAGAAATAAGTAAGTGCGTGTGGATGAGATTGTATGCTGTTCACTGATATTTTGTACTTCAAAGCAAACCTTTTTTGTTTTGTAGCAAAGCAAGTCTTGTAGTTCTGTTTATAAATTAATTTTTTTGTCTACAAGGCTCTTTTCTAAAGCGTTTCAGCTCTTCCCTAACGAGTCTATTTAGCTAGAAATCTAAAGTTATTTTACGCAATTCTCAAATTATTTAAACTGAAAAATCGGACTTCTATTGTACACACAATCAAGTCAAACCAGTGATATCTACTTCTGCTTTACTAACACGGCGGCTTACTGCACGTATCGTTGGCCTATACCATTATAACCGAAGTTGGGTCGATCGTCAAGTTGATTTCGTCCGTGTTTAATTACTACACACATCAGAACAATAAACGTAACATACATTTATTTATTATAGTTATTAAAAATTCAATAACACACGAAACGCTGTCCTATTTTCATCAGTACGTTGATAAATTCTAATAATCACAAAATATTACTCTTCTGATATGTAAACCACCTTCTGATTTTCACTTTTACATTCCTGCTTTTATAGTAGTAACAGTAAACAGGGGGTGATTAGAATATTAAAAAATATAAGACTTGTAGTCAGCTTATTTCCTCTCATTCACAAAACGTTTATTATTCAATAACGGAAGATTTTTTTCTTTCTGATTTCTTGCTGTATATGCTGACTGCAATACAATTTATTAGATACTGAACTGTAAACTGATTTATACCAACTTAGTGTGGGTGACTATACAAATATTAAAATATCTGCGTGATTGTTTTTGCTCCCGCGTGGGGTTGTCACTCATAATTTTTGGAATGTGATCATTTGGCAGAAATACAACATCGACGGTGAGTGTATTCAGTTTTCACTTATATTGAATCTAGCCTGTAACTCACATAGCAATTAGGCACTAGTCATGTTCAAGTGAAAATTTGGCAATGGTGACAGAGAAATGAATAACATTAGTAAATGGTTTGTCTGGGACACAATGGTTTAAGCAATTAGTATTGATTGAAATGTATGTTGTTATGAATGGACTGCAGAAAACTAAATTTAATAATTAATTAAATTAAAGTTTTATAGATTACCATAACTTTAATGATGCGATTGAATGGGATCCGTATAATCTGACGCCAATGAAACTCTTGTCTTCAAACCTTTCCCTACAACCTTAAATTTAACAGTATTTGTAATCAACTTAAAATATTCAAAATTAAATGAAATAAGGTTTGAGATTAAAGAATAAAGAGTTTTGACTTATTTCTCCTGTGTAAATTTAAGTTATTTTTTGTTTAACCTAAAATATATGAACTTATATAAACTACTAATAGTTTACTTTTAGTGTTTTGCAAATTATTATTTTCAAAACAACAAATATCTTATAGCAATCAGAAAACATATTCTACAAACCTATACTACATTAGTTGATTAATGGAAATTAATTAGTTTAATGACTTTCAATTTACATCCTTAGCATCTTGCAATGACGATTTTTAATGCAGACACCAAAGACATATTTGCACATACGCCTGTAGTAATAATTTTTGTACATATTATGTAGTAATGGACATTCTTGTAAGTAATTTTAAACAGTGAAAAACAGAAATATCACTGTTTTGAAGCGATTCTCGACATGCAGCACTAAGGGTGATCACCCACACGCTGTGAGTGTACACATGTTTTTTTGGTTGTGAGTCTGCCTGCGACACATGATTATGTCAGGCAGGAAATCCTTTGTTTTCGTACGATGTTCTTTTGTGCATTTGAACTTCGGTCAGGACATAAATAAATACTGATAATTGAATATATGCTTGCTATATAAATTTGGACGTCTAAAATACGCTTTTGCCAAAAGAACAGTGCCATTAGAGAAAAGACGTAAAGACGAGTGTATACACAGAAACTGAGCGCAAATTACACGGGATTAAACTGAACTATTTAAAAACAAGGTAGTCGCTCTGGTAAACAACACACAAGAAAATCGCTTTGGTAATAATTAATAAACAGTTAATTTGTACGTAGTAATCGATCAGTGCAGGTGATAAGTGAACAATTTTGTTTAGAAAGAAAAGACAGTAAATAAATTAATGTATAGTTATTAAACAAATTTATTTTGTTTACGTTGATGACGTCATAAACAAAGAAATAAATGAAATATATAATTGTATGTATTGTAATAACAAAAACTGTGGTAATCATTACGATTAATGCATTTGATTTTAATATTTGTTTTATAATAGTTTTCCATCTATTTAAATTGGTTTGCAATAAATATTATTTATTGGAATAAAATAAATATTTTTTTTATTAAAAACCTAAAAGTAAACTTTTCATTTTATGTAAGAAATATTTTAAATGTCATTTTTGTATATGACATGAAGAATTTTAATTAATTAATGTTAATAATTATTTAATATTTTGATATTGTTCAATATGGTTTCTTCTGCAATTAGAGTATTGCGTTTTTGTGGTATTATACCATACGCACGTTTCACAACAACAAAAAATCAGTATCATCAGAGGCTTGTAAGTAAGTCAACAACAATCGAAATAATTCTATGTTAATGTAGAAACTAACGAATAATGGAGTTTGTTTCGAATTAAATGTAATATAACGGATAATCGATTTAAGTCGGTTAGGTAACTATTGTTTTAATGTTTATTACTTAAGCAGCTGTTTTGTCTGTTATACTAGAATATTTAATGTTTATATTTATTTTAATAAATTTATAATTTTAAAAAGATCATCTTGTTTTGTTTTTATTTGAGTTTGTTTTTTAATTAATAAATTATTTTTATTGTGTTACCCTTTTTGTATGTTTTAATTAATTTTATATTTTCAATGCCTGAATATTGGTGGTTATTATTTAGACAATGTGTATCTAAATTAGATTTATAAATACTTGGTTTTAAAAATGCATTGCGGCGTTAAAGGAATCTATAGAGTAGATTTTTCTTTATTTGGACTAAGTAAAATTTATTGAAATCTGGACATTCTATTTCGTATATTCCATTTTTATTGAAAATATTGGATTTAGTTTTAGGTTTTATTTGATTAAAAGTTATACTATTGTTGTAATGGAGTGTTAGTGGTCTCAAATAATTCTACTAGTAATTTTGTACAAACCACTATGTTGTCTTTGGTATTGACGAGCGCTTTCGGCAGTCAACCCATCTTCAGGTCATTTACCAACCTAGGTTACAGGTCATTTACCAACTCAGGTTGGTAAATGATCTGAAGATGGCTTGACTGCCGAAAGCGCTCGTCAATACCAAAGACAACATAGTGGTTTGTAGAAAATTACTAGTAGAAAAAAAAGTTATATTATCTCTATTAGATGTTTTTAATTTGTAACTTTAAATATTTTATTTCGTTTTTGAGTTATACTTCCATAATAAGTAAACGTTGTATATTTTAGATTATTATTAATAAGTAAATTATTATATGTAGTGTTATTGAGAATTTGATTGGTAAGCTTATGTTTTACTTTATTTTCTAATCTGTTGATAGTTTTTGTTTTGTATTTATTTTTAATTCCTACTTGTTGGAAAATATTTCTTTCTTTGTTTCTTTCTATGTCATTTAGTGGGATCCTAAGCATTCTGTAAATCATGGAATTTAATACTGTCATTTTATGTTGGGGAGGATGGTTAGTATTATTTGGTATTGCTAAATCAATTTGAGAAGGTTTCCTTGTATATTGAATATTAAAACTCTGTTTCATTTTTCTTTATTGTTATGTCTAAACAATTTAATTTATTATTAGATTCTTCATCTAATGTAAATTTTATTTTGGAATGTAAATTATTTATTATGTTGAATATTTTATTTATGTTTATACCATTGTTTTGGGAAATTTACAGAGTATCATCGACGTATCTAAAGTAATATCCTAATGGGTCGTTTAATTTTATTACATTTATTATTTGTTCATTGAGTTTTTGTTAAAAACATCTAATAAGATAAGGGCTCCCGTAACAAGGCTATCAGTTTGATAGTATAGTTTGTTGTTGTATTGAAAATAATTTTAAGTTAAAATTATTTTTAAATTATTAGTTAATTCATTAATGTATGTGTCACTTTCGTTATTTTTTTTCAGTTTATTTATTATAATAAATATAGTTTCTTCAATGGAAATGTTTGTATACATGTTTGATATGGCGAAGGAATATAATTTTGTATTACTGTTTACTTTTACTTTCTTTTGTTCGGTGAGTTCGATATTGTTTTTTATATTGTATTTGTCTGAAAGTTTTATTTTATGTTTTAAAATTTTTGTTACTAATTTTGATATTTTATAATTTGGTGCCATTATAGCGTTTATTAAAGCTATAATAGGTTTATTGATTTTGAGGAATTTTATTAAAGAATATAATAATTATTTGTAATTAGTATTTTATGTCAGACACTCAATTAGCTGATATATTTTGTTATATCTCTGTTAATGCACAGGTTTTATATTTGTTGTCTTTATAGTGTTGATATGTAATTTATGATGAGTGTATGCCTTATCCTTTTTAAAAAGCTTTTAAAAAACTGATATATTACATTAATATTCTTCTACTACCGATATTTAAAAAACTTTAATAAATCAATGACTTTCTCTTTAAATATTTAATTAGTTATTTGATGCTACTAAAATGTTTCTCACGACTTATAGTAAGACTCATTTAACGTAATATTAAACGTAACGAATACACACAAATCCTACGACCTAGTCAGTATTTAATACACTAAATTTGCCTTCAGTATTACCGCTGAAACGGCTTTAAATAATTGTAATGTTAAAATATATATAGACCTATATATTAACCTAAATATTTTAAATGAAATATTATTGTCTAACTTCTTGAATGTACGACCTGTTCTTAAATGCTGTGAAGCAAACGGGTTCCTTTTTACAAAATTAAGCCTAATAGTCTGTAAATAAACACTGGTTGTGTCTAAACACTTAGCTAAAAATATAAAGATCATTTTATGTCTTTGTCCTTGTGCCTTGCTTATAGTCACTCAGATGACAACTGTACATTAAATATATAGTTTTAGAACTATACAGCAGATTTGTAGGTCAAGGCTTTAATTCAAGGACCTAATGCCGTTTGGATTCTCCTTCACCAGTAATAATCTCCAATCGTAGGAATTCGTGCACTTTACACATTAAAAACCGTGTTGCAGTCGTCACTCTACAGGTCACATAAAAATTCTTCAGCAATGATTGACTTTCCTGAATGTTAAAAAATTATAAAGTGGAACACTACTTAAGTTTAAACTACTTAAAAAAATTTTGGATGCCGTACAGCATTGGTACCTTAATAAGATATAACGATATTCACATCCGAGTAAAGTAGTTTAACATCTTGTAAAGCTTTTTCTTTTTACTTCTTTAATTAGACAATTTATATTTATTTACCACAATGCAGAATATTTCATATTATTTTAGAATCTAGGATAGCATGACAGCAAAAGTATCCAGTACCGGTACGATAAAGTCCTTCTGTGGTGACCAAACATTTTGAAGATATTATTATTTGCTTTATTTTTGAATGCAAATCTGTAATATTCTCTGCGCTCTTTTTCCTAATACTGAGTATTCTTTATTGCTCAAGTTAAAATTCATGGTCGCTACTTCTAGCTCTCATGCTGTGTGCTAAGTTACATGTTTTAAAAAGCGGCCAAGAAAGCAGTATTTTATATATACGTATACTAACCTTTGTACGGAAGAATAGAAATAAGATGCAAGACTTGTCTAAAAACAATTATGTTCTACCAATGGCTACAAAATTACCTTAAATTAATTACCTTTAATGTTACCTGAATACATGAGGGGAGGTGACCAAATGCTATTGACATTTCATCCCATATACTTAATTATATGATTGCGTCAATTTACAATTGCAATTATTGCGCAGGGTTGTTTAAACTTTTGCCTCCTGCGCCGACAACCAAAGACATTGCATTTTATGTAAATCTAAGATTTAATATCTCTAATGAGATCTAAGATTAGATAATATCTAAGATTTAAGATGTAGTATCTCTAATGTCATCAATTTGCCCTTCGTCAATATTAATTTATTGTTACATAAATATAATTAATTCACTACCGACTTGGAACACAGTTTTTTATATGTAAAAACGTAAAAGTTTCACCTTACAGCTTTTATAAAAAAAGGCTTTTTTTATACCGTAAAAAAGTTTTACGGTATCGACTTTTGAAAGATCGATGTTGTGTGTGTGGGGTATGATATGTTCGAATAATGCGTGTGTTTTGAATTGTGTCTGTTCATTTAGGA